>OW569404.1:100128691-101486313 GCA_937654795.1 Cistogaster globosa | reverse complement strand
GTAATTGATTTTTTTCCTCTAAATTTTTTGACTTTTTCCTTGCATTTGTTCACTTGAATTTTACTGGGGAACTGCATACATTATGCAAGTTTTTATCACTTATAATTCTAATATTAAAATTATTAATACATTTTTTAATTCAAGATTAGTTTTCTGCAGCACAGACTGACATTATACTCGACAAGATACAAAACAATGTGATCTACTGCTTGTAAATTTATAAAGATTTTTTATTAAAAATGTCATTCAATGAAAAACGGTGATATAAAAAATTAAATAATTTTTTTTGTGTTGAAATGGGTCAGCAATATCTCGGGTAACGTGAAGGGGTCATACGCGTCTTGCACGTCACGTTTTTGTAATAAAAATTGTATTTATTTATTTTTGAGCTTCAATTTACAAATTTTCTCTAAGCTTATTCTTCTTACTTATATTCAATGTGCAATGATATCTTATTAATTTTGAACAGCTGTTCAATAAAGTGAAAAATATGACATGGAGAATGGAAATTTCTTGGAAACAAAAAATATCACTATTTCCGATAGGGGTGATTATTTGATGTTTAAACATCATACAATACTAGATGGGCTTTCATATCTCATAGAAAGGTGTCAGTAAGTCATTTCTGTCACCCAAGTTGCAAAAATTCGTAACCGTATGATATGTAAATGTGAAATATTTATTTCTTTGCCTTACTGTAACGCAGAAAAATAAATTTTAAATTAATTTAAAAAAATATTTATTTTGTGTAAGACAAGACTGTAATGCAGCAATTTCTTGATGGTAGTATCTCTCTACTTTTACCTTTAAAAAATCAGTATCGGATAATAGCATGATTTAATTAAAGTTTAATTAATTCAGTAACGTTCTGACCAGTATCGTTTTTAAAGAATTGCAAACGAATTATTTAGTTTTTTTATATGTTACAGTGTCTGTCTTAACGTTAACTTGAGATTTGTTTAATGACGTATCTGTTCGAACTAAAGTGAGCTTTATCGCTAAACAAAATTTGCTGACGGAAATATATTTCTTGTTTTTGGCGCGATTTGTCTAATTTGTAAGCTTTATTTAAGCGCCTGTCGATTCATGTTGCTGTCAAAATTCCAGCCAGTTAAAAAAACTGTTGCAAACTTAAAGCCCTATACATCCATAATAAAACAATCGTTATGTTAATCATCTCATCCCCTTAAAGGCCAGCAAAAGATCATTTATAGTTTCGATTGATTGTGGAAAAGCGTTCAAGTAAGATTCTTCATAGCTTAAGTTAAGCAATTTTATTTCTTTATTCAAATTCTTTTCAACAGGCAATGAAATTTTCTTCCCAAGCCTCTAAAAATAAAATATAGCAAAATTTTGTTTGTCAAACAACAAATAAAATAAAATTATAAAAAAAATAGTTTGTTAAAAATAAGTTCAGCATGAGTTTATTGTGTAAAAGAATTTTTATAAAAAATGAGCAAAGAATGAAATAAAGTCTACTGATATACGAACATACATACAAACATACATTAACACATTTCAATGCAACGCTAAAGTTCTTGAACAAAAGCTATAGAATAAAGAAAATGTACCCAGTCTATCGTATGATGACAACATGTGTGTATGTTTGTATGTTATGAATTGTTAAAAACTTCTCACTTATACGTCTGTCTTCAGTTGTTGAACATGGTCGTATTTACAAAAATCGATAAATGGAAATGTATCTTATGTAATGGCATTTCTTTGTTGGTATTCTTTAACTTAACTACTTCTCAAACAAATATTGTTGAAGAATGTTGTTTGACATAATTTTTTACTCGTTTTATATAATTTTCTGATTAAATTAAAAACTTTTTTTTTATTTTTATAAAGCGAAGGTAAAGAAAAAAAAACCTAAAAGTGTTCAACATTTTTCAGACATACAAGACATTTTTATAAATTGACAAGAATTGTGAAGAAAAATGCACTCCAAATTAAAAAATAAAATAATAAAACAAAGAATTATTTATGTCTTTTGTTATCACAAAGGATTTATTTAATTCAAAAAAAACATAAAAAATAAATAAAAAAAATTACTTTTGCAAGTCATAATAATTGCTTTTAGAAACGCTCGTATCAGAAGATGGTCAGAACATATTTAAATTAATTGAATGTGTCTTAACTGATTTCACTACTTCATTTTGTGTTTGTAATGCGCACGCTTTTGTGATTTCAGGCAGCAATTTTGTGAACAAAATGCTGCCTCTACATAAACGAAGTACAATTTAGTTTTTACTTACATATATTTTTATTTAGTGCACAGCTAAAACATAATTAAGATTAAGTTTTATATAAAAAGTCAAGACAAATTCATTGTTATATGTTATGATATATTCAACATAGTCGGCGGCTCGTTTTTTATGCAAAATAAATCTAAGAGATCTTTGCCTTGATAACTGAACAAATCATCTAAGTATGGACTTACGGGTTTTAAAAATTCATTGATAGATAGGAGCTTTAAAACCGCAAATGAAATTAAGGCACAATTATTTCTGGGCCTTTAGGTAAGATGACAAACTTTTTTGTACTTTAATAAGTTGCAATTTATATCAATAAATGTTGTTTTACTAAAAAGAACAGAAAAAATATTTTCACGTATTGGTAGCTTATTAAAAAAGTAATTGAATCAGTTATAAATTTAACTAAAAAAGAAACACCTCTTTGTAATTAAATGAAAAATTGGGTCAATTAAAAATGTAACAAAATGGTAATCTAAAAATAAACAAAAAATGTAGTAGGTGCAATACTAATGATATTTACCTTTTATAATATTCTATGCATTGCCCTCTTTTTAGTATAAAAATATTGTAAAGAAATAACAAATGTAACCTTTTTAATTTCTAAGAGAACATTCACATAATAGATGGACTCCAAAACACAAAAAAATGGAAGTTGTAGGAAAAAATTAAATTTCTCCTAAAATTTTTAGGCAAACAGTAAGTGACCTGTTGTTGTGCTCAAAAGTGACATAATGTCTATTTTTGCTTTGAAAAACGTCATAATGTCAATATATATTGTGTCGTTTTTACTACAGACCTGTGTCTGTAGTGACAAAAAGTGCCATAAAGCCCGCACATAAAACAATAATGGCTTCGCTTACCAAAGATTTTCTCTTCTATGGTATAATTAACACGGGCTTCGCTTGCCAAAAATTTTCTGCATTACCGGCCTTCGACCGGCGTCAAGGATTTATTCCTCTATAATATAACTAATACAGGTTTTGCTTATTAAAAATATTTTGCAAGCCAGTTTATTAAAACGTTACATCTTACATAGAATAGCATAAAGTATACCTATAATATTCACGGACTTTATAACGCATTGAACGTATAACATGCCACCCAAGAAATTATCAGAAATATGTAAAAGAAACAAGCATTCAATGTTAAGGTTTTGCGCACGTGTATAATTGATTTTGTGCTCACAATGTATCAAAGTGTTAAAATACAGAAAAAAAAAAAAAAATTAGTGTCTTTAAAATGATTTCTTGTTTTTGTATTCTTTATTACTTCTTACTAAGTGTTGCATTGTAATTTATATTCAAATTCATTTTTGATTTGAAACATATTTATTTTATATATTTTATTTAAATATCATGATTGCAGGTACACAGTGCTTTTGGATTTTCGATATGAAGAGAAAACTTTCTCAGTATCATCTTAAAAATATTTTTTTTTTTCGGTTTTAGTAAGTTTATGTTATCAATAAAAAATGTAGAATGAAGACAAACTAAAACCAAAACGACAAACTTAACCCCAAAGCAAGTATTTTTCTATAAAAAGTTTTTGATAACTAAATAATAAATTTTGTATTATTCGTTTGATGCATCTTAATTACATTTAAATTTTCAGTTTTATTTCCTATTTTTATGTAAGCAAAAATTCTGAAAGATAATTTGAATTACAACAAACATATTTTCTTGGGGAAATGTGGAAATTAGTTTTTTAACCCTTCACCATAGGTGGAAAAGAGTACACTTAAGTGTGTCCTTCCATTTGTAATTTCTGAAAAATACGTATCCGATTCGTTATAGGTATATGTAATCTGAATTATTATGTACAGCGAAGTCAACTGAACGATATCCGTCTGTCTGTCCGTGTTGAACTCAACTTTCCTAACTAAGCATCACGCCTGCCTCCAATTTGTCCATATCTCTTTTTAAACTTTCGTTCCTGCAGGTGGTTGTTGTTTATGATAAAGAGAAACAGTGAAATAAAGCCGGGAGAAATACTTCTAACAAAAACTTACAATTTTCGAAAAAAAATAGTTTTCTTTGGAAAGAAAACCTTATGGTAGAAAAGAATTTCTAATGATCATTTTTAGTTAAACCATTCAAATGAAAACCTGTACTATGTATGATTCAACATAGACGAATATAGCATTCTTACTTGTTTTTTATTAAACACCAAGAGAGTTTGCATAAAGCAGTGCTTCTTTAAACTTGAAGAGCATATTTCTGCCTTTCTATATTTTAGAAGGTAACAGATTCAAGACTACGACTATGTTATAAAATTAATCTTTGAAAGGAAAGTACCGATCTATAAATAATATATTTCTATAAATTAGTAAGCGTTTTAGACAAAAATCGACATTAAAAATTTACTTGAATCAGCAATTTTTTAACTGACACCAAAACGAATGGAGATAACAAACTGAATAGCAATACTATTGAATTACCAATGTAATAAACATTGATCCTAGATCAGTCGTTATTTGTTACTACCCAGCAAAAAATTAGACATTACCCTAAAAGGTACTTGCCATATAATGACTTACATTTTTGATTGCAAAATTTTGTTACCGCTTACAAAACACATTAGTTCTAAAGTAAAGGAAACAGTAATTAAACTAGTTCTTTAAGTTAAAAAATAGTGCCTTAAAAAACATACTATTGATTATTTTTATTACCTGCAAGAGCCAATGTTATCAATTCTCAGTAATCGATAAGAAAGATCTCATTCCTTGATAAAATCGTTAGGTTTGTAATCCAGTTGGGAAGTCCTTTCGCCAAAAGTCCTTAATTCCACACTCGATTACCTTTTTTGAAATTTGTTGCTGGGTTATTTTATAACTTATTAAGTCATTATTTGCTCCCTTAGGCTTCAATTTTTTATTAACATTAAAATTTTTAAGGAAAATATGTTTGGAGTACAATAAAGAGGTAAAGCAGTTCTTTATTAATTACTTTTAACAAATAAACACAAATAATTTTCATATAAAGATTACAATCCATTCTATTAAGTTCCTTCATACGCTGTTTAAAGTTATTGTATACGAAGAAATAAAATCAAAAACAAGTTTATTTTTAGCCTATTGTTGTTAAAATAAAAAAAATATATTATTTAAGCAAAAACAAATAAATTTTAAAGGCCATCAAAAGAACAAAGAACCAGGACTATGCCCCTTGAAATAAACATAAGAAATTTTACTTTTACTAATGCAAGCATTACTATGACTGTGTTTTATATTACAGTATCAAGTGTCTAGACATCAAAAAAAAAAAAGAAAAAATATACAACCGAGAAAAAAATAAAACCAATGACATAAATTTATGTTCATTTTACATTTAGTTTTAAACAAATGAGTGTGAATATAAGCAACTAAAATTTTTATTGTTTCATAAAAGCTTAATAGACTAAAGTAATACATCAGTAATAAAAGTTTAGTTAACATTTTTGGTTGGTTAAAATAAAAAAGAAAGCTTCATTTGTAATTGTTTTTTGATTAAATTTTTATGTTAAGCTAGATGAAATTTAATTGGCGCTTTAATCTTAAATTAAATTTAGACTTTATAATTGATACGTTAATAATTGCATAAGATTTCTAAAAGTCTGTTCACAATTGATTGAAAAAAGTGATAATTTCCATTTTTAAATCAATATCTCTTAAAATTTTATCGCTTAGAAAACCGGAAGAAATAGGGCTGCATCTGATTGATTTTAATTGCTACCTCAAGTTAGCAGTAAGATGACAACGAACAGGATATCACGAAACTAAGCGATGTATTGAAATTCATAAGATTAGCAAACTGTAATGTCGAATGATCCAGCTTAGTGCCTACATGTCGTTCTAGTGCAGCAATCCCTCTTGTGCTATCTGTATAAGTTTCCAAGGAAGCCTTTGTAATAATTAAACTACTACTCATGGTAAAAATTTATTTTGAAGTATTAATTTGGATTCAAAAGAAAATATACTAATAGAACAAAGACACAGATTAGTAATTATATTTAAAAATTCCATTGAGAAAAGTAAATATTTTTCTGCGCTCATAAACCTATTTTAAGTGTTTGACTAACTATTTTATAAAGGCTTAAGAAGTTAGTTAAACTTAAACTGGCTCTTATGAAGTCATTTAAGTGTCAAAAAAAACCCATAATGAAAGTGACCTCAACCTTCCTAAGGTAGTGTATGGGTTCCCCTTTTTTATTTGATCCATACTTTGGATATGTTAACCAGTTACTACACTTAGATATTTTCTCCTTGCAATGAATCAAGTTTCTAAAAGTAACTCGTGCTAAATTTGAAATTTCTCAGGCTATAGCAGGCTACAACAACACACGAAAATAAATGCCATTAGCCGCATTTGCCACTATGTACCCAGCTGCATGATTATTTTGAACGCAGCAGCTAAATAATAAAAAGATAAGCGTTTTTTTAGGAATAGCTGTGGCTTATGATTCAATAAAAATTTTAATTATAGGGTAAGGTATAGGGTAAGCCAATAATTTTTGAGGCCATGTCAATTTTTCGTTTAGAAAATAAAATGAAGTAATTCTTAGAATGATATAAAATAAAAGAGAAATAAAATTTTTATAAACGTGCATTTATATTTACTTGAAATTTTTACGTTTATTCTTTGTATGTTTTCACCATCAAAATTTATATTTTTCAATTCACAAAATACTTAAAAATAAAATCATAGATTTTAAACTCTCATTTATTTTACTTATCTTAATACATTGGCATCATTTTACGGATAATTGTCGTCAACAAAAATTTAATTTAGTTTAATTGAACAGCAGCGGTAAAATCACCACGTAAAAACAAACGGACGCCTTATTGTTCTACTGTCGTCAATATAGTATTATCAAATGTGTGTATATAATGTATCCTATTTTTAAAATTTTGCAGTCGTTAGCTGGTGTTTCGAACGAGTTTAATGCATTATAGTTTTTTTATTTTACTATCCGACTTCGCATCTTTTTTTTTAATTAACTTAACATAATTCAGAATATATTATTTACATTTCTTTTACTGCTTTTTTGATGGAGTGTAGTCCTTTTATAAAAGCAAAGAGAATTAGAAAACGCATTTCCTCAAAAGGAGTTTAAAAAATCTTAAAAATAGGATTTTTTTAGTTTTTTGCCGGCAAGTGCTGTGTATTTTTATGAACAAGTATACATGACAACTAATATTGGAAACAAAATAGCTTTAAGTGGATTGTAGACTTCGTTTAACAAAAATTAATATGATTTGGTTATGATTTATTTCTCATATTCTATTTTTTGAATAACTTATTTAAATGGTTGATATAAACAAATAATGTACGTGACTTATAAAGCTATCCACAAAATGGTTTCGCCAGCTGCTAAATTTTTCTTCTTTCTTTATAAATTAAGGAACAAATTTGTAAAAATAATTTTTCCTTGTTAAAAATTTTCGAACTACACGAAGCGCGCCAAAGTTCAAAATTAAATATTCGCTAAAATTAAAAAAAAATTTGTTTAGTTGTGCTCAAATATATCGCCTAAGAGTACAAAATCGACAAAAAAAAAATTCTACTGAGTATTTTTTACTGTATTTGTCGCATCAATGGTTTCCGCACATTCTGCACTCTAAAACGCATTTTCTTATTTTATACAACAAAGAGAAAATCTTATAAATAGGAATTTAGTTGTTGTTTTACTCTTGAAGATATTTTTAAATTAGTTTTTTGATTTTTATTAGTTATGCACATTATTTTTACCAATAAACAACAAAAAACTGGGAAAAAATTAGTACAACTACAATGTTATCAAAGAAATGGAATGTACAAAATAAAGCTAAGAACATAATAAAAGTCCAAAAAAAGGAGAGTCATTTATTTTTCGCACACTGTTTGTTTTAAAAAATAAATGTTTAAGTCTGGTACTGTTCGTAATCCGTTCAATAAGGAAGGCTACTACTAATTTATATAGGAACAGTTGGATTGCATAAATATTTCTTTTATTATATCGTTCAGAGTACTTAACTTTTTTAAACGATTAACTTTGCAACGAATAATGAAATACGAAATAAAATGAAGAAAATTTTAAATTGTATTTTATTTATTTACATAAAATATTTACTGTGGACTGCTGTTATGGGTTTGCGTTTGATTTGCGAAAAAAAAAAAACAAAAATGAAAAACATGAATACATAATGAAAAATAGTTTTTGTAGCGTAGACTATAAAAATAAATTGAAAAAAGAAATTAAATCTACTTAACTTCAGTTTAAAGTTTTTTGCAGTGAAAAACTATATATAATAATGAAAAACACATAATAATACCTCATAATGGACTTACCGTAAAAAAAATAAAAAATTTTAAAGTACAGGCAGTAATATTTTCTATAATCAAGGACATCATCTACTCAATAATATATCTAAAATATAAAGATTAAATTAAAAAAGTTTCGGTTAAGTATAAAGTCTCGATGACTTGCTTAAATAGTCATGGAATAGACGAAAGTGATAGTGACCAAAGATGACCGCATCTCAATTAGTGGATGTAACATATTAACTTGTACATACAATAAATAACTAATACCATTACAGATTTAAGGCCCAAGAAAAAGTATCATTTTACAACTAGTAGATTTTATAAGACAGAATATATAAAATAACTTATATATATTGTACTAGCGCTACCCACGACTTCGTCCACGTTTCATTTCTGATTTTCTTAAAATTGAAATTGAGAAAAATATGCTTTTAAATATTTGTTGTAGAGTTCTGTAAACAGTGTTGAAAATTTTCCATCTATAAAAATGAAAATTTCTGACAACTGTTTAAGTATGGTAAATTTTGATGACTTCACATTAGTATCTCCATTTTTTCTATGAAATAACCTATTTTAACGAAAAAAATTTTTTCTATATTTGAATCAAGGTTCTGAGGAGACTTCTTAAAAATCTTTATTTAAATCTATGCAGCAGTTTTTTCGTGATGCGAACACAAACAGACAAACGGACGCACAGACAGACAGAAAAAAATTCCAAAAGTAGGTGTTTTGTATTTCATTTCGATTACTATCTACACCAACAACAAAATTCCTAAAAAAAATGTATGTATACATTATGAATCTCTCAGTAAGTTTGCTTGACTATTCGTTTGTTGGTCCGTCAATCACGGTGAAACGACTGAACGGATATTAATAAAATATGTAACACATTAAAACGCTAACAGAAATTTTGATTTTAATAACCTAATAGTAAATCGTTTGAATTGTCTTGAATACTACTATTCGCTTGTATATTACATTTAACCAATGTTTGGCTATTAACTTTTTAAAAATATTTTGCTTAAACGCAATATTTAAAGATCGATGCGCAGAAAAGTAGCTGTGATGTTGCTGGAAGAGAAAAGTCATATTGTATAGCACACGGCATTTACACAATGCAGTTTTTCATGAAACTGTATGAAAGTTTTGTATGCTGGTGAAGCAAGAGGGGTAAGCAAAATGGTATTGCTTAAATTTTGAGGGGATGTTACTGTTGCTAATGTTTTTTTGTTTTTTTTTTTTTGTTTTATAACGAATATTTCCTCAAAAAATTGCATAGTGTTAATCTGGACCTAGAAGCCAATAAAAATATGCAAATATGTTTTACATAAGTCAAGAACTTTTTACAAGAAACTTTTATTATTACGGTTAACAAAAACAACGGTCTTTCTAAATTTTTTTAACATTATGACCTGCTTTTATACAATTCTGTCTTAAGATATCATTTAGTTGAGTAAGAGTAAAATTGTTGACTTACTAAATAATTTATAAAAATAAGGCATGTTGGTTGCGAGGCTTCAGGGCTATATTTTCTTAAAAATATGTTAAAGTGAAAATACAGAGCTATACAAACACCAAGGTGAAAAACTTTTGATGACGAAAAAATAAAGGCTTAGTAAGAGAACAAAAATTTACTTAAAAAAAAATTATCTAATAATTTTGTAAAAAATTATAAATAATGTGTGATACTATTTCTGAACGTGCGAGTCAAGTCAAATTCTATATTTGGATAACTTTGGTCGCAGAATTAATAGGATGGATCTAGTAGGTGATGCCTCTGCTTAGATTTTTAATAGTAAACAAGGCTATAATATTATATTTTAGAGTGCCAAGAAAGCCCTTGACAACGCAGGGTGCAATCATCTTTTATCAAATATAAATATATAGATAGCAAATCGTCGTAAAATTTGTCATCAATAGTTTTAAAATTATTAAAGCATAAACCTGAAAAACAAAGTGACTTATTCAACTTTTAAGATAAGCGGCTCATTTTTTTGGCCCGTATTTCTTTTTTTTTACTTTTCCTTTGAAAATCTATTTACATTCACAAAATATTAACACATGTTATTCTACGGCTTTCGAATACAATTTTTTTTATTATAATGTGGAGTAGAGTGTAATACACAATACACAAATTCATATAATTGGAGTAGGTATTGCTTTAATATTATTTTATTAAAGAAAGAAAACATATGCCTCTGAATTTAATGATATCAACAAATAAAAATACAAAGAATATAGGAATTTATGCTTTTTTGCAATGTCGCATGCAGGAGAGTATTAACGAATGCAAGTATAAATTATTTATTCATCTTTCATATACAAAAGTAGATATAAGCAATATTTAAACATTATTTTCATGTATGCTTTTAATAGCTTGTAATCATTAAGAATTTTAACGTATAATGTTTTTCACGTATTAACTTACAAAGGTCCAGAAAAGCACACCATGTAGTTCATTGAACAATGATATATTTCAGCAAGTAAAAAAAGGTTGAGGTAGTTTTGCTTTAAAATAGCCTAAGAAATATTTTCTTATATTATTATTGTTTATAAAAGAGAACAGCATCGGCAAACTTTCCTTAATATTTACAGTTTAATAAACGAGGCAAAAGAAATCTGGTTAAATAAATAAATGATTATTTTATGTATAAACGTTGGAATTACTATAATTTTAATTAGGCGCTTCTAACATTTTACCTGATAGACACATCTGATAAGAATTGCATATAACACAAGGAATTTAGTGAAATGAACGTATTTAATTTACTGAATAGATGACGAAACCAGCGGGTTGCGGTAGTGCAGTTCCCTTAAACACGAATGTTGCGAGCGCTAAGAAGATCGATAGAAATAGACACAAATCTTCAACACACTAAAATGGACACCTCTAAATTAAGTCCAATATACAAAATTCTATAAAAAATCTTACAAATATTTAAACATATTATTTTACTAGCGGTGGAAGGTTGCACTATTTTTTTTTTATTTATTTAAAATAACGAAAAGTATGTTAAAGTGTAGCAGTGCCCACGACTTCGCCCGCTTTTTTCTTCAGTATTCCTTAAATTAAAATTAAAAAAAAAATGTTTTTAAATATTTATTGTAAAGATATTTAAAAAGTATTAAGCGGCTATTAGGCGGTAAAGCATTGTATGTGAGCACGGCTTAATGACACGCCATCAAACTCGCTTAATAAGGAAAAACTCATGTTTGTCAGCAGCGCTGGATGGATTTAAAAAAAAATTTTATATTGAAACTCTCTCTCATCAAACCGCTCTCACATGCACAGTTTAATTGTCTAATAGTTGTCTAAAAGTATTCTATAATTGAATCAATACTCTTAGAGACCCTTGCACAAAATTTAATTCAAAACCATCCAGCAGTTTTTACGTAATGCGAGCAGAGACAGACCAAAATTCCAAAAATGGGTGTTTTGTATTTCATTATGATTACTATTTACACCAAAAACAAATTTTCAAAAAAATATTTTTTGTACAGGAATTTATGTTTTATATATATAGGTATGAACAACAACAACATAGGGTGAAATATAATGTAATTTAAAATTTTCAATTACTTATTTTGAACTGCAGGGATCGCAATACACATTGAATTTTGTACAGTTTGTATTTTCTTTTGTTCATACATTTATGCCGATTAATAAACATCTGCTTAAGTGAGTGCACATATGTGTAAAATTATGTGGACAACATGCTCGTACAAATTCTCCATTTACAACTAATAAAAATTATATTTTCCACCATATTGGCCATTATTATTTTCTTTTGTGTTAATTTTACAAAATTGTAGTATATTTTATTTATTTTTTATGTCATATTTATTTCGAGAAAGTTTAATCCTTTTTGAACTGAATAGAAATCATCCTGGCTGCTTGAAGTATGTCCCAAACAAAAAATGGCTCAAATACAAAAATTAGAAAAATAATATATCTTTGGGCCATTTTACAAAAAGAATAATAATTTTTTGTTAACATATTTGAGTAATTATTCGTGTTTCAAAAAAGAAGTATTTTGAAAAAGTTGTCAGAAATGCACTTTTGGTTTTTCTTATTATTTCTGATAATTATTATCATCAAAGAAATAAATAAATAAATAAATTAAGTAATAGATGTCCATTCATAGCAAATTTAAAAAGTTACTTACACACGCATAGAGTGCGTTCTATCTTTGTAGTATCTTCTTTCTTCATCACTAGGTTACATTATGATTATTTTGTTTTAAGAGTTAATGGTTGTTTTTGATGTGTAATTGGCTAATTTTTTTAATCAAGATTATCTTTGTAATAAATAATGGTTGGCCTAACCGAACTGTTAACTTTTTAAGTACATCGCATGGCGCACGTTATGCAGGTGTTAGTATTTTTCCAAAAATAATAAAGACAGAGATAGAAGGGAGAAAAAGTAAATTAAGTCTTAAATCTTCTTTTCGTAACAAGGATCACGAAACGAAAATGCATTGCTCATTTCTCCCATTTTTCTCTTATTTATGTTCGTCTCTTACGTTAATCTACCATTTTGTGTATGAAATATAGAAAGATTGGTGTTCTACCTGTCAAAATTTCTCTCATTCAAGCAACGAAAAAAAGCGTAGCGACTTACAGAAATAATTCAAAATAAAAAATAATGATTAAGTCAGCTACAATTCCCCTAATATAACCTGCTTTTAAGATTCTCTGCACTTCTTGTCAATAAACTTCTGTACCTTGACTTTTGAAGCTGAGACTTAGCGCATAACTTTAATTTGCTAATCAAAAATTGAACTGTATTGAATACAAATAAAATGAAGTTTTGGTTTTGTTTTATACGTAAATTTTAAGTGCGGTCGAGATTAGGTTTGACCAAAAGAAGTTACCGCTATTTTTACAAATCTTTATTCAACCTTTCCTGACGGGTATCGTAACGAAAATGATAATCTATCTAATCATATAAAAAGCTGTAACAAGATTATTTCTGCACATGAAATATATTTTGAAAATTTTGTTGTTGGGTGTAGATAGTACAAAACACCTATTTTTGGTATTCGCATCACGGAAAAACTGCTGGACGAACTTGACTAAACATTTGTGAGGGGGACGCTAGGGACCTTGGTTCAAATATAGAATATACAAATATGCCATTTCGTTGAAAAAATAGAGATACAAATCAGGATATTTTATTTTTGTATATTGAATATTTTTAGCGCTGGTAACAAAATTCTGCATTAAATTTTTAAAAACACAGTTTTCCAAAATTTGAATTTAATAATTATAAATGACACGTTGACGAAATCGTGGGCAGTGCTAGTTATATAATTAATGTGATATCTTACCTTTTATATTGAGTAGGAGCTTGTATTTTTAAATAAGAAATTGGGAAGGACAAAAATGTTTCGTTACGTCTTTTTGATTAATATTTGACTATTCTAACCGTACCTTAACGTTCACCATTATTCCTTGTATATCTAAGTTTTTTAACAATTAAAATAAAGTTTTTCAAAATATCTTCGAAAAGAACTGTTTTGTTACAGTTTTTAATTTTTTATATTTTCATTTCAACATTTTTTTCTATTTAATTTCCGTTTTTCAATCTAATAATAATAATGCTTTAATTCTCTTTACTTACTAAGAGAAAAGTCTTTTTTAAATTGCTAAGAATTCAGCTGTGCAACAACTTTCTCGATCATTAATATATCTTTTTTTTAGTTTATAAATAAAATGATGTTTATTAAGGACCACAGCGAACAAAACTAAACTTGCTTTCAGCAAAATTTTGCTGCTTTAAATAATTGCTTATAAATTGCTAACCAACATGAAAAAAAAAAACAAACTAATGTGGGATTAAAGAACTAAAAAAAATAAAAATAGTGTGAACAATCTATGTCTATTAAAAATAATTACAACACTTAAATAACAGTTTGAAGATATGATAATACACTTGTGTGTGTACTTAAATAAAGCTTTATTTCTGCTGTGTTTTTTTTCTACTCAAGGAAATTAAATATGTTTCATCTACTATACTCGTAAACCCACAACAATAAATGCTGTCTACACACAATAGTAATGCAAGGTAACACCAAATAACTATTCCATACACATACTTAGAAAAGTATGTATGTGTTAATGAATGATATATTTCTATGAGGATATAAAATGATATAGAACTTTAATATATTTTTACTTTCCTATTTTCGCTGCAATTTATCTTAATGATGACGCATTAGATTAGCAGCTGTGATTTAGCAGTTAGCTAAATTTTTCCGCTCGCGCTTGATACGGTACAAAGAATTGCAACAAAATTTAATTTTTAAAGAGGTCGTTTCTCATTTTGGGACAACGTAAAGTAAAAAGTGTTTTACTGATAATACTATCTATCCAAATTTACAGCTTTTAGTGAGGCTATGAAAAGCAAATTCATTACACACATAAAATTGGTTTAAGTAAATAAAACATATTTTTCTTATTATTACAACACAGAGATCTTTTATTTATTTTATTTAATTTTATTTTTTTTTTTTTTTTCTTAAGATTTCAAGTCGCTAATTTGTCAAAATGTTAAGGCCTTACCAAGAAAATATTAACAAACAAACTACGTTTTTACTTTTTTTATATAATTAATTATGTATTTTTGTATAGGCTTTTAAAATAAAACTATTTTTTTTTTAGTTTTTATAATTATAGTAAATTTTTTTGGATTTTCTAAAAATTTGGATAAAAGCTTTGTGATTAGTTGGCTTAAGCAACCGGCAAAATACGTATAGATACCTGCTTTTCCAACCAACAAATAAATTGTATTTTAATTTGAAAATCTTATCGGCTATTAGCATAACATAATAAATTTTGTATTGTAAAAACAAACATACGTTTTGAATTGTGCTAATAATCTATCACAAAATTTAAAGAAACTTAAAACAAAAGTAGATAATTTTTCTGAAAGGTGCAATATTTTCTGCCAGTAGACCATAAGAGAAGAATAAGTGGAGGTGGATATTATAATGATTTTGAAGCAATTTTTTTAAAATTAGAAATATACTTATATCCTCAACTATACAATACAATATGATATGCCTGTTTTTAGATCTTAGAGCCAGATATGTAAGAAAGCAAAAAAAGGCGATCATAGACAAAAAAAAGCAAAAAAAGACGATCATAGACTTCCGCACCGATTTAAATAAAATTTAGAAGATAGACCTACATTTATAAAGAAGGTCGAATATTCTATGTTTACTTAAAAAAAATTAATACCAAAAAGAAACGACCAATTTTATGCAGCAGAATTGATTTAAACAAATTGGATTTTAAAGATATTTGAAATGTAGATAGATATATTTTGATCTATAAGGCCCAATAGACATAATTAAATCTATTGAAGTATACAGAAAATTGTGTTCCTTTCAAAAAGATATTATTTTTTTAAACTTTAAAACTATCGAATAAAATTGACCGAAATTGATTATTGAGAATAAAAGCGTGTCTTAATGGCCATTTAGCTACCGCTTACTTAGCTCTTCAGATGACTGCTAAAGTATAAGAAAAACAACAATAATCAATTATGATTTTATTTTCTTTTCCAGTGTATACGGATAACTTTATTTCAGCTCTTTAATACAGTTGAAAGATGATAAGATGATTTTTGTTTTTACACTTGAAAATGCTAACCCTCCGGAATAATGGCACGATATTTTTAAAGTTTAGTTATTTAAATTAAATATTCCCATGTTTTATTTTTATATATTATTTTATCTTGTGCAAAAGTACACTTTTTTGTAGAAACTTTAAATGAAAAGCATTAAAAATCAGTTAAAAATCAATTAAAAAATTAAAAAAAAAATTAAATATGTTAAGGCAGAGTGACTAACTAAACATACTTTAGCAAAACGAATAGCTATAAAAGTAGAAACAATACCTTTCCTACGTTATTCGCATTATATACAAATGCAATTTAAATTTAATTTTTTATAGACGAACCTATAGCACACACTTAACAGATTAGGGATTTTGATATGTTATCTTAAAAATTACCCTTTCGTCTATAAAATATTGTTTCTGATTGGATCGTAGTAGAGCCCTATAGTAAACCAGATCATAAAAGATTATACAGCGTCTAGAAAAATTCCAAAATTAGACCCAACTAACGTAGGGTACAATAAATTAGTACTCTATAATAAAAATTTAAAATTTTGTTTGGGGTCCAGGCTGGTAATCATCACGCCAGATATTCAGGTAACCATATTCAATTTCCAATTCCCAATTTCAGGAAATTTTAAAATATTGCATCAGGCAAAGAAAGTTCGAAGACAAAATAGGAATATGTTTAAAGCTGAATATACAATATTGAAGCTTTACTGAAAAGTACTAACAAACCAAATGCAATTATATATTCTAACACTCTTTCTGTGTGTTAGGTCCTCAACATTTCAATTTTGATGCAAGCGTTAAACTTAATTAAAGCAATGGTTTATTATTGTCATTAAAAGTTAAATGACAAAATATAATATATATTAAATAAATAATAAATAATAATAAACTGTTCGCCGTCGAAGAAGGTTGTGTTACAGTGAGCTCGTGTTAATTTATTAAAAACTGCCTTGAAGAATTTTTTTAATATTTCAAATTCTTAAACCTAAGTTTTCAAAATATAAATAGAATATTAAAATATTGTTTCGCCAATAAATTAATCAAATTTTTAAAGTAAAAGCCATAATAAATAAAACTATTATTTTTTTTTTTCATTGATAAAAATAAACACAAAAGTCATACAATTAGTCCTACAGAGATAAACGTTTGTGGTTTTGAACGAAAGTGCGGAAATGTGTGGATTGAAGGTGGAATAATAATATTTTAAAACGAAATATATGGTGTTACATTAATGTCAAAAACATCATCAGCAGATAACAAAAGAATTTATGTTTTTAAATTTATACTTTAAATTTCGTTGGGACTGTTCAAAGGTAAAATATCAACTTCGTTATGATTTTAAGTAATTGCGCGTTATGTAGAAAGCGAATCATGTGTTTGAAGAAAAGTATTTATCGTAATTCTCTTTTTGTTTAAAATAATGTTAAAGGATTAATTTTTTCGCTTAGATAATAAATGTTTGCCTTGAAAAGGCTAACAAGCAGCTAATCGGTACAGGGCAATGGGATGCGAAAAAAAATTATAACATCTTCCAAAAAAAGTAGCGTAACTATAAAAGAGTATAAAAATGTGAGCAAAATAAATAACAACAATAAAAATAAATAAAGGAGAGGATAGAAGTGGCCAATAAAAGGGATAAATCAGAAAGATCGGATACTAGTTTCATTCCAGAATATAAAATAAAACTTAATAAAAGTTCTCCAAATGAAATTAAATTCTTTACCAAAACAAAACGATGAGTACAAAAAGTAGCATGCGATTAAAAAGTAAAAATTTTATACCAGCCAACATCTAGAACATAATTTTCTCCTTACTTATTGTGAACTCCACAAGAGATAAACTTTTGAAGGATGACTTTTGGCAAAGAGAGTTCAATTAAAATGAATAAATAACAATAATTTAATAAAAAGTGCTAAATAATAAACAGGACTTAACTTCCTTTAAAGAATATTAGGACAGACAGCAGAAGTGGTTATCAGAAGTTAAAACTTTTAAGACAGTTAGCAGAAACATAAATAGTTGCCAGAACTGAGGGTAGTATAAGGAGTTTAAGTTAATCCTCTTGACATAGATAGGTCATATCTCAGCAATAAGGCTGGCAAAAAAAAATCCTAGAAAGTCGACAATAAATCAGTGTCAACATATTCTCTAATGCGGGGCTGAGTAGGTGGACCTTTTTCTTTACTCGTTGTGGAAATTTTATGGGACAAGAAAACCACGTAAAAGGTTGAGCGATAAACCTTTGCTACTTTTTTTTACCAACAGGGGTATCCGAAAGAGATGTACAGAATACCTAGCAACGTCGGAAAAGGTTTTTTTTATAAGGCACTCCTGAGACATTCGTGACTTAAGACGATGAAATGAATGCTTCTAACCATATGACTACGTCTGCTTCGCAAAAAGAAACCATAAACTGGCCCTGCAACGTTATGCTGGAGTCTCTGCTGCTCACAAATAATGACGTGTATATAAAAATTATGTTTAGTTTTAACAAGACCAGGTTTTGTTCTATACAGACCATTACACAATTTCATAGTTAAACAGAATTGTAACCAAATATTCGTAAGATCTCACGTTTTTTGTTTTATTTTCACAGTTTTCTGTAACTACAAAGGTTGACTACTTTTTTAACTGCGCACAAAAGTACATGGGTTTTCGTAAATGCCAGCAATATCGTAAAAGTAGTTTGCCCAATAGAAAAAATTGAGCTTTTATTTTCACTAAACAGTTTGGGACTCCCTTTAGTTGGGAAGTACAAATTATTGAGTAGATAAAACTTATTTCCAGAATGTACACCAATTTCAAGCACCCAGTATACGAATTTTTGCTTGATACATAAGTATATTTAGCAAACGAAAAATCGCCAATGTATTTTAAATTTAGATCTTAAGAAAAAAATTTTTAAGTCTAAGTAATTATACTCTCTTATTTTCTATATTGTTTATAAACATATATTGTTTATAAACATGTTTCTAATGTCAAATAAAAAATAAACTTTATTTCTTTCTCCAAAAGTCCAATTTTGGTAAAATTAAATTTTTTAATTTTTTCGTTTCATAGAAATTGAATGTAAGAAGTTATTATATTGCAGGAAATGTTTGTTTTATGTTTTTTTTTTTAGTAACTATTATAGACAATTCGAAGTTTGGATTACAGTAACTCAGTCGAAAATAGGAGGAATATAAAAATTTTTCAAAAATAAAAAACATCATTTAAATTTGTAAAATTAACTAAGAAGAGAACGAGGAAACTAATAAAAAAATTTATACAGAGTTTAAAAAAAATAAAATTTATGTTTATAAACTTTAGAATCACAATTTGGAGTAAAACGATGAAAAATTTATATGCAAATATTGTAGCAAAACATTTTTATCTTTTTACATAGAAGTTGTTTTTATTATGTGTTAATTTTAAGTGTTTCTTGTTTTTATGTTTTTATGCTTTTTACCAACGCTTTATTTATTCGGTTTTGTTTGGTGTTATTTTTTTTATTTTTATTTATTTATTTTTTTTTTTTTGGTTAGCTGGTAATTAAGTAATATTGAATAAAAAAATATGACAATAGATTTCATCCAGAATGATTTTGGAATATTAATGAATCTATACATATAGAAAACAGTAACGGGATCATTTGTGCACATGAAATATTTTTGGAAAATTTTTGTGTTGGTGTAAATAGTAATAAATATGAATTACAAAACACCTATATTTGGAATTTTGCCTGTCTGCCCGTCTGTCTTATATAATGTATTAGGTTTTTTTTTAAATGTATTAAATGCAATAAAAGTCTTTATTTTAAAAAAGTTATAACAATCATCATTCGCAAAGAAATCGTACTGCATAATATCCCTTGTAAGGGACACTTTATAAAACCAAAAATTTTATATATATTTTTTAAATAAACTTTTTTAATTTATTTTAATTACTTCAAAAAAAAAAATAAATTAAATCTTCTAGGAAATATTATGAAGTGATGGGTTAATGCAGTTGATAAAAAAAAATCAAATCATTCTCTTCCTATTAGGAACTCTGAAAAAACTTATAGCGATGGAATTATCTTAACAAATACTGTTTGACTAGTTTATTAGCTATATTTAAATTTTTGAAAACTTAAATAAACTTTCTTAGATTTTTGACAACTGAATAAAACTTTTTTCTTGCAGCATCACTGTCCTGTTAAACATGTACTTTTGAGACATGTTAGAATAAAGTCAATGTTTTTCTAACAAACTTACATCTACTTCTATTACGATAAAAATCTAAGAATATACTTTAAAGATTTACAAAACTGCCAAGTAGAGTCAATTTGAATTTTAATATTTATTTTTTCTTACTTCGTGGCTCGCGTTGTATGCTCGTTAATTGAATATGTGCCTTTAACAAACTATTGCAGGTTTTCGCTTCACGACATTATTAAAACTTGAACCAGTCGATGTCTTGTTTAGCAAACATTTATAGTTAGCCAATACAGCCATCTCTACATTGATTTATTCCTACAATCTATTTTTTATAAACATAGGATTCAAAGAACTTTCATCAGCCATCCACACCACAATCTGATACTCTTGCAAGACTTGAAATACTAGAAATATTGTTAAGCAATCATGAGCTCACAATCAGTGCAGCTATCCAGATCATAGTAGCTCCGGCGTCCGAAAGCTTCCACAGTGTTAGTAACGACTCACACTCTTATTATATTACTGCGTTTCCTTTCGAACTAAGGTATGGGCCACGATTCCAAAGTCTTAGTATACTTAAGCATCTCATCTGCAGTTGTAATATACAGACGCCCCTACCAACTCAATTTTAACTACAGCTTTTAAATTATGCGCCTATCGGAAAGACCTATATACCGCGCCCACTCACCAGTAATTATTTATTTTTCTGTTCGAGGCCTTTACTATTTAACAGAAGAGATTATCTTTACCAATGTAGCCACCGCTCAACATATTTCATTTAATTTTTCCTTGTATTTTATCTACACATGCCAACTTAATCATCTTTGTTTTCTACACCCACAATTCAATATTTCTTACGAACAACACAATTACATACCGTTGTTGTTAAAGATGATGGTTTCACATCTTGTTTTCGTTACAATATTGGTTAACTTTAAGAGGTCATATATAAATGTAATAAAACTGTAACAGAATAATTTCTGTATACGAAATATTTTAGGAAAATTTTAAAATCACTGATATTGGCTATTGAGGATAAAAGCACGTTTCGGTGGCCATTTTAGCTCTTCAGGAAAACTCTCAAACAAATAAACTAAAGATTTTTGTCAATTAATAATAAAAAGACAAAACTCAAAAACATATTTAGTTTTAATTACCAATAAAAAATAAAATATGAATTTAAAAAGATATATACCCATCCGTTAAAGTGAGAAACGCAATGATGGACTTAAAATACTACAAATTTCAACTTCGTTCTAGCCAGAGGCCTTACTTTACAGAAAAAATGTGCATAAAACAACTGCCGCCATACATTGTAATACAAGTTTATGATTAAAAAGGCTAGAAAGTGCTCTGAAGTTATGGATAATTGCAAGAGAAAAGCTAAGCTGAATACTCAGTAGTTATACTGATTTTAGATTTCTACAAAAACTAATTTGTTTTAATTTTTTACGGTTAATATATCTATGTATATATACATAAATATAATTGTTTAAATTTTACTTTTTTATATTGTTGAATTTTTTGTATTATAATTAATCCAAAAATCAACTTCCAAGGAATTTCTGCCACAAATGGCCCTTTTCACTAAAAGAAATCAATATATTGTAGGGCCTAAATTTCAAATCACAAATTTACACCATCTAGAAGGCAATTTTTGACGACTCATACAATAAATAAATTGTTTCCTAGAATGTTTGGCATATAACATATAATTTAAGCAGAAAGATCAGCCTTAGGTTGTAGAAATATGATTCCATAATGCCTCCAACCCAAAGTACTCACTCCAAAGCAACAAGCTGTGCAAAACATTTCTTTTTTGGAACATTCCTTTTAAGACACATACTAACAGGGAATACTCAAATTTCCTTATCCTAATCTAACATTTGAAACTAATGGCGAAGGGTATTCAAACATTAAGCAAATAAGTACAAACAATGTATTCGAACATGTACTCATATCATATTCTCTGTTCACGATTGTTTTAAACAGTTATTTTTGTATAACCATACATACATACATATACATAAATATGTTTAAGCTTATATATTTGACTATGTGTTATTACAAAAACACGCAAAAGTTTTAAATTACATTTTAAATGAAGCGTTTTGATAATAAAAATACATGACATATCATCAACATACACTACAATTTTACAAAGAGTATTGGAGTAGGAAAAAGTTAAACTACTTTTTTTTTTTGTAATAAAACTTAAACTAGAAAAATTCAATCAAAACTTAAATTTTGCAGAGGATTTAAATAAACCATAGAACTTTTAAGTAAATTCTTGTTTATTTAATTTTGCATTTAGGCACTTGCACTTGGTTAACGAAAGAAGAAAATGCTATTTAAAACTTTAGGATATAATATGAGTTGCTGGACAAAAACTGATGTAAAAACAGACCCTTTAAATAAAAATTTTATTGAAAATTGTTTTAAGTATTTTAAAATTAAATTTTGGATTGATGGTCAGTTGTCACGTTTACTGTAACTGTCTGCATTATACATGCACGTTGTGGTAACCAGAAAAAACTGTCAATCCCTTGCAAAGAAAGTAAGTGAGGCGGAAAGAAATAAAGACTTTAAACGAAAACAATAGTGTACAATGGAAAAGCATACGCATTAGTAAAAAGGGGCCTAGTTGTTAACATGCCGACTCGACTTTCATACCGGGTTCATTTATTATTTTAGTTAAATTTTTTGCAAAACTATATATTTCATAAATTTTTTAAAGAAACGGTTATAGGCTATTGGTAAATAACACATAAATACACATTCTGATATCAAAAGTACTAAAAAAAACTACAAAAGCCTAATTAATTTACAGACCTGTTCTCTCTATTTGGAAATCCGTTAAAAAAAAAATTAATTATATTATAACAAATTTAAATTATCTTTAACCAACTTCAAAACAAGTAAGAATGCTATATTCGGCCTTGTCGAGCTTTATATACCCTTCATCATGTATGTAAATCTTGTTTTTAGAAGAAACTCGAAGCAAAAACACAAATATTGGGGTGACGGAGAATAAAAAAATAGTTAATATAATTTTAATAAAAATGTAATCGACTATTAATAGGTTAAGCATTTAAAAAAAATTTAGCATTCCTGAAAGATCTCCTCAAAAGCTTTGAAATGATACATATGTTGACCATATTGACAATCAACCTTTTTTAAAAAAATTTCAGAGGCCCATAACTCGGAAAATATGGGCGAGCGCCAAATTTTTTCGCGTTTTGTTTTTTTTTTTTTCATTTTTGAATTCTCTATCGCTACATATGTATATTTGTTTTTTTGATTGGAGTTATTTTATTGTTCCAAATAATATGGAAAAATAAGAGGCAGGCGTGGTGTTTATCCCACTGCATTGAGGGACATGGACCGATATTGCTGATTTTTCAATAGTAACTCTTTTAAACTATGTATAATCGATTAACGTACTTAAATTTTCTGTAGCTAATCCCTTTTTTTTTAATTAGGACCAGCACTCAGGGGATGACCCCTACGTATGCAATGCATTGTGCCAGAACTAGGAAATTAGGTTGTGGGAAGGGAGATAAATGGAGTAGTGCTCGTGGAAATTTGATTTGAATCTTTGCACATTTAAAATGGCAGGAAAGACCTCTGCAGGGAGTTTTTTCCACATACGAACTGTTTGGCTAAAAAACGAATTTTCTCTGTAATGCGTATACGATTTACGGGCCAATCGACCAATCGCGCGTAGGAATTTACGGTCTTCAGGAACAAGTTCACATTCCGTTGTAGTAACGATAAACGGTGAAACACACCCCACATTGCGCCGATGCTCCAGTGAGTCAATAGCGCTGGATACTCTTCTGTCACCGATGAGCTTCTTCGTTCTCTCTTGCATGCGGTCGAATAACTCCAAAATAGACTTTGAAGCACCAGCGCATACATAAGAGTTATATTCCATTTTCGGTCTGATAAAGGTGATATAGATAGCAAGGAGATCAGAAAACCTAGGCACTTGAATGAAAATATGCTTGTTCCAACAAACATCGCATTAAATTTTCATGCCAAAAACATCGAGAGCTTCTGATTTCTTAATACATATATATATATATATCACCCATAGTTACAGATGATCTCATGCCTTGGCAAAGTTAATTTCAACACTAACACGGACGGACAGACGGAATTCCCTCGGAAATGGATATCGTAAAAATTACAAACGGAATGACAAACTTAGTTATACCCTTTTTTCACTTTTTGTTGTGAAGGGTATAAAAATCATGATTTTAAAATTGCATTTTTCAATATAAGTTTATATATTTTTATAATTCGAAAATATGTACGTAAAACAATTTCAGTTATATTTGGTATTAAAAAACTAAAAACGTTTTAATACCTTTTAAGCGAATAATCAAATATTTAACTAACAGATTTATTATTATATGTATGTCTCTATGTTTTTATTATCTTTGCTTTTGTTTAAGCTGATAATTTATTTAATTAGTAATAATGACTGTACCAGTACATGTTGCTATAATTTCAAAAAGCCACAATTAATTTAATAACAAATTAATATAGACATTAAATGCTAATTAAATGGAACACTCGTACAAAATTTTGCTTGTTCACGGTAACGAGAATTTTAGTAGAAAAAAACGTGTGCAGCAAAATAATTAGCCAACTTTAATTAGTGGTGCATTAAGGAGGTATTAAATTTTTGAAAAATAAGTTTTTTGTGCAGACAAACTGTATGGGTAGAAAGAATTTATTATGCCGGTTTTTATTTAAACTATTCAACGTGAAATCTGCAGTATGGTACATGTGGTTATAGGTATACGGCGAAGGGTAATCAGCATATCCGAATATAGCACTTTAACTTTTTTTTCTTAATTTGTATTTATACAATTATGATGAGTTTATTTTATAGTCTCTAGGGCACTTAAAATAACAACTATAATCAAAATTTAGTTGAATATTTTCTTTTATAAAAAAAAAATTAACTAATCCGGGACTATTAAACCAAGGAATTTACGGACTTTACAATCGTGTATGGCAGTCGTAGTTGCGACACATTGTATTATAAATTCAAGTGCTATTTTTCAGAGGCATGTTCGCTAAACAAAGCATCGAGTAGTTCAAGTCTCGCTGAAGTCATAACATATTGTGGTGTGTTTGATCATGAGTTCATAAGTACAAGTCCAGTCAGATCCAGAGAGTAAGAATTATTTTTAAGGCTCTTATTTAATTATTGAAAATAAATTTTGACCTTTATTAACAAAAACTCGTTTAGGTACTTGAATTTGTGTTCCGTTATGACACTCTCTCATAATGTTATCCTTGTTTTTTAAAATTCAGAAAAATAATTAAATTACACACTTATATTTGGAACATCCTATTTATTTTAAAATAACACCACCATTTTATCTGTTGATCAGGTATGAAACGCATACATTTTCCATACACATTCATATTTGGTTACACTTGCAGCAAAATGTTTGTTTTCAAATTAGTTGCGTTTAATTATTGCATGTACCAGAATCGATTAGAAAAATAATTTAATTAGAAAATTAAATACTTAAAATATACACATTTTTTTGTTGTTCGTCTATACGCATATTTTAATTAACATAAATAACTTAAAATATTTTTTTTAAATCAGTCTAAAGCATAAGAATATTTAAAGCGTTGCGAGCCGAACTATGATGCTGCAGTTGAAGATTATTGAGAATTTTAAAAAATTATAGTTTTGACCTTGGTATCGTGAGAGCAAAATTTTAACCCTTTTATGCCGATTGTTGCCTATAGGCAACATTGTACTTATATGCTTTTTTGTTTTGCTTTTTTTTTAACTCACTACAATTGACTAATGTTGCCTATAGGCAACATTCCCTAATTACCGAACAATGATACCTAGGACTCGGAAATTTTTATCAACGAATTCTTTAGTCATACTTAACACAAAACTACCTAAAAAAATTTTTTGCTCCGTCAATTTTAATTCGGACATGTGAGGGTTAATTAAATTGAAGCGGTAGGATCGAAATAAACAGTATCAAAATATTTCGTTGTAAAATATTTGCAAGAAGTATATAAAGATTAATTTTTAAGCCTGATGAATATTGAAATTGATAAATTTTTAATTGAAAAATCAACGCATGCAGTTAGTACGACCATCATGCCTGCTCTTGAAGAAGGACATCCTCAAAGCCGCGAATAGTTTTTATTTCACCGGCATAGACTAGTAGATTTACATAGCCCCACAGGAAATATTAGAGAGGTTCCTAGTCCCATGACTGCTCCACTTAACGAAATTAACTTATAGCAAATTTTCTATTTCAATTATTCGATGGTTTCAGTCGCTGTAAGCAAGTTCCGGCTTAATTTCTAAGAAATAAAATCCAGTGATACCAACAGCGTGCTAATCGTACTAAACTGTGAAGGTGCGGTCAGATTAGCCATATAATTGACCACTCTTTTTATAAATGTTTATTAAATCTTTCCGCACACGTATCATTTCAAATCATGATTTATGATTTTTTATTTAAGTATTTGAAAAGGATATAAGATATTTTCCGTATTTTAATGGTTGGATCTTTTTGGTCTAATCTGAAGGTACGGACTTTCAGTTATTTTTATAAAAAAATTATCAAACCAGTTCTATACATATTTACTCAAATTTAATTAATGCTATGGCATTAATTTTATAATAGTTTATTCTTAATAATATTATTCTTAATAATATACTAAACAATTATTTTTTGAAACAAAATCAGGACAATGTGAGAGAAAAAACGATGGTTGAATTTTAAGATTAGCTTACAAGTATACATTTTATTTTCTTTAAAGGAGCATTTATTTTTTATTTGTCCTGCCTGTAATGAAAACACTTTATAATTAGCACTTTGTTGTTGTTGTAGTCGTTGAGATGTTTTGCTATTTAACAATTAATAAAAGTTTTGTCAAAATGGCGCAAATACAAATTTATAAACATTTATAGAATAACTGTATGCAACGTTTAAATAAGAAGTTCATAAATATAATAATCACGTCAATGTTATTACCATAAAATATAAAACTTCTTAAACAAATTAATTTAGGTATTATAAAGATTAAAATTGTTTGAGTTTAAAATAAATAAATCTTAAGGGCTTTTATGACGAAGATAATGGAAACAATAATAAAAAATAAAAAAGGTAGGCCGGGGCACATAGAACACGTTATACGTTGTACTTTGACGTACTCAACTGAAGTCAAAGTAACGATGGATGAGGTTGACACAATGAGGATATTAAATCAAAGTATGCTCTCTTTTTATTCACTTTTAAATTTAATTTGTATCTTGTTAAATTGTTAATTAAATTTAATTTATAATTTATTTTTTGCTACCAAAATTATTTTATTAAGGTTACAGAGTGCAATTGAAACACAGCAAGAGTTAAAAGAAAATAAAGAAGAAGAGATGAAGAAGCAATGTACGTTAGAAGTTAAAAGTTGACCTAATTTTTCACTTTGCATTGACGGACACGTATTGATTGTGACAACGCTCATACGAGTAAGTAAACATTTATTTTAACTGACTTGTCAGTTGAATACGTCAAAGTTAAATATATGACGGATTATATGTGCCATGGCCTATGGTTAGGTTAGGTTAGGCAGGCACCCGTGTTGTCACAGCCCACTTGGGTCCATTAATTAGTCCCCTTGTATTATTAATTGGTTCTTTTAGGAAAATATAGGCCAGATGTTATGCCAATTCTTTTAAAGTGAAACCATTTATAAAATGTTCGTGTCACAATTAAATTTAGCCGGTCACAGCAATTAAGCAATATATTTGGGATTGACAAAATCAAGCATTAGATTTTTAAGATTTTAAATCATCAAAATAAAAGATTCTCCAACAAATTCTCATTAATAAGAGCCTTAAACTTTAAAGCCTTATTATCGACTGATCTGAATCTAAAATGCTAGGATTTATATAATGCATTCAAAACAGGCACATATAATCGCTAAAAAAGGAAAAAGACACATATGGAAACAATGACTTCAGCTGAGCGCGAGTCGCTGTCAGTTGTATGAATTCTGGTGGAAGTTTTACACCACCAAATCTTGAAGGGACTTAAATACCTATTTTTTACAAAATAGTTAGTTTAAGCATTTTTAATGAAACAAAAGATTGAAATTCCGTTAACCAGAAAATTATTTCTCCTGTTTTAATTAAGTATACGTATGTGTAATTGTTTCAATTAATTATTTAATTAGAAAATTTTGATTTTATCTTTCAATTAATTAAAAAATTGAGTGAATAAAAAATTTTGTTAAATAAGAATCTGAAGTCAAATAAAATATTTAATAGGTGAGAATACTTTCAGTGCGTATACGGCTCCAAGTTTATTAAAGTGCATGCTTAATCAAAACGGCACCGTTAAAAAAACTATAACCGAAGTCAGCAAACAAAAAATTTAATTACTAGAGCCTCTGTGGTTACCAGTTAACCTACATAATCCTAGAACTCATTCACAAAGAAATCTTAAGAAATTTTATCTTACTTAAAAAATCACATTGTAAAAAGAAAAATGTGCAAGCTAAAATCCAATATGTATATATAATTTAAGGAAGGTTCAGCACAGCGAGCATGCTGGCGACTTCATCAAGTTTTGAGTCATAAGTCTACCGTCAGCTGGTTTACATTTGTTTTTGACTCCAGACGTAAGTTTGAAAGAGAAGGAATACCTTAAATGGAAAAAATTTTAAGCGAATATAATGTTTGAAACCTTTTATTTAACCTTTATTTTTCTCATCACTTTTGGACGACGGTGATATTGAGGCACACATATTGAGTATTTCTACTAAATACCGTTTTTGATTGAAAATCCAAGAAATACATAAAACTAAGAAAATTATGAAAAGTTTTACCCATTCAAAAACCACCTACAATTTTAGATTTAGTTCTTCCAACTCGAATCAAACTTTTTGAAGGCTGTGGCGGTTTTTAAATACCCGCAACATGTCTGTGAAGTTTTGAGTTTCCAGCGTCAGGTTCATTGGCGCAATCCCTACAATACAACTGCTTGCAATCCCAAATACAACGTACCTTTCTAATTTCACATTGAACTTGTTCTTGTACATTTTTTTTTAACTATTTGTTTTTTATTTATTTATTTTTTTTTAATTTTTGCTTTTAATAAATTAACATATCACTTTTATAATTACTTGATAAATGAGCAATTTCCCTATAGCATATAATTTGTTTGTTAAGGGCAAACAACGTCTCAACTGACAATAAATTTCTCTTCCCTTTTTTTTTCTTTTTAAAAACTACCAAAATTCTTCAATACCGGCTAATTTTTTACAACATATTAAAAAAAATTTTTTGATCTTTGGCACAATTATAATATCAAAACATTTTGTTAGCTGTATTTTTAAGTTTGTTGCACTATTATCCTATAAACACAAGCGAAAAATAAGATTTAGTCTTTTAAAAAAAGTTCATCCGAATTCAGTACCAAAAACCCTATAACGGCTATGCTGTTCAATACAAAATTGTTGCAAATGTTAGTGTGTTAGTGTAAAAATTGTACTAGTATTAGTTTCTGTCAGTTATTTCTTCCAGGGATTGGAAATTAACTTCACAATGCGGTTTTATTAAAATAATTTATGTATGGTATAGACTTGTGCCATATAGTTCAATTTAGTGATCGCTCTTTTTAGTTCAAAGTTTAAAATTTAGTTCAAAGGCTCTTTTTAGTTCAAAATCTCTCTTAGTTCAACTTTCAACTTCTAGTTCAGACACTATCTTTAGTGCAAATCTTTTTTAGTTCAAATGTTCTTTTTAAAATATGATGGCAACGTAACGTAAAATATAATGCCGTAACGAATGTTAAGTAAAATGCTTGGCAGCACTAATTTCATGTCGGAAATAGTCAACAAGAAAACAAAGACATGGATTCTAGTTTATCTTGTCTGGTAGTTCAAGTACCATGTGTCACAGATATAATCTATGCTATGTATAGTTCAAAAATTAAGTAATGTACATAAAAGTATGAACTAGTTCACTTAGTTCAATTGACGGATCGTTTAAATAAACTAGTTATAGTTATAGTTATGAACTACACAAGTCTAGTATGGTATTTTGCTATTGTGTATAATTATAAAAAAAGTATGAACCTAAAACAAAAAAAACACCTCTCCCGTGACAAAGTTACTTCTAAAACATTGCCGTGACCAGGATTCGAACCTGGGTTAATATGGCCACAACGTAGGGTCCTAACCACTTGATGATAACGGCTGTTAAGTTATAGTACTCAATTTTAAAAGAAAATTTCAGTAGTAGACTTGTACCGTACCTGAACTTGTAACTATGATCGTTAAAGCTGCTAAGAGAAAGAGTTAAGCAGACCATAAACGCACACAATTTATTAAGCAAAATAATAATATTGAAGCAATATCTAAAATTCTATAGTTGTTGTTGGTTTTGTTTTTTGTATTTTAGATTTTTTTATTTCTTTTATATAGAAGAAAGCTGGCCGGCTAAAAGATTAATATTTAAACGCTGTTGTTGGCTAAAATGCATGCAAACAAAAACAAAAATTTATTATAATTTTTTAAAAATAGTTAACAAACTGTTACTTGACTTTGGGATCTATAAACGAATATGAACTTAATTAATGGGTTAAAGCCCGTAAATTTTCTGTTTATTTTACTTAAATATTAAAAGAAAGGTTTCTCAAGTTAAAGGTTGGTGCATCAAAATTTGGCTTTAAAATATTGTTTTGCTCTCGAGTAGAAACTCTGATGTTACATAGCTGCCCTTAACGATTGCACAGTAGTTTGAAAACGATTTGTTTTGGAAAAAATTCGGTAAAGAGTCAAAGTATTAATGTTTCTAAAGGAAGCTATGAATGGCCGTTAGCCTTTTGTGTTTTGAAGTCTTGCACAAAATGTCTTAATACATATTTTTAATTTTACATGTACAATGAGAAAAAAATCATGTTGATGTGAGGCTTAGAAAGTTCCTATAGCTCAAATATATGATCGACATACAATTGACAGATAGCAAAGGAGAGTGTATGACTTCTAAATTAATAGTATTGTAATGATTTTTTTCACGCTCAGTTTTTCAAAAGGCTTTTACCTCACGCTAAGTTGATTTTTTATAAATAAATTATAGGATTTAAATTGCGACAAAATCAAAACGCAACGAGATATTCATACAAAATTTGAAAATTATACAGATAAAAGATTTTTTAATCAAATGGTGAAATAAAATTAAATTTTTTAACATATAAATTCCCAAAACGGAGAAAAATGTCAAAAAAAATTAACTTTACACGGGGCTGTGCCTTGCTCTCCGAAAAAAGGACTGGAGTGAGAAGAGTTATGAAATTGAACCTAAGTTTTGTTTTATTCATATTTGCTATAGGTTGTCATTAAAATTATTTTAAACAATTTTCTGGTACAAAAGTAAATTTGAAACAACAAAAAAATACTACCTTTTTTTAGGAAAATCCTAAAAACAAACGTATTTTTTACACTTTCACAATTCAAAGAATTGTATGCCTTCAACGAAAGGCGCTATCAAAACAAAACTAAAAACATAGTTATTTTATTTTTTGAGTAAAAATTCGATTATTTATAAGTACAAAATGCCAAAAATTCTAAGTTAAGATCGACCAAAATTAAAAAAAAACTTGTAAATTTTTTCTTAATTTAATTTCCAAGGTCTAATAAAATTTAAAAATCCTAACATTTGAATTAAAAATAAACTTTTAATGACATTTGCCAATTAATTTAAGCCCGAGGTACCTAACTTCCTTATCCTAGGAAGCTGACCGTTCGCAAATCCACTCAAAAACACCTCGGCTTGTCCTCTGTAAAATAAGGATATCGGCTGAGAAACCGCACTTTGACCAAAATATATCGCTTTTAAAACACTGTGGATTGTTACGATTGTTACATATAGAGCACTATACAAAAGAAAAGCACACTTTCATTAAAGTAAAATGAGTGATCTCAATGCCAATAATCTTTACCGAAGAAAAACCTTCAAATCAGAATGGCTTTGTACTTAAAAAAACCTATGAACTAGTAAAAATTCCTAAGATCAAGTCACTATGGATCTTAAAAACTGAACAAGAAAAATATCTTTTACTCTAATTTACCTTAATTGGTACATACAGCATAATACTGAATATTTTCAGCAGTTGCTTAAAGGTAGCCTTGAACTTGAATAAACATTATATTTTTATTGAATTTTAAAAATACAACTTTCACCCGTAACAAAGTTTCATCGATAACATTGCCGTGACCAGGATTCGAACCTGGGTTACTACGGCCACAACGTAGCGTCCTAACCACTAGACGATCACGGCTATATGAAATCTTGAAGAACCGTTATTGGGAGAAAGTTTTAAAATGCGTTTTGTTAGTACTACTAATTATTACTGTTATATAAATTTAAAAATAATTCAGAACTATTCTTGAGATATTTGCATAAAAGCTATGATTGTGCTCTCTTAACAACAATAATCATTGTGGTAAAAATTTCCTTTTCCTGTTGGTTGATAAATACTTTTATAAAGCATGGCTGGAGATGACGTTTGAGTTGGAATCTAATACGACTGAAATTAGTAAAATTCTCGTTGAATGCATCAAGTCAAAGCAGGCACAATTGATGGAGAATGATACCATGTATTCAGTTTTATTTCTGGATCCAAGATTTAGAAGAGTTTTGTCAAAAAAAAAATTGGACGCGCAAAAAAAGATTTAAAAAACTTTATCTTACAAATCCAAAATAATGAAAGTTGAGATTTAGTAATACAAAAGAAAATTTTTATTTATTTCTTATTTTGTATATACACTAGACTTGTCTTAATCCACTACCAACAACACCCAGGATTGAGTCATTCCCATTTGATGAGGTAAACAACCAAGGCAGTTCCTCAAAATTACAAACTGCACTCTTTGGCATGGAGCTGTCAGATGCGTCGTCCGATGAAGACGATGGATGTTCCGAAGATTTCGTTCGCAAAGCATTCATGGAAATTGACTAATACAAGGAGAAGCGTATTGACGTTGATGTCGACCTTATGGAAAATTGGGAAAACAAAAAATTTTTATATCCCCGTCTAAAGAACTTGGCATGTATTGTTCATCAAATACCTGCGACACAAGTTAGAACGCGCATTTTCAGCACTTAATATTGTTCTCAGCGACTTGCGCTAAAATTTGTCTGAACAGAACTTGGCAGCTATATTAATGGTGAATTAGATTTTGAGTCATTGCAATGAAAGAGTGAACAATTTAATATTGAAATAAAGGAAATTAAATGTAATTTGAATTTTCAGAGCAAAATATGCAAGACACCAACTCCTTAACATTCTAGGCAATAAACGTTTTTGTATACAAACACTATTATAATATTTTTTTTTCTTTTTGTTTTAATACAAATACAACATGCACTTATAATTCTAAAAATAAAAACTGTGTTAATATTTATTTAAATTTTATTTAACTTTTTCAATAGGAACAAAAGTCAAACATTAACTTTTATTTGTGACTTAAAAAATAAAAGCCTAATTTTAACTTATATTTTAACTAATATTTTAACTTTTATTTCTAACGTTTATTTCAAATATTTTTTACAAAACAAAAGGTATTCTATATTTGAACTTAAAGGTTCTTTGGGACTTTTATCAAATTTTTTTCAAATCAATCCGAAAAATTTTATATGATGCAAATACACAGACAAAAATTTCAATATTAAGCGTTTTGTATTCCATTTTGATTACTATCTACACCAACAACAAAATATTCAACAAATATTTTTTATGTACAGAAATTACCCCAGTCCTGTTTTATTAAATACATAGATTTGATTTTTTAAATATCTTAAATTTTTTAAGTCGAATGAACAGATTTCATTAATCCATATCTAGAGAAAGATCTATCCATTTGTATAAATTAGAAATTTAAATAAATTGTACAGATTTGAATAATTTATTTGCTTATATTTAGGGATATTAATGGATAACAATGCATAAATTATTAATTTCAAAAAATGTTATGTTCAATAAAATGCATTTAATGTTATTATTATCTTGCTTTTCCTTATCAACTTAATATTAATCACGTATAAAAGCAAGCTTAAGTGAATCTAAAAACTATATATTTTTGTTTTTTTTGTTGAGAATCCAGCCCTACTTTATAAGCTTCGCAATGAACATCACCGAGAATTAAAATAAACATGTAAGTGTAAACACAAAATATATTATAATTAATGTGACTATTGATATTCATAATTTACTCTCTCAATTAATAATTAATTTTTTTTATAAATCAAAAATACTCTAATTGTTTCTTTTGTGCAATATTTTTTGTTTCTCGAATTGAAGCTGAAACGTATTAATCTTTGTTTTTCCTAATATATAAACATGTAGCGTAAAGCGAAAATATATACTTTCAAAATACAAACCTCTGAGTTGTAGATGTTATCACTGAGACTGATGCAACTGCAACCATTTGATCTTTAACAAATGATATGCGTAGAAGGGATAAATCTCTTTCTTAATTTCGCTTAATATTAATATCGCTCTAGTTGTTCAATAATATTTTAACAGTATTATGTATGTGAAGCAGCTAAATTATTGGAAAGCTACGCTTTGGCACGTTAAAAAAATCTCAATATTTAAATTTCTTCCAAAAAAAAAAAAAAAAAAAAAAAAAAAAAAACACACACACAATGCAATTAATTTCAACTTGCTCCTTAAGTACCTTATCTTGTCGTTTGATTTTTAGTAAAGTGATATTTTTAATTAAATTTTCAAATATGAGAAAAAATCCCAAGCCAGCTGATAAACTGAAAATACCATAAAAGTATCTTGTAAAAAGATGTGGATTGTGTAATGCTTTCTACACACTGAACATGGACATATACACATGTTTTTCTCTTCATCTATTCTAACGACTTAGTATAAATCAAATAATCTACTAACAAATATGATAACACACTCTCATTCTTAAACACCTAAGTAAGTATGTGCAAAGGTGAAAGCGTACAAATATGCAACTACTCGTATGCTTGTAATCCATAAAATGAAGTTGAAGAAAATCTTGTGCAATTTATAACAACTTATCGATGTCATCAATCATTTGTATGTAAGTAGTAGTGCAATTGTGTTTATGTGCGCGGAACACAAACAAATGATGCTATTAAATGAAGGATGACACTTTTTTTTCTTTAAATATTCTCTTTTTATTTTTCTTTATTTGATAAAAGAAAAAGAATTCTTAAAATATAAAAAGCTTTAGTGGTTAGAAATGCTTAGTTTAATATTATTGCAAAAAGAATTTATTACAACTAGAAAAAAAAATCAAAATAGATGGTCACAGTTGAAGCAGTTTATGATTATATGAACATGTTTAGCATATGAAATCCAAAATTTACAATAGTTGTCCGACTATACAGGAAAAACTTATGACAGAAATCTTGTAATTAAAACAATAATTATTTAAAAAAAAAACTAAATCAAAATTTTGATTGGATCAATAATAAAAAAATTAATAATAATGTCTTGTTTCCATATACATGTATTAATTAATAAATGTGTGTTAAGGATCCTTTTTCACTGCTATAAGCAAGTAATAAATTAATTAAAAATTTTAATAAATAAATCAATTAATTTTTTAAATAAATTTCTTCAAATTCTTCCTTAATATTTTAATTAACTTACAAAAATTATAGTGTATTTTAAATAAATTTTTAAATTACAGCAGTAATTTTTTTATGTTTCAATTAAATTTTTTAACTGGTTCCAATATCTTTTTTTTTTGTTGAAACCTTAGAAATATATACCTTAATTCCTGACTAGTATAAAATTGTTTTAACTAAGCAATACAACACAAATGTCCCTATGGGCCGAACGCTAATTATTTTTTAATTAAATCCATTAATTTTTATAATTAAATCTAGATTTTATTTTGGATGTAATGGTGTACCGTATAAACTAAAATCTTTAATCATATAAAACAAATTTAAAACACTTGTTCCTGTTTACCAGTATTTCATTCAAATATAGAAAAAATCTTAAATACACACAGCATGCAAATTATTCCGGCAAATAAATGTATTGAGAAGTATCCAAATATCTGTAGATTTAAAATTATTTTACGCAGTCAATGCTAGCTCTCTAATATTATAAACCATTTAAAACTTGAATGTACATAAGTTATGTGTACCATTCAAAAATAAAAATAATGTAGAAGTAATTAAAAAAAAGAAAAAATTTTGTTTCTATATTTCCTCTGGTCATACTTATATTTCATGTCTTTCCATGAGCAAGAGCATGAAACAAATTCAAATATCATTAAATTTTATTAAGAAAGCTATGTTGCAAGAACATCAGTTATAAGACATTATAATTCATTTGAAAATAAATCACTGTGTGGTAAGAAGTATTACAAATACTACATACAACTCATATGGTTTTGGTTTGAACAAATACATGAGTTATCATTTAATGGTTGATAAAACAAGAAAGAAACATAAAAAATATAATTAAGCAGAAGTCGTATTGATTTTTTCTGTTTAGTTTTGGTTATTTATTAAGATTATGCTTCCAAGCAATACAACCCTGCATTCATGTCCATCTAATAGTTTTATTAAAAATTAATGATAATAAATTATAAACTTTTGTTAAGTTGGTATATAAGAGACTTTACTTCTTGTGTAAAGATAAGTGCATATTTTATATTTTTTATTACAGAACATGTGTACATTTTAAAATTTTTTTAATTCTTAAACGTAATAGGGTCCTTCGTGTTTGCAACTAAAAACATGTCAATTTTTATTTATTTTGTTATACCCTTCACTACAAAAAGTGGTAAAAGGGTATATCATTCCCCTTGTAATTTCTACAATATCCATTTCCAACCTCATAAATTATAAATATTCTGACTTCTTATGCATAGCGAATTCGATTGAGCGCCTGTCTATCTGTCCGTATATCCGTCTGTTTTCGGGTTGAAAACAACTTTGCACTAGATGAGCTAGAAAAAATTTTAATACGCCAACCTATCAGACATTATATCAAAAGAGGTGGTTTTAAAAATCAGCAAATCGACCCATGTCCCTCGAGGCAGTGGCAGTCAAAAAACAAAAACATGGGCCTCTGAAATTTTCATAAAAAAAGTTCGATTGTCAATATAGGTATTATTTAAAAGCTTTTAAAGAGATTTTTCAGGAAATACTAAAAAGAAAATGTTAAACCCGTTAGGAGAGGATGACATTTTTATATAAAATTATATATCGTACTTCATTTTTTTTCCATTTATTCTATTTGTTCCATAACACTAGATGAGCCAAAAAATATATAAATACGGCAACCGTTCGAAAATGTTGTTATTAAAAATTAGCAAGATTGATCCCAGTGACTTAAGGCAGTAGGCTAAATCCCACGCCTGACTCTCATTTTAACATAACTTTTTTAACTTTCGTTTATATTTCTGTAGAGGGTTGTTATATACGATAAAAATTTATGAAAAAGGTAAGAAAAATGTGTAACCTCTTTCCTGTTATATAGCGGACTTTTTGTTTGCTAAGTTAAGACAATAAAACTTTTAATTTTCAGAAAATAGCTAGTAAAAATTTATGACTGGAGAGAATCTTTTACGCTCCAAGTCCCTGGTCTGCAGAATAATAAATGGTAGTGGTTAAGCTGTAGTATTCAGATGAAATACAAAACACCAAATACTGGGATTTTTTTGTCTTTCTGTCTGTGTTCGCATCAACTAAAAGCTGCTGGATGGATTTACTTAAAATTTTGTGTGGAGGTCCCTTAGAACATTGATTTTATACTTTTTGTTTCGTATAAGTAGGTCATTTCGTAAAGAAAATAGAGGTAAAAATGTTGTCACCTAATTTTATCGGTATAATGGTACTAAAACAGTTTTCAGCACATTTAATTTTTGTAGATGAAAAATGTTTAATACTGTTTAAAGAATTTTGAATAAATATTTAAAAACGCATTATTATAAATTTAAATTTTAAGAAAATAGAAAATGATAAGCTAACGAAGTCGTGGGCTCTGCTAGTTATTTATTAAATGGAGTTTGAGGAAATAACTTCATATTTTTTAGAATGCCCAAGTATATATTGTTTCTCAATAAAGGGTTTAAAAAACAAAGCTCAAGAGAAGTTCAGTCTTCTAAAGGCGTAGCCGGGTATACTTTTAATGAAAAAGCTGCGAGTTCTTAACTTTCTTCTAAAAAAAAAAAAAAATAAGAAATTTGTACAAAAAATTTCCTGTCTATATCTTTTAAATTTATAGACATTTTTTAGATCTACTATAATGACTTTCAAAATTCCTAAGGGTATAACTTAACTTTCGCAATAATATAAGAAAATAACTATTTCATAAGAAAAGGGGTAAATGATCCCCAAACTTCGTCAAATCAACTTTTTTTTGTTTATCGTTACAACAGATATTAATGTTATGGAAGTGCAATTGAATATTGTAGAAATTACAAATGCAATTAAAACCTCTTGTTTACCATTTTCATCTGGAAGATATAAAGTTTCGTATAGTAATTTATTTTGTACATTAAATCTACTTATTCTTCCCCTATAAACTTGTGGGAAACATGTACTAAATATGCAAATGCAAAATTTAAGGGCAGCAAATGCTTTCAAATTTATTACTTTAGGGTGAGAATTTCCAGCAATAAATAAGTAACTTTGGAAACCGAAAGTTATTATTATGTGTTCAAATAATAGATATACATAATTTAAAATAATATGATATAATAATGCAGAATAAAATTGTTCTCTACCACAAAGTGAACCTTATTATCTTTAATAATTGTTTATGCACTTGATCTTATTTGAAGTTAATTATGAAATACATAACATTAGACCTTAAGACATTTGTTTGTTACTTGCATTTAGGTATTATTTGCTATAATGAATCATATAGATTATTTGTTTAAATCAGTTAAATATTAGGCAATAAGATAGAGTTACGTCAACAAAATATAAGAAATACAATACAATAAAAAATAAACATCAGAAATACGAGATTAAACGTTAAACATAAAAATATCTCTACATTTAGGTATAAATTTTAAATTTATAAATTTTTATTTGAGTTTTATTTATTTCCTTCAATAAAATTGCTAAAGAAATTAAAACTACTAAAATAAAAACACATCTTAAAGTTTAAGAAAACCTTTGCCAGTAGACTTAATTTTGCCGCTTTTTTTGAATTAAATCTAATTTTTTTTGATATCGTTTTATCATTTTTTGCTTTTGTGACTATGTCTTTAAATTAAAAAATGTGTAAAGCATACTAAAATTATTCTATTCGTTTTAGCATTTCTGGTAATAATTTACAATATTTAATTTTCACATTTCACTTTCAATCAATATGGAAAAAAAATATTTGTTCACTTTACATTTTCTTGTAAACGATATCCGTCTGTCGCTAAAGTCATACAGGTGCACATTATTATATTTTTTTATTTAGACGTCATAAAAATATCGACGATAGCAGAATATAAGTAAAATTTTTCAACTACCAAGTCTTAAATTTCGAGTTATTTAATCTTATTTATAAAACATCAGCATTATTTAAATAAATATGTATTAGATGTAAAATAGAAAGTAAACCTTTCAACATTTATTAAATTGAGTGTAAATCAACTTGAAAAATTTACGTAAGAGTTATGACAACCCAGTCTTCTGCATTTGGCTCAAGCTCATCATATGAAGCATTCGTCTGGTTTATAATTATGACAGCCTTTAATTCATTACTAATATAATTTAAAAGTTTTAAAACACGTAATGCAAAACAATATAAACATACCGAACTTGTAATATTGCATTGACAATGTCATTTTGTATACGATCTATAAATTTGGCCTTAATTAAATTTATTTGACATAAGAGCTATTCGACGTCTGCGTTCGACCATGGTAAAAGTTAAACTCGTTATTTCATTGAATGAATTATTGCCTGCTACATCCTTATATTATTTATATTTAAAAACGTCTATTCAAAACTCAATAGTGTTATTAATACAAACCCACTTTATAAAGTTTATGTTATTATATTAGTGAGCAGTTTTTTCTTTTATGCCTTCATTAATACAATTTCTTCCTTTTAGCATAAACATTTTTTATAGATAAGTTCTTAATTTGTCCCAATATATGAATATATGATAAGCTGATAAGCTTTTTCAAACACAACTTTTAAGTGAGTCTTTTATATGAGTATTGTTCATAACAAGCAATTTAGAAAAAAAGTGGCTAAATTGTCAACCATGACAATGATACATGCTAAAATTCTTTTGTTAATTTTCAAATCCTCGTAAAATGTGTATGTAAAAACAGAGGTTATGTATTTAAAAGACATTGCAAGCCTTTTTACAACAATGCGACAACAGTAAAGACAAGTAAAAAAAAATACAAAAACAAATGACAGAGATATTAAGCTGAATATGTTTACATATTATTATTTAATTTGAAATTTATATTTATACACAGTTTTTTTCTTATTGTACCCAGCGCTGCCTACGTTTAATTTTAGGGCCTTACTAGGCACTGTATAATATATTGTTATATGCCATGGGAATCTACTCCGGACACGTGAGAAATCTATCAAATCAGATTGGGTCTAAACTCTCATAGGTGCGTGCTTATTTGTTATTGTTTCTTTACGGACAAAATCATATGTTGTCATGAAAAGTCATAATTCAGGAACGTGTTGACTTATTTCGTGCAAAAACCATCCACACGATTATACGAAGAAACCATAAAAACTTAATCAAATTCAGTTTGACCATTTGCAAGCAATAAAGTCAAAGCGGACTTGTAACAATATTATTATATAGATAATTGTATTTAATAATAATCTTTTAAATTACTAAACTTGCAACAAAGTTGCTTTTAAAAAATAAACTAAAATTTTTGGCCACCACTGTTTTAGGCAAAAAAATGCTCTTAGAAATAATAGAACTAAGCCAATTTAAATTGACTTCAAAAAAAGAAGAAGGATATCATTTCGTGTGTATTTCCTATATATATTTGTACCTACAGAACTGCGTCATTTCCGATGGCCTTGTTAAAAAATTAATAATAATAAAAATTAAAGGCTGTCCAAAAAACAATACCGGATGCCCATACAAAACTTTAGGAAACCTGTTGCCACTGTGTCTCAATTATAGAAAGTATAAAACAAAAAAAGTTATTAAGTTAAGGGTTTTCTCATAGTTGACGCAATTTGACTCATATGACATTATCTTTTGAAACCTGACGTGAGTTTTCTACACACAATGTGTGCTATTATATTAGCTAAAAGAATGAGAAAAATTTTAATCTAAAGTGTGACCCCATAGGTAGTGTTCTTTTATGTAAACGTAGTATTCAGTCACTTTAAATTTAAACTATATGTGAAATACTATTATGTTCTTTATAACAAGAATTTTTCACATTTAAAATTAAAGGGTATCCAAATGGATGACGCAATTTGATGTAGTATGTGTATTTACCATTTAAGCCGGTATAGATACAGATTTGAAATTGAAGCAAAGCTTGTACTAATTTTTATTTCAGACTGAAATATTTCTCGTATTTTACTTTTTCTTTTTTAAAAATAATAATAAATTTCAATATTATCTTTCTATCTTTACTTATTTAATTCTAAAACTCGATATACCAAAGACACATTTTATCAGTTTTAATAATGTGCCACTCTTTTATTAAATATGACGTCTATTTTTTATAGGCTGCAGTTTAATTTAACCTGCAGTTAAACTTTTTTTACTTCAAATCATAAATTGTAAGGAGAATTTAAATTTTTTCAGGTAATATTATGTGATGACTAATAAACAAATATAATTAAAAAAAATCTCAATGAAATGATGTTGACATTAAGAGCTAGAAAATTTTTTATTACATTTTTTGTTGTTGCTTTATGTTGTTAAAATAAATGTTTGTTTTTCTGATGATGCTACACAACGAAGTATCTAAATATCAAAAATTTAAATAAAAAATAAAAGACCTATTGCTTGATATTTAAATTAAATATAAATAATTAAAAAGGTCAAATAAAAACTTTATGAAAATATATTTTTTTTCTCGCTGTCAGTTTCATTTATTAATTACACTTAAGTGCATTAAAAAATTAAATATATAAATAAAAAGTATGTTAAATTTAATCTTTCATTTACAATATATTTCTTACCAATTAATAGGAATTTCAAAATATGCATTTGAATATTAAAAACGGTTAAATCCATTCAAAACGAAAATTAACTTTTATAGAACAATAATCTTCTCTTCTTTCATTTATCGTTTCTCATCCAAAACCCACGAAAAACATTTGTTGAAATTACTTGCTTTTAGTTTGATAATATTTAAAATCGTTGCTAATTGATATTGAATGTGAGTGAGTTAATTTGCCTTATATGCCAACCTTCATGAATTCGATTTTTTTGAATTTACGTGGAAGCTTAAAAATATAAGCTACTTCAAAACTGCTTTATCCTTTAGGAATATTGATGACAAGACAGGATCAAATAGCAACAGTAAGCTTTTCTCAGTTTTTACGTTTTTAAATACTCAAAAGTTGTGATTGAAATTAATATTCCTTTCTATGGTATTCAAATGATTTTTTTTTGCAATATGCCTTTTTAGCAAAAAGCTTTTAAGTTTTTTCCATTAAATACTTCAATTTTTGCTATTAAAATGGTGCAGAAATACAAACATGTATTTCGAGAAATTTATATTGCTTCTTTAGTTTTTATTTTATCTAGTAACTCTTTCCATTGCTTGATTAATTAAGCGTAAACCATTTTATTTCGTTTTATTTTATTTTTATATTTTCTACTTGTAGAAGTTTTTTACAGTCGCTTTATGTTTTAAGCTTCGCAAAAACTTTCTTTTTTGTTAATTTTGTTTTTGGCCATCGATTTTTCCAATTAAGCTGGAAAGATAAAATTAAAAAAAATATATATATATATGAATAAAAATTTTCTTTATATTTTAAACGAAATTGGACTTAATTTAATAAGAACTTCTAATTTATTTAATAAAATATATTCCATTATAGTGTATGTTTTTTAATTGTTCTTAATTTATTTAAAGAATATTTGTTGTTTAATGACCATATACAACTATTAAACAAATGTTCCTAAATGTAAATTTTCTTAAAATCAAAGAACATTGCAAGTATAAAAGAGCCCTTTAACAATAAGTAGCAAAAAAGGAATACAAAAAATAAATTCCTGTTTTATTGCTCTTGCAAAGTTTTATATATTAAGAATTTTGCTGACGCTAATAAGCTCTTATTTTAGTAATTTTAAATAGCAGTAGTGTAACCGTTAAATAATTATTTATGCATATTTGAGCTTATAATGTTAATTTATGTGTGAATTATCTATAAGAGAATTTTATAGGACAGAAAGTTTTTGTCAGCCTTTATTTTAGTTGGAAGTTGCTTCAGATATTAAATTTAATTATAACCCTTGTCTTCTTTAGCTTTATAAACAAAACTTGTTCTCATTAATTTTTTTTTTAAACTATTCAGCGTAAACTTAAATGTAGTTTTAAATTACTTTAGGTTTAATGGGCAGTAAAAGTAAAGTAACAGAAATTAATATTTAAGTTATTTTTTACAAATCAGTCATAGTAAAATTTAACATATTAAACAACAATAGAAATATTCATTAACCATTTTTTATTGGTTTTGTTAACTGTGTGAGTGCTTTATAAAATACCTCACACTATAGTTTGATAAGAAAAAAACAGAAACAAGCCTTTTAAACTAAGCAGTGTACTTAGTTTTAGATTCTAGACTGTTCAATTTAGAACTCTATGGCTTGTAAATTATAAATTTTTGATGGGATTAAGATTTGAGACTTTGGCTGACTGCTATATTGTCGTAATTTTGTTTTGTGCTAATTTTGAACTAATTTTTATTCACACAAGATCAAGCAAGAAAACTATAACTATGTTTAAAGTTTTATAATTAATTACAATAAAACTATGTTCAAATACAAACAATAAACGATGAAATATAAATATAATAACTTGGTTAAAAATATCAGGTAATAAATTTGAATAATTAATAAATTGAATAACAAGACCACGTTATGTAAGCTTTTCCTATAATAAACTTTTTTATTGCTTTGTTTATAAAATATTTGTTGCAAAATATTTTTAAGATCATAAATGCACAAAAAATAGCTATTTATTATTTAATTTTATAATTTTGATATTTTCTATATTTATGTTTAGAATTGCAGTTACAGAGAAAATAATATGGTTATTCTGACCATACCACAACCATGTTTTTCTCTGCTCCTCTTAAAAACAGTTACGAAGGTTCAAATGGGCCTCACAACTGCTAAATTCCCCTTAAGACTGTTCTGGTATAGTATTTGGTCCTTATTCCTTCCACTGAAACTTAAAGACCGACGAAAATGCCGAGCTTTTCGCGGACAACTAGGCCCCTTTTTTGAGAAAAATAATGATATCCCTAAGTGTATGTCGAATGCTCCATACACTAATGTTACAATCGGCAATTTACCTTTCCTCTTTCGGTATCAAGACATTACAGACCTTTGTCGAGAACGTGGATGATATTAGATCTGATTTTAGAAAAAGAAAAGGATTAAAAAAACAATTATTTATAAAATGCAAGTGTGGAAACAATATCAATGAAATTTTTACGCTTGATACACTGGGCACGATACGAGGAGCTATTTATTAAATTTTCTATACTTTACCTACAATTTAATAAACTTTTCTGTTGTGCTTGGAACTAAGCCACATCATTGTCGTAGCTGATATGTGCTAAAGACCCTCAAAGTAGACTTGAGCAAATTATTAATTGTAAAGAAAACCGGAAACCCTAGAAAAAATTTTATACAACTTGGTTCAGAAAGCCTAACACATGGTAGGCTACATATATCAAACTTAAGTATTTATTAGTTTAATCTGTTTTGGGTGAAGTATTTGTGTAGCATCCAATAACTTCGAAGTCCACGCATAAATTTTTCTTTTAAATTACACAGTTTAATCTCTATTGAATTTCTAAATGCCCAGTCATTTAAATCATTCAAATTTCTATTGTCACACAGTTTAGATTTAATTAGTTTACAATTCTGTTAAAACCACATTTTTGTCAATACGACACTTTGAATCGTGTTGCAATTGTTTTAATTTGATTGGCTTATTTGCAAAAAATTTTGTGTGTCGATTTTGCTGATTTAAAAATGGTTTGGATTTCCTTCCTTAAGCATTTTGGTTTTAAAAAAAATAAATTGTAAAAAAGTTAGTTGTAGTGCAGCTCACCAGCTCACATAGTCGAGCAAGTTTGAATTAAATAATAAATAATTTTAATAAAAATCGATCCCACATTAGTTTAATTTATATCTTGCTTTCCTTAAACATTGCTAAGCTAAGCGTGTTTACGCAATATAACCTTGCAAAAAAGTAAACTTTATATGTTGTAATTTGAAAGGAAAAAGAAGTTTAACAAATTGTGTCATTTTTATCAATTCCGCAAATTACAATCGCATTGGTTTAAATAATCATGTTTTTTTTCTTTTAAATTGTAATTCTAATATTTCATATAACTGAACAATTAATGAGGTTTAACATCTTTGATTTTTTATAAAACTAAATTAAATACAGTACTGGAGAAAAAATGTTTATCATAGTTGCTTATTTAATTAAGAACTCACCTTTTTAGTGCTTAAATGAGAGAAAAATTATGCCGCGTTTTCTCATGACAAAATTTCTCCTGTTACTTTTAATATATTTAGGCGAATTTCTAGTTTTCGATTTGCAAATATAGGGTACTACAGAGCCTTGGATGACGTGTAAATATTAGGCAAGTATAAGATGGGTTCTAAAAAACGATCTCAAGGAACTAAGGCCTAAAGTGTACTTTAAAGATATTGGAAGCTAATGAAAATTTCCTTTGATTTACTAACATTCTCTAACGCATACCTTTTAAATTTTAGAATTAATTCGATTTATTTTTAATCGTTTTTTTTTTTTTTTTGCTTGAGAAGGTCATTCTAAAACTATTTTACATTATTCAAATATTTTATATTAATTACTTACAGATTATCAGTTATGTATCAGCAGAAACCCTAATATTACATTAAATCATTTGACTGTTATCAACTTCAAGCATTAAAAATTTACTTATATTCGAGTAAAATTCCTAAACAAATTAAAAGTTACATTTATGACAACTTGTATTGTTTTCTAGTTGCATTTTAAGAGAACAAAAGAAAAATGATTTTCATTATTTTCACGCTCTACTAAATATATTCAAATAAAAGAAAGAGGCAGACAAAACATATTATGGTAAAAATAATAGCTTTAGTTGACAGAAAAATAGTTAAAAACAAAATTCTAATTTATTATTAGTTGAGGGAATAAGTAGTTAAAAAAATAATATATGTTAACAAGCTTTCAACTCACTATACAATATTTTAGTTTTGGCAATGTTCTTATCTATTTTTATAACCGACGTAAATTTCAAAGTTGGGGAATGAAGCGGGCCTCAAATTGGCGTATATTCTTTATTATTTTGCATCTCTCTACCTCAAATATAAATAAGAAAGTGGTGATCGTCTTTGCTCACTAAATTTCAAATTTATAAGAGAATGAAATGTTAGTAGTCATTTCATATTACAGAATTGTTTCTATGATCGTATTATTGATAATAAGTTTGAAAACTAAGCTAGGACTTATTTGTACATTTCTTAATTTCAAATTCTTCAGGTTTGGTTCTATGTGACTTTACCATTAAGGCGGTTGCCAAGATGTATACCGAGATATTCAACCTGTAAAGGAAATAGTATTTTTTTTGTAAGAGAGCATATACGCATTGTAAATACTGCGCAAATTAGTTTCTGTTCATTAGCTTATCTTGTCAATTTCTTCAAACTTTTCTGCAAATAAAATACTTAGCTGCTTTCGTAAATACCAAGAAAAGCTACGTCGTCAACAAAGTCCGTTTTTGGACGCAAACGTAAATTGGCATATTAAATTTATCAAAAAGCATAAGAAAGCTACTGAGATATTATTTTTAGAAATTCTATTTTAAATTATATAATGCGAATAATATTACTTCTACTAATTTTTTTTTAGCACATTCAAAAACCTGTATCTTTTTGTCTGAATACGAGCTCAGAACCAAGTTCAGCTTATTCACTTATAGTTTTTTCATGAAGTAACAGGATGTTTCATGTTAAATAAAGGACTGATAAAAACTTTTTAAAAAGGCAAGATAAATGAGAAATTAAATTTTAAGAAAATAAACTTGTTGAAAATTATTTTCTCTTTTTTAAAGTTTTAAATCGGCGAAAAATATAGTTTAGGTAATCACATCACAAAAGCAACTTAACATGGATGTAAGCAAAACATAGTATTTTTACATATTAAATAAATATTTTTAGTCCTGAAACCAAAATGTTGTCCAGCGTAACAACAATATGAAGAATTATAAACATAATTATCTTTAAATGTATATTGAAGATATTTAAAACACGAAAATAGTAATAAGATCAGTACCATTTTCGGTTTAATTTCATTTCGATTTCGAAATCAATTTCTATCACATACCTGAATGCTAATTTTGCTTCAATTTAATGTATTGTTATGAGATCTATATACATGATTATCTAAGTACAATTTAATGGTTTTATTTTAGTTATTCTGAAATAAATTTAACTCCTCATTAATATTTTTTATTGACTTGTGACTCGACATAACTGCATTTTAAATATTTCCACAAAACATTATTTCTCCTTTTTCTCTCCCTTTCATCTCTCGATAGCAATCAAAAACATGTACATTCGCATTAAGTAAAAAACAATGAAAAAAAATTATAGAAAAATCTTAGTCAATAAAAAAATATTCATAACAAATACGCAAGCATTCATACGATGAAAAGTGGTGCATCAACAATAAATAAAATGATATAAAATGATAAATCAGAACATGCCAACTAAGAAGGCCCTTAGCGCAGACCTATTATGGAATAATTGCTAGTGTTATAGACGGTTAAAGAAAACCAAGCTTATTTTACTAAATTAACTTTGCCTAATATTTCTTTCTTTTAGAGATCCAGTAGAAAGATATAATTGATTACAGTTTTTTACTAAAAGGCCAATACCATGATACATCTCTGTTCATAAGGAGGTTGAGGGTTAAGTAAAATCTAGTTAGTAGTGAATACGACAGATGGTATTCAAAATACTCTTTTCCCAAAACATGGCAAATTTTATAGGTTACTATTTTTATGAAATCACACAATACCGTAAGATTCCGGTAGTGATTTAGAAGGAAGACACTTCAGAGATGAAGGCAGTCTCTGAAGAAACAGCGATTTTTCATAACAAGATGTTATAGTTTACTTAAGCTGCAAGTACCATCTGGCCAAAAATAAAAACAATATATTAGTACATCTTACGATAGGCTATAGGCAAATATAAAAAACAAAGACAGACTCTGTGTTTAGAACGGACAATCTAAAACTACTGCATTAGAGAGTGAGAAATATTATAACACAGGACTTAACAAAGTAAAAGAATAGTAAATTACGAGTCGGGTGCTAAAAACCACTAAAAAGACGGTCAATATCCTTGTCTGCATTACAGCAATATTAAAATTAATTTGTAAAATTTGATGAATATTTTATTCTAGATTAAACATTTGTTTTTCATTGGTTTTTTATTTATAAGATTGGGATGTCAGGCCATGTAGGATGTCCTTGTACATAAATTCTGCATTTTTCCCAGCATTGTTGGTATCCTATTGAGTTAGCTCGCCATCGTTAAATACTTCTGTTTTATTTATTTTATATTTATTTCTTTAAAATTTCCTTGCAAAATATTTTGAAAAAATATATGCCCGAATGACAGATTACTTATTTCTTGTGAGATTTTAATCTTTTCATCGTCTATACGTAATAAGAAGTGGAATCAATTGGTTATTGTAGTTGTCTAAACCCATTACAGAGACTATGAAATTATCAAGTTAGGTTATTTTTAAGTAGTCGAATTAAAAAATACGTCTTTTAAATCGCCTTTAGTCTGAATATCAGTGGCTTCATAGGACGATTCCCTATGATTTTTAGCTTAACTTAAGCCACTAGTGGTATTTTCAAATAACGTACATAATATAAAGAGCTAATAATTACAGGTTTCTTAAATTTTCGTTTCAAACACACTTGATGTTAATTTGATAAGTTCTTAAGAAAAACACATAACTAGGTTTTCTCTATAAACTCTCCTTGGGTCATATTTAACTCCTCCAGAGATAGCAAACCCTTGCCGCATTGGTAGGTTTTCAGTTAATTTTTTTTAAAGTGCAAACTGTCTTTACCGAGCATAATGAGATATTTTTATTTTTTTTAGGATAAGGGAGAAATTGTTCCCAAAGTCACAAGTGTTTTCAAAACGTGATTACATTTTTTTTAAATAAAAGAAAAAATTATATCCATTCTTAAATATTGCGTATATTGTATATATTTTTCTCAAAAGGGTCTTTAGTGAAGACGCCTTTTACTTTTTTAATTCAAGTCAACGACTTAAACATACATACTTATGTACATGAAAAAAAATAATATAAATATAGAAAAACAAAAAAGAAAAAAGAAAACAATGACAACTACAATAATAGCAGCACACAAACAACGGAAGTAAACATAACTACATCCGTTTGTCAGAGACAAACTGTAAGAGTTGTTGCCATTTAGTGTTTTTCGTGTTATTTTTTCTTTCTTTAGTTGCTGTTGTGATATGCGGTTAAAAATGTGCAACAGCAACCATAAAAAATAAAAATTGTAAACAAAACCAAAACGTTTTTATATAAAGAAAAAGAAAAAATATATAAAAAAATATTTATAGCGAACTGAATACATAATGATAAATTAGAAAACACTTTTGTTTTATTTTTAATAATTTTCCCTAAATATTTTAAATTTTTACCCGTACGTTTTTATTTTATGGAATGACAAGCAATGTAAAGTGAATTAAAAGGATTATTGTGCGTGTTATAAACGAAAATGTCAGAATGAAAAATATTTGAGTTTATTTTGAATCTATTAAAAGAAACATTTTGAATTTATTCCAATATTTATTGATTTCTTTTTTTTTTATACCAATAATTTTATATTATTTATAAAATACCAGGTATATTTTTAAGTTAAAATGTCATATCAGTTTTAATTTTTTTTGTATTGTTTTAGTTTAGATGAAAACTTTAAGCCGTGTGCCACACTATTTCTTTTGGATCTATGGGAGCAACTAGTTAATTGTGCATGGCAATAACGGGACACAGTTTACTGAAAAAAACACTCTGAAAAAATTTTATAATTGCAGTGTCAGGAGCTTAAAAATTTCCAAAAAAAAAAAAGAAACACTCAAGTCCACCCGCAACATTTTCATCATATCATAGATATGCAAGAAAATATTATTTAAAAAAAATTAATGCACAATTTATTTGGTGAAGGGTATGAAAGACAAGACAAAACCGTATGTAGCACTCTTAATTTTGACTCTCTTATTTTGTCTAAAACAATGATTTCATCAATATGATTTCAGCTCTATAGAAATTTTTGGTATTAAGATAAAAACCAAAAATCTGGTAGCTTTGTGGTTTTTACACTACATTTAAAATTTAGCCAATATCTTCAAGATTATGTTTTATAAACTAAATTTTCAAATAATGGTAAATAAAACGTACGCACACACACTTTCATCCGATTTAATACAATACTTTACAATCATTATTTTTATAAAACATAAACATCAGAAGGTACAATAAGACAATCGTAATAAACAGCAGAACGTTTACATTAAAGTTCAAAATCATTCATTAGAGTAGAGTACATTAACCTTTTTCTATCATCATCAAATTTACTCAACATTACAAACATACAATTTCTTCCGCTTTACTATGATGTAACCAATGTCTGAAAAAGAAGGAACACAAGAATTAAGGGTAGAAATAATTTTTCACACCTTTAATTGATAACACTAATACTAAGTGAAAAGCATATAATAATTGATATAAAATTAAAGAGTTTGATATCTTAAAAAATAACCAAAGATAAAAATGTATGCAGACTTTGCTTTGATACATATTACTATTTATATACCCGAGTATTTACACAAAATTAGTTCTTTGATTTTTTGCAAGCTCTCATAAAAAGAGTGAAAAACTTTATTAAACTTTTATCTTCGAAAAAATGAAACGACCACAAAACAAAAGCACAGGCTTATGTATACATTAAAACTACAAAAAAAAAAAAAAAAATGCAACGAAGAGAGCCAAATAAATCATACACAGTTGCAGGTACATCCTAGCTCTCAACAATGAATCCATTTTAAGTCAAATTATAGGTCTGTTCAGTAACTTACTGGCAAAAACTAGCAACGAGGGAGTGAAACAGAAATTTTCAAATTATTATCCCAAATGTTAAAATTAAATGACGCTTTACTAGCAAAAATTAGCAAATCAAGTTGTTGTGGAAATGATATGTAAGACTTAAAAGCTGTACGGTATGACCATTAAATATACCCATTTTTAAAGTAATTGTACTAAAGTGCAAAAATGTATAAAATACATACCACTAGAAGCCAAAAAACTGGTAAATACACGAAAAAATCTAAAATAATACTCCAAGTAACCAAATAGCAAATATGTAAAAACATATTTTTTCTGCATTTAATTAAAACAAACATTCCTTTCGTGATTTATATGTAAAAATATTTATATTTAAAATAATTTTAACTTCATACATGTGTATAACTTATATTTAATTAAACGTAATAATTGTATTATTCTTCTTTTAATTGTACCGAAGAAAAGGATATTGCATTTATGTTTCATCACCAGCTTGCTTAATTTTAGTTATAAAAGCCATAGAAACACCTGCAAAACTCGAAGATTCTAAACCAAATTTCTGTTGTTTTACACTTCCATAGATAAATAAAAGAAAAATAACAAAAGAATATCAATTTTAAATTTTTTTAATTGCCAAATACTTGCATTTTCTTAAATGGTTCTAAATTTCCTTTATCAGACATTTTTAAAGTAAATTTTTTTTGTTAACAAAAATAAGAAACAGCTAATTCTGTCATGCCAAATATTGCAACAAATTTTTTCTCTCACATTTTTGCGCTCTTTTTTCACACTCTATTTGCGTTATAGTAACAGTTAGCAACAATTAGTAACAAGTTTAAGATAAAATAGCCATTAAGCTATTCAACAATTCTATCTCTATATTGTAAGGAATCGTTGCGCCAACAGGAGTTGGCAATTCATGTCCTTCTGTCCGTATGTAAGGGGTAAAAAATAGAGGTGAATAAGTTACTGCAACCAGTAGTGTGCATATTGAGTAATTAGAGAATTAGCTAACACAAGCTTAGCAACCTGCTGTACAAACCTCCTATGGATAATATTTTAGTAGAGACGTCATCTATTTAATATTATATTAGAACAGATATATAGTAATGGCGCCCTTTATAATATAGATAATGAGGTCTACTTGTTAGCGCAGGGAAGTAACAGCCTAACAACAGTATACGGCAATTGTGGGTTGTGGCTATTGGACTAAGAGAAAAAGAGACCTGGCATGGATGTACAGCATGTAAATGGTCTAAAAGAGGCATCGAGTTGTTAATGTCTCGCCGGAGTAAATAAGGCATTTTTAGTAAGCACGAGATCGTAGAATCAAGAAATATACCTAGATAAGGCCACAAAGCGAAAAATTATTTATTAAGAATCCGTAATTTTGGCAAGGGGAAAAACGTTATGTTTTTGTATATGTTGAAATTTAGTCTTATCAATTGTTATAATTATAATGCAGAAATTTTTCTTGGTGCAAACTAAAAACACATTATGATTTAAAGCACACCTCTGGTAAAAGAACCTAAATAATTGTATGAGTAACTGCATTGAATATCGCAAAAATTAAAGAAAGTAAAATATTAAGTAAATAACTTGTGTACATATGATGTATTCCATATGTGAGAGCATATTGTTCCTAATAAACCATATGTTGTAATTTTTTTATTTTGAAGTTGTAATAGGTTTCTTTTATTTTTTTTTTTATTTTGCAATGCATTTTTGCTTCCACCTCTTTCTCTTAATTATATTGTTAGAAGACAGATAGAAACATGAAAAACTGAGTTCCAAAATCCCAGAATTTTACGTGATATATAATTATTTTTACGTAAAAAATTTATTTCTAATTAAAACTTTTCCACATTTTGTATATTATTATTTATATTTGAAAAAAAGTACTTGAAATCTGCCCTTATAACATAAATAAAAACACGACTAACAATTATTGGTTGAGGATAGTAACATGATAATTTGGGGCAGAATATCTATTTCAATTTAGTTAATTTGTACTACTTATAACAAATTTTATATCCAAAATTTCTAAAAGTTTTAAAGTAGTTACTTTTTTGGTAAAATGCTAAGATTAAAAAAAAAAAAACTAAAATATTTTTTAATTGATTGAGGGAATTTTTAGTACCAAAAGAATTGTTAAAATACAGCAAACAAATTAAATAAATACTAAAATTCTTAAATATTCCATTCCTAAAAAAAGAGCAATATTACTACAATTTTATTTACTTTACTTTTCAAAATTTATATAATATTTTTGTAAATATGCTTTCATGTAATATGCATTTTTAATGCAACTTTTTTGAGGTTTTGAAGAGTCTAGCGTTAAGCCTGTTTAGGTTCACTTCCGACTTCTGGCAATGTTGGTTGTTATATTGTGATACTGTATGTATTATAATTTGAAATCTACATCTTTTCGTTTGTATCTGCATGTCGTTAATCTTTCGCCTATTTGAAAGTTCTTGAACGTGAGGTGTCAAAATCCCCTGGTAAATTATAATTTGAATAAAATATCCAACAGTTTGTTTCAGGTAATACATAAAAATGAATAGAAATTTTCTGTTAAACTGAGATGAAATAAATAAATGAAAAATTTTATAAGAAAAGCGAGTGGTTTTAAATGATATTATGAATTCTCATCTGTTATTTGCAGAGAAAAATGCCTCGGTGTTGGTGCCTATAAATTATGTTGCATTTAATGATATTATTTTTTATGTAGCCATAAGTGGCGACAGGCCTAGGGAGCGACAATAGTAAGTTCCTTTTAACTGTGTTCAAGTGACCCACTTATTATTGGAAGTAGTTCAGTAGTACTTAAAATATGGTCATATTAACGTTCGTAGCTATGGAAGTAATTTTCCAAGTAGTGGGCATTGTACCTTTCACACAATGTAAACAATTATAATCGTATACTTTAAGAACTCTGAGAGATAGAATATTAAAACATTGCACAAATAGCCCTGTAATTTTCGTGCAGAGCTGGGCAAAAAATTCTTAAGATTGAAAAAGTGGGCGTGGTACTTGCCACACAATATGAAGTGCTCTACAGAGCAATAACATAGGCGCCAGTGGGCGTTTAACCTCCAACACAATCTGAAAAGCTATTATTTTATACGTGTAGCCAAGCGCACCGGGTATCGCTAGCAAACATACAAACACATTATGTGCATTATGCATATAAATGCCTTTTATTCGATGTTATTTATTGTGTACCCACCTCACATCCTTCATATAAGGAAAGACATTTCTTAAGGCTTACCTATAAATTATTTGTTAGTGCATATTCCAAGATTTAATTATATTTTATTCTAAAATATTAAATTAGAAATAATTTCAGAAATTCTAATCTACAAAATTGTCTCATTTTAAAACATATTTTATTTTTTCAGCTCTTAGTACTGGTATGTTTGCTTTATTAAATAGAGTAAAACCAAACCAAAAAACGCATGGCTAATTAATTCGACGCTTTCATTTCCAAAAAAGCATTTAATAATACTTTTTTTGTGATGAGTAGCCAAACATATGTGGGAATATTAATGCCCATTTGTATGCTTGTTAAGTATACAAATTACGGTAGAGATTCCTTTATTTTACCATCATGATCATCATTAGTTAACTAGAATTTCGAAACGTGCGGATTAGTGGTTTCTGTTGTTTTCAAGTGCCAGAGTCTAGAACAATCGAGTCATATGTATAATGTTTGTATGTGAAGGTTTATGGATTACTATTTGTTCACAGATTTATAATAGTGTAGTTTTTGGGCTTTTAAAATTATTATTAAAAAAAAACATCATGTACGGATAAGATACATGCGAATGACATTGATTTTCTCTCTCAATGATATCAACGAATTATAAAAAGTTTGTAAGACAGACACAAATGCATATATGCATTCATGCAAGCATGAAACACTTGTGTATATCAATATATATTTTCTTATGTCATAATTTTTAATGTTATGCTGCACTGTGGTTTAAAAATGATTTACTTTGAACAAATTCGGTATCTCATGAATTACTACAGATATCTTAATAAAATTTTATACAGAAGAAGCAGAAGCGTTTCTTAGTTAACCTGCGTTAACTTCGTATTTTTGGCGTAGTGCAGTTATTAATTATAAGATTTTTTTTTCAAGACATTTGCTATATTTTTCATAAAATTTAGAATAAAGTAGTTAAAAAGTTACAAGCCTCTGAATTGATAAAATGTAAAAAATACCGTTTGTTTGAGGTCTACCCAGAAGTCCTTCTTTAGACTAGGGGCCAACCATTCGCACTTAGAAACACCTCTGTTTTCCCTCTTTAAAATTTAAATATAACACCCTTATTTGTTAATGGGATACCGAATTTTGTCCATAATTAATCGTTTCAAGACCACTGTGTGTTGCTCTTACATACTAAACTAAATTGCCATGCACAGAATGCTCATTATAATAAAAACAAACTGATTTTTGGATTGTTGTCCTGTGCTACTGCTGCTAATGCAATGAAAATTTCACACTCAACATTTGTTCATATGACTGTTGCAGTTCAGTTCTATTATCTCTTTTCCTTTTGGCAATAGACAAAAAATATTAATGATTATAACCAACGAAATTCATTTCTATGCATTTTAAGTTATTAATATTCTTTAAAAAATTACGTTTTTACATGATTTGACATGGTTTTTGTATGGGTATAAATTGAAAATTTACATTAATTAAATGCAAGAACATGCGGGACACAGCGAGGCACAATGATGCTTTTCTAGTCAAGCGATTTTTTTTAAAAGGCAGATTTATTAAACTTGAGTTTTTAAATAATTGTTAATTGTATTCTTTTGGAAGTGGAAAATTTAAAATTAATTCAATATTTAAACTAAATAAACTGACCTACGTCGAGCAATATTAAGTCACTACAACAAAACACTTTTTGTTTAAAATGTTTCTCCCAATGATATCAAAAGAATCGTTTATATATTCAACATCACGGATACATATTAATTTATTATACCGAGTAATAAAGTCGCATACTAATTTATAAATGTGAATAAGGACAACATTCTTGCACGTATATAATGCGTATTTGAAATAGCACTTAAGCAAATGTGTATAAGTAGCATAAGTAAATCTAATTAAGGTTAAATACCTAAAGCAGAATGATAGTTAACCTCATGCTAAGTCTTTAGCAAATCACTATCATCATCTTAATCATCAGATATTGTGCTATTAAAATAAACAGCTTTTATATGCCATTGCAATTATTTGACCACCATATTTATTGAATACATCTCAGCGGTCTGTTAATAAAAGTCTAAAGGTTGTTATTAATTTCAGTGGATGTTTGTTATGTTTTACGTCGTAAGAGGCGAAGTTGGAGCTAACTTGATCGGAGCCCTAGATTCCGCAGAGGCCAGCAAGAGCAAACCTTTGTATTCTCTGGAGTATATGAAACTTAGCTTCCCATTTAGGTCAAATCTGTTACAAAATCTATATTTTGCTTTTGCAAAGTAAGTGAATGACAACTCAAAGTGTTTGATATCATGGACTATGTTTTTTTGCTTGCTGCTGATTTTTTAAGACAAATTTTAGTTTGAATATCGGAATGCTGTTTGGGCAACAAAACAATGTCGTCATTGTAAATGAACACAGCACCTCACTATGTCGATCTATGCCTATTGTTCTTATTAGGATTTCATCGACAACTATTAAAAAGAGCAAAGGGACAGAATACAGCCCTGTCTTACAAAATTATGCAATTATGGGCGGAAAAGTTGACCTGCATTAAAATCGCTATGACTGCCGGTTATTAAATTATGTAACTTTTTAGAAACTTATTTTTTCCGTTGATTTGATTGAAAGCTTGTTGAAAAATCAACAAAAACAAGAGAAAAAGTGAGATTTCGCAGCTAATATATCTGTTTCATAATGAAGCGTATTGTAGCAATGTGGTCTATATAAGATTCTCGGCTACCAGAAGGGATTTGCTGTCATCAAAAAACTCAATTAATTTTTGGTTATCTTGTAGAATATCTTAAGTACGCTGCAGAATATCATAATTCCCCTTCAGTTTTGGGAGTCGTCTAGCGATCCCTTTTTCATTATTTTGACTCTGATACCCTTCTGCCAGTCGGTGAAAAGGTTTTCTGTCGGGGATAAATTAAATTAAAGCTTTAATCTATACTTCTACTAAGTTAATCAAAAAATTATTTATTGGGTTATTTCCTGTACGTTGTTTAAATCGCCACTCTTCACTCTTTTAGAAAATTGCTGTACTTATTACCAACTACTAGAACTGTAATTTTTTTTCTATGTTAAACACACTTTCTTTTTAAACTGAGAGTAGTTCCACAAACAAGTTTTTGCAGACAATTGTTTGTGCAAGTAAAATATTAATTACTATAATTACGACCAGAAAGAAGAGTTGCAAAATAAAACTAAAGAAAAAAGAAAAATAAATAACAGGAAATTAATTATAGCACAATAATGAGTTAAAGGTATTTTTGTAGAGGTGGTTACAAATAATTGTTAAGTATAAAGAAGTGCTGAATGTTTACCATAAACATCCTGTTAGTACTTTAAAAGTTTCTGTATATTTGCCCCAAATTTTTAAAACTCAGATGTATCGAAATAATATAATAAATAATCTATATGATTTATTTGAAATTCTGAACGTTTCTTTTTAAGCAACTACCGTACAAAACTACACAATAAGTTAAAGCATTCCCAATTATATTCCTTAAATGTTTTATTTCTCTCAAATTCCTAATTATAAAACATTTTAAATAAAAATAAATTTATTTTAAATGGAATAATATAATAGACATTACTTCTTGGAAATTCCGAATATACATAAATAAAAATAAATAAAAATTTAGGAATGGAAGCAAGAAAAAATATTGTGAAACACCATTAGTTTTGTAAAATTTTGATTTTGAATACTATTTATTTATTTATTTTATTTATTTATTTATTTTATTTATTTATTTAATTTGAATTGCCCCATACACAAGACTAAGAGCCTTATATTGCAGTATGGAACTGATGATATACAGAACATAATCATAAATAAATTTTTATTAAAAACAGGAATTTAAATTAAACATTAAAAAACAATAAAAACAAAAATTAAAAAAGTAAAAACTAATAATTTAAAAACAAATTAAGATTAAATTTAAATTTTAATTAAATTATTTAATTATAAATAGTATGGATGTATGTGTCATAATATAAAATATATGTTTTAAATTGTCATGCTGAAAACAGCTTAAAAATATTTTCTTTAAATTTTCGTGCGTTACTTATTAGTTGAGAGCTGTGGGGTATAGAATTCCAGAGAGATACTGCAAATATGTAGAAGTGCCACTGTGAGATTAAACTTCTGTATCTAAGTGATCTTATTCTTTTGCCTCTGCTTATATCTGAAATACAAAGTTTACTATAGAGATAATCAGGCTTGTGGGTATATATTATTTTATGTAAAAAAACTAAAACTCTTATGTTTAGCAAATTATCTAAAGACAGGCCATATAATTGAGATGAAAACAAAGATACGCTAGACCGCCTTTTAAGTCCATATACGTATCGGATTATGTTGTTAAACGCAACGTTCAATTTCCCTTTACTAACTGTATCACATTTAGCAAATAGTTCACAACCATACAGTAAAGCGGGCACCAGATAAGTTTTGGAAAGTAGGATTCTTATTCTCATAGGTGTACAATGCTGCGTCTGCCAAAGAGTTCTAATCATAGAGAAAGTGCGACCACTAGCATAGGTAATATGGTTCGACCACGTAAGAGTGTCATTAAAAAATATTCCGAGATTTTTAGCAAACTTTATTATCTCAATTTGTTTTCCGTTAATAGATATGTTAGGTACAATATCATGCTTGGCAAGTCGCTTTTGAATAACAATGCATTTAGATTTCCCCGGATTTATTCCTAAGCCATTTGCCGTTGCCCATGTATAAATTCGATGGAGTTCCTCATTAATGGAGACAATACACTGGTCGATTAAGGCATTAATACAACCGGTATAAAGTTGCACGTCATCCGCGTACATTCTTACATTACAATGTGTCAAAATGCCTGGGAGGTCATTAGAGTACAGTGAGAACAACAGCGGTCCGACAATGGACCCCTGAGGTACACCTCTGATTACCGGCAGTGGCTTGGATTTCTGGGTTCTAGTTTCAACATACTGATATCTGTTTCGTAAGTATGTTGACAATAACCGTGTAGCGGTCGAAGAGAAATTAAAAAAATTTTTAAGCTTGTAACAAAGAATCTTATGATCCACGGTATCAAACGCTTTCGAATGGTCTAACAATATTAAAAATGTAGTCTTGCCATCATCAAGTTTCTCTCTAATATCCTCTGTGACGTTAACTAAAGCAGTTATGCAGCTGTTTTTCTTTCTGAACCCGGATTGACGTTCTGTAAGCAAGTTATTGTTATCTAAAAAGCAAGTCATTTGGTTATGCATAATACGTTCAAATACTTTAGAGAGAAACGGAAGAATGGCTATTGGTCTGTAATCGGAACCAGCTTTGGGTATTGGAACAATTTTAGCTACTTTCCAATTCGAGGGAAAGAAACTTGAAGTTAATATTATATTAAAGAAAAATGTTATAATTGGAAGCAGTTGAGGTAGAAGAATCTTAAGAAACTTTGGATTAATCCCATCAGCTCCTATAGAGTTGGATTTGATGGACAATAAACTAGATAAAACATCACATTGGTCTACTGCAACAAAAGAAAAAAAAGATTCACAATTATTATTTGAGTGATTATTAATATAATAACTTGGATCTGCTTGAATCATAGGGACATTTAAAAACTTTTTATTGATTGTATCGGCATCGATGGAACATGGTTCATGATAAGTAGATTTGCCGATTCCAACTTCGAGTATCGTTTGCCATGTTTTTTTAGAGTCAATGGCAGAAGAAAACTTTTCAGCATAAAACGCGGATTTTGCTTTTTTAATCATTTTATTTGTTTTCCTTTTAGCAGTCAGGTAATCATTATGTAATGTTGTAGTTTTAAATCTTTTCCAGCGTGCATATGCAAAATCCCTTTGACTGATAGAATATCTAATTTCGGATGAAAACCAGGGTTTTTGCTTATTGCCAATGATCTTCGTTTTTATTGGTACAGTAAGTTCAAACAGATAATTTAGATTCTGCTCCAAAAAAAGGAGTTGGTCATCTACAGAATACAAAGAATACAAGACATTCCAATCGATTTAAAAAAATTCTTCTTCGAGAAATCTAAAATTGATATTTTTAAAATCTCGAAAAGTAATTCTCTCAACAGGTATTACAAGTTGAAAATTATAAGCCAAGAAAATGAGATCATGCTTGGAGAAGCAACAAGCAGACAATTGATCATAGAGTAGTATGTTAGTTTCCTTACTCACGAGAAACAAATCCAAAAGCGTACTATTAATTGCAGTGAAGTGTGTAGGGTTTGAGATATTTGGTTATATTAAACCCAGCGAGGCACAGTCATCAGAAAAACTACTATCTACTAGAAGATTTGAATTGAAATCTCCTGCTATTATTACATCATCGTACAAGGTTGTTTGTGTTTCCAGAATTCGAATAAACCGCCTTGTACATATATTTTTATTAGGCCTATAAGCACTACCTACAAGCAATTTCCTACCTTCATTGTTTATCTCAATAAATAAATAATCAACTAAGTTTAATAGATCTATATCACTGATGTCCTCAAAATCACAATTTTCTTTAGATGAACATTTAATACTAAAAGAAATACCATTTTTAATATACATGGCAACGCCACCATATCCATCTTCCCTATCGACTCTACGTAAACTATATCCATTCAATGAAACAGAAAAGTCTGTAGTTTCGGAATCAAACCATGTCTCCGATATACATATTAAATCAATATCTGAGTTTTCGAAGATAAATCTAAATTCGTCTATCTTTTTCCTTAAGCTTTGAGCATTAATATGACATATTTTAATACCTTTCCTCTGATTACCAAGTACCTTTACCATATTCGCAATATTATCTCTGGAACTAGTTCTATGAGGAAAGCTTATTGATAAATTTAAAAAATAATAAATGAGTAACGCACGAAACATATATTTTGATAAAAAAAAGTTATTATTAAAATGTAAATTTTTAGTTAAACTATTGCTTTGAAATGTATGTAAAATTTGTATATACGAGAATGAAAATGTATTAGGAATGGTACATAATGTCAAAAATAGAACAAGGTAATTTGAAAAAAATATTTTAATATGAAGAATGATCAAAACGTTCATTAGCATTTGGTGCGGTTTCTGCTTCTCGAAAAAAACTTTCCAGATATTCCATCTCATCAACCCTTATTATGTTGCTTTCCTTTGTCTTTTTAATATATACTAAACCACGCATACTAAAGGCACTGTAAAGACGATTTTCTTTTTTCAGTTTGATTGCTGCACGTAGAATAGTAAAATTATACTTCGTGAGATTTTCATTAACGAAAAATCTATTATCTGAGGATTCTCCAAGGTGTCTTAAACAGAAGTTAAAGCCTTTATGAAGTTTACGGTAGTTAGCATACGATTTTAAAAAGTAGTTTTTATCATGTGGAGACCACATCTTGACAATTATTACCGCATCTTTAGAGTTGTTTTTCTTTTTGTTATTTACGTTTTGCAACCGATATATAGTTTTTACAGCAGAAACAGTTATATTTATTGTATTGCAAATCTTTTCAAATATTAAAAACAGATTTTCATTTTCATTATAAGGTATTTCGTTTAAGCGCAATTCGCAGGTTTTTATTTTCTTGCAATTTTAATTCTGTTTTTAAGCTGTTAATTTCAGCTTGCATACTTTTAATGTTAGCTGCGACTGTTTCTAATTGCTGAACTCTTTCGGTTACATTTTTTATTTCAGTTTTTATAATATTAAACTCTTATCAAACATACTAATAAGTTCTGTTTTGCACTCAGTTAATTTTTTGTTTATTATTGTATCTATTTCTGTCGTTAGTTTTTCAAAGCGATTATCAATTATATTTAACAATTTAAAAGGGGAATCAATGTTTGTTAACCGTGGACTCTTACTTGCATTGCCGATTGAAGAGTTTAGAAGATTATCTCTTAATCGTTTTTGCGCGGGATTATTTATATTAGTTGATGTTGTTGCATTATTAAATTCAAGAGCATTAAATTCTTTATTATTAAATATTTCTTCTTGTGTTACATTTATTTCTTCTGTTGAACTCATTTCTTGTGTGCTGTTAAGTTTGTTTACATTAGGTTTTTTGCTATTGTTGTTGTTATTGTTTTTATTTTTACGTTTGCTTATTCTCACTGAGGATTTTTTCATATTCGATGACATTGGACTTTGGACACTGTTCTTGTTTTGTTTTATGTTAATAAGTGTTGTTGTATTTTTGCTGATTTTAATTTATGTTTGTGTTTATTTTCTCTTTATGCAAGAAAGTATTTTCATAATAAATCTCATCAACATAATTTCATCGAACGAGTTATCAATTAAACGCATACAATTATAAACAAATGCAGAATTCTTGTTTTTGCTCTGATTTTAAATTCGAAATTCTAAGTTTTTTTTAGCGTATGAATTACCTTTTACATTTTATACTTCAAAGATATTCGAATTTTGAATTACACAAAAAAAAAAATAATAAGCTTGTCTAGATTTTTACTTCTAGCAGGATCAAAACCTTTCCAATTTCTCTCCAAAAAATGAATAGATTTGGCAACAAATTTTTTTTATTGGAATAAATTTTTTTTAAACTTGTTTAGACCAAAAGAAAATAAATAAATAATATACAAAAATTTTCTTTTTTATTTTCTGGCGAAAAAGTAGAGTTTGTGTTTTTATTTATTAATATTTTTAAAACCAAATTTACACAGAGTAATAATTTTTTCCCTTGATTTAAAAAACAAACCTTATACGTTTGTTTATGGGTATGAATTCCAAAACTTGAAACACAATAAAAATAAATTTTTTATTTTAATGTGGTGTGTATGTGTATGTAAATTGTATTCAACAAAAGTTTAAAGGCGTATTTCCGTTAAAATGAGTGACAATGCGGTGAATTTCACTTTATTATATAAAAATGTGAATGTTTCTGTATGTGCTTATGTGTCTGTCAAATCGTTTATAAAAGGTTATCCAATACAAAGATTAATTGTCTTTCGAGATATTATTTTCTTTGCAATATGTAGCACCGTTTTATTGAAAACATATCTTTCTAGACATGGCGGAAAGGACTCTTTTTTCTTGCAGTCGGAAGTATTATTTTAGGTAGATTTTTTTATTTTGTGTTCTTGTACGATGTTTTAATTTAGCACTGGTGATTTTTATTTATTGTATAAATTTATAATTTAACAAAGTTTTCCCGCCCCTGCTGGGTTGCCCTTTATTTATCTTTTATTCAAAATTGTACATGTGAGTGCGTGAGAAGGTGTAAAATAATGACAATAACATGTTAACATTTGATAATTTCACCAATACAAAAGCGAACAAAAGATAAAAATTAAGAGTGTGAGGGCAAATGTATAAAGTGAACATAAATTGATACACCATGGAGATTTAAAAGCGACAGATGATGAGATAAGATAATGCTGTTGGAAATAAAAATAAAAGTGTGAGAGTTGGAAACAAAGGTACATATTGTCACTGTTGTGTATCGTCAAAGATTCGTTTGTTTTTTTAATTAAAATTTAAATTATTGTTAAGCTTCTTGTTCATTATTTCATTATTTCATTAGCCTTACTTGCAGAATGTTTAAACAAATTTGAAATAATAGAACAAAAGAGGTATTTATGTAATGATAAAAATATGAATAATAAATGAATCATAGGGCTAAACAAAGATTTTAAAAGTATTTAGATGCGTTTGTTTAAAAATCTTTTTATTTTAAACAGTTACATTTTATAACAAAATTTTACACAAAATAGATTTATTTTTTTTCCTGTGGTAAACGATTTTGCTAGTAATAAGATATACGGGTGTTGAGTTATATAACACAGAACCGTGAACTTATAAAGCGGGTTATTTTAACAAACACATGTTTCTGACATTCATATCAATCAAATAAAGTCGATATTTATGGCTTAGTATTAGGATGTAGTGCAAGAATATTATCATTGGGTCATATAATGATTTTAATTAGAAATTTATTTTATATTTAACGATTCTAAATTGTTTATTTTTTATCTGAGAAAAATAGTTATAAAATAAATAATAACCCGACTATATTCCTCTAGAGTTCTTATCATCATTACTCGTTGGCTAGGGTTATCGCTCTTCTTAATCCTGGAATATGAACCAAACAACTTAAAAATTGTTGTTTTTATATACCCCACAATTAAGGCACTCTCCATGTTATGCTTTGTTTCACAGAAAATATCAAACGTAAAGAATAATTTTCATTTTAAAATGAGAATTAAAATTATTTTGGTACACTCGGACCCAAAAAGTGTATTTTTTTATTGTAACATTCTCTTGATTCACTAGTTTTGTCGCCACAAATTTTACTATAAACTCTGAAAGAAAAGAAATTTAAGAAAATGTCTGCTCTCATGATTTTAGACAAATTATTTCGTTTCATTTCCGGACTGGTTGCTATTTCTCACTTGATTTGTCTTTATATTACAATTATTATTTTTTCTTTGAACGCATGTTTGATGGTGGGGCTCAAACTCACCACTATAAAAGCACCAACGAAGATTGCCCGAATTCCGTAAGATAATTGTTTTATACGCATACCACTAATGGAAGTATTGTTTTTTTATGCAAACATTGAAAAAAAAGAAAAATAACTTTGTTTTCAGATATGTAGGGGTCGCCAGATCTTATTTTCGTAACAATATATAAGAAAAAAATATTTGAATATACATATCGTTACCTTAACATAGAAAGGCCCTAACTAACGTCTGCCCTTCTTTAGAGGAAAAAAAAAACTTGATAAAAAGTACAGTTTTGTAGTTGGACATTCTTTATTAACGTTTTGTGTTATTGAATTCTCTAAGCAGTTTAATATTGTAACAACTTTTTTTTCTTTTAGTGAAGCATTAGAGAATCATTTATTGAAATATAAATAAAACATGATATAAAAAAAAACGACTTAGGGCCTTTCTATATTTAGGTAACGATCTATTACTTGAAGATATAACAAATATTCTGTTTGAAATGAAATGATATTGATATTATTTCAGATGCTGGTGAAAACATTAATAAGACATCATTATTTTACTAAATGTTTTTATTTTACTCAAGGCTTATTGACTTGAGAAAATTTGTTAAACTAAATTCTAAACAAATTTTTGTGGCCGTAGGCATCTCTAGAAACCTGATCAATCAACGTAGAGCGACGTAGGTTACAAGAACTTAAATAGAATTTTATTTTATTCTTTGATGATGAAAAATTTACAATAAAAATTATAATTTTTAAATTTGTAGCGGTTATTTCAATACTATATAAAAATGAAAACTTTAAAATTTAGACCCTTTTGAATAATTGCGTAAACAAATTGAATAAAAAAACGTCAAATTCATGTCCATTTTGTAACACTCTTTAACTTTTCTGCAGCGTTTATCATGCCTGATGTAAAATTTTTAACTGAAAAAGAATTATTGAAAATAAAACGAATCACTTCAAAATATTTTTCCTCCCAATAATTGCATTCAAATTCCAGTTCATTTAATTTATTTTCATAAAAAATCCATTTAACTTTTTTTGCTGGTGAAATGAATGACATTCAGGAATTCAAATTTATTATGAATGCATTCAAATTTAAATTCAGTTTATTTTTTTGAACAAAAGAACTGATTTAAATAAATCATTAGTTTACAGCTCTTGCACTTAGTAATTGATTTGTCTTGTAAATAAGTTTAAGACCGTTTTAATATGTAAAAATTGAAAGGAAGACAGGCAAAGTTTATAGGCTACTTGTGCTAGACATTTATTATATCACTTTTCCGCTCTTTGCAACTGTAATATTGTTGCTTTATATAATTTTTCTGGCTTCCATATCAGGGGAAAAATTACGGCATTCGATATCGAACGAAATTTAAATTTAATTTGTATTAAAATTTTGATTGGTATCGAATGCCGTAATTTGCCCCCAGGTCTGGTCACCAATATCTACATTTTAACAGGGACTTATATCATATACGATAATTGTGCTTGAATCAAAAAAAATGTTTTCTTGTAACAAAAAAAAAAAAAAATTTTAGACTTTTTTTAAAGAAATTTTTATTGTCAGAAAATTTGTAGCAGTATAGTAACCATATCCATTAACACACGATATTTTGCTATAGCATATATAGGACATCATTAACATTAATTTTGTTCTGAAAATTTAGATATTAAGTTTAAAAGAAAATTGAATAAAAATTTTTATCATTAACAAAATTTAAAATTTTTCCAAAATACACAGTAATCATAAAAATGAAATTTTATTTGTTTTCAGCCATATTTAACGTTAGCAAATAGTTTAAAATAATGATTCCAAATAATAAATTTAGTATCAAAAAGAAGTTTTCTTGAATTGTTATTAGAGTGAAAAATTTTTAAGAAAATATTGCTCACGTTTTAATTTCTAAAGAGAACAAGAAAAATTTATTAAGACATCAGCATGTAAAATATTTTATGAAACGACATTCTTTGTAGGTATTTCTTTCTGGTGAAAAAATTCTCCCATCACATTATTACTCTGCTCTCTTTATCAACTTTTGCATTTGATTATACCTTTTGCACAATACAAACTCTAAAGGAACTAATATCTTACTCACTGAAAACCACAAACTCAACTCCAACACAAAAATATTTATAGAATTTCTTTTGATAAAAAACAAAACTTAAATGTAAGAATGGAATCTCTGGTGTGCTTTTCAAGTCAAGTTTAGTTAAAATTCTTATAATAGAATATACTATTACTGGTTTATTGTAATTTTTAAAGAAGAATTAGACAAACAAACCAACATATCTTTCTTTTCATTCTTCTCTATCCTTTCCAAACCTTTGCAGATTCCTCTTTAATGTTTAAATATGTTTAATAATTTTTTAGAAATGCTTTGAATTTTTTTAATTTGTATTTTGTTAATAAATCACTGGACAGTATTTGTGGGTATTGAGAAAGAAGACGGATGAGTAAATGCTGGTGTTTAGCAATATTTTTGTTTTGTTTAAATTCATAAGTTGATTGCATGTGGTAAATACGCTTAAAGAAACTAATATTAACTATTCTACATTTGTAAAAAATAAGAAAATTTAATTTAATGAATAATTTGATGCCGAATTGTAGCAGCTGACGTAGGTCCTCTTATACAATACGCTTATTATCGTTGTTAGTTTAACCCTACTTCAAAGGTGAGAAGTTTGGTCAATACTTAACAGGATTAGACAAGCAGGCGACGCAATTTCTGTACAAAATGATTTTGATAGCCAGAGAACTTTAGTAAACAGATTCAGCATTATTTGTTTAAGTTATTCTGTTATTGGTTAAAATATTTAAAGAAAACATATGCTAAAGACACACTTGATTAGACGCTTAGAACCACTTTGTGTAGGAGGTGCTCTGCCTACTTTTTTAATTCTGTTGGTTTTCGGGTTAATTTATTTACATAATGATTAATTACCGTATGTAATTGAGGGGCCCACGACCATTGTCCTAATTATTATTTTTTTTTTGTTTAATACACATATAGAAAATAAACTCTTCTCTTTCTATTTTAGATACGTGATGATAAATAACTAGTTTGTTTTGTAAGAGACATGCTCAGAACTGCCATCCTTTCGCATATTGGGTCAGCTAAACACTTCTACGAGGCAACTTAAAAGAAATTGGAAACTAAAAAATTCAAAAATTCTCTTGAAATACAATAATTAGTATAAATTTTACAATTAATATGCCAGACCTACTGTCCCAATTTAGTATATTTTTGGCCTATCTTCCGACTATGCTAATTTTGCTTTGCTCAATTGATCTCTCTGTAAAGCAGATAGGACAATCTGAAATTTTTGATCAACTGGTGATGTTATATAAATGCAAGTATTGATTTCTTTGAATTGTGATAGACAAACATGCCAAATTGGCACAGTACACAAAATAAAACTAACTTTAAGCTAAAGGGTGTTTTAATAGTGAAGCGACTTTCAGGTATATGGCCTTATTTTTGAACCACAATAGACAGATACTTAAATTTGAGCACCTTTTTGTCTGAGTAGTAGACAGAATATTAAAATTTATACAGAGTATTTACAAAAATGAACTATGAAAATTAATATTAAAATTCAATTTAAAAATTAAAGGATGCTACCATGAATGCAATAATTATAACAAATATCGCATTATCTTTAAATTTACGCAAAGAATAAACTTGTATATCCGATTCAAGGCAAATAAAATGATAATTTGAAAGGTGTCTTCATAAGGATTTTTTTTTTCACAAATATGATCGTAACTTTAAAATTTATATGGGCAGATATCTGAAATTTACATAAAATAAGTTGTTTTATGTCCACTTTAAAAACAAACTTAAATATAAAATTAAAGCTAAAAGGGTGTCGCCCTTAAACGTTCCCGTATATAAAAAGAAATATAATTAAGAATGAAAGGGTAATCCTGTACAGAACCTATACGTATAACTTCTTGTCTTTTAAGCTGCAAGAAGCAGATGCTCAACCAATAATAACGAAATATAATTCAGAATAAAACTGTGGTCCGTACGAAGGGATGCACGTAGTACGAAATACTTCATATGTGAGAACCCAGGTCACACTTGGTTGTTAGATTGTAGTTGACTAATGTAGTGGTTAATCGGTCAGCAACTGCATCACAAGCGAATTCATGATATGTAAGAAATATTGCCGCAGTTCCTGATAAATACAATAAATATTTAATAAAAAAATAATCTTCTATAACTATCCAACTTTTTAAACAAGTGTATAATAAATAATTAGCGTTATTTCAATATAGAAATGACCTAAATATTTTTTTTTTTAAGAATTAAAAAAGTTATAACAGAATTAAATTGCTTAGAGAATTCAATAACACGATGTGTTAATAAGAAATTCCCAACTACAAAGCTGTACGTTTTATCAAGTTTTTTGTTTCTTTTCCTGTAAAGAAGAGCAAACGTTGGTTAGGGCCTTTTTATATTAAGGTAACGATATTTACTGCACAAACATTTGTAAAAAAAATATTAAAAGAAAGTGAGAGCCTGTGACCACCAAAATTAAAAAAAAAAATAAAAAAAATGGAATTAAGTTCTATATAAAAATAAATTCAGCCGGCATATGCCATTTCACCATTAAATATATTTGCACGTGTTTATACTTTCAAAAGTTTTTTCTTCAACACTCGTAGTGCTCCCTTGTTATCAACTTTTAACACACACATACCAATTAACATGGCCCAACAAGCACTAATACATTTCTAAGACTTTTGTTGTTTCATTAAAGTCTTTTATGTTTTCTTGAACACTTCACTGTTTTTGTTGGTTACACCTTATTGTGTTTACTATCAGATTTTGTTTAAGTTGCTATATTCTTGTGTACAAGTATCATGGGGCAAATGCTGTAAAAAAACAAGAGGATGTGTGAATTACACTTTGGTATTGTATGCAAAATCAAATAAATAAATAAATATTTTGTTCCCAGAGGCCAACTAAGAAGTAAGACTTGACATTCACATAAATAAAGTTTTTTTCCGATTCTTTTTTTCCACGAGTTTAATTTGTAAATTAAATTTGGATTTTTTAAAAACTTATAAATAAATCAGTCAAGTGTGGCCTGGACTCAAACAGGAGGATTCTGTACCATGTGTGGAAATAATCTTTGATTCTTAAATTTATTTTATAGAGGGCACATAGTGCGCTTAATTTTTAGGGCCGCTAGAATCAACAAAAAGGTTAGCTGTCAAACGAACTGTCATACTGTGTTCACTTTTTACAATTCCTTACTTTGATGGCGCAATTCCTTACTTTGATGATGAATAAGTAATCCGTTGAACTGCAACACTTCATCAAAAAGAAAAAATATTTTTTTTGGTCCAGCTTACACGCCGGTGGCATCACTGGACCTTATTTTGCCTTACGGTTGATGATGATCGTTATTCCATCGAACAATGATTTTTTGTTTAAGGGTATTTTTGGTATTAATGTGGGTTCGATGTGGTTTTAACAGAATGTTGCTACGGGACATACGGCGAACACAACCATCGATTTATTGAAATCATAACCTAAAATCGAAAAATGGACCTGCAATATGTCACCAAGATTATGCGATTTGGATTCTCTCGATTATTTCCTTTGGGGTGTCAATGCTGGAGAAAATTACCAAAAATTGGACTTTGATTAATTTTTTTTTTTTGGTAAAAATTGTTTGTGTTACTTTTTACAATTAAAGTGTTATTGGACTTAGAAGTAGCCGGTGAGAAACATTTAAAATGCAACACCCTCTAATTTTAGCTTTTATACTTGTCGTTATAGGGAAAATAGTAACTCTGTTTTAGTACCTTTTGGGTAAGGCTTGGTAAAATGAGAGTAAACATAAATTATTCCCATTTGAAGACAAAAACGCCCAAAAGTACGGGAGCACAAAAAGCCAAACTTTAATCCTAAAACAAGATGTCAACTATAATAAACTTGCGGTTGTTCAAAGTAAACATAAAAATACATATATTTTAAATGTTCTTAAGTTTATTTTAATAATTTTTTTTTGGGATGAAATTTTTATATAACACTTTTGGAAGACATTTGCGTGCATTAAACATAAACATTTTTGTATTTGCTACTGTTTACTTTTAACCAGCTGATTGTTTTTCAGTTTACGCAAGCTATCCCAAAAGCTCTCTCTTTTACCCAAGCTTGTAAAACAGTTTTCGAAAACATTGAGATACCGCGGGATCCTAAATTGAGATGCGTTAATGCTCTGAGTGTAAAATGTCTGCCTACATATCTATAGGACACCCCATATTTTTATCAAATATATTTTGTGTGAAAATAATAAGTTTTTTGCTGTTTGCAGACATTGTGTTACAATTTTATTCTTTGTCTACCGAACCCAAAAAAGAAATTACCTTCTAAATAACTTTTATGGCCACTTGCTAACATCAAAACACTCATGCACTCAAAACTTTATTGAAATCAAACATATCCTTAAACCGCATACCTCTACATGTTTTGTTTTTTTTTTATTCTTTTCTTTTATAGACTTGTGTCTACCATGCATTTGTAATACAACAAAATAAGTGCTATTTTGGTTAACCACGATAACACACAATTGCTTTTTCTTTTTAACTAAATGGAAACAAAAATTGCAAGTGATGGCTTTTTTTGCTTGTGTGCCATAATTTTATAGTAACATTTTATTTTTTATTGCTCTTTTATTTCTATAGTAGTGTGACTTTGTGGTCGACATGGCCTAAAGAATTGTGTTTTAGTTTGTCTTTTTCTAACCGACAGTTGGTTTTATGTTTATATATTCCTTGAAACCGCTTACTTACAGATGATTGCGTTTTACTGGTCAATAACAGCATGCCAAAAGGTGCAAAATATAGCATTAGACATTTTCTATATATTCAACCTGTAAAATAATAGACTTTAAAAGTCATAAATTTGCAAATTATATTTACTAAAAAATTATAATCAAGTTATCTATCTGTGCAATCGATTAGAAAATAAATAGTTTCCAATTGATTCCATATGAACTTTTCAGCAATCATTTCGTTACATTGAAGTAAGACCTTGAAAATCGTTATGCGTTCGTCGTGTCGTGTTCGTCGAAATGTATGTGTATCTTGTACAGAAATGCCACCAAATTATTTGTTTATCTGATTTGGTAATAATATGTCAACTAGATTCCCAGAAAGAGAAAACTAAAATTTTCTGAAATTATTTCACAATTAAAAGTTTAAAATAATGCAATCTACAAGTGTTCGGCTCAAACATTACAACGTTAGGAAATAAAAGAGCATTATATAAAGGTTGGACTAACTGTTAGTAGCAGAAGGCCGCTTTAGCTTAAACTTAAGGATCTCAAATTAAAGTACCACTGTATTCTAAACTTTTGTTAGACTTGGCATTTTATTGTTTTGAATCATATTTTTTAACTCTTTTTAAGTTTTAAGGCTCTTCAGAAAGGATTTTATGCTGTATATATGTCTCCTAATGGAAAAAGGTAATAAAAAATTACATTAGAAGTTATAGGGTGTAGCTGTAGGGGCGAGGAGTTGCGTCAATGTCTTAATCTTTTAAGCTGTAGCAGACAGACATTAAAATCTGCTTTTAAAGTAGACATTGGAAATAATATTATAGATTAAAAGATTTCGGCAGAGTCCTAAAACCTACTCCAAGTGTGCTACTGCAGCTTAGAAAGAAAAATGGAAAATTTAATGGTGCTCCTATAGAGAAGCTATTTTGACTTACATGGCCTTATCTCAATGTGTATTACAAGGCTGCAGTTACAGTAACAAGTTGTAAGAACGTAAAAAAGGGTGCCCCTTACATCTTGTGATTTTAATGGTTATCTTGAATCTTTTGAACCGTGGTACATATTTCAATGTTTAAACAGTGTGTGTTACTATATCTGCCTTAAAAACAATACAAATTTTAAGCATTCCCTTTTTATATTTATCTTAAATTTTGTTTTAATTTTCAGGCACCATGACCAACACATCTCGCGAAGCTAACTATTAGCTCTTAACCTTTTTTAATCAACTTTAAAATCAAGAGGATATCAATTAGAAAAATGTGCTTTTAAACATTTATTGTAGAGATTTGTAAAGAGCGTTAAAAAATTTCCATCTACAATGTCCTGACAACTGTTCTAGTACCATTGTATCTGTAAAATTGGGTGCTCTCACATTTGTATATCTAATTTCTCCACTAAATTACATATTTTTATGAAAAAAAAGTATCTTATATTTGAACTAAGGTTCTAAGGGACCTCCTCACTAAATTTTGTTCAAATCCATGCAGCAGTTTTTACGTGATGTGAACACAGACAGATAAAAATTAAAAAATAGGTGTTTTATATTCCATATCCATTCTATAAAAATATTTCTTGTACAGTAATAACCCCGTTACTATTTTAATTTACGTATAGATAAAGTGATCACATTCATGTACATATTTCGCCATAATTCGAGAATGCCTTTTGAGCTGGTTGAAACAGCAAACGAATCGTTTTACATTTAAATTCAATGTTTTATCAGCCCAACTGGTTCTAAGTTATTCAGAAATTAGAGGCGAAAACAAATTTTAATGCAAAATTTAAATTGACAAAATTGTTTTTGTTATTATTTCTTTAAAGTTAATTCCATTAAAAACGATGTACAATTTTTTTTCCTAAATAAATGAAGGCACGTGTATTATTAACTCAACATTTAATCGTTTAAAATATTATAATGGCAATAAATTCTCTTACATTTTTATTTTTTGCAAAAAAAAAGGACTAAAACTAAGAAGTGGCATTGAATATAAATAATAATTTTTTGCTTATTTTTTTATACTTTTATTTTGTTTTCTAATTTCAAATAATTTTAAATTAACCTTATATATTTTGAGATACTGCCTAAAAAACTAGGTGGATGTAGCTTTCTAAGCGGCCTCAATATATTTTCATTATTTATATATGATTTTTTTCATTTTTACCTTATCTCACCTTATTTCGACAAGTTCTCAGTTGAATTGAAATCAGGAGATGGAGCCATTTTAAAATAGTAATGTCTTAATCCTTATAATCAATGTAGGATGGTATGAATCACTAACGTTGTTATCTTCTGTAAAATTTTTGTACAGATAACGACCAGTTTTTAAATAAATTTTGGCTATTGGCCAAATTCTGTACTAAGAAAACGCACCCCAAGCTCTAACATTGCAACCACCGTGTTTTATTTTTATGCTGGTGCATTCTGGGAGTTGCTGCTGATTTATAGACCAACCAGGGAGTGTCGTTTAAATAAAAATTGCATAAATGTGTGTTTTTATCCCCTTCATCACAAAAAGTACATTTTCGACCCCATTAAGTAGATATATTCTGAGTCTTTATGCATAGCGAAGTCGATTGAACGATGTCCGTCAATCCGTCCGTGTTTGGGTTGAAATCAGCTTTGCCAAGGAAAAAATTTAAATACGCCAGCAAGATCGGTCAATCGGTACAGTCTCAAATTTTTACATACTATTTGAAACAATGAAATAACTGCAATAAAAAAGACAAATATATGGGGCCATAGGGAATTAAAAAGTGAGTTGTGGGCCTCTGAAATTTTTATGAAAAAATTCGATTTTCAATATGGGCTGCATTTAAAAGCTTTTAAAGGGTTCTTTATGGAAATTGTTTTTTAAATGCTTAATTTTTAAGAGCTGGAGATATTTTTATGTAACAGCAATTCAGTTTTTTTTTAATATTTGTCTACATATTTGATTAATATACATGGTGACACTCTTACTTACATAGTATAACAGCTTTGTCTATTTTCAGCAAATAAATATTTAATCATTTTACATTTAAATAGTTTTTTAATATTTACAGGCAATCTATACATATAATAAAAAAGTAACGGTGTCATTCTGTACATGAAGTATTTGTTTAAAATTTTGGTGTTGGTGTAGATAATAATCAAAATGGAATACAAAAGACCTATTTTTGGAATTTTTGTTCTTCTGTCTGTATTCGCATCACGTAAAAACTTCTGGGTTGATTTAAATGATATTTTGTTTGGAGGCCATTTAGAACCTTGGTTTAATTACAGAATACTTTTTAATTTGTAGAAATTAGATACTCTGTAGAGAAAAATGTGAAGTTATCCAATTTTATCGCTATCATGATATTAATCAGTTGTCAGCACATTTTAGTTTTAACACTGTTTTGGATCTCTATAATAAATATTTAAAAACACATTTTTCTTAATTTGAATTTTAAGAATATTATAAATGATACGCGGACGAAGTCGTGCACGCAGCGTGTGAAAAAAGCGAATTGTATAAGTGCCAGAAGCTTAAAAAGTTTTTTCCTTAAAACAAGCATTGTCACACAAAGAGAATTAAAATAAATATTTTGCAAAGTGGCGAGAACAATAGTGGTAGAAAAATAAAACTGCCCGAAATTAAATCAATTTCAAGAATCACATTGTATTTTGTAATTACGAAAGTTACCTCGATATGATTTTAGGAAAAGTTATTGTCAAATAAAGAAACCAAGAAAGCCTTCATGAAAGTCCAATTGAATACATGTCGTGATTTTTACCCCCAAGAATCTGTTGAATTATAAAATTTTTATTTAAATTAAACTAGAACAACGTATGAAGTTGAATTTAAAATAAATTAAAAACTGATATCTAAACCTGTAAAAATAAATATTAGACATAATAACTATTGACGTGTTCGCAAATTTTACATAATGACATACATAAGTGTAGAATAAAATAAAATTATATTTTTTACTTTACATATTTACAAATCAAATGAAACATGGAAACATATCATCACTCGTATGCATGCAGCTTAATGTAAAATATTCATTTGTTCATAAAATAATTTAAGAAAAATTGAGTCAACCAGGCAGAAACTTATTTTAAAATTTGAAATTCTAATTAAAACATCATTGTAGAGTGTTTAATGTTAAAAACCAAACCATGAACATTTAACCAGAGACACACATACACCCACCACCCAAACTATCACATGTTTGGAAAATAAAACCAAACAGACATAATGAGAAGTCAACAAGAATTTGTTGGGTAAAGGTAGAGAAAATGATGTTATAAAATTTCTATATTTACATGATGTTAGAAATATATGTCCGCTTAAAATGAGCTTGTATTTTTTTGTGTAAAAATTTTAGGTTTTAAAAATTTCTATGCGCTCATATGTTGTTGAGACCGGCTGACTAGTTGGCTTAAAGGTGACGGCGCCATTTCAAATAATTTTATAAATTCTCTCCTTAATATATTTTTAAATGTCTACACTTAACGCTACTTGCTTGCACTTGCTAACTTCCTCTTCCTTCTCCACTTTATATTTATTGTATTTTCTTCTGCTGCCTTGAATGTTGTAATTTAGTTTTTGTTTTATGTGTTTGCGTTATTTTTAATATAAATTTTGTATGTGTTAAATGTAATACAAAAATTTTTCGAGGCGAGAGCTTTGTCATGTGAAAATTATGTACGAAAAAGATTTTGTAAATGCAAAACATGTTATGCTGAAACGCAACTTGTGCTTTACTTTTGTATATTTTTTTTCTCTTGTATGGGAGTAAATTATAATAATAATAATTTTTTAAACATTTGTTGTTTTTGGTTTTATTATTCTTTTTTGTTTTGTTGGTTTTTCATGATATAATTTTTCTTTGTGCAATCTGAATAATTTTCATCACAATAGTGTAAATTACGAATTAGTACGTGAAATTGTTGCAAAATATTTTAGCATCAAGGTTTTTATATATTTTTTTTGCAATAGCAAACAGTTTCAGATCTTCATAATTATGTTCAAAAATAAAAATAAAAAATTTTAAAAATTAAAAACCCTTGAGTAAATAAATCTGTATTTGAGTTAACATTTTAAATTCAATAACATTTTAACTAAGAATGCAACAGGCGGTGCAAAATAAAAGTCTTGAGATCTGTCTTCATAAAAAGTTCATTTAGAAATGTAAAACGCTTTTTTCATAATATTTGGTTGACCAGTCCTTGAGTTGATAAACATTTCTTCTTGTATAAATATATTTTAAAATGTCGCTGGCAACAAATCTGACTTCTTCTGCTGTGGTAGCTTTCTAGACATTCAAGGGTTTTGTTTTAGTTTGGAATCTCGAAAAGTATTAGCAGAATGTATTGCATCAATTTCTGGGTCACTATCAAGGCGCATCAACCAGGTGACTGCATCAGATCATGTGTTCATCATATGTTTTAGCTTTTACGTGTATTTTGTTTTTGTAAAAACTTTTTCGAGCTGCCAAAAACGCCTGGCAATTTGTGTGTATATTTGTGAAGAATAAAAAAGCCACTAAAAATATATTGGAATACATACGCACATATTGCCGGACGTTTTTGACAACTCGAATAAGTTTTTAAAAAAACAAAATACACGTAAATGGTAATGCATTCACTTGGTATTATTGCGCCATGGTCACTATATTTACATCCTCTGTTATCGCAACCTATTTAAGAAATTTGAGTTGCAAGTTCCCTTTGGTAAGACAAAGTTTGTACACAGTCTACATCTTTTCTCGTTGTTGTCTTTATTAATCTTCACATAAACAAAAAATGTAAGACATAATCCCATTAAATTTTCCGAAGATATTTTTCTCACAACATAACTATCGCCATCAACGCTCTCTTATGCAGCTCCCATTCATTCCCATTAATAATAAGTCTGTAGCCCGAACATATTTTTCAACCTTTATTTTTATAACTTTTTGATACCCTTCATCACAGGTAGAAAAGAGTATATCAATTCATTTGTAGTTTCTTAAATATATATTTAGAGTCGAATCAGCGACTTTCTTCTGTTAGTTCTTGTTCGTGTTAAAATCAACTTTGCCCAGGTACTAGATATTCTAGATAATCCAATTGATTAGACCTAGTTTGCTATTGAAAAGAAGCAAGAGATGACCATGTCCATCGTTGCAGCGAGAAAAACATCACGTCTGCCTCTGATTTTTCAATATCTTTTTTTAACTTTCATTTGTATTTCTGCAGATGTTTGTGTTTATGATAAAAAAATTATGAAAAGGGTAGAAAAAATAGATGAGCCTTTACCACGTACTAATTATTCACCACTAAATTATACTAGCACCTGATACAGTCTTTCCATTTACTAAGCTGGGCAACAACCAAAAAAAAAAAAAAAAAAATACTAAAAATATCTGAAAAAATCATTTTTAAACAAAAAAAAACTTAATGATTAGAAAGAAGTTCTAATGCCGAGATAATTTAAACAAAATTATTTATCGAATATTTTCAGTTAAAAAATGTGAATGAAATTATTTTATTTTTATCATGCGATGGATATTTTTTCTTTTTTTTTTCTTATTTTAAGTGACGACATGAAGCTTAAAAAAATAAAAATAATTTTAGTTTGATTTAGATTTTTAATTAATTTACATTCAGCTTCGCTTGGCATTTTCTTTTATTGGTTTGTTTATAATTTTACATACGGCTTGACAATTTAATGAATTTTTTCTTCTCACTGAGCATAATTCCTAGTAGACATATATGTTAGCAAGATGTATAGCTGCCTTAAAGTTTTTAAATAAATAATAAAGGTAAAAACTGAAAAAGCAAAATTAAAATAAAATAAAGTAAAACAAAACAAAATAAAACAATTTTGAATTATCTCTGAGAACTTTCAGCAGAAAAAGGGATACGAAAAAGTAATCTCTGCAACTGCTCTTGCTGCAGCTGGCTCATTGGATCCCATTCAGAAACTACGACCATTAAAATTAAGTAAACCCTATTAAAATGTAGAGAAGCGATCTTAAAATGTATCCATTGCAGGCGAATTGCTATAAATGTGCCCCAATATACAAATCAATTTTCGGTAGAAAAAAGATACTGAAGACGGGAGGGAGACCGAAAATCCGCGATGATACTGGGATTCAGTTTCAAGACACTTATTAATTTGAAATATTTTATAACTTTTGTTTAAATCCAATACTTTAGGAGGAAATAATTATCCTGTTTACAAACAACTGATTCGTAAAAGTTCTTCGCAATGCATTAGAATGTTTATTATTTAAAAACTTGCAATCCTTGCACAGTAAACGGCGTTTATATTAAGATTAACTTCCGCTATTGTTTTTAAAACAATAAACCATTAGAAGATATTGAATTTTTTGAGACAGTAATTTCAGATTAAATTTTTTATAACAAATAATATAAATTAATTTCAGTTTAAGTTCATTTTAATTTTAATTTGTAATAAATTAAAAAAAAAAAAAACATTTACAAATGTGTGCGGGCGTTTTCCAAAGCAATAAGCAAATTCTGTATTACATTCTGCCGGTGTTTAGTATATATTGTCTTCTTAGGAAAACGTCGTCACATATTTTTCTAAATAATTTTTCTATTCATAATTTTTTTAAGAACTAAAATAAAAATGAACTTAAGCTAAAATTGCATTTGTGGCCATACCGAAAGTTGGTACAAAGCAAAAACAAAAGTGCAATGCGAGCTACAGAGAGAAACACTAGCAGTGCCGTCCGCCTATAATATACGATTTTTCTTAAATTCAAAAATTAGGAAAATTTGTTTTTAAATATTTATTGTTGAAATCTTCAGTGTTAAAAATTTTCCATGTATAAAAAAGAAATATGCTGACATCCGTCTTAGTACCAATATATCGATAAAATAAGGTGGTTTCACATTTGTATTTCTATTTTCTCTATGAAATAACTTATTTTTACGAAACAAAAAGAAGTCTATATTTGAACCAAGGTTCTAAGAAACCTCCACATAACTATTTATTCAAGGTTATTTAACAGTTTTTACGTGATGAGAACACAGATAGACAAAAACTCCAAAAGTAGGTCTTTTGTGTTTCGTTTTGATTACTATCTACACCAACACTAAAATTTTCAAGAAGTATTTTATGTACGGAAATTACCCCGTTACTGTTTTATTTTGTGTACAGATGTTGTGGTAGTTTTTATTATTTAGCCGTAAGTCAGCGTAGGTGTTTGTTTGATTGGGGAAATTTGATGGCTTTTAGTTTGTGTAATTTGTTTTTGTTTTGTAAAACTGCTTACTTTGTTTAAAGAGTCTCACTTACTTAGTGACAGTAATTATTTTTTATGACAACAATTTGTTAACTGAACTAAGTTTTTTATATTCTTAACAAACTATTTTTGAATACATGCTTTGTCACTTAATAAAGTTGTAAAGTGTCGCCAAATTCTATACCTTAAGACTCGTTGTCATTTTTACATTTTCATAACAGTTTGTTTATACTGTTTTTGTTATTAAAATTGTTAATAACTTTAAGGCAGTGTTCTTCTTCTTGGCTGTTTTATTCCAAAATAAAATAACATTAAAGATATGTTTTTATGTTATTTGCTTCATTAACCAGTAACATAAATTTAAATTGACATGTGTTAAAAAATTAACAAAAGTGATTAGAGATTAATTTTCACTTTATCCTATAAATGGTTAATAAGCAAGTGCATCAAAAGTTGTTTTTTTAATTTGTCTTTGGAATGTCATTTTTAGTTAAAATGTATTTTCCCTTTTGTAATATCTTTACTTTGTCCTGCTTTTTTTATTGTCGGTATAATAGATCCTTTTTTTGAAGTTATGTGTTTTCAAAAAGAAATCCTTTTTAATTAATTGTTTGCATATTCTATGCAACTTCTACTTCTTTAACTTTTAACTTTTTTTGTGCCGCTGAGCGTTAGTGTATATGAGTGTGTTGTATTTTTCTGCTCAAAAGAGTTTGCGCCAGAGACTGCAGTAATTAGTGACAGCTTATAAGTCTCCTTCTCCTTCTTTTAATTGCACGGGTTTTTTGTTTTTATTTTTAGTTTCCTTTGTTTTCGTTCTCATTTATTTATGTCGTCGTCTTTTTATGGTCATGAACCTTTTGTACGTTTATTTTGTTAAGAGAACAAAGTCTTCTAACAAGTTGAATTTTTGGTGTCATGTCATGTCACGTCTTTTTTTGTCGTTTTCCACTAATATTTTAATGACACTATTTAAAAAGGTGATATTTTGCAGTTCGTTAACTAGTGAATTTTAGCAATAAATTTTAATTGATGTGGAATGATTGTGATTGAAGAAGAAAGAGCTCCTGTGTCAAAACTAATGAATAACAGTGCTTTCTGGGAATTTTTTAATTTATTGCAGGTTAAAAAAAAATGATAGATGTAAAACCTACATCACTTCCATAAAATAGCAATCTAGTCTTAATTAGGAATTATTTTACTTATTATTTTATAGCGAAGGTATTTAGTGTGTGTACGAATTATTTATCTTAAAGTTTTCATATGCTATATCCTGTGAACTAGTAGCTAAAAGCCTTAGTTTTTTTAAAAGTTAATTAAATGTTTAAAAAATTTAAAAATAAAAAAGGAAAGGTCAGTTTTTAGTTAAATTGAAGTTCACGATTTTTTTTTTGTTCTAATTTAATTAAAAAAAATAATTTTTTTTACACCAGCAAAACAAAATTTATTTTATGGTCGTTATATCTCTCTTCGTACTTGTCTACTTTCGGCAGTATACGCTGCAAACTTCATCAATTTAACAACAAGAAATTCGTTAGTTTACAAATCAATCTATTCATCATCTTATGCATTTGCTTTTGGTTCTATGCGAAAATAATACCGATTTGAGTATTTTACTGTTTGGTGCTAAAATGAGGCAAATTTAGGTAAATTTTCAAGAAATTTTGTAAAAAATTAATTCCTTAAAAGTAAAAAAGTTATTTAAGATTTTTTTTTAGAAAAAGCGTAATTTTACATCAGTATTTATTAAAATAAGTTAAGTCGGTTAATATTTTCTGACTTACTTTAAAATGGAACTCAAGACTACCGACAGCGGATGAAGTTGCTTTAAAAGTTCCTTTCTTAATTTGAAAAATATCACTATCAAGCCATCTTTCACTTTTACATTGAAATTTTACTTCATTTTTTCTGCATTTTCCCAATTCGTTGCAAAGTTTAAAAGGCTCATAAAGAAACATTTATTTATTGCTTGCAAGATTTTTAAATGTTTAATTTAGTATGTATTAAATAATTAAAAAATAGGTGACATTTGAAAATACTTCTGGTCACCTTTATATTACAGTCATCATGTTTAAATATTTTAAACTTTCAAACCCTAAAACTTTTTTATATATTAACTGATATGAACTTTCTTTAAACCTGTATTTTCCATCCATTTCTAAACGAAATGAAGCCTTATAATACATAACAAAAATAAATCTTTTCCTTATATTTCCGTTTATTGTAAATTTTGTGTGTAATTATTTTAAGAAAATTTAACTTTTCCGATTTACAGTATAAAAACTTTCAGTTTTTCGTTCTTACTTGTTGGAGTAAAAGTATATTTCTTTTTTTTTCCATTCTTTTATTTTGCTAATTTATTTTGCAATTTAAACTGACAATATTAAATAAAGAACGTAAGCAAAAAAGAAAAGGAAAAAAGAGATTTTAAAAGTTTTTAAATATTTTTTCAATAATTACAACAAAAACAAAATTCTTTACAAATAGCAAAAGCTTTTGGTAGTTGTGTTGCAAAAGGAAAAATAAAAATTGCTGCATGCTCTAAAATGTATTAAATTTTAAACATTGAAGTTGAATTTTAAGAATAAATTAAATTAATTTTTTTCATTGCTTTTGCGAACTTTAATAATAGCATCTGTTGTTAAAGAACTGGTGGACAAATAGCTTAATAAATTTACTGATGCAATTAATAACAACGAAAGGTAGGGCGAAAAATGTAGTCGTTAAATGATAGCGAAAAGCCGATCTTATCAATTAAGTACAGTCTTTAGATAGAACATTATTTTAACAGGCGATGAAACTTAGAGGGATTTCTGTGAGTACTATACGAGCCAACGAAACACATATGGCTAACGAAAACCAGTAATCGCCTTATTCACCCAATGCACCCTAACGAATGAGCCCAATTTTGCTTCTTTCTGTTTGCTTTTGCTTTGGTATAAATGTCCAAAAGTTTAATAGGAACAACAAGACAGTTATTAAAGCTCAAGGGTGTTTCCAATGAACGCAAATGCTCTCTAGCAAATTGTAATCGATTTACTTTGCATTCATTTTTCCTGACTTTTATTTTTCAATTTCAGCTATTAAAAGCTTTCTGTGGCTTTTTTGTTTTATTGAAGTACGTCTTTAAATTTAAACTTAAACTTAAATTTCGTTCGATATCGAATGCCGTAATTTGCTCCCTGATTTTAGGTGCTGAAAGAAAAGAATTTGTAGTGAAATTTGGAAACCAACTTGAAACAGGCAAAATGTTGAATGGGAAAAATAACGAACATGTTGTTCATCTGTGTGAACATAAATGAAAAAAAAAAACAGAAGAGAATTCCATATATATTTTTTTTTCATAAGTTTGACTGACGAAACTCGAATTTAGAGATATCGTGCCGAACCACAAACATAGATTTCACTGAAATTTATTGAAAAGTATATTTTTCTTCCAGTATTGGTTTCATTTGTACATAAAATGGGCCTACTTTAAAATCCAAACTGGTAATAATGAGGTGAACGGAGGAAATTGTGTTCTTTTGCTTTTTTGAAAAGGTATTTATAAAAAATGTTGCGTTAAACGTTAATGTTGTTGTTATTTCTATATCTCAGATTTTTAAGTGGTTATAATAGTGTTAGCGAGAAGTGAAGTAAAATAATTTTCACTAGAAAATACGTGTTTCTTCTTAAACAGAGTATTTTCGGCCACGTTGTCAGAAATTTCAACACAAAACTCAATCAGTTTTCTGATTTCTAAGGATTATTCCAATATCTGCTGTTCTGCTAACTATTCAGAGTAAGAAAAAACTCTTTATAAAATAATTTTCCACCCTAAAATTGCTTTAATTTTTGTTTTGCTTATATTTAATTTGTATATTTTTATCTACATGATTAAAAATGTGAATATGTATGCATGTGTGAACTACTCAGTCTCTCTACAAGTTTTTAAATTTTTTTTAATTTAAGCTCTTCAAAATTACATAAAATAATTAATTAATTCAAGTAAATTATCTTGAGTAATTAATTGCTGTATAAAAATAGTTTATCACTTAATCTCTTGTTTAATCAAAATGTTTATGTTCTAAACAATTAAATACTAAATATATTAAAAAACACTTTAAAATGAAATATAAAGCTTTCAATTAAATAAAACTTATTTGTTTTTAATCTGATTTTATTACAAACGTATTATGAAGAAAAATGTAAGAGAAATATTAATTAGAATACTACGAACAGCTTTTCTTTTAAGAGTTACATTTTATCATTTTTGCCATAAAATGTGCTTGATAACATAATACATAAAAGATATAATTATGGAAAAATAAATAAATTTTTAATATATATTACTAGTTTATCCGTTTTTTGTGTTTGTTGCAGTTTCTTAGTTTTAGCCTAGAATATTATAATGAATCGTTACATCTTTCCCTAGAAATTGATAACTTTCCTGTAAAAGATATTTTTACAAGCCCGATATAATTTTGATTATAAGAAGTAACACAAAAATAAAATTTTAATAAAAAACTTTTTATTCGAGCATATGACCACCTCGTATGAGTCAGAATGATCTCTATTGGAATGATCTCTATTGATCTCTATAGAGCCAAGATTAGAGCCTCATAGCTAAAAACATTTTGCAATAAATTGATGACTAATTTTATAAGCAAATCTGTGTAGAGTTATTTAAGCATCAATTTATTTATGATAATTCGCCAACAGAATATGAATCTCAAATGTCAAAGAAGAGGGTAATATAGCAGTTCGTTTGGCAGTTAACATTCTCGTAAGTTCTATGTGGCTTAAAAAACTCCCCTTTACATATTTGTAACAAAGTGAGCGGATGAAAGATTAAGGCTTAAGAGTCTTATTGCACTATTTGGTTAATTTTTTTTATATAAATGCAGCCACCCGATAAAAAAACAAGCGACAAGGAGCAAACAAATAACTCAGGGTGTATAAAATCAAGAAATATTTTTCTCTTCCTTAAAAAGAATTTTTTTATTTAAAATTGAAAATCACACCTTTTTCTTTAAAAAAAAATTAGTTTGTTAGTAATAACCAACAACCAAATATATACAACGTCTTTTAACTTCAAATTAATTAATTAATTTCAAAGTGGTGTAGCCTTATAAGCGCCGCTACAAATTTCTTAATGATTTTTGTAAATTATTAGAATAAAACGTGTTTTTTAATCAAAATGTCTTAATAGTTTCAAAATTATATTTGAACAGCTTTAAAATGAATAATCGTCAAACAATACTGCGCGTATTTACGTTCACAATTACAAGAAATTCTCAACAAAAAAAGCAAAACACATATCACACACACTCATGATTGCTTTTAACAAAAACTATTTTTTTTACAATTTATTGATTTTTTGTTGTTGTAATAGTTTTAAAAACACGCAACTAGTGTTTGTTTATGTAAAACAATAAAATTTGTTTTTAAACTTTAAAAATTCGTACTAATTATCGCGACCGTATTAAATAAATCACCGATATTGACTATTGAAGGTGAAAGCACGTTTCGATGGCCATTTCGCTACCGCTTATATAGCTCTTCAGGAAACTTCTCACTTACATTTTAAATAAACTAAAGATTTTTGTCCAAACAATAAAGTAAAGACAAAAATCAAAGTTTTTGCTTAAAATGTAAGTGAGAAGTTTCCTGAAGAGCTAAGTAAGCGGTAGCGAAATGGCCACCGGTGATTTAATTAATACGGTCGGGATAATTAGTACGAATTTTTAAAGTTTAAAATTAAATTAATAAATATTCCCGTGTTTTTAAAATTTTAATAAAATTTGTTTTTTTTAAATTATTATTACTGCAACGTAGCAATTTTTTCAGTGCAAAATAAGCAATACAATATCACTTTAAGCACACTCTCTGAATGGCGACCTCTGCTAAAAATGGGAAAGACTAAAGAAATTTAAGAGTTGATACAAAAAAATAAAGTTGGCAAAATTTAGTAAATATAATATAATATAGTAAAAGAGCAAAATACAATGTGCTTGTCCTTGAATTTACGGTAAACTCAAATACTGTATTGGTATTCAGACTGTTAAATACAAAATTGACTTTTTTCAAAATGCAAACTAAAAATAGGCCTGGAATTGCTGCATCAAGGAAGATTGAAACAAAAGCAGGGTTTAGAAAGAAAACAATATTTAACTTAATAAAAAATTAAAATTAAAATTAGAGATTATTTATTTTGGAGAAGAATAATTGCATCACAATTTTAATTTTTCCAATACAGTACAATACTAAGTAATAATATTAAATTAACTATTTCCTTTTTCTTAATATCACAGGCATAGGTAAAATTTTGAAAAATGTGTATGCAAGCATCACGCTTTATATTGATCGCTCTATATATTTTAATTTTATTTTCTATGCATGTTGTAATAACTACTTTAGAAACTCACATTCTGTATGCAAATTTGCAGATCCTGCGTTTTGTGACTTAAACTCATGTCTTAATGGAAACACCTTTTAAATTTTAAGATTAGTTTTAAATTGCTCTTTGTGATAAGAAGCCATTGCGATACACACTCAAAATTTGATTTGTCTGCCAATTGCGATTTAATATATAAATCAAGTTTTTATTAGGGATAAATCGTGTAAAATCCTGTGAACAAAACTCGATCTACACGTATGCATGAATGTTGTATATGTTTCATATTTTGAAAATTACATTTTCAAATGAAAATATTTTCTAATGCCAACAGCATTTATTTCTTGTTAATACTAGATAAATATCAAAAAATACAACTTTTTTGTTATGACAAGGATTTAAACTTTCATATTAGTAAAAAACAAAAAGACTAAAATCAGAAAACACACACTACAGTGACCAGCTGAGTTTAAGCTATTTAAAGCTTCATAACTTCATTCCAACCAAAGTTGAGATGTCTGTGCTTAACATTCACATAAATTTTAATTGGCTGTATTAAAGTTTTTTATATGGAAAATAAATTTTTTTGAATAAAATTGGAAATTTAAAGCAAAAAATTAACAGCATCAAAAGTTAATTTATTTCAAACAAAGTCAACTTGGATGGACAACTTAAGTTTTGACATTTCATAATTCTAAAATTATTAACAATGTACAAAAAATAGAAAAATGAACTAAAATAAAAAACCCAAGAACACGTAGCAAAGCACAAGAGTAGGGAAACATTGCTCAAATTAAAAATATCATTGTAATAAATCCAAATTTGCCAAAAATTCCGGTATAAAAATACTAAAGACACCAAAAAGATAACACAGTCCTCACAAAAAAAAAAATAATTTCAACGATTAAATAAAAAACAAATATTTCACTTTAATTTTAAAAAAGTAAGAAGTAAAAAAGAGTGCTATATTCGGCTATGCCGAACCTTATATACCTTTAACCGTGTATTTAAGTCTAGTTTAGTTAAGTAGCTCCAATCAGAAAAGCAAACATTTAGGTGACAGAGAATTAATAAATTAAAAAAAACTTTTAAGTACCACCTACATATAATTTTACTCAAAGATGCTATCGGCTCTTATGGGTTAAGCGTTTTTTTAGCATTTTCTTAAAGGCCTCCTTAAAAGCTTTAAAATGATACCCATATCGAGGATCGTAACTCGGAAGATATGGGCGAGCGCCACTTTTTTCACTTGGTGTGTATTTTCTTATTTTTTAATTCTCTTTCGGGCCATATATTTGTTTTTTTTTTTTTTTTTTTTTTTTTTTGATTTGGGTTACCTCATTGTTCTAAATGATGTGAAAAAATAAGAGGTAGACGTGGTGTTTTGCCCGTTGTGTCAAAGTGCATGCACTGATCTTGATGATTTTCAATAGCAAAGTTTTCGAAACTATTCCGGAACAATTAGCGTATTTAAATTTTCTCTACCTGATATAGTGCCTTGATTTTAACACTAACACGGACGGACACACGGATATGACTCAATCGACTTCGCTATGCATAGGATTTCAGAATATTTATACTTTATGGGGTCCAAATGGATACTGTAGAAATTATAAACGGAATGACATACTAGGTTGCACCCTTTTCCTACTTTTTGTTGTGTAGGGTATAAATAAAGTGCGACTAAAAAATAATTCTAAAGAGCATTACGGCGGAAAATATCACATAATTAAGCCAAAACTTGGTCTATCAATTAGCTATTCGATACTGTTCAGACCTGGGGGATTTCAATTATATTTTGTTGTAAATTACACATGTAATTACACAAATACAGTCAAATATTTGTTATTTCAATTAAGCTTTTTTCAATTCGTATTGTATGTTATTTGTAATAGAAAAGTCACCATTAAAGTCACTTGTAATTTGTTATTAAAAGATTCACTTACAATTAAATCCAATTATTATTAATAATACTAAATTATTTTTAAAAATCGTGGAAAAATTTCAGCCTTAATTTAGTCACTAAAAAGTAGATATTATCTTTTAAGGGTGACATGTTATGGTGTCTAGTGCCATAATGTCAATAAACCTTATGTCACACTCAATAATGACTTAACATATATGGGCATTATGTCGCTTTGAAAAACGTCATAATGTCCATGGATGTTGTATCGTTTTTAGAACGGGCATAGTGATACTTATGAAAGTATCATAATGCTAGAAACTATTGCATTAACTTAAACCGGCTTCGATTAACAAGGATTTTCTGTGAGCTAGTTAATAAAAACATTACGATATGTCGCATCGTAGGGTGATATAATGTCAATGGAGATTTCTGGTGCGTCCAGTATTCCGGTGACGTTATGACATGCCAATTTTTTTAAGTGTTTTTTTAATTAAATAAAATTAATTTAAAAAATTGATAATTTTCGTCGCATCATTAACACGTTTAAAAATAAAATTAACGTTATTAAGAACATCCAATTTCAGATAACATGTAAATTAATTTGTGATTGAAATGTAGATGATATTGGCTTAAGAAAAGATTCTTCAAAATATTCATAAAATATTATACCCTTCTTTTCGTAATCCCCTCGAAATCGGAATTGCCTAAGCTACAGCATAGCTTCTGATTTTAAAGCTAACAATCTGTTAATTACAGTTTCGAAAGAGATGTTATTAAAGCTCAATGAAACTGATCTGTAAAATATTGAAAATTGTAATAAATCTAGTAGCTCTATTGTCCTTGTTACTCTTACGTAACCAAACACGTTGCGGATCAGCTGTTCCATTTTCCTTACCTAAGTTGGGTGTAAATAAGTACTCTTTCGTAAACGTGACGTTGCGCTGCGGACAAACCATTAAAAATTGATACTTCTCCACGTTTTTACGTATCAGCTGTAATTAATTTTTTGTCTCTTCATAAGCAGTGACAAATTTAAAAAAAAACATAACTTATAGCATATTTCACTTAATGTTGTTTTTTGATTTAATCAATAAATCTGATTAACATAAGGAAATTCGTACATTAGATTACTTTTTATTAATATTATAACGATTATTACTACATTTGCTATTTTTATATTATTATTATTATTATTATTATTATTATTATTATTATTATTATTATTATTATTATTATTATTATTATTATTATTATTGTTATTATTATTATTATTATTATTATTATTATTATTAGTATTATTATTATTATATTCATTTTGATGTTGTTTTAGATAGTAATGGATATGGAATATAAAACACATATTTATGGAATTTTTATCTGCCTGTGTTCGCATCACGTAAAAATTGCTGAATGGATTTGCATAAAACTTTGTAAGAAGGTCCCTTGGAACCTTGCTTCAAATATTAATTACCTTTTTTGCATAAAAATATATCATTTCGGAGAGAAACTAGAGATACACATGTGGAAGCATCCAATTTTCCCGGTATTATGGTACTAGAATAGTTGTCAGTAAATTTTATTTTTATAGATGGCAAATTTTAAACGCGGTTTACAGACCTTTAAAGCTGATGTTTAAAAAAATTTAAAAATAATACACGGACGACATAAATATGGTGCAAATAAAATATCAAAAAACAGTTGCTTATTTAACGAAGAAAGAAATATAAATTTTAATTCAACTGAATTGAATATAATATATGATAATACAATATAAATTACTTAAATTAAATTATCGCAATCACTTGTTGATAGTGTTTTTGTTTATTTTCTCTAATTTAAAAACATGTGGTACGTTTAAGTGTAAATAGTAACTGGCCAACGTTGAAGCCATCTCCAACATTAACTTGTCCGCAACATTTACGTTAGAGTAACAAGGCTTAATTGCCTTACATTTTTCATACATTGGTGAGTTTTTTTTAAGTTATTTTTTTCCTCTTGTTGTGTTGTATCATAAAATTGAAGTTCAGAAAAAAACCCTAGATTCTCCGAAAAAAAATATCAATTGTTATTTCAAACAGAAAACAAAAAATTTAATATGTATATTAAAAAATAAATTTTTTAATAAAACTTTTAACCGTTACGATCCCTGCTTCTTAAGAATAAAATTAGGTTCAGCAATAAAACTCAATTTTAGCGATCAATAGTTTTTTTACACCATATACTATGTTTACAATACTTAAAAACAACAATAGATTCCTTGTTTTTTTGTAATCAATCTTCTATCTAATAGAGCTCTGAAAAGTGGGAATATATTTGTTGTAACTCTACTCTAACTTTATTAAACAAAAAAAAACAAAAAAACAGTAAAACAAAACTTGCATATGATATCTACGTGTTGCATTTTTTGTGTGTTGTTTGTTCGTATTTCAAGTAACAGTAAGTTATAAATTTAAAAAATACAAAACTTTTTTATATTAAAAAAAAATATTCTCTATTTTTTATCTCATGTTATATATGTTAATTGTTAGTTTTTGTTTGTGTGTATCCTTAAAGATTTGTTAAGTACCATAAAAATATATGTATCTACATACATACATATATATGAAAAGAAAAAAAATACAAGTCCAAGACAAGCAAATTTATTTTTCATTTATATATGATTGTCTTGTTTTGCAAAAAATTATTTCAAAATAAAATGGATGTTAATGTTTGTACAAAGTAATATTTCTAAAAGATAAAGAGTTCTTAAAACTTTTTTGTCATTTTCAAGTTGTTTTATTTTAAATTGAGTCTTGTGTTATCAGAAGTTTATTTTAAATAAAGTTAAAATTTTATAATATTTCTTTGTTGAGTTCTAATATTAATTCTGCATTTTCTTCTAAGTGACTTAAGTTTCATTGCACCTCTGAAGTCTCGTTTTTAAACTTAAAGAAAAGAAATTTTTAAGATTTTAAAAACAAATAAACAAATTAATAATTTAGATGAGTTAGGTCAGAAAGCAATTTTTTTCTTATAAAACGAGGGAAATTCAATATGCTTCTATAAGATCATTTAACCAATACTTAACTTAATGTCCCAAATTTCTTATTCTATTTATAAGACTCGAGGTGATAGAGAGTTTGCTTTTAAATGTGAAGAATTTACAGAAATTAAAGATAATTTGATGAAGGTAAATGGCACATTTTCGCCAGTGCCCAGTGAGGAATTTTGTAAAAAAAAAATAATTCCGTTTTTTTTACAAGACTATAGTAAAGGTACCATGGAGTTAAAAATTTAAAACTTATAGAAATTGCGACGTAATGCTAATAATGAATACATTATTTTCCTTAATTTTAGAAATTCAAAATTCCCATGATAGCTCTAGTCCTGCTTGAAAAATCATTGCCGAACATATATGTTGGGAGATCTTGCGATTGTAACATATAAAATAAGTATTTTTTGGGTTATCTCTGTCAAGCTTTTGGCTTTAAGCGTTTCGGAAAATATTTAGATTTTTCTCACATCGATTTTTTCAAATTGCAAAAAATTTTCTAGCATTAATAAAACGGATTCTAAAAAGATCTTCTTCTAGGAAAAAATTATTTGTAAATTAATTTAAAATTTATTAAATGATGATATTTTAGATTTTTTTTTTTTTTTTTTTTTTTTTTTTTTTTTGGCAAAGAAGTTAGTTTAATTTTTTTTACTAATTTAAAAAATTTTAGCCTAATGTATAAATTTATTTTATTGCTTTTAAATATATTTTAATAAAAAAAAGTAAATCAAAATTTTTTTTTAATTATTACTAATTCTAGCCTTTAGAATAGACCAATTTCTTTCAACAAAAAAGAAAAAAAACAGAAACAGAAACGGAAACAAAAACAAAAACAAAGCCAAATGTAAAGCCCAAGCGAAACTCATCAATAAGAACCGAAAATCACTGAAGTCGATAAAAGCAATAAAATAAATAAATGCCCATAATGCAATGATATACTTTTTGAAATAAGCCAATAATGTCTGTCGTTTCTTTTAAATTTTTAAATTCTTTTCACTTTAAAAATGAATTGATTTTTTAAATCGTTTATCGCAGACTGCTTATTGCTCAAATAATTTTTTGGATACAGACATTTTCTTTAATAAATATTATTGTTGATCACAATTCAAATGCCACATTATTAAATTTATTATTTATTTCTTTATTTGTCATAAATTTTGCTTATTCAGCAAATATTTCCGCAACCGTGCTAAAGAGCAAAAACAATTTACTGTCACAATAGATTTAAGATTATTAATAGTGTTTGGTTTGTTGCGGTTTACATGCTGTGGTTTTCATAAATTAAAGAAACGTAAAATTTATTGAAATAATTGAAATTTGGTTTTATTAAAATTTTGTTTAAATAAGTATTTTATAAAAATATATTTCGTTAAAGAAAGCAGCAGGAAGCAAATATAATTTAATTTTCAAAGCAGGATTTATTTGCTTTTTTTAATTTTAAGGAAACTTGTAAAGTTAGAGTAGTTAGAAAAGAGGATAGTCATTTTTAATTCTTAAAACAAACATTTAATCGAAGGTAGAACTTGGAATCTGTAACCAATGAAAATTATTATCATCTATTTAATGATTTCTAGCCCATAATCTTTAATGCTTGAATATTATGGTTGCCAAAAACATGAAGAAAAGAGTCTTAAGACAATGCTACAAAAGCTGAAACATTAAGCATTTTCAACCATGGCTTTGAAGACCTTAAATTGATTGGTTTCCTTGGACATTAGTATACGACCTGCAGTAAAGTTGGCAGCACTCAGAGTAAGCGACTTAGCGGAAAATAAGTATTTGTTGCAAAGTGAAGAACATTATTTCAGATAGGGAATTTTTAGATGCTTACAGACTCGTGTACTAATGGGACCAAAATGTAAATTGGAAAAGAATTATCGAACTCAAAAAGTGTTTTATTGTACCATGGTCTTTTAGGTTGCTATAAATTTTGTGTTCATGGTATAACATTAGCATTGGTCTTAAGCACACACATATATGTTTTTCCCCAGGACATCATGGTCATTTACATTTGGGTTTGGGCTAATAAATAAAACTGCTGCAAAACTAATTCACTAAAGCCTGCACAGGCTCCATTACATCCAGAAAAACCCATCATTTAGTTCGGATTACACATTGGTGGCTTCATTCAATCTTCACAGAAGAAACTTTCTGCAACTTCTAAAGGTCTTGTTTGATTTCGAATAGAAAATTAATTAAAGTTTTAATTAATTTTAATATTAGTCTAATTGAAATATAATTTACTTCCTATTTAATTAATTGATTAAATTAATTATTAATTTTTGTCTTTTTTTTTCAGCTTACCAGCAACAATGTACTCTCTGGAGGCCAATACTATTTGTGCTCGAATGCTCTATATAAATAATACCTATGAATGCCATTTATTAATTTCCTGAAACAAAATTTATTCAAATCTAATTTTTTGTGTTATTTTTGAAATTACAAGTTCTATAGGGCCTAGAAAACATACCATCTTTATAAATATATTTTATCTCCTTTTGTAACAAACATAAATATCATTGAGATTATTTAAATTTCTTTATCTATTTTTATTGATAGAAGTTGCTTTTGTTATTAATTAAATTAACTTATTTCCTGTTACATTAAATGTCTTTACACAATGACACTTTGATTTTGGGTTGATTCAATAAAAGCTTTTATTGCTTAACAGAGATTTAATTTTGCATTAAAATCCAAATTTGATTTATTTTGGAATTTCTATTGAATTTTATTTGAATTGATTATTTTGTCTACTTTAAATACCATTTGTTATATCCTTAAGCTGTCCACAATGTAATCAAATTAAGTAGAGACATGATAAATATCTTATAGCCCAGAGATAAATAAATATTGAATATAAGTGTTTAGAATATCTACAAGCATCTAGTAAAAAATCATATGCACATTTGATATGAACCAAAAAATGTATTGAAGTCGTGCTAAAGAAAATAAAGGAAAGAAAGTATAAAAAACAACAGAATTGCAGCAGTGATTCAATTTTTTATTTACCAGCATTTTATATCAACACATATTCGGTTTTCCATTTTATTACATGCTCTTCAATGACACACTTGAAAATATTTTAGTCTTTTTTTCGCCAGCCTTCTATGTTATCCTTAATATTGTGGCGATGATGACCTTTTTTTCTATGTCGTAACTTAGTTGTTTGAATGGCTGACTGGTTTGTTGGTTGGTTGGAGTTTTAATTACTCGTATTTTAGGGTGAGTTCGCCTTGTAACATTTTCACATGCTCGACAAACCACAAAATTATGCTTAAATTTCATGAATAACATACTTACAAAGTTCAAATATTTAACCTTAAGTATTACATATTGTTGCTATAATGAAAACCTTGGTTAGTGCGAATAAAAATAAAAAGCAACAATTTACACTCCCATGTGCATACATAAATAATTTAAGGATATTTATCTATACGAGGGTAGTGTAAGAAGAGTTTATAATATTTAAATAAACCGATGTTGATTTTGCTGTTTTATAAGAATTAGTTAGTTGTATTAAAGCCAAGACTTTTGAAATGATTAAAATAATTAGTTGGAATGATATATTTTTGTATAAAAAATTATATAACTCTTAAACGTATTCACCTAAGCTTATGTTCTTTTTATTTCTTTGAAGAAAAATAAGTTGACCAGGTCATCAGAATAGTTATTTGCTGGTAAGATGATTTATAGTTGGAACGAAATCTTTTTTGCGGAGCCATTTCTTAAGATTTGGAAACAAAAAGTAGTTACATGGTTTTTTTCAATGGAAATTACAAATGTGTGCAAGAGCACTTTTTCTGGGTTAAATGCGGTCGTTTTTTGTTTTTTAAGACTTTATCAAGTCGAAAGGAAAAGTTGACATAATATTTGCCTTTCCTTTTGAAAATAGTCAAAATACGGTCGGCATGATGTTGTTGGCTGACATACCCTCTCTGATATACCTTGACGCCAATTCACACACAGCTCTGACCGCTGTTTGTTATCTGTCCTGTTGTGTTAGATCAACATTTCGTCCATAGGTACGTACTGGTGAAAAACTTGTCCATTTTGCTGTTGAACAAGGCAAAATTGCATGTGGGAACGGTTGTATTGACATGTAGCACCCACCTTGCAAAAACTTTCTCTTACCAAAGTCTTTATTCAAAGCAATGCCAGCAGCATATGGATTCCATCACCTCTCTTTCTTGTAATCTTTTACTGTCAAACACCATATCGTTAATATATTATTTCTTTGGGGTATAGAAACCTTAACTGAACGTCAAGAAGTAATCGACATGAAATACAAAACAACTATTTTTGGAATATTTGTCTGCTGTGTTTGCATTACGTGAAAACTGCTTGATTTGAATAAAACTTTCGTGAGGAAGTTCCTTTAAACATTAATTCAAATAAAGATTACTTTTTAACTGAATTAAAAAAAGAAGGAGGTTATTAATTCCTCTGAATTTTGGTTTTTTCAATGTTTGTTCCTGCAGAACTCACTTATTTCTGAACTGATTTTTAAAATTTGATAGATTATGCTTACAGATTGGTCCCGTTTTAAAAAGAGTTGATAATCTTTAAAATAAAAGTGTGTCCACATGCAAAATACATGTTTTTTTAGTGTATTATGAAACGCAAAGGGCACTTCTTCAAAATTAAAAAAAAATACATACAAATATAGCTCCCAATAGCAAAAGGTAATACAAAAATAAATCTTGAAATTGTAGGTTGATGTTAGTTGTTGTGCGTGGCTTAACTTTTAAACTGTTATAGACAGACCGCTGTAATTTACAAGGAACCAGTATTGATAAGTCCGCTATAACAACAAGTATACTAATTAAATTTAAAAATTAAGGGGTGTTGCTATAACTAATGTAAATTGACCTACATAGCCCTACCTTTTGAACCATTATAAACAAACACTTGAAAATTAGACGGAATATTCACTTCGTTGTTTATATATTAAGAAGAATATATATATTAAGTCAAAATTTAAAGGGTGTTACAATAGTTGTTTAGCAATATAATTGGTGTTGGAACAGTTATCAGAACATTTAATATATGTAGATGGAAAATTCTTAACAGTGTTTACAGAACTCATTAAAAAATATAAAAACAAAAAACGTTTTTCTTAGCTTTTATTATAAGAGTTCAAAAGCTATAACTTAATTTAAATAAACGAACTTATTAAAAATGCATCATAGAAAACAACTGCAAGAGGAGCAATGAAAATACTTATGATTTTTGAACTACTTCACTTTTTTTTTGCTGGGTGTAGTAAGCATTATTTTAAAAATTTTGGTAAAAAATATATGTATGAATAATCTAAAAAAAACTCAAGACAAATAAGAATATATAATTGATTTGGTTGTACGTAATAATAGTAACTATCTGTCTGTCTCACTTAGAATTTCTCTACTACCATAATTTTTAACTATAAATCTATTTTCAAAATAGTTAAAGTATATTTATTTTAGTCATAAATTTGTGTTTCATAAAAACCACTGTTTGGCTCTTCAATTTAGACTGTCTTAAGTAATTAATTATTTTAAAGTTAAATATAAACTTAATGAATGGCTTCCGTTTTTAGAAGCCTTTTTAGTTTGCAATTTAAGTTATGCGTTTTTACTCATTACGTATATATGTGTATGCATTTTATCACGTATGTTGTGTAAAGAATTTTGATTTTATATATGTATGCTTGAAACATAAAAAATCAATACAAACAAAGGAAACAAGTGATGAATAGAGAAGTAAAAAAATCAACTATTTGACCAAGAAACGTTTGCTACAACTTTAAAAAAGCAGTGAGGACGAATTGTATTAAAATTTATAGAAAAAAGTAATGCGTATAAAAAACTATTAAATTTAGTCATGTATTTGCTTTAAGAAAAAAGTTGTTAAATAGAATTATTTAATGCTATTAAATTAACAACATTCAAAAAATATTTATTAATTTTTGGCTTAAGTTTAATTCCCTTTAACTTTCTAAAAACTTTTATTTTTAACTTATAATTTAATTAAAATTATAATTATTATTTTACACCTTTTCTTAAGGTACTGCAAAACATTTTTAATTAAATTAAAAAAAAAAAAAACTTTTTACCAAATTATTTTAAATACTTAAATTAATTTATTGCCCATGGCTAGAAATAACTGGTCTTATCCCTTCAGGCACCTTCATTTTGAAAAATTAGAGGCAGGCGTGGTGTTCAGCCCACTGCCTCGAGGACCATGGAACGATCTTGATGATTTTTAATAGCAACTTTTTCAAAACTATGTCTGATCGATTGACATATTTAAATTTTCTCAAACTCATCTAGTGCCTTGGCAAAGTTGATTTCAACACTAACACGGACGGAAAGGCGAAAACACAGATATCGCTCAATCAACTTCGCTATGCCACCACTTTTTATGGTGAAGGGTATAAAAGCAAAAAATGGTTTACACATTAAAAACTAGTAGGCTACACACATTTTCATTTGTACCTTTTGTAAATAATCTTTGATTTTCAAGCACATAATTTTATATCGATTATTTAATAAAAAATAAATCAAACTTATAAAAAAAAATAACAGAAAACTGTAACAATAACAAAAATATCTTACTTTATAAACTATTAACACAACTCTTATTATTAAATTTCTTCTTAAAATATTTAAAGACCAATCTTGCTCAAGCTTTATAATTGAAGCAAGTTTGAAGTAAGTTGACTTTAAGTTTTTGCAATACGCACAGAAAAAGGTAAAATAATAATATTTAAATAATGCCATGCAAGAAGTTATCACAACATTGCTCAAACGATTTACTATCAACGCCAACTAGGGAAGAGTTCAAGCAGAAGTGTTTCGCAGATATTTCCGAGTCTCGAAAACCAGTTAACGATGTTCTAAGTCAGAATGAAAACAATCCTAAAGTTAAGCAAAGGCGAAGTGTTAACGGGTAATAAGATAAGACAATAAATTAATTCAAAGCTTATGAATTTTGTGAAAGCTTGGTATTTTTGATAGCCTGATGGCGTCAGTCTATAAAGAAAAAAAATATAATTCAAATTTCTTGCAATAGACGTAGCGTAGTGATTTTATTTTACAACCATCCGACATGTTTTACACCTTGATGATTTTTAGGATAATGCTATGTTTTTTGCTAGGACGAAGATGACCCATTTGAAGCGTGGACCATGCCGTTAACGTTTTCCAAAAAAAGCGATAATAAACACACGTGATGCTTTACAAAGATTTTGTGTATTTCATCCAACCAAATTAATATTGATTATTTATTGTACTTTCGTTCATAAAGTATTTTGGTTAAAAACATGACGTTTATAGCGTGGATTATTCAAAGAAACTAGATGGGCAAAATGCTGATGATGGTTGTAGCAATTTAGAAAATTTTGTATTATGCTCTGATAGTTTTCATTGAAAATTTGTAGCAGAACTTGGAAATATTTTTTTTTTTAAATTGAAAAAAACTTAATCCCAAGCCGAGTTAAATTTTTTCAACAAAACATTATTCCAACTGTAAAACTTAAGAACTAAAATTAAATCTGTAACACTAAGATAAAGAAAATTCAACAATTCCTAAAATTAGGATCAAAAATCCCAAAATTAGAATTTTTCACTCTTATGACCATAAAGTCCACAAATGGACTAGCGCTCTAAATAAAAATTTGGCGTATATCTGTTTAATAACAGAAGTCTTCTTTTTTCGATCCCAGCTTTGGAATTTAAAAATATGTAGGCTAAAATAAAAATTTCGATGTAACAAAGGTCAAATTAAGGCACCTTCATCTGATGCAAAAATGAGAAATTTTATACAAATTTTAGTTTAAACGCATACACATATGGTTGGCTTAAACAACAATATAAAATTTTTATATATTCCTTAAGAAACTTTTTTTCCATTAAAAAAATAAGATTGATAGTTCCTTTTAAGCCAACCTTTTGCACAAAATGCAACAATTTTGGATTCTTCTGATTGCATTTTTAAGTCACAAAAGGTATAATATTAAAAGTTTCCGAAATATTTTTAATTTTCCTTATTAAAAATCAGAAAAAAGTTTTAGAAATGTTTAGCATTAGAAAAATTTGCAGGTGCGTGGTACTGAACTTTGAGACCACATAACGCCACCATTGGTTGATGGATGGTATCCGATTGCAAAAATTTAGCTTAGATACTCTCTTGCTATGCTTATGTCAAACTTTTGATAAATCAGCTTAGCCCCTTACAAATGCCTAAATTATTCCAAAATATTTTGATTCTACCCCACTGTGCAATGCTAAATCAAACATATTTAAAAATATGTTTAAGATTTTGAAATGTCATTATATTATTAACTAATTTAAGGGAAAATTGTTTTTATTACATGTGTAAAGTCATTCTTGACAGACTGTTTGAACAAAGGCTTAATTGAATGCAACTGAAATAAAAATTAATTAGGCATTAAAACAAGAAACTTCTAATTAATTTGATCGATTAAAATCTAGTAACTTCTACTCGAAGGTCTTCTACCTTTTAGCCATGGCAAATATCAATGTTAGAAATATTTAGTTGCGATCAGTTTCTTTATTGGTAGCGAAGGTTTTAGGCAAGGAAAGTATGAGGCAGACACCAAGAATTTAAAGCTGATAATTTGTCTAGCATAGGTGCTTCCAGCAGCAGTGATGTGATAAAAACAAGGAAGGAAATTGACAACGAAACAATATATGGTTAAAAAAGTCCAGTTGTTAAAAAATGGGTGTTTCTGGAGCAAGCGTTATGTGATCTGGTTACCTACGTAATATTGTTATAGCGCATATTCAATAAGCAAAATATTGAAGAAATAAAACTAGCTATAGAAAAAGAGTAAGAAAAAACAACCGAGCGTAAAATTCCATTTTAGCAAAACCAAACATATCACAATACAATAAATGTATCGAATCTTAGATTTAAAAGGTGCAGATTGGAGAGAACCAAGCAACGTATTGACTACGAAGGTGGTAATATGTATAATAGTTTACCTTCTAATATAAGTTTTAAAGAACAAATGTCGACTTTAAAATCATATCTATACAGCTTATTTGAAACACTTCTGATGTAATACATCTATAATGAAAAAGTTATTATAAAACATTTAATTATAAAATCAACATCAAAAATAGAAAATATTTACAATAAAATCAATAAAGTTGTACAATAAAAGAATGTAAGTTATTGCCAGCCTGCCTCAATAATGCCCTTTGGGCGCTTGAGGCAAAAACTTAACAAATGTAAAATAATAATATATAAAATTGATTTAACAGTAAAAAAAAAAACAAAAAAAAAAAAAAACAAAAACAGAAAATAAAAAGCTACATTTGAAAATAAAAAAAAATATATATAAAATTCTTTTATTTAAAATACGCCTGTAATGTTACTAAATCGCTAGTTAAAGTGTTTTTAAAAAAATTTATAATTTTTATAAAAATTTTAACTGAAAATATATATTTAAGAAACTTTTTTCTTTTATGTTTTATATTGTTTTTGTCTACAAAAAAAAAATACTTCACAGAAGTAGTTATTAAAAATAAACATGTAAAAAAGAATATAATGAGTTTGCGTTAAGTACTTTGGCTTTAGTTTTTATAGTGTTAATACTACAAAGTATAAAAAAATATATTGTGCGCTTAATCTTAAATATTTGCTTATTAAAATAAAAAAATAAATCAAGCAAACAATACACAATACAAATATTTATTTTCAGGACTTTATAATATTAAATTCATTAAAATTATATATTTTATATATACAAAAAAAAAATAGTATCAGACTTTATTTCACTATGTTAGTCGTTAATAAAATAATTACGTATCCATATACATATGAGGTTACTCTATAAAGGATTCAAAATTATGAATTAATAAAAGGAAAAAATTTTTTTTTACGGTTTTTTCCTTTTAGGGATTTTTTTCTGTTTTCTCATGTAAACATTAAAGCCGCTTGGTTGATAAAAAATTTTTTTGTTGCTTTTAATTTTTTACTCCAGATTTTTAAAACTTATTCTTGCACTTTTTATACACTTCATTACGAAGTACATATATATTCTGACTTCTTATGTAAAACGATTTCGCTTGAGCAATGCCCTTCTTTATGTCGGTTTTAGTGATGGAATTAAGTTTGCCGTGGCACCAGATCCGCTAGAAAAAATTTGAATTCGCCAATCGATCAGACATTGTGTCGAAAGAGGTGCTATTAGAAATTAGCAAGATCGGTCCACACCACGCCTACTTCTAATTATTCTATATCATTTGAAACAATAAAGTAACTGTATTAAAAAAAAAAAAAAAACAAATATATGGGGCGATAGAAAATTAACCAATAAGACAAAATATTAAGTATAAAAATTAGCACTCGCCCATATTTTCCGAGTTAGGGGCATCTGAAATTTTGAGAATTTTTAAGTTATCAATATGAGTATCATTTTAAAGCTTTTGAAGAGATATTTAAGGAAATACTAAAATTTTTTTAAAAATGCTTAGCCCATTAAGACCCGATGGTATTTATATATAATTTTTTTTTTAACTTTTTAATTCTCTGTCACCTCTCTTTTTTTTTTTTTTTTTTTTTTTTTTTTGTTTGATACTTCACTAAAATGATTTAAATAAATATCGAAGGTTGAATTAGATTTCGCGTAGCCAAGTTTTTATTTTAGTAAATATTGTTATAATTTTTTTAAATCAACCCACTTGACACTTAATATTTAAATAAATTTAAAAAAGAAAGAAAAATAAAATTAAAAGAAAAATAAAAAAAAAAATAAATAAATAAAGAAAATGTTTTTAAATGGTGTAGAAAAAACCAATGTATAAGTGACGTCAGAGGATACTTTAAATTAAGTGTAATTATATCTTCAAATTTTTTATTTGCAAAAAAATTTTAACTTTGAACTGACTTTCCATGCTGCCCGAAAATGTAAATGCTAATATGGCAAAGTTTTTTTGTTTATATTTATAATAGATTTTAAATGTGTTTAAATTAAAAAATAATAATGTTAAGTTAATGAATACACAAATTAGTGAAATTTTTTATTGATGATTTTATGCGATATTAATAAAACAACATTGAAATATTCATATTCTATCCAGTATTCAATCACAAAAATTTCACAACAATTGATAGTACGCAAAACATTAAACTAAATTAATTTTGTTTTAAAGATAATTTGTAAATTATATTTGGAAAACGTAACATTATTTTGGTAAAACTTGTGAATCCTTTTTCCACCAATATTATAAGTATTTTATAAGTGAGAAAACTTGTTCATTTGTTGTTTAATGACTCCTATACGGTCAAATGGATTATGATGCAACTTGAAATACTGATAACTTTTTATTCGGATTAACATTTGAATTATAAGCGGGCTTTTAGATCGACTTAATTACAAGATGGTAAAGGAAGTGGAAGTCCAAGAGTAACATAAAGTCGTTCAACGGAATTCAAAATGAACCAACTGGGTTTATTTGGTCTTTTGCTCTAAACCGTATCAGATGTAATTGACGCCATATGATTTAGTGAAAGTTATAGGAATAAATAAATAAATATAGCAAAATATTTCTAGTTGATAAATTTCGTCAAAGTTAACTATTTGATTTAAGTGAAATTGAAAAGTAAAATAGATGAAGTTTCTTTAAATTTAACTTTAAAAAATAATTTGAGAAGACATGTAGAGAAGAAAATATTTTCAAATTTTCTCTGAAAAAAATCTGCACGTTTTGTAATTTTAAAATTTTAAGCGTGGGCAATATTTAAAATATTTAATCGGTTATTTTTCGCCTGGTTTTTCATATTGTAAAGATATAATTTTTTTAACTCCTTAACTAGAACCTTTAAGAACAGGCATTTTACTTAATCATTGGTTGATAATCATTTAATGACCGCAAGTGAAATTGAAAGATAACAATGTTTGTTTGTTTTTTACAGAATTCGTTGAAGCTTTTTATCCATTAAATATATGCCTTAGTTTAATATAATATATACTTTAGTCTAAAATTAAATAACATTGACTGCAAGTTTATTAAATTTATCCAATTTAACTGAATTAAAATTAAACAAAAAGTTTGTTAGCACTGCAATAACCTATATTTCTACAATTTATACCCCACTATACCGTATTTAGGTGCACTTTTGGCTCAGTGAAAAAACAATTATTTTGGCTAAGAATTTAAATATTCCCTTTCTAGTGTGGTGCAGCCTATTATTGATAACAAAATATGAAAGGTAGTTGTAGCAGAATCATATACTACTTTTCTGTGAAACTTAGATCTCGTGATAGAACAAGTAGATAGTAGAGGCAAAAAAAAACAATTATCAAATATGAAATGTCCACGTACAGCGTATCTATCGTAATTTCTCTAACTCTCTCATGATAATTTAGTTAATAGCATCTCTCTCTTTTTTGACTTGATGACAGGGATGTTAGATATTGCCATTTATTGCAAAACGTGGCAATTTTTAAACCCTTTTGGCGTTCTACATTTTGATTTTACGACGTAATTATTTTTTGGTGGCTTATAAAGTATTTGGCGATTTTATTGGCTTTTTTCATGTCGATATGAAAAAATCGTTTGTTAACAATATTATAAAATACTAATTTATACGTCAGTATAATAAACTGCTAATACGGAGTGCACACACGTCAATTTTTCTTGTGGAAGAGAAAGCAATGCAGAATCATTTAATTTATCGTTTTCTCGTCCACAAAGTTCAAATTGCCGCAAGGAAAATTGACATGTGTGAATTCCGTATAACTTTTCACTTTTACTTTGTAGTTTATGTAGTGTGAATAACAAACATCAAAATGAGAATTTGAATAATTATTTATATTCTACTAAGATTCAGATACAGTATGAACTTCTTGATGCTTTATTGCGCTTTATAGATTATATGAATGCAGATAGAGCATGCTGTACTTCTTTTATAAATAAATGAATTCAAAATAATAATGAAAGGTTGTGAAATCAAATAACAGTCATCATGTGTCTCAAATGATAAATGCGTATTAAAAAAATATTCTACCAATAGATGGAGGATTTTCTGGTATATTCAAGAGCCTTAACATTTGCTATATAAAAGCAACGGCCATACAGACTGATGTGTTCTTAGTGAAAACGTCAACCAGTGAAGATCTTGTGGTGAAACAGTGGTAAAGTTGCTGTTGCGTATTTTTTGTATACTAATCGCGAATAAGTAAATAATCGTCATATTAAAGTGTAATTTAATTAAAGTAGTAAAAAAAATAAAAATAAATAAATTGTCTGTATTCAATTTGCAATAAATGAACTCAATAAGTTTAAATAAACGTAAAAATAATCTTTTATAAATCAATTTTCAATTTTCATGTTAAATTTTTTTTATTGATTTAAATATATTTACTTATTTTATTCATTTTATTTAATTATTTATAATTTCTTTATGATTTTTTAAATTAAATTTTTTTTCCAAAAAATATTTCTATTCAAAAATATATTAATAAATATTATCAACTAAAACTAAAAAAATCGTTTTGGCGATTTTGGAGATTTTTTACATTGATTTTGGCAAATTTTACCAAAAAGAAATTGGCGACCCTGCATAATGATCGTTATTAAAGAAAGTAAATAATTCTTGCAAAAAAAATGACTTCAAAACATATTTCATCTTTTTGTCTATAACGTTTCAAAAGTATCGCTATATAGTATAGCAGACTTCGCACTATAGCTCCTGGTTAAATTCAACCCTTCAACAGTTTGGCAATATGCGTTAAATTACAGCAATTACAGGGGTACCTTTAATATCCAAATTTACATTTTATACCCGAAGTTGTAGCAGATTTAGCAATCAGGTTCTTTGTAACGGTTCAAGAGTTTGGCAGTTTACATAAAATTACATAAACTAATGTGACACCCTTTAATTTCTAAATTTAAATTATAAACTTGTTGATATAACGGGCTTAAAAATAAAGGCCCGTTTTAAGTTTCAGAGTTCTGTCTATTACGGTTCAAACGTTTCGCTACATACATTAAATTGCATTAACTATTGGGATACCCTTTAACATACAAATCCAAATATTATACTTATTGTTGAAGCGGAGTTAGCAGAACAGGTTCCTTGTAAATTTTAAGATCTGTCAACAACTGTTCCAAAGTATGGCCATATACATTAAATTTAATTAAAAGGTACACGAAGTGGGTGAAAAATAAGGCAAGACCACAAGTGGTATAATATTAATATTGCGTGTAGGCAGATACTTTTTATAACAGTATTGTTACGTAGATCTTCATAGCGAGCTTTGTGTTGGTCCTTAATTTCTTTCTTTCTCTGTAACAAATTTAACATACATTTATAGAACATTATTTTTACACATTCCTGCATAGTGTTGATATATGAGTAACATTAAAACTTGTAATGTAAAATTTTATGATTATTCGCATTACCTGTTTTAGCCTTGCTATCACATGTATGTAAATATGCATGCAAGTACATGTCCGTAATTGTAATAAATAGTTTAATATTTTTGCATGCTTTTATTTTCTGCTTGAATATCCATAAGTATTTCCAATTTTCATATGATTGAGTTGCTTATCTGCTTGATGGAGCGTAAAATAATTTCCATTATATCAAGTGCCCATAATAATGATAAACACAATCAAATCTTAATTGTTTTAAGTATAAAATTAAATTGTTAAAAACAAAATTAAGAGAAAACTAAGATAATTATATAAAATAATTTTTGTTTATATTGACGTAGCACATGTTAAATTCTTATAAATTATATAAATAAATTTTAAGTAATTTATCAAGAGTTATGCAAATATTTATTTTATATTCTTTCAAGCATTAAAAAATTCTAAGGGCATTTAAAATAATATGTAAATATGTAAATTGTAGTATTGAGTCAATGCATAATTTTATCAGAAATAATAACTACTTTATTGAATTTAAAAGGGAAAGCTTATAAAAATTTAAATAATTTTTAGTTTATGTAAATTTAATAGTTCTAGCTTTTGCTGGGAATATTTAAGTAATAGAAGTCCTAGATGATCAGAAGGGCTGATTTTGTTTAAAATAAGTAAAATAATTGAAAATTTAACTTAATTTAAAAAATTAAAATTCAATAATACATTTTTTAATTTTCCTCTTGAAAACACATTTACTCAAAAACAATTATTATGACAAGCGAACAATTGCTTGTGCTAGGAACTGTAAATACTTTCAAAAACATAACTGGATGCTCCAGTTTTAAAAAGTCACGCAAAAAAAAAGAATCTTTAACTCCGCAGATTATTATGTAATTATTTTTAAGCGATTAATATTTTTGGCAAAGAAATCCTAGTGCCGAAACTTGTTGTTTTTAAAAAATAAACGAAGCATAAAAGTGATTTTTGATGAAATTATTTTACGTTCATGCAAGATATAGACCAAAAAATATTCAAATCAACGACTGCAGGTGACAAGGGTAATACGTCATCGTGTTATCGAGAGGATTGAAAACAAAACATTAAGTACTCTCTATTTCTGCGAGCGATGACTGCTAAAAAGGGTATTAAAAAATTAAATAGAACAGGAAAAATTTAAAACAGAAGTAAAGAAATTTTACATAGAATAATGTGCAAGATCAGTTCAAAGTTTTTGGAAAGAATAAAAGCAAAAGAAAGCTTACGATTACGAGCACCAAAAACATATAGAAAAATAATTGTTGTTGAGTGCTGCTGTTTTGTATAAGCTGAATAAAAGGCGAATTAATGGACACAATGAGTCTTAAATAGAAAAATTCATTTGTAGCTTTAACTCCTTATCCGAAAAATATCGAACATTTATAGCTGCCCTAAAAACTCAAAGTGGCCGGTAATACTTTTGACTCCGATTGGAAATGTAACTGTTCGCTATACGACATTGCTGCGCGAATAATCAGTAATTTGGTATTTTTATTTTTAAGATTAGTGTCTTATTGCTTTTAAGGAATAAATACATTTTAAAACTTTTTATTTGAAATGTACATTTCAGATAATATAGCAAGTGTAAATTGAGATTTTTGAAGATAATTGAATTTTCGCAATTTAAATCGTCAATGATAGTTAGTTTTATACAGCTGCAGGGAAATGTTTGTCTTTTCAGCTTATTTTCCTATTCAATTAAGGATTTTGTTACAATATATTTAAATATAAAGGAATTAAGTTTAAAGGTATTAATATAAATCTACATTTTCTCAAATATCTGAGATGTATGTGTTTTTGTAAAAAAATATATAAGAAGTAAAATTAAACCTCACAATAAAATAACCATCCAGGAGAAGATTTTTTTGTTTCTATAATAACTACTCAACCAACCATTGCAGTCTTCTGTCCAGAAGCCATACAACGAGCTTAATGGAAAGACATACATAAGTACTCATACATGTACATGGCAGCATTTGATGAATACATTTACTTTAAAAACAAAACGTAGTATAACCATGTATCTTCAATTCTTTCATTCCTGTTACAACAGTTTCAGTTAAATTTTCTGCTGTTCAAATTTGGTTGCCACTAAATGAACAATTAAAGTATACGGATGGTTCTGTGTGTGTGTATTCATGTGTTTGTTTGCTTGAGAAAAGTAAATTTTGTCATTTTGAAACCACCAACATTTTCCTTGGCATATGGTGATACAAAATATTGCAACGGTGCTAGCTGTACTGCTGTAAATACTCACAAACATACATATTTACATACATATAAATGAATGTTAAGCATTTGGTAGATTCGTAAATACCGGAAATATCTCAATTTGCTTTGCTGCCATTACGTGAAGTGAATTTAAATTTTTCTCTTCTTTTTTCTGAGAGCAGGCTTTGCAAAAGACAATATGAAAAAAACTCTTTAGAAAAAGGCGCACAATATAAAGCAAAACTGAAAAAGAACAGAATGCAAAATTCTGTCGCATTTGTTTTGATAGCAAATCCAACATAATTATGAAATGTTATGAAATTTCCATAAATGCATTTAAAATGTTTATTTTGAAATTTTTCGTCAGGTTAAGCTTTTCTTTTTTATTGTTTTTTTTTAGTCTACTTCAATAACGGATAAAACATAAATGGTAAATTTTATGCGAAAATATATGCAAATAGTTGTCAAATCAATTCAAATATTCGAAAGGGTTGAATAGGTTTTGTAAAAAAAATTTGCATTTTCATGAGACATGAACTTTTTGTTTTACAAAGTCAATATGTGTAGTATTCAATATTACCAGCTTGTTTTTCCTTAGGTCTTTATTTTATGGTTAAAAGTTTGTGTTCTGTTTTGTCGAATGTTTGTTCTGTTTTTTATCGATTTAGAAAGTATTGACATACAGATTTTTATTTACAAAAACTTGACGTATTTTATTCTAGTTTGCTTTTATGTTTAGACAATAAATTTAAAAGAAATGAGAATTTTATAGAAAAAATTCTTTAAAATTTTAATGAATATTTTTCTGAATGTCTTTATTGAAATGAAATTAGTCACATAAAGAGGTGTCTTCCTTATCTTCAGTTGACACTAAGGCATCAAATGATTGAGCATCTTATGCACCACTGAAGCCCAATTACTCACAACTTACTTTCTGTCAAAGACACTCACTCATTCCGTATCTTTATTACTTAAATTTCTAGTCTTAACATTTTAGTCCCCTTGGCAAAATTATTTATTATGTAATTGCTTGAAGGCTTCCGGTTATGGCTAACTAGTACACTGTCTTCTTAGTCTCTTTCACACTTACGGGCTTGTAAGCCAAAAGTTCTTAACAGGATGTAACTTTAGCAATAGCGCTTTACCGATTTCCATGTGTAGTATAATGTTAAATTAGTCCTAAAATTTACTTCTTCTTATTTCTATCTGGATGACTTGATATTCGACTTTTAATTCTACGAACCTTTTTTTAATTTGTCGCTTAAAATAGTTCACATAAGAAATTCGTTATGACAATAGAAATTCTTGCCAGTTGTGCGTATTATTTTGGGTTTAGTTGAAATTATTAATTTAATGATATTCTTGATATTTTTATTTTATTTAAAAAATAAATTCAGAGGAATTCAATTTAGCCTCAGTTGGCTTCATATTTTATTATAATTTCCTTCCACTTTGTTTCTTTTACTTTTTATCAGATTTGTAAATACCGTACAATTTGTGATCTACACCTTACACTTTACAAAAGGTGCAAGCATGACGTCACATAAGATGAAAACATACATCAATTTTAACGAATAATCGAATATTTTAATAGAATTTAAACTTTGATTTTTGTGTTTACTTTATTGTTTTGAATCTTTAGTTTATTTAAAATATTTGTGAGAAGTTTCCTGAAGAGCTAAGTGAGCGGTAGCGAAATGGCCATCGAGACGTGCGTTCACCCTCAATAACCAATATCGGTGATTTATTAATTTAATCGGAATAAAAAATAGCACGAATTTTTTAAAATTAATTATTTTAATTTAATATTCTCGTGGTTTAATTTAATTTAAAAAGTAATTTAATTTAAATAGATTTTTTTATCCAAATGCTTTTATTTTACTTAAGACATGCAAATTTGAAGAAATTTTGTTACACTTACCTTAATAATTTTTGTAAAATTGAATGTAGTTTTTCAAACTGAATGTTCATATCGAAACAGCAAAATGTGTTGAGATCATTAACTACTCTTTTTCCTTAAGATAATTTTTTTTTTAAATAATCGAGTTACTTTTTATCTTTAGTTGCATAAATTTCGTGGTAGTTTGCGTGGTTGAAAATTTGTTAATTAAAAATTTAATTAAATTGTATTTTTTCTTAATTTTTTTATTTATCGTATTAATATTTTGAATTTAAATAAACTAAAGGAAGTTAACTTGTAAGTTTTCCATTTTTACATAGATTGAAAAAATTGAGCTAGTCTTCTTTGGTGAAGACAGCCGTTTAGATAAATCGTAATTAACCCTCACATTTTTCCTGAACAAAGATCCTAAGATTAAAATAAATCTGTTAATTAAAAATAATTAAATTTAAAAAATTTCGTTAAATTTAACTTATCTAATCAAAAATAAGATTTAGAGAAGACACTCAGAAAAGAGTTTTTTTTTCCAATTTTTTCTTTGTCTTTATTTGACAAATTCTTTCATTTAAAGCATTTGAAGTTAAACAATAATTCAAATATATTTGCGTTTATTATTGGCAAAGTACCACATCTGACTCTAATTGTTTCATATCTTTCGTCAACTTTCATTTGTATTTCTGCAGGTGTTTGTGTTTTTGATAAAAAATTATTGATAAACGTAGTAAGAGTTGTTGAGCTTTTCAACACTTACTATTTATTAACCACTGAATTGTACGAGGATTTGATGCAGTAACCTTTTCACTTACTAAGCTGGGATCGATGTCTATTTAATAGTCAACCGTTACAAAAAAAAATTTATCTGTATTCTTTCCAAATTATTAAGTAGTTGTTGCGATAACTATTACACAAGTATTACGATCTGTATAAGACTTTTTTAGAAAGAAATCTACTGAGAATTGTTGTGTTTGTTAAAAAATCCAACGTAACATTCCATTTTGTTTCTGCATTATCACACTTGTAGTAGAATGAAAATTCTAAGCAAACCATATAAATGAAAGAGGAAACTTTATCAACTTATTTCTGGAAGAGAAACAAAACGGGTTTGGCTTAATTTAATTCTGAAAAGACATTTTTTGATAGCATTTTTGCCTCTAAAGGAGCTCCTAATTTAAAATATATTTCAGTGTCACGAAGGAGTGTGAGCCACTTTTAGGCATGCTCAGAAGTAATTCCGTAGGTGGGTTCTTTTAAGTCTTCTCGCAGAATTTTCATTTAAAGTTTGGCTGGGTTATAAGGTAAAACTGAATTTGTATTATGGGATGTCAAATTCTTTTCGTATTATTTGACATACATATATATTATTTTTGTTTTCACACTATGACAGTTTTTCATATTATTTAGGTATTTGACATGTTGTAATGCTCAGTAAGCGTAAGATATTGCACAGAAAAAATGCTTATTTAAAATTCATGTTACTCATAAAGTGTAGGTTTCCAAAATAAATATTTTCTTTAATAAGCAGATAAAACAAATGCGAAAAGTTAATATCATATCCCTTAATATTATTCAACTTAAAAATCTCCTTTTGCGCTAAGGAATATAATATTTTTTAGGCCTTTTCAATGATTTCAATAATACAAACTGAACTTTTATTGATCTACTTGCAGTGTCCACGACTTCGTCCACGTGGCATTTATAGTTTTCTTAAAATTCATATTTAAAAAAATCTGTCTTTAAATATTTATTGTAGAGATCTGTAGACAGTGTTCAAGATTTTCCATCCACAAAAATAATATGTTCTGACAACTGTTTTTGTACCATTATACCGATAAAATTGAGTGACTTCACATAAATGTCTCTATTTTCTCTACGAAATAACTTGTTTATACGAAACAAAAATGTATTCTATATTTGAATCAACGTTCTAAGGAACCTCCTCACAAAGTTTTATTCAAATCCATCCAGCAGCTTTACGTGATGCGAACACAGAAAAACAGATTACTATCTACACTACCATCAACTTTTCAAAAAATATTGCATGTACAGAAATGACCTCGTTACTGTTTTATTGTATGAATAGATAACCAAATTTATAGCAAATTATTATTTTGTAGTTGTTGTAAAATGTGTTAACACTTTAACAATACTTTAACAATGCAACAGTCTTTAAAATTTCAACAACGTCTCCATATTTACGTAAAATAAAAATCTGAATTGATTGATTGCTTTTACGTTTTTTAAGTTCAAAGCATTCTGCTGTTGTCCTTGAAGGTATCTGAATCGAAAAATTTCCATTGAACATTTGGTAAATATTTTCTTCAGCATGATGAACGTATTTTTAGTCTTACACACATACACACATACATATGTAAATATGTCTGATATTTTCAACCAGGATAATAAATAAGAACACACATCGTGTTATTTAAGGCAACAGATAGATGCCTGGCTGGTTGGATGATATGACCAAAATATAATCTGAGATATTTACTAGACAGCTTTAATTAAATCTTTTCTTTATGAATTGTTTTTGTTTTTAGTTTAATTATTTTTTCGTATTTTCTTATTTAAGGCAACATGCTTCAACAGAAAAATATTTCAATTACATCTGATATGTTGTTGGTTATATGATGTTGGAAAAAGTATTTAAACTTGTTTTATTTTTTTAACTTTTCGACACCGCTTGTACAGTGGTGATCATAATATTGCCAAGCTTAAACAAGTTTTAAAAGTTTTTCAATTGGTTTCAAAAAATATGTTTCTTGTCGTTTATAAAATTTTACCAATAAACAATTTTTTGTGACAAAAATTTGCGAAAATAGCAGTAAATGAATTTCATGTTCAAAAAGACACAAGGTGTCAGATGTAGGGAATTTTACCTATTTGAAGGGAAAAAAGTGGAAAAATGGTATATCTAAGTTTGTCATTCCGTTTGTAATTTCTTCAGCATATATTTCTGACTACATAAAATATATATATTTCTAAGTCCTTATGCATAGCAAAGTCAATTAAGCGATGTCCGTCTCTCAATTAGTGTTAGTGTTGAAATCAACTTTGCAAAGGCACTAAATGAGTTAGAGAAAATTTAATTACGCCAATCAATCAGACTTAGTTTCGAAAGAGTTGCTATTGAAAATCAGCAAGATCGGTTTAAGTCCCTCGAGGCATTGGGCTCAACACCAAGCAAACTTATGAGGCGATAGAGAATTAAAAAGCAAAGAAAAAATTAGCCTTCGCCCTTATTTTCCGAGTTATAGAGTTAAACAATAAAGAAACCAAAAATTTTAAAGCATTCAAAAATTATAAGCACAAAGTTATTATTTTTGTTTTTTTTTTAAATTTTGATCTGACTTCACTGTTCTATCTCTCCTTTAAAACTTTTAGTCTAGTCCTCTTCTTTAACATTAGTGAATTGTCAATAATTTTTTTTATGTTAAGATTAACAATTTTAATTAAGTGTTACTAGAATTAGACGAAAAACAAAAATTATTTACCATTCATCTTTCTGGTTTGGTAACTTTTATATTGCAATGTGTTTCAAGCTTTCAGATGACTTTAAAAAAGTCTAGTGATTTCGGCCTCCTCCTTCTAGGTGGCTGCAGTGATAAATTGTAAAGTTGATGTTTTTAATTTTTTTGAGCTTAAAACAGATCTTATACAGGACAATAATAACTGAAATTAATTTCAGGAATACGGCCACCATGGCTTTTCCTAAGAAAGCGCATTCTGTATATTTAATTTTTTTATAATGTTGCTGCCCTTCAGTAAGTCAGTTGTTGCTGATTTATTAGCATAAGCCAATAAATTCATTGAACTTTTTAATTAACTATAACTATTTAATGACCAGATGTTAATACAAACTTCTTTATCGTGACTATATTATTGTTTTACTAAACTTTAGTTTTTTCACCATATGTTGCGAAAGGGAATACAAAATGGTTGTTGTGCGTTTAGCTATCTTTGAACAGTACTGTCAGGGTTGAAATTTCTGTAGGTGCTGTCCGTGTTCTCAGTTTAATAAATTTTGTAACACGTTCTGTACAAATAAATGTCTGTGATAATTTGGATTAGGAGAAAAAAAGTTGTTTTAATAAAAAGTTCTTAGTTTTATTCACGAAAATAAATACATAAAATTAAAAAATAATTTTTCACACTTTACACACTGCTTTATTAACTTGATATACAAATTGTATTTTGGTTAAAACAGGGAAAACTAAGACTAAATAGAATTATTTACAGTGAAAAAAGTGAAAAGATAATGTGTAGTTAATAGGGCATACGTATAAAATAACATTTTTTCTGTCATACGTTGTTCTCTCAAGAAATTTTTAAAAATAATTAAATGCAGTAAAGACCAAATAAAGACTTTTTTATGCAAACATATTAATGCAGTTGACAATGGAAAATTTTAAAAGACTTAAGAACTGTCAATGTAATATCTATTATTTAAAACAAATAAAAAACTGAACTTAAGATGTAGATTAAAAAAAATTAACTGATAATTATTTCAAGTTCACAATAATATACATATTTTCGATTTTATTTGTTTTTGTTTTAAGAAATCAGGAGTTGAACTGTGGATATTTTAAATAAATAAAAAATTTATTTTAGGCTTAGTTTCATTTTTTATTTTAATTTCTAAAAATTTTTAGAAAGAAAAATTATTCATTATTATATTCGATTTTTTCCGATAATGTTTTCCTTTCATTAATCATAAGTAAAAAGATTTAAAATTGATTTGTTTTTTTACGCTACTGCGGGCGTATGCAATAACAAAGTATTTGTCCTTCTTAGTTAGTGGAAAGTGTATGTTGGTGAACAAATTTTACTTTTTAGTTATCATAGTTTACTATTTCAGAAGCTCTTGATAAACGAGCATTAAAAAATGTTCTGAAAAATAAAAAAACATCTCGTAGAAATCTCATTTATGAAAAAAATGTTTAAAATTTAATGCTCATAAATGAAAAATTCTGAACTCTGGTTTAACTACAGAGCTTGTACTTGAAGTTGTTATAAAAACAATTAGAGCGAAAATTTTATTTAAACAATGGTCACTAATAAAAAACGTAATACTACTTATACAAAGTAGTTAATTGTTTTTATGTTAGTATTTTTTTTAACATTTTATATCATATATTTAAAAAAAAATAATACAAGACGATTATCATAAATTAACTATTTTCTTATCTCTAAATAAAACAAAAATTGGCTTCGCTTAAAATATTTAAAACCAAAATTACAATTGAATTATAAAATGATTACAAATTCTATATTCTTGATTTTCCTATTTCAAAGTAACGGTAATTCCCATTCGTTAGCATTCAATATTTCATGCATACCTGTCATTTGTTCTTAAGAAACTGATTTTATATGCAAATAATCTACAAACCATTTTGTACTGCTTGTTCAATTTATAATACACCAACGATAACTTAAGGAAAAAACATTTTAAAAAAAGTCTTAAACAAAATTAAGATAAAAAATAAAAACACTTAACACGTTATAGCAGTGTTCAGTACTCGTTGGCATATACAAACAGTAGTAATTCTTATAAATGCCTGCAACAACAAAATTGAAAATGCTGGAGGTGATGATGGCTGTGTTGATGGTAGTTGTATTTTTTTATTTTAAAAATCATTCGTGGTGATGTTAAGGTAAAATCATAAAAAGCAATTGATATATAAAAATAATACTCATGTTCAATAAAGTTGAAAAGAAAAGAAATCTGCAACAACAAATAACAATCACTATATAAGAAAATATATGGATATTTTAACACAAATAATATTTTTTATGAACAGTAAAAATCTTTTAAAAAAAATTACAGTCTCATTTATAAAATCAAGAGTAGGAAAGAAGAGCGAAAAAGAAAAGACAGGAAATTCGACTAAATTAAACATAAGAAAATGAACGACAATATTTTCTTTCTTTATTTGAGCTGATTGTCTGCATTATTTTCGTTTTTTTATTACAAATGATTATTTTAAGAAAAAGTCATAAATTTTAATTTTATATAAAGAAAAAAAGTTAATAATAAAATTTATTGCTTAAAATAGATCAAGGAAAATTATTTCCCACAATTCTAAATGGCAGACTTTAAATTAATTAAATAATTAATAAAATCAGAAAAATTTGTTAAGAGTCGATATCAATAATGGATTGCAAAATTAAAAGAGGAAACCCAAGATTTTTACACCACACTGGTTTTTATTGCATGTAAAGCTGTCAACAAAGAACCATAAATAAGTCTATCGGGCTTTAAAATTTGAAAAACAAAAAACTTTTTTTTTGTTAAATCCTTAAAAATCAAAGATTACTTAGTCTGTGAGGCTCCTGAATTTTAATTTAGGCATACAAATATAGTTCAGTAAATTATCCAGATGAAATTCTAGATATAATTTTTAAGTCAAGGGTGACTTGCAGTGCAGCCTCGTTCTATGGCATTTAGGAAGAGGAATCCCCTCGAAATTATAAAAGACCGGTTAAATTATTATTTATTATTATATGAATAATTTAAAATATTTATGTATAAAATAAATCATATATGTAGTCAGTAGCCTAAGAATTTTACATTAACAATATATTAGTTATATATATATTTTTAATCTCGTTGTAAGTTTGTGCGTCAATTACGGATTAACGACTGAGCCTATTATTAAGAAATAAGAATCACGAGTATATATTTGCCTTTATGGTGCAATAGGGTATTCAAATTTTTAAATACTGGTCCAAAAGGGGAGAAACGAAGAAAGCGAATTATTTTATATGCCTAACTCGATTAAAAAAAATTTTTAGCTAATCGAGATTATTGAAGCTTAAAATATAGATAGGCTTTTTTAACAGCCTTGGAATGGTAACTACGAAAAAACAAATAAAAAAGTGTGACTGTGATAACTCTATAAAAAAGAAATATCATAGTCATGTTATGAAATTTAGACAGCATTAAAAAAGGGAATTGTTAACTAAGATTATTGTTTAAGATAATGCAACATCCTGTAACATGTAGCCGAATACTTTATTACCTGCCATTAACAAGTCTAACATTCATTCCTAACTTTAGTAAACACTAGCGCCTTCTTTAATTTATAAACTGATATCTGAAGTCAATTTCTGTCTTGAAGAATTCTTAAGAAGTCAATAAATTATGTGATTATGGAGAGTTTTAAAATAAAATACCTTTAAAAATTAGTGAGAATGAAGAAAAAAACGAACAAAGCAAGTCTCAGAGTGAAGGAAAAAATAAAGATTAAATGATAGAATTTAAATATAAATTAAAGTAGCTTGAAACTTTTTCTGAACATGCAAATCTTCTCTCAATAAATGTTTTTATATGCGCTTCTTAGGTCACAGACTTAATGGATTGGACTTGGCAGATGACGTCTCTTCTGCAATCTTAAAGAGGAAATTATTCCTTTAATTGCACAATACTGTTTTTAATGTGTTCAGATTGCAACCCCATAGTAAATAGGTCTGTAATATATTATACACTGCCTAAAAAGGAGAATTATTTTTATATAGGCTATAAATGATAATAGGAGGACGTGTGAATTCTACAATTGAAATTGAGATTTAATTACATAGAAGAGGACAACAGTACCTTAGCCTTTCTATGATGATTAGAAATTTTTTTTGACCATGAACTTCAGTTGTTTTTCAATGCAATAATAAGAAATTTTAAAAATTATATTTATGGAATTTCAAACGTACTTTTTTTCTAGCTCCAAATAGGCTATTTTCTTTCTGCGGTTCGTGTTTGTGTTAGTGTCCATGTTTTAGTTCTCTTTTTTAAACACTCTTTATAGCTGTACTTTAAAACTGAAACAAAGAATTTTTTTGAAATAGATTATAATTTTGCAAAATTAAGAAATTATTGTTTGTCGAAGGCTAATTTAAATAACATATGTGCAAAGTAAATTTTATATGTATGCATTTGTGTATGAAAATAGCATAGTAATCACTTATTATTGGCTTTCAATTATTGTTTGAGAAAGATATTTTCAGTTTTGATTTGATTGATCGTTTAATCCTGTCCTTATTTCTGTCAAACTGAACAAATTTTTCACACAGTATTTTTAACACATAAAATCATTATCACGAAGAGAGCCAGCTATAGGAATGCAATGTGCAGTTTTCAGCTCATACCATCTCCATTACGCGAACGCTGTGTACCTAATTTTAACATGGGTTCGTCACATATTCTTTAAAAAATAACGTTCAGTTTGAAACGCGTTTAATGTGTTTGATACGAGTACCTAAATACAACAAGAAGTTTTGAGTTCGTGTCATGTTCCTTACACGATCACAACCGTGTATCTAAGTAATAGCTTAGTTCGTGATATGTTCTTTACTCTATAATAAATGGTACCTTAAAATGATGGCCACATACTAAATGCAAGAGAGCAAATGCGAGTATCAACAATAGCTGTTTGAGAGCTTTGCTGTTATAAAAAAGGGTACCGTATTTTTTTGATACTTGGACTGAGTGTTCATACTTCGCCACTGTACGTCTACTTTATGTATACAAATATATTTGTGCAGAATATCTTTGTACGTATCTCGTAGAAAATAATATTTTTCATTTCTTTGTGGCACTAGGGCGTATTGGAGATATTTTGTTTTAAAAATATTAAATAATTATACGTCTTACAGGTTTCTACCTTATCTATCTTAGGGGTTTAAGAGTTTGTTTTCCAGAATTGAAAATTTATACTACTTGAATTTTTATCGTTGTAATAATAATTGCAGAAATCAGAATAAAGTTGTCAATTACGATAAAAATGCTAGGGAACTTATAAATTTGCTCTCCAAATTTTGTGCGAGCACTTAATGTTAATGATAATTAGTTTTCTTACTTTAACAGGTTGCAATATCGGGATAAAAAATTAAATTAAATTGGTAATTAATTTAATTAAATAATATTGCATAAGATGCAAGATAAGATAGTTTTTCTTACATAGTTTCACAAAATTTGTTTTTGGTTAATCTGTTTTTAAGTAAATTTTTTTTATGAAATAACGTGTTTATGTTACGATTAGTTCTAACGCGGCTTAAAAATGATGTTCTTACACGGCAAGTGCTAACCAATCATACCAAATAAACAGCCAGTGACGACGATCTTCATCGAAAGGTATGAGAACTGTGCCTTCAAATAAAATAATAATAAAAACTTTAAACAAAAAATACAAATCTTAGTTCTGTCGAAAGTAGAATAGTCAAGTTAAAAAAATTATCTCAGTTATTTAGTTACGCCTTTTTTTTACAAAAAATTTTAATGACTTAATAACTTTTAGTTATATTTCCAAAATTTATTAAGAGACACAAATTTTTATCAATGTAGGTGAACTTTTTCGAAAGAAGACAGGAAAACAGCAGAATGTGATGCATTATTTTCTGAATCGCTATATTCGTCATCAGCACTCATCGGATCTACTTTAGGTTGTGCACATTTTATATATCATCTATCTAACCAACCAATTTTGTAATTAAGAATACGAGAAGTATTCATAATTTAACAATATTAATTTTATTAGACAAATTTGTATAAAACCCAACACTTTTTTTCGTTATCTTCTATGCAAAAACACCATATGCATTCGCTTTTTCTTTCTGGAGACCATCGGTATAGCCAAGATACACAATGTTGTTCCTTCGTAATTTTTTTTTACACATTTATACATTTAGCACTTGAGTATGAAAAAATATTATTATTATTTTTAACACAAAAAACGAGAAGGAAACTAAAATGAGACATAATTTTATTTTAAATCACTATAAAATGACGCTTTAAAAACTTAAAAGATAAGAAGAAGAATCTGTTTGGTTTCTCGATAAAGTACAATTCTCATGAAATTGATTAAATTTGAGGCAAGATTTTTATGTTTGTATTCCAAATTTGAGTGGAATCAACTTATGTGTTATACAAATAATAAAACCTAAGTTAGAACATCAGATAATATCAATTTTAATTTTTCTAATTTAATAAATTTTCGATACTTCGGGAAATACAATCCGTTTTGCAATAAATTACTTTGCTTAGACGTTTTTTTTTTTAATATTCTATTTAAACGGAAATGTTATTGTAACGAAGTTCTGTTAACGAAAACACTTCCCTTAAGAATGTTGCATTAACATTTTCGAATTTTTATCTTTATTTCCCCTTTAGATATTTTTATATTAAAAGGCTACATATTGCATTTGTGTGCAACTCAAAATATATTGTAGTGGACGTATTAAAATACGTGTGTTCTTCTACCAGATATAAAGTAATACTAACTTATATTATTTATCTAACAGTTAGCGTTTATCAAAGGAACTTTTTACGAGAGTATAATACTACAGGTAAAAAAGGTTAAAAAAATAAATTAAAAATTTTTTAATTTATTATTATTATTATCATAATAAATTTAAAGTGAACTAAAAATACGTCATAAAAAATTTTTATGAATATATTAAGATATCTGTCCTTTTTCTCAATTTATTGATTTTTTAGAAGCAATATTTATTTTTAGAAGTATGAAAAAAAAAGTTAAATAACTTTGTGTTCATTTTAGTAATTTTCAATAGAAGCTTATTTTTTGTTCTGTTTTTGAAATATTTCAATTCTTAATAAAGGTTTCTTGTTTATTATTTAAAAAAATATTTCTTTGCACAGTAGGAGATTGCGGTCAAAACCCTATGATTTTCTGTATATTTTTCGAATGCTATAAAATTTATTACATGGATTTAGTAGTTAAATAGCATTGTCTGAAGGTACATAAATTTATATCACTCTCCTAAATTTTAGGCTTTAACATGTTATGCATATTTCGCTGCTATTTATATTTCAATCTAAATCATTATAAATCTTTATAAATGGCTTAAGTTATTCTAAATTCTAAAGCTTCTGGTTTTTAAATTATTGACAATTAAAATTAAGATTTATATAAAAAAATTTATTATTATTTTTTTATATTCTATGGCAACATCCTTTAAGTTTAAGGGACTCCTTAAAAATTTTGTTTTTTGCAAAAGTTGGTCCTATTTTGTTGTTATTATTTTTTTTATTTTTTTATATCTAAGTTTTCCAGAAACGAAGTCTTTAGATGTATTCAAACTAGTTTGCTGAAGAAAGTTACGTTTTAAAACCAAAATTTGTATTCGCATGTTTTGAAATTCAAGCTCTAAGGCGCCAAAAAAATTTTCTATATTTTCTCTATATAATTTTTTGTTTAGAACTCAAACAGCCAAACCTAAATCAGTGTGTAAAGCATTGTCATTGGTCAGAAAATTCTCATGCTCATACAAAATATATGAAGTAAACTTTATCAACAAATTGGCTGCTTGATTTTTGCTTCTTAAAGTTGCTAATGTAATTGTTAAAAGGCATTGATAATTAAAATTTTCTCTTTATCTTTTATTTCTATTTAGTGGGCTTAATTGGACAAGGTAAGAAAGCGTTCTTAAATATATTTTTTGAACTTGGCATGTTAAAAATATTTTTTTGGCTTTTCTATTGCACTTTAAGAAAAAAATGGAGCACAGCTGCTAAAATTTTGCGAAACAAAAGTAAAATTTTTTGCAAACAAAACATCTGTTTGAAAACAAATACAAGGATAAAGGGTCATCGAATGTGAAATAAAAATATTAATACAAACCTTGTTTAAATTTCAATTGCCTCTTGATAACCGGTAAGAAAAGAGCCCATATAATCAAATTACACCATCTACGAAGACACAATTTAATCTCTAGTTTTATATTTTACACTCGTCGTTTAATAACATATTTGTTTTGTCTGTTTATTATAATTTAAATGATAAGGCCATATATTTTTGAGACACCAACTGTTGGTTCACCCTTTAGTTTACAATATTAAATTTTATATTTTTGAACTTTAAAAATTCGTGCTAATTATCGCGACCGTATTAATTAAATCACCGATATTGACTATTGAAGGTGAAAGCACGTTTCGATGGCCATTTCGCTGCTACGGCTTACTAAGCTCTTCAGGAAACTTCTCACTTACATTTTAAATAAACTACATATTTTTGTCCAAACAATAAAGTAAATACAAAAATCAAAGTTCCAGGAAAAACAAAAATTTTTCAACATCTTTTAAATATTCCTGTAATTTAAAATTTTAATTACATTTTATAATTGTTGGTAAAGCATAGTTAACAGTCAACGTTATTTTTAAACTTTAAAAGATATTGCTAAAAAGATTATGCTGTATACAACAAATTACATAATTTTTAGTCACACCCTTCAATTTTTAATTTTAAATATTTATAGTTTTTTTTAACAAAGAACATAGTTATACGCAGTCGCGGTAAATTAAAAATGTTTTTTATAATGTTTCTAAGGAAATATCTGTATAAATCACATTTCATCACTTCTAGGGCCACCCTTTAATTTGTAATTCTAAGTACATATCATCTTTTTACGAATAAAAAAGTGTTATCTGTGTAATTTTTATGTATGTGCCTATTACGGTTTAAAACATTGGGCCATATAAGTGAAATGACGTTACATATTAAGACACTCTTTAATATGTAAGTTCATTTTTTTATTACTTTCTCTTATTGTACACTACAACTAACATTTTTCAGTTTTATATGGGTACACAAATAAAGTTTTTTGAATGGTCTACTCTTTAATTTTTAAAATTATGGGTTTTTTAATTTTAATTTTCTAAATCATTTTAGAAGTTTTAAAGAGACTGCGACCACAAAAAAAACCGCCGAATTCATAATATTATTTACTTTTTGATTAAAAAAATTTATAAAAATAAAATATTTAAACAGATATTCTTAACTGAAAGTTTCTTAACTGAAAGTTATATATTGCAAACGCTTAATTAAGTTTTCCTTATGACTATTTTATCTATTAACTGAAAGTAAAATATCCTTGAAATGAAAATACCGTCAAAATTCCGTAAAGTATTTAATTATGCTTCAAGATACAAGACTCAAATTGAATTTAACAAAAACTTTCGCATTGTATTTGAATTGATCCTAGATTATGAAATTATATGACGAATTAAAGTTTTTCGAAACAAAAGTTTCCTTAACAGAAAGAAAAATATAATTAGTTTAATTAGGCTTGAAATCTCATTAACAATTAAAAATTATAATGAAATTTAAACTGAAAAACTTATTCATGTTAAAAACTTTTTATGAGATAATTTGTTATAATTTCTTCAGTTTATTTAGTTCTTCAAATATTTTCATACTCTAGAAGGTAATTTCTTATAAAAAGAAAAACAAAGTTGAACGAAAATCAGGAATTTTTTCATCGCATTATAAATGGCCCCTGAAAATGATCTGTAATTTGATATCAAAACTAATAGTAAAATGAAAAAAATTATTTAAAAAAGAAAAGACATAACCAAGTACACTGCTCCATAAAAACCAGAGTTATTAGTAAATTTCCATAAAGTACTGAAGAATAACAATAAAGAAAAGAGAAAATAAAGATTGAAGAAAAATAAATAAATGGCTGAGAAAAGACAAACCTCCTTAGACTTTAATTATTTTATATGGCGTTTGTTTTTCCTATACTTGCAAAAATTTCTAGATATTATTACGTCCTTGTTTTTTCATCTTGTCTTAGCACACTCATAAAACATTTATTTAAATTATTTTATATTTCTAGCAAAAAAAAAAAAAAATTGCCTTTAAGCAAAACAATGGTTTAACAGTGAGTAGCATCATAGTGTAGTTTTAGTCAAGTTTCTTTAACAACATTCGTCCAGCTACACTCACACACAGACACTTAATCCAATGGCTTGTTGAGAAAATGATATTATATTTCAAGGGATTCTAGGCAGCAAAGAACTTAAATAATAACAGCACTCATTCGTTCTTAAAATTTTTTTTTGCCTTCTACACGACAGATAAAAAAAATGATCAAGTTTCATTTTAAAATGATGGGATTTTTAGATTTAAGTATTTTTAGTGCTGCACCATAAAATACCTTAGAGGCTAAAAATAAAGCTGTTAGCGTATTTGCAGCTAATCATCTAAGAAATATTTAAAAAGAAAATATGATTATCATAAATAAGATGGGTTTAACATTCAGACAGCTTATTAAAAAAAACTACACAAATATATTTTGATCTCGCAAGAAAAGAAACTCAACAATGTAAGCAAAAGCTTACTTTATGCAGCTACGTGTAAAATGTAGTCTACATTAATAACCCGATATAATCCAAACATGACATAAACTCTGGCTACCCCAGCTGCTCTTGGCGGACATACAATTTTGTCTGTACATCATGTGTAATACGAACAAGGAACCACGGCGTCAATTGTTAATGGTTTATTTTAGTGTGGCCCCACAGCAAGTAATTGAAAAGTGTCAAATCTCAAGAGCTTGGATGCCAATTGACAGGTTCATTTGTCAATATCGAATTTTGATTTGAATAACTAAATGGTTACAGTCGCCGCTTGATACGTAAAGCTATCATTTTAAAACAAAATTTAGGCTGATTCAAAGTCATACATACAAAAATCCTTAATTTTTGTGCTACACCAAATCTAATATACCCTTCACCATATGTGAAGCGAAGTAACTCCAATAAAAAAAAAGTTACTTAATTGTTCCAAATGTTTTGGAAAAAATTAGAGGCAAGCGTGGTGTTTTGCTTGCTGCCTCGAAGAACATGGACTGATCTTGGTGATTGAAGAGTTGATATTGAACTCTGTCGACACTATGTCTGATCGATTGGGGTATGTAAATTTTCTTTAGCTGATCTAGAACCTTTGCAAACTTGCTTTCATTACTAACACGGACAGACAGTCGGACATTGCTCAATCGAATTCGCTATACATAAGGAGACAGAATATATATATTTTATGGGATTAGAAATGGGTATTGTAGAAATTACTAACGGAATGAACAACTTAGATATACTCTTTTTCGACTTTTTGAAGTGAAGGCTATAATAATGTCCAATGATGCCAGCAGTACGTTAACAGCACCAAGGTATACATTTTTTGTATTTTTGGGATACTGTTGAGTCTGCTCTGGATTAATTTCATGCAATATTCATACCAAAAATATGTCACATTCTGAACTTGATTTTGGGTTTATAAGTTGATAAATGATTTTCAAATGTAATCTGCATAACTTAGTGAAGTTGTTCAAGCGTTTAATCTTACCTCTTCATAGGTTCTACTGGGATTAAGAAACATAAGAAAAAAAAATAGCAGGTTGTGAAAACCGAACATAATAATATCTTCGGATGTACTGAGCCAATAGTAGACAGTTTTACAATAGTCCCCCCGCTGTTTCTATTAACCGTACCTTAAGCCTCTCAGGCTAACATCTTGTTTTAGTGCCGGTTCTAAAAGTCTTTATAAATATATCAAAGCCTCTACTCATGTATTTAATCTACAAATGTTACCAATTATATTTTTACATGTAATTAAAGTAGAGCAATTTTTTATGTTTCTCTTGGAAAATATTTTGCTTTTATATTTTTACGCTTAAGTAGATGCAATTATCATTGGCTTTTTGGTTTGTTACAGGAATTAACTTATTCTTAAAACAACTAGTGTCTAAAAGAAATTCTTAAATTAAAGAAAACATACAATTTTCCTGAAGTTTTAACCTTAATTTGGTGTATTGAAATATGTGTATATGTATTAATGTTATGTTGTGTAAACTTAAATAAAACATGTCTGCAACCTGGTTTTTTAATTTTTTCCTTGTAAGTTTTTGAACCTCTCGGAAAGCAAAAACAAAACTTTTGTAGTTTTCTATTTCTTTACCTAATTGTAGATAATAGAAGTAAAAAAGTTAAAAATATGGTTTCCAGCAAAGTAGATGATTATTGTGTTACACAAATAATGAACAGAAAATGTTCTTATACTCCCAAGCATTTGTGTTTATTGCAAGTCTTTGGATTTGTGCTTATAACAAACCAATGCTGCGGTGCTTATACAAGCCCACAAAAATTTATGTTTATAATTTTTGTCTGTTGGATTTAAAATTCTTTTAACACAAATCACGCGGAAATACTCAATATTATAAGCATCAATTCCACCACAAAGATGTTGAAAGGAAAATGGTAAAAAAAAAATTAGCAGAAAACTTGAAATGCTATAATAAAAAAGATAAGTAAAATAAATGAAATTAAAAATTGAGAAAGAGTATAAAAACAGTATAAAAACAGATACGTGAAAGACATTTACCCAAAGTTTTAAGTGTTACAAGAGGCCACATTTTTATCGGTCTTAATATATGCGATTGTGAGCATGAAAAATGCGGAAATCTGGGTTACATGTAAAAAATAAAAAAATATAAATATTTTTTGGAATATTTTAATCAATATTATTATTATAGTTTCTCTTTTTAAATTAAGAATATTATTTTAGTTGCAAATATTTGTAAATCAAATCGCAGTATTTGTTTGTATTTCTAAACTTGTTTGCTGTGACTTGTTTTGTAGCCAAGATTTTCTGTGTACATAAAATGTGATGTAAAATATTTGTGACTCTAACGAGGCTCAAATTATTCGATGACTTTTATAGCAAACATACGCTTTTAACCAGCACAGCCAATGAGACCAAGACTCTTCCTCACGATTTCTTATTTAAAAAACAATGCAGTGGCCTAAATTCTCATCTGCTGTTCTAACGTACAACTACCTTAACCTTCCGAACTGCAGTTATCTTACACAGGCGCCATAGCTAGCTCTTTTGTTACAATTAAACAACAAATGTCTTTCTATTTTATTTAAGACTTTGCTACCTCATATCTATTTGCCTTTTAAACAACTCTTTTATCGCGATTATACAATTTATTTTACTTGTGGCTCTGACTAGATTTGAACTCGTGATCTTGTGGCTAATAAGCTGGCAGATATATAATTTTAGCCAGCTAACTTTGCATATACTCTATTTATTAAGATCAGCAAGTTTTAAGAGACCTAATTCAAAGAACGCACCTAATTTTTACTTGGCGAACTACAAATTTATGGGAATATGCCTTGGGTGGCTTTTAGTGCGCTAAGTGGAAACTGTTTTGTTCGTCTCTTCCCTGTCATAAGCTTTACTTAATCCCAAGCATTTCCTTCTGAGCTTGATTGGAATTTAATATATCTTCTCCAGGTGCTAAGAGATTTTTTTTAAATCTTGATTCTATCGCTGCCTTGGATATGCCTTCGCAACTCCGTGGTTAATCGCGACATCTTGCAACTACACTTACGCTTTCCGAGTGTCTCACGTACTGACGGTAACTCAAGCAGAAATATCTGCATGGTATGCATGTCGCTAAAGGAAGTATTGCGAAAGATAAAGAATTTAATTCATCTCCATCTACTCCACATCACTATGACCCAGAAAAAAATAAGACGTTACCTTCAAAAGTACTTACTTTTGTGATTGCCAAATTTTGTTGCTCGCACATTACATTACATTAGTTCGCAAATAATAGAAGTAGTAATTGAACTAGTTTTATAAAATTAAAAAGGAATACCGTAAAATACCTACTAATTATTATTATTATTATTATTATTATTATTATTATTTCCTGCAATAGTCAGTTTAATCAATTCTTAGTAATTGATTGTAAAAGTCTCATGTAAAAGTCTCATTAGGTTGCTAAACCATTTGGGAAGTCCTTCCACCAAAAATCCTTAATTCCACACTCGATTACCTTTTTTTGAAATTTTTCGCTGGGAAATCACGAAACATGTTTAAACGTTGGCAATTTGTTTGTAGTATGATAATTTTGTTAAGTTTACTTGTGAGTAGCTTCAATGAATTTATTTAGGTGCATTAAATTTATTTATTAATGAACTAAAAATACTCCGTGGGGTAGTTTCAAACATTGGCCACATATGTCAACTAACATAATCTATTGGGACACCTTTTAATATCCAAATCTACATTTTTTACTTTTTGTTTAGTGGATTTTGTAATCCAGTTAATTTGTTAATTTTGGTTTTTAATTTCAAATTGGCATATTTGCGGTTCACAAAACATGTAAAAAACATGTATGTCGTATGGGGACACCCTTTAGTTTTTAAAATTATGAACTGTTTTTAAAACCAGACCAATCTGTAAGCATTAAATTTCAAATAAAGCAAGTTTTCAAAATCGATCCACAAATGATTAAGTTGTGGAGGCACATATATTAAAAAAAGCAACATTCAGATGAAATGATTACCAGCTTCTTTTTTGAAATTGGTTAAAAAAGAGTTATCGACCGCTGGTTTTGCATGCTATAAGTGCTGCTACGCTTCAAAAAGAAGAATTTCATTAATGGATAACGGCTGTTTAACGAGACAGAAGAGCAGTTGATATTTTGCATTTGCGACTCAAAAGATTTTTTCAATTCTTTTTAGGCTTGAGAAGAATTATAAATAAGGCAGTTTATCTGTTTAAAGAAAAATGACATAAGCTCAAAAATTTGTTTAAGCCAATAGCATTGGAAATTGTAAATAATTGCACAAAAATTTAAATTGTATTAATGAGTATTTTCATTCATTCGTACATGCCATTGCTATATGAAAATAATTTTGGGAGTGGTTGCATCCACTGTTTTTAACATAGGCCATTCTGGTCATCGAATTATGGGATACTTTTTCGAAAATTTCTGGCTGTAATTGACGAACAACACAACAACCATATTTACTTCCAAGGTGTCAATTGCGGCTGATGTATGTGCAAAAACTTATAAAACTTCAAATCGCTTGGCTTAAAGGGTCTATTGACATATTCAGTGTAGCAATAAACTTTGCTGTTATACCCTTCTATGAATAAAATTTTATTTAAAAAATAACGAATGTATTGCCTCACTTTATTTAATTTATATTTTAGTCCCTGTAATATCTCACGCCCATTGCGATCGATGCAGTACAGCCTTGATGGAATATGCTCCCCTTTAGTCATTGTTTAATTTCTGGACTTAAAAAAATTTTGATGTATTTTAATAAAAATTTCATCAAGTGTTAGAAACTTAAAATATTAAAGCCAAGACTGAGTGTCATGAAAGTTTTATTGAATATTCTCTAAATCTATGTATTGTATTTATTTTTGACCTTTTTTAAAGACACAAAATGAAAATTAAAAAGTACTTTAATTTTTTTAATTATCATTTAAAATTATTGTATTTCACTTGGTTAAAATGTATCAAATATTTTCTCATTTCCTTTTATCAAAGATATATTTTTGTTTTAGCTTTTCTTGATCGCCAATTATAAAAAGATTTATTTCTATCAAACATAGAAAAAACCCTTTCCAATAGCTTTTTTGCTTTAGTTTAATGTCCTTTAAAAATAACTTCAACAACTGTTGGTCACTACCTAAAGGCTGTAAAGATTTTTGTTTATTATGCTTTTTCTGTTTGTTACGACATTCTTAAAATCCAAATACACAATTTGTAGTTCGAATTTAAAATAAGTGTATATAAAGGCCAAAAAATTAATCTAGAAGGCAATATCCTTTCTAGTGCTTTTGGGGATTTTATTTTAAACTACTTTTCTAAGTGCCACTTAGGACTGTAACAACAAGTTGCGAAGGAGTATAAACTTAAACGAAAATTAAAATAAACAAAAAATTATTTTGATCGAGAAAAAAATTTTTTAAGTTAAGTAAAAGTTACATAAAAAGAAAAATTACATTAAATTGAATTTAAATAATTTGTATAAGAATACTAGGCAATAAAATTTGGTGCGTTACATTTAGTTAAGTAATTTCGAGTTAAATTTTAACAGTGTTTTAAACATAATTGCACAGACTTCCCGGCGTGTTTTATTTTCCAATAAATAGAACTCGAGTTAATAAAAACGTGAGACTATTTATATTGACTAAAACATTTGGGTAAAATGTCCGTGTATTATTTAATTTTCTTGATTGTTTGAAAAGTTTCAAGATGACATAAAAATATGTTTTGTGTCTTGGGAAATATAAGGTAAACCAGTAATTATAAAAAATTCTATAAAATTTGATCCCATGGCCAATTTCGGATGCATATTTTAATATGCCTGTATTAAATTTGCGTTTAAATCAGTTTCATTTTTTATTTATGTATATTTGGTCTTATATAACTATAAAGAAATACAAAAAAAAAACAACTAAACAACACAATGAAAATGTTCTCAAAAATATTTATAAAATATAAAAATATGTCTGGGACACTCATGTCTTTACGATCTAAGATTACTATATTTATTCCAAACGAATAAAAATTTATTTTTGGCTTGAGTTTAATTTTCAATTTTTAAAAACCTCTTTTAGAAAGAAAAATGTATGCGGACGTCTTTAGCAGAAAACAGTTGTCTGTGGAATTTTTTTTTTTATTATCGAGTAATTGACTACAACAGTTCAAAAGATAGGTCAAATTACATTAATGATGAAAATAGCCTTTAGTTATTAAATTCAAATTAAACTCTCTTGACTTGGGATATCATTTATTTATAATTCTAAAAATTTATACTTGTTATTATAACGATCATAGTAATCGGCATTTTGTCTATAACAGTTCAAAACATAGACTTATGTAGGTCAATTTATGTATGCTATGGAGACGCTTTTAATTTTTAGATTTATTTTTCTGCTATTGGGAGCTTTAGTGTAACACAGTTTTATTTGAGTTTTAAAGTGGTGCCTTTAGGGTTCATAAAATACTTAAAAAACGTATATGCTGTATGACGAAACCCTTTTTTTATAATTATGAACTGTTTTTGAAACGAGATCAATCTGTAAGCATAAAGTAAACATTTTTAGAATCTATTCAAAATTTATTGAGTTATGCAGGGACAAACATAAAAAGGAAAAATTCAATCGAATTGATAACCTCCTTTTTTGAAATCTGTTAAAATGAAGTATGTTTCTATGGATATGAAAGATAAATTGCATACAATTTAAATAAAAAAAGTTTCCTTAGAAAATGTATTTATTTATATTCAAATAACAACTTCAGATATGACGTCTTGGGAGTGTTTTCCTTTTTTTCTTGGGAGCTGTATAATTCTCTTTACAAAAATTAACAACACAGCAAATTCTTATCTGTTCTCAAGATTTCCTTTTGCAATATTTGAGAAACAAAAGAAATCTATTACCATGTTTTATTGTAAATTTAGAAGGTTATTTATATGAATGAGCACGTATTAAATAAGTTTATTCACTTGTATGTATATTTTCAATACTATTTTTAATATTGCCGATAGGTTAAAGAAAATGTACAGAGAAAAGAAATATTATGGAATTTTGGCATTTCTCGTAATAAGGATACAGTTAGGGAACACAATTAAATGAAAAATTTTTTCTCCCAGAAGACCATTGCATTATTTTTTTAATATGATCTCTTCTTTGATAAATTCATTGCTTCGAATTATAAAAATTTATTTAAATTTTGAAATTTGCGTTATTTACCTAAATCCAATATAAATTTTGATATGAAAATATGATAATTATTTTCTGTTAATTCGTCCTAAGCGATAGGGAGAGTAGATATTAAAATAAAAACATATATATGGGAATGAAGGTGTAGCTTTCGTGATTTTTTGCGACTAGTTTGGAAGTGAGCACAATTTTGGTATTATTTTTGGGAAGGGAATTTTTATTTAATACGACTTAATAAAGGTGCAGAGAAAGGCGTGCTAAAGATAAATTGCTTAAGTATTTATGTAGACGACCTAGAATTTTTTTTCACTACAGGTAGTGGGGCATCACTTACTATTTTCTGTATTGTGTTTCTTCTTCGACTCCTGCTATCAGCTTACGCACGATCTCTATTTTTCTAAACATGCACTTTAAAAATCATATGCAGCCATTCCCACCACAGTATTTTTTAACTACTGCGAGACTCAAAGTGTTGTTTAAATATTTAGGACATGAAAATTGCGTCCTGTTTTTAATAGTGAACTCAGGAGACTTAAACTCCCTTTTTGATAATTTGCTTTATCAACAATTTATCAGTCGTTGCTGTTTAACTAAATTTATTCTTTACACTCAAACGATTTCCACTCGTGATCCATTGTATAAAAGCGACACCAACAGTAATGCAGGTATCAGATAGACTACATTACACATGTTACAAATTTTCCTTTTATTTTATGTCACAAAAAATGCCCATGACAAATGCTAAAATGTATGAATTAAATTCCTGAGAACTAAAATTGAACACCATAATTGAGAGCGATTAAAGCAAAATGACCATAGAAGGCAAAGTAAGAACTTTTAAAGTAATTAAATATTAAGAGGTGAGGTGTTCTACTGTCCTTCTTAATTTTAAGTTATTGAATTCACTCATTCGCCTTTAGTCTTTCACAAAAGAATTACTTATATTGATTTGTCTTAAAACATAACGAAAATGTGTTTCTTCAAGCTGGCTTTGTCTTAGTAACACTGTGATATGTCTGTGATACTTAAGTTCAACTTCGAGCTATCTATTCATATTATATGCTTTGATCGAAAAAATTCTATTATACGTTTTTTGAAAAACTTAAAATTTTTTTTATAATTTTAAGAAATCAGAAGATAAACCGTGGATATTATAAGTAAATAATAATTGATTTTCGGCTTAGGTTCGTTTTTTATTTTAACTTCTAAAATTTGTTGAAAAAAAAATATTTACAAATGTATGCGGACGTTTTCTAAGGAACACAAGAAAAATGAGTCGCTAGCAGAATGTAATGCTGCATTTTCTGAATCGCTACACTCTTTATCTGCGAAAGGTATAAATCCTCATTGTTATCTAAGCAATTTTATTTTCTACCATTGGGAAATGGTAAAAAAGAAATGTAAAAACGATTCGTTGCAGTTTTTCTCAGTGTTCCAATCTTTCTACGCAATTGTTGTAAAAGTAACAAAAAGCAACTTCAAGTTTATTTCTAAAACGTCTTCTATTATGAACAAGTAGTGTTATGCTTTTTTTCGTTCTTCTTATTTCACGTACGAATGCTGCAAAAAATATGCACTTATGTGAAGATGGAAAAAAGTAGTGTGAACAAAATATTTTTTTTAAGTTATTCTTTTCGAACCACAAAAATAGTAATAATAATAAAAGCCACAAAACAAAAAAAACTAACTGCAATCAAACTCATGTATATAAATCGTGCATGAATGTATGTGAATGTTTTTTGAGTGTGTTGCACTTCAAGTTCTTTTTTTTTTTTTTTGAGGATATTAAGAAAATAAATCAAGCATCACACTAGAATTCTTTTTGGTTACACACATTAACTCACATGATTATATTTTCAGCGACACATAAATACCAGCGCATTCAATAAAACTTACACACACTCAAACACAGTTGATTCATTTTAGAATAAAGAAAAAAATATTTTTCTTTATTTTCTCTAGTTATTTCTCTTTACGTTTGTTTGCAGTATATAATCGTGACTATAAAAACTGAGTATATTTTCTGCTTTGTATATCAAGTATGATTAAAATGGTTTTACATGTGTCTTATTTTTGTTTTTTTTTTGTGTCTTCTTTTTTTTCTTGATAGAAAGAAGGATATAGTAAAGAACGTATTTGTTGTTTTTTTATTTTTTTTTTTTATATTTTTTCATTTAAAAATTTTTGATTAAAGAAAAATTTACAATTTAATTTTAAAGATTGTTTTAATATTTCTCACCAGAGGTGGGAAAAGAGCTTTTCCAGTTTGTCATTGCGTTTGTAATTTCTACGGTATCCATTTCCGACTCCTCAGTTCTTATGCATGATTAAGAGACGTCCTTCTGTCCGTCGTGGTTGGGTAAACAAGGCACTAGATGAGCTAGAAAAAATTTAAATACACCAATCGATCAGACACAGTTTCCAAAATTTTCCTATTGAAAATCAGTAAGATCAGTCCATGTCCTTTGAAGCAGCTAGCAAAGCACCATTCATGCCTTAAATTTTTTCATATCATTTAGAACGAAGAAGTAACTAGTAAAAAAAGAAAATACTTAGAGCGGCATAGAATTAAAACAAATAATAATAAAAAGTATTTCGTAAAAAAAATTTTTGCTCGCCCAGATTTTCCGAGTTATGGGCCTCTCAACTTTTTAGAGAAAAGTACGATTGTGCACCATAATTTTTAAATTATCAACATAGGTATCATTTAAAAGCTTTAAAAGAGATCTTTTAAAATATATTAAAAAAAATTTATAAATGCTTAATCGAATAACGTTGAGCTCTTTTTTAAGAAAGATAAATTATTTGTAAAATTCTTGATAAGGACAAGAAACAAGACACAAGCAGAATGTAATTCAGCATTTTCTTGATCGCTATATTCGTCATTAACATTCTTTACTTTACTTTACTCTTTAATGCACAATTTTATAGATAATGTTTCTTTTTTTATAAATTTTGATTACAAACAAACGTGTACCTTTACCTTATTAGATTAATTTATAAATACTTGAAATACTATTTAAATAACTAGTTCTACTCAGGATTTAGTTCATTTTTATTTTTATTTTAATTTTTTTTGTTTTTTTTTTTGCTTAAAAGTAGTAGTGTCATCGACTTCGTCCCCGTACCACTTCTAATTTTCTTAAAACTTAAATTAAGAAAAATGTGTTTTAAAATATTTATTGCAGAGTTCTTTAAACAGTGTAAAAATTTCCCGTGTGCAAAACTAAAATGCACTGACAAATGTTTTAGTACCATTATACAGTAAAATTGGATTCTTTCACATTTATATCTCTAGATTCTTTACGAAATAACATTTCATGAAATAAAAAGTATTTTATATTAGAGCCAAGGTTCTCATGGAACTTCCTTCAAAATTTTATTCAAATCCATCCAGCATTTTTCACGTGACGCGAACACAGACAGACAAAAATTGCAAAAATAGGTGTTTTATATTCCATATCGATTACCAACATCAAAGTTTTCAAAAAATGTTTCACAAATTATATTAGATTGGTGAATTAATTTTCAAAAGAAACAGCCAATTTTCATAATTTGAGTGAATAGTTGCAACCTTCTTCATTACTTTTCGTGTCTATTTATGTACTGTGAGCATCAATAGCTAGCGTCTCGTTTGTTGTTTCATATAGAAAAAATAATTAATTTACTTAAACTAAATAAACAATTCTATATTAAAATATGATAATATCGCCTGAGAACTATATTTAAAAACAAATGAAAATCGCTTAAAAAAATATAATTTCCTGTAGTAATCTCGACGGTGTTTTTTTACTTTATTTTTTAAGAAAAAGAACTGATAAGCTTTAAAACACCTTTATCTCTTTCATCATTTGAGCGATATCAATCATGATTCACATCATTAATTATAAATATCTCTAGGACAGTTGTTATTAATGTTACAACAATATCCACAATTATGTACTTTAGATATGCTGCGTGTCGCTCACAAACGCTTTTAGCAATTTTTCAAAGAAAACTCTTCAAACAGACTGATGACACAGCCTTAAGCAGAATTAATTTTATTTTTTATTACGAAAAAAATTAAAAAAATTAATGGTGTAGCACTCTTAACAATTTTTCATACTTATATTTGTAATTTGTATTTTTAAGTTTTCTGTTCAAGTTCATGTTCCTGTTTCTATTCCATTTCTGTCCTATTTTTATCACATAATGTGCACCTTGAAATATGTTTAGGAAAATAAATTTTATGAAAATTTAAGACTACTTGTTTCTTAAGGTGCGTTAATTTTTAGTATTTTAAAAATTTTTTTTGAAAATAAAAGTAAAACAATATATTTATATCTCTATTAATAACTTGTGCAAAGAAAACATGAAAAAGTTCAACATGCAACTTATTTCTATGAGGGGCTTATAGTTTTTTAAATTTATTTTCATTTATTTTTAAAAATATTGCATCTTAATACTTTGTTTTAAATTTTACTAAAATCAAAACAAGGATTGAAAAGTCTGCTAATTCATCTTAAAATTGAATTACACAAAAATCGAGACTTAGTAAAAGAAAAACAAAAACGAAATATCAAAGACAACTTAATAATAAGAAAACAAAAAATAAATAATTGTGCAACATAATTATTAAGCCTCGTATATTTTCAAAATCAATTATGTGTCATATTGTAATATAACAGCATAATTGTCATCGAAAAATATTATACCATTTTACAAGTTTATTTAAAATGTTTTGAAAGTTGTAGAAAGCCCCAGCTGGTACAAATACTTAAAATTGAATGTGTAGTAATCAGCAATAAATTTTTAATTAATTTGTAATTATGCATAATTTCGACTGTACCACTAATTAGAAAGATATTTGAAAATAAATTTAAGTTGAATTTTTCTATGCCTGATTTATTTTTATATTATGATTTAACAACTGATAAAATAAAATTGGCGGTTAAAAACAATAAACACAAAAAATTATATATGTGGTACTTGATACAATGGTTGGCTTTGCTAATGAAGTTTTACTAATAACATCACCTATTGGTGCACTCTTTAATTTTCAATATAGTACTTGTTATTTTAGCCAATATTTAGGAATAAAATTTATTTTAATATTTAAGTCTTTGAATTCTTCTGTTGTGGTCAACTTAGTTAGAAAATATAAAAATATGTTTCTTCTATTTAGTGTTATAAATACATATTCAGAATGTGACAATACACCACGCAGCCACCTTCTTCGTTACTTCTACGTAGTACATTCGCCGGTGAAGAAAATAACTAATAAAATGGCTATACTTTCACTACCTGTTCTATTCTCTCCTCTATCCTTTTTCTAAAGAATGTAGCGCGGTTACACACAATTATTAAATAGGCTGCTTGTCTTTAAAAAACAAAAGCAAAAATAAAAATTAATTTTTAAATGCAGAATTTTAAACCTTAAATTTGGGCAGAGTTTAATAATTTTCATTAATCTGCGTTAAACCTGAAATAGTGTTTAGCATTCAACGAATTTGCAAGCAATTAATTTTTGTAAAAAACATCTATCAAAAAGATTCCATCTCTCTGTCTATAACAGTTAAAAAATTTGCCCACATAAATTATATTGCATTAAATATGGGACAGACTTAAATTTTCAATTCAAATTTTATGCTTGCTCTTCTAGCAGACTTACCAATACTAATTCTTCTTCTTAAATTTCAACCGTCTGATTAAAACTGCTTAACAGTTTGTCTGTTTATGTTAATTTACATTAAATATTGTAACACTCCTTAATTAATAATTTTTAATATTTATACTTCTTATTATAGAAGAAATTTTATATAACGGTTCAAAAGATAGGGCCATATAGGTAAAAATTCATCAATTGTGAGAACATTCTTGATTTTCTAAATTCATATTATACACTTGTTACACTTAGCAATAGAAGTTCCTTACCGTCTGCCTTTAACGGTTCAAAAGTTTGGTTACATACATCATATTACATCAATTATTGGGCACTTTTTAATTGCTATTTTTAATACTTGCTGGTATATCGGATTTACAAATACAGGTTCTATGTAAAGCGACTGTCTACAACTGCCATATACTTCAAATAAAATAATTTTTTGGAGCAGCCTTTAACATATAATTTCAAATATTTCTACTTGTAACTATAACGGTCATAGTAATCGATGTTCTGTCCAATATACACATGTTTGTCTATAACGCTTCGTATAAGTAAGGAGAAATCCTTTAATTTTTATAGTTATTTTTGTATTTTTTTTTTTGTTTGTTTGTTTATTTATTCAGAATATATTATATTTACATACTATAATAAACACTAGTTAACAATAACATTTTTTTTTTGAATATTCAATGTCCCTTACAGGGCACTGGAGTATTATTTATATATTAAAATTTGTTATGACCAAAATAATATTAGTTCACATTTCATGTATACTAATCATCAATATATACATATATATACTCATTATAATGCAATGAAAATATTTCTATCATTAGGGAAATAAAAAAACATTGCCTTATTATCTAAGTAGTTTGTAAGGGTTTGTCAAGGGAGTAAAAAGAAAATAGACTATACATTATGTAAATAACCATCAGAATTTCTTGGCTCTTGTACTTTTGACTAATTTTAAATCTTTGCTTGATATACTTGTACTGTATCTCATATCCAATTGCTGTAAATTACAATTAATTTTTTTGTCATTAGCCCGTCTATAGTTATGATAAAATATTGGAATTCCATTCTCATTCTGTAGCGTATTTTATAATCAATATATACAAATGCTTCGGGGGGAACAAATCCTTTTCTATGGACTTTGATAGATATTTGTAATCCGTATAGTATGGTGCCAATATTAGATTGTTTTCAATGCATTGTGAACATCTTAGAATATTATTTCTTATTAATTTAATTATAAAGTTATCTATTCTTATTATATTTGCCTCAGTATATAATTTTTTGTTTGGGATGTATTTTAAGTATTCAGTTTGAGGGGATCTGTATAATGATGTGCATGCTCTTAAACACTTTCTTTCAAAAATTCTTATTTTCTCCATGACCGACGGGGATATATTAAACCAAATAGTACAGCCGTAAGTCAAAATCGGTCTAATTAAGACTTGGTACATAATTATTTTAACTCTAGGTTTTATATATTTGGAACGAAATAAAGGTGCATACATATAGAAGGCTTTCCTTGCCTTTGCAATTGTTTCTTTTATGTGATGATTAAAGTATAAAAATTTGTCTAGGTGTAATCCTAAGTATTTAACCACATTCTTATTATCAATTTTGGAATTTGTTAGGAGAGATTTTATTCCAAACGATTTCCAATTTGTTCTTATATTGTGATTGCATCTATTTACAGGCGGTCTAAACAGAATTGTTTCGCATTTTATAGTATTTATTTTTAGATTCCAATTAAGTGCATAGCGTTCGACTATATTGTATTTGTTTTGAAGACTTTTATTGATTTTTTCTATCTTGTTATCTGGGTGATATATTATGATATCATCCGCAAATGAAATTATGTTGTCCGTATGATTTAGCAAATCCAGTATGTATATATTAAATAGAGTGGGAGAGTTAACAGTACCTTGTTGAAGGCCGTTTATGATTTTGAATTCTCTGCTACTTTTAGTATTTTTGTAGTGTATTATAAATTTTTTCTCACTTATCATATTGTATATCAATATAATTTGATTTATTGGAAGTTCAAGTTTAATTAATTTGTATATCAGACCGGCGATCCACACGCTGTCAAAAGCCTTCTCCATGTCAATTAGACAGGCTCCAGTACAATTACTCTTATGCCAATTCCAGTTAATATCAGAAATTACCTTGTGTATAGCATTGATAGTAGAATGTCTATACTTGAATCCAAATTGTTTATCATTTTTGATATCCTTGGATTTACAAAATTGATCAAGATTCCTGTTTACACATATTTCAAATATTTTACTAATATTGGGTAACAGACTTATTGGGCGTAAATTCTGTGGGCTATCAGGTTCCTTTTCCTTTTTAGGCAAAAGCACGGTTTTTGCTGTTTTCCACTTATGAGGAAAATATGAATTATTTAGCATATTGTTAAATAACTTGCAGTATTCATTGATTAGTATTTGAGGAATATTTTTGAGAACAATATTTGGAATATTATCAATACCTGAAGATAATTTATTTCTTAAATTTGAAAAGATGTATTTTAGATCAGATTTAGTAATAAAATAGTTTTGTGTTTGTGTTTCGTTAATATTATCTGATAGTAATGTTTCATTAAAATTGACAAATGTATTATTTTCATTTTCAAATGTTTCTTTTCGTTCAATGAAAGTATTAAATGTTTCAGTGACTTGCTGATGAATTGTGTTGTTTGGTATTATATTTTTACTTGAATGAATTGATTCGAAGAATGCTCCAATCGTGTTTAGAATTTGATCTTGTTCATTTATGACATAATTATTAAAATTATCCTTCATAAGGTGTCGTGGATTTATTCCCGCATTATTTAACAATGTTTCTGAGTTTTCAGGCATTTTTAACTTCTCTAAGTTTAATGGTGTATATTTTTAAAATTTTTTTTTAATTTGTCTGAACATATTAACGGAGTCTTTAGGGTCAATAGTTGTTAGTTTTTCTTTAATATTGTTATTAATTATGGTATAAAAATTTTCATTTATCAATTTTTTAATTAATTTAATTTTAGTTTTAGCTATCATAATATTTTCTTCAGTTACTGTTTGTTCTAATCTATTATTTTTTTTGATAACATTGAGTATTCTGCTTTTTTCTCTATACAACATTGTAATTGTTGAGTTAGTTATTTTTTGGAATGTATTCTCTGTTTTACACTTTGGTATTATTTCATCAATTGTTGTGGTAATTATGTTATTTAGCCTATCTATGTGATAATCAATTTCAATGTTTGTAAGATTTCGATTGTTGCTAATAAGTGTATCTTGTTTGATTTTCTGTTCTAATTTATTTTGAAATTTTTTCCAGTTTGTTATTTTATAATTAAAATTAAATTTATCTTTCTGTAACAGTAATGTGAAATTTTCCATTTCGCTATTCATAGATGCAATTATTTTTACTGCTTCATGATCGCTGTCATACTGCAAATTTTTCAAAGAGTTAACCGTGTTATTTTCTGTAGCAATATGCAATCTACAGTCTGATAAGCAGATGTCTAAGAATGAGCCTGAACGTAGATATGATGGAAAACATGTAGCATATAATTTACATCCAAATGTTATCTCGCTATCAATTAACCAATTATTTAAAAGTTTTCCTTTCTGATTATTATTATCGTTGCCCCAGTCTGTATGTTTGGCATTTAGATCTCCTGCTAAAATATAATAATTGTTTACATTCTGTAGATTCATGGATTCAAATAAATCAGAGAGTTCTTTCTTGAAATGAATATTATTATTACCAGAAGGGTAATATGCTGAAATTATATATAATGTTTTATTTTGAGCCAGATGAAGCTTAAATATGCAGCTTTCTAAGATTTTAAAGGAATTGATAACACAATTGGTGTAAAATGTATGTTTTAAGTTACTTTTTATCAATATAGCCGTTCCACCTGCTTGCGTACCGCCTCTTCTATCATTTCTTATTATGTTGTAGTTTTCAAATTGTATTTTGTGTTTAGAATTAAGTTTAGTCTCATTAAGCAGTAATATATCTGGATTGTGTTTTGAAATAAAATGGTAAAGATCATATCTTCTACTAATTCTTATTAGAGAATTGACGTTTACATGTATTATTTTAATTTTTTTTGAAATTGTGTTAATTTGTCTGTTTGTGTCCATTATACGTCGAGCATAGAGAATATTGTATCTATTCTTGATACTTGAATATTAAGTTGTCTTTGAAATTCCGAAATTTGGTTGTTTATATTTATCATAAAATTCCTGATTTCTTGTAAAAATGGGTTTCTATTATCTAAATTATTTATAGTCATATTAGAATTATTATTTCCCTTGACAACATTTGCAAATGACAGCTCATTATTAGAATAAATATTCGTATTGATATTTTTATTTATTTGTGTTTCTTTTTTTTAATACTAATTTTTGTTTAAGTAATTTGTATTTCTCACATCCTTTGTAAGATGCAGGATGCCCATACTTGTTGCATAAAACACAGAATAATTTGTCTTTCTCTTCAAACGGAACTTTTTCTATAGGACATTTTCCTTTTTCATGGTCCATATTGCATTTGACACAACGTCTAGGAAGATAACAATTGGCAGCACTGTGTAAAAATCCTTGACAGTTGCGACATTGAGGTATTTCAGGTCTTCTGACTTGTTCCCATTTTATTTTACGATATAATAATATTCGAATATTCTTCAATTTATTTACATTAGTTTCGGGTGAAACTTGTACTAAAAACATTGGGAGTTTTATTCCTTTTTCCATAGATGATTTTGTTGAAAAAGGAGTAACTTTTATGATCTTCAAATCTTCACTATCAAACTTTAACAGTTCAACTAAGATATCATCAGGATCTACATTACCATCTATTTCTTTTAATAAATACGTTTTGATTTTTAATTCTTTGGGTGTGAAAGTAAAAAACTTTGATTTAGTTTTTTCTAGGTAAACCTTAACCCTTTGAAAGTCCTGAATAGAATTCATAAACAGTAATTTCTTATTTTTATATTCTTTTATTTTAAATTCATTAATTTTAAGACCATTTCTTATAAATTCAATTAGTTGTTTTGATTCGATATCAAAAATGTTTATTGGTGGTACTTTTTTATTTTTATATTTGTCTTTATTAATTACTGCATTCTCAGTAATTACTTTTGATGCATTGTTATTATAATTTGTAGCTGAATGAGATTTTTGTTCATTTTTTTTATTATTCTTTTCGCAAACATGTTCTTCAAATTTTTTTATCCATTCTGAATTACATTGATCATCGTTTTCGCAATCAAGCACTGAGTAATAATTTGTTTTAAAATGTTTTGCATTACTGTTGTTGTTCATGATTTGTTTTTTTCTTTTTTTTTCACTTTCGCAATTTGTATTATTTAAACCCAAATTATTATTAACATTAGATTTTGTTTTTTCGTTGGTGTTGTTATATGAGTTAAGAGCATTTTGCTCACTCATTTAAACAATTTTTAATTTTTCTGTTTTTTTATTATTATTTATTTTTTTCTTTTTGTCTTTGGTAACAACCAAGAAAGGTATTTTTTTCAAAAAAGTTTTCAATATGTCGCAAAGTAATTGATTGGATCTCCGTAATACGTCTATCACACATCACGGTCGCGATCAAACTCCCGTTATTTTTGTATTAAATTGTGCTATTGGGTGCTACAGTGATACGCCTTTCACGGTTCATAATACCCGTAAAAACATGTTTTCTACATTGGGGCAACGTATAATTTTTTAAATTATGAACTAATATTTAAACGGGACCAATCTGTAAGCATCACCTTTAAATGAAGAAAACATTTTTAAAATCGGTTCAGAAATAGCTGAGTTTTGCAGGCACAAACATAAAAATCTAACATTCAGACGAATTGATAACCTTCATTTTTAATTGGAGTAAAACTAAAATAATATCTACTAAAACAATAACAAAAGGAACCTATATTTTACTTTGAGATCGAAAACTTGACAGACAACTAAACGACAATTTTAATGATGTTAACTAAAATGTTAACTTTCATTTGTAAATATATTTTCTGCCAAAAGCTTATTAAATATTTTTTTATATATGTAAGAGAAAACTGCTACATTTTTTGAAAACTTAACTTTGCAAATTTGATTATGAAAAAGATATCAAAAGAAACGTAAAAATTGTTATTTAAGGTTATAAAATTTTCTCTTATCACTATACAAAATTTAATTTTTAGTCGGTGAATTTTAAAATATTCCAAATAAAAATTTTTATAAATCTTCCTTAACTAACATTATAGTTTTCACAGGATAATGTTGGTTAAAACTTAACAGATATCATATTTATTTCCCTACAATATATTTAAACATAAACTAAACAGAAAAACATTCAAACAACTTTCATGTAGCATTTAAGCTTAACAAAGCATCTTGTCAAGCTTAAAATTGAAAAATGACATTTTACAAATTTACTTAACTGCTAAAATTTTGTGTCGTTTATTTCCTGTTGTGATTTATTTTATTTTAATTGTTAAAAACAAAATTTATTTACAAAAATTTGTTGAATAGCTATTGCTTATTTTCATTTTGAGCTTAAACATTATGAAAAGCGGATTTTATTTATATGTATTTTTAAATTATAAATATTAACACTTTTAACTTTTCGTATAAAAGCTTAAAGAAATTTATTTCGGTTTAAAATATATTTGTGTGTTTTCTCCTAGTGTGCCTTTCAAACCTTTTAAACAAATAAATTCAGTTGGGAGTCATTTATTTTTCCTTAATAACGCATTTGAAAAGTTTCATTTAAATTTTAAGTTCTTTGCGAATGAATGTTTTTATTTTATAAACTTTTGCTATTATTTACGTACAGTTTAATAATATTCAACTCTAGAACTTATACATTTACAAGTTGGCGTTAAAGTTTGTATTATTATAAAGTGACATGGCTAAAAGTGCGGTCAGATAAGTTAAATCTTTGACCTAAAAAGCGTATCCACTATTTTTAGAAATGTTTTTTTTAATATTTTCTGACCCGTCTCATTACGAATAAGTAAAATTAGAGAAAAAAAAATGAAGGATTCTGCATGACGACTGAGAAAACTGTAATGAGTTAAAAAAATATACCATAAACCGCTTGTAAAAAATGCATATCGTTCAATTATCTATATTATTATATCACTTTTGCGACAACCTGTATTAAAGGAAGTATTTTTAAGCTCGATATAACTTTAAATTGTAAAAAAACACAAAAACGCAAATTATGATGAATAACGTTTTTTATACTAGAGATCAGAACATGGCATTAATATTTGAAAATGATTTCGGGCATATGGCAATAGCGGCTTCTTATGCAAAGCGCATTCTGGACGTCTAATTTTTGGTCACTTTTCCAAGCACTTTGGCCACATGTCACGAATAACACGAATAATGTTGGCCTCAAAAGCGCCAATTGTTGTTAGTTTATCAAGAGGTGTCAAACGCAGGACTTTGGAGACCAACTAACAGGTCCATTTCTGGAAACCAGCTTATCGCAAAACTCTGATTTCAATAATTATGGTTGCGGTCGCCGCATGGTACTTAACGCCATCTTGTTGCAACCACATATCGTCCGAATAAATATCATCTATATTTTCAAACAAAAAATCATTAATCATGGTGCGGTTACGATCTCCATTGACCGTAACGTGAGATTGGGGCTCATTTTTGAAGATATAAAATCTAGTGATGCCATCAGCGTGTAAACTACAGCAAACGGTGCATTTTTCTGGATGTAAAGGAGTCTGTAGGGTATGCTGTGGATTGGTCTTACTCCCTATGTGGCAATTTCACTTATTAATAAACCCGTTTTTAAACAAAAAACAAGCATCATCGCTGAACATAATTCGGGGGTAGAAAAAAGGGTCAGTTACTGACTACTCTAGAGCCCAATCGGTGAAAGAACGACGCATGTAATTGTCTCGTGACATTAATTCCTGCACTACCTGGATTTAATACGGGAGAAAGTCAAGATTTTTGCGTAAAATTTTTCACGTAGTGGTCGGACAGTGTCCCAATTCCTGCGACTGACGACGACAACTTGGGTCTTCCTCCACACTTTCGTTAACAGCAGCGATATTCTCTTCTATACGCACATTCCTTTGATATGTTGGTGTAATTGCATCCTCTAGAGAAATTGTAGTATGAAATCTATTTATTTACAGTTCGACTTACTCAGGCGGACGATTATGTGCACCAAAAAAAATCAGGATTTTCGAAGTAAACTTGAAAAATTTGATAGCGTTGTTCAAGCGTGTGTCTATTCATAATGATTTGCCAGAGTTTACTGAATATAATAAGAGAAGATTTTTCATCAAAATTTTATTTTTAATGTTATTTTTATAATTTAAGGTTCTATCGGGCTTAAAAAACAGCCAATTTAAACAACTGCATTAAACTCTTTTTACCCCAATACTTATCCTGATTCTATGTCCGCGATAATATAATTAAAGAAAATAAACAAATCTAAAGAGTTTCCCCATAAGACGTGATTTTCGCATGCATATATGGTTTAATCTTTTTAAGTAGACACGTAAAATTTGCACAAGATGTATAGTATTGTGTCTCCTATAAACAAGTCAAAAAATATATGTTTAAAAGGTGACCAAGTCAAGACGAGACGTTTTTGTCAATACACTTGCCTTTCGAATTGTACACGCTGACGTTTAAAATTAATACTGAGTATTAAAAACATGCTGAAAAAAAATGTTGTTCTAAAGGGTGTCGCCATAGAAAACCTAATTTTCACGTATATTTTCTTATATTTATTTCACACTGCGAAGGTCTTATTAGATATTCTCGTCTGCCAAATAAATATAAGAGATTCTGGGTGCAAGAACGTATACGATATTTTAGTTTTGGAATGATAACATTTTCTAGCTCTTAACTGACGTTTGTTAAAAAGCTGATTTGAAATGGTTATTTTTGCAATTGAATTATCTATTTGGAAAATTGCTAAAGAAGTCCCAGGAAAAAATCTTTTACGAAATCTCCTCAACAGGGGCGATGCTTTTAAGCAAAATTATTCTTGTTATCGTAGCTGAAATATGCTGGACACTATTTAATAGTGGCATAGATATGATACAGCTATATTTTGAAATGTGCTTTTTTAACCCGATAGACTTTAAAACATTTACACTAAAAATTAATTAAACATTTTTTTTTATTAAAAAGATCAATACATTCATATATATTCGAGATTGCTTTCAGACATAGAATTTCAGGAATAGTGAAATTTCTTTACCCTCCTAAAAGTTCAATGTTTTAAAGGGTCTAAAAAACTAGAAATGAAGACTGACTATGTCCTTCATATTAAAGGTTCATTCACAAAATTCTTTAATAATGAAGGTGACTACTGGTTAAGATACCACAGAATAAGGTATCCGTTTTCGTACCCAAAATAAAATCATTAAGGTTTGTTTACCAAATGGATTTTCGTCTCTGTGGGCCGGCAGTACTTGAATCCGATGTGGGAAAATTCATCAGTCACCCTTTAATGGGTCCGGTAACTTGGAACTATTATTGTCAGCTGTATTGCGGACTAATTCAAAAAAGATAGTAATGCTTAACAGCATTCTCTTTCTGGCTGCAGGCAACGCATCAAAATTACTCTTTACGATCTAGTTCAGGTCAGATGGTATCTAACGAGCTGACTTTTTTGCTGCAGGAATAATCTGTGTTTCATTAGATATGAAAAAATTGAAAACTACCTTAAAAACACCATTTTTAAAAGCTACAGAAATCTTGAGAAAAGGATGCGTTTCTCATGCAACGACTTTTGCATTAGTTGCCAAGATGAGGGAAAGGAGAATATCGGCGATCGAACTCCTCCTCTGCCGAGGAACAGACAAGCGATCAAATTTCTTCCCTGCCTGAACTTTGAGTTTTAATATCAGCATCCTTGATACAAATATTTTGAGATTCTATCCAAAGGTTGATTTTATAACTTGGTAGTGTTAGTTCCTTTAAGAGAAGTTAGGATTAGTTTTCAAGTGGGCTCTACACATTTAATTAATTAATTGTACGTTCTTGCCATTGAGCCTCTGACCGTATTTCCTCTTTTCCAACTTTTATTTACAACCTCCTCTTTCACCATTTAATTTTTTTTCCTTTAACTAGAAAACACTGGAAAATGTAATATAAGTACTAAATATTGCTTATAGCCTTTGCAGGAAATAGAAACATTTTTTTATAAACCTACACGACAGAAATTTACATTCATTCATGCTTCATTCAGAAATTTACATTTTTGAGTTATGGCTCTTTTACAACTGCATTTTTACTGTTGTACAAGATACGTTAAAACTTAAAAGCTTTTCATACGCTTCTTTATTTACTCACCCTATTGTTATTCTTTTTCAATTTTCTGAAATTAAAATCTTGAAAGTGTTATTTATTTTCTTGGCACATAAGAAAACTCTTTACTCTATTTCAATAATTTTCCTTTTTTATGTATTATCATTTCTTGCATTTAATATTTTCAATTTGTAGGTTTTGTAATATTTTAAGTTGTTGTATTTTTTCTGAGACACTAGACTTGAATTTCAATCAGAACTTGCTGTTTTATTTTATTTATTTTTTTTAAGTTATGTTTAGTTTTAATTTTGTTATTTTCCATTAAACAATATTTCCCCATAAAAATGTATATGTAAATTTATGAATGTATGCTTCACATCAATTTGGTTTATAGAAAAAATAAATTCATATATAAAGAAAACACAGCCAAATGTGAGTAGTTAGGAGGCTGCATGAATCTATTTATTTATTACTCGTAGTATGATAATCACATATAGAAATAAAGTCTTCAAAAATTTATTCAAAAATCAAATAACAAGAAATCGAAATCAAGGGTCATAGACATTTTATTTGCAAATACATATTAAGGTGCAGGTTATTAAGGATTCAGAAAAATCTGAAACGGGAAATTTTCTATCTTTAACTACGTTTATTATAGTGGAAAAAGAACTAAGAAACAGCAGCCAAATTTTTGTTAAAAAAAAATAAATAAATAAATAAAAAAAATAAATAAATAAATAAAAAGCAACAACAAAATATCCAACACAATACAATACCCAAAACATATACAGACCATGTCCAACCAACCATCATCTAATTTTTAGACAGCATGTTAACTATATTTAAGTCATAAATTGTCCAATTGTTTGTATTATTCTGTCGCACATAATAATAAATAATTTTTTGAACATTCTTGTGAATCTTCTTTCATTCTCCACAAGTTTTTTATTATTATTTAAGCTTACAATACTTTAAATGAAATATTCCAAAAGGGGTAACTCAATATTTTTGTAAGTTTAAGTATTTTATCTTTGAAGCATACAATCGAGATATAAATGCACAAATGAACAAACAAACGATACAAAACATTCAAGAAGTGAATGAGTGAATGATTCATTGATAAAGTGCTGGACGCTGGTGCCTTTGGATATAAAACGATATTGTATGCAATAGAGAAAAGTCGATTTTTTTAATAACAATAATAATAAGTGGGAGTTCCTTTTAGGGGAAATAAGCAAATAAATTTCCACAAAAAAAAATTTTTACTTTAGCTGTTGGGAAAATGCTCACACAACAATAAAGAAAGTTTGTAGAAAAATCTGAATAATGTGATAAAAGAAAAAAGCTGAAAAAATATTCAACACTGAAATATTTAAAGAAAATGAGCTGGAAGTTTTTGCTCAAGAGAGAACTGTTAACATAATATTACAACAAATCGATTTTTTGCTTTAAAATTTTTTATAGATCTGGTTAAAAACAAAAGATTTTCTGAGTCAATGATTGTTTTGTCGAAAAATAAGTCAATAGTTTAAAAATATTATTAAATAAACAAAGGGAATTTATTATGGACAGAATAAATTGAAAATATGATTTTTTCTTTTCTGTCATAATAAAGCTAGAAAGAAGTTGCTAATAAAAGAAAGCTTTAAAAATATGCTTTTGTAGTAAGTTTCTTGCAGATTAAATTTAATAAAAAGGCGATAAAGAAAATATATGTCCATCCATTATTATTTTAAGTTTTCAAAAAGCTTAGATGTTTTTGTTTGCAATTATTTTTTAATAAAATTTAAATAATCCTTGCAAAAAAAAAAACGAACAAACTTTCAATCATATGTATTTCTTTAAGGCGGTAATTATACAATAAGTATATAATATTCGAGAAATATTGCGTCAGGATTTTTTAAGCAAAAAATGTAAAAGGTTATGAAAACTGCAAGATTATATAAAAATTTCAGGTTATATATAGTTAACGTAACTTTAAAATAAGTTTCAACTAGTACACCCATAAATACAATATAATGTACAAAAATTGAAAAAAGAAACAACGAAATTTTTACTTTTATTTGATACTTTTGTATTTCCAAACTATTACGATTATGCCAAAACAAAAACCAAAACAAAAAAAAAAAAAAAAATCCAACACTGACAACAACTTTTCATTGGTCTACTTACACTCCTATTTATGTGCTGGGAGTAAGACGAGTAACGTAAAAACGTTTAGGAGAAAGTAAATATTTAGGAAAATCACATCTTTGTGCACACAAAAGATGACACTTTATCAGATACTTCTACTTAAACTTTTTCACATAAAATTGCCAGCAGACATACGCACAGTGTTACAATAAACACGTTAAGTTTCATTTACTTATTTGTAATCAATTGCCATAATGAAGATTGAATAGAATGTAGACAAAAAAAGAAAAAAATCTTTAAATAGCAGGATTATATTTTGTACATTTTGTAATCACAAAATTTATATGAAGAGCGACATCAACTGCAGTAGTCTGAAAAAGCAATTACTGTACAACTATAAATACAAATAATAAATACAATAATTTTTTTGTTCATTTTTTCGTAATGTGGCTTGTTATGTGAAACATAAATGTATAGGAATGAAACAGTGGGAAAAATAAAAAGGAGTTTGAAAAAGAAAATGTGGAGGAATCAAGAACCAAAAATGTCATTGTCAAATATGTGATGCATCTTAATGGAATGGATGCATCTTAATAACATTGAAAAACAAAACTTAATTCTTGTATTGTTATACTGTTTCAGAAATGTCAAAGCTCATAGCGACATCTACACAAATCGTTGATTTTAGCTGCCCATTATTAAGATAGAAAAGCAGTTTTTTTAATGTCAATTCAGCTTTTTAACTTCTTAGGTTAACTTCACACTGTAAGTATAACAATATTTCTTGTTGAGATATCAGAAGCGGGGTCTTTTTGCTTCTTAAGGGCCCAACGACTAGCATTATCAAGATACAGAAATCTTAGGTCACTCTGATTGAGCAAAACATATGTATGCATGTGATCTTATGCTTAGTTTTTCACAAAAATGATTTAAAAATGAATGTGTGTTTTAATATCTTACCTTTTATATTGAGAAGGATGTTATGTTTTTCAAAAAGTGTTTGAGAAGGACAAAAAAATCTTTTTTCATAAGATAGTGGTTCCGTTTTTTCGGTAATATTTTTTGACAAACCTGACCATACCTACAGCAAAATTTATAGAAAAATATTATTGATTTGCTTTGATTTTTTAATTTTTTATTTTAAATATTTGTTCTACTTACGTTTCATACTTGAATGGTAGTACCGGATAAAGGCATAAATGCTGAAGAGGACATAGCCCCAGTGATAGGATATTATGATCTGAACGTGAGTTTGTATAAGCACATCTTAAATATTCAAAATATGTTAGGAACAAACTATGCTGTAAAAGATATAGATAACTAATTAAAAAAATGAAACCCCTAGTTAAAAGGAACCTCTACATTTAAATTAATTTGGATGCAGAAAAAAAGCGAACATTAACATACAAGTGCGCTACAGAAGGTTGCACAGGCTGCCGATTCTCTGCGTAAAAGACCAACTCACATGGTTCCTAATAAACATCCAGTTGTGATGCAAGTTTAGGGGAGAAAAGGATATTCCTGAGTTTCCCTTAAGCAAAACTTGTTCTAAACCATTCCGAAGCCCGGATAAACAAATTTATCCCAGTAATATTTGCAGCCTCTGCTCTCTTCTCCCCGCCAGTCGGGCAGTTCAACGGCAGAGGACGTAGCTAATTATTTTCTCTACCTATTTATTTTGACAATGTCTGCAGAAGTCATAATATGCAGGATTTAATCTCATAGAATGAGCACCAGTGTTGCATGGCCCTTGCAGCACAGAAATTAACGTACACATTTGATTAGAGAGAGCCGTAGCAGATTTGAAGTTCTCCTACATTTATAACGTTGCCATAAAAGGCACGATACAAAGCATATAATTTTCTTCTACTGTCTTGTGTGCACGGTAACTAACGGTGCCATATCAACTAGCAAGGACATCAGATATTATATTACAAGATACCGTTGGTTTTCTAGGTACGCAAAGGCTGGAATGTCTTAAGGCTTAAAGATGCCGGGCATACACAAAAAGCGTACATGTCGTATACACTCGTATCGATAGCAGCCTTGAAAAGCTTCTTCCATTGTCTCTATTATATATCGCTGCCAATAAAGAATGTAGCGATTTAGAAAATGTTTATTTTTGGTTTGCTAGTGTCAAGCAACAAAAATTTTTTTTTTTATATAATTAAAATAAATTAAAATAAACGCGCCGACTTTTATTAAATTTCTTCAAAAATTTAGTTTTGTTAATTACACTTTCTGTTTGTTTAGTATAATTTCAATATATTCGTAATATTTTAAGATTTTCAAAATTTTGTTAGTTTCGATAATCCTTGCTTTTTCTGCACAAGTAAAATTTCTATCTGATTTTTATCCGAATTTTATCTGAAATTTTGCGACTTTTAATTTTGTGGGCGAGTTTTCGTTATTCTTAACTTTTTTGTTAATTATTGATTTCGTTTTGGCGAAACTCGATATTTTTGTTGAAAATTTTGAAAATGTTTATAATAAAAAATTTTAAAGTTACTGATGATCTTTTTGTGAAATCTATATCATTGAATAATTTAGATTTTTTATTAACTCCTTATCAAAGCAAAACCAGTAACCTCTTCAAAGAATTAAGAAGACGGTGGAAGCATTCTTCTTTTTTTTCATATCCTCCTGGATCTGGCATCCTCTTCCACTTTGTGGGGCAGGTAGTTAATATGTTGATTATCATATTTATATTATACAAATAATGCCATATATAAAATTGATTAAAAGCATATATTTTTTAGTGATTGCACCGATTTTCTACAAAAAGTAAAGTAATTTCTGATTTTCTCCTTAACAAATTGCGACAGCAATTACAAGAGAAGCCCACTGTTACGAAGCAAATGCCTACTTTACGCAAACAAAATAATATCAAAACGCAAAAACATTTTAAGTGAGACTAATAAAAAAATTTCAGTGAAAAACAGAAACCATAAACATTTGTTCACTTTTTACATTATTTTTGTAATAACACTTGAGAAATTTAAGAGGTTCAACTTTAAAAAATATATATTTTTATGAAGAGCATGAACAGAAACGCTACTAATTTCCCAGAGGTAAATATCTTAACTCACGCATGTACATACACACGCACAGATACACACACACCAGCACTCATAACCTTATTTGCACAAATATTTATATAACATTATTAAATACAAAACAACCACCCGCAAAAGGTTTTGAAGGTACTTAACCACAATGTTCATTGACACATACCTACAAAATATCACACTTGTTCGACTTTATTCGCACAAGCCATGTGAGCATTAAATACATATCTGTGAAAATAACAAAGTTAGCTTTTTTAAAGTTGTGGTTTGGCATTTTGCTTCTGTATAGAGGTAAGTTTCATATGAGATTTTTTTCTGCTGCGATTTACAATAATTTAAGGCAATTTTGTGTGTAAGTAAGGCCTAAATGAGCGGTGTAGTCTTAAACACATGCACATACGCATACAACTAATTGTATAATTATGCCGTGTGCGCACAAATGTAATAATGACATTTAAATCTAGATGCATTTTTGAGTGCTGCGTTCGCAAGGGTCCTGCTGCTTATGTAAAAATGTTATTGGCAAAGAGCCTTTTTTCGCCAAACAAAATAGTGAAAACTTTAATGAGAACTAAACACGAAAAAGATAAAAGAGTAGGCTCTTTGGCCTTTTGAGACACATTAATGAATTTGAATGGTTATCACACAGTCTTTTTTTTTCGTTTTGTAAACTCAAATTAAATTTCAATGGAAGTTTAAAATTTCAATTTGCGTTTACAAATAGCTGCGTTGATTTATGAGGATGCTTGTATACATTCGCATGGCTACAAAGTGTTAAAGTCTGTTTAATAGCAGTTAAAAAGAAAGTATGTTTGTGGTGAACATTGGTAAATTTTTACTTTAAGTTTTAATACATGAAATACTGAAAAGGATTTTAATTTTATAAAATATTGATGGAAATTATGATAAACACAATATCGACGACATTTCTTATCTTTTTTAGTTAATAGAAAATATGAGTTATAAACAGTATTGACGACGATCTGACCACTTATATTTCCTTACTAATGGCTTTTGAATCTCTTTTTCATCACAAAATCCCACGTTATAAAAAGCTTTTGCTTTTGAAGGGGTTACATTTTGATTCAGAAGTATATTTCTAACTCTAATGCCGTACTGTGCTGAGTATTTGCACACGATGTCTTAAGAAGTGGAAATTCTATAACGCGGTTTGTAGAATCATGTATTACTGCCTAAGGGTTGGATCCCATATTCACATCTACGCACTGCTGTTGACTGTATTCTGTTAAGAATGCAATAGCACATTAACTACAACCGCGTTACACCCCACAGGCCCTCAGAAATAGCCAGTACAGATATCATTTACTACCCGCTTTTATTGTTTATTCAAGTCACTGTTGGGATATAGCTATTTTTTTTTATCTGTCAGTCTTAGGCCCTGACCGCGTTATAACCCCAGAAGCAAAAACGTCATGATATGAAAAACCACATCTAGTCTTCTTTGCCAAATTTAATCCCTCTTTTAAGTAATTCTGCAACTATTTCAATAGATTTTCTTAAAACTGCATGCAACTTCTTGGGCAAGTTTAGCTTATATTCCACCAGTTTAATTAAATGTTACAGAGACGCCAATGAAAGGCCATCTAGTATATTTACTAAATTTTTAATTTGTCCTATAGCAATATTACCTTCTCTTGATGAATTGCTGGACTTTAGCCCTATCTATTATAAATCAGGGTTAGGCTAATTATAAATTATAATTATTGAAAACTTTTTTGTGTGTTCTTCTCTTGGCTTTAGTTCATGGTAATCAAATAGAATAAAATATATTAAGGACAACAACCAGTTTAACCGTTAATAATCTGGCCATTAATAATCACTTGTACTGAAGTTTTCAGATCTTTAAAAAAATGTTTATGTTAATTTTTGTCCTTCAAAAAGAATTAGTTTTGGTTTTGGTAATGTAAATAATGGTTTAAAAATGTTAAAAAGTTTAAAATTATTTTTCATTGCGCCGCACAAATTTGTTGTTATTCTAAATAAAACGATATTCTTGTTTGTTTTTTATAGTTCAGTAAAGAAATTGCTAAAAATAATTTTCATGTTTCTCATTCTTTTTAATAAAAGTTAAATTTAAGAAAATATGTAAATTATATTCTGACGAAGATGTTAAGAGCATAAAATATTCAAATATGTACTTTTTTTTTAATTCTTAAAAAACCTAAAACTTCTATTTAGTAATACATTTTGCAGAGTCGTGAAATATTTGTTCCACATAACCATAAACCATATGCAAAAATAATAATACTGCTAACGCAAAACTATTATAAAGTGTTAGAAAACAAATAGATAATAATCTTCGGATACTCTTAAAACGTTTTGAAGCATTCAATGAAAATTAGCGTTAATAGCAGCCACACATAATACTTAGTATTTTATGAAGGCATTAAAACCTTTTTCAAGCCCAAACTTTGAAGAAATAGAACAATATTCCTCTTTACTATAATAAAAGTACTTGTTTTTAAAGAAATAATAATAACAAAAAGTCATAAAAGTCTGTAACATAAGAATAGAATAAAAGTTAAAAGAAAAGAAGTAAAAAAAATGTTTACTAACACACATTGAGAAAGATGGATAATTACGCGATAACGAAAAACACTTAAAATAGTAATAAAAAATGCTGATAGTTTATACCCAAATGCAGCATCTGAGATACTGCAGTCGTATAGAAGTTTCTTTTGAATAACCATTTTTTCAAGGTTGGATTATTTTTTATTTTTTTTATTTTACATATACATTGACATATACATTGACATATACATTGACATACACATTGACATATACATTGACATAAACATGTCATTTGACGATCTTATGTTAAGGCAGTATATAGAGTTGAAATATTATTGTAAATGAAAGGGGGTAAAAGTGTTTAGATTAGAATAAAATATTGACCTTAAGGTCATAAAAACCATATTTGAATTTGGCTTTAAATACTTTTAACTCAATCATTAGATAAGATTTAATTTATGTTACTATCTTAAGCGAGTATGCTATTTTAATTTGTTTCAAGGGACTATGAAGGAATGGAAGCTTAAAATATATAAAAAACCCACGCAGAAATGTTAGAAATCTGTAAAGAAAACCCAATAAAACAAATCACCTGGAAACCTGAGGAAGATTTTTCTATGAGATCCATCTACTAAATAAATCCAACAAATTTTTTTTTTTTAATTTTTTAGTTTTATATACATAAATAATTTTTAATAAAACCAAACAGTAGAATGTAACCAATCTAATCACAACTTCTTGCTACATCAACAACAATCCAACTTAAGCTTGCTGTTTGTGCAAAATATATTTAACTAATGTATTTAGCAGAAAAAAAAGAAAACATTAAAAAAAATAAAAACATATTACGAATAAATTTTCAAGAAGTTAAAGTTGATTTCAAGCACCATTTTTAAGTAAAATTTATTTATGTATTCTTTACCACAGGTGGAAAACGGTATGTCTAAATTACTCATTCCGTTTGTAATTTCTACAATATCCATTTCCGACCTCATTTATTATATAAATTCTGAGTTCGATTGATCAATGCATGTCTGTCCGTACGTATTGTGGTTGAAAGGAAAATCAAAAAAATTTAAATACGCCGAGGGATCACGAATAGTTTCAAAAATTTTGCTATTGAAAATCAGCAAGATCGATCCATGTCCTTCAAGGCAGTGGGCAAAATATCACGCCTGCCCCCGATTTTTCCATACCGCTTGGAACAAGCTAGTAACTCTAATCAAAGAAAGAATAATGTATGGAGCGATATAAAATTGTAATAATAATTTTAAGAAAAAAACATCAGGTGAAAAAACTGGCGTTCGCCCATTATTTTCCGAGAAATGGACCTCTGAACATTTCGTAGAAAATACGATTTTGCACCATATTTTTTTAGACATTAACTTGGCTATCATTTAAAAGCTTTTGAAGAGCTCTTTTACGAAATGCAAAAAGTTTAAATATGTTTAACCCATTAAGATCCGGTGAGATATGATGTAAAATTGTATGTAGTCTTTAATTTTTTGTTCTTACTTTCTAATTCTCTGTCACCACAATATTTTTTTTTTTTTTAAACTAGATATATATACATGGTGAAGGGAATATCAGATTCGGGAAAGCCGGATACAGCTTTCTTACTTGTTTTTTGTGTTTTGATTCGTTAAAAATATCAGTGGAATTTTGTGGTCTTTTCCTCCGCAGGTATTATTTTCGCTGTTGAAATTATAAGGGCTGTGAATCAGAATTTCTTTTTTTCGCCTGTACATCAATTACTTATTTCAATTACATTGTTGATCGTAGGCATAGCGATATTTTTTTTTAATCTGCAAACAAAATTCGAAGTTATGATTAAAATATCATGATGTGATTAGTATATGATAAGAGTATGATAAGGGTATGGGGCGTATGTCAAATAATTAATAAAAAATAATAAAAAAAATATTTGTGTAGCTCATACAAGAATTGTTGTTTACAGCATGTTACGAAAATATTATTGTTCTTTAAAGTGAGTAAAACAAGAAAAGAAAAGGAAGTAATGAACATAAGATTAGAACGTTTGATGATTGATTTGATCGTTATAGTAGAGAATGCATTAGTGATTAAAAAAAAATTGTGTAGGTCTATTGTTCCGTTTGCAGTATTTGTTATTTAGAAAATATATGTTTTAGCTCTGAGAATATAAGCAGCGATTCATTATTTTATAGTTTATCAGGTCTGTTCTGAAAACCACGTGATTTCAAATCAGAAACGGTTTTAAAACGTCAACATCAACGATTTTGTGCTATTCTAAGAATCAGGCAATTTTAAATTTTCGGCGTGGTGTTAAATGATCGAAAATATAAGAACACAACTGATTTTTAGATTTGTGTTTTGTTTGTTTACTTTTCAAATTTGAAATAAAAATATTTATGTAGCTAAAATAAATCAAAAATAAATCAAAAAATTAATCAAAAAATAAATCGAAAAATGTCCTTAGTGGAACTGATTGAAGCGCTTAAGACTCGGCGTTAAGTAAAAATTAGTAAAATAAAAAATTAAATTTTATGTAAAATAGTTAAGGACGTTGCCACTGTTTTCAATGATGAAATTTGCTTAAATTTTGTACTTCAATTGCTAAATTGCTCAAAAAATAACTCAACTGTTGTCAATTATTATTTTTTTTATAGCAATTATTAAATTTTGTGTTAGGTTTATGTTATCACATCGCCTGTTCTAAAATTAGGAAAAAGCATAAACTAGATGAATCTTAGATGCTGTAGACTGTGTCAATTGGGCGAAATTAGAATTATCTTCCAAAAAGCAAAATAACTGCTAAAGAGAAAAAGAACTCACGAGTAGTGTTGAACAAGCAAAAATTTTTTTTTTATAAAATAAGCAGTGCCTTCAAGAACTTATAAATAAATTCATTTTTGTGTGAATAAGATCTAATTCTTTTTCAAAAAGAAATAGAAGACATATCATTTAAATGTATATAAATAATCAATATTATTATATTATAAGCGAAATAATTAGAAAAAATAAGCAAGTCATTTAAAAATGGCAATCATTTAGCAAACCTTTTTTAAATCACGTGATTTCAGTAAAATTTGTAGGCAGAACACCTTTTGCGTGATTTAAAATCACTTTGCAAAAAGCGATTTACAGAACAGACTTGTTTGTCTTTGCAAAAGTTTTTGCGAAGGATTTTATGACTTTTTTGCGTATACTGATAAGTTTTTAAGTGAAGCCAACAAAAAGCCCTATAATTAAATAAAGACCTATAAATTGCGACACCCGTTTGCGTCGATTTCGTGGGTGGGGGTTTGCTAGTTATTCTTTCTAAGAAATCTTGTTGAAATTCATACGGACGGCATATTTTTTTGAACAGGATGTAACCCAATACATCGTGCATTACAAGGAATGCTGACTCAATGAGAAAAGTATACTTTTCTTAACATTCTACTTCGAGGGTGCATAGCCAGGTTGGATCTTGATCACTATTATTTGGACTATCATTATCTGCTGACCTAAATTTAAATTATATACTTGACTTGTTGTTTCCTATGTTTAGATAATTCACTTCATGGTTGAAAGCATGCGGAAACTAAAGATAAGTCAACACTGACTTATGGCGTATGATTAAAGTAAGCATAAACAAAGAGCAACATCTTATGTTTAAATTACATGGTTGTAAAGTCTTGGAAGCATATTTTTTGTAGCACAGAAAATGCAAAACATGTAATAATGAAATGTAATTAAATTATGTTTTAATATAAATATTATATGGTTAACTTAAAATATCATAATATATTTGAAAATGCCATGTAATGATATGGTCTTTTAGGGCAATATATTAAGACTAATATATTTATTTATTTATTAATGATTTTATTATTTATTTATCATTAATTTTGTATTCATTTTTTTTATTTTTTTGCATTTTCTCCAACAATTTAATAACAACAATTTCAATTTCAAGCGTTTTCACATTAACCGATAGCTAACAAACAAATCACTAAATCGATGGGTAAACATTTCGCCAAGTCCTGAAACAAAATATTATTTAGAGACAACATTCTTTGTTTGCTCTTAATCATATTTTGATGAATAGTAATAATATGTTATGATTAAATATATTATATTATTTTCAAGAGGTTAATAGATTTGGTTAATTTACGATTTTTTAATAGTTTAAACCTACGATGTTGCATATAAAGTTATCAACTGTGACCAAAAGAATGTTCATCGTGAAGTATTTTTAAAAACAACCAAAAGTTGCTCACCGCATTGTCGCAGACAATATAATAAGCTTATTGCAACCATACCACAACCTTGTTTTTCCAGCGTGTAGAATGTGTGGATCTCTATACACGAGGCATTAATTATGAAGCTAAAAGTACATATCAAATTAGTTGAAAATGAAGTAACAGATGCCCTTAAAAAGAAAAGATCTATCTCTACATTTTGTGTTCCAGTGCTCGCAATTATTAAAATATTAAATATTAAATTTAAAATATATTAAAAAGTGATGGAACACACGTACATGTAAGTAGTTTTGTATACTAGTGATCATTTAGCTCTCAGGCTGTTTCTAGAATAGGCCCAGAAAATAGCGCAAATCTTTTGCTTATATCCCACGGGCTAATTGTGTGAGAATGCTATTAGTAACGAATGAAAAAGAATGCTACGACATCATTATCTATGTTGTTGGAATTGAGCATATTTATTTTAGAAATTGTGCATCGTCTAGATTCACTTCGTTTGTATAAAGCATTCTAATAGAAAACTGTGGTTGTTAAGGATGTCGAGCAATAACTGAGTGGCGATGTATTTAATAATAAGAGATACGTTTTGGGCTCAACATCGAAGAAGTAACGTTACGGACTTTAAAATGACTAAAAAGGTGGCATTCTGCCTGAATATTCCTTCTGTAGTTCTACTAGTGACCATGGAAATCATGACTCCAATCAGTAGTTAATCTTTTTTTTTTGCAGAAGAAATAATTTAAGCTCCTAAAACAATTTATTCTTTTTTTTTTACAAGTTTTGCTAAATTTTATTATGATTACTAACTACCTACGTAAGTTACTCAAATGCTTCATTAAGATATCAACTATTAAGGCTTTTTACTATTTTAAGTGTTGTTCGTTATCGTGTAAATATCAATCTTCCTCATTGTGTGCTGTTAAAAATTTTATTTTTGTTTCTCCCCTTTTAACTTTCATTCTATTCTTATGTAACAGACTTTTATAACTTTTTGTTATTTTCTTTTTAACAAGAAGTACTTTTAATATTCTACCAAATAGTTAAGTAGAATATTGTAACATTTTTTTCGAGGGTTTCATTTGAAAGCGGCTTTAAGACCTTCATGAAATAGAAAATATTGTGTGTAACTGGCATAAACAAAATTTTAATTTTCAAGGATATTAATTGTTTTGGTTGCTGCTATTGTGAAAGTAAAAAATAGGCCTCTTATTTTTTAATTCATCAACAATATTTTACGAATGTATGAAGTTTACGACCTGTTTGTTTTCTAACACTTTGTGATAGTTATGTGTCAGCAGTAAAATTGTTATTTTTGAATGTCGTTTATGGCCATGAGAAAAGATCATTCCAGGACTCTTTGTAATGTATTAATTAAGGGATGTTTTAAAATGTTAAGAGTTTTATAAAAACAGTTAATATTTAAATTTATGTCTTATGTCTTTAACATCTTCATTAGATACATAATTTACATATTTTCTTGTGAGTAACTTTTATTAAAAAAATTAATTTTAGCAATTATTTAACTAACAAAACAAAAAACAAACAAGTACTCGTATATCGTTTTATGTAGCACAACAAAAAATTTTTGGGATATCAAAAACCACGTTAATATTTTAAACTTTTTTTTAAAACGTTTTATACATCAGCAAAAACAAAATCAGTTATTTTTGAACGACAAAAATGAATACAAAAATTTTTAAGTTAATTTCTTTTCTAACAGATTTTAAAATTTTAATATACGCGAACTAAAGCCAGATTACATTCATAGTTAAAATCGGGTAAGCCTTTTCACAATAATCTTGGGCTGTTTCTAAGCGGAAGTAGAACTTCAAGAGAAAGCGTATCACTATAGTAGGGTAAATTTACTAGAAGGCTTTAATCGACATCTGTGAAAAATTTTATTTAATTGAAGGAAAATAAGTTGCGTACAATTTTAAGAAAGTTATTTATTTGGTTGTTTTTGGATAGAATTCTAAACAGATATATAGAAGATGCTCACAGCAAGATGAAAAAGAGGTTTTGTGTCTAAATTGGTTAAGTCAGGTACAGCATAATATTTAAGAAATAAATGATGCCTTAAATTTCTGTCACTACACAAGCAAAAAATTCGCATATATTCAAAACATTAGTGTGTACACGAATAAGCAAAAAAGTATTCAACAAAAAGCTTGGTCGAATTCTGACTACGAGAAGAGCTCTAGTATTACTTATTTGATTGTAAAGCTTTGAGGAGTCTCCAAAGTTTGATTTACAAACTAAGGCACTCGCATAGTGGTATTTTGTAAAAAGGACATCTCTTATTTTAATATAAAGAGCAAGCAAAGTGCAAGTTTTTTCGCTTTCTCGGCAAATAAGTTGTCGAGTATCGTCAAAGTAATTCAAATATAGCGAATGTATAAAAATAGTTTTTTGCAATAGTTAAAAATTTTATTAATTGTTACTTTAACGTGTTCACGTACTTGAAATTTTAGCAAGGAGAAAGTAAAAAAAGAGCGTAAATATGTGAGAGAGAAAATTTTAGTTGAAAGTTTTGGCTAGTAAAATATTTACTAGCAGGAATTAGACATATTTTTGTACCAAATAGCTTGTTAAAAAATGTTTGAGAAAAGAAATTTTGTAACACTAAAGAAAATGCAAGTATTTGGTAATTAAAAGAGTTTAAAAGTTTTATAATAATAAAAATAGTACAATTTGTATGTACAATTACAAAAAAATTTATTCCCATGTATAAAGTCTACATTCTCTCTTTTTATTTAAATCAAAATAAAAACAAATATTTATGATACACTTTAACATCAAAGGAGTTATTAAAAATTACCCAATAATTAAAAGAATGAAAAGCGTTTTATGTTTTTTAGCGCCAATTTATATATTTTTTATTATGTCACTTAAATACAAACTATCTGAATTATTTTTTATATTTCTGTAATATTTTGAATTATTTAACGGCTGAATTATCCAATTAGATAACAATAATAATAATCTATTGCAGTATATAAATTTATAAATACAACTCATTGTAATAAAATAATATTTACAGTTTGACATTTACATTTAATATTAATTATCAGTCCGTTTGGCTAAAGACTAAGGCTAAACTTTGTGTCTCTTTAGGCTCTGCTTATAATATAATTAACATTATTGAATTACCACTTCGATACAGTTAATATTTTTGCTATTTGGTTATTTAGAGTATTGTTTTAATTTTTGCTTGTGGTAGATGTCAGTTTGTTGGCCTAAAAATGGTAATACTTGTTCGTCATACCAAACAGTTTATAAGTCTATCATTACACACCCTAAGGCTAATTTTTGCTAATTAAGCATTCATTTGCTTATTTTACATTTGAAAGAATAATTTTTAAATTTCTGTTTTATTTGATTGTTGCTAGTTTTTGCTAGTAAAGTTACTAAACAGAGTGAATGTGTAATATTGAGATATTAAAAAATCAAGTAATTGACTTTTTTTTATCACAAAAAAAAAAAAAAAAATACAATTTAAATTGTAAATAAAAATCTAAGAAAAGTTTGCATTAAATTAAATAAAGTATAAATAATAAAGCTAAAAAATAAAGCTGCAGAAAAATAAATAAATATAAAAATAATAATTTAGTAAAAGAAATTAAAGCTAGTTTGCATAATATAAGTAATTTTTTATATTTAAAGCTTACAGCTCGAGATCTGAATAATATATTACAATATTTTAATAAAGTTTTAAAATAAAGTATGGCTTGAAACATTTCTTTAAGTGGCAGGTACCATCAGCACCATGGTAATCGCAAATTTAAGTCTAGAAGTCATAGAGGCTTTTTGGTACTTTATAATAAAAATATTGTATCCCATTTATGGAAGGAAACTTTCACCAAGTCAAGAGCACTAAGGGATTTATAACGAATTTGATTAAATCGCTAATGTACAAACATATTTAGTCGGCTTAAAGCATATGAACTAAGGCTGTCTAGGTGTTTTTTAATCATAAAAAAGTATACTATAAAATATATCCAATCGCAATTCTAAAGCTTTCATCGCCTAAAAGAATTTTGCATCGTCATGCTTGGAAACCAAACGCCATAACTCACAACAAGTGTAACAGGAAGTAAAATTTCTAAGAGATACATTTTTTAATAAAAGAATTAATCTCGGGCACACTTTACACACATACAAATTTGATGATTGAGGTCTCTTTATCACAAGTACTCTATTTATAATTTATTCTTGTTTGTGATTATAAAAAAAAATCAAACTAATTAATAAAGACAAATTAAAATCTGTCTACAAGACTTTTTATAACAATAATTTCATCACTAACTTAATTGTTTAATCGTTATTTAAGGAAGCTTTAATTAATTCTTGTAATAGTAAAGAGCACTTAAAGGCATGTCTTCTACATAATTTATACAAACATATATATGTGTACATATATACGCATATGACTAATGCTATATGACTATTTTCGAATGAAAAATATACATACACACATACATATTTATACACATTTCTTTGGAAGTGAAAAAAAAACATTTAATGATATCCGTTCTCTCCGCTCTATCCACCAAAAACGAATAAAAAGCTACGACATGCTTTTCAAAGACAGTTGTCAACAAAAGACAATAACGATGATGATCATTTTGCTCATACTTTTAATAATTGCTTTTCAAAACAACTGAAAGACAATGTGAGAACAAGCTAAAAAACAATTACGGCAAAAATACGAAATAAATATAAAGAAGGAATAGAAGTATAAATGGAGCGACAAGTTACATAAGTGAAAATAAATCAAGAAAAAAGACTGTTATGAGTTGCAAATTAAGAAAAATGAGAATATTGCAAAAACTTGGTAAATAAAACCCACACAAAAATTTAATCAATCAGAATTACTCATTGTTTCCTTGTCACAAATGTCAAGCAAATAGTTTAAGTTCAAAATCTATTGTTGATGTATTTTCTTCTTCAACTCTTTCTTTAAACAATTGAAACTGAGTTTTTGCATAAAGAAAATAAAACCTTTTATACAGTAGCAGTTGCACTGAATCAGTTATAAATAGAAAATACAAACGCAAGATAACTGTCATAATATTCATAAGTATTAATCCATTCCATGTGCCTTGCTTTTGGGATAGTGAAAATAGCAGGCAGTCAAACGAGATAAATTTAACTTTGCAAACAGAAAAATTAAAAATATTTCTGCTTCTTAATAATCTTTAAAAATTCATAATTCATAGTACATTAAAATAGCAATTTAGAACTTTCAATTATTTGTATTATTAGATCTTAAATTATTTAAGGCGTGATGGTTTTTTTTTTTTTTATTTGTGGCAGTATATAAATCCAGTGGAAAATATTTTTTTTTTTTTTTCAAATATACTCTGCGAATTTGAGATCATTTATTTAAAACTAAAAATATTTTTTATGAAAGAACTTATTTCTGAATCAAAAAAAAAAAAGAGATTTAAAATAGAGTTTCAACATGATAATACTGACTTTCAAAAGGCCTAATAAACAAATTCTTGAGTGTTTAAACTTTTTAACAATTGGCTTTTTTATTAGTAAGTGTAAGAACGAAATATTCTTTTTATAAACAGCAAAAAATTAGGAAGTTAAAAAAAACGTACACTAAATAACTTGTTGCCAACACTTAGGATCTAATTCAGTAAAACTCAACGCAAAGCTGAAATTATGTGAAGAACAAAAAAACAAAAAATTTTAGGGTGCGGTCACATTAGCCAAATATTTGACCAAAAAAGCGTAACCACTATTTTTACAAATGTTTGTTTAAACTTTTCTGATACCTATAAATAAAAATGACGAATTTTAATATAAGAAATGCGATTGAAATGCATTGTACATTTAGTAGGAGATTTCTTAAAAAGTGTTTGAAAAGGACAAAACTTGTTTCCCTTAATTTAGTGGTTACGTCTTTTTGGTCAAGTATTTGACTAATCTGACCGTACCTTTAGAAGTACATATATTTTTAAAAATTGTTATTATTTTTCATACAAATTTTGGAAGTTCTCAAACGAACGGGAATGCCAGAAACTTAATGGGCTTATTTCTTTTTGAAATTAACGAAAAACGAAAACAAATTTTTTAAATATTTTGTTTCTAGAATAAACTTTGACTTTGTTTTATATTAAATTGAATTAATTTTGATAAAATCTTTAGTTTATTAAAAATATCTGTGAGAAATTTCCTGTAGAGCTAAGTAAGCGGTAGCAAAAGGGCCATCGAGACGAGCCTTTACCTTCAATATTCAATATCTATGATTTATTAATTTACCCGGGATAAGAAATAGCACGATAACATTTTTCCAAAGGCCTTATATTTTTTTACCAGGCTTGAAAATAATGCATGTGCTCTTTAAAAATAAAATTAAAATTTAATTATGGGTAGAAGAGACTTTGCAAATTAAGAAAACGGGCTTTGTTAAAGCTAAAATAAGAACTCAGGGCTAGATACGTTGATTCTAGAATTAGGACTCACTGCACTCTTTATAATTTTGGCGCCGGTCTTGAATAATTAATTACAAATATTTTGTATTTTTTTGAACGCGAAAAAAAATATATGTATGAAAATTAGATGGGAATTTTTATGGATTTTACGGCAACACCATCAGTGATTCACGCTTATTTATCCTAGTTAAGATTATTGGCAATGAACAAACCTTTACGAATTTGAGGCTTTTTTTTTGCACTCGACTTCGTTGCACGACGTTAGACTTATATAGAAAGAAATACCCTAACTTGCATTTATTTAATGTCAAACATTTCAAAGAAAAACACCCTGTGAAAAAAAATTATGCAGTTCATTTTAACTACTGCTATGAAGTTACATTAATGTGATTTTGTTCCTTTCTATACGAATCCAATTATACTCTTTGTTCTTATTTTAGTCATTTTTGACATTGTTAAAATCTTAAAAAAATAGTCTTAAACTCCTAAAGCATATTACCTGCAATGACAGCAAGTTTACAATTAAAATACTGTTTCCACGAACTCGTTCGTAGTTTTTTATTTTTTTCTTGTGTGTGCTTTTATAATCTTAAACAAAAAAACAATATACATATGTAAAAAACAATATATTTAATTAAGGTAATTTTTTATAATTTCATCATCATTTCCACATGAGGTACACATCTGCAATAGTCAGGTTTACTTTCATTTTACATTTTATATTTTCTCCAAACATTTAATAAATTAAAGTAATCCTACATCATATACAATCACACTTTCGCTTAAATATAATGCAGCATGTGTATGAAGAAGGGGTGTTCAAATATATTGCATTAAAAAAATTATGCGCCGATTTAAATTTTTTAACTAGCAGTGCCTAAGAATCCGCCTGCATTTTATTTCAAATTTTTAAAAGTTAAGGTTTAGAAAAATGTTTTGTAAACAGTATAAAGAATTTTCCGTTCACAAGATAAAAATGTGATGACAACTGTTTTAGTATCATTACACCCGTAAAATAAAGGGCTTTCACATTGCTATTTTCAGTTTCTCTACGAAATGACTTATACTTCCGAAAAAAAGTATTCGATATATGAGCCAAAATTCTAAGGGTCCTCCTAAGAAAACTTAATTCAAATCTATCCATCAGTTTTTACGTGATGCGAACACTGATTTTAAAAAATAGGTGTTTTGTATTCGATATCTTTTACTATTTACACGAACATTAAACATAAAAAATATTTCATGTACATAAATGACCCCGTTACTGTTTTATTATATATGGATTTAGTTTTTGGCTAAAAGAAGAAACCTTCTAAAATGGTGCCATAAAATTTAAATTTTTAATATTAAAATGGTTAATGTTGTTTATTAAAGAAAATTTTGATGGTTCCTTCTATATGTTAAGGAGCGAAAAAACTCCACTTTAGAAATTATTTACGACTGTACGGCAAAAACTCGGCATAAAATTAAAACCAAACATGTTGACTTGAGTCTTAGCTTTTTGTTTTTATAACTCAATACATTTCTTTTTTTTTTTTTTTTGTTGTCATTGCAACAATTTTCTGTTGTCCGGTAGAAGTGTAAGTTTTGTTTTTATAGCAGATATTTAAATACGTACTCTGTACAAATATCAAGAGTCTCTTTTTAACGGAAAGATATGTCCATATTCGTCGAAATCGCGGACTCTATAAAAAACATCCAATTTTGAAATTTATTATAAACGCTTATTTTTATAGCGGACATATTTGTGCATACTCTTATGATATAAATTCTAAATCTCATATTCATAAAATATAATTTTGATTTCAAATCTTTTTTTAAATGAATTTTAAATGAAAATTGTGTTTTGAAATAATTGCTTATTGCAGTTCCAAAATATGTAAGACTGCTAGATTTGGATATGCCGAATTTTTTTTACCCTTCACTATGTATTTAAATCTAGTTTAGTGAAGTAGCTCCAATTAAAAAACAAATTACATAAAAATGTTATCGACTCTTAATTAAATAAGTAATTTTAAAAGATTTTAGTATTTCCTGAAAGATCCTTTCAAAAGCTTTTAAAAGATATCATATCGATATCTAAAGCAGTATGGAGCTTCATCGTTCTATGGAAAATTCAAAACTACTAACTTGATGTTTATTTTTTAGTTCTCTATCGCCCCATATATTTGGTTTTTTTTGTAGTATCTTCACTAAACTAGATTTGTTCCAAATATGAAAAAATTAGAGGCTGGCATGGTGTTTTGCATACTGCCTCCAAGGAAATGAACTGATTACGCTGAACTTCAATGACAAAATTTTCGAAACTATGTTTCATCGATTGGCGTACTTACATTTTGTTAAGCTTAACAAGAATATCGGAAGTGGATATTGCAGAAAACGGAATTATAGCTGTGGTAAAAAGTGTACAGCAAGATCATAAATGCATATGAAAACTACAATCGTATTTGACTCTATCTTTTAAAGTTTACTCTTTTTTACTTTCTGAGAAGATGAGTTTACATCCACTGTGCTAATTTTATGTCTCTGCCAAACAAATTAGAATACTTTGATGAATTTTACGTCATTTTAGGAACAAGTTTTAACTTTAAGTATTTCTTGTTATAGTGGCTAGCTACAAAAATTGTAGGGAAAACTATAGGGTTACTCTTTTAATGCAGAAAAATAAAAAATAGCATTAAAAATAAAGTTGATTTTAAGTAAAGAGTAGTTCTTGTAATGATTAATTAAGTATTTAATTTAAGGCTGGACTTGAGAGAAAAATTAAAGATTCCAATGAAACATTAAAAAAAATATTTATCTACATATTTTTTTGCATGAGACCACTATATAAAAAGCATTCGCAATGTACTGATTTGACTTCATACAAAATGAGAAAAATAAATTTTTTTTTAAACTCTATAATAAAATTTTTGCAGCTAAGCACAAAAAATAACACTTTTTGAATAAGTTTTTAGTTTGAACACGGCGGCGTTAAAAGGAAAGTAGTAAAAATCCCTCGAAATTAATTTTTTTTTCTGCATTGTAGCATTTTAATTTTGAACACCCTTTGATTCTTGATGGCTATTTAAACAGAAATATATGTAGATAAAAAAAACAAATAAACTATTATTTAGTAGGCAAGGGCAAAATTTAAACAAAAAAAAAAAAAAAAAAAGGTTTTATACAAAACAATGCAGTACAAATTATAAATATTTGTTTATGTAAAATTTTTAAAAACTTTGGTTGCTCTGCTAAAGATTTCAAAATTGGCCTTTTTAGCTTCCCAGCAAAAAATTTCGGAAAAGTTAATCGGGTGTGGATTTGAGTATTTTTTGCAGAAGGACTTCCCAACTAGATTACAAATCTAATGATTTTAAAAAGGTATGAGACTTTTATAATAAACTATTGAGAATTGAATACATTGACTATTGCAGGAAATAACAATAATCATTAGTATGTATTTTAAGGTATTCTTTTTTAACTTATAAAACTAGTTTAATTACTGCTTCCTTTACTTGCGAACTAATGTTATGTGTTTTGTAGGCGAGTAACAAAATTTGGCAATCACAATAGTAAGTCATTATGTGGAAAATACTTTTTAAGGTAATGTCTAATTTTTTGCTGGGTTTTTCTGCTTTTCTAGTAATTCTTTTTAATCAATCTGCTGGAAATAAAAAAAAATCATAAAATATTGTTAGGATTTTGCTCCTGCTAATAGCTAAACACCAGACAAAAGTAGATGAGAACAACAGTATTAATTAATTTTCTTGCAATCGACATATCCCTTTTCCAGGCGTCTCTAATATGTTCAAATTAATACTAAATCTTAATTTTATTAATGAAGGGCTGCCAAAAGTTTTAACCTAACAAAAACTCCTGCTTAGAATTGATATGTAGATTTTTATAAAATTTCAAGCTAAAAAAAAATTTAAATAAGTGTTTCCCTCTTGTAAATTTTAGCAAAATATTAACTCAATAAGCAAAAGTATTTTCAGTTAAAATGGCTTGCCAATTGTGTGTTATTGGCTTATTTGAAAACGTGGCTTCTATTTCATATGAAAGAAGAAAGACATAATGTTGCTAAGACTATTCATTTTTATAAATTATTTTTCATAAGTTTATTTTATCTATCATTATTAAAATAGATTTGAGATATACTTTAGTGCAAATTTATTTGAAACATCTGTTATAAAAGACATTCCAAGGTTATTATATATTTTGTGAATACGACTGTATAACTTTAACGTTTTCCTATTTATTTGTTTCAAAAATATAAAAAAAATCCCTTAAATTATATTTATGTTAATTACTGTTAAGGAAACTGTGTTTTTATTAAAAATTCAAAAAGGATCGAGTTGTAATATTTAGAAAATATTTAAAAATCAATTCTTCTCTTTATAAATCTCTTATAAGAAAAGTGTAGTATGAGGTATAATAAGTTCGTAATATGTACACAAGCAAAAATTCATTAATGTTAGAAGTGATAAAATATTTCAACGTAGGATAAATACAAAGCAGTACGTGCTTCTTTTGTACGTTAGATCGTTAAGAAATTTCTGTTTCCATACAAGACATGGTAACGATAGAAAGTTAAGTATTGGTTTTGTGTTATAAAACAAAAAGCCAATATACTTTCAAACGAATTTGGTAAAAGAGAAAAAGGAGTTTGTTTGCTTATTTACCGTATTTCAATTTAATTGAGTTTGTGATTGTACTGATTTTGTATTTATTTTTATTTTCTTTAACTTTTGCTTACACGCACACATAAACCTTTATTTACGTGTATGTGTGATTCTCAGGAAATCTTTAAAACAAAATAAAAAAAAACCTTCTGCTTTGTTAAATTGAATTTTTAAAAGCAGTGTGTGTGGCTAAATAAATTCGGAAGAAGAAAATAAAAAAAAACTCTCTCAAAGTTGGAATGCTGTTTGTGTTGTTTATATTTCTTTTGTAACTTGCTGTTGTTCTGCTGTTTTTATGGTCTGTTTAATATTTATTTGTTGATTTACTCCTCACATCCGTTTGATATGTTTTGCGTTGCGAAAAAGAGAATTAAATAAATAAATAGCATATAATACACGTTAATGTGTTTGCAAATATTACATTATTGACAGGCCAACTGGCATATAATTTATTTGTGTATTTTAACTTTTTTATAAAATTCTCAGATCAATTTAAAAAATCTAATACATGAGGCAAAGTATTATATAATTATGAGTAATGTTTTTAACGAAGAAATGTTATAAAACTAATATTAAAAAAAATTATTGGTATATTTTTCCCATCTATTATTATTTGAATATTAAACCTGTCATCCCCTTAATATCGATTTATTATCGACATCAAGTATTTGAATGTCGCAAAAAGCCACGTCGAAGCCACACAAATTTTTAGTTAAAGTGTTATTATTTCTTTTTTTATTAAACGAACATTTTGATTTTTAATCCGGGCTTTTCTACCATTTTACAGCTCTTGTTTGTACAGTAAGGAAGGACTTTAGTCAAATCATGCTCGAAAATTTGAAGATGGCAATTAAGAAGCAATTTAAATGTCTAGCTTTACGTCACAATAATAGAACGAATAAACACAATGCAAAAAAAATACAAAAATAAAGCATATTTTTTTTAATTTGTTTTTATTAATTTCATGTATTCAGTAGCCTGCCATAAAAAATGTAAGGGCAGAATATTTATGATCTCTTTAAATTTTTCAGTCAAGTGAAATATGCGAAAAAGCTTTATCAATTTACAATATTGTCAAAATAAATGAAAATATTAATATATCAATGTAACTAAATCGAATCTAGTTTAAAGTGCTCATTTCAATAAAAAAATATAGAAACCAGTTACTTTGATAAAAATAAAAACATGCATATTTTATATTAATTTTATACTTATGTACAGTAATTTATTAGTGCGAACAAGTATTCAGAACAATTTTAAGTTTTAGGATTGAAGCCTTAAATTAGGAAAAAATCTACTGTAGCTTCTTATATTTTAAGGTAAAGAATACTTCAATTTTAAGCTAAAAAAAAATGCAGAAATGAATGTCAGAAACACGATAGCGAAATAGCAACACTACAATTTTTTCTTACTTGAGATAAGCTGTTACTACTTGGTCATAGATATCAACAGATCTCCACTACTTTGCAATTTAAATAGGCTTTTAAGTTTAATGCTTTAATTCATAAAGGATAATTTGTTTAGTTTCAATTTGATAATTTTTCTACTAAAAAAATTAATGTTTAATGAATATCTTTTTAACAAACTATTTTTTCTAGAGAAACTGATAAACTAGATTATTTTGATTTTTTAAAACCTTAGCATATTTTATTTTTTAAATTTGAATATTTATACTCTTCGAAACCTGGTTTGTAAAAAAAAAATAATAATCGATTAATTAAAAAGAATTATAAAATTTTGTTTAAGATGTAAGTGTAAAGACTTTTAAATAAGACGCTATGAATATTTTACCGCTTAAACAGATGTTTCAGAGTGTCACATATAAACTATTTCAAAATTTAAAAAAATATTATACTTAAAACCCACAATATCCAAAAAAAATCTGTTTCTTGGCTGAGATGAAAGCTTGTATCTATAAACATTGTACTCGTTGCTCAAGCTGTATTCTTTGTTATAAGAACCAGTACTCAGGGGATTACCCCTAATAATGCAATGCATTGTGCCAGAACTATGAAATTAGTTTGAGGGAAGGGAGTTAGAGGGACTAGTGCTTGTGGATATATGATTTAAATTGAAAGTGGCAGAAAAAACCGCTACAGGGAGTTTATCCACATACGAACTATTCGGGTAAAAAACGAATATTTTCTGTAATGTGTAGTGCGATTCACTGGCCAATCGACCACAAAGGAATGTGATCTTGTTGCAGAGCATGTTGTGAGCACGAAAATACGATTTTCAGAAACAAATTCCATAATTTAAGAAGTAGTAACGATAAAACAGTAAAACACTCCCGACATTGCGTCGATGCTTCAGTGAATCAATTGACCCCTGTATACCCTACTGTCACCAATAGCTTCTTTTATTGTACGCGGTCGAGTAAATCCAAAATAGTCTTTGGTGCAACGGCCCATATATGATCGCTGTATTCAATTTTCGGTCTGACAAATGTGACAAAGATAGCCTTATATTGGAAATATGTTTGTATACGTTAATATATAAAAAAAACTGTAGTTATATTTTTAATATTTTGCAAGTACTTTTAGTAACATCACTGAGATAAAATAGTTCTAAAAAATTATAGTAAAATTATTGCAATACATTTTGTCAAAGAAACGTTTAAATTATTTTAAATTAATTATAATAAAAAAATTCAACCAAAAGTCTATTTTGCTTTGGCAATTTAACATTATAGTCAGCAGTATTCAGGATATTGTGGTGTATATTACTCTGCTTAAAATTCGAAACGTTGCGAAGAAATGTAAAGTTAGAAAATTGATACAAGAGGATACAAAAAAAAAGCTTCAGAAAAATGGTGGCAATTAATCTGGGTCGATTTTCTGTTGCTATAGACCCCAACTCTGCCTAAAGCAAAATTGGTTAGTAAAGACAAGATGATGGAATCTAACTAGTTTTGACGTTAAATCCCATATTCTCAATAATATAAAATTTGCTATAAAAGATTGGATAAAACCGTTTTTTAACCGACTAAAGGTAGTTTTAAACTTTCGAAAGTACAAGCGCAAGTTTGGACCACATTCGTAGTTGAAAGAATAAGAATTTTAATTTTTTTCTCAATTTACTTTCAACTTACTTGCTGGCTACGATCATCAGTTGTTAGAGCAATAAGGTAAAATTTATATCACTAATTACTGTTTATATTTGCCGAAAAATTAAAACTGCTTCTTATTAAGAATGCTTCGTCTGACCTAATCTGTGTTAGTCATTTGTATGTTGGGTAAAATATAAATTCTTACATGATTTGGGTATTTTTGAAAATTTATAAGGCCATCTGCATCTGAAAATCTTTTAGAGTGCCAATAATACATATTTATTTAAGAAGACTTATATTTTCATGTTATGTTCTTTGTTTTAATTTATGAAATTTGCATTTTTTTAACAAAACTTTAGCTTGTTTTTCCTATGAAATCTATGCATACAAAAAACTGTAACAGAATCATTTCTGTACATGAAATATTTTTTAAAAATGGTAAATGATATGAAAAACTATAAATTGCAAATGATATGAATTTTCGGAATTTTTTACGTCTGCCTGTGAAGCTATCTGTGTTCGCATCACGTAAAAATTACTATATGGGCTTAAAAAATTTTATAAGAATTATTTTTGTAGGTGAAAAATTTTTTAACACCACAAATTTGAACTTGAAGAAAATTATGAATGACAAGCTGTAGAAGTCATGGGCACTGCTATAGTGTACAAAAAGGCGTTTCATATATATCACATTACCTGCCATTGTTTTAATGCATGCAAAAAAAATTTCAATTTTTGTTTTTATTTAATAAAAATGTTGTTTTTTTATTGTTTTTGCCTGCAGAACTCTGTCATTTCTGAACTATATTAATTTTTTTTCTTTATTTGAAAAGTCACGCTTAAAGATTGGTCCCGTTTTAAAAACAGTTAATAATGTTAAAAGTTACAGGGTGTCCCCATACAAAATACATAGTTTTTAATTGTATTATTAACCAAAAGGCGCCAGTTTACAAATAAAAAAACTGCTGTCACTACAGCTCCCAGTAATATAAAATAATACAAAATCAATCTAAAAATTAGAAAGGGTGCGTAAATTTACTCTAATTGCCCTTTCTTTTGAAGCGTTATAGACAAACGCCTGAAAATTTGACAGAATATCGATTACTACGACCGTTGTAATAACAAGTATAACTATTCAAAATTATAAACTAAATGCTAAACCAATCGTTCGTTTAATTAGATTTATATGACCATACTGTTGAACACATGTAGACAGACGATGGAATGTACAAAGAATTGATTCAATTTTACCTACATTAATATATGACCATATGGTTTGAACCGTTTTATACATACACTTGATAATAAAAAAGAATGTCTCTTTCTTTGTCTGGTATAATAAGAAATATAAATGTTAAAAATTATAAAATAATGGGGGTTACAATAGTTAATGTATGACGAATATAGAATTTAAGCTTAGAAAATAAAGAGCATAGTTAATTTGATTAGATATATATGATCAGACTTTTGAAATGTTATAGACAGATACCAGAAATCTATTTTAAAGTTGGTTTTAATGCAAGAATTAGTACTGATCACCAAATGTTTTGTGATAAGAATTCGTTTTTTTAATAATGCTCTATTATACCTTACGGCAGTTAGTTAAAATTAAATGCTTTTTTTAGTGGTAAAGTTTCTAAACCATTTTATCATAAGTTAATAATAATGACCAGAGTATCGAAATACTCTCTCACTTCTCACACATAGAGACATTTTAGTTTTTGTTGTTTCTTTCAGAAATGTGTGGTTTTCTCATTCAAGAGAAGGATAATTTATTTTTTTTTTCTTTCTTTTCAAAAGTAAAAAAATGAAAAAATATTTTTTTTTTTCAGGCAAGTGCTCATTTATAAGAATTTAAAATTTTGATAATTTGTCATAAGTTAAAAGTCCGTAGAAATTTTTGTTTAGTAAGCGTTCACTTCTCAATCATGTTTGAGTAAGTTCACTTTAAATTAACAAAGGGTTTGTCCTTATTTGTTAGTGGAAAATGTATGTTGGTGAAAAAACTTTACCTTTTAGTTATCATAGTTTACTATTTCGGATCCATTTAGAATTTTAAGAAGTTTTTTATATAAATTATTTTTAAAGAAAACACAATTCCTTGATTGGTTTTGTTCATATTTATTTATTTTTTTGGTCTAAAAGGAAAAAGGCACATATACATTAATATGTTTGTATAATAAATATATAAAGATATATATGGTAAGCTTTATATAATGTTATTAATTTTTAATTTTAATTTTATTATAAATTTAACTTTAAAAACAGATTTTTTTGTTTTTCACACTTACTTGTGTTACCGCTAATACATACATTCATGTGTAGGCAGACAATTTTTTATTGGTCGATAATGACAGCCAAATAGAAATAATTTTTTTTCTCAATTATAAGAAATTTCATGAATTTCAGCTTTGAGTTCTCATAAATGAAAACTTTTTAACACTGAAAAAAAAAAATAAACATTCGTTTATGAAAAGCAGCATTAAGGAGAATAATATTATTCATCCCTTATCACGTATGAATAATAGGGATATTTTTTGTTATTCATTCTTTCATATATAAATTCTTAGACACGAAACAGACAGACACATTCATGTGTAATCGCAGGCAGAAAATTTTTTGATGTTCGTGCATCAACGTGAAAAAAAAATCAGAGAAATCTCATTTATGAAATATATGGAAAATGTTTAAAATGGAATCCTCATAAATGAAAAGTTCTGAACTCTGGTAATGATTGTATTTTCTAACTCATTATCAATGAAACATTTTTATTAAAGAGCTTACCATTGTTGAAAATAATTTTAATGCTAAAAAAACAAACACATTATTTATCAATTAATACTAATGAAATTTTCAATAAATTAGTCATCTATCTTTTAATCCCATGTTTGATGTGTAGAGCCCTTCATTTTGAATTAAGTGGTTAGAGATTTATATGTATTTAAAGTTTTACACTTATTTAATTTACGGGTATTTATAAGAAACAACTTCTTTTACAAACAATTTTAATGAAGCTATGAATTATAACAAATTAGGTACAATTTTTTATACATTTTCTAGCGCACTGCATTCGTCATTGTCAAGAATTTCATTTATTAAACTTTTGTTTTGTGAATTATAAACATTACAATCTAACGAAAAAAAAACCTTTTTTTAATTTAAATACAAAGAACATACAATAATTATTTGGTTTGACGAAGTTTACACACTAACCTTGCTTAATTTAATGCAGATTTCTTCTCATGGCTTTATAAAAACATAAATACTTTTTTAGGCCTCTCTGGATGACGTGGTATTTTTTTAACTAATTGTTATACCTCAAACTTAATAAATCCTTTTTTAATGAAATTGCTAAAATAAGTTAATTCCCTTTAATACGGTTTATAATTTTTGAGCCTTCAACAGAAGAAAATAATTGTGTATTGTACATAACTGTGTTATAAAACGATTATACTAATAAGAACAACTTCAAAGTTCTTTGCAGAAAAGCAAAGTTTTTAAAGAATTTTTGGTTACAACCATTAATATAGAGTAGAAAACGGAATTTATTTGTATGTTTAATTACCAAGAACTTAGTTAAGACTGTTAAAAGGCTTAAATGATATCTCTACTTAGAAACTAATTCTATGACAAATACATCCGCACATTCACTTTTGCTTTATAAAGGAAATACTAAACTTAACTGTAGAGGCAAATAAAATTGCATGTGTTTGTGGCTAGCAATCACAATATATTGTAATTGCATATAATTGCAAATTACTCAGATAATAAAGTCTTATATATGTATTAAATTTTAGAAGAAAACAAAATTTAAAGTAATCACATCCTATCAAGAACAGTCAGGTAACAAGACATCTGCTTATATTAATATATATTAATATAATTTTCTATTATAAGATACGATATGCAACAAGATGCCTGCTTTCGTTTTAGCTGTAATGAAACCTGGTAAAACTGCAAATGAAGCAATTGCCTTATAGTTATTAAAATAGTTATTTTAATGACGATAATAATTTTAATTAGAATTACATTATAAATAGTTTAATTTACTATATGCAAGATTATTGTCGGAAATATAATATAATATATATTTTTTTTGTAGAGTCGATTTTCAATATTTTTTTAAATAAAATTCAGTAAGAATTACAGGGTTATTTAGCAGAACATAACAAGTGTCAGTCAAAAAGCTTCTTTCATATCAATGCATAAATGATTTTGAAATAAAACTTTGACTTTTAAACAAATTGGAATTAAAAAAAAATTCTTTATATAAATTTCGGTCTTCATTAAAGATGAAAAAACTATATTGCTTGTTTCATGAAAAGGCCTTACTCGCATAATTGTGATCTTACAGGGGAAGTTAAAAACATTAAAGAAATTGTATTTAGGTCAATGTAATATTTGAAATGTAAATGTTTGTCAAACCGTTATTTTTGGTACCATTGCATTCAAATTTTGTAACGATGGGGATCTGTGTAAAATGTATTGGAACCAAGAAAAAGAGAAAAAACTCAATTTCTTAAAAATTCAATTAAAGTCTTTCTATATGAGACCAGCTATACATAAATTTGTAAAAAAAAATCAGATTATAAAGAAATCGGAGCATATTTAAAATATAAAAAATTTTACTTAAGCAGGCAAAAATATTTTAACAAAAAATTGTACCTTTAACCAAAAAAATTAAATTTCTTTAAAACCCGAAAACTAAAAAAAAAAAAACTTTCATTAATCGTAAAGAAAGCTAAAAAGTCTCCATCTAAATTTATGGTGTCATGTAATAAAACTAGATTGTTATTATGACAATAATAATTCTGCATAAACGTGTACTCTACATATTGTCAAAATCTCTTACAAGAAGAATATTTTTAAAGCCGAGTTCTACTTTATTGAGTTGAGTTTATAAATTATTTAAGGCGTAAGTAAGGAACGCGCCCATCGAAACTATAAGGTATGTTCCATTGCACAACTAAATGATATTTATTTCTTTGGTTAGTTCAGAGCTGTCAGCCTTTAACAACATGAAAAATGTTACACATTAGGTGTTTTTAAATTGAAGGTAGGCTTATGTCCAAAATCGAAATACAAACGACCAAGCTCCTTATCGTCAGGCTACTATTTGCGTATGTTTTGGCTATCGACCCGGCTTCTTCGTACTGTAGCCCTAACAGAAGCTTAATTCCTATTGCACAAAAAGAAAAATAACTGTCGTATTTGTATACCCTTCGCCACAGATGGAAAGGGGTTTATCTACGTTTGCTATTCCGTTTGTAATATTTATAATATTCATTTTCGACTTCCTACAGTGTATATATTCTGACTTCTTGTGTATAGTGAAGTCGATTGAGCGATGTCCGTCCGTCTGTTCGTGTTAAAATCATCTTTGCCAAGGCATCAACTTTTGTTTGTGTTTCTGATCTGATACAGTACGTTTTTATTTTCTTTAAATAAAAACTTTTTTTAACGGAAACTTTATGGAATGGTTATACTTATATGGTGTAGCGTATATAAGATTCAGTGTAACCGAACATAGCACTCTTACTTGTTTTATTTACATATATGTCAAGCAACATATATTAAAAACATCTGGACAATTGCTTTATGTAGTTAAAAGTAATATTTTAAAGTTAAATGACATAAAAAATATATGAAAGTATTTAAGTTTTAAATAATTTATTCATCACCCTACTTGTGGCGCATAGAAATATTTCTGTACAATTCCTTTATTTTTAAGAGATACGATTATAAAAAGACAACGTTTCACTTATGTTTCTGTCTTTTTTCTTAGCTTTTCCATTTTATTTTTAGGTCTTTATTATATTTTATTTCTAACTGTTGTTTTAGTTTGTCTGTTAATACATCAAGATAAATGCTTATGGGAGATATTTTTTATTGTGCTTAAGCGGAAGTTTATTTTTAAATGTTTGCAATATATTTATTCGATTTCGCCTTCTTGTAATCAAACCAGTATTCCTAAATGTATCCTTAAGACAGTGATTGAAGTGACACATTTTAGATGAAATATGTGCCATTAATATTCAATGTTTATTCAAGTTGATAAAAAAAGAGAAAAATTTATATAAAACTGATTTAAAAAGAAAAAAATTTTAATATTGAATTTTTATGCAACTGAAAGGAGTATGCAAAAGGCTCACATCTTTATACAACTTTTTAATTTTTTTATGAAAGAATTATGTGCTTGCTAGAAAAACGCATTTAAATTAATGGCTTTAGGAGACATTGAAAAATTAATTGAAATGTTAAAAAAACAAACAGTCAGTTTTTATAACAAATTTAAAGGATGTGATGTATAATGTGTAAACTATATAGTTTGAATGCATTTATGAAATTTCAGAAATTTAAAAATGTAAGCTAATAAAAAATTAGCCAAGAGACTTCGTAAAATTTCGGAATACTTGAAATTGCTTTAATTCTATAAAATTTTTAATTTGAATTATTGGAGTTATTAAAAAAGATCAATCCTGTTATTGAGAACCAATTATCTATATAAACAGAAGCCAATTGACTAAAACTAAATACTTTCCATTTTTGTACCAGGGCAATATAAATATTAGATGAAACTAAGTGGATAAATACAAAATTTTTGTAAAACATTTGTTTTTTAATTCTATTTATATTACTTTTTTAAGCATCATAATTTTTTTTAGCTTCCGTTTATTGCACCAAAAATATATGCATAATGAAAACCATAGTTTTATTTTTTTATTTAAATGTTTTTGTTTTATTTTTTTTCACACTCTTCAAATTATTTATTTTTTTTTTTTGGAATAGCGATGCAAAGAAAAAAAGAAAATTTCTTTATTAATAAACAAAAAACTGTTGATGGCTTTAATATATTTATTTCAATTTATTTTGCCTCTTTAAAAAATTATTTATAAAATATATAAAATATTCTCCAAGCAAACAAGTAATAAAAAAATTACAAACAAACATAATATATACGTAATGATGTTGGCATCTCTTGTTTATGTTTAAAATATTAAATGAAAATGTGGCTTTTGTTTCTCTCTGTGTATATATCTTCCTTTTTTTAATTTTGTTAATTACCTGTACCACACATTTATTAATTTTTTTTTATTTTAAACTTCTCAATCGTTAAAAAAAGATACAATTTAAGCACAACGTGTAAAAAAATCAAAATAATAATAAAAGCTCGAATTGTGTTTTTCTTTTGTTTTACTCTTCTCTATAATGCCCTGTTTTCTATGTCTTACTGCCTCCAAATTTATTAACATTTTGTTAAGGCACATTTTACAAGAAGTTAAATTTTATATGCATAAAAAAATTTCAATATTCAAATATTTGATTCTCTGTCCATTTTTATACCCTTCGCCACAAAATGTTGTAAAAGTCTATATATTCTAAGGCCTATGCATAGTGAAGTCGATTAGGCGATGTCCGTCTTTCCGTCCGTGTTAATGTTGAAATCGACTTTGCCAAGGCACTAAATGAGATAGAAAAAATTTAAATACACCAATCAATCAGACATAGTTTCGAAAATTTTATTATTAAAAATCAGCAAGGAAGTGGGCTTAACATTACGCCTGCCTATAATTTTTTCATATAATATGCAACAATGAAGTTACTTCAATGAAATAATAAATAAATATTTTTTTAATTTTTTTACATCAAAGGAACCGATAAGACGACAAAATCTTTTTAAAGCTTAATTATTTTAATTTTTACCAAAACTCTTTTAGCGAGAAAATGATTATATCAATATTCTTTAATTACGCTAAAATTAATTTCAATAAGCTAAGACTCCTGCTAAAAGTGCTTTTTTTTTCCTGAAAGTTTCCTAATAACCTCTCATATTTTTCCTTAAATTTATTATATAATGGTTGTTTCCGAAAGGGGATCGTAAGAGACCAACTCATGACTAATCAAAATTTTAAATGTTTAAATTAAATAATAAAAATTTTTTTTTAATGATTTTTATTTATGATTTTTAAATAAATTCTTATGTTAAGCAAACTTAAAAACATTACGATAATATAGTAAATTTATTGAAAGCTCTAATTATAAGTTTAAATACTTCAAAACTAGCAGTGTGTGAATGACGTGACTACGAGTGCTGGCACGTTAAATATGAAAAATAAAGAAAACAGATTTAAAATTCAATATTTTCGATTTAAAAAACAAACAAAGAATTAAATTATACTCAAAAAATTATTACAAATAAAAATTTGTTATAATATTTGCTCCTTATTACCCGCATACGTTTTGCAAAAATTTAATTCAAATGTTTCTTAATGAAGTTCAAAATCTGTGAGGCTCAAAAAGTAAATATTTTATTTCAGCTCAGGTAAAATTTTATTATTTATTTTTATTTTAATACTACAACTTTTTTAATTTTAATACATTAATGTTAAGCTTAGCAATTCATAGCAGAAAGAAAGTAATTCGGCCGAAACTTATATATCATTCACCATATATCTAAATCAAGTTTAGTAAAAAACAAATATTTGTTTGATTTAATTAACTGCATTAAGCTAGATTTGTTTTAAAAAGGGAAAAATTAGAGGCACGCGTGGTAATTTTCCCGCTTCCTCGAAGAATGTTGACCAGTCTTTTGCTGATTTTCAATAGCAGACCGAGTATTATGCCGAATCTTATATATCCTTTGCTATGTATGTATAACATGTATATGTTTATATAAATCGGCATGAGAAATTCTTTTCTACTATAAAGTTTTTGTAAGGAAAAGCCGTTTATAATTTTAAGTATTGCTCAGATCCTAATATCGTCTTTATACAAGCTAAATTCATTGCTTACTTATTCGCTTTTAAATTTGAATTTTACTTTAATTGCATTTTGTCTAATTCGGAGTAGTACAAAATTTGTTTCTTATATATTTTTAAATTATGGTAACATTTAAATTTAGAAATTTTTGAAGAGATCTTTTTAGAAAATACTAAAATTTCTTACAAACAATTAACTCATTAAGAGATGACCTTTTTTAGTAACTTTTATTTTTTATTTTTTAATTCTCTGTCACCTCAATATTTGTTTCTTAGATTGAAGTTACTTCCCTAAATTAGATATACTAAACTATGTGGCGGAGACATAGTCGAATATAGCACTTTTACTTGTTTACAGTTATTACTATTAGGACGTCAAAATAAGTAGCAGAATTTTTTTTTTGTATATATTTGCTCGATATTTCATATTAAGCATCAATATTCTAATTTTAAGTCAAAGCAACGCTATCTTCTTCCACTTTTAAATCGCAGCAAATAGTTTCCCCTAAAGTAATTATTTAAAATTATATTTTGTGTTTTAAATTTTAAGCGGTATTTCTCGTTTTTGTTGCAGTGAATATAATAAATTAATTCTTTTTAGGATAGATTGCATCTTTATAATATAAATTTTTTCTATATTAACAACCTTAAGTATGTTTATTAATTCATATACTGCATTGAATTTTTTCAACACATTAAATGAAAACATTCGAGACAACATCTATATTTAAATTTTTTTATGCTTTGTAAACATGATTAATGCAATTTATTTGTATTTTTTTTTTCGTTCACAACTATTATATTTAACGTTCTCTGTTTTATTGAAAACTTTATTACCATTAATTGAACTGAACGACAATAGACTGTGAATTCAAAGATAATGTCTTTATGAGGAAAACAACTACTATTGATAACATTTAAATGTTAATTAAACAATTGTCCATAACATTTCATTACTAGGGCCTTGAGTAAAAAAATATATTACGGGCGTTCGTTATCAAAAGATTTAGTTTTGTTTAATGAACGAGAGTAAGTTCTGTTTTTTTTTTAATAAATCTGTATCGGAAAAATGCGGATAACTATACAAAGGGATTTTTCTGACCACATTCCCCTCCTTACTGCACGGATCAAGATCATTTAATTTTATAATAATATCTCACTGACGCTCTTTTGTTTTAGTTGTATTAACGTTCATTTAGAACTTAATTTTTTTTTTTTCAAAATAATTTTAAAGAATAGAGTTATAGAAAGTTGTTCATAAACAATTAGAGTGCATTTTTTCTGCTCAGTTTCAAGAAGTTTTCTTTCAAAATTTTCTGTAAACTTTGTGCAATTGATAAATGTTTATTTAATATTTATGATCTGTCTCATAATTTAAAATGTAAATACGAATTTTGTCAATTTATAATTATTATTAATTTTTCAATTGAACCTCCAAAATTTGCTATATTTAAACATTATCTATTAAATTTGATTTGGCTCGTTTTAGGAAAAAAAATAACAAACGACTGAGATCACTTTTGAACAAAGGTGACCGCACATTAATAAGAAGATTTGGCACCAGTTTAATATTTAATTTGAAATATATTATTAGTTCAAATATTTAAATATATAATAAAATTTAAATTTTATTTAGTTTTGATTAATTCAAGTAAAAGTAAAAATTGCATTTTTCGCAAACCAACTGTTGGCTATGACAAAAACAAGCGTAAATAAGTAACGAAGTAAGAAATAGAAAATAAATTATAAAAATTTTGACTTAAAATTACTATGTGTTGTTTTTATTTCAACAAAAACTGTGTTATTTTATTAATAAATTTTTAGCGCGCTTAATTTTCGATTACATAATTTAAGGATCACTGCTATTGATTATTGGAGGCGGAAGCATGTTTCGAGGGCTATTTAATTGCAGCTTACTAAGCCACTCAGGAAAGTTGTTAAAATTTAGTTTTTAATTTAAAATTTGCTACTTGTAGCGGACTCAGCAATAAAAGATTCTTTGTAAATTTTATCTTCATATGTACTCATATAACAATTAAAAAGTATGGCCATATACAATAAATTTAATAAGCTATAAGGGCAGCCTTTAATTTATAATTGTGAATGTTTATACTTGTTAACTGTTCAAACGATAGTCCTATAAAACTAAAGTGACGGCACCCTTCAATTCTTAGATTTATTTTTGTGTTACATTTTATTATTTGGAGGTATAGTAATACACAGTTTTTTTTTTAATATACGCAAAAACATGTATAAAAGTAAGTGGCGCTAAAGAAAATTTTAAAAAGTTTTGACGTATAGGAATATAAAAAAACAAAGCGAGAGACTTTCAGCTAAGCTCCAGCTGGTGTTTTACAGTTAGCGTTTTGTTAGTGTAGTAAAATAACATAACATAACATAACATAACATAACATAACATAACATAACATAAACAAAAACAATAAATAAAAATAAAAATCAAAAGATACCACACAAAAGTATACGTACAGTTTACTTCAATTTTGTTTTCTGAGCCATTATTGAAACCAAGATAAACTTATACTTTGTAAAATCATTTTGGAACTTATTAAAGCTTTTATATGATTTTGCATTAAAAAACTAAGCTTGCGGCAGATATACACCAAATTTAATACGTCTGTTTGATTCTTCTTCACGACGGACTTTAAAAAAATACTCATACATGTTGGTGTCAATGAAAATCAAGTGAGGATTTTCAAAGTCAAGCTTAGAAAAATTTTAAGGTACTGTGGTATTTTTTTTTTTTTTTTTGAGTATAATTTATATGATCATGCATACTACTGTTTACTTGAGTGAATGCCATTAATGTTTTAAAGTTTTTCTCACTTAATAACTGTTGTGCCACTTTTTCGATTGCTATAATACTTACATTTGTCGAAAAACCTTTTACGTGTTAAAAGCAAAATCACAAAATCGGTGTTAATAAAAAATAGCAGAATGACTCCTCCATCCTCCACCATGGTATTTTTTGCTGACAACTCAAAAAAAAAGCAAATAAAAAAATTGAATATGTAAAAAAAATTTAACGATATTTAACAGCAAAACGATTTTAGCAACTTTAAAAAACCAAAAACAAATTATGCATTGAAATTTTTTGTTATTTTGGCACTTTGAGTGAATATTAAACACATTCGTTAGGATGTTTGTGTGTGTATAAATCTTTGTAAGCCTGCAGATTTGTTTTATTTAGATTTAACTTTCAGTGTTCCAAATACAAGTAAAAGTAACATCAAAAACAGCTAAGTAATTTTATTTATAAAATGTTGAACATGGATGTAGGAAATAAAACAACTTATATTTTAAGGATGTGTGGAGCAGAATAATCTGAGTTTAATAATGTTATTTTTGGGAATATTAAAAGTTAGTTCCATCGCTTTGGCTCATCTGGCTTACAACGCGTTCTAGTTTAGTACAAATACACATGTTTGTACTCCATGCATATATGTAAAAAACTTACTAAAAAAAACTATTTAAAAAAAGATAAAATGCGTCAATCCAAACTTTATGAAAACATGTTTAAGGTGTTATTATACAAACTCATCATTGGCATCGTTTCCTTTATCTAAAAGCTTTATGGTGTAGAAAACTATCGTAAAATATTAAAATGTACATCGTATTAACATTGTTGTTTACATCTTTATTTTACATGAAATACCTTCGACATGGAAAACATTTCTAACCATATGGTTAAAAACAACTATTTTTTTATTGTTAAAGGATTCAAATGTCACTTTCACAAAAAAAAAAAAAAATAAAATAGTTTTGATTTATACAATGTTTTTCCTAGCAAAATTTGTATTGTAAACCTCTCAATAATTTATAATGTTATGGTTAGGATTAGTGATGTCGGTTACGGCGATTTTCTCGAATTCTGTTTGGCGATACAAATTTTAAAATGTTGAGATGCAAGATAATTGGATGTACTTAAAACATCTGGCGATTTTTTTGGCTATTTTTTATTATTTTTTTTTTTTTTTATAATAACATTGCAATTAAAAAAAATCAAAAACAATGGAGCTTTATTTTATACATTTAAGGTCAACTTAAAATGTAGGTAAATCGGCGAATTAACGAATTTCTCTTTGATTTCTAGATTTTCAATCTGTCTGGTATAAACATAAACACACATTGCAATAATAAAGGTTAAAGTAGAAACTATATTTTGTATTGTTTGTTTATTTATTGTAACTCATTTTATTTTTTTGATAATAGTTGAGGTTGGCAAAAAAACGAAAAATTAAAAATAAAAAATACATATTTAAAAAAAGACTTTCAAGTTAAGTTATTTCAAGCTCTAAAGTTATTTAATCAACTGATAAAGGCAGTGAGATACAGTGAATGGAGTTAAAGTAGCATATTTTGTTGATATCAACGGCTGAAAATGATAAACCTTCAAAAAAATTTACAACGAATTGTGTGATGAAAAATATAGATTTTATAAATAAAATTATAAATAAAATACAAATTTTAAATATAGATTGTCAATCTTATTAAATGGATGTAGTAATTATGCATCAAAAACTTTATACCACACTTCCCACATTTGCAAGAAAAATTTTAAAGCCTAATAAATTAAATAATAGAAAAAACAGAGATGAATTTAAAAACAGATTTCAAAGAGGAAATGCATTTACTTAATTCGTTTTTAAATATAAAAAATAGTCTTTTTGGCGTAGGAGTTTAATTGAATTGAAAAAAAACTGTTTTATATGTACCCAGCAAAAAATTTGAAATTATTTAAAAAAGTACCAAATTTTGTTACTCGCCTACAAAACACATTACACTAGTTCGACAATTAATGAACTAGTAATTGTACTAGTTCTATTATTTAAAAAAGAATAACTTAAAATACATACTAATGATTATTATTACTTCCGGCAATAATTAATTTAATCAATTCTCAGTAATAAATTATAAAAGTCTCATGCCTTATTCAAATCATTTGGTTGGTTATCTGGATGGGAAGTTCTTCCGCCAAAAATGCTTATTTCCACACTCGATTACCTTTTCTGAACTTTTTTGCTGGGTAACTGATATATTGATTTACAAGAAAGTTGTCTTTCTATTTATAAAAATTGCTTGATCGGTTTCCAAGAAATATGTATATTTCTCAAGTTTATGGTCAATTTTCAATTTTAAGATGCTATAACTCTGTATTTTAAATTAAACTTTATACAGTTCAAAAAGTTTTTAAAACACGTGGTCACCCTAAAAAACTTCCATACATAATTTAGACCAATTATTTTGATAATAAAGTACCAAAAAGCCTATACAAGTTCCAGCCAGAAGTTTGCGATTACCAGGATGCTGCTGATACTCACCACCTCAAGAAGTTATCGATGTCCGTTTTTAATATGTTGACTGATCCCACAAGTAATGCTTGTGTCGAAATAATTTTTTCTGTTAGCAATGTCATTCATGATGTTAATACCACAAAAATGATATACTACATTCATTCCTTCCTAAGATATGTTATGTAGATTTAATACAAATGAAACGTATCGCAGTAATAATACAAGAGAAATACTGACATTGAACCAATCTAAATCAATTTTTTACTTTTAACATTAACTAAAATATTTTAATATACCAATATGATTCGGAGCTTTAACTTTTAATTATAACAATTACTTTAATGCTATTCATTGATTCTCGAATAAGGTTACATATTTTAATGTTTTACTTAAATGTTATGTTATCTTTGTACCTTTTACAATGAACCCCATTTAGTATATTTTAAATAAATACTTTTTAGATTATTATAAGCAATACAATTTTTATATTTTGTGATAATTTCTTTTGATTTAATATCAATGTTTTTTAAACCTACATTAAATATTTTTATAGTTTTCTGATATTTGAAGATGTTTGGCGATATCCAACCAACCATTTGGCGAGAGAGCTCGAATAAGACTGGCAACACTGGTTTAGATAATTGTTTCAAAATTCATTGATATTAAAACTTTAATTTTACTTTAATTTTTAAATCTTGACTAAGGGTGTTTTCCTTAGCAAGTCCAATGTGACCAAAAAATTACAAGTTCCTTAGAAGAACTTGTTTACGCTATTGATTCACACAAATATTTAGTTCTTACCAATTTAATCAATTTACCCACAAGATAGTGGACTAAGAAGAACAATCAGATTGCAAAACCACTACTTCTTATTAATAAAAATGTTTAGTTGCATGTGCATGAGATATTGCATTCAATAGGTTAATTATTTCAAGGGTGTGAAAAATTCCTGGTATCCAAAACTGCAAATGGTAATCAAATAAGAGCAGCCCTGACAATATATATGATGAGGATTTTAGATTAATTATTGTTATTTTATCTTTTTTCTATTATCGATAATAAATTTGCTTGAAATTTATTTTTAAAAAATGTCGCTTGTTAAAGACATTTAAAAGTAACTGTATTAGATTAAATTATAAAATTATCATATTATCTGCTATTTTATACATGACATCGAAAATTACTTCCGCCATGATAGTGTACTGTTTTTTTTTTTTTCAAACTCTGCTGTGAACGACTGTTGTGCATCGTGGCGTATGAGTTCTAAAGTATAAAATTTTGTTAACCATACGCTGCGATGCACTACAGAATAATTTCATATGAAAATAATAAAAAGATATACGAGAGTACTCATACCAGGGGTACCAGATGATTTTGATAAGAAATCGGCATATTTCACAAAAATCGGAATTATTAGCAATTTATTTTTATAAAATCGCCAAAAAACCGACAAATTAAAAATATTTTTCAAACAATTAAAATTATTTTATTAACAAAAAAAAAAAAAAAAAAAAAAAAAACAGAGCAATTCTGTATTAATTAAATAATGTTAGCATATAAAATTACACAAAATCTATAAAAATATTAATTTATAAATAAATTATTTTAGCTTTTGGTCGTATGATCCAATTTTTTCATAACTTTTTAATTGCTAAAGTCACTTAAATCAGTTCTATAAAACACCCTTTTCACTTTTTTACTGGCTTTTTTGATAGAATAAAATTGTTGAGAAAAAAATATATCTTTTGCTGCACTGTTCAATCCAATCATTACATAAGTCATTCTACTTTTCTCATATTCTTTTTTGTAAATTTAAAATCACGTTTAATTGGTAAAAAGAAATGACTTGATACCAAAAATTTGTGATATTTAATTTTAATACATTATTTATTTTAATATAATTTTTTTTATTTTATTTATTTATTTATTGTGTAAGTAAATGGTTATTTTTGTTGATATATTAAAAATCTCATTAATATAAATTAGTTTAAAGGAATTGATTAGCCCATTTTTACAATACAATATTTCAGGGAAAAACGACCAAAACTAATGCATAGAAAAATTTATCGCATTTAAGAGTTTTACGAAAAAATCGGCATTTTTAAAGCAAAAATTGGCAAATCAGCACTTTGATAATTCTGAGGATAAAAATCGGCAATATGACGATAAATCGGCAAATATGGCAGGCCTGCTCATACCTCAGCAACCATTAAATAGGAGAAAAACTATTTTTTTTAATCGCCGCTTAATACAGGACTTCGACAAAATTTAAAAAATTTATATTACTAAATTTAATAAAAACATGACAAAAAATTATAATTAATACAGTTGTGCACTAGTTAATGAAATTTGTAATATGGATTTGTCGCTTTGATATTTAAATATTCAGTCTTGCAGTTACATAAATGTAATATAACGTTTGTTATAAATCATATTGCCCTACATAAACACATTTATTCAAGTAATAATAACTTTTATATGTTGATATTTTAGAACAATAACATATTGTTGTTTATAGATGAAAATAATAACATTTACAGAATTAACATTTACATAAATAACATTACCAAGAACATTATTAACTTCAACATTGACAAGGACAAAACAAATAACAATAATTTGAAACAAAAATTTACATACATAATAAGTTTAATAATTATAGTGAAATGAATTTTTAATTACAATATAAATAAACCAAACAAAGACATTTGTCTTTAAATTATATAAAACATGAACACTTCCATCAACACTTGCTGTTTAAAACTAAATACATCTACATGTCAACAGGTATATTTATAAAGAAATTAAAAATAATGAATACTTCTCCATACATTACATATGGGAACATTTTATATATGTTAAGCAGATTTGTTAATATATGTGCATTAAGGGTGTTCTTATTTTGAAATTTTTGAAATTTATCAACCGCCGGCCCGATTCTTGTTTTCTTCTGTTAAAAATGTAATCCTGTAAAATTTGGAGTCAATCCGATAATTTTTAGTGGCCCCGGAAACGATTTGAAAATTTTCATGGGTTCTATATGGGCAAAATATCCATTTTTAACGAAAGTAGTTACATTTTAATTTTGAACTTTATTTTATCCATCACAAAAGGAAATGAAACAATAACTGTTTTTGGTTTTCTTCTCTTAAAATAATAAAAAAAATATCAAATACATGATATTGACTGTTTAGTTCTCTAAAGTCGCAATAACAGTTACCTACTTAAAAAAACATAAATTTATTTTCGCACGCTTTACTTTTGGCGCAGAACATATTCCAAGAAATTGTTTACTCTTGAGCTTCTAATAATAATTGCATATACTGCTGATAACGGGACATTTTCGAGAACATTTTCTCTTGTGTTTTTAATTTTCGTTTTATTTTTGGCTTTGGAAGCAAACAGTTCATAATTCTACTTAAAATCGTAATTTGTGATCGCAATGGAGTGAGTTCTAATCAGTGAAATCGAAAAGAATTAATAATTTAATAATAATACATTTTTCTAGATTAATTTGTTATTTAATTATTGTTATATAATAAAAGAAATTAATAATGTCGTGTGCTTCAGTTATTGGAACGCGTAAAGCCATTGAAAATTTGAAGAAAATCGATCTATTTGGAAATGTTTCTCATCAAATTACTGGTGCGAAACTACCGTCTAATCGTCAGGTCTTCAAAGTTTTATTTTACAACATGCGGTTTGTAAAAATGACTGCGATGCTTGGTGCGAAGCTAGCAATTAGTGCAGTGGAAATATTTTGGCAGCAAGCACGTATACCTATTCGAGAAGAGCACAAATGCGTTGAAAAGCTTGTAAAATTAACCGACAAATGGAAAATCATTTAGAAAACAGTTCGTGGTAAAAGGTCGAGTTCCCAAAAAGAAGCTGCTGAGTCATTTTTGAATAGTCTAGACGACTTATTTGATATTGCTACCGCTGATGCACTAGAAAAAATTCGGATTGCAGAAGATAGAGAGTTTCTAGAAATGCAAAGAAAAAAAGGACGTCCCGGTTGTATGGCTGGTGTTGACAAGGTTTTGTGGGATCGGGAAAATAGAGCACAAGTACGAAAAGATAAGGAAGCTGCAAGGAAAAGAAAGCATGAGGAGGAAATGAACCGCACATGTAAGGGTGACGAACTTCAATATTGGATTGTTTTATTTTTCATATTTTATAGATGTTTCTCAATTAATGGAGTGTAATGATGAAGGTGATATTAGTGATATATCAAGCAACGAGATGCATAATGATGAAACACATGTAACCTCAAAAAGTAATCATGGTCAAAAACGAGGGCGCAAAAATTTTTTAACAGCAAGGTTGCTAGCAGCTCTTGACAATGCCAAAGTGTCTGATGGAATGGCAGTTCATATTCTCATAGCAGCAGGTGAAGCATTTAGACTACGTGTAGAAGAACTTGCAATCAATCGTTCAACTATTCATCGTTTACGCCAAGAGAACCGTTTAAGGGAATCTGCAGAAATTTCAGCTAATTTCACTGATAATGTAAATTGTGATTTTCAGCAAGAGTTGGTTTTTAATATTGTAACAATCTTTTCATCATTTATAGGTGAGTAAAACTGGATCGCTGGTAGCTCATTTTGATGGAAAATTCATGAAAGACTTGATCGGCCCCACGAAGGTTGAGCGAATCGCAATTTCTGTTAGTTTCAACGGCACCTCAAAATTTCTCGGCGCACCAAAAGTAGCATCTTCGAGTGATGAAAATATTGCTGATATAGTGTATGAAAAATTACGTGAATGGAAAATTGTTGATCAAGTCAAAGGCTTGTCATATGATCCAACGTCAACAAATACTGGCATAAAAACAGGTGCTGCAGTTCTTTTAGAAAAAAAAAATTGGCCGTAATCTTATCAATCTACCTTGCCGCCACCATATTTATGAGGTCGTTTTGCGAAGTGTTTTCGAAACAAAACTTTCTTCAACCTCTGCACCAGAAGTTCCCATCTTTGAAAGATTTGGAAAATTTTGGCCAAATATAAATAAACAAGCTATCAAAAGTGGCATTGAAGATTCGACCATTTGTGAAAAAATAAGTGCAGCTGAACTAGAACACTGTAAAACTTTTTGCTATGCTCAACTGGCTAAATCTCGAAATCGAGAAGACTATAAAGAATTACTACAGTTGGCTTTGATGTTTGTCGGTGCAGAGCAGTATAATTTCCGAACGCCTGGACCAACTAGCCATGCACGCTGGATGGCAAAGGCTATATATTCCTTGAAAATATTTATGTTCCGTGATCAATTCAAACTAACGAAGAAGGAATTGAATGGTTTACGCGATATTTGCGTTTTTATAGTGACTCTTTATATCAAAGTTTGGTTCAAATGCACTAATGCTATAGACGCACCGCTTCAAGATTTAACTTTTATTCAAGATGCCATAAAGCATACTGAAATAGACACGGACATATCAGCAATAATTCCAAAAAAATGAGCAACCATTTATGGTACATTTCATAGCAAGTAGTAGCTCTGGCTTTTTATGATTCGAAAATACCCATAGAAGAGAAACAGAAAATGCTTAAAAACCTCAAATTAAAGGAACCAGTAGTAAAATTAGAAAATGGTCGAAGATGTTCGAATTTATTGGATTTTAAAAATATTTCGTTGTGTGATTTCGTGTCAGAGAAAACAAAATGTTTCTTTAGTAAATTTGGTTTGCCAATGGAGTTTTTACTGTTAGAGCCTTCAAGTTGGGAAACATCATACGCATTTGAAGAAGGTTGGACCGCATGTAAGGACTTATTTGTCGTCAATGATATTGCAGAGAGAGGCGTTAAGTTTATTCAAGACTATAATAGAATCTTGACAAATGATGAAGACGAAAAACAATTGTTGCTTCAGGTTGTTGAGGCTTATCGAATGAAATATCCATTATATAACAAAGCTACTTTAATAACATGATAAATAAAATAGTAATGATTAATAAATTTATTATATATAAAATACAATTATTTTTTTAATATGAAATTTCATTTGATGTAACTACTTTCGTTAAAAATTGATATTTTGCCCATATAGACCCCATGAAAAATTTCAAATCGTTTCCGGGTCCACTAAAAATTATCGGATTGACTCCAAATTTTACAGGATTACTTTTTTAACAGAAGGGAACAAGAATCGTGCCGGCGAACTAGAAGAAACACTTTTTAAAATTTTCCTATACAAATAAGAACACCCCTAATGTGCATTTCAGAACAGCGGTGAAATTAGTTTAAATTTAAAACTTTACTGAGAGCTTAATTAAAAAAAAATAGGAACAATTGAGTTTAATGTGCTGTTTTTGTATTTCAGGCAATTAATTCGTTTGAAAAATTTATATGGAAATTACTCCAAAAATTGAGTGTTTTTCATATAGATTTTTCAAACGAATTGATCTCCTGACATACAAAAACAGCGCATAAATTTTTTTCTTGTCGTCGAAAAGAGCACAATTTTAGCGAAATTTTTTAAGATATACTGTATGAATTTTATTAAATGAAAAGTTATTTTATTTTAAAATTGTTTTAGTATTTTACATTGTAAAAGAATAATGCAAATAAAGAGGAGATATCTATTAAATAGGGCTTTCGAGACACTTCATAATAATATGAATAATAAAAAGACATATTTTTTCAGAAATTGTCAACAGAAGATAGTTCACTTAAAATAAAAAACGTAAGAATAAAACTAAATGTTTTGAAAATATTTTTACCCGAAATTATTGCTTTTAATTTGTATAGTAAAAATTATGTTTTGACAACGATTTTAATTCCGTAAAACCGGTTGGTTTTCCAGTAAATTACTCTCATCATTTTACAGTATACCTTTATTATTGTCACCAATACAATTGAATTTTTATTTTTCGATATCACTGGTTTGGTGGTTTAAGAAAAACGGATTAGGGGGAGATAAAGAGAGAATAGGATAGATACGAATAGGTCGATGAGAGAAGGACGCTTAGGAGTAGTGTAGCTTGTAGCAGTTAAATTTAAGTAGACAAGAGTATAAAAGAATAGGACAGAGTAAGATTTAGAGAAGTAAAGTGTAGTATAGCTGTATGAAGAAAATTATAATAGATCGGATTTTTATGTTCAGCGTACCCAGAGGGAAAGTTGGAACCTGCGTAGAGGTGCTCGCCAAAGAAGATGAGCTTGCTGGAAAACCCACTGGTCCCTACGGCCGTTACATAAATATATTATTATAAAGACTGAGTGAAAATAGAGAAAAATATAAGTGCAGCATACAATATAATAATAGACCAGAGTAGATGATAGTTAGAGTTTAAAAAGTAGAGTTAAGAAAACTATAGTGGGGTTAAGAAAGATAATGTTTGTTTCTTTAAATAAATCCAAAAATGTAAAATGGAACAGAATAGAGAAAAGTAAACTAAATAACACGTTGGAAAAGGGAAGAGTAGAAAGAAGTTAGTTAAAACGAAAATAGGGAAGAAAAGCTGAGTTAAGACGGGTATAGTAATGTAGAGTAGAGCAGGAGAACAAAGCAGAAAATTTCATAAATGGAAGAAAATTGAGGCGCTGAAAATCAGTGCAGCTGTGCCGAATCCTATATAATCTTTATATAAATAGTTGTGTATTTATTTTTTTTAAATATAGTTTTTTTTTTTGTCGAAATAATGATTAGATATAATGAAGATGTTTGCAGTGAACTTGACTTGTTTATTCGGTACATTAGGGGTCTGTATAACACGAGCAAATGTCTAATATTTTTTGTCTGGGTTCAACTATACAACTGTAATTTAAAAATTTCTTGATTTAAAAATGTTTGTTTTTTTTGTGAAGGTAAGGTTTCTCAGAAATTTGTTAAACTGTTTTATAGTTTTTAGTTATTTTCGTGCATTTTCCGTTTGTAATGAAATTTCAATTTTCTTTATGTCAAGTGCAAGTTTTGTTGAAAATTTAAGTTTTTGGTGGAATTTTCGTGAAAATAAATAATTTGGTGAAATTTTAATAGATCGTAAAATTATTTTTTTTTCAGAGTTTTCGGATTTTAATAAAATTTTAATTTTTTTATCACAAAAACAGCTTTTTTCACCAAAATTTTATATTTTTGGGAAATATTAGTGAAATGTAATATTTTGGTGAAATTAATATGGTTAAGTGATATTCCGGTTACATAATAATTTATAGTTTTTCTTTGATTTTAATAAAACAAAGCACAAAAAAAAAAAATAAAAGGACAATTAAATCTGAAAAATATAAGCTAAATAGAGGCGCTCGTCTGTTTTTTAAATATCTCCACCACTTATTGACTGATGATGCTTAATTTCAAAGCGTCTTTTTCCAAGCTACGTCTGTGCAAACTAGAGCGAAGTGTAGACGACGAGCTACTAGTGAAGCGAAACATAGAATAAAGAATATCAGGGTAGAAGAAAATATTTCCAAGTGGGTTAGATTATTGAGGGCTAGAGAAGAGTCGAGTAGAGTAAAGTAAAGTACACTATAGTACAAGAAAGTAAAGTGGCGCAAAATAGAGAGAGCCGCTTTCAAATATTCTAACTTTAATTTTTTATTTAAAACCTTAAAACAACGAATTCGTTTAACGTCTGTTTTTCACAGTGAATTCACTTACGCAAGTGTAATTATTTGTCGTTACAAAAATATGTTCAGAAAAATCCTTACTAAGATACAAAAAATAAAAAAGAATTATTAAAAATATTGCCGAAACTTTCTTAAAAATTTAAATAAGTATAATTAGTACTGTGTTATATTTATGGATGATATATCCAACTGTAATATAAGAAACAGAAAATTTATTTTCATTCTCTTGTGTTTGTTTGAAAATTATAAAATAAACATATAATTAAATTATAACGTTTACAAATGAATATGACAGATATTTGTTTTTAAAACTTTTATTTTGCAAATGTATGTAATTAATACCACACGCGTTATGTGGTAATGCTTGTATGTAATTGCTGGAAATTAAAAATTAAAATTTCATGAAAATAAGTTGTATGTTTTTTTTTTTAATTAACTGTATGAATAGTAAATCAAAGGTGTTGTGTACATTTATATTTCATCAGTGCAAAAGTTTTAGGTATTAATTTATTTATTTGAGATTCAAAATTCACCAAATGGTTATTTGGCTAGAAGGATATTTATTTTTATTAAGATTCTCTAAAAGAATAGAAAGGAATAACTTATCAAATTTTAATTAAGATAAGTCGTACAAACTTTTACAGGAAGTATGTACTCGTAGAAAGTTCTGTAAATTCAAACTAAACAGGTCTGACCAATCTTTTTTTATATCTTGTTTACAAATTGTTTATGATTAACTTTTAAAATAGGATCCATATTTTTAGTTATCTTACGAATTGGGCACTCATATTTGGTCATTATTAAATACACAATTGTCTTGTGATATAATGCGGTTAATTTTTATATAAGTAATATATATTCCTAATTCAAACTTTAAAATATTTAATTACATTAAAAGCAGTGCTCACGACATAGTCTGTGAGTTAGTTCTAATTTCTTAAAATTTAAATTTTTAAAAATTAGTGTTTAAATACTTATTCCACAGTTCTGTAAACAGTGTTAAAAAATTTTCATTTACAAAAATAAAGTTTGTGATAACTGTTTTAGTTTAATTAAACTGTTTAAGTTATTTAGTTTTACAATTTCTTGTTTTTGGTTTCTCTACGAAATAATATATTTTTACGAAAAAAAAATATTTTTTATATGAATCGCGATCGTAAGGGAGCTCCTCAAAAATTTTTATTTGGATTCGTACAGACAGACAGATAGAAAAAAGTCGTTATTACTGTTTAATTATTTTTAAAAATTATTCTGCCAGCATGTTTATTGTAAGAAATACAGATGCTCTAGCTATTTTCAAATAAAAAATCAATTATCAGTTCATTCATGGAAATTAAAAACAGATGCAAATTTGAACCTAATCAGAATCAAATGTTTAATGTAAAAGGTTCTTGTCTGATTTTTGACAATATATATACCCTATGTTACTATGAGCGCAAACATATCCCGGTATTTTCAATTTCGTTCAAATTAATCATGAACTTTACCCGTGATTAATGCACGAACAAACAAAGAAAAAAGTAACAAACAAGCAAACTTAACAAGATAAATCTCTCGTTATATATTAGCTATTTGATTTAATATATTGTAATATATTTAATCACAACACATTTTTATTATTATTTGAACAAACATAGTGTGTTTTTAAAAACATTTTCTTCCAGAACATAATAAAACCAAAGACTATAAACTTATTGTCTTTGATAAATGCTTTTTTACCAGTTTAGTGATTTGTTCATTAGCTATCGATTCATTTAAAAATCCTAAATTTAAAATATTTATGTATTATTGAAACAAATGAAAAAATTTATATTAAGTTTACAAAATAATTTAATGAAAATAATGCACAAAATATCAAAACAAATAAAAATGTAATAAAAGAAAAAAGAAAAATAGGTGCTTTTAAGACTTCTTAGTTATTTTTCTTTATTGATTTAATATACTTTTTATTAATTAAATTTGGCTTGAGATAAAAGACTCTTGAATTATTGGTACAAAGTTTTGGGTAGAACCCACTACAGAATTCTGGAAAGGAGTAGCGAAATGAAATAATAGTAAAAAAGGCATTGTATGAATACTAATTTGCACTTAAATATATCTATTGAATCTGGGGATGAACTAAATACAGCTGTTGAAAATCTTACAAACCTTATTCATGAAGCTGTACTCCTGAAACAGCAACCCGAAATGGTAGTAAAGTGTTAATATCAACAGAAATAAGAGATTTGATAAGTAACAAAAGACGGCTGAGAAAAATATGGCAAATGAGTAGAAACCCAAGAGGTAAAACTAATTACAATGTAGCTGCAAATCACCTCAAAAAACGTATAAAAGAATGGAAGGGTGAAGAACTATTTTTAAGAAATCTGGATTCGACAAATAATTCCCAACATAGTTTATGAAAAGTTACAAGGTTTTTAAAAAAAATCCGTTAGCAGAAATATACCTAAAGACACAAATGGAAGTTGCTGTCAAGACAGTAAAAGTAAAGCTGAATCATTCGCTAAGCATTTAGAAAAAACTTTTGAACCATTTGAACTTTCAAATACAACTAATGAAAGTAATATTATCAGCTTTTTAGAATCTCCATGTCAAATGGATCTCCCTATAAAATCTTTCTCTCCACAAGAAACTCAACATCAAATATATATTCTTAATAACTCCAAGTCTCCCGGATATGATAAAATAGACGCAAGAGTAGCAAAGTCACTTTCAAAAAAAAAGCAGCAGTATTTCTAACAATCATATACAACTCTGCCCTAAGGTTATCTTACTGTCCATTATAATGGAAACGCGCAAAAATCATTATGATTCTTAATCCTGGTAAAAAGAAAATTATATTTCTTTATATAGGCCTATCAGTTTATTGTCAGTTTTTTAAAAAATTCTGGAAAGACTGTTTTCCTCCAGACCAACGTCAATTCTGGAAAAACAATATAATATCCAAGATCACCACTTTGGATTCAGCCACAAACATGGTACACCGGAACAATGCCACAGACTTGTGATAACATGATAACAGACGCACTTGAAAGAAAAATTTATTGCTCCCCAGTTTTTTTTAGATGTAACACAGGAATTCGACCGAGTATGGCCTTTACCTTTACATTTAGAAGCGAGGAATGTCCTACTCTTTTTATTAATGGCTCCGAAATACTAAAAGCAACTTCAATTAAATATCTAGGAAAGCACTTGGACAAATGTCTTACGTGGAAAAAAAACATAAATGCAAAAAAAGAACATCTTAACTAAAAAACAAAAAGAATGTACTGGTTATAAGGGCCTAAGTCCGATTTAAGTCTTGAAAATAAAGTTAAATTGTTCAAAACTATCTTGAAACCTGTATGGACATATGATTTACAATTATGGGGTACCTCGGGTAACTTGAAAGTAGGAATTTTACAACGTCATCAATCAAAAACTTTGAGAACAATTGCGAAAGCCCCTTGGTTTGTAACTAACAAGAGAATCCATGAAGATTTAAAAATTTCTTTTGTTATTGATGAAATAAATCGATTTAGCTCTAGATACATTGATAGATTTAGTTGTCACAGCAAAATATTGCCGTACAGGAAATAATCTATCTTTTTTTCACTTTTATTTATATAAAAAAAGTAATGTAAATGATTTCTTAATGATTTCCACTAGGACATTTACTAAATATTGCACAAATAGATTGTAAATAAATAAAAAAAATAGAATTATAAAGAAAAATTATGACTAACTTTTATTCAATTAAGCATAATTAATGTGAATGTGTTCATTTTCAACAATTTTCTTTTCTTTTTTTTTTTTTTTTGTCAGAACATAAATAACAAAAATAATTTTTATAAACTGCCAAACTTTTACTATAACAACTGTTTTATTACATTAGTTTGTTTAAACAAAGAATTTATTTAACAAAATTGTGAAGAGCAGAGGGTGAAACATGATATTTATTTAAAATAAATAAAAAATAAATAAATAAAGCAGAAAGCGAAAAGTAAGGTTGACGTACTAGCTGCAGTTGTATGAGGTAAACTTATTTTGAGCAAGAACCACAAGAGCTAATCTTTAAATATCTATTTTCAAAAATACAAGTTATATTTTTCGTAAAAAACTTACAGGCTCCGTATAAGGTTTTAGTATTAGTATTTTTTTATATCAAAATGTAGTTAATTTACATCTTTTTTAAATTAATTTGTTTCTAATTCTGAAAAGAGTTTAGCTACTGTAAGCGTAGATTATCTAAACAATATTTTTATTGCAATCTCACAAACAACATATAAAAAATTTTATTAGAAAATATTAAATATATTTTTTCACGAAGTGTTCTTATTTACGTATATTGTGTGGGGTTCGCTTTTGTTACAACGTTAAGGGCAACGAAGTTGCTAACGAAATTGCAGGATTGGTCTTGAAATTGATAAATTCGGAAATTGTTGTAAGGGCGAAGTCAAAATGGCTAGTTAAAAAAAGCCAATCTGTTCTGGCGGGCTAGAGAGGATTTGAGATTCTCACGGGCTATTAAACAAAATGTGGATGTGGCAAAATCCAAAATTCTTCGAGGTTTGATTTGGAAAGTCTTAAGAGTATGTAGGTATAATCACTGGTCATTGCGCCATTGGGGTAAAAACGAGTAGATGCACCACTCAATTTGATTTTTTTAGGATATAAGGACACTCAGAAGAACTAGAAACTTTTCAGCTCATTCGATGGGCTAAGCGAAATCTGCTTGTGTAATCTTGAGGACGTTGTCAAAGGAGATGTAATAGATTTTAGTGAAGGAATTTAGGGGAACCGTAACAAAACCCCTGGGTCACTAAGTTTCACTTCTCTAAACACTATCCCTTTGAACATAACCTAACCTATATTAGATGATGCATCCACCACTCTTCTAGTTAAAATAAAAAAAGTGATAAAAATTATTTTTTTTTAATAATGTCCCATTCGTCAAAATTGAATAACCTGTCTTAAGCCATAAATTAATTATAAACACATCAATATAAAAATGATTTACATTAATTGTGCTTGATTCTTTAAAAATAAAAAAATGTTAAACCAATTGTAAAAAATTTAAAGAAATATAAAAAATTAAAAATAATTTAAATAAATCCGCCAACTAAAAGTTTGACTTACAAGGGGTATGTCCAAAATGCCTGTTTAAATTTATCGCTGTATCATCTGCTAATAAAAACATGTATTCTGGCTTAGTTAATAAGGAAGATAATAAGGTAATGTTCCTAAAAATTAAGTTTTCTATTTTTTATTTTATTCCCTATACTTTCTATTATATAGGAACACAGATATATTATTTCTACATTCGCTATAAAAGCTACTATGAAAAATTATGCTAACGTGATATTCATGAAAATATTATTGTTTTTGAATTGTGATAGGCAGAAAATCAAAAAAAAAAAAAAAAAAAGTTTAAGTGGTTCACTATAGGAAGAATCTGTAAGTGTAAATATTTTTATGTCCGCTATTAGAACAAGTTGATTAAATAAAACATAAAGGTGTTTCCATAGTAAAGTGATTGTAACGCAAGTGGCTTTAATTTTTTATCATACTAGGCAGACATTTAAAATTTATAAATACAGTTATGAAAAATAGTGTTAAAAATTAAGAGGTGTCTTCATAAAGTCATGACTTTTACTTACAAATAATTTCTAATATTTTGAAACGCAGTAAAAACGCACTTTAAATTTTTAGCAAAAAAAAAATTAAATAAAATCAAAAAATTTTAAATTAAATGGATAAATTTTTTGTTTATTATTTTTTAAAATGGATAATATACTCTTTAAATTCCAATTATATATTTTATAAATGTGCTTTCTAAATGTCATTCATGGTTTAACAGTTTGTTCACCCTTTTAACTTATAATTTTAAATAAGTATTTTAAAGGGCATTGATATTCTGTTAAATTTTCAGGCGTTTGTTTATAAGAAGATAAACCCATAACGGTTATTAACCTTACGTTTGGGGACACCCTTTAATTTTAAGATTTAGTTTGTTTTTTTTTTTTGGTATTGGTAGCTATAATGATAAGTAGCTTGTTTCTAATTTTTAAGTGGTGCCCTTTATGGTTCATAATACACGTAAGAAACAGACGAATTGATAACCTCCTTTAAAAAATCAAAAATAGTTTTTTTACTTTTTAAGTTCTATAGCAATAAAACCAGTAGGAACTAAAAAAACCATTTTAAAAACGATTACTCGAAGCGAAAATAAGCTGAAATAACAAATATACAATCTTCTAAGCACAAAACTATTGAACGCATTGTTTATAAAAACAGTTTGGCTAACAAAAGTAGAGATCAAAATAGAATTTTTAGCAAACAAAATGAGCGTTATATTGTGCAAATTGCAGAGAATCTGGGTATAAGATGAAACTTTCGCTTTTATTAGAATAAAGATACGAAACAAAAATCGGGAATTGTGCAGTCTTTGTTAATTTATAACTGCCCTCGTTTGGAGATTACGCCACCACAGTCACCTTAATCGCATTGAAAATCCATGGTCCATTTAAAAGAAAGTTTGCATACAAAAATTACCTGATGGAATTGGAGTGGCAGAATATTTTTCCCAATTTACGCGAAAACTACTTGCATCTATACCAAACCGTCTCAACTCTGTTATAGATAATAAAGGGTATCACAAAAACTATCAAATTTAAAAATTAGCAAACACAATTTGCAAGGTTTTAATAAATAATCCGTGAGATGAAAAAATCTGTATTTTTTAATTGTTTTATTTTTAAAATGTTCAAATGTTAATTTTAAGAAAACGCAAAAGTATCACATGTTATCTATTGTAAGAACTTCGTAATTAGTTTTTATTATCTTATGTATTTTGTACATTTTTGGTAAGTTTTAACTGACTACTCACTAACCTAAGAAATATTTTTATTTTCTACTTCTTGCATTTTGATTAATTTATTTGTCAAGTTATATGAAACTAAAAGCAATTTAAGTAAATAAATATTTAAAAAGCTTTTAAGAATATTTTGTAAAATTAATAAGCTAACATTTATTAAATAAACATTAATATGGTTTTAAATATTAGTTTCATTAAATCTCGGCATTTAAAATTATGTGCCTTTTAGGAGGAAAAAATAAAACTGTCTGTTACAAGAAAGAAAAAATCCCCAAAAACAAGTTGTTAAGCTTTATGGCCTGTTTGTGGATAATAAATACACCTTTAAAATATATTTTATGTTTGCTTTTACGACTGCCACACGTAAAAAGAAAATAATTTGTGTATCGCATTTCGTTTGGGCCGTCGGAAGTACTAAAATTTTTTTTTTATTTTATTTTTTTTTTTTTTTTTGAAATTTTATCACGCTTTTAAGCTGAATTACAGGGATGCTTTTTATTACATAATTAAAGTGAATAAACTGCGTTATATTAGCATATATACACCTCTTTTTTCTTTTATACTGTAAAATACTATAAAATAAAATTAATTTTTCTAAATGATTTCCCAAATTTTACGGACGACTCTTAATATAAAAAATAAATATAGTACACAGAATATCACTGTTTATAGAATGGCACAATCATAATTTCTTTTTATTGAATTTTTCAATGCATATTTTGCAAAAATAAGACTTATTAACACTGAATTTTCTATTTTATGGAATTAAAATTTGAGAGCCCTATAAATCTGCAACAAAAGTGACTATTATTGTTGTTATGTGTGTATTCATATAATAAACAGTGAGAAAAATTGTTTACCAGTTAAGAAGTGTAGTATGTGTGTTTGTAAACAGGATAAAAAGGTATGTTTTCTAGCACATGTTCAATAACTGCGAAGATTTCTTTTTTGAGGTGCCTGAGTATTTGTTTTGAATTGAATTACCATTGGCGGCTTGAATATAGAAAAATATATTTTTGTAATTTTATGAGTGCTTAGATAGGTGAATAAGTGGAAAACAGTAGTAGATAACCCTTGGAGTCCCTATAAATAATAATTCTTGCAAAAAAAAAAAGACTTCAAAACAGACAAACTTAAAATCATATTTCTTTAGAACGGTACGTCATCAAACAAAATGTAAATGTAGATAAAACAAGAAATTTCAGCAGTTATGTGTTCACTCTCTATTTTTCACTTTTTATTGCTGACACACTATAACGAAATTTGTTTAAATTATAAGAGTTAGTCTATAACTGTTCAAAAGATTGTCCATATATATCGAATAATAACCATTAGGGCACCCTTTAATTTCTAATTTGAAATATTATTACTTTTTATAATACTTGATATAGTAATGGACATTCTGTCTAATTTTCTAGAGTTTGTCTGTAAAAGTTTCAAAGATAGGGCCTTATAGGTAAAATTCCATCAGTTATAAGGACACCCTTTAATTTATAACTTCAAGTTTGGTCATATACACCAAATAACAGCAACTATTGTAACACCCTATAATTTATAATTTTTAATTATTTATAGTTCTTAAATTAAATTCAAATTTTATACTTGTTGCTATAGTGAACTTAGCAATACAGGTTCTTTGTAAATTTTAGCTGTTAAGCCGTTATAAAAATTTTAAAATAAGGCCACATACATCAACTTACATCAACTTTTGGGACTCACTTTAATTTTAAATTTTAATGTTTATACATGTTATTATAACAGTCATAGTAGTCGACATCTGTCCAATTTTCAAGCGTTTGTCTATAACAGTTAAGAAGATAGGCGCATATAAGCCAATTTACATCGCCTATGGGAATCCCTTTAATTTTTAAAATTTATTTTTGTAGTACTTTTTTGCTATTGGAAGCTATAGTAATGCGTATGTTTTTAATTTTAATAAAGTGCGCTTTATGCTTCATAATACACTTAAAAAACATGCATGTTGTTTGGGGACACCCTTTAAATTTTAAGATTTTGAACTGTTTTTAAAACGGGACCAATCTGTAAGCATAACCTATCAAAGTACAAAAAAATTTAAAATCGATTTAGAAATTACTGAGTTCTGCAGGCACATTCATAAAACAATCAAAATTCTGTCAAATTGATAACCTCCTTCTTTTTTTTGAAGTCGGTTAAAAATTAAATAAAATTATGACTTACCACAAATTTAAGAAGCATATGGAAATTACAAAATTTAAAGACAGATTCAAAACAATAAGGAGCAAAATTATTAAAACAAAATTTAAGAACGATTTGGCACTGAATTTATTTAATACACCTTAGATTCGAATAACGTTTTTTTTTTAAATCAATATTACCACTCGACGTAAAAGCTCTGCGTTAACATACAACCACTACTCAAATTTCACATCCTTAAATAATTCGATAGTTTAAAGAAAAAATCTTAAAATTAAAATTTCTTTATAGTTTTTAAAACAAAGCTATAAAAATTTTCCGTATCTATAGTAATGCAACGATGTATATAAACAAAAAAAAAAAAAAAAAAACTCATTTAATGCATAAAAATTTTATATCCACTTTTTCTAAAACCACAAACATTAAATTTTTACCACAACAATGGACGATTTGTTTTTTTCTTTTTTTTTCTTTTTTTCGGTGAAGGTCTTTTAGATTATTTGAATGACTAACTGCAGTGATTTGTATTTTCAAATTGTATTTAATTGCAAGTTTCGATTGTATTGTTCAAAACTTCTAAGAGGTTGTTATGTGACTTTTCTAAAAAAAATTGTTTAAACTAAAAGCTGATGTTCATTATTTGGTAAACAACCATTTCCTTTACATGCACGAATTTAGCATAGGTGAAATTCGTTGGCATAAACTAAAATTGTTCAGCTGCTCTGTACCACATTAAACCACTACATTTGTAATCTTCCTAACAAATAATCAACAAATTTGTGTGCTTTATGCAAATGTCACTGCAAGAGAGAAGGTGTTCCTTGTAGCAGAGTTTAGAAGTGAGATTCATATGTTAACTCTTATGGTACAACCTGCCTATATTAATTATTGTTTCGACTTTTTTGGTTTCTTGGTTCAAACGTATGCTCTGTAAGTAAATAAATCACAACATGAATATTCTACTAACTAAGGAAAAATGTCCACCTACTGATTACGATTTAGTATCGATCCGGAGAAAAATATCAGTAAAAAATATCGGTGTCCCTTTTGATAGAAATGATAACAATATTGGTAGCGATAAGCTAATTTTAACTAGAGAAGATCTACCTTTAGCGACAATCGTTAGTTTTAAATGCTGTATTGAGGTTTATTTTGGCTTTGCATATTCTTTATCTGTACAAAATGGCGAAGGCTTTTGCCATTAAAAATAATTTTTTTTTATAATTTTGGACAATGGTCTATCCAGGAAAGGTATCATATTATGATCATCTAATAAACGGTTTATTTTTAGAGCCGAAGCAATGTTCGCACTGAAGAGTATAACGCCGCTTAATGACTTTAAGCTGTTAATTGGCCTTCAACGTTGTGAAATTTGGTCCCTTTCGATTATTTCTTGTAGGTCTATATGATGTCACTGCCTTATACGTTTAGTTTAGCAACAATTTATGTCCTGGCAATACAGCATACCGGCAAGAAAGGCGTGAAGCCAAAAAAGCTGAGTAGATAAAAAAGGGTTTAGTGGGCGTTTATAATAAAAAGAAAGAGCTCTCTAGCTGTAGCGTAGGGAAGTAAAAATATAACAATTGCTTGGTAGATGTGGTTAACTTAGTTGGATAAAAAGAGTAAGGACTAACTGGGTTCAAGAGCATGAGGAAGTTGCTTATTAAGTGGAGTCTGTAAGTTTGATAGAGAGGCACATGTTTTCTTGCCAACGTATTGAGTAGTTCGTGTCTCGTTGGAGTTACACCGTAGTTTAGTGACCTTGAAGAGACCAAAGACAAGTGTAGAAAGTTGAGAATTTATAATTTGCGACAGCAGCAATTGAAATAAAAAGAACCCATAATTTTTGCTGTAAGGGAAAAATGTAACAATATTTTATACTTTGGGTTTAATTGTATTATTTTTAACAATCTGTGGTTGAGCTAATTAAATTTATTTTTATTATCAAGGTTACGACAAAAAAGGTATCTTCGGTCCTTAGTTTGTCAAATTGGTCAAATGTTTTGTGATTTTAAATTTCATTTGAAGTATACTTTCATGGTCTTTGAATCATATAATTACATTAAAAATTAATTCGCCTGAAAGCCAAAAAATAATAAAAATAATACTAAAAACGATTCCATTTGAAAAGTATTTTTATACCTATATTTTTAATTTCTTAAGCTATTTAGAAGGAAAATTTATTTCCAATCTTTTGTTTAAATTTCATAAAAGCAATAATCATTTTCTGGATCGCTACATCCGTCATTACCTTTTTTCGCGTCAACCTACTTTAATTACTGTACGTTGATAATGATATTTTTTTAGCAAATAATCCAAATAATTTAATAACAAAGATATGAAAAATATCTAATGGTCACTGACTGTTAATTTTATTAAACGAATTTCACAAACAATCTGTAATGTGCATAAGTTGGCTTAAGCTAACTTAAGAAACTGTTCAAAAACATTTAAATCTTATGTTGCAAACTATAGCGCACTTAACACAACTTTTTTTTAAGTTTCGTTAAACTTCGTTTGCTTAAGCTGGATTCACCCATTGTTTCCGAACAAAATTTTTGTTCCGGAACATTTTTTTTAGATGTAGTTTGACGTTTTTGTTTTTGAGAGAGAGAGAGAAAAAGAGTTAAACTCACTTCGGAACATTTTCAGCTTGAATTGGTTTAATTTTAATTTTTGTTCCGAAACAATGAAACTGTGCTGCCAACTACTTTATTTTTTCAAAGAAAATTCAACTGAGCTGCCACATCATAGTATATGTACATATCAAATATAAGTATATGTGCATATAAATTTAAAAGGTAAAACTGCTTGCAAATTTAAAAAGTAAAACTGCTAAGCAACCTGACTGACTTCTTTTCTAAATAATTTTTTTTTTAAATTTTAACAAATTTGTAGTAATTTATTTCTTAAAAAGTGAAAAAAAAGAAAAAAGCATCACAGCTTAATTATTGTAATAAAAATCTTTTAAGCAATAAAATATATGTTACATACTTATATATTTTAAATAAAAGAAAATAAATTTAAAAAGTTGTGTCATGGATCTCAACGAATCCCTTGCCTTGAAGCTTATTTCAGAAATGAAAAAGCCGGGTAGAGAATGCCTGTATGACTTAAGCAACAAAAATTACAAAAATAATCACATTAAACAAAGTGTGTGGTCGGCAATAGCAGCGTCTTTCTTTTTATATATATACATTGCCAGTAAAAGAGCTTTTTTTTATTTCAATAGCCATTAGAAGAAGCACTTTTCTTTTATTCATTTTTTATTTAATTATGAAAGTTTTTTTAATTTAGAATTTATGTATAACAAAACCAAAACTATGTCTGTCAAAACAAAACAAAACCAAAACAGTGCTGCCTGCTTGTAAAGTAACACATCTCGCTTAAACATATGTTTCATATGGTAGCTCTGTTTTTCCAGAAAAATTGTTCAAAGTGGGTGAATCGTTTCAGAACAAACTCTCAAAAAAATAAAATTACTCTCAAAAAACTACAATTGTTTCGGAACAAAAATTTTGTTCCGAAACAATGGGTGAATCCAGCTTTAGTTAAAATATGGAACTGATCGCATATGTCGTACGAAAACAGATGTTTTAAATGGAAAACGAAGTAGAGAGAACTTTTTGTTATTTAATAGAAATATTGAAGAAATTTTTGTATGACAAAATTAATTTTAAACAATTTTTTATTTGTTTCATAATAAGATAATTACAATATTGTATTTTTAAGTATTTTTCGATATAACATAAAAGTAAAACAAAAAGAAGTTTTGATTCTTAATTTTCTTAAAAATTAAAAATACAATAAAAATTTCTATATCTGTGGCTTCAAGTATATAATTTATATTCATTCAATCATGTTTCGCAAAATGTTTCAAAATCATAAGATAATATATAATTATTACAAAAATATGAATATTGCAAAAATTTCCCACTGCGGCTAAATAGTTCACCAAAAATCAGGCTTTTCGTTCAATTTTTAGAGTAGCTTAAGTTTGCTTAAGCACATTATGGTTTGGCCATAAAGCTATCCATCTTTGTTTTTCTTATTAAAAATTAACACACGAAAATTTCCAAAAATTTTTTATAAATATTGAACCTTTCTTTCTAAAGACCTATTCACACTACTTTACAAGTCCTAAGATATGCACTAGACTTTGTAACAAAGAAATATAATGAGGGTTGTTGCGACTGTCAAAAATGTCAACGTAGTATTACAGTTGGCTCCTATACTATCAAACTTCAAATTGAAAAAATATTCCTAGCAAACCAAATGAATCGAAAATGAAATTTATTTGGAGCTTTAAAAGATCAAAAAACAATCATTTTCCATCCGAAAGCCTTCATATATGGGGGCTATTTTCAACTAAAGTGGTTTAGTTTAAAGAAGTCCTAATTTATTTTAAAATAACTTTATGATAGCTTTTTTTCTCTAAGAGCTATTATGTTTTTAGCTCCGATGATACACATAATTGAGTGTCATATAGGGGTCATGGCGTGAGCCACTTTAAGGCATGCCGAGAAAAAGCTCCGTCGGTGGGTTCTTTTAAGAGCCTTTTTTCAAAGTGCTCGTTTAATGGTTGGCTGGGCAACCTGTAAAAATAAAAAATCATACTGCTAAGAAAAATTTCCTCATTTCAAATTCCTTTCCGTGTTATTTGACATCTATGTATATTATACTTGCTTTCGGACCATAACATTTTTCATAATACTTTGGTATTTGACGTCTTAATACTCAGTATTATAGTGTGAAACGCGCTTAAAAATATTAGAATTTAAAAATAAATGAACTACAATGTGACTATGCTCGTTTTATTTGGTTACATATTTAAAATTTTCAGCTAATAATTTTTAATTTAATACGAGGCCTTGATTACTATTTGTATCATAAAGTTTTCATTGTGCTAAACCACGATAGCTGTTTGGTTAGCCTTCCTCCATTAAGAGACACTTTTCATTTGCATAACAAAGTTTTATCGTTGACTGCTTGTGCTTTATGCTTTTTGACTGCACAGAAGTTGGACCCATAGCTGACGGTTCTATTTACTTACCATTACTCATTGTGGTTGTGTGAGCGAAAGTATCCTTAAAACTTACCTATTAATAGAAAATGGTGAGAACGATGATTATGACTACAATAGTTAAAATGATGACGACTTTGGTTTACGTGTTGCAGAATGCTTTTTATTTTCCCATTTTTTTTTTCCTGCATGTGTGTAAGTGTTTACATTTCATTTCAAGTCTATTTGTTGTTTTATTTTCCATACTTTTGTTAATAGTTTCGTCTTAATGTAATGACCGTCGAAATACAAAAATTAAATAATGTTGGTGGTTTTTGTTTGTAGCTTTTATTTACGTTGTAAATAATTTTTTGCTAACACGTAAAGAAACATTACTTTTTTAGACGTTGTTCACAAACCATTCGTAATGGGCATTGTTCTTCTTTTATTTTATACTTCCTAATAAACAACTTAAGCAATTTTTTTCATATATCTTGAGCTTGCTTTTGAACATAATTTTTATTCCGGACATAAATCCAAGATACATATTATTTAAGAGAATCATAAAAAAGTAGCACAAAAACTTTATGCATAAGTAATGAACTTGTTGTTTTTGTTGCAAACAATGTGAATAAGTAAATTTCATGAAAGAAACACTTTATGACTTAAAATGAAAGGGCCAAAAAGTAATTTAATGGATTTTGTGTAACAAAAGTTAGTTAATAATTTTAATTTTATCGCAAGTAGTTTTGTGTCTTTAATACTTAAGGGAAATTGTGATTATTGTGGAAAATAAAAAAAGACGTTAAATAGTTATTAGCCAGTGCGAACATGAATGGCAATGCTTTCTTATATTAATTAAAAAATTAGGTATATAACAGGTTAAAGGCCTTAATTTAATTTTAATTGTACCAAATAAACACCCAGGGACGACGGTTTTCACCGAGAGGTATGACAACAGCCTTAATTTTCCCTTAAATCTCAAACAAAAATTAAGCTTTGATATGAAAAATTAAAAAAAAAATCTCACACAATAAAAAAATTTAAATTTGGTAGTAAAAAAATTAAATTATTGGGCCTACTGTGCAATCTATACATACATACATATAAAAAAAATTCAACAAGAGCAACTATGTATATTGAATATTTTTGAAAATTTTGTTGTTGCTGTAGATAGTAATCGGTATTGAACCCAAAAAAAGTGTATTTAAAATTTTCGTCTACCTGTTTGTTTGTGTTTGCGTCACGTAAAAACTTCTAGATGGATTTGAATTAAATTTTATGAGGAGCTTACTTGAAACCTTATTTAAGATATAGAATACTTTTTATTTCATAAAAATGTATCATTTCGTATAGAAGCTAGAGACACAAATTTGAAAGCATCCACTTTTTTCCGGTATAATGGTACTAGAACAGTTGTCAGTACATTTTATTTTTGTGGAATGAAAATTTTTGAAACTGTTTACAGATCTCTACAATAAATATTTTAAAACACGTATTTCTAAATTTAACTTAAAAAATAGAAATAACACGCAGACGATGTCCTAGGCACTTCTAGTTTTTTATATACAAATTAAAGATAACTGGTATCCTTAATAATTGTCCCCATTCTTTTTAAGGTGCAAAGATAATAAATTTAAAATCGTTAAAAAACATTTTTGTAGATGTTAAAGTTGCTCCCGTTTGTCTACTCATTACTTCTCTGTTAATTGGTCTACATTATCTGCCTTTACATTGTGTAAGAATAATTGCATTGTTAATATTTTGTCTTTGTCCATTTAAATTTATGATAATAATTAATGCATTGGATGCTCGGAAGAAATACAATTTGTTTTTCTTGGCACTGATTCATTTTCATATTTCGTATTTTAAAGAAAAAGTAATTTAATAAGTTATAATTGAACAAACGTTGCCAAATGAGGCTTTACATTGAATGCAAAAGTAAAATAGCAGTATCATAACTTGGGAGCCATATTCATCTCTGCAGATGTTACTCTTTAGAACACGATAATTTGCGATCGAATTTACTAAAATAAATATATTATAAAGAAAATGAAAAACTCATGTAGTTTTAAGGTTAAAACTGATAAAATTTTGAGAACTTTGCTGTATGGACCAAAACTATATACAGCAGTTGTTATTTATTCCGGCGTCGATTCCAATCCGACAAACCTTTACTAATGAAGCAGGAAGAAGTTGTGGCATATAGCAACGCGGCAACATGTTTTTTGAAGTATTATACTTTTCTTTGTCTATAATAAGTTGCGTAGCGTGTATAAAGCCATTTAGACGTTAAAGAACTTGCAAAGTTTTTATAAATAATAAATTATTTTAAGACCTATAAATTAACAAAAATATTAATTATATCTAAAGATAGTAAAGAAATGAAATATAAAAACTTGACTTAAATATTTTGACACCATTTTAAATTTATTGGTTTTAATTTGATAGTAAAATGAAATTGTGTTTTGTTATTGAATCTAAATACAAAAATACAATACAATAAATAAGGGTGAAATAGAATTTATTTATTAGCTCTTAAGTTTTTTATTTTATCATTATTATTATATATATTTTATCATTATTATTATATTTATTATCAATTTTATTTAATAAATAATTTGTTGTAGTTTATTAAAAAAAGAAACAAACAAAAAATATAAAAAGCAACATAAAAAGTTAAAAAAACTTTTCGAACATCAAATACATGAACTGGAGCAAACGAAAGCCAATATTGATCTGTGGCACTTGCGGCAAAATCATTGTTCTATAAATCATCATCATCATTAACGAACCCAACTGCAGTTTACTGTATAATGAAAGGAAAAATTTTGTATTCGTTTTACTAAGTTTAACAAACCTGTTTCTATTTCTTGTTTCTTTTCTTTTGCTACACGAAACTCTAACTAGATGCACTTGGTTTTCGAAGTTTCATTTTTATAAAACAATTCCTTAACAATTTTAAGGGTTTTTGTATGAAACTTCGTTTTATTATTATTTTGTTTCATACATATCGTGATACAAATATTTTTTTAAACTTTTTTTAAGGCAAAAAATAACACATATTCTATTTGATATTTTTTACTCTTTTTTTAGCTATTTGTGCTGTCACATCTGGTCAAATTTAGGGAAAATTGTAAGGAAAATAAAAATAGATAAATGACAAAAACCAAAAGATGTTGTTTATCTTTTTTTTAGTGGAATTTAAATGATTGAACATATTATTTCTTGGAATATGAAGTATAAGGTTGAAAAATATTTTCCGAGGGTTAGGGATTAAACATATAAAGTTGTCTTTTTTTGCTTCGTTTTCGTGAAATAATATAGTAAATGTCTGTTGTATGTTTTCTACCATAGTATTCTTGCAAATAAATAGGTTTTCCTTAACACAGTAGAGTCTAAAATTTTTTGATCTGTATTAAAAATTATTCACACGATTTTAAAACTTTTATTAAATTTTTATTAAAACTTGAGCAAATTGGTGATCGTGCAAATTTAAGAAAATTTTTATTAATTGAAACTTTAATAACTGATAAGGTGTCATCTTTAGGTAAAGATATACAATATCCTTCCAGTTTATTAAAATTCTTCGACCCAAAAAGAGTTTAAATATATCCTGAGTTGACTTCAAAAACGGATGTCCACTGATTTTAAAATGTTTATTTGATTTTAATGTAACAACTTTTAAAGTTCCTTCGAATGATATACAAAAATTAAGAAAACAGTTCACGAAATTCCAGTTGACTCAGTTTTTAATAATCTTTCAAACGAATTGATGCTTAATAATATTTGTGCAAATTGTGAACCGATTATATACCCATCACTAAAAGAATTGTGTATTTATTTTCTGAAAACAACATTTTTCTTTTGCCGGAATCGTACGTGTGTCTTTGCTATAATGAAAATATTCTGATATAAATTTTTTTCTTCCAATTTTTATTATTTTTGTAATTTACTTCACTTCATTAATATGAGTAAATAAATATGACAACAATTTTGTTCCCTACTGTATTATCTAAGATGATTGATGTGTTTTAATTTACGCCTTTTGTTTACATTTGAACACATTGAAATATGCCCTAAGACATCTGTTACCAAGTGCCTTTCTTACTAATACAAAATAAAAAAATTCAAGTTTTTTATAAAGCTGGCTTACGCCTGACAAAAATTTTGTTTGAAGTAGTCCAAGCTTAACCCATTACCGCCCACTGTCCCCATATGAGTACACATGTTCAAAAGCGGCCAACACTACTTAAACCGTTATATTTGTTAATGTAAACATATGTACGACTGCTTTAGGCTTAGTTGAGTTTATATTCAGAGACACAGGTTATAAAATAAAAAGCAGTTGCAATTATAGTGTTTTTAATTTTGTATTTTTTTCGGGTGTCCTTTTTGAAACATCTTTCAGTATTTTTTTTAATACTAACGGTTTAAGTATGCTTCTTTTATAGATACATTTTTTTCTTAGAGTGTTAGCAAGCTTTCAATTCCATTTGTTTAGCAAAAAAGTGAATAAGTTATTTGGAAGGTATGGGTTTTTCGGCTGTCCCCAATCGGGGACAATGGGCGGAAGTAGTTATAGAATTTAATATTTCACAGGTTTCTAGATCGTTTTTATTTTGACAGGCAGAAATCTTTTTAGAGGTCAGAACAGCTTTTTTAGAACTGAGGAAGCTGTTAGTTACATAGCGGAAAATGATAATGACAAAACGTGTGATAATATAATCATGTCACAAGATCCTGCTTTTGTAAGTGACCTCGATGAAGGTAATGAAGAAGATTCATTATCTACAAATATGCCAAAAGATGTACCGGGAACAATCGAAGTTGTGTTGACACAGCAAACATCCGATTGGACTGACAGTGATAATGAGCCACTTTTAAGTTACCTTAGTAAGAAAAATCAAGATAACCTAGAAAATCCTTAGAGGAAGCTTTAAGTACAAACTTATAGCCCATATATAACGCGAATGATGCAGTTAGGAAAAAGAGTTAATTATTTCATTAAAAATATAAACGGTAACAGCCCATAAGTTTTGTTCGAAAAGGTATTTGATACCAGTATTATTTATTTGCATGGTATGCGCTAACTGAAACGACAGACATAACTCCAGTCTTGACAGTAAAGATTTTAAACATTTTTTCGGTGGCTATAAATGTATATTACCTTCGGAACGTGCATATTGGAGTTTAGATGAAGAGCCAGAGGTTTTATTGGTTGCAAGAACAATGAGTAGAAATAGATTTCTAGACATAAAACAAACCTAGCATTTTGCCGACAATAACCTAGCCAATAGTTGAACCTATATAATGCGTATGTTGAGACCCATCTGCAATCCAATTAAAAAAATTCTTGTCAATAGGAAATACTTTATGAGAACTAATCAATAGATTATACTATGATAAAATATTTTGGTCGCCACTCAGCGAAACAATTTTTTATGAGCAAGCTAGTGAGATTTGGCTACAAGAATTAGACAGTAAAAAGTTCAGATGGATATTGTTATGCGTTTGATATTTGCATATCTTTTGGACTTGATAGTTAGTAACACTTGGCGATTGCACGTTATACTGCGTATGGTTGAAAATACCACTCAGATAGACCAATTATCATTCAGACGGAATGGTGCATGGTCCTATTTGCAGCCAACATCATCAAAGCGGCGTCAAGCCTCATCCATAATTATTGGTCTTGATCCAAAAATATTCCGGAACGGATGGTAAATCAATGGAGATGTGTTCTTTGCCATTATAAATGTCGCTAGAGATGTGCATTATGTACAAAAACACTTTGCATTGAAACAAATTGTTTTATGAAATTTTATACTTAATGCGCCCATTGTCCCTAAGTGAGGACACCCGTTTTTCTAAAAAGCTAATACAAATTTTTAATCTTTTTTCTATTGTTCTATTTATTCAGTCGGCAATGAATAAATAAATGACAATAAAAATATTTTTTTAACTGCAGTTTGATTTTGGGCATTAATGGGTTAATTGTCGCAGATGAAATTGAAGCAAAAATATGACGCCCATTTAGTTGATTTTACTGTGTGTGATGGTGAAATGTAATGTAACAAAATCACTTGCATAAAAATCAACAAAGATATATGTAGTTCTTTCTTATGCTTTCTAACTTATAAAGGTGTTATAATTAAATAAGGTGGACCAGAAATAAGCTCTGTACTTGCCAGCGATGCTAGTTTGCGAAGTCACTCCTATCAAATATGGATAAATATAAGTGAGATGTGTCAGCTTCTACCATATAATTTTAAACTTGAAATCGATAGGAGCGATTAACAAGGAGACGACTCCGGAAATTGGAGGAGTAGAAAAAATATTAAAAGCTACAATCAAGTCCAACTTCGCAAGATAAGGATTCTGGAGCGAAAAAGCAAAGCAGCAGATTTTTTTATTTACAGATACTTGCCTAAGCCTTAAATTTCATTTAGTAATGAAATAGTGATTATAACTAGGACTATAATGAATGTAAAAGGATGTTACTTATATTTTTTTCTATCTCGCTGGCTACATATCATACATAGAATAGGATGAATGGTAAAACTTCTTTCTTTGCGACGCTAAATCGATTAAAGAACGAATCTTATTAGCGCCGATCCATTGATGTATATTGCGTGGTCATGCAATTTACTTATGACTAGCAGTGCCCACGTTTTCGTCAGCGTATCATTTATAAATTGAACATTCAGAAAAATATGTTTTTAAACATTTGCTGTAGAGTTCTGTAAACGGTGGTAAAAACTTTCTATCTACAAAATTAAAATGTATTGACAACTGTTTTAGTACCAATATATTGGTAAAGTTAGGTGCTTTGACATTTGTACCATTAGTTTTTCTACAAAATCAAGTATTTTTATAAAAAGAAAGCATTCTATATCTTAGGGACCTCCTTAAATCCATCCAGCAATTTTTACGTGATGTTAAAGCTCGGGGCACATAGAATCCGTCATACGTTGTACTTTGACATATTCAACTAAAGTTAAAGTAACGACGGATGAGGTTGGCACAATGAATACTTTGCTGACGGATATTAAATCAAAGTTTGCTCTCTATTTTTATTCAGTTTTAAATTTAATTTGTATTTTATTCACTTGTTAATTTAATTAAATTTGTATTTTTTTGTTTGCCACCAAAATTGTTTTATTAAAATCACAAAACACAATTAAAACACAGCAAGAGTTAAAGGAAAACAGAAGAAGAAGCAGTTGATAGTTGTCAAAGTATGCAACATACGTCAAAAGTTAAAAGTTCACCAACTTTCGTACTTTGCATTGACGGACACGTATTGATTGTGAAAAAGCTCATAAGAAAACGTGTATTTTAACTGACTTGTCAGTTGAATTTGTCAAAGTTTAACGTATGACGGATTGTATGTGCCCCGGCCTTAACACAGACAGACGAGCAGGTAAAATTCCACGTAAAAATTCAAAATTTTCGAAAAAATTTTCATGTATACAAATTCATGGCGGTCTTCAATTGTATTTATTAAAATAGGAAAAAGAAGCTTTTCTTAATTCTGATCATATGCAAATGTTAGCGCTAAGTGATAAATCTCAGGAAGACATCAAAATTTACAGACATGGTCTGTTCATAAAATTCGGAGAAGATAAGTTCACAAAGTTCAGGATAAATCTTTATTTCTATACTTGAAAGTAAATTTATGTATTAAAGAAAAAGACTTAAAGCCATCTCTACTCTGCTTTATTTTTCGACTTATACTCATAATTTCTTCATTGAGTCTTAAACTTTAACCCATTCGTGTCTCTAGAATTACAAATTATTTTGAGTGATACCTGAAGGTTGCATCATATGCATCAACATCATTTGTCCATAGTTGTTCCCTAAATGCGCTGTTTGATTCCAGAATAGACATTTTGTTCATTGAATATACTTTTTACACAAATCAAATATTTGTAGTACTTGAACCAGTTTGTTTATATGCTGATCAAACTGTAGCAGTAAAACTCAGGTTAGACTTACAAGGTGGTCTGTAAAAGAGTCTTAGAAAACAACAGGTTTTTACACTTACAGAATGTATGCGATTATAATACGCAGTAGGAAAAAATAACTAATGCAGAGAATGTTCATCATTTCGACGTAGTCAATGATGGCGACTGCAAGCGATGAGGAGTGAATGATGCCAAAGAAGGGTTTTTAAGCATATGCAGTCCAATTCAATACTCATGCGAAACTAAGCAACAAGCAAGTCCTTTGCAATTTCATTTTGTTACATTTCCACTCTCACAGCACGGGTGTGTCCTTATGTTGAGTTGTATTGGGTGTTTTTCAAGCCCTTTAGAAATTACGAAAGTTTTAACTGTTGAGTAAGCCGTCACAATGCGCTAAGTTTTTGGCTACTCATATGAATATATCCAAAGCTACGTTAAACGCTGAGTTTTATTTTTGATTTAACCGCGTAATGTTTATGGCCAAATTTCGATTTTATTTTAAATGGGAATTTAAATGAGAACATTTGTCCAAATGTTCACGTAAACAGTCAAGCATGCCCTGAGCAACGATAAAGTTTTTACCTACCGATCACGCACCACTATCTCCTCCTAAGTAATTTTATACTAAAATAAAAGTAATTTTAAACAAATATAATTAAAATTTTTTGGAACTATGCGATACTTTCAAGGTTATTTTTCTTCTACTCTAAATTTATTTTTTTTTTAAGTGATGTTTTCGGCTCAGATTATTTTTTTATTTTAATTTCTAAAAAAAATAAAATTTATTATTAAAAAGAAAAATTATTTACAAATAAATATATGCGAACGTTTTCTAAAGAAAACAAGAAAAATTAGACGCCACCAAAATGAAATGCTGCATTTTTTAGATAGCTACATCCTTCATCCGCATTTTTCACATCTATTTACCTAAGGTTGTGTATATTGCAAATATTATCTATTTCTTTTTTTTTTCGTTTTCTTCGAAAATCTTGTAACTAATTTTTCTTATAAAAATTTTTTTGGAATGAACCTAAGCCTAAAAAGTGAATTTTAGTTCATATAAAGTAAATTCAATTTCATTTTTAATATCAACGTTTTAAATTCTGATTTCTTAAAAATTAAAAAAATACATTTCCTTTTAGCTTAATTGTTTTTTGTCGCTTGTTAAATAAAAATTTATAGCTTTCCTGAGGCAGGAGAAACATTAAAGGGTTAACGAGGTTAATATTTAAAAAAATTGCCAAACAGGGAATAAACCATTCCACAGGAGATTCTAAAGACTTCATGAAATGTGAATAAAGATCGAGTTGTGGTTAATGGACATCGTTAACTCACCTTATTTAATGATAACTTGTTGCAAAATATAATTTAAATTGAGCCTAGCGGCTGTGGTTTAAACAGGATGGCTCTACGTGTCTATGGCCACCACCGAATAATTCAAAACAAAATTTGACGATAAGCTTAACTGCTAGATCTCGCAATCTACATCTCTCCTTTAGTTATGGTGGAGCTACGTGACTAACATTTGATGTTAAGAGGTCAATACTTTTTGTGTTATTCGTGTTAGAAACATTTACCTCGACGTTCAGAATGCGCTTCGTTAATAACAACCACATTTTTACAATAACGAATTTTTCGAAAAAAAAACCTATTAAGAGCACAATACTCGCTAAGCTTTTGGGGTATAAATATTTATATTTGAAGGAATCAAGCAAAATTAAAGTAAATAAACACATAAAAGATTCCGAATAATAAATTTTCATATTGAGTTATTAAAAGCATTGTGTTTTTATAGTGAATATATCTATCCGGAATGAAAAAAACAAAACAAAAATAAATATTAAATAAGCGAGATTTCCTATGAATTTGTTTATTGCTTCCTTGTTGCAATGACTAACCTGTAATTATTCTGTTATTATTCTTTAACTATAGCAACAATAAAAACAAAAACACAAATTTAAATTTTCAACGTAGCTTTTCTTTATGTGCCTAAACCACACTATTTTGATGAAACATATACTGCGTGAATTATTTAAAGTAATAAAAACAACAATAGATAAAATTTTAAAATTTTTCAATAAATAATAATTACTTACTTTCGCCACAAAATAAAACATTTCAATTTAATTAACAAAATAAATGTACATATTTATATGTTTTCCTAATTAACCAAAATTGCAAATACAAAATATTCATAAATATTTAACAATTTAGTTTCAAATTAACTGCGATAACAAAATAGATTTTATTATTGTACGGTTTGTAAAAGCCGTTCTACCACAAACTAATAAAAAAATATTTGTTTCCAGGAAAAGCAACACAACAAAAAGTAATCTATGAACGAAAATTTATGTTGGATAATTACGTTTCAATAGCGTAGCAAATGTTTTGTAAAACAAATAAATTAATAAAGACTAAAATATTTATGAATAAGTAAATATAAATTAATTGTATTATTTATCGAACAATATTTTCTAAATATATAAGAGTTATTTAACACATGCTGAACAGCCGCTGTTACTGCGGTGCTAGAGTTTTTTGTTTGTTAAATAAGAGATACCATGAGTTAAAACCTCAGAAAAAACTTAAGTACAAAGAATATAATTTTTGTCAAAAAAACACCTTTTGTTGATTTTTAAAATCTCTCCTCTTTTATATAAATTTGTTACATTTTTGTGGGCTTTACGCACTGTGCGTCGCACAGTAGCACATATTTTGAGAAAATCATGTTTTGTGGTTACTGATCTTAGAGTTTTCTTAATTATTTGAAGTAAAATAAAATGTAGAACTCTGTTCCAACTACAACACACAGAACAGGGTGATCCAAAATTGAAATTTTAAAAAGAAATTCTTAAATAAAATAGGTGAATGCATATGTTTATTATGGCATTCTTTCGAATGTAAGTTTTATTATTACGTAGGTAAGGAAATGTAAACTAATTCCTTGCCTAATTGAATTACACAGTTTTGTATACAAGAGATTTGCGCACACGCTGCATGGGATGATCTGTACCTGATTATTCTTAGTACCTGTTTATTTTTGCAGAAAAACGAAAGAAAAAAGAACAAATTTAAGAAAGACATCTTTAGCTAGACCTTATAATCGACCATTCTAAATAAAGAGAAGGAAATTCGAATGATGAAAATACCGAAAGAAGATTTTTTCCGATCCAAAAACTGCAGCATCTATCACAGATGTAGATTATGAGTTAATACGACAATTCAAAATCATATTACAAGTCTTAGCATGCAGCACAAAGATAAATGCAAAAAAAATTTAGTGACTACGCTAATAAAACAGCTGCACTTTACAATGAAAAATACTCTTGCAGATATATGTCTTCAATGGTTCATAAAACTTTGTATATTGGGGAGCAAATCATCCAACATTATTTGCTACCAATAGGAAATTTGTCAGAAGCTTACAAGAAAAAAGGAACAAAGATTACAGATTCTTTCGCGAACATAGCACAATAAAAATGTCTAGATGTTGTACTAATGAAGACCTTTTTCACCATTTTGTTGTGTACTTCAGATGCGTATATGTCCAACATCCAACAAAAATGGAAAACAGCTCCACTCGAATCTAGAGAGAAGGCTAAACAACTAGTAGAAGATTAAAATCAATGCTATTTAGAAAAAAAATTACTAAAATTGCTTAATGTATAGTGGCTCTTTCATTTGAAAGTATACATATGTAGGTAAATTAATCAATATTTATTTTTTTAATTGTTGTTATTTCTTATTTTTTCGAAATTTTGTTATACTGGAAACAAGAAACAGAATTACTTAAATTAGGCTAAAGCTGTAAACATATTCACCACAGCAACTACCGACTGCAAAATTTCAAATATAGAAAACATGTGTACATATGAGAATACATAGTTATTTTGAAGATAGCAAGGAAATAAGGCGAAAGGTTGTTGTCTAAGCTGATTTTGCTGTGCAGTCCAATTAAACTAATTTCTATTTTTGTTGGCGACAATAGACAGTTGAGTGATGTCAGTACTATAAGTCATGAAAATTAATAAGTGCTTAAAAACCTCTTATTCGGAAAAAAGAAAAAACAATAAAAACTTAAAATAATCTTGTGTTATTTATTAAAAGATTTATTCATATATTTAAAATTTTATATTAGTTTTTAAGTTTAGGTGCATGCATATGTATTTTCAAGTATTTTTTAGTAAAAAACACTTCAATCGCGCTGGCGAAAATATACGAAGAATAATTTTAAGTGTTTCAAAGGAATGTTTTCGAGTGTTTATAAAATCACAATTTCTTTTTGTGTGGACAATATTTAGTAAAATATGTATTTACTTTTTTCTAATGATAATTTGAATTTCTTTATTTATATTGTGGGGGACACCTATTAATTTTTAACAAAATTGTATTTTTGGTAGATATCATAATATTATATTGCTTTTAACATTTTACTGTTTGAGTATTTTTTTTTTTTTTGCAGTAGACTAGTAACTTCGTTTTCATTTGAGGAAAATAGCGCAATACATTTTCAATTTTTAGACAAGCGAAACGAAAAATCGACGCACTCTTAAAAAATATTGTTTAAGTCTTCTAATAGCCTCTTACACACAATAATCATATTTTTATTATGTAGTTGCTACGTTCAAAATAATTCTGTAGCTTGCTTTGTGGCGGCAAATTTAACTAGCAGCATTTTCTGCCGTGTTTTCGTGTAGCCTGCTGTGGCGAATGTGTTTAAAGCATAAGGGTTTATAATATGTATTTGAAAAACCTAATTTAAATAAAGTGACTTAAACTAATTAACATATTAATATTTATTTAACTGTGATAATAGAAACCTTTTAATTTACTGTTAGTAAGGTGTCTCGATCAGTGGTGCCAAAAATCTTCATAGAAAAATCTTCATTTATCGAAAAAAAAAAAAAATATCCTAATTTATGTGTAAAACACATACACGTTGTGTATGGCTGAAAAAAACATTGCTCCTCTATAATACATGTGAAAAGTCAATTGACAAAATTTTGGTTGGAATGTGTTTAATATTGATCTGACAAACCAATCTGACATCAGATGTTTTATAATTCTAAAAAGTATTGCAAAAAACCTTTAACGTATAAAAATAATCAACGGCGGTTGACCATTGGTGGTATCACTAGCCGGTTGCCGGTAATATTTTATATGACCAAAATCTGAAATTTTTTAAAACTATTTGATAACATATAAGTAAATTCTGTAATATTATTTAATGCACTCTAATCTTTTTCATATTTATAGTAAAAAGAGATAATTTAAATTGACATGTCTTCAGTAATTTCGTAACGCACACAAAAATATTCAAAGACGTTAACAAGCCATTTTAAAATAGAACGGCTTGAATGTCTGTGAGTTAATTGAAAAAGTAAATTTAATTTTTTTTTAATTATTTGTTGTTTTTTTTAAATAATTGAAATAATATTACACAATTCAAATGTTTTAGTTTAAGAATTAATTTTGATACATTTTTCAAAAAATCGCTTAAAAAAAGACCATTTTAATTAAATTTGCGAGCAGATCACCTGTTGAAAACAAATTATAGTTATGTCAGACAAATGTCGTGTATAGGAAGCTTAATTCACTATCCGCTCTAGAAATATTTGACATTGTGTGCCAAAACTCTTCCGCAATAACATTTTCAAAATACCAACAATATTAATTAAATTCATGTGGCGAAGTTTCCTTAATTCGCCATCGAATTTTTGTATCTCACTGTTTTCAATTTAATTTGGAGAAAGTTTTATTAGACTTACCAGTGAATAAACTTTTTTTTTACCAATAACGCTTTAACAAGAAGTTGCAAAATAAGTCGTCAAACAACTAAATAAAAAAATCTTAATTTTAGAAAAAAGATCTTTAAATCTTATTTTAATTAAAAAATCTTGAAAATGAAGGTACAATCTTCATTCTGGCATCGCTGGTCTCAATATTGACGTAATTTTGACTCATCTAAATTCACACAGAGAGTATATAAAAATAAGTTCGCTATAAAAATTATTCTGGACAATAAATTTTAAAGACGGCGAATATGACATAAATGACCTTATATTTCAAAGCGTTAAAGGAAGTTGCTTAAAATATACAGAGGATGTACTGCTATGGGTACTATAAGAACAAGTACAAAACACCTAAATAAAATGAAGAATATACCAAAACTAAAGTGATTTTCATAGGTATGGCCTTGTTTTTTTGAACCGTAATAGGCTGAGACAGTAAATTTTTGATGTTAAAAACGTGTTACAATATATACGTGATTTCCACAGGAAGTTTTATAAAAATTACCCAAAGTATGTGCTAATCTGTCCGCTGCAAGAAAGTTAAAAATATAAAATTAAAAAATTAAAGGATGAACTGGCGGCTTCATTTTAATATTCTTTTCTTTTATTCAAGATTTTTCTTATAAGATGAAAGGAACCGCCCAACGAAAAATTTCAGAAGAGGTAATCGATTGTAAAAGCAAGTATTTTTGGCGAAAGGACTTTCCAACATAATGATTTTAACAAGACATGAGACTTTTGTCATCAATTACAGAGAATTGATTTCATTGATTTCTGCAGAAACTAATAATAATCATTAGTACACATTTAAAGGCATTCACTTTTAACTTAAAGAACTGGTTCAATTATTGTTTCCTTTAACCTGCAATAATGCTGAGCTTCACATTTATTGCTCAATTGCACTTTGTATTCTTTATTTTAGTTTATACTGTCGTTGTAGCTTTACATCTATTCAGCATATTTTAGAATTATTTTTCTCTGCCGCTTCAATTGCTGCCAAAATAGTTAAATTACAAAAGTATAAAAGTCATATCCGCAAAAACATTCATATTGTAAAACTTACATTTCTTTCCTATGTATGGCTGTGTGACGATTGTTTCTAAACAAACGCAAACAGACATACAAACATGCATACATACCGTTGGTTTTTTTTATTTATTTTTATCGTCAAATCGAATATCGCAAGTACATAAATGTAAAGTGCTATTTCCTAGAAATCTTAATTATTACAACAAACTCTAATATCCAATGTTTATAATCTTAAGTGGAGCAATAAACTTTTGTCTAAACTTTTAAAAAATAATATTTTATGCGATTCTAAGTGGAACAATAAACTCTTGCGTAAACTCTTGAAACTCTAGCAATAAGCAACATTGTAATTCTTTGTAAAACGTATTGAACTTTAATTACCAAATGTTAATAATATTAAATGGCACAATAAACTCTTGCAAATCTAGCAATAAGCAACATTGTAATTCTTTGTAAAAAAATATAGAACATCGATTAAGCAATATTGAATTATAAACTATTTAATATTGACTTTGTAATATTTGTGATGGCATTGCGTTTTCCTTGTAAAACCATCACTATTTAAGTATGTAATTTTTGAAGAATAAAGACAGAAAGAGTTTTACTTTCAAACGAACAACTAGAAATTTCGTTGTTTTAATTGGCGCAGTCGGTAGGATCCCGCGAGTAATATCCTTCGTAAAGAAAGCTACTTTTCATTTTTATGAATTAACGCGGTGAAAAAAAAAATCCTTTGGAAGATCAAAGGACCCTAAATTTCGGTTCGTTGAAAGTAATATTTTGGAAATTATTAAAATCCTTTGGAAGATCAAAGGACACGGAAAGAATATAAACACTTTTAAAAGTAAATTTTTCCAAAATTTTTTTTTCAAAAATTCTTTGAAAGATCAAAGGAACCTTAACTTTATATTGTGAAAGTGAACAAATAAATACAAAATAAAAATAATAACTTTTACAAACCAACGAAGAATTTTTTTTAAGTGGTTAAAGTGACCTTTTTTTTGTCATCAAACAAAAGAAGAAGAGTGTTCAGGACAGAGAATAATTACCAGGCATCTCAGAAGACCACAACAATAAGCACAACCACTGCAAAAATTTCAACCAACCGAAGAACCTGCCAGAAGAAATCATCAACCAATCCACAAAAAGAAGAGTGTTCAGGACAGAGAATAATTACCAGGCATCTCAGAAGACCACAACAATAAGCACAACTACTGCAAAAAATTTCAACCAACCGAAGAACCTGCCAGAAGAAATCATCAACCAATCCACAAAGTAAGCTTATTCCAAATTTTTATATTAAGTGATAGTTAAGACAAAAAATTAAAAATTAAATTATATATAAATGTGTGTAACTGAAATAAATGATATAGAGTTGGATATAGAAAGATTAATTTTATATACATTTAAAGAAGAAGACATTGAAAAATTACGGAAAATTTCCAGAGAAATATCCTTAACCAAATTAAAGGCTAAACGAATTTATTTGAGAAACAAGAAAGCAAAGCCAAAGAATATTAGAATCTAGTTTTTTTCCCCTTTCCTTTCCCAATCTTACTGAATTTTTCAAAATGGTAGACGAAGCACGAAATCAACCCAATAGGCTAGCCATAGACCCACTTAAATATCTCAATAATTTACCTGACTTCTATGGAGACACTAGGGACCTACAAAGCTTTATAACACTCATAGATAGAATAAACCCACACTTGCAGACATACGATGAGTTAGCGAAACAACTTTTCTCAGATATAATAAAATCTAAATTAAAAGGAAAAGCAAGACAGACAATAGAAATTAATTGCCATGCCACCTCCTGGGCGCAAATGAAGAACGTACTTCAAAATAACTTTGGCGATAGGCGTACCATTGACGAACTTTTCGACGAACTGAGATCAGCAACTTTCAAGACTAATACTGTAGATTTTTACAATGAAATCAAAGACAAACTACATAGGCTCAATAACAAAATTGTAATTATACTAGGAGAAACAGAAGCTGCAAGACAGAGTGCCACAAACAATATGCAAACAGCATTAAACATATTCAAAAATAAGATACCAGAACCAATGAGGACAATTCTCTTTTGTAGAAGCCCAACAGATATAGAGCAAGCAATGGACATTTTATTTCAAGCAGGTTACGCCTATTCAGGGAACCCTGCTAATCAAAAACACTTTATACCTAAACAACAACAAAGTTTCAACAACAAACCTAATAATAATCGTGGTCCACACAAAAACCCCGTTCATAATCGACCAAATCAATTCCAAAACTTTCGAAATATCGGGGAAAGACAAAAATATTTAGATAACCGCCAAGATGCTAACCAAAGACAAACCAACAGGAACCCAGTCCAACCGCACTATGGAAACAATAACGTTACTGATTTTAGGTCCCAAAATCAATTCCAGCGACAATATATACCCAGAGAACACACTCAGTGGCATAACAACCAGAATTTTCAACCTGCACAACAACACGAACCCATGGACGTCAATGTTAACGAAATATCAGAAAATTTTCGGGACAAAGCCTCGGGAAACAATTACCATTTATAACAATAAAAACCAAATTAGGATTTATTAGGTTAATAATAGACACAGGGGCAACAAATTCAATTCTGAACCCAGGAATTTGTAATCCAAAAAGAATTCATTCAACAAATCCAATTCCCGTAAAAACACTTCAACATCAAGTTTACGTAAGGGAAAAGGCTATAGTACCTATTTTTGAAGAATTTGGCACTAACTCGGACAAAACACTTGAATTTTACATAATAAAGTTTCACAATTATTATGATGGTCTGATAGGCAATGACATTTTAAGACCATTAGATGCATGCATAGATTATAAGAATAAGAAAATAACCATCGGCAATAAGACATTAACGATATTTTTTGGAAACGAGGTGATAAATAAAAAAAGAATACAAACTCTACATGACTCTGAGTTGATTTATTTTAAAGAGGAATTTGATGGGAAAATTCTGAGAGAAGGCATTTTAGACTCAGAGGACGGCAGGGTAGAAATTAACTTATTATCTGAAAACAATCGCGTATCTACGCAGAAGGTAGATCACGAAAATTTTAGTGTAATTGAAGAAAAGAAAATAAAACCACTATTAGAACAAATTCGAACGGAACACCTTAATTTAGAAGAAAAAAAAGAACTACTAAAATTGATAAACAAATATTCAGACATTTTCTATCAGGAAAATACAAAATTGACTTTTACCTCAGCAATAAAACACGAGATCAGAACCACTGACAATATACCCATACGTACCAAATCATATCGTTACCCTTATATACACAAGGATGAAGTCCAAAAACAAATTCAGGAAATGCTTGATAATAAAATTATCAGGCACAGTAATTCTCCTTATTCCGCACCTATTTGGATCGTTGCGAAGAAGGCCGATGCAAGCGGAAAGACTAAATGGAGACTTGTCATCGACTATCGGAAACTTAACGAAGTAATCATAGATGATAGGTACCCAATTCCTAATATTGATGAAATTCTTGATAAACTGGGAAGATGCCAGTATTTCACCACGCTAGATTTAGCGAAAGGATTTCACCAAATAGAAATTAAGGAGGAAGACATTCATAAGACCGCCTTTACTGTAGAAGGAGGACACTATGAATTCCTAAGAATGCCGTTTGGATTAAAGACAGCCCCAGCGACGTTTCAAAGGTTAATGAACAATATTCTTAAAGATTACATTAATTAAATTTGCCTCGTTTATTTAGATGATATAATTATTTTTTCCACATCCCTTCAGGAGCACATTAATTCAATTAATTTAATTTTTAAACGCTTACAAGAAGCAAATCTTAAAGTACAATTAGATAAGTCAGAATTCTTAAAACAGGAAACCGAATTCCTTGGACACATAGTAACCCCGCTAGGAATAAAAGCAAACCCCAAAAAAATTGAGTGTGTAAAAAATTTCCCACTTCCCAAGACTCCCAAGCAAATAAAACAATTTCTTGGATTAACCGGATACTATAGGAAATTTATAAAAGATTACTCCATGATCGCTAAACCCATGACCAAATACCTAAAAAAGGACACCAAAATGAACATTGCTGATCCGCAATACATAGAAAGTTTCAATACTCTCAGAACATTATTAACTCATGATCCGTTTTAGCATACCCAAACTTTTCTAAAAAATTTACCCTTACGACCGACGCAAGTAATTTTGCTTTAGGAGCAATACTTTCGCAAGACAATCACCCCATTTGCTACGCAAGCCGAACTCTTAACGAACATGAGTGTAATTACAGCACTATTGAAAAGGAGCTTCTAGCTATCGTTTGGGCTACTAGATATTTTCGACCATATTTATTTGGACGTAAATTCGTAATCGAAACTGACCACAAACCACTCACGTGGTTATTTTCCATAAAAGAACCAAATTCAAAATTGGTAAGGTGGAGATTAAAGCTCTCAGAATTTGACTACGAAATTAAGTATAAAAAAGGGACAAAAAATAGTAATGCGGATGCACTCTCAAGAATAGAACCTGATTCTGCCAATATTAATTCTCTAGAAACAGAAGCTCTCAGCATAAAAGAATCGGAATCACCTATAAACATGTTTAAAAACCAAATTATTGTTACTAAGATTTCCTCAGGAGCAGCCAGAATTAAAAATAAAAAAATATTTAAAAACAATAGGAAAGTTATAGGAGTCAAGGAACTTGACAGAGAAACTTCAATCTCTTTGCTAAAAAATCATTTTAATCCTACTAAGTTGAATGCTATCATAATAGATAATGATTTTTTTCCAATTCTGAAGGAAACTTTCGATGAATTGTTCTCAACTAATAAAAGTTTCAGAATAATAAGATGCTTCAATTTATTAGACGACGTGGAAAATGAAGAAACACTTAGCGAAGAAATAAAAAAGGAACACATAGATAAGAATCATAGAGGTATTGTAGCTGTTTTTGAAGAATTAAAAACACGAATCTATCATCCTCAACTTAAGTTGAGAATAACGCAATTCATAAATAATTGTGAAATTTGTAACATAGAAAAATATGACAGAAAGCCTCCTAAAATACCTTTTAAAATTACAGAAACACCCAATAAACCTAGAGAAATTATACATATCGACGTGTTCTATACCTTACAAAAACAACTTTTTATGACCATAATAGATAAATTTACAAAATTCGCTTCAGCCTATAGAATTTGTGGAAGAACTTGGACGGAATTCAAATCAAAACTTATTCAATACTTCTCAATGTATGGTAAGCCAAAGAAAATTGTTGTGGACAACGAACTAGGGTTTAAAGCAATTCCATTAATACAATTCCTAAACGACGAAAATGTAGAAATACACTATACTTCAAACAGCAATCATTCCTCGAACGCAGATGTCGAGAGATTACATAATACCATTAATGAACATATTAGGCTTTTGCGACATGACGAAAATACTCGTAGTGAAACTGTTGAAGATAAAATAGCAAGAATAATAGGGTTTTATAATAATACCATACACAGTACTACAAAAGTAAAACCACTAGACTTTATAAATGGAAAAATTTCAGAAGAAGACTATCCAAAATTTTATGACTTAATGGTGAGAAAAAAAACAAAATACATTGACACTTTAAACAAAGACAGGACTGACGTAGAATTGGAAGAAGGAAAAAATTTTATTAAAGAAATAAGAGGTGGAAAAAACCACCGTAAATATAGGAAAATAGATGCTAGTAAAATCGATAATGAACATCTGAAAGACAATAAAACAAATCTTAAATACTACAAAGCTCACGTTAAACCATTTAAAAAATATCAGAATAAAGAATCTAATGCAAAGATATTGATTAACACTAATATATATTTTTAGATGCTAACTTGGCCTATAATTTTTACCTTGTTCATCGCTACAAAAACACAACTCTTGAACATCCAAGACTTGACTAGTAATAATGGTTACCTCCCCATTAAAGTGGACGAAGTTAAAACTATTGAACAGTATAATAAAATCCTTCATGTAATCAACATAACGGCATATACAGACAGTCTACACCTCATATATCAGAACATAAAAACAATAAACAACAGCATTACCAGAACTAATCCCGAAACAGAATCCCTTCTTGACAGTATAACAAAAAATTATGACATATTGAATGTAAAAGTTAGTAACCTGAAACCACACTTTAGAGAAAGAAGAGGCCTTGTTAATATATTAGGAAAAGGTTTGAAATATATTGCGGGAACTATGGACAGCGATGACGAGACTCAGATAAAAAATGCACTCAACTCGATGGAAAATCAAATAGACAATCTCACAATTTTTAATAATCTCATAAACAATCAAATACAGAATATAACTGATCACATCAACCAAAAACAAATAATAATAAGTACTTATTTTAACAAATTTAAAAACTTTATCCAAAAAAGGATTAGAGATTTGGAAGATGAATTTAGACTTATAAGCCACATATATCAAGTAAATAATGACATCGCCCTATTGAAAAACCATGTAGACGACATTGGCCAAATAATTTTTTCCAGCAAGCTAGGTATAATTCCAACAGACATACTCACAAGGACAGAACTAGACTTAATTACCAGTTTTGATAGTTATACAAATATCAAAGTAGCAGTAATATTTGAAAAGGAAAGCATTGTAATAATTCTTTTAATACCACAATACTCAAGTTCCGTATTGTCAAAAATCATATTTGAACCAATACCAAATATTAAAAACAAATCCATATCACTTAAAAACAATGAAGTACTTGTTGATACAGATAATAAAATATATGAAATAAAGATTAAAGAAAATCTTAAAAGAAATTTGGTCCAAATTAAGGATAATTGTCTGGAAAACATTGTTAATTTTAAAGAAGCAAATTGCAAAATGACATCAATGGATGTTTCTAGTATAAGCGAAATAATGCCAGGCGTTCTAATATTTAAGAACTTTTACTCTGAAATCAAACATGATTGTAATAATAAGAATGACCTTAAAGTAGCGGGCACCTTCCTAATTAAGTTCGAAAATTGTGGAATTTATACATTGGATAAAAACTTTACAAATGTTAAAATAAAATTGTACGAAAATTTTATCCTGCCAAATTTTATAACAAAAATTAAAGAAAATTCTAATACAACTGTAACCGATTTAAAACTAGAATCTTTATATTTGGAACAAATTAAACACAAAGAAACTATTAAACAAATACTTTACCATAATTATAAATCAAAAATTATTAATATTAGCATCAATACAATAATCATACTTTGGATTTCGATATTAATTTTGATCCTATTATATGTGAAGACTAAAAGCAAAGTTATAATTTCGTCGGAGCCTCAATCTAACGGTGGGGGAGTTATATCCGCAAAAACATTCATATTGTAAAACTTACATTTCTTTCCTATGTATGGCTATGTGACGATTGTTTCTAAACAAACGCAAACAGACATACAACCATGCATACATACCGTTGGTTTTTTTTATTTATTTTTATCGTCAAATCGAATATCGCAAGTACATAAATGTAAAGTGCTATTTCCTAGAAATCTTAATTATTACAACAAACTCTAATATCCAATGTTTATAATCTTAAGTGGAGCAATAAACTTTTGTCTAAACTTTTAAAAAATAATATTTTATGCGATTCTAAGTGGAACAATACTCTTGCATAAACTCTTGAAACTCTAGCAATAAGCAACATTGTAATTCTTTGTAAAACGTATTGAACTTTAATTACCAAATGTTAATAATATTAAATGGCACAATAAACTCTTGCAAATCTAGCAATAAGCAACATTGTAATTCTTTGTAAAAAAATATAGAACATCGATTAAGCAATATTGTATTATAAACTATTTAATATTGACTTTGTAATATTTGTGATGGCATTGCGTTTTCCTTGTAAAACCATCACTATTTAAGTATGTAATTTTTGAAGAATAAAGACAGAAAGAGTTTTACTTTCAAACGAACAACTAGAAATTTCGTTGTTTTAATTTATAAACTCTTCGATATGCCATGGTATATAAAGAAAAACACACATTACTTCATTTAACATCAAAAGGCAACAATTTAATGAATAAATAAAAATAAATAAACAAATAAACAAAGAGAAGCAAATTAAAGAACTAATAAACCGCAAAAAACAACAGCCTGTATTTAGTGGTAGAATGATGGCAACTGAACAAAACACAATTTGGGGTTTTGTAAAAATTTATTCAAATCGCTAAAAATCATGCGACTCACGTTTGAGTGTTCATTTATTCACACGCATACATATAAAAATTTAAAACAAAACAATTCTACATTAAATAATTTTCATTATATTTGTTTTCATGATTTCTTTATGTTACCGCTGTTGTTTGTAACATTCCGTATTAATAAAAATACTATTTTAGAAGTAATGAAAATATCAAAAAGATGTTGATATTTAGGCAAACCACAAAACTAACATTTTATATGTTTATTTTATAGGTATTTATTTTTGCTTTTTAGTTAAAGCAAATGATATTAAAGTCCATTACATAGTGGGCAGTTTCAAAATTATTTGAAAAATAAATAAGTCATTTCCTAACTATTAGTCAGAGCGAGACTAAATTATAATCTTTGAAACTAAAAATCTTCGTCTAATTAATAGAAAAATATGCTTCCTTAAGAAAATTTTCTTTCAAATGTTTGGAAATTGACCAACGTAAACCCTTTAACTGAAAAGATATTCATGTGGTATATTGTTTAATAAAATTGAAGTTGTGTTTTTGTGCATGTTAACTATAACTATTAGAAGTTAGAGTGCTGTATTCGGATATGCCAAATCTTATTACCCTTCACCAAATATGAATAACCACATCAACGTATAAATCGGCAAAAAAAAAAAAATTATTTCTGTTCAAAACTATTTTTTTTTCCAAAATTGCAGGTTATTGTCCCAGCTTAGTAAATAAACAGGCTACTGTAACAGTTGTGGTGAAAAGCTTACCAGTTTTTTGTAACTTTTTCATTATTTTTTTATAGATAGGCCTACATAATTTACATCACCTTTGGGGACACCATTTAATTTTTAGATCTATTTTTGTATTAGTTTTTGCTATTGGGAGTAATAATTATATACATATATATTTACAAATTTTATAGTTATGTTGTTTGCGGTTCGTATTACACATAAAAAAACATATTTTGTAGGGAGATAACCTTTATTATTTAAAATTTTGAGCTGCTTAAAAAACAGACCCAATCTGTAAGCATAATTTTTAAAATAAAGAAAACATAAGTTTTTTATTTTTTCCCAATCAGGATTTCAATTTTTTTTTCTTTTTTTTTTTGGAAGACGTCCGCATACTAAATTTTTCTTTCTATAAATTTTTTAAATTAAATTAAAAAATAAGACGAAAAAGTAAACGAAAATTTTAATTCTTTGAGAATGAATAAATTTTCAAAATCGGTTCAAAATAACTGAGTTCTGCGGGCACAAACATTAAAAAAAGCAATATTCATATTTTCTTCTTAAAATTAAATGCAACCAATTGAATAAATGTGTCAGCCAATATCTATCGAGATCTCATTAAAAATGTACATCAATCGGATAGGTAAGTAATAGCAACTTAAAGCGATTCATAAAGGTATTTTTACTTTATGTCAAGGTATTTATACTTTGACCTACAGTGCACTAAGAACAATGTCTATTATTATCATTTTATATGCAATGTTTTTTGTTTTTAATTATATAAAGAAAACTAAAGTTTTGCATGTTTGTTAATAAATAAGTGAAAGCTGTACCAGGAACGAAGTTGTAGGAAATAATAAAAAACTAAATTTAAGATCAGCAAAATTTTATTATTAAATATTTAAAAATACGAAATTTATTTTTTCATTTCAAGATTCTTCTAAAATTTTAATTATTTTTTTTTTTTTTTTTATTATTTAAAATTACAAGAGACTATCAAAGTTACACTTTGTGTTGTGTTTTATTACAACTGAAAACTATAGTTTGAGGGTGCAAAATAATAAAACAATAGATAAATAAATAAGTATTAAGTAAAAAAAATATATTTCATAAATTTATTATATTGCCGATGTAAAAATACCTTTGAAAGATACATATTTATTTAAGGTCGAGAAGTATAATATATTATTTAAAGAACAACAATTATGTTTATACACAAAAAGAGAAAAAGATTTTTCAAGGCACTACTGTTGAGTTAGTTATTATTAAAGTACTGTAACAAAGGAGAAGAGTAAATAAAGTAAAAAAGTTATTTGAAAAAAAGAAAACAATCCTATTGTTATTTACTGATATTTCTTAAACCTATGATAAAGTATAGACTGAAAGCACTCTATATAAGCTGAAAAAAAAGCTGCTTGAAAACAATTACTTCAGTAAATATTATATGCTTCTATAAAGCTGATTAATAAGGTGAACGTTAACACTTAAAGTAGTATATTTCTAAATTTCGCAAAGCTAATGAAATTATTTTTTATTAAAAAAAATAAAATAAATGATAACCCGATTCAATTTTTTGCGAGTTAAGAGATGTCAATCTGTGACCAACGATATGTAGATAGTATATTGGCTAATCATAAAAGCACGCACTAAAAAAAAACAATAACGTTCTTAGGATAAAGATATAAAACTTAAAAAAAGGGCAGCTGTTCCTTAATTTCCTAAAGATTTCTTGTAAGTCTTATCTCGTAAGCGGCCGCGATATAAAAATTAAAAAAATTTTTCAGCAAAAAAAAGTTTAGAATTTTAAAATCCTTGCAGATGAAGTATAAAAATATTTTTAATGATCGCATATACATTCAATACAAACCTACAATGAAAAAATGAAAATTTAAGGTCAACGTGCCTTTTTTACTTTAGCCTTCATTTATGGGGTGAATGGTGTTAAGTTCTTCCTTTTGTTTATATTTGTACTTTTTGTTTGCCTGTCATTTAAACATGTTTACATTAAAATCCCTACACGTGGGAAAAATCTTGTTTTGTGTGATTTTTTATTGTTTTCTGGTGCTTTGAGTTTCAGGCTTAAGTGGCCCTTAGAAAATTAGCAATTTTTATTATGTGCTGCTATACGCGATATTCAACGTTTTTCTTGCTACCGTAAGAAAACCTTTAATATAAAAATGTACGAATTATTTTTTGTATAAAAAATTTCCTTAACAGCATCAATCGTATTTGTTAAGTAAAAAAAAAACACTTTTTTATTTTCTCAGTTAATAACCATTGAAAGTCTTTATGGTGATTTGTATTTGAGCCATGTTTGGTGATTTTTTTTTTTTTTTTTGTAAATTGTAACCCGCAACGTTATCAAAGATTTTAATTTTTAATTTTTATTTTTGGTTTGCATATTTTGTCGAAGTATACGTATGTTATCAAAAAGCCGTGTCATGGGTATGCTGCAAAGTTATTTCGCTATAAAAATAGAATGTGTTTCATGCAATAACAACCAACAACTTTTAATAAAATCTTTAAGCAATTATAAAACAAAAAGATTCCCATATGCGTTCATTTAGGCAGTTATATGTAAATTTACTATCGTTTTTACACACTTGGACGGCAATATTCAAATATAAAATGAGTTATTTTTTTCCCAAACCCAAAGTATTTTAGATATATAGTGAATTTAACGAAAAATAACTCCTATGGGATTCAGTTGAAAAATAGAATATAAATGTATTTTCTGTATGGGTTTTGGTTTTATTTCTACTTCGTTGTTCGCTGTTAAACAAACACGTGTACCACTCAACTACAGATAGAATTCTTATCTACATACTACGGCATTCATACAAAAGGAATTTAAATTGTTAACATGTTTTTTAACTTTTTTGTTTCTATTACTGTTTTGCTTACATCTGCACAATTTCTAACATTTGAGTTCTGTATTTTTAAAATTTGTTACCAATACAAATTTTTGTTGTCTTTGTTATATTTTGGAAATAAAGTCATGTTAGACAAATGAAAAAAAAATAAATAAAAGAAATTGACTTATAAGCACCACATGCAACAAAAACACAATCATTGGTATGAATGTAGGGCATTTGGTTGTAAACCCTTAAGCTTTTAATACAAGTTCCAACAATTTTACCAAAACAAGAATTAAAAATAGTTGTTTAACTTAAAAAGCAATGAAATCGCCTAGGAATTAAATGTCGAATTTTTCACATAGTGTGGGACAAATAAAATCGTAATTAAGGCTTCTAATTTCGATACTGCTGACCACGACTACCTTACACAGTTGTGTAAGTTCGTTGAGAAAGAATAACGCACACATTGATATCTATGTTTTTAGTTAGAAAAACTTGTTGCACTCGAATTTAACAATCCTTATTAGCCTTAAATAAGTGAATTTGTATGTCTTAAGGTGTGGCCAGATAATTCAAATATTCGACCAAAAAAGCGTATGTTTTTACAAATTTTTATTCAAACTTTCCTGACACGTATCATTACGAATGACGAAGTAAAATATAATAATTTTTTAAGTATTTCAAAAGGAAATATTTTTTTTCCATTAATTAGTGGTTTCTTTATACTAATCTGACCGTACCTTTAAATTACATATTATTGAGTTAAAAGTAATGTGATAAGTAATGCGATGCTACAGTATATATAGTATGAAATACAATCTGTAAATTAAAAAAAAAAATCCCTGTGGAAATCAAATAAATATTAGAATATCTTTGTACTTGTTCCTGTAGTCACTTGGCAATAAATAGCCTGCCTAAATTCATAGTCTTAGCCTATTTCCGTTAAAAAAAATAGGGCTTCATTTAATTATTTTTATAGCAGATATAGCGGTACATCCTCTGCCAAAATTTTAAGCATCTGTTTATAACGTCTTTAAAGATAAGGCCATATTCTTCATACTCACTGTCTTTTGGAAAAACCCTTTATAATATAAATTTATTGTTTATAATTTATTTTTACAGCGAACATATTTGTACATACTTCTTATAAATTTTAAATGTCTTCCACCTACGGTTGAAAAATAAAAGCCAAATAAAACACCATATAATTTAAAAATTAAATTCATAACTTTCAGCACAATCTTTAATTATAAGCATTTGCTGTTATAGCAGCAGTTATAGTTATACATCCTTAGTGAAAATTTTTAAAGTCTACATATAACATATTCTAGGGAGAGACAGATGGACCGTCGGATGGACCGAAGTACAGACATTGTGACGATAACACTAGGATAACATTTTTACAATTTGTGTACCCAACTCCAAAACAAAAATTGATTATAAGAGTTCTTTGTATAAATTCAGACTTATTATTAACCCTTTAAATCCTGAAATCGTTGGAGAAATTTAATGCAGCCAAACTGAGATAAAGAAACGTAGTAAAAATTCTGGCATTCAGACCAACACCGCCAAGGTACATATACGTTAAATATTAAAGGTTGGTTTACAAACAAATGGAAAAGAATAAAATCATTACACTGTATAACAAAAAGCCATCGATACAGTCAGCGAAATGAACGTACATCGTAGAAGAGAAATCTCTTCTATCTTATCAAAGCCGGTAGTAAAAATGAAGGAAATATTTTTTGTTATTAATTTAAGAAAAAAAAATTTTATATTGAAAACTTTAAAACTTGATCAATTCGATAACTATGCGTCCTAGAGCTTAAATAAGCAAAATCTCTGAAAAAATGAATTTTTATATTAAAAACTTTAAAAATTGAGATAAAGTACACGTAAATCAAAAAGAAAACATATTTTTGTTATTAGAAAATATTTAACAATCTTTAGACCTTTTCACAAAAATGATAAAAGTTTTATAACAAAATAGTTTATGCCAAAGCAACACAAAAGAAAAAAATATATTATAAAATGAATGAATGGCAATAAATTTTATACCAAATAAAAGTGTCTTAGATTCGATGTAAAAACAAACCACAGAGGAAATTAGCAAGCGCTTAGACTAGTCTGTTTGTGGTAGAACTAACGAAATGAGGTATGCTGGCGTATATATTTCTTCAATCGTTTTCAAAATCTTACATCTGTATGCATTACCTTTGCTAATCATTAGACTTTGGGAAAGGGACCCATCAATTGGCCTTTAAGTTTGTGCGACTTAATAACTTTAGGTTATTTATTGTGAGGCCACAGAAACCAGCCTTGTAGTGCAATATTGCGGACGAGTTATATGTGACTTACTGGCACCCATTCTCGAAAAGGTGACGCAAAATTGGACGTCCAGAAGACGCAATTTTAATTCATTATACAATGAATTTGTGATGACCCAGCAAGAAATTTCAGAAAAGGTAATCGATTGTGGAACTAAGCATTTTTGGCTGAAGTACTTCCCAACTAGATTATCAACCTAATGATTTTAACAAGGCGCGAAACTTTTATATTAATTATTGAGAATTAACTACAATGATTATTACAGGTAATAATAATCATTATTAGGAATTTAAAGGTATTCCTTTTTAAACTTAAAGAACAGGTTCAATTTCTACTTCCTTTATTTCCGAACTACTATTATGTGTTTTATATGCGAGTAACAAAATCTGGCAGGCACAAAATTTGGCAAGTACTTTTTAAGGTAATGTCTAAGTTTTTGCTGGGAATTTCTGTCCAGTTAACCTGCCTGACAAACCGGCTTCAGGATGTGGGTATTTTACGAACACCTTGCAAATAAAAATCTTTATATATTTCCTAAAATCAAACTTCTACTTTCGGAGATTCCAGCAAATATCTCTATTTGAAAAAGAAGAGAATTTACTTTGAATGAGAAATGCCTCAACTAGTTACAATCTCCTTTATGTCACCATATTTATTAATGAGAGTTTTGAACAACAAATGTGTAGATGGTTGGCATTTAATTCATATAGGACACTTTCATTTTTCATTAAAAAACAATAATCGTTTTTCATGTCAGGGGTTCTTTTTAATATTCATACAAAATGTTTTTGTGTGAATGAGCAGTTTTCAAGCTTCTAACAGCCTGTTTATAGAACACGTCACGAACAAAACGAAACCGGATGGCATATGGACGATTACGTAATAATTAGCGTCCATCTAACACGTTTCGGTTTTTTCGTTTAACTTACGTTGTTTTTCGTGTAAATAAATGTTTTGTCAAATTGTAGTATTGCCAATGTATTAATTAATATTTTTTATTTACTTTTACTACGGCGCTTAATAAGAAACAGCTGAGTTAAATAAACAAAACAAAATTATCAAACAATCAATTTGTTAAAAAAAATTTGTGCAAACAAAAAGTTTAAAGAATTAATAAATAAAAAAGTTTAGAATAATAAATAATAATTGTTAAAGTGTGAGTGTAGTAATTATATGAATATATAATATTTTAAAGTAGATGCCTATGTAGATGTTTTATTAGTGAAAGTGTTACATACATATGTAAAATTTTTAAAACGAATGGTATTTTTTCTTCGCTCAGCCTTGACGTTTCTGACACTACAATGCGCGATACATAAACCAGAAAAAATTGTCATTTGTTACGTTTTTTACAAAAAAAAATGACATTCGTGTTTTAAAGACCCAAAGATGAAAAACGGTAACGTTTTTGCGCTTCTAAACGGCCGATTGTGTTCTGTAAACTGGCTGTAAATATATATTTTTTAATTATAATAATCGTAGAAATAAAAATAAAAAATTTTGAACTCAAAGTGTCTTCAAAAATTTCTTAACCCAAATTCGTTTACTCTTGTTCTTGTCTGTCAATCAGTGATTTTATCTTAATAAGACTTTTCAACTCCTCATCTTTTTTTATGTGACTGCTTGTTAATTTGATTATAAAATTACTTATTCATAACGCGAAATTAAAACAATAAAAAAAAGAAAAAAAAAAGAACAAAATGGTGTCACTTATCATTTTGCATAAATAGAATGAATAATGGGAGAGAAACATTTAGAAAGGAAAGATATAAAAATTTTTACAAATATAATTAAATTCAAACAAAAAAAAAAAAAAAAAAAAAAGATTCAAGGAAGTAAAAGACAAAAATTTGTTAAGCACAAATTATATTTTATGATTTACCATCATGTCTTTGCAGCAAAAATCTACAGCATTTTATTTAATATGCATCTTTGTGTGTGTGTTTCCACCATTTTGCTTTTTTTTCATACATTTTGCTTTATGTTTTTTACTTTTACTGGCCCCTTTACTGTTTTCGCTTGCATTTGTGGAGCTCAAAATTTTCGAAACCGTTCGCATTTTTCCATTGCACTTTTCAATATTTATCGTCATAATTTATATTATGGAGATTAAATTGCTTGGTTGTATGGATGATTTTCAGGGCTTTATTTTTCATTGCGTCGTTTCTTTGTGAAACGGTTAGTAGTGGTAGTATTTTTTTGTCTGTAGTAGCTTACATTCCTGACATCGCTTTTTATGGATTTTTGTCTTTATGTACATTAATAGGAGGGTGAGGTAGTGTGGTTGTGCACATTTTACTTCCACAACATTACAAACGTTTTATTTTCAAACATTTTGGCGACATTTTTACTTTTGGCAAAAGAATGCGAATTAAATGAACCAACTTTTTCCAAAAAACAAAAGAAAAAAAAACAGGAGATTATTGTAATGAAATAAATTGGACAACTGTTCATACATTTCGGCGTAGTAAAATATAATCTTATTTTTTAGTCTTGGGCACATAAAAAACGAAAGAATGATTTAACAATTAAAAAATATTTAGAGCTAGCAAAGCTAATTATAATAAAACTTATAACAGGTATACTTAAAAGGCTACTTAAATTAAATTATGTTATTTTGCTGACCCTACACTTGGTTCTTCTTCTTTTCACAGTATCAGTGCATTCTGTTTAATAAAGGTGAGCATCCGTAAAAGTACCAAGTTTTGCTGAATCTTCTAGGATTTTTAGTTAGACAAAGTAACTACACATAAGCCTTTGTACATGCCACACAGACTAGAAAATACTAAGTCCAGATTTACACTATGCAATTTTTTGAGGCATTTTTTTCTCAATTCCCTATTTAAGTTGCAGCGATATGCGTTATTTAAAAATAAACATAAGCAAAAATAATATACCCTCAAAATCCCAGTAGTACCATATTGCTTACTTCTCTTGCTTCACCAACAAGCAAAAATTTCATGCAAGTTTCATGAAAAATTGCCTAGTCTAAATGCGGTATAAGTAACCCTCAATCTTAAAAGTAAATGAAAGTAGTCAGCTAAGATACTACAAACGACGTGCACTAGGGCTTGCAATAAGGCAGTGCTAAAACTACGAGAGCAAAAAAAAATCGTACTGTTACAATATGAGGTGAGAGAGATCAATTAAATATGGGCACCATTAGTTTAGAAGCTACAAGACGACGGTTTTAGCAGCTTAAACAAGAAAAAATCTTACATGTAAAAAAATTCAGTCATGCCTGAAGATCAAAATCTTTATAAATAAATAGAAAATAAAAAATGGTCTTACTTAGTACCTTCAGAAAAAATTGCTTATATTACGCTGACTAGAAGAGTTTTTAGAATTTATAATAAGGAAAGGCCTAAAAGAGTAAAAATATAATCTTGATAATTTATGTAACGCAAAGCATCGGATGTTTTTTTAAGCTTGCTAGATCCTATGAACCCCACTTTTTATGTTATGACAATTTATTGCAAAATTGTGTTAAATAACTGGGCTCGTTTTTAAATTTAACCAGTTTGTTAAGAAAAAAAATTGCCACATTGAAAACAATCCACAAAAGACTTCACAGAATCTAATTCATCCAGAAAACGTATTAATTAAGGCAGTTTAAATACTAGTAGCATTATGCGTTCTGATTTTTTTAAATAAAGCTGGAGCTGGCATTATAACTGATTGAGAACGTTATCGCACTATAATCAATTTCAATTTGGTTTTGGCAAGATTTGGTTTCAATAGGATTGCGCTAATTTTCATAAAGCTTCCTTTAATTGAACGCAAACTTTGACGTTGAACTGGCCATATGCCCGAAATCATATTCAAATATTTACAGCACGTATTGGTCGTACGAATAAAAACATTATTTTGATTAAAACTTCTTTCTTTGCGCGATTTTTAACATATGAAGCCCACTCAGAATAAGATATACTCTTCACTTTGAGTAGTAGAACCAACCTCTGGCAACTACTGAATCGTTATTAAAATGTTTGATAAACACTTTTTAAGATTTTGTAAATTCATGGAAACCGTGTGTGGAAACTATTAACAAAATAATGAAGAAAATTCGCTTATAAGTTCTAAATCTCTTTAATCTTTTTAATTAAAAGAAGTGTGTAATAATTACATTATGAAAAATCATCCGCCCTGATAAAATAATAACTTATTGCGGGCTCACTACATAATAGAGTCCTATCACTACGTCTACAAAACAAAAAATTTAAGTACGACTGGGCTTTGATTGCACAATGCTACACCCAAAATAGGCTATGATAGGATTTTGAGTAAGATCTTAGGTAGAGTGGTAGTAAACTATCATAATACTATAACTAGATAAATATTAGACTGAGACTTTGCTACGGCTAGGCTGTGAATATAACCACAATATATATAGACTGTGGCTAGACCTCGATTGGATTGGCTAGTCTCTGATTTGAAAACTTAGGCTATTACTTAAATATATAACGAGATTGCATTAGATTTCACAAAGAAACGTGAAATTTAATTAAATTTTTAATTGTTCTATTTATATATTTAATTAAAAAGTACAAAATTTTCTAACTAAATAATTGTTTAAATTATTTATAGGTTTATTTAAAAAAAAAACAGTTTTCTAGTAATAAATAAATAAATAAATTATTGAGTCAATTAAGAATTTAATTTAATAAATTTACTTGTATTTTGCTTGATATATTAAAAAATAAATATCTTAGCATATTCTTGTTAAACTGTATAAAAATATTACAAATAAAATTGCCTTTTCACGAAATGTTTTTTACATATAACTTTTCAGTTTTTCTATAACAAAATACACATATATCGTGTAAACGGCTTAAAACATTTCTTTTGTTAAATACATATGTAAAAGTCATATGACAAATTTTCATTTAGAGCGTGTTCTATTTTTATATGACAAAGCATATGATTACCTGTGGTGCAACTTTTTCTTTCTTCACTTATGCCATTTTTAAATGATCAAAAAGTGCAAAAAGTACTAAAATCGTCGGAAGCAGAATAGAGTTGACATCTTAATTAACATTAACTGAGCCGCTCACCAAACAATTGTTGTAAACAACGATTTTCTTTGTACGTTATGTCAGAAGTAATTTGCATGTACGTTTAACGCGAAACTTAACTCCATATGTAAAAATTACTACTTTGACATACACAAGTCGTAGGTAAAAAACATTTCGTCTAAAGACACCTTAATAAATTTTCATATAAATGTGCACATGCAAGCACATTGCTTATTATTAATTTTAAATGATATTTTTATAAATATTTTTATTTTTACATTGAATCCTTTAAATACATATGAATGGTCCCATTAGGATCCCTTTGTAGAAAAATGAAAGTAAAATAAAAATAGGTAATCAATTTTTTGTATAAAAAGTTTTTTAGTTTTTGTTGTCTTTTTCCTTTGTTGATTCAATATAAATCCCATTCAATCAATTTACCTTTGAAAGGCTCAAACACCTTTTTCTGTGTACGACTAGACGTCGACTCATTAGGATTATACTCTGAAAAGCCTATGATCATACTGTGGTAAGATGGTAACTAAAAAATAATTAAACTACGACCATACTATCACTAGAATATAGCCAAACGAAGCGTAGGCTATATCCAGAATGTGAGTATAACTAGACAACAAAAAGATTTGATTAGACCAAGACATCAAATTTAATAAACTATGATTAGATTAAAACTTGATTATAAATATAGTATTAGCAGAATATGTCTCTATCACTACTAATCTTTAAATAGAATACTACTATGCCTATAATTAAACTCGTAAGTTTTTGGTTATGAATGAACTCTAGTAGACTGTTCCTAAGGCAGGTCAATGCCATAGTTTAACATAATAGAAAATATTACAATAGAATTAATAAACAGAATATTACAACGCTATAAAGAAACTCAAATTCGAATTAATACTAGGAGAATACGCTGCAACTAGGACTTCAACAAAATATTGCTGCCTGCGGCTTTTTTTTTTTAAATCATTATTTGCAATTACTAAGCGACTTTTAATTAACAAAAACAATTTGCAGCGAAACACTACTGTGAGAACATTCCTGTGTAACTTTAGACAGCTGTGTAATTAAGCGATAAAATCAAAATTAAACAAACACAATAGTGAAAGACGAAATAGACTAGCGGTTAAAAAGCAACAAGACAAGCAAAACAATGATATAAAATTAAAAATCTATAACATCTACAGTTGCGACACGACGTAACTTCTGACTAGAACTTTTCTTAGTACAAGACTTTGCTGTAACGAACTTTACACTCAAGTTACAAACACTTGAAAAACTCTAAAACCGCAAAACAGGAACAAAATTAAAAATAAAATAGAAAAAGCTTTTCATAGCAAAAAAGAGTACTTTTGACGTTGTGTTATAAACATGTTGACATCCAAACAGAATAAACAAAATGAAAAAAGAGACAATTGGGAAATAAAGTGTAAAAGAAAAAAAAACGTAATTTACTTAAACTCGAAAAACAACCAAATAAAACCTGTAAGAGCTACAGCGTGGTATTAGATTTATTTTTTATATTTATCATTCAATTTTAGAGATGATAGTTATCTCAATAACGATGAAAACACCAGCAAAATGAGGTTGATGTGGCACAATCAGAAAAAGTACATTCAGTGTTTTTTTTTTTTTTTTTTTTTTTTTTTTTTTTTTTGGTAGGGTTAAATATTGGATTTTTCAGTCATCCATATTGACTGGCACACACCAGAGCTTATTACAAAACAAACAAATTAGTAACTCTTTAGCAGCATAATTAAACTACTCGTTGAAAAGTACACAGCAAAGGTAACAGCTAATTTTGTGAAGCAAATGTCAAAAGTGTTGTGAGAGTTTTAGATTTTAAAAATTCAAGAATGAAGTGATTTCATGTAGTTTATAAGTTTATTTGTTGTTTCAGTTTTTTCCTTTCATTAAAGTTTTAAATTGTTGTTCCGTCACAAAAGTTATAAAACTTTTTGATTTAAAATTTTTTTTTTTTTAAATTTATTAAATCAGTTTAAGTTCACGTATATTTTTATTTCAAAATTTATTGAAAATAAACAACAACTTTTCAATGTTACTTGAATCTTTTAACAAACCAAAAAATATAACACATTAGCAGAATGTATTAAAGCATTTTGTGGATCTATACATCAGTCTTCAGAATTCTTCTCATATATCTAAAAAACTGACTTTAAATACAAAATAAACATTATATTACACACTTTGTTTACATTGCACCTGTCTATTTATAGAGGTTTAAATAATGCATAAAATTACATCACCTGTGAAGATATCCTTTAATTTTCTTATTGTATATTTATTAATTTTATTTTATAGCGTACAAAGCAGTACGCATACTGTAAAAATCTCAAGTAACTGCTTATTATAACTTAAAAGACAACGTCATACAGTTGAACTAAATCTACTTTGCACGGCCCTCAACTTTAACTTTAATTTTTATGTTTTCTACTTCCTGATATTTCGGACATAGAAATATATATTCCTTATAATATTCAAGTGTCTCTCCAATAACAGTTAAGAAGATAAGGCCAAACATTATATGTGAATTCACCCTTTAATTTCCAATTTAAATTTTACACTTGTTACTATAGAGAATAAGAGAATACACGTTCTGTGCAAATTTCAAAACATAGTGACATTAGCATAAAATTACATCGTTTATAGGGAAACCCATTATTGTCTAATCTTAAATATTTAGTTATGGTGGACTCAGTAATATACATTCTATACATACATCAAATTATGTTAGATATGAGGATATCCTTTAATTTCTTTATACTTTTAATTGTGTTAATAAGCTTTTTGTGTAAATTTCAAGTGTCAGTCTTAGACGGTAAAAAATATCTGAATATATAGACAAAATTACGTCACTTATGTATTAAGCTTAAAGGCATATAAGCTTTACGAAAATTTTGTAGAATTTAACTATTTTTTTTTTTGTATCTTAAGGTTCAACTTAAATTTAAAAAATATTATGAACATAAAAGTACAAACCCAGCTTTGTAAAACTTGTAATAATAAATACATCAGAAATTAAATTTCGAAGCACTTGTGGCATTGCTTGTGGCACTAAACTTATGGTAAATCATCATCCCACTTAAAATGCTGCAAAACTAATAGCAATAACAAAAATAATAACAGCCAAATAATAAATAAATTACGCAGTATTATAATTATGCATATTAACCATATATATAAAAGGTAATCGGTACAATAACTAAACGCTTATTTCGCAGAATAAAATAAAAACTATTAAAACAAATAACATAAATATCGCAAAGTATATAAACAGTTAATCAAGTTAAAGATAAGAAAATCTAAAGCTGCAAAACCACATAAAATAATAAAAATAAACTGGTAAAAGAAAGATTATTTAACAAGTTTTCCAGGAGTTTTGAAAATTGTCAATTTTATAGATTTTTTCACCTCAGAAAAATGGCGCCTAAAAGAAGTTTTTTAAATATATCTTCATTCCCATGCATTTAAAAGGAAAAATATATCATAACAAAATTGTAAAAAAATTTTCTTATAACTACAGTCATCATCATTTTATTTTTTCTAAAATCAATTGCTTTGACGTACGAGCGCTATAAAGTGTAGTTCAACACAGAATATAAACAATGGATACCAGCTGAAGCATGAAAAGAATTGTGCTTATCTAATGTCTTTGTGTTAAAATTGGCGTTGTTAAGAAGAGACTGTGATGATTGATCATCGATATTTAACACCGTGCGCATTAAGTTGAAACTTCTAAGACCATTGTTTCGGTATTTAAAGAGAAAAATTCCAAGAGATGATAAAGTATCTTCAATCGCCAAGATCTATATTTTGGAAACAAAAATACTGCTACACCGCACTAGGCCAATTGTTTTAAAGATCTCGCCTTGCTGCAGCCATAATGGATTTTATAAGAACAATGATTGTTTCTTCCATTTGTAAAGCGAGGCCCTGTTTTTGTAATTCTACCATCCAGAAAAATTCGTAGGGTCTTAGGTATATCTGACTCGACATCTTGAAAACATTTGTCTTTTGTATGTTTAATTATTTATTTTAATCAAAATATAGTTTTCTTTTATTTATATTTGTCCAAATTTAACACCCAAATTTTAAGAAGCTATTTAAGTTGTGATGAAAAAATTTACAAGAAATTACTGAAAACAATTTTTAAAAATTTCCCGATACCAATTTTCTGTTTGTGTGCAATAAAAATTTCATTTCTTATTCAGAATAGGAGTGAATATTTTTCAAAACATACGAAATGAAATCCTATTTTCATAGAAAACTTTTCATTATAAACTAAGTCAATTTTTTATCATGATAACAGAAGTTAGTGAATTGAAAAAATTTCTATTTATAAAAATATTTTAATTAAATATTGTGGGTGCATGTTATTTTCCAGCTTAGGTAAATAATCGTGAAGAAAACAGCCCAAAGAATTTATTATTAGACTTTTGCTTATACTTGGCTCGAGAGTAAGAAAATTTATTTAATAAAAACTAAAAAAAACTTTAGAAATTAAAAAAAAAATAAAATTTTAAGTTAAAAATAAATCATTAATTATAATGGACAACATTGCAATTCATACTGATTTTCATCCTGGCCTTAAAAAAAAACAACAAGCCTTGTAAATATTTTTGAAAAATGAGTGTTAAATCTATAATTAATATATTGCACACAATCCCAATAATGCATTATAGGGCAGAATCAAACTATTTTCGAATAATCCGACATAAGCATAGCAGAGGAGTAATTTTGATTTCGCCGTAAAGCTGGGTACCATCCACTTTCGAGGGATGACGCAATGTAGTCTATAAATTATTTACCTCTCACCCGAAAACTTGTTTTAACGCTTAGCATTTCTTAAATATGTCAATGCGCACAAACAGCGCTTTAATTTGTATGATTATGTTAAAAAATGATAGAGTTATAATCATCTTAATATTTATCGTAGTTAGTAAAATATAATAGTAAAAATTTCAAAATTATATATTTCTTGGCTTAAAAATTATACGATTTGCCATTTAGAAACCCCCACAATTGCAGTTTTGTTCATTTTAGGGTAAAAAGGCCCACAAATATATATTAGAGAGAAAAAAGTTTTTTTTAGGAATATATAAAATTTTTAATTTATGTTTGCGCAAGCTATATGTTACATACATATCAACCAACCAACCAGCTTTTGTATAAGTTTGATCAATTTTGTAAAAGATAGAGGTCTTTCAATTTTCCCTATTTTATATTGAAATTTTAATTTTACTATATATTTTATAAATAACCGAAGTTGCGATCGAAAAAAGAAGATACTATATGAGCCTTAGGCGTTATATGGAATTTATAAGCAAAAGAGCAAAAAAGTCCTATATTGGGATTTGTGGCCCTTGTGAAATTGTGGGACTTCCTTTACATTAGCATTGTATATTTTTCATTTTAGTTGACCAACGACACATTAACAACAAAGCAAAAAAAAAAAAAACTCAGACATATTTGATAAAAATTGCACCCAATTTTTTGAGAAACTACACCAGGTTATCGTAGAATATAAAATTTTAATTTTATAATGCTTATAACCTTATCGTTTTTACACATAAGCATGCATTTAATTAAATTTTTGTATTTTATTAAACTTTTTATGGGTATTAAAGAGTCCTTTAGGATCATATATCAATTTTAAAAATTTAAATTTAATTTTAAAAGTTAACAATGTTGGATTATTGTTCGGTACCGAGATTTGAAACAGCATAGCGCCATCTCTGGAATGGGGTTGGTATCCAGCGTTGAAAATTAAGCTCAAATACTCGTCTGCTGTGTTCGTTTACAATTTGAGATCAAGCGGTCGAGCCCTCTATAATTGGCTGAGGTATTTCCAAAATATGTTGATTCTGCCCTACTGCACAATATAATTTTCGTTCGAAATATTTGAGAATAATTTGAATAAATTTCAATTCTAATTCTTGACTTTTGATAACATAGCGAGTTTTTGGCCTATGTCTGATTATCTTAGAAATTATAATTAAAATTGCAATTGAAAGAGTCAAACTAAAATGTTCATTAAAAGTAATATACTCGAAGATATCCCATTCCTTTTAGACGTTTATGATTCTACTTAGCATAAGAGATTATTTTTGTCGCAACTATTTCATCAATCAATATGATATTATTAAACTAATTTATCTTTAATCACGAATTATAAAACCACAAACTAAATATTTAAGGTAATTATATAATATTAAGTATTGCAACTAAGCTTTAACCATTTGTGATACAAAAATATGAATCTGCAAAAGAAAAACTAGCTTATTAAATTAGTCGGAGGTAAAATACCACAAAAATTTCAATACACGAAATTTTATTCAACACACAAATAGTTGTTGAAAAATAAATGTGCACACTTTGCGTTTGTGTGACCATTAAGCTGCAAATACCTAAATATATTTTTAATAAATATATGTTACTGACACAACTACAAAGGCTAATAAACATTCTTACAAAAGTTTTACGCACATGTAAATTATTTACAATAATGTGTGTTTTCAAGCTACAGTGTTAAAATTTTTTTTCGCAAAAATGTGATGAAATTAAAGTTTTTTATTTGATAAAGAAACAATATATTTGCTCTTTCTACACGTACCAAGATATAAAACTGTTTACCAATTTTTCCTCAATTATACCCACTTTTCTTAAAATCAAATTACCCATTGTGCAGCGCTGTCAGTTTATCGAAGCGACAAATACAAAAAGATTGCAGCTCAGGGTATCTTTTTTAGTAAAAATACACTTACAATCGCAAGTATCCTGATGCTTCAAGAAAACACCAGCTAACGATCTTTTTGTGATCAAACACTTGCCCGAAACAGCGAAGCCGTTATGACTACAATTGTCTGTAACTTTGGCTACATGTGGAATTTATAATCATTTCTGTTGTTAATGAAAATAATTAACCAACTATCACATCGCAGCTACACAGCAAAAGTTTTTCTTTATTCTCAAGACGCCTGTGGATTCTGAACTGCTGCTCATAATTATAGTAAATCACTTGTCCTCCGCCGGCATTCAACCACAACTTTGAATAATTTTCTGCTCTAAGCTTCATTTGATTTGGAAATATTATCAAAACAATACATGACCATATAATTTTGTCGCATGCCTTCCAAAAGTTGTTTTGCATTTAATTGCCTGCAGTTAACACAAATCATCCACAATACAAACAAAACACAGCTGCGTATAATAACAACAATTTATAGTTTAGTAAATTTCAATATCAACATGCACAGAAATATTATTTTAGATATTTGAGTATTTATGGTTCAACAAATAATAAAAATAATAAAAATAAAATTCTAATTGCCACCAGTTTGTACAATTTGCTTACGAGCAATAAATATAAAAATATTATTAACGGTAAAGACCATCCAACAATATTTTTTCAGTTTTTAGAAAATGCTTCAGCACATTGCAAGGGTTCCTTAGAGTATTTTTCAGTTTTGTTACATATATTTCAACAGCATCAAGTGATGGTGATATTCTTAACGAGGCACAATTTGATATTGAGTCCCTAGATAACTTGAGGGTCTATTTGTAAGACCAATATGTGTGTTATACGATAAAGAATGTTTGTATTACTGTCGCCTTTTTTATAATTGTTCTTTTATTTTTATGTGATTTTTGTTTATAAACATAACGTGGGATTCACTCTAATAACTTATTCTTAGTGTAGGTATAAATACGAATAAAAAAGAAACAGAAATCTGTTATATTTAACTTTGATCGAATAATCTAGTTTAAGCTTTTTAGCTTTAAATTGTATTTTAATTGTGATCTGTAAGTTATTATTTCTACAAATTTATTTATAGCTTTTTAAAGACAACAGAAAAATTAATTATCGCATATAATACTTATAATAAAAAAAGATTATTTATCTGCTGTACTGCGGGTCAAAGAATAAAAATAAATTTTATTTCAAGCAAAAACTGCTAACAAAACGTATTTATGCACATTTTTAATTTTTACTAATAAAATGATAAAAATAAAAATAATGAGAAGGCGAAGTTTAGAAAGCTCCTGTTTTTAAATATTTGCTCTGCATACATGCAGGTGGTATCGAAGAAAAACTGATTTCTAGATTAAAAAATATTATAGTGACTTTTTCGGGTCCAAATTTTTAAATAACATTTAACCACAAAATTAAGAAAAAAATAAAGTTGAGGTGATTTTTGAAAAACAAAATTTAAAATTTCAATTATCACAAAATTAAGACATGTCTTTATAATTCACGCAGCCTTTTTTGAGAAAATCCTGAAAAAAGATGTTTATTCTTATTTAAATATAGCAAGTGTTTTAAAATTATAATCTTATCATTAGTACGTAAACTATGCTAAAGATACTTAGTTAAGGTCGACCCTCATCTTGGGGCCGCCGTTCGTAGCTTCACTCAGAAATAGCTCTGATACTTCTTCACTCTGAGATGCCGAATCTTTTCCAAAATAAATAGTTTTTAAGTCAGTCTGCGAAGCGACGGTTAGCAGAAAACAAAAACTATTGATTTATAGGTGGCATGTCCACGGACATAATATCCATGGACATTGTGTTGCACTGAAAATTTACATAGACGTCATAGATGTTATGAATGCTGGTAACGAGTTAAGTGATCCAGAAACTCTTGCATTACATTCAGTTAATGTGTCGAAATATTTTTTTTTGTGACTTTAAGCGACTTTGTTATCTATGAAGTGCCCTTGTTTGTTTGCTACTAAATTAGAAAATGTATCATGACCTTTTTATTCCATCACTAATGTTTATACTATTTTGAAGAAAATGCAACGAAGTTGTTATTTGTTTTTGATTTTAGAAAGAGAATTCTTTTATAATTTTATGTATTTTTAAGTTCGACCTAAATTAAAAAAAAAAATAAATCTATTTTCTCGCAAACTTAACGAGATAACCTACGCATTTAGGCACATTTTTATAGATATTTTTAAGGTCTAATTAAACATAAAAATCTTAACACTTGAGCTCAAAATAAACTTATCTTATTTAAAAAAAATTATGTGCCTTAGATACCCAAAATTTTTGGGCCTATTCAGAAGCCACTTATCATCCCGGAGGTCGCCCCTTCGTAGCTTCACTCAGAAACGCTGATATCTCTTTACTCTGAGATACCGAATTTTACCAAAATAAGTAGTTTTTGAGCCAGTGTGCGAAGCGACGGTTAGCAGAAAGCAACCTTACTACCTATGAAGTGACCATCTTTGTTTTTTACTTAATTAGAAAATTTATCATGAGCTTCTTATTCCATCACTTATGTTTTTTACTATTCTGAAGAAAATCGAAAAAGGTTGTTGTTTGTTGTAAGCTTTAGGAGGATAATTCCATTATTAGTTTTATGTATTTTTATAGAAAGAGCATAGTAAATCAAATTAAAAAGTTTCATTCAACTACAGTAGCAATAAAATGAAATTATAATATGGAATTATACCAAAAAATAAAATAAAAATTAATGAGAAAAGCAATGAATTTAAACAATAAAATTTATGATTTGGAATCAAAGGAAACCGAAAATAAATTATTGAATATCCTGTCTGAAAATTTAATTAATTTTTCAGCGAATGCAATTTGTAAGAAAATAAATAAATGAGAAATCGTTATGCACATTTAAATGATTTACTTTTGTTATATCACAATGCTATTAAATTTCAAAGCTAATACACAAGAAAATTGCGAACAAAAGATAATTTTCACAAACAAATATTTACATAGAAAACATTCGCCTTGTTTGTTTGACTTCAACTTCAGGATTTATTTATTTACCCCAATGAAAATTTATGGCAGTACTTCTTAAAAACTATTTTTAAAACAGCAAGAAACGTGTCAGCTTGTTTAGCTGCCCGCTATTTTAAATGATTTTTCTTTCTTGAATTTGAAATCAAATTCAAAATAAAAGTTCTTTACATTGTAAAATTAAGTAACAATACTGCGTGAGAAATACTGTTTAAGCTATTAAAAGTTCGACGTTCTCAAATAATTTTAAAATCAATTAAATACAGACAAATAAGTATCTACAAAAAAAAAAAAAAAAAAAAAAAAAAACCTATAAAAATACAATAAAAATAAATGTAAGGAAAACGTTCATAGAGCTCATTTATTTCTACCAACCAGTAAAAAAGTTTTTTTTTTTGATCGAAAGTAAAACTTTTCCAAAAATCTTTTTACTTCTGTTTTTTACTTTGTTAAGAAAAGGAATGAAAAAAGCGACAACAAGGCTGCTGTTAATGTTGTTGAGCTTAGTTGAGCAAAATTTATTAAACCTATCACAAAAAAATTTGGGAAAATATATATTCTTATGACTTAAAATAAGAAAAAAAATCAAATAGGAAAAATGGGTGGGAGCCGATGACATCGTGCTTAATTTTTATCTTATTATTTCCTTATTCTCTGACACCACAATATTTGTTTTTGTGAGAGGAGCTACTTCACAAAACTAAACTAAATACATGGTAAAGGGTATGTAAGATTCGGCAGAACCGAGAATAGCACTCTTAATTGATTTTACTGTAATTACTGCTTTTAGTGCTTTACTAGGCAGGCTATTATTTGTATTATTCTGGAAACTCTATCCGAGCTAATTTTTGTTGTGCTCATTTTTCACTTTTAGCCGGTTAACTGTACATTTAAGCCAACTTAAACAAATTTAAAACTCAGCTTAAGCAATGAACTGACTCAAGTACCACCAGAAGCTACACAAATGTATTGCGCAGTGGCACTAAACTTTCGTAGTGAATGTCCGGCAGACTTTGAAATCATATAACCAACATTGTGAGCAGTTTTTCTGCAATAGAATATTTTTACATATAATAAAACTGTAACGTGATTATTTTTGTACATGATATAAGTTTTTTTTTAATTTGTTGTTGTAGATAGTAATCGATATGAGATAAAAAATACTGTAACGTGATCATATTTGTACATGATATATATTTTTTTAAATTTGTTGTTGTACCTAGTAATCGATATGGGATACAAAATACCTATTTTTGGAATTGTAGTCTGAATGTCGGCCTATGTTCACATCATTTAAAAACTGCTGGATGGATTATAATTAGCTCCTTTGATTTATGATTAGCTCCTTTGATCCTTGGTTCATATATAGAATATTTTTTTTTTCTAAAACTAAGCCATTTCGTAGAGAAAATAGATATATAAATGTTAAAGTACCCAATTTACTACAATAATGATACTAAAACCGCTTTTAGCATATTTGTTTTTTTTTTTTTTTTTTTTGATAGATTGAAAATTTTTACAACCATTTACAGATCTCTATAATAAATATTTAAAAATTATAAATAAAACGAGGACAAAGTCGTAGGCACTTCTTGCTTTCAATAATCGTAGTTTTGGAGTTTTAAGTTTATTTCCTATGATTAGTCCTTTTTGCTGTTTGTAAGTTTACAAAGATCACAATTACCTAGAATGTATTTACTATAAGTATATTCTTCTTCAATCTTAACAAATTGCTTTCATCTTTTATTTTTTGATTAGTTTTTCTTTTTCTCTTTATGCTAACCTTAAACAAGAGCAGCTTAAAAATATTTTGTTCGCACACATAAAAGTGATGGTTGCTATGGTTATTTGGGCAATTAAAGTTAAAAAGAGTTTAAAAATAAGTTTTCCTTATTTAACACAATTATAATTATGAAACCATAATATATAAAATATTTCACTTAAAAGTAAACAAGTCAAACGAATTAATTAACTTATTAAAGTTTAATCATTCAATTCTTATCGTATCTCCAAAAAATTTTATAAGCTGGTAAATTTTAATTATTCAAAATTTACTTAAAATGCAGCATTAAAAAATTAAATTGGCACTTAAGCAATCTTTTGTAGATCTAACGTATTATTAATATGAATACTCTTGTCAAACAATTCGTTTGTTAGTTATTTCTAAACATTTAAAAAATAAAATATTCCTTGTACTACATTTTAAAATTTTTTATGGAAGTTTTTTGTGCACTTTTTAGTACAACTCACCCGAAAAATAGTGAGATGTTGCAAAAAAAAAAAAGGCTTAATGAGAATTGCGAGGGTTGAAGACTTGCTTTGAGCAACCATAAGAAAATTTATAAACTTTTTAACGCAAACCTTTTTTAATATAATGATAAAAAAAAGTAGCCATGTAGTCTTTGGCTAGTAAGGAGTGGAAGTTTTCACAATGAAATGACTATTTGGTCAGGTTGGGGCACAGTTTCCAAAATTGTTAGTCATGTTATAAACGAAATGGAAGCAAAAACTTTGTCATATCGTTCATTTTTAAATATGTTCTAAATACTGTGGAGCAGGACATGGCTCATTTGTCTAGAGGCATTCTGTGGAAAAACACTTGTCAAAGATGTCTGCAACAATAAAAATTTTAAAAATGCTGGGTTTTTAGGTAGTTAAACAAACATATGTTTCTATTTTGTTGTTTGGTAATTTAAACTGAATGAAAAGGAAATTGTGGGTACCCGCTTGAATCGTTGCTAATAACACTGTACAGAAATCCATAGAACATATCGATGGAGGCGTACGTTAATGGCAGTCATTCTAAAGCCCGATGTATAGTAGAAGGTTAATGAAATACCCAAAGAAAGATAGAAAATCTTAAGCAACGAGAAAAGAAACAGATACACTTTAAAACAAATAGCAAAATTTGATAAAAATTCCGCGACTTAATTCTATTAGCGATTGTTAAATTCGGTATGTAAACATAGAAGTAAATATTTCTTTATTTTACAGCAAATACAAACAAAAGGGATTTTAATTAACTATCATTTTCTTTTTTGATTTTTAGTTAATATAAAAGAAAACACAAGACGCTAAGATAATTTCTTTTATTTGCACACGATAGGCACAGACGTATCGAATGACAACTCGGGAGAAATAACTTCTTTGCTAACTTCTTACTCAATATCGAATTCAATGACTACAAATCAGATACTTCGATATCGAGTGCCATGATACCATAAAAAAATACTATAGATTTAACTCAATATCGAATGCCGTTATTAGATCCCTGCTTACACGAAAATTAAAATAATACAGACTACTTGATAATCTTTCTCCCTTTTTGAAAACAAAGAGTCACTTGAGGCATGGAGTAAATTTGTTCAAAAGTATAATATATTGTTTTTGTTTTCTTATGTATATTTAAACAAAGCGGTCTGTTATGCAGTTAAAGTTCGTGTACGATTTTTTTACGCATTTGACCATCAACTACTTGCTTAGTCCTTATGATTATCCGTGATGATTATATTATTCACCCTTTCGGCCTTGATTCTCTTTCTTTACGTCAGTAATTTTTCTATCCTATTAACATCGTTTTAAAAAATACAGCCTTTGCCATCCTCACAACAGGTGCATAGGTACTTGCGTATCTCAGTCATTATGTAGCCGTTTGAAGTGGTAAAGAATTCTTTTCCCTTTTATTGTCTTATCCATAATATACTAACTGAGGCTTGAAGTGTCTGTAAATATCGCCTTAACTTTTAGTAGTAAAACACAATTTATATTATTTTTCGCTAAAGCACTTTTATAGAAAAAGTAATTTCATTTTGAACGAAAGTATTTTAATTGTTATTGATACTTTTTCAGCAAAAATATGAAATTCTTTAGAAGTGACTTTTCTTTAAATACTTCGAATTCCAACTTCCCTCGCTTGAAAAAGGCAGGCCAAAAATAAGTGTGTTGCAACGGAAACCGTAACACTTGGCAACCAACGCAAACTACACAAAAGTAAAATTAAAAAAAAAATAAAATTTAGTCTCCCAGTTGCTGTTGGTATTTTCCTTATCACCTTTTCATTAAGGTTTGCTTTTTGTTGAGCAATAGCAGTGCGTGCTTTTATATCAGGATATAACTTTGTCGCCTAATGGTTTGCTTTGCTTTGTTTTGCAACTACATCTGCAGCAGACGAGCACGTACATATTTTACTTCTTGTTTGTTGAAAAAATTCGTTATGTTTTTGCAGCAAAACAGGTCAAATACTATCCAGGCTTTAGGTTTTAAAAACATAGCTGTAAAATAACAGAAAAAAAATCATCGCAATACAAAAGAAATGCATTTGCGAAAGTCCATTTAATGAAAACATTGATGATAACAACAGTAGCAAAGATTTTTGTAGTTGCTTTCGGCGCTTTAATCCGAAACACGAGTATTTAATGTTGATGGCCAATTTTTGTTTCTTGTTTGTTTCGCCTTTATTATTATTTTTGATTCTATTGCTAGTGAATGGTACAATTGAATTGCCTCGAATGATAGGTACTGGAGTTGAATAACATTAATAAGGCCCGTTTAAACACAAAATATTTGTGAATTATAAAAGACTAGCTTACCCGTCATTTCCTGGGTCGAATTTTATGGCCTCTTTAGGCACTGCAAAATATATTATAGTCCTGTTTACTAAATTCATATGTGTTTCGATATTTTATTAGTTAATAGTTCTTGATTTACGATAAAAAATTTCGCAACAAATTATGCTGAATCGTTTTATTTTAACAGCTTGCACTGTAGACCTTAATAATTTCATGCCGGTACAAAAGCGTTTTTGAGGTTAAATTCGAAATTTACACCGTAGTAGTTTTAAAAGTTTTAATACGCAAATTTTGGTTAAACTTTATTCACAATGAATTTTTTTTACAATGAAAGCTTACTGCCTCGATATTAAGTTGGCATACATATATGCGAATTCTACAGATTTTATAAATAATTTTTTTTAATTGAAGTTTTTCTACAAAAATAATTTTACCTTGTTAAAGGGTGCATTTATAAAATAAATTGCTAACACTGCATTGTCGTCACTGGCTGTTTATTTGGTACATTTGGCGAGCGCTTTCGATGTGAGAACATCATTTGCAAGCCGCGTTTTGAGTAGTACTCGAAAGCGGTCGCCAAACGTACCCAATAAACAGCCAGACACGACGGTCCTAACCGAAAGGTATGACAACAGTTTAATATTTCCTGGCGGAACAAATCTGATTGACTATAATTGTAATCACAAAACAAACAATCTTCACTAATCTTCACAACTTCATTCGATTGCAACATGCTTTTGTTACGTTATTCCTTATTTCTCAATAAATAAGACTCCATTTAGAATTAGACTACTATTTTCTTGTTTATCCAACTTATCTATTATCGCCACACAACAACTATATTTCCGTGTTCTAAAAGATGATCCAGGAGGCTTAAAGTAAGATTCTATATATTCAACTTTTACTCAAAGCACAGAAATTTAACCATAATTATTATTGGGACTTGAACTTAAAACCTTTGGTATACAAATAATCAGACATTAATGCAAATACAGCCACCTTGGCAGAGAATATGTGAGAAGAGAAAAATGTGTATTTTTTAATAACACCTTAACTATTTAATTTAAATTATTACAATAACTTTACTACACTTGCATTTTTCCCAGCCCCAAAAATAGCAAACACTGGAGATTTTTTCTTTTAATTTTTTTCTTTTATCAAATGGCAATTTTCCAAAGTTTTTCGAAAACGTTTATAAAAATTGATCTTGGCTTTAATTGAAATACTGAACAACTAAAATTTATATAAATAAGTGTGTTATCTATAGTCATAAAATGTAAAACTGCTAAGTGGAAAATTATAACAAATTAAATATTTAATAAATCTGACAAACGCACACACATTTAAAAATGGACAAAAACTTACGAACATGGGCATAATTTTAATTATAATTAGTCTTTGTATTAAACAAAATTTTTATTTTAGTATTGTGCCACGTTTTATTAAACAATTTATTGATATTAGTTTTTTATAAACTAATTATTTCAAACACTTTTTAGTTTTTACCCAAACGAAAATTGTTATTTACGTTATTTACATTTAGTGAACATAAGTGAGTAAATATATAGAAATGTGCATATTGACACAGTATATTATTAAATAACTGTGTGCATAAAAATAAATTCAAACAATAAGAATATTTGATTAATATTTGCTTTGTTTCTTAATTTATTTTATTTTTATTATTTTAATACAACATAATGCATAAGTTTAAGAAAGTTACAAAGAATGTATATACTTTTGGACCCAAGGTAGTCAATTTTTGTCCACTATAGCTTCGCTAAATTTTTTATATCTAGTTAGCAATCTAGAATTTCTAAGGTTTTTACCATTCAATAAGTTTTATTGCAGTACCCTTTAACTTAGGTAGAATATACTAACTTAGTATATTTTGGTTGAAACGTTTGGTATTAAAGGGTGGAAATTTGAGGTTAGGAAGAAAATTGTCTTCAATTGCACTTTTTTTGACAAATTCAATTTTTTTTATTTTAATGTAATGTAGAAATATGGGAGTTAAAAATGGAACAATTTTTCGCGCAATGTCTGCCCCTTGCACGTCAGCAGACATTTGCTCCTTGTGCCAAATTTTAAACCACAAATTAGTTTGTTTAACTTTTTGTTGCAGCTCCAAATTTTATCTTTTCGGGGGCTAGTATCTTGTGGTTTATTCACGTAAGCCCGGTCTTTTAAATGGCCAAAGAGAAAATAATCCAGCGACGTGAAATCACAAGAAGGAGACGGTCAATTGACATCGTTCAAATCGTTCGTTCCGTTTTTTAAACAGTCAATTCACAAACGTTTGACGCAAAGAATTGTAGGCCGGCTTAAATTCTTGAACGAGTTGAACTTTATAAGCATTAAGTTAAAGATATTAATGTTACGTTAACTAGTTAATATAACAGGCTCATTCTTAACACTTTGCAGTACTGGACCAATGTTTAAAACACTTCTGCCACTAAATGCGTGTTTTGTGGTTTTCTGTTAGACAGAGTAGAGGTGATAGTAAAATGTTTCAATTCAAATAGTTTGCTTAAGAGTATAATGACATCGAATTAGCGAATAGGAAATTTAAGCACAAAAATCTGTCAGGCATAGCTTTGAAAAATAAGTTATTGAAAGTTAGTAATATCTGCTAATAAAGAGCAGAGCATGGCGAAATCATGTATCAGGTGGTGGCAACATGTCAGTCATACATTATAGTTTTCAGTACTTATAATTTCAAATCTCCCTAATCAATCGCATTCGGAATCTGATTATGAAAATATTGCCAGTTAGCGTACGAGTTTCTAATTGTTTGAGAATTTTTCGTCATTTCGTTTAACAGAATCCTAATGAATAATTTAGTCCTATTAATAGCAAATCTTGCAAATTTCCTAAAAAAACATTTGATTTGTAATTCTCTTCTTAACGCACTGCAATAAATGGTATAGAGGCCGCAGTATAATACACACTTGGACTTTTTTTATAAAAGAAAATGTTTGTAGGCCATGTCAAAAATAAAAACGCAAGTGTGCCAAAGTTACGTCCTTGTATAAAAACGCATTTCTTTTATTTTCTATTCGTGCGTTTTATGGGGATACCCTTTAATTTTAAACTTTGCACATTTTTATTGCAGCATGAACTTTCTAAAAAAAAGAACTGTTTTCAAAAACTTTTTAGAAATGATTAAGTAACAAACATTAAAAAAAATCTTACGAGTTGAATAAGTTGTCCTTAAAACTAGCAAAATTATGTGGAGTTTTTTATAACATTTTTCTAAAAACAACAAATGCAGGTTAACAAAGCGATGTTCTTATTCTCTTCATTACTAAAAACTTTAATGATCCTTTAATTTGCTAACCATTTAGCCACTACCTCAATTGTTTTGTATTTAAAAAAATTTAAATTCCCTTGTGCACATTTCAACATATGCCTCCTTCCCAAACCAAAATCTTTAGTTTTGTTTTCTTTTTCTTTTTAATAGCGAAAGAAACGACATCATAGACGTTTAATTTTCCTGCTCCCTTATCATTTCAGTTTTCCTTAAACCATCACTTTAACTTTCATCAATAAAGCCGAAAATCTTTCTTACTCTCAAATATGTTTCCCTTTGCAAGTTACACTTCTGCAACAACAAATACAAGAGAAGAAAGAATGCGGTTAATTATTTTTGGAAGCTGCTGCGGTTGAAGATAATTTAAAACTGTCTAATTGCCTTAAATAAAGATGAAAATGTCGACGACATCGGTGATGGCAACAATAATTTATGGTTAAACATTTTCGAGGAAATATTTAGCTGTTGTAAATTTAACGAAGCACTTCATTTGTAACTGAAGAATTTTTTTGGTAACAAGATAAACACCTATAATAAGGAATGTTAGATTAATTGAAAGGTGCTCAAATTTATTTGAAAAAATATTTAGAAATATTTACGTAAATACTGGATAATTAGTACGCTCTTTTTTCTCTTCAAGTCAAGAGTTTTTAAAAGTTTTTCGTTGCGCTTCAAAACACTTAGTGCTAAGAAGAATTAAAAAAAATATAAAATAAATCGTATTTTATAGCCTTCGCCACATATGAACACGTTTTCCATAAGTTTCTCATTCTACTTGCAAATTATACGATGTTAATTTTTGGCACTATAAAGAATATATATTATGGAGCTGTCCGTCTGTTCGTGTTCCTATGAAAATGGGATTTACTAAGGCTTCAACCATTCTACAAAACTCTTAAGATATACTCTTTAGATGTCTTATGTTTTTCCCATATTGTTTTTCAATTTATTTTATGTAATAAAAACCGAAAATTCTGAAAAAAGCTCTAAATTCAACAAAAATGCGTAATTTCGGAACAAGATAATTTACAGTCATTTGCAATAAAAAATTATTTAATTTCAATAAAAACCGTAGGCCCAAGATCGCTAAAAATCAAAATTAATTTATAAAAGATTACTTAAATCTTTTTTTACAAGTAAAACATCGTATTAATTTTTTACCCTTGTCATTCCGTTTGAAATTTCTACAATATACATTTCCAACCCCATAAACTACTTATATTCTGCGAAACTACTTATATAGCGAAATTGATTGAGCTATGTCCGTCTGTCCGTCCATGTAAGTTGAAATCAAGTTTGCCGAGGCACTTGCTCAGCTAGAGAAAATTCAAATATGCCAATCAATCACACATATTTGCGAAGGAGATGCTATTGGAAATCATTAAAGAACGGTCCGTGTCCTTTGAGGCAGCAGGAACAATGAAGTAACTCCAGCTTAAAAATAAATATACATATAGAGAATTAAAAAGTAAGAAGAAAAAGTCAAGTGAAAAAATTGACGCTCGCCTATACCTTCCGCCATACGGACCTCTAAAATTTTCAATTTTTTTTTAAATACTGATACGGGTATTATTTTAAAGCTGTTGAAGAAATTTTTAAGAAAATACTAACAAAATTTTTAAAGAGCTTAAACTATTAAGAGCCGATGGCATTTTTTCTTATCTTTTAATTCTATTTCACCCTAAAAATTTCCATTTTTGATAGGAGAAGCTTCTAGATTTACATAGATCATGATGGGATTAAGAGATTCCGCGTAGCACTTGTACACTTACTTATTAATTTTTGTCTTGTTGTGTTAAAACTGAAAATTCAAAAGAAAAAAATCTAGAAAACCAAAAAAGAAAACATTGAAAAATTACAATTGTTAAAAAATTAATTATGCTTCATATAAGACGGAAATGTTATGAATACAAATTTTAAAGAACCCTAAAAACTTGGAGTCTTAAAACTTTCGCTCGCCAAACATAGGCACTCGTTATCAAAAATGTTTACACGTGAGTTTAAATGTCTAGATTTTTTAAATATGAAAAGATTTGGCAGCTTATTTAAATTTTTGTTGTTGTCCTATACTTCTATTTTCCTGCATTCAATTGTGATTTAGTAAAAAAAAATTCTGCAACAACAACTAACAAATTAATTACGTTTTAATTTTAAAAATGTTTATAAAAATCGAACTCAGAATAAAACTGCTGCTGCAACTCTAAAAAAGTCGGAAAAAATAAGATAATGTTTTTATTTATATAATATTTAAATATTTTCCCTTCTCTGTAATAAATTTTTATTGTGGAAAAATTATTAGTAAAAATTATATTAAATAATGAGTATATGAAAGAAAAATAAAATTTAAAATAGAATTAACTATTGTTTTCTTCTGTATTAACTGCAAGCAATTTTTTTTTATTTATTGTATTCGATTATCTTTTTTTTCATTGTATTTATCCAACGAATGTAAAATAAGTGCTTGGTTTTGATTTTTTTTGAAAGAAAATTTTATCGAATTTATTATAAAGATTCTTTAAAGCATAAACTATTCCTAAAAATTTCAAAAAATTATTTAATTTAGCGTTTAATTTTATCTAGTGTTTTTTTATAGAAAATAATTTTAGGATTAAAATATTTTAATTGTGTGAAATTAAATTCTTAAATTCGTGTGACTTTTTGATTTTTGCTTTCTTTTTAAAAAAGAAAATATCACATTTAATGCAAAGATTTTGAAACTGCTCTTAAAACTCCCATAAAAACAAATCTAACCAAGCGAATAATTAAAGAAACAAAACGAAAAAAAAACATATCAATACGTAAGTTTATATGTATTTTTATATTCAGAAACATTTGTTGTCTGTATATTCTGTTTCTTCAACGAAAAATCTCATATTAAAAAGAGAAATAAAATACAAAGTTGAACAAACAAAATAAAGTGCAAAAAATCTATTTGAACTGAAATTAACAGAATTTATTGCTTTATACACACACTGAAGGATAAACATAAGATTTAAGCAGACGCAGGGTCTTTTAGTGATTAAAATCGCTTACTTATATTAAAATTATTATTTTAATTTTCTGGAAGATCATTATTTCAGTCTGTAATTTTTATCTTATTAACAAATGGTCAAAAGAGGAAAAGGTTACAAATTCGTCTGCATTTTCTTCTTTTGTGGTTTTTGTTTGTTTAAGATATCCATCACTTGCAAACCAATTTTTAAAGTTTTTTCCAGTATCAGAAATATTATCCTAACAAAACCATAAAAAGTTAAAATGTTCTACTTGCTTTATACAAAGACCGCATATTGTTTTTACATCCCAAGTTGTACTGCCAATGTGCACTATATATTAGCTACTGTAAGGCACAGACACCTGCGTGCTTGTTGTCTTCCCGCTCTCGTTTTCGATTTTTAAGACTTCCATTTTTTTCAGGAAATGCTGCTTTATTTCCTGCAATTCCAATATGTAATAATATTCACATTATAGCTAACCGAATGAGAGAGGCCAAGCTGCTAAGCTTTGGAATGCATTCTGCCACTATTTTTTTATACAGGGATTGTGAATGCAGGACAGCTTTCCATTTACAAGGAAGAAATGTCCAGCCTACTGTATGGGTCTTGGAACAGCGGCAGTTGAATTTAACCAACCAGCAGTTGCGCCAATATGCATGCAGCAGGTACCTTATCTCTTCTTTATAAATAAACACACTCTTCCATATGCGTTCGAAGCACCGCAAGTTAAGTTCTGACAGAGTTTTACTACACACTAAAGTCTACATTTTAAATTGTGATCGACATTTATCTTAAGTCCACATATAAGAAATTAACATTCACTGTAGACTAATAAATTAATAAGAAGAATCTTATAATCATTGCCTCACTTAACAAGCTTAAACTTTTCAGTTAAATTTGTGCAAATTTAGGAGCTAATGAAACTTTTAAGCTATGAATATTTATTGGTCCAATTTTTAGATTGCTTTTCAGGTTGGAAGATTTAAGGCCCAACACTATTTTTGGCAATTTTCCTTCCTCTATTGAAGCACAGATACATACGCTAAGCCATAAACTATACAAGAGACAAACAGATGATAAAAGCAAAACAAAATTAAAAAATGTACGTCTGAGTCACTTCTATACACATCTATATTTGTATGTGAATTAAAAAATGGTTTGAAGATTTAAGAGCCATAAGCAAATGTAGACAACAAACAAGCAATTCAACTAAACGCAATTACAAACAATAAACAAAATGCTTTAATAGAAAATAGTTAAACTTCCGGAATAAATGTGTTTCAGTAAATTAATTATTTGCATGATTATTTCCATGTGTGCTTTTAAGTAGCATACAGCACATAATTACATACATACTCGTATAATTCTATTCTTAAGGAAAATATATTTGAAATAAATAAAACAAAAATATTTTGTGTTCGCTTCTTAATGCTTAAAGGTTTAATTAGACGACGTTTCATGTTTATAACGATAAAATAGCTATTCAAAGCAACTTTAGTGAAAGCACTGTTTTCGATCATTTCTGACATGCCATAACCATTACCATAGATTTCAATTGAATTTTGATTTTTATGATAATAATATTAAGTTGACTACTTAACTGCGGTATTAATTTTATATTTTTAACTGTGTTCTTATTTTTCATGTCCACTTCATTGTATTGTTGAGCTTTGACTCTAGAAGAGAAGCTTACCGATAAAAGGAACAGAGGAAAAAAATATATTCTATATTCGAATGGAACTTTTTAAAATTAAATTTCTAAAAAAAATATTTCAATTTAAATAAACCACGGTAATATTATATTAAATTAATTATTTAAAAAAAAATATCGTGCTATTTTTATACCGATTAAGTTAGTAAATCACCGATATTGATTATTGAGGATGATTATTTTTGTTATTGGTTGGGTAATTCTCTGGCAAAGAGACTCCTGTATTTTTCTTGATTTGCACTTATCACGAACAGATTCTCTTTTTAATAAGAAGTATGTCATAGTTGTAGCGAAAAAAAGTGATATAGTTAGGAACATTGAGAAAATAACAATTCTTAAAGTGCGCACAAGAATTCTGCGCTTTGCTGGACATATATTATGATTAATTTATTTGAAAAAATGTGTTATTTGTATTCGTAGAAATTAATTTATGTAACACCAAACAGTCATTGGAAGATGCCTAATAGGCAACAGCAATATTTGTCATTTAAAATTGTACGTACTTTGCATCTTTCAATGTAGTTACTATTGTTTTGCTTTTTTTGGGTCAATATTCACATTGGCTTCATCAGTCAGTTTGCTATCAACAAATCAACATATCTACGGGCCTACGGACTCTAGATGAAAGTAATATGAGATTAAATCACGTTTATAATAAAAAAACAGAGAGTGCTATATAAGGAAATGCCGAATCGTATGTACTCTTTAGAATACGTGTATAACCACAATATAAGAAATTATTTCTAACCATTAAATTTTTCTTTGAGAAAAAGGGTCGAAATTGTAAGTTTTGCTTAGGGTTGTTGTCCAAACAACCTGCGTTTATATTCCCAGTACTTAGTAAAGACTAAGTACTGCAGGAATACAAGCGAAAGTTAAAAAATATATTAAAAAATTAGAAGCAGGCGTTGTGTTTTGGCCGCTGCCTGTTTATGGGCTTAAAAATACTTACTCATTTTTGGAGAAATCACGTACTTACTAACAATCCTACTGTTAGTAGATAATAAGAAAAAATTAATGTGATATTTATTTAAACGAGTAGTGAAAAAGAAACCTTGATTTATATGTTGACTTCGTCTTACGAAATAAGAAATGATTGACTATTAATAAAAAAAAATATTATATATAAAATTACTGTAATTTGTATTTACAATGTGCACAACCAAAGGTAGAAAGAGGTAAAGAATGCTGGTGACGGATGTAGCGATCCAGCAAATGCTCCAATAAATACTGCTAGCGTCTAATTATTCCTGTTATAAAACAAACTAAAGAAAATTTAAATAATATTTTTTACAAATGAATTACAATTTATTATTTTCTGGTTTAGGTTCATTTATTAATTTATTTTCTAAAAATCTTTAGAAAGAAAAATTATTTACAAATGTATGCGGATGTTTTCCAAAGAAAACAAGAAAACAAGAAAATTTACCGCTGGCGGAATGTAATTGAAATTTACTAGAACTTAAACCGCATTAATATTATTAATTTGGTTAAAATTATTTATTATGGTAATTTTCGCCATCTGGCAATTTCAGACTTAAGCTACTTATTATTTATTTATCGACCTTTTCTTTACCAAGCGAATGTAAGATAATCGTACATTAAATCTGTTAAATAAGGGTTTAAACAAGGAATAAAAAAAAATATATTGAAATAAATAAAAAGTATGTTGCAAAAAATAAAAAAACACAAAGGAATTAGCTCCGGCATTTGAAATTTTTGTGTTTGAAAATTGTAGCAGCATACATCAGTTTTCTATGAGGAACGTAACGCTATATATATCGGTTGTTTTTTAAGCCCGAAAGAGTTTTAAATTATAAAAAATAACACTAAAAACTAAATTTTGATGAAAAATTTTTTCTTATTTTTTTAGTTAACTCTGGCAAATCATTATAAATGTACTCTCGCTTGTACAATGCTATCAAATCATCCCAGTTTACTTTGAAAATCAGTCATCAATTCGAGTATTTTAAAGAAAACTTCGTGATTTTTTGTGCATATAATCTTTCGTCTGAGCAAGCCCTCCGTCAAACTGTGGACAAAATTCACACCACGTACTCTCTACAGGATGCAGTAACACCAACACGTCGAAGGAATGTGCGTACTAAAAAGAATACCGCTGCCGTAAACAAAAGTGTGGAAGAAGTTACAAATTTATTACTTTTCGTCGGTGGCAGGAATTGGGCCTCTGTCTTTTTGGGCAAATATCTTGACCTACACCTGTATAGGAGTCAGCTAGACCAGGAATTAATGCCCCGAGACCATTTTATGTGCCGTTCTTTCGCCGATTGGGCTCTAGAGCAGTTAGTCACTGACCCGTTGCTTTATCGTCAAATTGCGTTCAGCGATTAGGCTAATTTTTCGCTTAAGGGGTTTGTTAACAAGTAAAACTGCCGCATTGGAGTGAAACCAATCCACAGCATACCCTACAGACTCCATTGCATCCAGAAAAAATGCACCGTTTTGGGTGGTTTACACGGTGGTGGCTCACTGGACCTTATTTCTTCAAAAATTAGGCCGGATCTCATGTTACGGTCAATGGAGATCGTTACCGCACCATGATTAATGATTTTTTGTTTTAAAATATGGCTGAATTTGATTTAGATGAAATGCAGTTTCGCTTCGTTCCATACAGCGACTGCAACCGTCGAGTTATTGAAATCAAAATTTGGCGATAAGTTGATTTCGAGAAATGGGCCCGTTACCTGACCTCAAGGGTTGTGCGATTTGACACCTTTTAATTATTTTCTGTGGGGCCACGTGAAGTCACTGTATTATGCTGATAAACCAGCAACAATTGACGCTTTAGAGGCCAACATTGTTCGTGTTGTTCATAATATACGACCAGCACTACTTACAAAAGTCATCCTAAATTTGACTTCCAGAATGCGTTGATATAATTAGCGAAATCTGCTACGGAATATTTCCAGGAACATTTCCAATAGAATAATTCTTTTAAATGAATTGCAGATTTTTGTGAATCATCATAATTATGAAAAAAAAAATATGAATGAAAATTTTTAAAAATAAAATTAGTTATATATATATATATATATATATATATATATATATATATATATATATATATATATATATATATAATGCTTATAAAATAGTTTTTAACAACACAATAATTTAACTTAATAAGGATTTAAAGTTAATCTCTATTAAATTTAATTTAGTTATTATAAGTATATTTTGTGAAATAACTTACAAAATACAAAAAAAAGAAAAAATAAACAATTTTACATTTTCTATATACAAAATAACACTGCGTCAATATAGTTCGTTACCCACTTAATGCAAAGCATTTTTATTTTAAAGCTTTAGAAGCAGCATCCATTACAAACATCAGTAGAATAGATAAACAAAAAATGAATATTTTATTCGCTTGCAAGTTAGTGTCAAGATGAGTATTGAAAAATTTATGGATTTCGCGATGCCTCCTGACATTGCAGTGCAAACATGCTGTAGAAATTGGTTTTAACACTTTTTTTGAAATCATTTAATTTAATTGTTTGAATGAATTTCGTTTTAAGTAAAATATTCGAAAAAAAATTTGTTTTTAACACAAAATGTTTTATTTAACGAAACATAAGTGTCATGTAACAAAACTAAAGGTTACAAATTTTTAAATCTAAAACAAACTGAACTAACAAAATAAAAAAAATATATAAAAAAATAAAAAAAAAACAAGAATAATAATCGATTAAAAAATTTAAGCTTAATATAATCGAAGAATTGAGATTGGTTGCAAAATAAACGAATTGCTTAATTGAAGAAAGATTGAAGTTTTTTATTATAAAGAGCATGGATTATTCTCTATTCAACCCGCAATTATATAAAGTTGATCAAATCTTGTCTTTGTGTTGTAGTCAACTTACATCACGAATTTTTGGTTGTTGTAGCGGGGTGAGCAAAATCGCATGGCTTGAATTTTGAAGGGTTATTTTTTCACTATGTTCTTTGAATATGTTTTTAAAATTTAAAATCAAAAATTAATTGCACAAATTTCATTGCTTAGGGACGCGATCAAAGTCTGCTTGGAACAACTTCGATGTTTCTTACAAATCATATGATTTTGGCGGAATTAACGTCAAAACTTAAAGATTGTTATATTTGTCAAAAAAGTATAACAATTAAAACAAGAAGCAAAATAAAGTATTCTGACCAGCCGTGTTCTAAAAGATTTATTTCTTATTTATTTTTATTTTAAGTTTTGATTAACATACTACGGCAAAATTAATTAAAAGCGAAACATTAGATCTTTACTTGCATTGAAATTCCTCATCCAGTGAGCTAACTACATGACAAAAATATGTCCAATTTTGTTATGCAGAAATGTTTTCCTCCCGTTTAGAGAGATGGAATTTATTATAAACAAACTAAAAGTTTTTTACTGTTGCAATAGGGATAAAGACTAAAAAGACTTAATTTTCAAGCTCTTCAGCAGCTTTTTTGCAAGAATACAAATCAGAAAATAAAGTTTTACATAACTTGGCTACAGTATGGCATTATTGTCATTAATCAATTCAGTATAAAATAAACGTGATTTTTATGTATAATGGGACGTGAAAATTATATAAAATAATAAATCACACAGAAAAAGGTTTTTTGTTTGCTTTCGTATATTTTAGAGCTGTGAATGAATCACTCATTTTTTTAATAATTCGCGAGCCATTTATGCACTTAATTAGCAATTTTTGAATAATTTCCTTTCGCACAAAAAAAAAATCAATTTAAATGAATTGCAATTTGTTTCTGATTTAAATAAATTTGTAAAAGTTAATTGCAATTCCTTTCCAATTCAGTTAAATTGAATTGATTTTGGATTATTTCAAATAAATTATGAAACAAATAAGCAATTCCTTACCAACCCATGGATTGACATTTAAATTGATTTTGTAAGCAGTAAGTATCTCCATGTTTTCTTTGACCTTTGTTCATTGAATATTTTCAGTGTAGTGGAAAACTACACTATATCTGTTCTTGAACTTGATTAATTTAAACTCACTTTTGATTTCATTCAGTTGAATTGCAATTCTTTGTTCTAATTCTTTACTTAAATATCATTTTAAGTAAACGGAGAGGAATAATTATTATATTTATTTATACAACTAATAAATTTGTGTTTAGTACTTATTTATTTTATTTTGTAAATAATATGGTAGAATTAGCAGGTGCTTAATATCAATTAAAGCTTCTTAACTGAAATACTAAAAAATTTGATATATGCAGGTTCTTGAAATATTAGGATTTTTATTTGTCTTTTGTTTACTGCTCCATTTTTAATGATGGCAAGTAGTTTTAGTAGTTGTGTGGTATTGTAGTTGCAACTTGAAACAAAAATTAACCTAAATTTTAATAGAGCAAATTTTTGGAGACACCCTACACCAACCAATACGTAATTTTCTTTGTATTATTTCACAAAAAAACTAAAACAATCAGGTGTGTCACAGAACTCAATTCCGATCATAAGTGGTTGCAATTTTGCTAATGGGTTCTTTAGAAAACTAGAAGCGAATAATTTCTTTGGGATAAATCCTCTTTAAAAAATCGAATTTAGTTTCTTTGAAATTAAATTACTTTCGGTTTTTAGCCTTGAAATTAAGCATTTTCTTAAACGAAATTGATAGGAATCCAAAGAAGGTAAAATAAAATGGATAGAATATTTGATACGAAATTAAAACCATTCCGATCAAGATATATGACATGTCTAAGTAAGTCATGTTTTGAAAACTATTTTTAAAGCGCTTAGACTTTATTATGTACAACAATGATGAATTTTAAATTTAGGATTTTTGATGATTAAATTATTATCAAATGTGCACGGATGTTAAAAAAAAAACAACAAAAATTAGACACTAGCAGAATGAAATGACGAATTTTCAGGATGGCTACATCCTTCATTAGCATTCTTCGCATCTATATACCTTAGGTTGTGCACATTGTCAGCATTATCTATTAAACCACCTATTTTAAATAATTTATTTTTGGTTAGACGAAGTTCACACACATCCCAAAGCATTTTTTGGTTGTTCTCTCTGCCACTCTTCTTGCATGGCCATGAAATGCATTTTTTGTTTTTTAATCATCTATACTTGTTTCTTCACAAAATTATAGATGCTGTTCCAGTAAGTGTTGTTGAGTAAGGTATGAATGAAATTGCGCTGTTTCTTGCGTATTTTATATTTTAAATTTTTTCCTATCAGGATTTGAACCGTGAATATTACAAATGTATTAAAATTTACTTATTTTAGCTTAAGTTCATAACATATTTTAATTTCTAAAAATTTTAGAAAGAAGTTATTTACAAATGCACGCGGAAAGAGAAAATGAGAAAAAATAGACACAAGCAGAATGTAATGCCACATGTCGATTTTTTTTTAAACTTTAAAATAACGAAAATCTTAAACGTGAGAAAATGCATGAATAACTAAAACATTTTTTTAGTCTCAGTTGGTTTAACAAGACGATAAATATAAATAAATTGTGGTTTGAAAAACAATCGTAAAAATTACAAAAAACACATCATAAACTTGGCTGCAGCTTGCATCAGACCATCCAGCCAGGGTGACGTACGTGAAATACGCTGTGTTTAAGTTGGTTTAATAAAATCGAACACTTTCTTAATGTTAATTAAGACTTTATTGCAAAATTTTTTGTTAACTAAATTTTAGAATGAATATATTAATAAAAAAGATTACAGACTATTCGACAAGAAAATTTTTACAAACGGAATGGTTTTTTACATATGAAAATAAGGACCACTTTCTTAAATATCGTCATGTGAATTGTTGTTATTTTTAAATATAACATAAAAATATATTTATGCTATAGAACTAAGTTTAAAAAATATTACATATTTTTAAAGCATTTGCTAACTTGACATAGAAGCAAGTATAAAAAAATAAAAAAGGCTTTGTTTGACACATGGCTAAACAACAAAAGAGATTGTTGATGTTATTATTTTTTACAGCCGTTACAGTCTTAAGCAAGATATATATAGAAAATGAAATATAATAGTCAGAATAACACATGTGTATTCGTATGTAAAACAGGAATACAATGAGTTCCATGTCCTTCACATTGGTGTAAGAGCGTTAATGTGCGTTTATAAAATAAAAATTGAATTTTTTATAATTTTATCATAAAAAAATTACGACTGTTTTGTTTCCAAAATAATACACAGTAAATCTAGACACAACTACAATAAAAAAATTGAAAATAAATTATCTGTTTTTATAAATTTTTTCCGTGAATGTTACATTTTCAATTGTAAATAGAACAATTCTTTTGCCATTGTTTTGTAGAGAAAAACAATAATTTTTTACCTTTACTTGTTTGTGTAGATTTAAATAGTTTTATAATTATATACGAGGAGTGTTCAAAAAACTTACTTTCTGGCCTACGGACTCTAGATGAAAGTAATATGAGATTAAATCACGTTTATAATAAAAAAACAGAGAGTGCTATATAAGGAAATGCCGAATCGTATGTACTCTTTAGAATACGTGTATAACCACAATATAAGAAATTATTTCTAACCATTAAATTTTTCTTTGAGAAAAAGGGTCGAAATTGTAAGTTTTGCTTAGGGTTGTTGTCCAAACAACCTGCGTTTATATTCCCAGTACTTAGTAAAGACTAAGTACTGCAGGAATACAAGCGAAAGTTAAAAAATATATTAAAAAATTAGAAGCAGGCGTTGTGTTTTGGCCGCTGCCTGTTTATGGGCTTAAAAATACTTACTCATTTTTGGAGAAATCACGTACTTACTAACAATCCTACTGTTAGTAGATAATAAGAAAAAATTAATGTGATATTTATTTAAACGAGTAGTGAAAAAGAAACCTTGATTTATATGTTGACTTCGTCTTACGAAATAAGAAATGATTGACTATTAATAAAAAAAATATTATATATAAAATTACTGTAATTTGTATTTACAATGTGCACAACCAAAGGTAGAAAGAGGTAAAGAATGCTGGTGACGGATGTAGCGATCCAGCAAATGCTCCAATAAATACTGCTAGCGTCTAATTATTCCTGTTATAAAACAAACTAAAGAAAATTTAAATAATATTTTTTACAAATGAATTACAATTTATTATTTTCTGGTTTAGGTTCATTTATTAATTTATTTTCTAAAAATCTTTAGAAAGAAAAATTATTTACAAATGTATGCGGACGTTTTCCAAAGAAAACAAGAAAACAAGAAAATTTACCGCTGGCGGAATGTAATTGAAATTTACTAGAACTTAAACCGCATTAATATTATTAATTTGGTTAAAATTATTTATTATGGTAATTTTCGCCATCTGGCAATTTCAGACTTAAGCTACTTATTATTTATTTATCGACCTTTTCTTTACCAAGCGAATGTAAGATAATCGTACATTAAATCTGTTAAATAAGGGTTTAAACAAGGAATAAAAAAAAAATATATTGAAATAAATAAAAAGTATGTTGCAAAAAATAAAAAAACACAAAGGAATTAGCTCCGGCATTTGAAATTTTTGTGTTTGAAAATTGTAGCAGCATACATCAGTTTTCTATGAGGAACGTAACGCTATATATATCGGTTGTTTTTTAAGCCCGAAAGAGTTTTAAATTATAAAAAATAACACTAAAAATTAAATTTTAATGAAAAATTTTTTCTTATTTTTTAAGTTAACTCTGGCAAATCATTATAAATGTACTCTCGCTTGTACAATGCTATCAAATCATCCCAGTTTACTTTGAAAATCAGTCATCAATTCGAGTATTTTAAAGAAAACTTCGTGGTTTTTTGTGCATATAATCTTTCGTCTGAGCAAGCCCTCCGTCAAACTGTGGACAAAATTCACACCACGTACTCTCTACAGGATGCAGTAACACCAACACGTCGAAGGAATGTGCGTACTAAAAAGAATACCGCTGCCGTAAACAAAAGTGTGGAAGAAGTTACAAATTTATTACTTTTCGTCGGTGGCAGGAATTGGGCCTCTGTCTTTTTGGGCAAATATCTTGACCTACACCTGTATAGGAGTCAGCTAGACCAGGAATTAATGCCCCGAGACCATTTTATGTGCCGTTCTTTCGCCGATTGGGCTCTAGAGCAGTTAGTCACTGACCCGTTGCTTTATCGTCAAATTGCGTTCAGCGATTAGGCTAATTTTTCGCTTAAGGGGTTTGTTAACAAGTAAAACTGCCGCATTGGAGTGAAACCAATCCACAGCATACCCTACAGACTCCATTGCATCCAGAAAAAATGCACCGTTTTGGGTGGTTTACACGGTGGTGGCTCACTGGACCTTATTTCTTTAAAAATTAGGCCGGATCTCATGTTACGGTCAATGGAGATCGTTACCGCACCATGATTAATGATTTTTTGTTTTAAAATATGGCTGAATTTGATTTAGATGAAATGCAGTTTCGCTTCGTTCCATACAGCGACTGCAACCGTCGAGTTATTGAAATCAAAATTTGGCGATAAGTTGATTTCGAGAAATGGGCCCGTTACCTGACCTCAAGGGTTGTGCGATTTGACTCCTTTTAATTATTTTCTGTGGGGCCACGTGAAGTCACTGTATTATGCTGATAAACCAGCAACAATTGACGCTTTAGAGGCCAACATTGTTCGTGTTGTTCATAATATACGACCAGCACTACTTACAAAAGTCACCCTAAATTTGACTTCCAGAATGCGTTGATATAATTAGCGAAATCTGCTACGGAATATTTCCAGGAACATTTCCAATAGAATAATTCTTTTAAATGAATTGCAGATTTTTGTGAATCATCATAATTATGAAAAAAAAAATATGAATGAAAATTTTTAAAAATAAAATTAGTTATATATATATATATATATATATATATATATATATATATATATATATATATATATATATATATATATATATATATATAAATGCTTATAAAATAGTTTTTAACAACACAATAATTTAACTTAATAAGGATTTAAAGTTAATCTCTATTAAATTTAATTTAGTTATTATAAGTATATTTTGTGAAATAACTTACAAAATACAAAAAAAAAATAAACAATTTTACATTTTCTATATACAAAATAACACTGCGTCAATATAGTTCGTTACCCACTTAATGCAAAGCATTTTTATTTTAAAGCTTTAGAAGCAGCATCCATTACAAACATCAGTAGAATAGATAAACAAAAAATGAATATTTTATTCGCTTGCAAGTTAGTGTCAAGATGAGTATTGAAAAATTTATGGATTTCGCGATGCCTCCTGACATTGCAGTGCAAACATGCTGTAGAAATTGGTTTTAACACTTTTTTTGAAATCATTTAATTTAATTGTTTGAATGAATTTCGTTTTAAGTAAAATATTCGAAAAAAAATTTGTTTTTAACACAAAATGTTTTATTTAACGAAACATAAGTGTCATGTAACAAAACTAAAGGTTACAAATTTTTAAATCTAAAACAAACTGAACTAACAAAATAAAAAAAATATATAAAAAAATAAAAAAAAAACAAGAATAATAATCGATTAAAAAATTTAAGCTTAATATAATCGAAGAATTGAGATTGGTTGCAAAATAAACGAATTGCTTAATTGAAGAAAGATTGAAGTTTTTTATTATAAAGAGCATGGATTATTCTCTATTCAACCCGCAATTATATAAAGTTGATCAAATCTTGTCTTTGTGTTGTAGTCAACTTACATCACGAATTTTTGGTTGTTGTAGCGGGGTGAGCAAAATCGCATGGCTTGAATTTTGAAGGGTTATTTTTTCACTATGTTCTTTGAATATGTTTTTAAAATTTAAAATCAAAAATTAATTGCACAAATTTCATTGCTTAGGGACGCGATCAAAGTCTGCTTGGAACAACTTCGATGTTTCTTACAAATCATATGATTTTGGCGGAATTAACGTCAAAACTTAAAGATTGTTATATTTGTCAAAAAAAGTATAACAATTAAAACAAGAAGCAAAATAAAGTATTCTGACCAGCCGTGTTCTAAAAGATTTATTTCTTATTTATTTTTATTTTAAGTTTTGATTAACATACTACGGCAAAATTAATTAAAAGCGAAACATTAGATCTTTACTTGCATTGAAATTCCTCATCCAGTGAGCTAACTACATGACAAAAATATGTCCAATTTTGTTATGCAGAAATGTTTTCCTCCCGTTTAGAGAGATGGAATTTATTATAAACAAACTAAAAGTTTTTTACTGTTGCAATAGGGATAAAGACTAAAAAGACTTAATTTTCAAGCTCTTCAGCAGCTTTTTTGCAAGAATACAAATCAGAAAATAAAGTTTTACATAACTTGGCTACAGTATGGCATTATTGTCATTAATCAATTCAGTATAAAATAAACGTGATTTTTATGTATAATGGGACGTGAAAATTATATAAAATAATAAATCACACAGAAAAAGGTTTTTTGTTTGCTTTCGTATATTTTAGAGCTGTGAATGAATCACTCATTTTTTTAATAATTCGCGAGCCATTTATGCACTTAATTAGCAATTTTTGAATAATTTCCTTTCGCACAAAAAAAAAATCAATTTAAATGAATTGCAATTTGTTTCTGATTTAAATAAATTTGTAAAAGTTAATTGCAATTCCTTTCCAATTCAGTTAAATTGAATTGATTTTGGATTATTTCAAATAAATTATGAAACAAATAAGCAATTCCTTACCAACCCATGGATTGACATTTAAATTGATTTTGTAAGCAGTAAGTATCTCCATGTTTTCTTTGACCTTTGTTCATTGAATATTTTCAGTGTAGTGGAAAACTACACTATATCTGTTCTTGAACTTGATTAATTTAAACTCACTTTTGATTTCATTCAGTTGAATTGCAATTCTTTGTTCTAATTCTTTACTTAAATATCATTTTAAGTAAACGGAGAGGAATAATTATTATATTTATTTATACAACTAATAAATTTGTGTTTAGTACTTATTTATTTTATTTTGTAAATAATATGGTAGAATTAGCAGGTGCTTAATATCAATTAAAGCTTCTTAACTGAAATACTAAAAAATTTGATATATGCAGGTTCTTGAAATATTAGGATTTTTATTTGTCTTTTGTTTACTGCTCCATTTTTAATGATGGCAAGTAGTTTTAGTAGTTGTGTGGTATTGTAGTTGCAACTTGAAACAAAAATTAACCTAAATTTTAATAGAGCAAATTTTTGGAGACACCCTACACCAACCAATACGTAATTTTCTTTGTATTATTTCACAAAAAAACTAAAACAATCAGGTGTGTCACAGAACTCAATTCCGATCATAAGTGGTTGCAATTTTGCTAATGGGTTCTTTAGAAAACTAGAAGCGAATAATTTCTTTGGGATAAATCCTCTTTAAAAAATCGAATTTAGTTTCTTTGAAATTAAATTACTTTCGGTTTTTAGCCTTGAAATTAAGCATTTTCTTAAACGAAATTGATAGGAATCCAAAGAAGGTAAAATAAAATGGATAGAATATTTGATACGAAATTAAAACCATTCCGATCAAGATATATGACATGTCTAAGTAAGTCATGTTTTGAAAACTATTTTTAAAGCGCTTAGACTTTATTATGTACAACAATGATGAATTTTAAATTTAGGATTTTTGATGATTAAATTATTATCAAATGTGCACGGATGTTAAAAAAAAAACAACAAAAATTAGACACTAGCAGAATGAAATGACGAATTTTCAGGATGGCTACATCCTTCATTAGCATTCTTCGCATCTATATACCTTAGGTTGTGCACATTGTCAGCATTATCTATTAAACCACCTATTTTAAATAATTTATTTTTGGTTAGACGAAGTTCACACACATCCCAAAGCATTTTTTGGTTGTTCTCTCTGCCACTCTTCTTGCATGGCCATGAAATGCATTTTTTGTTTTTTAATAATCTATACTTGTTTCTTCACAAAATTATAGATGCTGTTCCAGTAAGTGTTGTTGAGTAAGGTATGAATGAAATTGCGCTGTTTCTTGCGTATTTTATATTTTAAATTTTTTCCTATCAGGATTTGAACCGTGAATATTACAAATGTATTAAAATTTACTTATTTTAGCTTAAGTTCATAACATATTTTAATTTCTAAAAATTTTAGAAAGAAGTTATTTACAAATGCACGCGGAAAGAGAAAATGAGAAAAAATAGACACAAGCAGAATGTAATGCCACATTTCGATTTTTTTTTAAACTTTAAAATAACGAAAATCTTAAACGTGAGAAAATGCATGAATAACTAAAACATTTTTTTAGTCTCAGTTGGTTTAACAAGACGATAAATATAAATAAATTGTGGTTTGAAAAACAATCGTAAAAATTACAAAAAACACATCATAAACTTGGCTGCAGCTTGCATCAGACCATCCAGCCAGGGTGACGTACGTGAAATACGCTGTGTTTAAGTTGGTTTAATAAAATCGAACACTTTCTTAATGTTAATTAAGACTTTATTGCAAAATTTTTTGTTAACTAAATTTTAGAATGAATATATTAATAAAAAAGATTACAGACTATTCGACAAGAAAATTTTTACAAACGGAATGGTTTTTTACATATGAAAATAAGGACCACTTTCTTAAATATCGTCATGTGAATTGTTGTTATTTTTAAATATAACATAAAAATATATTTATGCTATAGAACTAAGTTTAAAAAATATTACATATTTTTAAAGCATTTGCTAACTTGACATAGAAGCAAGTATAAAAAAATAAAAAAGGCTTTGTTTGACACATGGCTAAACAACAAAAGAGATTGTTGATGTTATTATTTTTTACAGCCGTTACAGTCTTAAGCAAGATATATATAGAAAATGAAATATAATAGTCAGAATAACACATGTGTATTCGTATGTAAAACAGGAATACAATGAGTTCCATGTCCTTCACATTGGTGTAAGAGCGTTAATGTGCGTTTATAAAATCATAAATTGAATTTTTTATAATTTTATCATAAAAAAATTACGACTGTTTTGTTTCCAAAATAATACACAGTAAATCTAGACACAACTACAATAAAAAAATTGAAAATAAATTATCTGTTTTTATAAATTTTTTCCGTGAATGTTACATTTTCAATTGTAAATAGAACAATTCTTTTGCCATTGTTTTGTAGAGAAAAACAATAATTTTTTACCTTTACTTGTTTGTGTAGATTTAAATAGTTTTATATTTATATACGAGGAGTGTTCAAAAAACTTACTTTCTGGCCTACGGACTCTAGATGAAAGTAATATGAGATTAAATCACGTTTATAATAAAAAAACAGAGAGTGCTATATAAGGAAATGCCGAATCGTATGTACTCTTTAGAATACGTGTATAACCACAATATAAGAAATTATTTCTAACCATTAAATTTTTCTTTGAGAAAAAGGGTCGAAATTGTAAGTTTTGCTTAGGGTTGTTGTCCAAACAACCTGCGTTTATATTCCCAGTACTTAGTAAAGACTAAGTACTGCAGGAATACAAGCGAAAGTTAAAAAATATATTAAAAAATTAGAAGCAGGCGTTGTGTTTTGGCCGCTGCCTGTTTATGGGCTTAAAAATACTTACTCATTTTTGGAGAAATCACGTACTTACTAACAATCCTACTGTTAGTAGATAATAAGAAAAAATTAATGTGATATTTATTTAAACGAGTAGTGAAAAAGAAACCTTGATTTATATGTTGACTTCGTCTTACGAAATAAGAAATGATTGACTATTAATAAAAAAAATATTATATATAAAATTACTGTAATTTGTATTTACAATGTGCACAACCAAAGGTAGAAAGAGGTAAAGAATGCTGGTGACGGATGTAGCGATCCAGCAAATGCTCCAATAAATACTGCTAGCGTCTAATTATTCCTGTTATAAAACAAACTAAAGAAAATTTAAATAATATTTTTTACAAATGAATTACAATTTATTATTTCTGGTTTAGGTTCATTTATTAATTTATTTTTTTTAAAAATCTTTAGAAAGAAAAATTATTTACAAATGTATGCGGACGTTTTCCAAAGAAAACAAGAAAACAAGAAAATTTACCGCTGGCGGAATGTAATTGAAATTTACTAGAACTTAAACCGCATTAATATTATTAATTTGGTTAAAATTATTTATTATGGTAATTTTCGCCATCTGGCAATTTCAGACTTAAGCTACTTATTATTTATTTATCGACCTTTTCTTTACCAAGCGAATGTAAGATAATCGTACATTAAATCTGTTAAATAAGGGTTTAAACAAGGAATAAAAAAAAATATATTGAAATAAATAAAAAGTATGTTGCAAAAAATAAAAAAACACAAAGGAATTAGCTCCGGCATTTGAAATTTTTGTGTTTGAAAATTGTAGCAGCATACATCAGTTTTCTATGAGGAACGTAACGCTATATATATCGGTTGTTTTTTAAGCCCGAAAGAGTTTTAAATTATAAAAAATAACACTAAAAATTAAATTTTGATGAAAAATTTTTTCTTATTTTTTTAGTTAACTCTGGCAAATCATTATAAATGTACTCTCGCTTGTACAATGCTATCAAATCATCCCAGTTTACTTTGAAAATCAGTCATCAATTCGAGTATTTTAAAGAAAACTTCGTGATTTTTTGTGCATATAATCTTTCGTCTGAGCAAGCCCTCCGTCAAACTGTGGACAAAATTCACACCACGTACTCTCTACAGGATGCAGTAACACCAACACGTCGAAGGAATGTGCGTACTAAAAAGAATACCGCTGCCGTAAACAAAAGTGTGGAAGAAGTTACAAATTTATTACTTTTCGTCGGTGGCAGGAATTGGGCCTCTGTCTTTTTGGGCAAATATCTTGACCTACACCTGTATAGGAGTCAGCTAGACCAGGAATTAATGCCCCGAGACCATTTTATGTGCCGTTCTTTCGCCGATTGGGCTCTAGAGCAGTTAGTCACTGACCCGTTGCTTTATCGTCAAATTGCGTTCAGCGATTAGGCTAATTTTTCGCTTAAGGGGTTTGTTAACAAGTAAAACTGCCGCATTGGAGTGAAACCAATCCACAGCATACCCTACAGACTCCATTGCATCCAGAAAAAATGCACCGTTTTGGGTGGTTTACACGGTGGTGGCTCACTGGACCTTATTTCTTCAAAAATTAGGCCGGATCTCATGTTACGGTCAATGGAGATCGTTACCGCACCATGATTAATGATTTTTTGTTTTAAAATATGGCTGAATTTGATTTAGATGAAATGCAGTTTCGCTTCGTTCCATACAGCGACTGCAACCGTCGAGTTATTGAAATCAAAATTTGGCGATAAGTTGATTTCGAGAAATGGGCCCGTTACCTGACCTCAAGGGTTGTGCGATTTGACACCTTTTAATTATTTTCTGTGGGGCCACGTGAAGTCACTGTATTATGCTGATAAACCAGCAACAATTGACGCTTTAGAGGCCAACATTGTTCGTGTTGTTCATAATATACGACCAGCACTACTTACAAAAGTCACCCTAAATTTGACTTCCAGAATGCGTTGATATAATTAGCGAAATCTGCTACGGAATATTTCCAGGAACATTTCCAATAGAATAATTCTTTTAAATGAATTGCAGATTTTTGTGAATCATCATAATTATGAAAAAAAAAATATGAATGAAAATTTTTAAAAATAAAATTAGTTATATATATATATATATATATATATATATATATATATATATATATATATATATATATATATATATATAAATGCTTATAAAATAGTTTTTAACAACACAATAATTTAACTTAATAAGGATTTAAAGTTAATCTCTATTAAATTTAATTTAGTTATTATAAGTATATTTTGTGAAATAACTTACAAAATACAAAAAAAGAAAAAATAAACAATTTTACATTTTCTATATACAAAATAACACTGCGTCAATATAGTTCGTTACCCACTTAATGCAAAGCATTTTTATTTTAAAGCTTTAGAAGCAGCATCCATTACAAACATCAGTAGAATAGATAAACAAAAAATGAATATTTTATTCGCTTGCAAGTTAGTGTCAAGATGAGTATTGAAAAATTTATGGATTTCGCGATGCCTCCTGACATTGCAGTGCAAACATGCTGTAGAAATTGGTTTTAACACTTTTTTTGAAATCATTTAATTTAATTGTTTGAATGAATTTCGTTTTAAGTAAAATATTCGAGAAAAAATTTGTTTTTAACACAAAATGTTTTATTTAACGAAACATAAGTGTCATGTAACAAAACTAAAGGTTACAAATTTTTAAATCTAAAACAAACTGAACTAACAAAATAAAAAAAATATATAAAAAAATAAAAAAAAAGCAAGAATAATAATCGATTAAAAAATTTAAGCTTAATATAATCGATGAATTGAGATTGGTTGCAAAATAAACGAATTGCTTAATTGAAGAAAGATTGAAGTTTTTTATTATAAAGAGCATGGATTATTCTCTATTCAACCCGCAATTATATAAAGTTGATCAAATCTTGTCTTTGTGTTGTAGTCAACTTACATCACGAATTTTTGGTTGTTGTAGCGGGGTGAGCAAAATCGCATGGCTTGAATTTTGAAGGGTTATTTTTTCACTATGTTCTTTGAATATGTTTTTAAAATTTAAAATCAAAAATTAATTGCACAAATTTCATTGCTTAGGGACGCGATCAAAGTCTGCTTGGAACAACTTCGATGTTTCTTACAAATCATATGATTTTGGCGGAATTAACGTCAAAACTTAAAGATTGTTATATTTGTCAAAAAAGTATAACAATTAAAACAAGAAGCAAAATAAAGTATTCTGACCAGCCGTGTTCTAAAAGATTTATTTCTTATTTATTTTTATTTTAAGTTTTGATTAACATACTACGGCAAAATTAATTAAAAGCGAAACATTAGATCTTTACTTGCATTGAAATTCCTCATCCAGTGAGCTAACTACATGACAAAAATATGTCCAATTTTGTTATGCAGAAATGTTTTCCTCCCGTTTAGAGAGATGGAATTTATTATAAACAAACTAAAAGTTTTTTACTGTTGCAATAGGGATAAAGACTAAAAAGACTTAATTTTCAAGCTCTTCAGCAGCTTTTTTGCAAGAATACAAATCAGAAAATAAAGTTTTACATAACTTGGCTACAGTATGGCATTATTGTCATTAATCAATTCAGTATAAAATAAACGTGATTTTTATGTATAATGGGACGTGAAAATTATATAAAATAATAAATCACACAGAAAAAGGTTTTTTGTTTGCTTTCGTATATTTTAGAGCTGTGAATGAATCACTCATTTTTTTAATAATTCGCGAGCCATTTATGCACTTAATTAGCAATTTTTGAATAATTTCCTTTCGCACAAAAAAAAAATCAATTTAAATGAATTGCAATTTGTTTCTGATTTAAATAAATTTGTAAAAGTTAATTGCAATTCCTTTCCAATTCAGTTAAATTGAATTGATTTTGGATTATTTCAAATAAATTATGAAACAAATAAGCAATTCCTTACCAACCCATGGATTGACATTTAAATTGATTTTGTAAGCAGTAAGTATCTCCATGTTTTCTTTGACCTTTGTTCATTGAATATTTTCAGTGTAGTGGAAAACTACACTATATCTGTTCTTGAACTTGATTAATTTAAACTCACTTTTGATTTCATTCAGTTGAATTGCAATTCTTTGTTCTAATTCTTTACTTAAATATCATTTTAAGTAAACGGAGAGGAATAATTATTATATTTATTTATACAACTAATAAATTTGTGTTTAGTACTTATTTATTTTATTTTGTAAATAATATGGTAGAATTAGCAGGTGCTTAATATCAATTAAAGCTTCTTAACTGAAATACTAAAAAATTTGATATATGCAGGTTCTTGAAATATTAGGATTTTTATTTGTCTTTTGTTTACTGCTCCATTTTTAATGATGGCAAGTAGTTTTAGTAGTTGTGTGGTATTGTAGTTGCAACTTGAAACAAAAATTAACCTAAATTTTAATAGAGCAAATTTTTGGAGACACCCTACACCAACCAATACGTAATTTTCTTTGTATTATTTCACAAAAAAACTAAAACAATCAGGTGTGTCACAGAACTCAATTCCGATCATAAGTGGTTGCAATTTTGCTAATGGGTTCTTTAGAAAACTAGAAGCGAATAATTTCTTTGGGATAAATCCTCTTTAAAAAATCGAATTTAGTTTCTTTGAAATTAAATTACTTTCGGTTTTTAGCCTTGAAATTAAGCATTTTCTTAAACGAAATTGATAGGAATCCAAAGAAGGTAAAATAAAATGGATAGAATATTTGATACGAAATTAAAACCATTCCGATCAAGATATATGACATGTCTAAGTAAGTCATGTTTTGAAAACTATTTTTAAAGCGCTTAGACTTTATTATGTACAACAATGATGAATTTTAAATTTAGGATTTTTGATGATTAAATTATTATCAAATGTGCACGGATGTTAAAAAAAAAACAACAAAAATTAGACACTAGCAGAATGAGATGACGAATTTTCAGGATGGCTACATCCTTCATTAGCATTCTTCGCATCTATATACCTTAGGTTGTGCACATTGTCAGCATTATCTATTAAACCACCTATTTTAAATAATTTATTTTTGGTTAGACGAAGTTCACACACATCCCAAAGCATTTTTTGGTTGTTCTCTCTGCCACTCTTCTTGCATGGCCATGAAATGCATTTTTTGTTTTTTAATCATCTATACTTGTTTCTTCACAAAATTATAGATGCTGTTCCAGTAAGTGTTGTTGAGTAAGGTATGAATGAAATTGCGCTGTTTCTTGCGTATTTTATATTTTAAATTTTTTCCTATCAGGATTTGAACCGTGAATATTACAAATGTATTAAAATTTACTTATTTTAGCTTAAGTTCATAACATATTTTAATTTCTAAAAATTTTAGAAAGAAGTTATTTACAAATGCACGCGGAAAGAGAAAATGAGAAAAAATAGACACAAGCAGAATGTAATGCCACATTTCGATTTTTTTTTAAACTTTAAAATAACGAAAATCTTAAACGTGAGAAAATGCATGAATAACTAAAACATTTTTTTTAGTCTCAGTTGGTTTAACAAGACGATAAATATAAATAAATTGTGGTTTGAAAAACAATCGTAAAAAATACAAAAAACACATCATAAACTTGGCTGCAGCTTGCATCAGACCATCCAGCCAGGGTGACGTACGTGAAATACGCTGTGTTTAAGTTGGTTTAATAAAATCGAATACTTTCTTAATGTTAATTAAGACTTTATTGCAAAATTTTGTGTTAACTAAATTTGAGAATAAATATATTTATAATAAAGATTACAGACTATTCGACAAGAAAATTTTTACAAACGGAATGGTTTCTTACATATGAAAATATGGAACACTTTCTTAAATATCGTCATGTGAATTGTTGTTATTTTTTAATATAACATAAAAATATATTTTTGCTATAGAACTAAGTTTAAAAAATATTACATATTTTTAAAGCATTTGCTAACTTGACATAGAAGCAAGTATAAAAAAATAAAAAAGGCTTTATTTGACACATGGCTAAACAACAAATGAGATTGTTGATGTTATTATTTTTTACAGCCGTTACAGTCTTAAGCAAGATATATAAAGAAAATGTCAGAATAACACATGTATATTCGTATGTAAAAAAGATATACAAAGTGTTCCATGTCCTTCACATTGGTGTAAGAGCGTTAATATGCGTTAATAAAATCATAAATTGATTTTTTTATAATTTTATCATAAAAAAAAAATTACGACTGTTTTGTTTCCAAAATAATACAAAGTAAATCTAGACACAACTACAATAAAAAAACTTGAAAATAAATTATCTGTTTTTATAAATTTTTTCCGTGAATATTACATTTTCAATTGTAAATAGAACAATACTTTTGCCATTGTTTTGTAGAGAAAAAACAATAATTTTTTACCTTTACTTGTTTGTGTAGATTTAAATAGTTTTATATTTATATACGAGGAGTGGTCAAAAATTTAACTTTCTGGAAAATATATTTTAATTAATTCATGCTCATTCTGTTGTATGGCAGCAAAGAAAAAAATATTAAGTTTTCTCAGCGTCAGCCACAAAAAAGAAAATAAAGCATAAAAAACACGAATTTTTCTGCGGCTTCTAAAAGTTTTAAAATATTAAATGGATCGTGTAAAATACAGTAAATACTGTAATGCAACTAATCAAGAGGGAAAAATAGTTTCTAAATCAGCTTTCATTTTGAGTTATTTAGTTGTAGACAGTCATTACAACGGTACTAAAACTTAGAATTACAATAGAGGAAATAGTTTTTTAAAAAGGGTTTTACAAAGATTGTCTTATGTATTTCTGGTTTTTTATTGATTTGGAAAATCTGCTTCAAGTAGAAATTAAAAAAAACACGCAATTACATATACATTTTTACAACACAAATATAAATTTTGATAAACTTTCATAAGTAAATTTAAAAAGCTTTAAGATTTTATTTAAAATATTATTTTGTTTTTTTTCCGCACATACATGTTAAAAGCAGACAAAAATATAGTATTAATAATTTTATCAACGTGAACGCAAGTAATACAATGGAATTTCCTGAAATTAATGTAAACATTATAATTAGATATTCATAAATCAACTTTAATTTTTATGTACGGCCTAAGTTCTTTATTTTTCTTTAAAGAGAACAATTCAGATACCAGCAGTACAAATTGACCGTCTAGTTTGCTACAACTTTCGTCAGCATTCTTCATGTCTGTCTGCAAAAAAATAATTTTTTTTAATACAAAACAACCATTTAAAACGGACAGAATATTAGAAATTTAAGTTTTTTTTTTGATATTAGAAAAGCACTTCATATTCGGTTAACAACTAATTATAACTTTCTAATTAACTTAAAATTTAATATTAAAAATATTCAGTTATAATAAGTGTCATTGATTAATGACAATTGTTATTTTATTTGTAGGTTTTCTTTACAAATTTTATAAATATAAAATATAGTTTTCTTTTTTCCTTAAATATGCGAAAGTGTGGCAATTTAAAAAAAAGAATCAATAGTTTTTAATTATTTTTTGTGAATTTTTGATTTTCAATTAAATTTAATTTTTTATTGCAAGTGCAATTCTTGATAAAAATAAAAGCTTTTATTTAAATTTTCGTGAGAAAAAATATGGCTTGAGTTCATTTTTAATTTCTAAAAACAAATGTATGCGGGCTTTTCCAAAGAGAACATTAAAATTTGACACTATCAGAAATAAAAATAATCCACTAATAGTTTATTTTTTAACGGACAATGTAAAAACTTTTAAATAAAACACACATTATTATACTGAAATTCAAATTAGCTCTTTAATTTAAAATTAATATATCTCCTATAAGTAGTTCACAATATTAACAATATTTTTTTATGAATGCCAACATAGACAAACATCTAATTCGTAAGCTGCCGTTTAAAAATTTGTTTTTAGACTTTTAATTTTATTCACAGTTGTTTTTACATCTATAATGTCTACTTAAGGCCTTGTAGTTGTTATTTTTAGTAACATATTCCTAGATTGTTTGTTAACTCACAAAGGCATTCATTCATTCACAGTAAAAAAAACAGCTTTTTCTGTTAATTTTACAAAGCAGACAGCAGCAAAATTGCAGACGGATCTAGCGCAACAGTAGAGAAGTACAAAAACTATAGATGTTCTTTTTAGTGTGGATGAAAAGAGAATGTACGAGTGTTATTTTATTGTTCAGATTTGCATTGGGTCTTTGTAGTCCCTTTTTTTGTTCGCATGTTTTACACAAATGTATATGAATGAATGATGTCTGAGTGTGGATGTGTATTAAAGGTTTGTATGGATGGCTTCCTGTTACCACATGCTTTAATTCTGTTTTACTTATTTCCTACATAACATTTTTTCAGTTGAAACTTTTTATTGTTCTTTCTCACTGGCAACAAAATAAATCAATTTTGTTCAAAATCGTTGAAAATGTAAGTGTACGGCAGACTGCATGTGTGCAGAGATTTTTCTCATTCTTTTTACAAATATTGCTTTTGCGTGAATCCTGAGAATGTTTTTGTTTTCACAAACAATAACATGTTCTGTTATGTGTTGTAGTAATTTTAAATGATTTTTTTTTCAGTTTCACAGCATCGGTTTACATTACAACAAAAGGAATGGTAATTAAATAACACAAATAGCCTTGTGGTGTCAAAAAGTTATCATCACTTATTTTTAATAAAACTATACTGCAAGTATTGAACTTTTATGCAGGACTCCATAGTTAGAAATTAAAAGTAAAAAAATGATATTTAAAAAGTAAAATTAAATAATACTCATTAAGCAGAGATAAAACTACAAACGGTTGCTGGTAATATCCTTATAAAAATAAGCGATCTGAAGGACATAAAAAATGCCGAAATATTCAAATTTCTTTCTCAGTTAGTGCTAGCACTAATAAGTGTGTTCTGTTGTAACAAGGTTTATAAGTGTTTAAAACTAGAAAACCTGAAATTACCAAAACAAGTAAACTGCCTTCGATGGAAAAAGTACAAAGACCTGCCGAAATAAATTCATTTGAGTGAGTTCAGAGTGCACAATCAAAGAATGGTAGACTAGAAGAAAAGGTACCACTACCGATAGTATTACCCAAAAGAAAACTTATTTAAGCCAACTGCGTTATCGATAAATCTGTTGTTGAAAATTATGAATGCAATTCCTATCGTCAATAATAAAAAAGATTTATCTTAAAAAATTACATATGACTAAATCACGCTAATTTACTTTCAAAAGGAAATTAATTAATGCCCACAATAAATTATATCTCAATATTTTATAAAAAAATAGCATTTTGTAGGGCTCAAAGTAAAAGAACAAAAGCATCAAAAAGCCTCAGCTATACTTCAAGACTACAACATTATAGATAATTTGGTGTAGTTACACTTAAGCTTTCCCAGATGCTTAGTTAACTGGCTTATATACCTCTGAAAATAAAATGTACATTTTGAAAACTCTACATAATTCGTGATTGCATAGAGAAAAAGAGACGAGAATAGCCTTTAACACATTTTCGCTTTTGTAGAAAAACATGACGTTCAGTATTGAGGGATACCATGTACGATATTATGATTATGCCATTGAGATGTACCAGAATGACGTTTTATTATAACTGGTCATAGCGCCAGATATTAATTAACCATTCATCCACACATAAATCCAAAAATTCAAATATTTTTTATCAACTTGGCTATTTTTAACTTTTATTTCTGTGTAAATTTTCCATGATTTTTAGTTTAAATATTTTGTTCTTTAGTTAGTATTCACTTACATACATTTTGTCATTTTGAAACTGTTTTCATTTAAGGTATTTTACCCTTTGATTGCCAATCTACGTTTAATTAATTTATCTACAGATTGAAATGTCTCACTTTCTAGTTTATAATCGTATTTTTGTTGTTGTTATTGTCAAAACTGTCTAAAATGTTTCATATTTTTATAACCTTAACCACACATGAAAAACGGGTATATTTAGGTTAAACATTTCGTTTGTAATTTCTACAATGTCCATTTTCGAACCCTGAGTTCTTATGCATAAAAAATTCTATTGAGCGATGTTCGTCTGTCCATCCGTGCTGTTGGTTAAATCAATCAAGGCACTGGATGAACTACAGAAAATTTAAACACGCCAATCGATTAGGCATAGTTTCGTAAATTTTGTTATTTAAACTTAACAACATCGGTCCATGTCCTTCGAGGCAGCGGGCAAAGCACAACGCTTACCTCTAAGTTGTCTATATAATTTGGAACAATGAAGTACCTCCAGTCAAAAAAAGACAAAAAAAAAAAAATAAATATGTGGAGAGAGAGAATTACAAAGTAAGAAAAAAACATCAAGTGAAAAAATTGGCGCTCGCCATATTTACCGAGTTATGGGAGTCTCTGAACTTTTCATAGAAAAGTATGATTTTGTAACATTTTTTTGAGAAACTTTTAAAGAGATCTTTCAGAAAATGTTAGAAATTCTTTATGAAAAATCCTTAACCCATTAAGCGCCGATGTAAAATTTTATATAGAACTTCATTTTTTTTTATTATTTTTTAATTCTCTGTTATCTTAATATATACTTTTTTTGATTGGAGCTACTTCACTTAAGTGGATTTAATATATGGTGAAGGGTATATAAGATTCGGCAAAGCCGAATATAGCACTCTTACTTGTTGTTATTTAGTTCTTTTTTTGACTTTACTGTCACCCCAAATATTTTTTTTTTGTGTGTGTTTTTTTTTTTTTTGTGATGGAAGTTACCTTATTACAAATTTCCTAGCCTACCTTTTTTTACGCTTCTTTTGTATTTCTGCAAGTGGTTGTTAGTTATGTTTAAAAATCAGTGGAACAGAAACCTTTTCATTAATTAAGTTGGGAAAACATCCCATAGAAAAACTTAATTGTCAAAAAAGGCTTTATGTACAAAACGTTACGGAAGGAAAAATTTCTTATGCTGATTTTTATTTAAACTATTCAATGGGAAATTTGCAGTGTGACCATACATGAATCGTGAAGGGTGTATAGCCAAATATAGCACTCTTCCATATTTTTTTTTTAAATACAATTCAAAGGGCTATCTGAAAGTTTGTATCCATTCACATAAGTTCTTTTTTTTGTAAACTTTATTTTTAAGATATGAACATACATACATACATACATACATACATACATACATACATACATACATACATATGTAAATACTTACATACAGACAAAGCTTTAAAGTTCTAGATTAATTCTCCCAGTATGTCGAGTAAATTTACCAAGAAACATTAGAGTAGTATAGGTCTGTTCCAATGACTTACTAGGGAAGTAGTGGTATAGAATGTTTAAGTTTATCGCTTTGTTCAGAATATATTATACCTCTAAAAATATTTTATTTTGCACAGCTGAAGTATAAGTGTTTTCTATTTTTAAGTATTATAATTTTCTTATCTGAGTAAACTCACAAATTTCTCAATTCTTGAATTTTCTGCTCCATATTTTTAAAAACCTAAAAACTGCAGTCCTTTTTGACAATGAATTTTTCATAATTTTTCTTTATTTCAGAGAAATATATATTGAGATATTTTTTAATGTGTTTTGTGCTTCTTTTCATCCAAATATATTTTAAATATTTTTTTCTTAAAGATTCATTCTGCTAGTGTCTAATTTTTCTTGTTTTCTTTCAAAAATGTCTGCATACATTTGTTAATAATGTTTCTTAAAAATTTTAAATTTGTTTCATTTATAAAATTTTACTACTTTATTGTAAATGTTAAACAATAGTTGTTTGTTGAAAGCAAAAAAAAAAAATTATCTAGACAACTTAATTAAATATAAGATAAAAATAAGGACACCAATATGTGTAATTTTAAAGATAAAGATTTTGAATATATTATTTTTTATAACCTTCTCCACAGGTGAAAATGATATGCTACATAAGCTTGTCATTCCGTTTGTAACTTCTTTTCCTTCGATCCCATAAAGATAATCAATTCTATATTCTTATACATAGGGAGTTGATTTAGCACTGTTCGTCTGCCCGTCAAGTTGAAATTATTTGTGTCTTGCCCCTAGATGAAATACAAAAAATTAGCGACCTCTATTTCCTCAGACCTATTTTTATAAGAGGTCCGAAAATCGTAGAGATATCTTCGAAAAAGGATAAGCGCTGTTCTTTTTCTTAGCTTGTTCAGGTTTAGTTGTGCTTTTTTGTTGTTGTATTCAAAACCAAAATTTCGGAAAAAATACATACAATTATCCGGTAATCAAAATATCACCAAACCCTCTAAATTTCACCAAAATATAGCATATTTTCAAAGATGTCAACAAAAATATTAAATCTTGTTAAAAAATATGTTACACAAAAAAAAAAAATTTCAGAAAAAATCGATTAAATTTAAATTAAATTTAAAATCGAATTAACGATATGATTGAAATTTTACCAAAGCATTTATTTTCAAGAAAAACTATAACTCTTACAAAAAATTATACTTGCAATAAATAAATTTGAAATTCTGTTTCAAGCGAAAGATGCACAAAAATAACTATAGACATTTACTCTACTGAGCCATTTTTTATATCCTAATTGTACAAGTGAAATTGAAATCTAAATATTTGACTTCTTCAGAATATTACTTTCAGCGAAAGCTCGGTTCACTAAGAATCTTGCTCTTCGCGCTTTCATTTCAATAGATTTTTCAATAAAGGAGAGTACAAAGCGGACAAAGCAGATAAATATACATTACAAGTTTATCCCAAATATATTTATTATATTAAAAAACTATTTTCGAATAAATACACAGTTCTTTTGGTGAGGGTTATATAACATTCGGCATAGCAAAATACACCACTTTAAATCTTTTCATTTTACGTTTTTACGGAGAAAAAGCATTCTTTAAACATAAAAAACATTTTAATTTTTGCAGTTTCAGTTGCTGTGCAACCTCTATAAGAGAATAACTCTTCTTTGCATTGGCAAACAGAAATATTTATAATGACAAATGTTTGCTTTTAGCAATTATATAAACAAACAAATAGTAAAAAAGTGCTTAAATGGGTTGTTTGTTTATATCATTAGATAGACTGAAATTTCGTTACAAAATATGTGCAGAAATATTTTTATATTTTCTTTGTAATATAAAACCAACAATAAAGTATAAATTTAAATATCTTTTTAATATGAAGTCAGCAAAAATTTAATTTATATGTCAAATTGAAAAATTTTTTATTGGAATGTGAATGAAAGTTTTTGAGATTCTAATTATTATTATTTAAATATTCATACATATTTGTATATATTACTTACAATTGTTAATGACATAAACAACAGATACAAATTTAATTCACTGTTGCAAATTTTTTATAAAGAAAGCTTATCAATATAAAAATTTATTATTTTGAAAATTTTTTATGTTGATTTTTTGTAATTGTGCTTGATTCTTTTTAATGTAAATACTTCCTGATATTCTCATGAAATTTTTATTATTAAAAACTGCAAAATGAAATATATTTCTGTGGGAATACATATCCAAATTAAAGTCTTGGTTAATATTAGTTTTTAAAAAAACAGATTTTTCTTTTTTTTCTTTTACTTTATTTGTTTCAATTTCGCTACTGCTCATGGGTAAATTTAAAATACTTGGCGATATTTTTGGTTATTTTTATAAATTTTTTTGTGATAACATTGCAATTAAAAAAAAAATAAAAACGGATTATCCTTTACTTGATATGTTTAAGGTCGACTTAACAGGTAACATTGACTTCTATATCTGCCTTGTTTAAACATAAATAAAAATTTTTGTATTAAATATCAAGTGATAAAGGTGCTAAAGAAAATATTAAACGAGATACAGTGAATGAAGTTAAAGTGCTATTTTTTTTTTATATCAACGGCTGAAAACGATAAACCAGCCACAAATGTTTACAGCGAAATGTGTGAGCGTAAATAAAAAAAGTAAAACCGGAAAATATGTTTTTGAATGTGGATAACACTTATTCTGGCAGAAAGTTTCAATTTTAATTGGACAACACTGTTTTAAATTTAACTGCTAAGTTTTTTTTTTAAAGAAAGTATTTTTTATTTATAAAAAGTTGCCAAAAAAAATGGTTGATTGGCTTCCATTCCTGATTTGGGAATTCCTGATTGGAAAAAAAGAAAATATTCAAAACTCATATTTAACTTAACAACAGTTAATATAAAACCTGAAAAACATCTATAATGTTGGGAAGAAACAAGTATGAATGATTAAAAGAAAAAAATTGCATTTCGTGGCCATACCGAAGGCTGGTACGAAGCAAAAAAAATGAATTACAAAGATAAGAACGAAGAAATGCTTTGAGTGGCGAGTGGACTTCGTCCAACCAAAATTATATTGATCAGTTGGATAAAAAGATGATGTGCACAACCTAAGGTAAACATATGCGAGGAACGTTGATGAAGAAAGTAGCGATCCAGAAAATGCGGCATTTCAATCTGATAGTGTCTAATTTTTCTTGTTTTCTTTGGAAGACCTCCGGATTCTTTCATGAATTGAACTCAATATTTAGATAATAAAATGCCGGAAAGCCTATACGAGTTCTGGCCCAAAGTTTAAGATTGCCAGGATGCTGCTGCTATTTCTCGTTTTAAGGATATGTCGATGCCTGTTTTAATATGTTAATTATTCCAACAGAAAGTAATATAATTTATGAATGTTAATAACATATGAATGATATAACACATTCATTCGTTCGGAAGAAATGTTAAGTAAATTTAATAGAAATGATACAAAAGACAATTATGACATTGAACAAAAAAGTTTTAATATCTCGATTCAATCTATATATATATACGAGTAATAAAAGAGTAACGGTGTTATTTCTCTACATGAAATGATTTTAGAAAATTCTGATATTAGTGTTGATAGTAACCGATATAGAAAGTAGTTTCAATTCCGCAGATTGCTTCTTCAGAAAAAGAAAAACGAAAAATTTCTTTGGATTGAAACCACTTTCAAATTTTAAAGTTGAATTAAGTTTTCTTGAAATTTTGTTGTTTGCGTATCTAAATTTAATTTAATTATATGTCCTACCTAGATTAGTCTTATTGCTTACTTTTGATAAATAAACAAAAACGATCGGAATCTGAAGAAGGTAAAAAAAGTCGATCGGAATTTTTAATACGGAATTAAAACCATTCCGATCGGAATATGTGTCTTGCCTGATAGAATACTTTTTATTTCATATAAGTATGTTATTTCGTAGAAACTGGGGCCACAAATGTGAAGACATCCAACTTTGTCGATACAATAGTATTTGAAAAGTTGTCAGTATATTTTATCTTTGAAAATGAAAGGCTTTTAATACTGTATAGAATTCTACAACAATATTCGAAAACATATTTTTTTAAATTTTAATTTCAAGAAAATTATTAACGATACTTAATATATGTTTTTAAATCATATATTTAATTTTAACATTTGCTAAAATAAATGAATTAACATTTTACTTTTCCGGCTTTGGCTTCATTTTTTAATTTTATTTCTAAAAAATTGTAGAAAGAAAAATTCTTTGCAAATGTAAGCGTACGTTTTTCAAAGAAATCGCTTCTTCCTTCATGAGCATTTTTCGCATCTATCTATCTAAGGTTGTGTACAGCATTTATTTAACAAACTAATAATTTGATTAGATGAAGTTCTCATCCAACTCAAAGCATTTCTTTGTTGTTATCTCTGTAGCTCGTCTTGCACATTTGTTATTTGTTTTTAATTTTGTACCAATTATTGGTATGGCTACAAATGAAATTTTTATTTTAAATCATTCACAATTGTTCCTTCACAAACTTGTAGATGCTGTTCCGGTATCATATTGACTGTTGTTAAATTAAAAAAACAAAAAATAAAAAAATTTTTAATTTACTAAAATATTTAAAAATACGGCTATGCTTTCGAGGTTTAATCTTTAATTTTAACAATTACCTTAATGCTATTCATTGATTGACCTTTGTTATTTTTTATTTTTGTGTTTATAAAGTTTTCTCTTGGTTTCGTGTTACTTAAATGCTTAATATATGTATTTCTTAAATGAAAACTTCTTTAGATGTTGAAAGTAATGCAATTTTTATGTTTTATGATAATTGGTTTTATTAAACTAAGTTAAATAAAAATGTTTTTATAACTTATAATGTATACTTTTCTGTATTGGCTTTATTTGTTCGAAAAAACTGGCAACACTGTCCACCAGTGGTGTTTATAGAATAATACGACACTAAGCTAACACAAGACGAGTAGTGGCTGGAAAACAAGATTATGAGTGCCTGCTCTAAGAAAATAAAAATAATTAGAATAGAATAATGCAAATAAAAATCTCTAACAAAGAAATAACAATTATTGTGTAAAGCCATGAAAAACAAATTTAAGCAGTAAGATGTTTAATTTAACATTAGGTTAGCAAATTATTGTCTCTCCGGAGTAACACAGTAGTGCACAGTGGTTTAAAAACGATTTATTTTGAACATTATGTGGCATCTTATGGACGACTAATGATATCTTAATGGAATTCCACAGGGACAAAGCAAAGGTGTTTCTTAGTGGAGAAGCCTATGCTAGGCTTCTGGGTAGGCCACAAAACTTTAGTACCTCTATTACATATTTTTTTGGAAATATCCCAAAACTTTATTTATAACTCAAATATTAAGATTTTTGGTACATTCAACCTTAAAAATATCTATAAGTGTCTATAAAAAATGTTATCGAATGAATAACAGATTTATTTATATTACTATTACTATTATTATTATTATTATTATTATTATTAATATTAATATTATTATTATTATTATTATTATTATTATTATTATTATTATTATTATTATTATTATTATTATTATTATTATTATTATTATTATTATTATTATGATAATTTTCTGGAAAATAAGCAGACTACTTAAATTTGTATGTAAAAACTATATAGTATTATTTCCCCTGGCTCCTTTGAATGACAGCATAAAATTTTCATTTTTAATTTGTACACTCTGTAAATTAGGATAACAGTATTTATCACTGCTTTAATACTAAAATTATACAACGATTTTGTTATGTAAATTTACTCAAATGATAATAAAAATTTCTGTTTTACTATTCGGTTTTTTTTTGTTATGTTGAAAAACAATTTTTCCATCAGCAAGTCAATACTCATTTCTCAGTTTCCAAACAACAAAATATTTATAAAACAAATTATCATTAGTATGAAACAAAATTGTTTAATGGCTTAAAAATGTTCATTTCCTTAAGGGTTCTAGTATTAACTATTTTAAATATCCGGTTGATGCTACCAAAGGTAAAAAAAATAAAAAATAATAACTTTTTCTTTTTAAAGCACTTGCAACAAATACTATAACTAGCATTGAAAACAATACCAGTAGTAAAGAAAATCTTTTGAATATTTTAATACGGTGCAAAATGAATTATATTTTTATTACATCTCTTTTGCACAATAGTTATTTTAAATGTAGATTTCAAATTGTTTTTTTGTTATTTCTTGCTTTTGCCTGTTTATTACCGTTAACAACTACAACAAAAATAAATGAACGTTGAATTATCTCCTGTAATTTTTTTATTGTTTCTTTCTACTTGACAGGTATTTATAAAAAGTTGATATTCCAGCATTCTAATGCTTGTAGTTACTAGATACTTTTGTGGATTGAGTCATTCAAAGGATATAATGACGTTGGTTATCATAAAAAATTATTAAATTACTATGGAGGAAATATAAAAATAAAGCGAAAACGGAGAAGTAATGCTCCTGACATAAATTTAAATTTAACAAAAAATAAGGAAATAAAAAAAAAGAAAAAATACAAAATGATTTTCGTCCTAATGTATTTGAATGAGAATACATGTTTTAAGTTTATAAAGATAGCGAAATAATCTTAATTCGTAATATTAAAATTTGCAGTGTTCTAATCATCCTAAAAATAACAATAATGTAATTGAATCTGAATTAAGTATTTTTTATTTTTACAATCATTTTTTTTAGCAAATTACCAATGACATCAGTATACAGGTATAGAAATTCCTAGCTGAAAAGCATAGCTCTCCTATTAATAAGGAAGTTAATATCAGTAGTAAGCATTTTATACTGTTACTGTTGAGTATACATTAAATAACGGATATGCTAGCATCACCGGAGAAATTTAAATGCAGGTGTTTGGCCCTTTTTCTTTCTTATTAAAACGAACTTTGGAAACGACGAATAACCTTAGTTATCTTGAATTAGCAATCTCTTAATTTGTGTAGTCGGCCTTAATTATTTCACTTTAAAAACATCGTCATTTGTAACATGTTTAAGTTTTCTGTTGTATGATAAAAGAATTTGAAATCAACTATATATGACGAATAAGAGAAAGAATGTGTCATAAAGATTTTTAAAGCTTTAGCAATTTTTCAAAACCTCAACGTTAAAGCCTTTTACTCTACTCCTGATAGTAAAGCTCTGAACAAATAAACTTTCTTTCTATTAATTCTTTGTGGATGTTTATCTAAATCAAAGTTGTGGTGAACTTATGCGATTCTGAAAAACACTTCACAAGATTCGTTGGTTTCGATGGTGGAACGATCGCTTAGGGCTAGAAAACTCAGTCTATCTCAAGATCAGAAATCTTAAGCTGGAATTTACAGCTAGACCGAGGAATAGGTTTAAAAAAGTCAACATCGTCAGGATCAGAAAACTATTGAGGAGGTGTAAAACTAAGATAGCAGATTTAGGACTTTTCCAGACATCAGCGAAACAGGAAAGAAATTTATGGGTTTCTGTTTACCTGTACCTACTCACACATCGTTTAACTATGAAATTTATCTAAATTTTGGCAGATAATAAAAAGAAACAGCAAATACTGTGAAAAAAGCCCGAAAATATATTCCAGGGGTCAATTGAGGGAACACAGAAATTGTGTTAAAGTGAACTAGAACTTAAGTTAACTTTAGGGGCAAGTAGTACAAAAAGCCAACAGTTAATGAAGGTACATTTTAGTTAAATATCATCATAACTTTAAAAATTTACCTCTGTAGGTGGTTAAAAAAAATCCTAAATTGTTTTGAATTTAAAATATTATTTGTTTTATTTTTTAGGCAAAAGTTATTTAGAACTGCTGTCTCCTAGTAAAACGTAAACTTACATGTGTGCAGAAGAACGAAGAAGGACTAACACTTAAAAACCTGCGTGGAAGCGGTATGAATTTTACATGGACTCTTTTAACATTTTGGAATGAAAAACTTGATTTTTTTTTAATATAAATCCCATGGACGGACAGTCGCCATGCTAATTTAATTAAAATTTATTTATTTATTGTTAATTTAATTTTTTCTATAGACACCAATATTTTAAGATTCTTTGCTGCACCATTTAAAATTTAGATAATGGACCATTTTTACCTTCGAAGCTTTTAAGTAAATTCTTTTCAGTCCTAAGAGAAAATCACTTAAATTTAACAAAAGAAAAAAATCTCATTACGGTTTTTTAATTATGTTATTTGAAATTGTCTGTATCATATGCAGTATTTATGAAATACTAATTTAAGACGTTATTATTTGAAAATATGAAAAGTGGTTTTTGTACGTTGCATTTATTGTTCTTGATACTTAAAACATTATGATATCAAAATAAACGAAATAAAATATAAAATAGTTTATTTTCTTCTAAATGCTAAAACAGACACATAATTCTCTAAAATATAATCAAGTAGATCGTCAGATTCAGATTGTAAGACTCCAAATAATTTACACTTAATAAAGATAAATGCACACTTGCATAAACTTTTATAATCTAAGCAGGATATTGTTTACTACCCGGTAGTTCATTAACGCCTTTAGCATTACTTTTTTCAATCTGTATTGTCAAAGTGTAGAAATGGAAAATAGTGTGTATAATTATTTTGATAAATAATTTTTTTACGAAACAAGGAATTTGATTTTACAGAACTAAAAAAAAAACACAATTAGCTTACAAAATGTGCTTATACACATTTTTAATTTTTACATATAAAATAAGAAAAAAAAAGTCAAGAGGAGGCAAGGTTTAGGAACCTCCTATAGGTTAACTATATGCTCTGTATACATGTAAGTATTATAGGAAGAAAGCTTTTAACTTTTTGATTAATAATATATTAACTTTATTTTCGCGCTCCATTTTTTAATGACATTTACCCTAAAAACTGAAAAAGGCGCGTTAAAGTGTTTTTAAAAAAAATAAAATATAGAGTTTAAATTGCCACAAAATCAAAATGTATCGAGATATTTTTACAAAATTTTTAACATAAATAGATAAAAGTGCTGTACGTTAAAATAAAATTTAAATTTTGTATTTTAACAAACATGATTTTTGGATAGCCAACAATTGGATTTAACATTGATGCTTTGCACTCCGAGGAATTCATTATGATTTATAAGCACTTGCTTTATGTTGTGTTTAAAATGGTTTAAAAAAACTTGTTAATACTGAACTAAGTTTAAATTATAAAAGCAAAAAATGAATACCATCTCTTTGGATAAAATACTAAAGAAACAACTATTTTTTCAATTTCTAAATGCAGAGTCTTGTATTTTTTTTAAGAAATATCGCTATGAAAACAAGACTTTAGACCTGTTTATTCTAAATTTTATTAAAATTATAGCAGATGCCATACAGTCATAATCTAATCATTTAAAAGTGCACGACTCCAAAAATATTAAGGTCAGATAAAATTAAAAAAAATTTAAGCCTATTTTCTCCCAAACTAAAAAAGGTAATCTACACATTATTTAAGATACGTTAAAATTTTAGCATTTGGGTTAAAAACAAGTAAGAGTGCTATATTCGATCAGCCCAATCTTATATACCCTTCACCATATATGTAAATCAACAAAAACAAAAACAAGATTTTGGGGTGACAGAGAATTAAAAAAGAGGAAAAAAAAAATTAAGTACTTCTATTACATAAATTTACATAAAAATGCCGTCAGCTCTTAATGGATTAAGCATTTTTAAAAAGTTTTAATATTTCCTTAAAAACTTTTTAAAACCTTTACCATGGAACCCATATTGATATTTTTAAAGATTAGAAAATTTCAGAGGCCCGTAAATCGAAAAATATGGGCGGGCGCCAATTTTTTCACTTGATGTTTTTTTATTATTTTTTAATTCTGTATCGCCCCATGTATTTGCTTTTTTGATTGTAGTTACTTTATTGTTTCAAATAATATAAAAAAATTAGAGGTAGGCGTGGTGATTTGTCTGCTGGCTCTAAGGACATGGACCGATTAGACTTGATTTCAACACTAACACGGACGGACATCTCTCAGTCGACTTTGCTATTCATAAGGATTCAGAATATATGTAATTTATGAAGTCGGAAATGGATATTGTAGAAATTACAAACGGTATGACAAAATTATTTACACTCTTTTTCCACGTTTTGTCGTGAAGGGTACAATAAGCTTTTAATGATATTTAAAAATATTAATATGCTCGCGGTATCCAAATTTGTAGGCGTAGAAAGAAGCTCGCCTTTATCGTATGGAGACAACGGGTTGTAGCTCAGCTTTGAAGCACGTCTGCTTAGCCCCTAAAAATTTCATTAAGATGCCTTTTGTAGTCCATGAAATACCAAAGTCCAAAATAAAACGTCTTTATACTGCTGTGAAGTGCTTAAAGCAATCCCAGTGCTGATTTTATTAGCACAGTTTTCTTGTAGCCATGAGAAGTGCAGTGGCAAATTGTTGACTTAAGCAACCTTAAATTATATTTTATTTGGCGATTTTTAAATGTACTAATGTCCTTCTTTTGTTATTTTATTACATTTTGTGATTGCACGGACTTACATCTAAAAGATAGGTTTTTGTTTCCAGCAGCGTTATTTCTTCAAGTCAATATAAAAATCCGCGTTTTGCCCAAAAATATATTGCGTATTTAATTTGTGTGCCGTGCTCTTTAAAGAGTCATTTGTGAAACTAAGAGTTGGTTAATAATTTACCTTCATAATTTCTTACTATTGTTCAGAAAACAGCATCCAAGAAATTTTTGGTAACCCAACACCACCAAGCATTTTACTTATAAATATTTTTTTTCTATTTGTTTAGTTTTAAATAAGATGATATCTGATATGTTTGTGAAGGTGTGGGCAGAGTCAATCCACAATAGAACGACCCATCACTTAAAATATAACTTTTTGTAAAAGATAAAAGAACAGTTAATAGCCACGAACTACCAGGTTTTTATGTACACATTTTGATGGTCTGCAATGCTTTTGAAGATGCTGGTTAATTCGTGTTTACTTAACACTAATATGGTTTTGTTTCTATCACATACTTACTTTACACTAACACACGGCGGCAGATGTTGCTATAACTGCTTACACAAAAACTATATACTCACGAAAATGTGTATTTATCTTACAAATGGGAAAGAAATTTTAAGAGTAAATTGTTTGTTCCTATTATATTTCCGTCCCCTCCTGCCGTTTTACTTAATTTTACTCATAAAACTGAGCAGGTGATCTGCTATTTTATAGTCGCAATAATAATAGTCAGTTAGTCTTTGTAGTCATTTAAAGCAGCACCAAATTGAAAGAGGAACAGTAAAATCTACAAAACAAAAAAAATGAATGTATAAAATGATACTTAATTTACACTTAAGCAAAATGTTGCACATTTAACAGCAGAATCAGTAACCAAACATGCACGCATTCATTTAGTACAATACATAAATGCAAAAAGTATACAGTTATTTTCTTTAGTCTTTAAGTTATATCATGAATATATACATATGAATACATACGTACGTATGAATGTGTTGTAAGTCGTGCTTGGTTCTGTTGTTGAAATGGATTGAGTGCGGTGTTGAATGTGTGTATTGTAACATAAATAGTGCATGTTTTTCACACAAAATCCCTTAAGCAACAATTTACATAAAGTACTAGTATCACTTATTCACAAACTTATATTTATTGGCTCCGAAGTAAAATGCAACTTTCAATATGTACGAACAATACTAAATGGATACAGAATCGTAAATAAGGATGAAACTCGATTTGTTGCAAGTTTGTGGCAAATATCGAAATTTAGTTATTTTTTCTTTTTTATATGCAAAGTATAGTAGTTAAACCCAGATCATCATAAGATATAGTCTTTCAAAATGCCATTAAGCCACAATAAGAGAAATGGTCGTTTTACGAAAGCAAAAAAGTACGTAAATAAAATTTAAATTCAAATTTACTTTTTCAAATCAGTTCATCTGTTATTATGGGTGGTATAAGTGCTCAGGTATCTGAAGCTCTTGATGTTGGCATAAAAATTCAGAATGGAGTTCGATGGAATAAAAATATTTTTCAAGTCTTAAAAGAAGAATTCAAGTGGCTTGGTTTATTGAGACGGCTTTAAATATATCTTACACCATTTGATTTCCTTACCATCTATACCACCTTCATCTGGCTAAAGAATGGAATAGAACTCTCATGCATAAGTTTATTTTAGAGCTACTATATCGCTTGCAGATGACGGCGAAGAGGCACATAATTGACTGTAGGGTATCGAACTCTCTTGAACATCGACTCAATGTGGGCTGTGTTTTGCTGTTTTACAGGAAACTCGTTTTATCGGGTACTCGCTTTATCGCGAACTTTTTCCATTATCCGAACGTTTTTGCATACAACACTCTTCTCATTAAGGTCTTATACATTTGTGATCAATTGGCACTATGCATAACAGAGAGAATTCGTTTTTTAGCCAAACAGTTCGTATGTAAAATAATCTTCCTGCAGTGGCCGTTCCTATCCTTTTCAAAATATAAGAATTCAAATCGTATGCTCAAAAACACTAATCCGCTTTTACTTCCATTATCTAATTTTGATTTGGTATAAAGCATTTATAAGTAGAGGTCATCCTCTGGGTGCTGTTCTGAGATGTTCTGCTTCTCTTCAATAATACTTCTTTTTTTTTAATTATACATTTTATTTTAAAGAATTTAAAAAAAATTCTTTTGCAACGTATGTCTTTAAAATTTAGAAACACATACCAAAAGTAATCTTATTTAATTAATTTAATAAGAAATTCCCGTTGTTTAATATAAACTAATAATTTGCAAAGTGACTGTGCACAGAAAATAATTATCGCAGTGTTTTTGATATTTTATTTTTTGTTATCTTTAGAAAAAAAGTTCGAATAAAAGACAATATAAAATTTATTGTTTCTTTTATTTTAATATATGGTCACTCTAGCAAGTGTCACACGTAAACAAAAATAAGTATTTTTTCAAAAAATTTGTAAATAATTTTGTCGTCGTAATTGAGTTTCAGACGACGAATATTTGTACACAAAGATGATTTAATGACGAATTCGTTGTTCGTCCCAGTTATACATATTTATTTGTATAGCTCCCAACAGCAATAAGCAATAAAGAAAACAATCTTAAAATTAAAGGATGACACCAAAGGTGGCGCGAATTCACCTATATTGGTATTTTTTTTGAACCGTTAAACACAAACCCTTGAAAATTTGATAGAATGGCGATTACTATTATCGTTACAATAACAAGTATAATATGCTCAAAATTATAAATTAAACGGTGACCCAATAGTTCATTTAATTTGATATATATGGCCATATTTTTGAACCGTTATAGACAGAAAGCTGAAACTTACAAGGAACCTGTACTGTTCAGTCTGCTATAACAACAAATATATAATTTGAATTTTGATAGGGTGTCACAAAACTAATGTAGTTTTACCTTCTAGCTTCAAGAGAAAAGGTCAAAACGTTAAAAAAAAGTTTGTTATTACTTTTTTTTTAGAGCTATAGCGAAATTTTTTAATAACTTCCCCTTATCGCCCAAAAAAATGCGTTAAAGCCAGGAAAGTTATATGCGGTACCTTTTATTTTCAAATTTATTGAATATGTAGACTTACGATTAGCAGTTGTCTTTAAAATATTAAAATAAAATAACTTAATTAAAAAAAACGAAAAAAAACTTTAATATCATTCAATCAAATTAAGCCGTATAGAGCTTTCGTAAATCTAAAGTTTAAAAAGTTTATTTCGAACATTTAACTCTTTACAAATCATTTTAGAGATGAAAAGAACATGCTTAAAATTTAAAGGAATATTGACACGAAATAAAAATTCATGAGCCAAAAGAGGAACATTTAATGCATTTAAGCAAACAGAAAATCTTTTCCAAAATCTGCTCACATGCACGTAGACATATTTTTTAGCCTTTTAAATTTTCTTAAATCTGTTAAGTTGAGGGTAATGACAACAAAACGAAACAACAACATAGAAAAGCTCAAAATAAGCAACAGACCATAATACCATTACTTAATTGAATATCTTTAAATCCATTATATGGTTTCTTGGCGGCATTTATATTTCAGGATAAAACACATTTAATAGAATATTTAACGTGTTGCCTGAAAAGTTTTTCTATAAGAAATCTGTTTTAAATGATGGAAAAGTTTAACGGGAGCCACCAAATTCTGTTGAAAAGTTAGAAAAACTTAATAAACAAAGTTAGCAACAAGTTTACACACATACTTTAACCGGCACCAATACATAAATACTTACCTGTTTACGTTTTTATTTTGTTTTGCTTTTATGAAGAAAGTTTTCATGTGATGTTTTTATTTTCATTATTATTTTTATTATTATTTTCAGTCAGAAAACAAAGCAATAGAAAACAAGAAGAGGGCTTGTAAAACAAAAAGCATGCAAAGTTAAGTATGGCTAGCTTAATTAAGGGAATTAATAGTTAAAAAAACAGGTTGTAATAGACATTAAGTGGATTAAAGCGATTTGTTTTAAATTCTGCTTTATCTTATTACAAACTGTTTAAGGCTTTTGAATTATTTGTCTTAACTTTGTTGAACAAAACATATACCAAACTTAAACATATTTAATGAAATCATTTTCACATTGTTTAGTATTTTAACCAAAGGCATATGACCTAATTTTAAATGGGTTGCAATTATTATATCCCAATTTTCAGATTTTTTAATTTCAATAAAAAATGGATCACATTTGAGGAGATTTGCAAAAAAAAAAATCAAATTAAATGTTTTGGAATATTTTTTACGCAAAAAAAGACACGCTGGATTCTTACAAATTTAAATTTAAAAGCCGCATATAATGACTTACTTTTGTGATTGCCAAATTTTGTTACTTGCAAAAAACATTACAATAGTCCACAAATAAAGAAACTAGTAACTGAACTAGTTCTTTAAGTTAAAAAAGAACACTTTAAAATAGGTACTAATGATCACTATTTCCTGCAATAATCAATTATCAGTAATTGATTATAAACATCTCATGCCTTGTTAAAATCTTTAGGACGGTAATCTGGGTTAGAAAACACTTTCGCCAAAAATGATTAATTCCACATTCGTTAACCTTTTCTGAAATATTTGCTGGAATATTTTCTAATTTTACCGAGAAGTGAACCGAAGGTAAGATATTTTATGACATTTTATTGGAAATTATGTCTAACGTCTTGTAATAACTGGACTATGATTTTAAGATTTTAATATTTTCCAATACAAAATCTCGTTAAACATACATAGAAAATCAAAAAAAATTTATGAAGTGTTAACCATAAACAGAGGTAAATCAACGCAATTTTTACTTAAAACTTTATACTATTAAATTTAATTTACTGATTTTATTCAACGTAACAGAAATTTTTTGTAAAAAAAATTTAATTTCGGTATTTTCATTAAGAAATATTTCAGAAATTAAAAAAAGTTAGATACGTTAAACAAATAAAGTTTCCTCCATTTTACTAAGTGCTTGGTTTACAGTCTAAGTGAGAACATTAGTTAGCATTATCACAGGAAAATAAATGTAAATTAAAATTTTTTAGGATCAACTAACTCTTAACCAACTAATTAGTAACTTATTTAACTCAATGCAAAGAAAGTATTTGCAAAAACCAAAGTTACTAGAAAACTTAAGACTGGAAATTTAGCGGTTAACGCTAATCTTATTAATTTAATTTTATTACTTAAAGAAATTTTGTAAAATAAACTAAATTATTTTAGTAAAACAGAATATTGTTTCTTAAACCTAATAATAGTCTCAAAAGATTTCCTATTGAAAATCAGCAAGCTCGGTCCATGTCTATGAGTCAGCTGGCAAAACACCACGTCTGCCTCCAATTTTTCTATATCATCTGGAACAATGAAGTTACTTAAAAAAAAAAAAAATAAAAATAAAAAATTTTTTTTTGTGTTATTGGAGTTACTTCACCAAACTAGATACATGGTGAAGGGTTAAAATTTTGAAACATTTCGAAAATGACTACAAACTAAATAAACTGGCTCAAAAATATTGAACAATTTGATAATAGCAAAAAATGTTATAGATACCTCTATGTAAAAATTACACTTATCAAAAATATAACTTTCAAAATCTAAGAATAGTGATTTGCAACTTTTAAAAATAGCATCTTCTTATCTTAGTTTGAAAGACGACTGAGATATTTAAAATTTCCACTGATATAAGAGAGAGATGGTTGTGCAACTTCATTCATAAATTTGTACATCAAAATCAAGAAAAAATCGTCCCAATAAAAAGTAAAAAACTAGTTTTAGTTTATCCAAACAAAAAATTGACCTGAATTTGTAAAGTTTTATTTTCTTAAAAGAAGCACAGAATTTATTTGGTGGCATCTTTTTAACTTCTGCTTTTTTTTGACAATAAAACTGTATTTTTTTTCTTCTGTTTATCTGGTGTTTTCTTGTTTTTACTCATACGTGCGTAGAACGCATATATTTTTTTTAATAACACTTTTTCTATACTTGACATATATAACTTTTTTATGTTCCTGTTCTTCTAACCTTCTTACAACACTTATTTACAAAGAGCTTGTTGCTTCAGAGACACTTCCTTTTATAAGTATAAAAAAATAATCAAAATAAAAACAGAATGTTAAGTTCTTAATGAAGTTTCAGTTGGAATAATTTAGAAAGACATTTTTAACGATATTAACTTTGCAAGCATATGCATACTTACTTTTGTATAAAAAAATAAATATAATATATTTATTTTAGAATATTCTTAAAAATCAGACTTAATTAAAAAACAGCTGTTAGACTTAAATTTACCGTAAGTTCTCTGTAGATCAAGTTATGAATCTTCCTTGAAATTTCCATTTTTTTTAAATGTTCGTATTCCAGTTTCATGCAGGTAAACATGAAAAGCTGAATTGTATGAAATAAAATAAAAAATTTTTGAAATTCATCTTTGATATGAACGCGTAAAAACTCTGGCATGGCACTATATAAAATAAGGCCGCAAATTACAAACTAAAGTCCACTTAAAAGTTAATTTAAGTAATTTAAGGTTTCAGTTTCGATAATTTGCTTTTTTGAAACCCTTCACCACAAGTGAAAAAAGTTTGTCATTCTATTTGTAATTTCTCGAATATCCATTTCCGACCCCACAAAATGTATATATTCTGAGTTCCTATTCATACCGGGTTGTCCGTCTATCCATCTGTGCTTGGGTTGATATTCAATTTGCTAAGGCACTAGCTGAACTACAACAAATTTAAACACTCTAATCGATCAGACATAAGTTGAAAAATTCTGCTATCGAAAATCAACAAGATCGGTCCATGGTCTTCGAGGAAGTCTACCTCTAATTTTTCCATATCATTTGGAACAAATCTAGTTTAATAAAGTAAATTCATAAAAAAATTGTATGAGGCGATAGATAATTAAAGAATAACAAGGAAACATAAAAATAAAAATACGATTGTACACGATATTTGTTAAGATATCAATATAGGTGAAGAGATCTTTTAGGAAATAATAAAACTTTAAAAAAATGATTAACCCATTCAAAGCCAATAACATTTTAATGTAAAGTTATAAATGGTTTTAATTTTTTTCCCATCTTTTAATTCTCTGTCACCCCAATATATTTTTTTATTTGCTTTACTGCACTAAACTAGATTTAAATGTATGATGAAGGGCGTATAAGATTTGGCATACCAGAATTTAGCAGACGTGCTACACTGTTAAACTAGTTTAGAAATCGAATTATGAAACTACGTTTAGCTGCTGCTTTAAATAATTTTTAATGACAGCTTCAAACAAGCTATTCAACGTTTCAATGCAACCGATACAACACTTAAAGGGGCCTGCGAGTTGTACAAGTGTACAATCAAGAAAGTCCGTAACTCTTTTTTTCTTTTTAAATTGAGTTTTTTAAAGATTCCAAAACATATCACACGAATACATCTCGTCACTAAATTGAATGCAACAATATTAAAAGTAACGTTTTTACACACGTTTACATTGTTTGTAATATATTTTGATAATTACTGTAGAGTTTGAAATATGGGAGTTAGGGACTTTCTATATGAGAGAAAAGCCTACAATTAAAAAGAGGTACATCTAAAACAGCAAAAATTTTCCAGTTTCTTAAAAGCTGTACGGTTTTACATTTGATACGGTGGCTTTACAGACCTAAACATTTTTTAGATTTGAAGATGTTATGTAATTAACATTATGTTGACAACACTCTACATGGTGTAATCAATACAACCTGATATGTTCCTGCGGTAAAATTATGTTGACTATAAAGTTTGACGTTTTGGTAATATTCTACGATTTTGACCTTTTGAATAGAATGAAATATATAAGTTAAATCTGATCCTCTATATTAAGCAGAATTTGCTATACCATACTAAATCAGGTGGGTTTTTTCTACACACTTATATCTTTAATGCTTAAAATTTTAATGTCAACAAATAATGAAAATCTTCAAATTTTATTTCTAAAAAAATAATATATTTTATACTATTAAAGCATAACAAAAAAAATTATTTCATTTTTCATTAACGAACCTGGTTAAACTTCATTTGTATTTAAAAAATATTAAATTTTAACATGAATTATAAATTTTGTACAAGCAAAGTAAGATTTAAAATTTTACAAGAAATCTAAAAACTAAACCTTTCAAATCTTTAAAACGCATTTAGATAAAAAAGGAAAGGCAAAAACCTTTAGAAAAAGTGTCAGTTTCACGCCTTAAACATACACTCACTTTCAGCCACCAACAATAAAGCAGATTAAAAGTTTTTTATTCAAGTCTGACATAAAGGCTTTGTGTTAGAAAACGGAAATATATGATTTAGAAAAGGAAAGCCAAAAAAGAGGACAAAAACAAAGAAAGTCTTTTTTAATGTGGCGCCCATTAAATAAAAATTTTAAATGTATGTGTTTTATTCAAAAGTCAGTTGTGTGTGTTTATTTGTAAAATCATGTTACTAACCTACAACAACTTGTGCTTTATTTACTTTACTGTTATTTTTAATATTGTTGAGTATGTGTATATTTGTGTTAGTGTTTGACTTAGTCAACTCTGGTGGTAACACATTATGAATAGGGTTTGTTATTATTATTGCCCTTTAAAAATATTTTTTTTTTTTTTTTTTTGTTGGTTGAGTTTGATTTTGTCGTTTTGCTTTTTAAACAGATTACGTGTTTTGGCTATGATAGAAGAAATAAAAAATTTATAGCACTAAATAAACGAAAAGAAACAACCAGAAGCCAAAAAGCGGTAACTTACACTTTCCTACAGGACAAGAGAGTTGAATGATACTAAAAAAAGAATAAAAAAAAAATATATTTATTCTTTATTCCGATTAACAGGACATATATTGGGGAGTAATAGTAGCAACTTCCCCTGCAAAAACTCTCTTTTTCTCTCTCGCAAGGAGAAACTCATAAATTTATTTGACAAGAAACACGTGTCCGATTAGAACAGTTAACAGAGTACGAAAATGAGTTTTCTAGTTAGCATAAGCTTCTGCGCTTTACAACACCAACCACATACGAAATAAAATTGGCGCCAAATTTTTTTTAGCTTATTTTTGGCTTAAATTACTTGTGTTGATTTCTTAATAATTATACGAATTTCGAAATACTCTCTGGTTTTTTCACAAGGAGAGTATGTTTGTTAGCCATGTTAACCATTCATGTTAAGGTTAAAGCCAATGTTTCGCACAGTGTCGAATTTGTTTTTTTAAGTAAAAGAATTTTTGCCAGCATCCAGTTTAACGACGATGCTTTCTAGGCTAACAACGCACTAAATGCAGATGTTTACGGCTAGAGAATTTTGTGGTTTAAATGAGAAAAATGTTGTTGTTTAGAATAAAAAAACGTGTAACTTAAAAACAAACGAAAAATTTAAAGAACAAAAATTCCTTTGGAACTTAAACATAAAAAGTGTAACGATAATAAACCGGGTCATGCGGTTTGACAATTAAATTGCAATTTAAATATGAATAAGAACCAAATTAAAATAAAAGAAAAATAATATCAGTGGAAATTAAATAAAAATAACAAGTTTTAAAAATTAAAAAATTGTTTCTTACCAAAAAAAAAAAAAAATTTTAATAAATAAATAAAAATAAGACTTTTAGACTATTTTAAAAATATAATTCTAATTTTGTAAAATTTTTATTTGAACACAGCCATGTAAGCAGAATATGCCGTTTTCCCTTTTAGTGTTTCATTGGGGCTGAAAAAGAAGAATGAGATTTTGCTACTTAGCTGCTGTTATAATTTTGCAATTAGTACTGAAAAACTTATTTTTATTACTATACGAACAAGGCTTTAACGAAGTAGAAAATAGATATATTTTGCAAACAACTGAATGTTTGCACATTAATTCTGGACTAAATAAATTTTTAGACTAATAGTCCAATAAAAATTCAAAGAATTTAGTAAAAAAATACGTCAACAAAATATATCACTCATATCCTCACAAAGAGATATAGAGATTGTTTTTCTCCAGTTAGAAACACAAAAGAATTTTGTGAGGAAAAGGATTTTTATTAATAAAATGTTTACACAATTTTATCTCAATCCTTTTGAAATCTCAAAAATGTAATGGCTCCCACACATTTTCAAAAAAGTTGTTAAAAACAAAATATTGAACTCGAATCCCTAATGCTTAGAAAAGAGCCTGATTGTACATGAAACTTGCTAAATTACATTTAAAAAAAGCAATTTCTGTCAAATGTCCAAGAACATTGGTAACATCCTTATTTTACGTATTTTACTATGAACATATCTCCTTTTCCCTTATAGCTTTTTTATGGCATAAAATAGTTTTGAGCTCTTCATATTTTATATAAGTGATTATCAAATTGCTATAAGCGATTTTTGCGGAATACCATTGCGATGATTTAGATGTGCGCTTCACATTACTTATTCTTAAAGAATTTATTTGAATAATTTATATTATTCACAATAAAATAATTTATAAAAAAATACTTCTCCCCACAAGAAACAAAAACAAAAAAATTTATTTCTAAATGAATCATTGTTTTTTTTTTAGTTCTTGGCTTAAGAGCATTTTTAATTTTAATAAATTCAAAAAACACATTATAATTTAGATACCAGCAGAATAAAATGTAGAAAAGTTGAATTATTTCTTATCAGATTTATTCAAATTCCTTATGATAAAGTTTTATTGAATATTGGTAGATTTTATCATCAATTCATGTTTAAAGGTGTTTAGCGGTACACAAAGTACATTCTTTCCTGCCAGTGTTCAAGAATTCTGCTTATTATATATTTTACAAAAATTTCACCTCAAATAAAATTAAGCTGACACAACTTTTACTTTAATTGCAGGTTGAAAAATTATCTAAAATATTATATAAGAGTTTTGACGATCAATTAATATATATTGAGTATATAAATAATATTAAAATATCTTTAATTATAAATGAATTGAAATTTACCTTAATTATTAAAAGAGGCCAAAAATTCAAAAAAAAAAAAATTATAAAGATGGAATAACACGATATTAAAAAAAATATTTGTGAATAAATATCAATTTATATTAATTAAATAATATAAGAGCATTTGAAGTTTTAAAAAATAGTCTTGCTGGCGTCTATCAAATTATTAAAATATATTTATCTTAAATCAAGAAAAAATTAATCAAATGAAAATAATCCACAAATAAATGTTTATGTTTGTTAAATAAAAATTTATTTCTGCATAAAAAATTAGGAAAGAAAAATATATATATATATATATATATATATATATATAATAAATATCGCTCAGTGTCAAATGCACAGAATTTTTTTATTAAAATCAAAGTATCATAACCGATAAAAGGAACTGTTAATAAAATGAAAAAATACTAAAAAAATATCAAAATAAAGTTCACTAAAATGAAAAAAAATTTATATATATATATATATATATTGAAATAACTAAAGGCGTTGGTGTGTAAAACTAGAGCATCGAAAAAAAGGATTTATGCTGTAGCAGTGGGAATAAAGAACATTGAATACTCATAACAAAATAAAATGCATATATATGTATATATATATATATTACTGTTTAGATATAAACATACAACTACATTAAAAATAAAGGTGTGTTTTTCATTAATTTTATTTATTTTATATTGCGTTTGCTAAAGATTCAATTACATAAAATATATTGATATTGGACGTTCTACAAAGAAAAAAATTAATTGATATTAGCCAAACATACATATGTACGTATATGTATATATGTATGTATGCAAAATAGATATTCATGATATCAAATATTCATTTAATATTAACATAGATTATCAACATGATTTTTTTTGCAAACGGCCGAATGAAAATTTACACGATAAAAGCTATTTAATATATGAGCCGTTTATGTTGAAAGCGGTGTAAGTCACTTTGCTGTTAAGCTGACAAACATTTAGAAAAATTTGTGTTTCAAAGGTATTGCGGCTAAGTCGCGAGATGAAATTCTTGGACTTATTATCTCAGGATGCTTATTTTTCGTCTTACCATTTAATGATTTTTTGTTGAAAAAGTGACATATGTAATTTTCAAATTAAATGACTCATATACATAACAAATTTAATAGAAAATTTTAAATTATTAGTTTAGAAAATGCTAAGAAAAATTGCTAAATTGCAACTATCGATAGAAAATTCTGTAAATATTTTAAGAGGTGGAAAACTTAAGAAAAATCACCGGAATATCAAACTCTTAGATTAGGGGCTCAAATTTTTTTTTTAATTTTGAACTTGTGATTTAAAGTGAATTTTAAATTATTTCTAAATTTAAATATTTTGTAAAAAAACAGGAAAGAACTGTTAAATAATTATTAAAAACTCAAGCAGACAAATTACAAATATTAAACTAAAAAATAAAATATATTTTACAATTGTGCTTTTTTACGGTTTACAATAAGAGCATCCTTTAAATTTATTTTTTAATATGTATTCTTCTTGAATCTGATATAGTTATTCACACTCACGTATCTGTCTCTGTCCTGAAGAGCTAAGTAAGCGGTATCGAAATGGCCATCGAGACGTGCTTTCACCTCCAATAATAAATATCGGGAAAATATCACAATAAAATTAAAAAGTTAATAAATTTAAAAATTTAGTTTTTTTCCCGTAAAATTTATTAATATTTGTAATTTTTTTGTACACAAAAAATATTTTTTTTGCAATTTTAAATTACTTTTAAGAAATAATATCAGTTTTGCATTTGACACGTTTTAAAACTAAATAATCATCACGATTGTCAATTTCATGTAAAATGTTATTGTTTTAAAAGAAACTTGCAATTTAAATGGCAAAAGTACATAAAAAGAACTCAAAATTGACAGATTATGCTGCGCCCGTTTAAAAAAGCGACAAGCGGGTAAAGCTAATTATTCCAACTGCTTTTTTAGGTTGAGTCTAATTTTCGAGAAATAGTGTTATTTCGAAAATTGAGAGTACCTAAAAAACTGTTAGCAACACTGGATTCACTACACTCAAATTAGTTTTCTCCACAGGGTCCGCCGCTTGTCGCCAAATAATACACGTTCTTATAAAGTTTTTATTTTACTCTTTTTTATTTGCAAATAATTCAAGTTGAATGTACCTTTGCATTCTTCTTTACTAAATATTATCAATCATTTTTATTTTTATCAAGTTCATTGTATTTTTTTTTTATTGCTTATCACACACAATCTTTTTAAAAAAACACTTTTTGAAGATTCAATTATTACTATTTGTAAAACTTAAGTATTTAAGCAGGAAAAAATGTACAATTTCGTTCTTTTCTAATATAATTAAAATATCACAAAATAAGGACAGTATATGAATCTTCTCTTATTAAAAGCAAACCAATATCCTGCAAAATTAAAAATTTTGGAACTTGAAGTGGGATATCTTGAAAACTGTATGAGATAAAGTATGCATGCCGTAACATTTTTTGTACATCTCAATCTGGGAATATCATGTATAGTAGGATCTATTAAATTACATTTTTTTATCATTTTATATTCTTCAGAAGCCAATGGTTTTTAAGTTTGGGGCCTCTGGTGCCGCTTCAGAAAATTGTAGGTTGTCCTTTTTTATAATGGCCAATACCTCTGATATGCACACTGTTAAAATCGGTCTAACCATTTTCGAGTTGCGAAATTACTTAATCTCATCCCACTCTGAGCAGTCGTTTGAAACCTTTTAAAATTAAACAAGAATTTTTTGGGCTTTGTTTTACCATCACTGTGAAAATTCTTTAAATTTGTTTTCACTAAATGATGTATTTACCGTCATAAAGCATTGTTTGACACGTTTAGAAACTAAGCTATAATAAATATAATTTCTGATAAACGAACAAATGCAGTTAATGCTTGATAAATATATATATATATATATATATATATATATATATATATATATATATATATATATATATATATATATATATATATATATATATAATGGTAATGATTAAATTAAATATCCACTCACGAATTAACTTTCTTCTGTGAACTGATCCGCGAAAAAGTGATTTGGCCCCCACTGTCAGACATGATGCCTAAAGAAGTCGGTCGTTTCTATTTTATGCATAGCTTTAATAATTAAATAAGTAGCTCACATTACTTATACCAAAATACTTTAGATAAATATTTCGGGAAAAAAATGTTTAATATTCAATTAAGCCTTTGACTCTGATGTTTATTTGTTTCAAGTTTATTTTTTACTTCTTTTTATAAACAATTAGTGGATGAAGGCTTAAGAGTAAGCTAGATTTTCCGACGCCGATAGAAAATTAAATAAATCAATAAATACTTTAAGTTGAATAATCTCTTTCGAATAACAAGATTAATGATTTTATTTTTATTATAATTTTATTTTTTATTCCAGTGATTAGAAAAAAAACTTACAACTGGTAATAAAACAAGTAATATACAAAACCAATTGTCTTTAACATTTAATTCTGTTAACACGTGCATAAATTTTAGTAGACCAAAGTCTATTATATTGTTAACACATGTAATTACTTTTTTTTTCGTCTGACTTCTGTTGTGTACGATTCGCATTTGATTCGAAATATGGCCATTAAAAAGCCATCAACATTATTTCTGTCCTAATAAATCTTAGTATTTATTCTCTTCTAATTTTTTCTTTAATTTGATTTTGTGTCGAAACTAATTCATCTCTATTTAATGTATCTAATAAAAACAAAGACTTAAATTGAATAATTTTTTTCGTAGCCATACTGTTGTGTTTTATATTAAGTACGTGTCTAATAGAAAATATTATGCCAACAAGTCTGATCTCATTATCAACAATAACACGACCATTTGAGGAAATAGAAATAAAAAATCAATTAAATATTAGGAGCAAAATTACACAGATACAATATGTTTGATGTTGATTTTTATTGAAGCATAAAAATGATTTATAGCACAGAATTATCACACAATTAAAAAAAAAGAAATTAACTGAAAATTAAAATAAAAGGATTTGATGAGTTAAAGTTGTAAGTCAATAGTGATTTTTAAATTGATTATATAAAATCGCGGTTATGTATTAATCAGAATTTAATTTGAGAACAATTAACTCTCACTTTGTTGAAGAGAAATCTTCGCTTAAATAAAAATTTGCAGAATATAGAGGAATTTCAGAAAAAACAATTATTTTGTTCATATGAAATATGGAAAAAGCTTTGAAGAAGGATGTTGGATCCTTTGAATACCATAAGAAAAAATTATCCGACATCATAAATGCAAAACTAATAGTAGGAATTTTTGTATGGTCCAAATACCTGATTTTTAAAATGATATTGAAGAAGCAGAAGAGGAAAAGCAGGACGGCTTTGTGAAAATTAGTGTCCACTTATAAAGCTCTTATATATTTTAAGTTACTCTAAATTCGATATTCCCATGAAATATTTATTATTTAAAACTACAAAATGAAATATATTACGGCGGGCATATGGCCAATTCACTACCGCTCATATCAGTGAGTGGATTCTACCCAAATTTTTTATAACAATAGTAGTGGCCAGGTTAAAACGTTAAATTGCTTAAAGTGTAGTTTAGATATTGATCTGTTCTTATGTGTTTTTTAATACAAATTTTTAAAAAAAATTTTATTAAAAAATGGGTTTAATAACGATTATGAGCTTGAAGCTCAAAACAGGAACACTTTATGAGTTCGACTTCAGGCATTTAAATAACTAAAAAGCTCTATGCTATTGTGTTTATATCTACATATATAAAATTTTTGTTTAAAATTTTAAAATAATAATTTTAAAAGAAGTCATAGCAACTGCACTACAGTCGTATGGTTAAAGAACACAATTACTATAACATTTTTTAATCAGAAATGGTATTGATTTTAATAAAATTAAAAATTAAATTAGAAAGTCTTGCAAGTAAAAGATGCTGGGTTTTGAAGAAAGCTGTGCTTTTTTTAGTAGAACATGTAGAAATTTTCTCTTTGAAAATTAATTAAAGTATATGGCATCAATAGCTTATGGTGGCAATATTATCTTCAACTGATAAATCAGTCAGTTATTACTTCAAAATTAAAATCCGTGCCAAAATTTATGATGCTAAAGACTTTAGCTTATTATTTTAAAATTAAATATTTCTTTCTGCTGTAAATGGCATCAAGCTCCGTAGTGACTATAAAAAAAGAAAAAAATTAAATAGCTTCGTTTTTATTTTATTTGATTAAATAAATCCAATTTTTTAAAAGCTAAGTCAATAATTTTTCTTTTGTTTTTCGTTACAGAATTAAATAAAAATCTTTAATTAAATTGCTAGAGAAACAAGTGCAGAGAGAATTGAAATCGCAGTCCGGACGTATGAGTAATATTAATCAGCTCAAACTTTTAAAAGTCCCAAGTGTTTTGTGAAATAAATTTTATATAAAACAAAAAATTAAAAGAAATATTTACGTGAAGTGAAAAAGAAAAAATAAAAACTTAATTAAGTAAGCAAAACTATTAACACACAGACTAACAGAGAAAAGCAACACAGAAGAATAAGAAAAAAACATAATTTATGAATGTTAAAAATTACATCGAAAAGAAAAGAAAATAAGTTATTTTAAGGAAGAATAAAAGTGCTGAAAAAACTTGAAATCCAATCAATACCCCTAGGTACTTTTTCTCTGCCATTAGGTTAAGAAGAGGAACATATAATAAATTTTAAATAAAATTCATTTAAAATTTAAAAAGCATAAAGTAAAAAAATAAAATAAATACTTACATTTTGAAAAAATTATAATAATAAAATCATAATTTGCATGTGATATAAAAAGCACAAGTAAAAGAAGAAAATATTAAGCAAACTGAAAAGTTCATAAAATTGCAACAATTATTGTGTGGCTTTAAATCACAACAAATAAATTTTAAAATAAATATAAAAAATATATTACGAATTTATTCCATATTAAATTCTTTTTATAATTTTAGTGTGAAATGAAAAAATAAAATATAACAAATACTTTTTTAATTATTTATGTAAAATACAAAAATAACATTGAAGAAATAGTTAAATAAAAATTGTTACAAAAACAAAACATAACGCATTAATAAATAAAACTTAAATCAAAAAAAAATTTAATTATTAATATAAATATTTATTACAAATAGAAAAACAAACAAAATATTGCACAAAATTGATTTAAAAATCTGCTGTGTTTACTAAACAATTAAGAAATAAATAATAAAAAATTCAATAAAAGATTTTAAATATTAATAAGAATTGCTGCAATATAAAATAAAATAAATTAAATAAAAATTTATAACCTGAGTAAGTTTAGCAATATCTACATTTAAATAATAATAATTATATAAATAGTAAATACTTTATTTAAAGTGAATTATAAATAAAATATGTTTGTTTTATATAACATAAATCTATGTTTGTTTGAAAAAAAAAAATTAATTTGAGTTTCCATATATAATTTACTCTATAAATAATATTTTAGATAGCTGTAAGTCCATTTTCGAAAAAAGTTTGTAAATGAAAAAATTGAATGCAATATGCAATGACCTTTTTAACTTTAAAAAGTTTCCAAAATTCCCTTAAAATGTTCATTGTTTTTTTTAAATAAGCTAACGTGGTTAATCAAGTGTGCGCTTAAGCCTGCAAGCACCCTTATAGCCCACTTTGTGCGAAAACTTTAATGGTATGATAAAATTACTACTTAATATGTATATACTTTTCCAACACATTCCATATTTTTTTTATTTTGCTGCCACAGATTTAAATTACATTTCGAAATCTATAGTAAAAAATAAGGAGGTTCTTTTTAAAACAGTATTATTTGTTCGGAATTTTCATTTCAACTCGAAAGTGGAATAGTCAAGTTTTTAAGTAGCCCTTCTCAAATATTATTTGTTTTGGGCTGGTTGCCTCCAGTGATCATGTTTATCGCAAGATCATTATAATCTTCAAACTTAGGTTTTTCCACAATTTGATGGTAGTATTCTGTATACTTTAAATGAAGATGCAACGACAGTACTTAACTATTATAATAATAATTTATTTTGATTGAAAGTATCAGCTTATAAATTTTTCTCTTGTCTTGTTGTTTTTTACCCTTTTAATACCTTGTTTCTTTCTGCAAATTTCTCCTTAACGTCTTACATCCATACCACAATATTCTTTGCTCTGGCAAGACGTCATGTTTACCAACCAGAACCTTTAACCATGAAAACGATGGGCAAACTCTGTTTAAACTGTCTATTTCACATTTACTAGCAGCTTTACTATCGCATCTACTATTCTAATATAAAGGCACCTTCACCACCTTGTCGGCGACGACTACAAAAACACTGTTTTCATTTTCTCTTCGTGTATTCGGGGGGCTTGTAAATCATTACTTTTTTCAAAAGGCATGGATTAAACTTTAATTTTTTTATTCTTTTTTAGTAATGGGATTTAAACTCATATCTAACGCAGATCTAAAACATATGTTATTTATTTTATTCTATCCACAGACATTATGTGACATCTCGCTTCAAAACATATTTAATACCTTATTTGTATAAAAACATTGATCATTTGTTGAAATTTTTTCATATCTTAAAAGTATTAAAAAATGTTTAATTTTATTTTATAACGAAACAAGCACTAGGTCAGTTTTAGAATAAAAATAAAAATATTGTTTATAATTTTTTTTTTTTCTTTCAATATTTCGCCACACCGTTGGGTGGCATCTTCAGGAAACAGGAAATAATATTCTATAATAATATCTATAATTCTATGCTTTTCAAACACAAAAACATTAGTTCAATTGAAAAAATTTGTCAAATTAACTCAAAAAAATTTTCAAAAAACAAAAAAATTCAAACATTTTAAAATATACATAGTCCCGATTTACACTATGCAACTTTTTGAGGCATTTTTTTCTTAATTCTCTATTTAGGTTGCAGCAATATGCGTTATTTAAAAATAAACATAAGCTACAGTAACATCCATTCAAAACTCAAGCAATACCATATTGCTTACTCCTCTTGCTTCACCAACAAACAAAAATTGCATGCCTGTTTCATGAAAAATTGCCAAGTCTAAATGCGGTAATACTCATAAACGTTCAATACTCAAAAAACACACATTCAAATTTTAAATTTCAAAAAATAAAAAATACATAAAACATTATACCAAACACAAACACATAAATTTACTTAATGAAAATGTTACAAACAACTAAGTTAAGATACATTATAATGTTCACTATTTTTTATGCACTAAATGTCTGTAACACTGCGCAACATTATCAGTATCAGCTTTAAAGTTTATTCTTTTTGTTGTTGGCACTTTAATTATTTGTAACACATCTAACATATACCGACGTTTATAATTATTTTCTATATTTAAAACTGATGCATTTTCAAAATTAGGAAGATGATTTAATCTGGCACAATGGGAAGATAATGCAGTTTTTTGTGAATTATGAATGTCTCTATATCTCTGATCAGACTTATGTCCAGCTATTCTAGTTTTTAGTTTATTTTTAATTGTACCTATATATACATTATAACAATCTTCATTATCATTACCATTACAAGGTATTTTGTATACTACATTTGACATGTCCCATTTTTATATTCTATCTTTCGTTTTACTAAACAATCTATTTAAAGTATTATAAGTTTTGTATGCCATTTTATATTTTTCAGAATCAAAAATGTTTGATTTTTCTATCCTTTCTGCTATTTCTGGTACGTAAATTAAAGACTTGTAAACTTTTGTTGTTGTCACATTTCTTTTTTTACTTGCTCTTCCGTATATAAATTGTTTAAACAATCTGTTTATAACTTGCATTTTTTTTTAAATTTTTTTGTGTAAAATTATATATAGTGTTTTTTTCCTATTTTTTGATTGATTGATTTACTAAACTTGGTTTACATAAATGATGAACGGTATGTAAGATTCAACGTAGCCATATATAGAACGCTTACTTTTTTTAATATAAATGATGAAAAGCAATACTCTTAAGAGTAATTACGATATAATGATACTTAACCTCAATTTTTTAAATCCTTTTATAAAAAACTTTTTTTATAGCACAAAATCGCTGCAATTAAGATTTTTTGAATATTTTGTATTTAACACACTACCGGATTTATTTTATTAAAAAATAATGCCATCCTCTACAACTAAAAAATCTTGTTTAAAGCGTTATGTTTATTATGCTAAATCTATTCTTTTAACTTAACATAACGGATAATTTTAATTACTATAACTGTTACAATTAAAGCGTTATTATATTTTATTTTTATGAAAAAGAATTTTTTTGAAGACTAAAATGAGGTTAAAATAAAACAAACATTTTAATTCTTTTATTAAAACAAATAAGACAGAATGTTTGCAGTTAGAAAAGAGTTTAGCACTTAGAATATCACTAAAGTAAAAAATTGTGCTGTAAATAAGGTGTACTTCTAAACTAACTGGAAAATCGTAAGGTCTACTAAAAAAAGTTAGGCTTAAATTTAACTTGCAAATATTATTTTATGAGTACTAAATTAATAATTATTATCAAATACTGAAAACTTTAAGTAATGAAAATATGAAGCACTTTATAAAAAGTAAAAATTTTGCTTGTGGATAAAAAATATAACTGAGTTGATTTTATTTTTAATAAGTGCTTCGTCTGCAATAAGAGTCAGCATGTCACCAATCTAAAGCAGAAAAGAATGTTAGAAAAAATTAGGATCTAATTTTTTTTGTTAATAGTTTTTCAGCAAAGCTTTTATTAACGCATTTTGGTAAAATTTCTGTACTAAAAAATAATTTTTTGGGGTTTTCTAAAAAGTTAAAAAAAAAGTTTCCTTACAAGCTGATGATAATGGCAGTTTATTTGCGTAGCTATCCTTTGTGTTTTCCTTTTACCAATTTTCTGCTTTTCGTAATTTGAACAGTTTTTCTTGTTATTAATTTCTAAGTTTATTTTAGTACTTTTGTTGGCTTAAAAATAAAAAAATTTATATCCTTACAGTACTTTATTTACGATATTCTGTCACACCACTTTGAAAATAACAAAATAATAACGAAAAATTTTCCAACAAAAAGTTATCTAATCGCCAAAAATAAAAAAATATACATAACTTTCATAATTACACGGCAGCTAGAATAATAAAAAAATATTTAACTATTTTGCAAATAATTTTAAAACATTGCAGGCGAAATGCAAATTTTCACGTGTAAATTAAAATTTGTGTTAAATACTTTAGAAACTGCAATAACTTTAAAACTACAAAGCAAATTTGTTAATTAGCTCCTAAAAGCCTCCAAACCTTGAAAACAAATACATTGTTATTAGTTAACACAAATTAATTAAAAAACACATTAACAACTTTTTAGCTCAAGTGTATGTTTGAAAGCCAAATGAGATAATGAAAACAGCTACTTCACGTTAGTCTGCATGCTCGCGCAAAATATAAAAAAAATAAATAAAATTTGTGACATAATTTATGTATCAGTGAACAAGCAGAACATTCCCTTATAAACTAGATACTTAAAAAAACATATATAAATACTGTAGTAGAAATATTAGCTCTACAATCTTTTTGAACGTTTTTTTAAGGATAAAAATAAAAATCTTTCTATTCCATTCTGTAGGTTTGCACTGAACACACGAAACTGTGAATATATTTAATGTTTATAATAATTTATACACGTGTATATTTTTGTGAAATTTGCTTTAATATCTCTGGCAAAATTAAAACACGTACAAAAAATTTTTTTTATAAAAATGCAAGGATACTTTCTTTCAATTAAAACATTGTATCTAGCTATGCAGGTTTTTTTGTAATCTACACAAAGTAAATGTGCATGAGTTCAGATACACGGTGAAATATACAATACTTAAATACAAATGCATAATCAAGGTAAAAATAAATTGAAAGATTGCTTACATATATTAGAATTAACAGAGAGTCGTTAGAGAATTTTAATCTACCAGAAGCCAAAGTAAGACAAACAAAAACCACATCATAAAATTTAATTGCTCATTTTAAACGTGTATTAGTTGAGGCGGCAGTGTATAATATTTAGCCTGCTATCACTCTAACTGATAGTCCGAAGCCTTGGAATTCCGACTTGATCAAGGCATCAGCCTTCTCTCTACCATAACTCTTAATTAGATAGCATTTGTTACTGTAAAGTAGCATAAAGATTTGTAAGAAATTCGGAACGTTTGTTATTACTTTGGTCGAATAAATTCTAAAACTTCTTATTTATTTTATAAATATAAGGATACATAGACCTCCGCCCTAAAGAAATTATGGTTTTTTTATTAGGAACAAATCTTTAATAATATGGATTGTAAATAGCTTTTAGTTACCTTAATGTTCAACAAGAGTCGAAATTAAATTTCTTGATGTTATCATCTCTTATTATACCTAAAACGCTCTAACTGTCCAGAGTTATTCTAATCGTGTAATACGACATGTTACCCAAGGACCTCTTAGTTTTTATAAAAACACACAGAGCTATATGATTTGACTCAAAGCTTTTTGTATCAAGATAGTGAAAAGCAGCTTTGCCTGCTTGATTGAACTTGCCAATAGAGGCTTTTCCTAACGGCTTTGCTGTCAGCTTTATTAAAGTCGATTTAAGGCAGATAGCTCTCTCATATGTGCTTCCTTTTATTAAAAGACACACCAAAAGTCTAGACTTAAAAAAACCAAAATGTGCTCAGAAAGGAGAACAAAGCTCGGATGATTGCAAAGAATGCCAATGATGAATGTAGTGATCCAGAAAATCTTACATTACCTTTTGCTTGTATCTTTTTTCTCCACTTTTCACTAAAAACTAAAAATTTTTAAATAATATTATTTAGTAAATTTATGAATTAATATATAAGTGAACTTAAGCTAAATTATTATTATTCATTAAATAAACTATCTTTTTTATTTTTCTTGATAAATTTAGTAAACATATACATGTGAATTTAAGACGGATTAAAATAATTTATAAAGCTGCACTATAAATTGTTGTTACACACCTGAGTTGTTATTTGCTTGATACTAAAAATACGCTACGTTGATCTTTCAATGGCTGATATAACTTCATATAAATTATATTTTACATCATCTTAAATTAACTATTATAACTTAATCAAACTCCAAATGTGAGAAAAATATTTTTCCTAACTTCGAAACCAAAAGTGTAAACATAAAATCAGTTTCAACCTGTAAAGGGTAAGGAAAATATAATTCACATAACAACGCTTTACAAATTAACACACATGCACATTTAAATTTTTTCCTATTTTACGCTACGTGTTTAGTCATATTTTGCATGCTTTTGGAAAATATTGCAAGAAAAGTGTTTGTTGCTTCAAGTGGGTATTTGTTATAATTATGATTATTCGTGTTCAACTCTAATTTATATTAAGTATACGTTTAGCTGTAATTAAATTTTATGATGATTGCAGTTAGTTTGTATGCTATTAATAAAAGATGTCCCAAAATTTACGAAAGACTAGAATTAGTAAAATTTTTTTTTAGGTTTTGCATAAAATATTTAAGCAGAGAAAATAATTTTTCTGGTAAGCCTGCATTATTTGGTCGCACTTAACTTTAATCGTTTTGCACAAATGTGGTTTATGCAGTAATAAATTTTTCCTTTAAATCACGACAAGTTTGCATAGAATTTAATTTTGGATAAACCAATTAAAAAAATTGTATGATGATATTTCGCTCGATTTTGGAGCTTAAATCTGACTGGCTGTATGGCAGTGACACCGTCTTTAAATGTGACTTAATGTAGGTGGGAAAATTCGAGTGATATTATCGGGCACCATTAACAGCCTGATCTTGGTCCAGTTATGTCTATAAACTAGAAGCCGCTTCAATCAGTAAAAGAAGATGTAAATGTATTATTATTATTATTATTATTATTATTATTATTATTATTATTATTATTATTATTATTATTATTATTATTATTATTATTATCATTATTATTCTAAAGTTACATTATATTATTTTTTAGCTTAAAAATAGAAATCAGAGTGAAAATTGTATTTTTTTCAATATAATTTGCACATAAAACCAGTCATCACAATGATCTCTTAGTTCATATATTTTCTTCTAACTATTCAATTATCTGTTCAACACTTTTTCATGGGGTGACAAGCTAAATTACTAAATTAATTTTCGAAAACTCCTTTTAGTTGGAAATTTTTTTATAATTTTTTTTTACAATTAAGTTATAATGTTATAAACTGAAGATAAAAACTTGGCTTTTTTATAGCGAAGTCAATTAAAGTTTTTTATTTTTTCAAATCATCAATTTTATAAACATTATCAAAGTAATTGCATAATATTTTAAAATATTTTCATTTATTCCTTATTAGACTAACGTAAAGATGCTTTTAAGGCTTTTAAGTCTAAACATTACCTTGCATTTATAATAATTTAAAACTTGAATCGGTAAGTTATCAATTTTTTAATTTATTTTTTTTTAATTGTGTTATTATGCACGGATAATCTTCATCTTAACGTTAACTTACATCTTATGATATTTAAGAATTTCCTAAAATTTTTATCTGTCCTCATTTTATTTCGGTACCCTTTTGGCAAAGTTATTTAAATTTTTGCAATAACCTTTAGTTTGACAGTTACAATTTTTCTATTTTGGTTACATATCTGCTGTTATTATGAAATTTCTTTAATGAAAACAATTGTAAGTACAATTCTTTGTGTGTGGCTAAGTTTTCCATTAGTTTTCATCTTCATTTTTTGATGAAATATGGATCGTAATTAACACGTAGATTGTTAGCGCAACCACGAACACTTGGAAATTTTATTTTTTTTTATTTTGTTAATTTTAAGAAAGGATGAGTTTTTTTAATTTAATTTATTTAAATAAATTTAAAATTAAATTTATTTTTTCTGTTATTATTTTTTATTTATTTTTCTTTTTTGCAAATTTTTTTTTTCTAAAGAATTTTTGATTTTTCTGAATTTGCATACATTCTGTAATTTTCTAGATTTTTCGTTTTTTTTTACCCGAAGTGTTGTAAAAAATATGCTAAAAATTCGTTCTTTTAAGAAATTTATTTTCTTTTATAAGAACTTCTACCCAGAGCGCAAAAAAAGAATTTTACATAAAGCAAGTTTTTTTTTCAACGTTATTCTTTTTCCTAATAAAGCTTTAAAAATATTGTTTTAATAGTGAAAAATTTACTAAACAATTCGTTGGGAAAAACGTGTTTTAAAATTTAGCTTTGATTACACAAAAGAATTTGAGTTTATTTATAGAAAATATTTTGTTTTACTTTTCCTTATTTTTTTAAGTTTTTGATGTTTTCATTAATTTGCAACACACATACACATTACGAACTCATATACACAACATATATGGGTTGAAGTTTAATGAATATTAACAAGTTCATGCTAATGTTCTAGTTATTTTGTATACTGAAAGCTAAACTAGATTGCATTATTATAAACAAGTAACTGTGTCGCAAGCAAAGCTACTGATGTTGACGTTAAATGCCTTTAATTTGAATGTATGTGTAATATAAAACACATTTACACACAAACATAAATTTATCGCCACTAGCAAACAAATGTTATGAGTTTACATATAGAAAATTGTGTTATTTTTTTTTCTGCATTTCATTTATACATAAATATGTTTGTGTGTTTTTAATAGAAAACCGTTGCAGCTTTTCATATTGCATGGAATTCACACTTGACTTACAATTTGTTGTCATACATACTTTGCAATGTTGATGATGATAGTGTTTCTATTGCTACTTTTGCCTGCAACTAATATTCGTATGCAAAAAAGGACATGCGAGAGAAAAGGACGAATAAAAAGAGAGAGGGAGCTGCATTTAAAAAGACTAAGTTCAAATAAGGCTTCATGGAAGGCAAGTGTAATGGAGTGTTATACCTTTAGAAATTCACTGAATAAATGTCACATGTTTTTGGGTCGCCTCCTTTTCTGTTCCACATGCATTTCAAGTACCTTAACAAAAAAATCTGTTTTTTTTTCATTTTTTCTTTTATGTCTTTTTGAATTGCCATAAAATTATACTAATACTTTTACAACGACTCTCATTCATTTCATATTGCGGATGCATTTTATTCAGCATGTTGTAAATAACCTTAAGGTAAACTTTCGTATACAGAAATATTTGATGTTAACTGCTCTTAAGCATAAAAAATAATAACTACAAGTACAAGAAAGTAAGGCAATAATTTGTTTAAAAAAACTATACAAGATAGCAAAAAGACATTAAAATTTTAAGTTTAAATGTATTGTTTTTTTTTTATGACTGTGTTTGTGAAGCTTAAGACAACAAATTTAAGTGGACATTTATAAGCAAATTTTCAACAGCTAAAATTCAGTAGTAAATCTGCATAGTTCTCTACGTTGACTGCTTAAAGTCTTTAGTTTTTAAAATAGTGCCAAGTTGACTTTGGGATTTTCAAAAAATAAACTGCAGTGATTTGCCATAAAAAGTGTAACACAAATTTGTTGCATTTGGGTACTACAGCTAAAGTAGTAGGTCTTGTTGCTTTAACGTTTATGTAAGTATGGCTTAAGAATAATTACGATCAAGATTTGGTCGGAAAAAACAGTTTTAATAAAATTTTATAGACTTCTTTCTAAACCTATTTCATTTTACAAAAGTTTTAAAATAAGTTACATATAAAAATATAAAGTTTATTTTACACTAAAATATTTATAAAACAAAATCAAAAATGCGTCATATTGTCAAAAGGCCTGCACAAATAATGTAGGATATATTGCTGAGTTTATATAGTCATGTCATTATCATTACCGTCAGATTTTATCTAAATAATGGTGGCCTACCATTTACTTGCCGGTAAAGGATTTTTTTTATGTATTCAAGTCATGAATGAAAAAACTGGTTCTATAGTTTTCTTCAAAGGGTTAAAAATATTTTTATTGATTTAAAAATTGGATTCTAGAAACGAAAACTTTTGACGAAATAATAAATTTGTATTAAAAATATTTCACTGCAATACAGCTCATCAGCTTACCATATTTAGATACGAAAATTCGTAACCACAAGTGACCAGTCATCTAATTTTAGAGCTTTTAAATCTATCAGAGTTTGGTTTAACAGGGTTTAAAATATAAAAATAAAAAATACCAACTTAAGGTTTTTCATTTAATTCAAGTTTTTTGAAATTAAGAGTTGACCTGTGGATATAAAAAATAAATATTTTATTTTTGGCTTAAGTTTATTTTTTTAATTTTTAAAAACTTTTTTTAGAAAGAAAAATTATTTTACCAATGTATGCGGACATACTCTGGTTTGTATGTCGACTTCATCTAACTAAATTCATAATGATACAAGTAATCCTCGTATTCTTATTTACATTTGTTTTACGTTTAGTTGGTTAATAGAATCTACACATTCTATAGTAAATAGATGATAAAGGATGCAGCGGCCTAGAAAATCCAGCGTTACATTATGCTGGTGTCTAATTTTTCTTGTTTTCTTTGAAAAACGTCCGCATACATTTGTCAAATAATTTTTCTTTCTTAAAAAACGTTTCTAGAAATTAAAAAAAAAAATAAAAATAACTTAAGCCAAAAATATATTTCGTTTTTTTTTTATTAAAGCAGAAATAACTTTGTCTTTGACTAAATGAAACACTAGATTAAAAGAAAAAAATCCCTAACAATAGACAGATTCGTTTTTATTTTTAGCTGGCTTTAAAGAAAGGAAGGAAGTTATCAATTTGCCAGAATTTTGCTTTTATGTTTGTGTTTGAAGAACTCAGTAATTTCTGAACCGATTTGATTTTTTTATTTTTTTATAACCAAAAAGTAATAGAAAAATAATTCTTGAAAATAAAGGGACGTAAATTAAGTTATCTAGGTCTAACTTAAAAATTAGACAAAATTTTCATATTAACCGTTACAATAACCGGTTTGAAAATTTAAAGTTATAATTTTTTTTATTATTTTATTTATAATTATAAATTATCCTAATTGCTAAGTCTTCAATTATAACAAGTGTAAAAATGAGCTTTGGCAATAAAGGGTGTCCCAATATTTAATTAATTTTGACGTATGTTGCAAAACTTTTAAACTGTTATAGACAGATGGCTTATATCTGTTTTGAGAATTGATTTTTGCATGAATTTGTTTATTTTGCTTCGCGTTAGAGTAAATAAAAATAAATTTTCCTGAACTTTAAGGGGAATTTTTAAGTTTTAAAACAACTGCTAGTTTTTTGCGAATTATTTTCAATTTTTTTTGCGATTCGATTTTTTGTGATATAACTATAATGATATTTTTGATATGACTTTCGGTCATCATATTATCCGCTATTCACTTGCGGATTTTGATATTAAAAGCAACACAAAATCCTATTAAATTATACAAAAAAGTGCTTCCAATTTAAACACTTTAATACTTAAAGGGATATTACTTTTAAATAAAAGTTTTATTGATAAATTAGTCGAGTTTTTCCCGTTAACGCGGTGTTAAATTCATTTTCTTAATAACACTACACCCGTTTATTCAATTTTTTTTAATCTGATTTATCTTTTTTTAAGGCTAACTAACTTTAAATTAATGCATTTATACACACATATCTACCTCTCTATATACCTTGAAGACACAAAATTTCTTCAAGAGACAATATTTTATTGGTTAAATATTATATTGAAATATTGTGATATTGATATAAAATATTTGTCAGGAAAATAGTATTTAATTTTTTTAGAGTGCAATTTTAAAATTTATTTCTATGTTTACAACTTTCAAAAAAAAAAAAAAAAAAAAAAAAAAAATGAATAACAGAAAGTAATAAGTTTCAGATTTTATTCGGCTTAAGAAGGAACTAGAATTGTATCGGAAAGTGAATTAGCGCGTAGATGGCCTTGCCTTCAACTTTAAACATCAAGTTAACCCTTATATATTTTGAGCTAAAAAAATATATATTATAAAACTCGCCTTTCTAAGGCGATACAAAAAAAAATATTTTTGGTTCCTTGCAGAACCACTAGGATCTCTAAGATGAAGAAAAGTTGTCTTAAAGGATATTATTAATATTATAGATATTGATGTTTTATTTGAAAAAAATGAGTTAAAATAAGATGATTTAGAGTCATTGTTTTATAACTATAACATTTAAAGTTTAGTACTGGTAAAACTTAGCAAAACAATTTTCGTCACTAGAAAAACACAAATTAACTCTGAATTTTTGGCACCGAACCTTTGTTCGTGATTTGCATTGCGGATTTTTGCGGCACGGTTTGCATTCTTTGGAAAATTCTGTGAAATATCCGATGTTTTTCAGTCGAATATCACTAGGTGGAAGAGGAGCAGAAGTTGCTCGACTTCGTTTCATAGCAATTTGGTTTTCTACTCGCATCTCAAAGCCAAATTTTGTTAAACAGTCTGCAACTTCCGTAATAAATTCATGCATCTTCAATCTAGGCTCAATCGCTTAGTTTCAACATTATGTGCGATTAGTCCATTGTAGTGATTTTATACGAATGTGACAATGACCAAATGAGGAATCAAGGAATCAGGGCGTACTGTTCTAAGTGTATTAATCCCTTGTGTTCTTAAATAGACCATAAATGGAATGGATGTGTAATAATTATAAAAAAATATTACGTGATTTTTAAACTTAGGAACGGAGCGAGCAAAACGTACCACAACATTTGCAGACGCACCCAAGTTTGGTTCTTTTTCGTCACGGTGGTCGACATCGCCTGAATAAATTTTAAGCGAATAGCAAAAACCCAAATCATCGCACAAAAGAAATGATTTGTTTCCCCATGGATGCGGTTTTTCCGTCATATACTGTTTAAATAATGCTTTATATTTGTAGCACAAATTTGTTCATCAACGGAAAATCTTGCACGCTTTGGCACTTTATTTAAAATTATATTTAGTGTAGAAATTATGGGACGGAATTTACGAAGACGATTATAACTGGAATATGGTGCCGATTGTTATTGAAAGTGGCGGCTCTGGGGGATTGTGGCATTATCGTTAAAATGTAAAAATTGTTGGATAGTTTCATGGCGATTTCACGCGATGCAATTCATTATTAGGTTAAAGCCATTGTCACTCCAATACAATCGAATGCTTGGGCATTAAAAAGCTGTCATATGGGTATTAATTCCCATGAATCGCTTTATTTTATCCGACGTAGTATTTAGCGGCTTCTAAATATTTTTTTGTAAAGTATACAAATTACTTTGTTCAAAGATATTTGAAATAATATCGTCTGACATAACAAAATAAAAGAACTGAAGAGGTGCATTTAAAGCGAGTATTTACGGAATTATAGAGTCATTGCTATAAAACTTCACCAAATTTGAATTTAATTGAAGGTTTCTTTTTCGCCATAATGGCTTTTTCAATACTTGAGATTCCTTATCTATCGATACACATTCAAACATTTTTGCATATTATTACCATCGTGAGAAACAACCACGTACAGCATCGACTTCTGTCTCACTTTCATTTGATTCAACAATTAATTCTGCACTAATTTTTCCTGTTTCTAATTCTGCGTTGTGACTTAAATCAGTTTCTTTAAGTTGATTGTTTTCGTCATCTTTAATTTCGTTTTCATCTTCTATATTTTCGTAACGAAGAGCAGCTTCAAAATCTAATTCTAGATCTCAATCATTATCATCAGCAGAAAAACCTTCATCGTCTTCGCATTCTGACCAAGCCATCGAATTGATAAACTCGGAAAGCTCCGAGTTTTAAAACATCGATGTCTACGTGCCCTTTCAAAAAATCGACTAGAATAAACCATTAAATAACATTTGTTATAAATACTTACAAATGTTTCTACATACTTTAATGGTAACGGAAAACTTTATTTGTTCAATATTTGCAGCGTATTTTTCACAAAAATATTTTATTGAATAAAAGTAAAAGCACACAATTTCCTTTTAATTTACACTTCTAAGGAGTATAACCTGTTAAACATCTTCTTGAATTTCAAAATTATCGAAAGCATTTATAAAAAATCACTACTATTTATTTAAAATTAATACAAATAACTAAAGAAATTAAGAATTCACAGTGGAGAGACTGGTAACTCCTACTGATCATACATATCACTACCTTTTTTTTATTTCTTTACAAGAAATTCCATGAATTATTAACTGCTTCCTTGAAAATTATTCTTTTAAGATATATATAATTGTAGTCATTGGAAACTAATCGGGCTTTTTGTAGACTTAAAATGTCCGACTAGCGACATAAAGAATTGCAATTACGGGTCATTTCAAAGAATTTAAGTAACAAGAATATGCGTATCTCTGTATCTAAGTATAATTGCAATGGTGTAAGTATCCCATATTCAAGACCCAGTAAAAATAACATCCTCAGACCACACATCAAGGCAGATATATAACTCGCCCATAACATTAGTCGCTACTATGTTTCTTAAGAAATCAAATATATTAAAACAAGGCGAGTACATGAATCGTAGTGCAAAATGAACATTTCTGGAGAAATGTTAGGGTAAAAGGACACTTGCTGGAATTCCCAACAAATATTTTATTGTATAAATTTTTCTCTTTTTAATTTTTTTTTAAGAAAAATAAACAATTTTGCTTTCTTTGTAAAAATTTTACGCAACTTAATTAGTTAGCATTAAACTTTATTATCGCATTTTTCAACTTTTAGGTCATATTTTAAACGGAGCATAAACTATTTTTATACACAAATAGTTTGTAACAAAAGCCAACAAAATAGCAAGTGAAAATAGGGAAAATATTTTCAAAACTTTTCAACGACAACAATTACTTGTGTTTAAAAAAATCTAGGTCACAGGTGCAAAAAGTTTGTGGTTATTAATCTAAATTAAAAAAAAAATATATGAATACATGTTTGTAATAAATAACTCGTAAACATACATCAACATTAATGAAAGATTTGTTTACAGATTGCATAATATATAAAATCTAAACATGTGTAGAAAAGTATTTTATGAATTAATTAAAACCTAAAAACGTTAATAAAACAAAAGTTTAATTTAAAACATTTAACATAATAATTTACATGTAAAAAAAATTGAATAGAAGCTTCTTTTATCACACTTTATAAAAAAAGCCACACATATATTGAAACTGAGGTTTGTCAATAAAATGGTGTAAAATGATTAAACGTTAGTGGTCAGAGAAATGCCCAGTTTTACTTGCTATTAATAAAAATGCTAAAATTAAAAAACGGAATACATATGTTGAACAAGTAAATAAATAAAAGAATTAATAAATGAAAGAAATAATAAACTTATAAATATTTGAATTAAATAAAACGAATTTAAAATAAAAACTAATTCCAGTATATAATAATCAAACTGCATCTACAAAACAAAAATAGAGTTATATTCGGCTGTGCCTAATCTTTTATACCCTTCATCAATTTTGTTACTTTTCTAAAATAAATGTTATTGGCCACTAGTAAGTTTTGGTAAAATGAAAATGTTTCGGTTCTTTGTCATTCCCTTTTAGTCAAGTGACCACTGCCCATAGACCCAGTTCTATCCCCTCCCACAGTGGTCAAATAAATACCCAACGAAATTCATTTCGTCGTATAAATATTTTCCTTTAAAAAAACGGCTATAAGCAAAAAAAAATTGGATGCTTACTATATATGTAAGCTTCACCTGCGACCAATCGGCAAACCATACTGGTCGTTATATATTAAAGCATAAGGACTCAAATTTTAATTTTATGGTTTTCAGCATCTCTTATAAAATTTTACAAAAAATTGAAGTAATAGATAGTTTAGCTTATTTCTGTTTTTAATGAAACTTAAATTTTAATTGATTTATGAAACTTAAAATGTTTTACTTGTGAAATTTTCCCTAAAAGCGCAATTTTGTTTACTTAGTTTAGAAGATTTTTCTTTCAGAAATATCAGTTTTCAATACATTAAAGCAATAAATAACAAAAACTCATAAAAAAGCCACAACGTTACCGTAAAATATTTCCTGTGTAAATTTTAATTATTAGTGTATTATATCTTAAAATATAAAGCAATTTAAGCCAGTGTCACGTCTTTTATAGAGCACCTTAGAGGGCTTAGTGGGCATATATTGAGAAAACGCGTTTGACCCCGGAATCGAAATAACTGCTCGTCTACTGTAATTATTCATGGGGTCTATAAAATGATTTCACATTAAAATTTACCATCTCAAAGACGTCTCTTATGCAGCCTTGTCTTCCTGTCTTCCTGTTGTCGAGCAGCTCTCACTACATGCCAGTCAAAATGAAGGAATCTTAAAATTTGCGCAAACTTGTTTCGTGACATGGTTGCTCGGTATAATGGATATGCATTTTTTCCACAGCTCTGCGAGGGACTCTTGGCAAGAATTGTGGGTACCCATTATTAGCAAAATACCAAGCATGTAAGCGTTGTGTTGCTAACAGACAGCAATTCCGTTCAAGTCATATGCAAAGGAACCCCTAGATTAATATTAGTATCCTTTCATAACGCTTTTTTCTGCGCCCTTGCTAAATATGCTTATTATCATGTTGGATATATGGGGGACTATGTCGCATTCCCCGTTGGCGGTCTGGCCCATCGTGGGCTGTGTATTTTCTTAAGCTTAATAATAATTACATGTATGCTGTACGCGATGAAACAGGCTTTCTTGCTCATAAAAATATGCGAAAGTGTGTAGTACCACCCGGGTTGGTATTGGTTAACGACGTACATTGAAACCTTTGGTAAGGCGAAGGTTAAATTTTTTAAAGTTTCATGTAACAGTATGAAATTATTCCCATCAAGACTAAGTATTGTATGGCGTACTCTATGTCTGTCTATTGCAGAAGAAAACCATACAATTAAATTCTATTTACCTTTTATGCCCTCTAATTTTCAAGTTTATGTTTGTCTTGGATTTAAATTATTAGAAAGCATCTTCCAAATGTACTTCAAAATATACGTAAAACAGAATGGTGTTGTATAGGAGCAATGTTCGTTCTTTAGCTTATTAATTTCAAAATAATTTCTATAAGTTATAAACTTAAAAAAAAAAACTGTTGAATCTATTAAAAGTTTTATTTGTTTTCAAATAGAAAAGTAATTAAATTTTTATTTGGTTCAGTTATTTAATTAATTAAAATTCATAATATAAAGTAATTAATTAATCAGGTAATTGCTTGATTTTATTATTTAATATGTGATTGAGAAAATTAAAAGTTTAAATAAATTTCAATCAAAACATTTATTATTTTAAGATTTTCTTGTTTATCTTCTTGGGCTGTTATAGTTAATTATTAGCTTCCAAATGTAAATAAAAATTAAACTACTTTTATATATAATAATTTACTTTAATCGTGCTTGATTCTTTCAAATATAAATATTTCATGATATTCTCATGAATTATTTATTATTAAAAATTACAAAATAAAATGTATTACTGCGGGGAAAGCATATTCATATGACCATTTTGCTACTGCTCATATAGCACAGCAGTAGATTTTACCCAAATTATATTTGAAGTAATCAAGCACGATTAAAGTAAATTATTATAAAAAAAGATTCCGAATAATAATTTTTCATATTTCATTTTTTATATATATTTTTCCCAACATTACTTTTGTTTTTTTTTTCAAACATCTTAAAAATCTAGCAACACGAAAATACATAAATATTTTTTAATCTAATTGAAGCTACGGTACATTATCACAGAGATTTTACTTACGATTACTTAGCCAGCATTGATAATTTTGTTTTTGTGCAATAAAAACAAAAATCATTCGGTACGCAAGTGACGGATTTATTGAGTATTAAGTATTTAACAAAAATTGTTTAATACCCATCTCAGTTTTTAGTATGAATGTATGTTGCCGCTCACATCACAAAATGAAGAGTAGAGCAAATGCGATATGAAAATTGGTGTAGGTATCTGCTTTTTAAACATAGAACTATGAGTAAAATCCCAACGAAGACCTGTAAGTATAAAGGTACAAATTATTTTTGCTTTAGGATGGCTGCTTATGGTAAACAGCAGTTTGATACTCACTGGGCTTTCAAGTAGAAGAAAAAAATTATTGTGTAGCCACGGAAGATAAGTTGGCCAAGGTGCCTGTTTATAAGAATGTCAAGTGATGTAAATTAGCCTTAAAACACAAATCATGTTTTAAATTTTAAAGGAGGCTTGTTGAAGTTTGCTTGACGTGCCCTTTTGTTCGCAATAAAATATATGAAGCAGCTTTACAGATCATTAAATTTAAAAACGTGGAGAATGCATATTGTTTTAGAATTTATAACTTTTTTAATTGTGTTTCGATTTCCATCATTTTTTATATGCAGTAGTCTACATCGACTGGTAACAAAATGGAATTGTAAATATATTTTATGCTCTTAGTAAATTTCGGCCTTTAAATTTAAAATATCAAATATATTATTTAATATAATTTAGAAATATATTAGGAAAAGTTTTGAAAAGCTAATGCTATAAGACAGATTTGGTTATAAAATTAGTTTCTTTCTTCTTCAACTTTATTGCGAAACTCTTTTCCCAAAGATATGGCAATAGTTATCATACATAACTTTTTATTATTTGTTTTAAATATTCTCCGGTGCTTTTTTATTTGGTTTTGTTTTTCATCAATATTTTGTATCTAATATGATAGTTTTTAATAGAAGGTCAGATCTAGAGAAGTTTTCACAATGCATTTATATAATGACTAGCATTGCTAATGACTTCGGCGCGTCAGTTAAAATTTTCTTAAAAATTAAATTTAAAAAAATATGTCTTTAAATATTTTATTGCAGAGATTTGTAAACAGTGTTATGCTCAATTTTTTCCATCTATAAAATAAAATGTGCAGACAATTGTTTTAGTACCGTTATACAAATAAAATTAGGTGACTTCACATTTGTATCTCTATTTTCTCTACGAAATAACTTATTTTATCAAAACAAAAAGTATTCTATGTTTAAAACAAGGTTCTTAGAGACCTCCGATATTTTATATAAACCCAGCCAGCAGTTTTTGCATGATGCGAACACAGACAGACAGACATAAATAGGTGCTTTTATTCCAGTTTGATTACTTTCTACAATAACATAAAAATTTCCAAAAAAAATATATCACGTGCAGAAATGATCCCGTTACTGTTTTTTTTTATATGTATAGATTTAAAGATTTATGTTTAAATGATTTTTATGACCAACAGTATAAACTATTTTTGATATAATTTTTAAAACAAAAACACATTTACATTATTTCCTTGAAATAATTTAAAAACAAACTTAAGACTAATTTTAAACTAATTCATAAAATTATTTTAATTTATCTTCATTTCATTTCCTTAAGATAAAGCAAATGTACTTTCTAATTTTCCTTTTTGCTTTTTGTAGGAAAATTTTGCCTGCTTTAAATTGCTTAATATTTTCATTAAATTTTATATTTCAAAACTTATGCTTAAGCAATAAATGTTGTCTCTAAAAACTATACCCAAGCTTGCTCTATTTTCTACTTGTAAAGGAATAGAATAATTTAAAATTCTGTCGAAAACTTAAACAAACTTAATGATAAATATTTGTTTAAAATTCTTCGTGCTTCTTGACAATTATGCAGTACATACTTCTGTTTAAATTAAACACATACAGATATTTGGCTTCTTAGAGAATATATATAACGATAACTTTGGATTTATAAAATAATAATCATAAATTCAAGTTTATTTGAAGTTTGACTGAAGAAAATTTTCTGTAAAATAAGTTTACTTTTTAATGTCAAACATTCAAGGGAACACAAGGCCAATTTACTTACTCTTTTTGATGTCTTTAAAAAATGTTTAATGATTTAAATTTTATACAGAGATTGTAAAACCTAGGGATTTTTAAGTGGAGGGGTTCGTGTTCTGCAAATTGGAGTCAAATAAATATTTTGATTTCATAATTATTTCATATATCCTGTTTTTAAATTATTGACGTAATGTTATTTTTAAGCTTGAAAACTGTATCGAAACTAACTACATTTCAATTTTAATTATTTTAACTGACTTCAAGGAGAGAAGGAGGTTATCAGTTCGTATGAATGTTGCTTTCTATTATGTTTGTGCCTACAGAACTTAGTAATTTCTGAACCGATTTTGTATTTATTTTATATAAGAGCATATGCTTATAGATTTGTCCACCGTTAACAACAGTACATTATTGAAATAACTAAAGAACTTCCCTATATAACATATATGGTTTGTACAAGTTTTATGCACCGTAAAGGCAAACACTTAAAAAATCAGCCTCTCGCTATAATTTCCAATAGCAAAAATTATTACAGCAATAGATCTAAATGAAAATTTTTATGTAAATTTCTTTAGCACAATATATTCATTTTATCAGATTGAAATCCTTTTCCCATAAAAGAAATATCAACTGAAAAACTTATGATATACTCCACTTTTCTTGAAGTCACCATTATAAAGAATATAATGCATGAAAATATCTGAGCAATTTGTTAAGTGTGTTGTTACCCCTTACCTCCTCGATCTAATTTTTTCTTAGGAAATTTAATAAAAGGCTTTTAGAGGCCTTTAATATCTCCTTTTTTTCTAAAAATTTGTTCATGAAATGTCGAAATATTTAATAGCACTCCGAAGGAACAATTTTTTTTAAAGAAGGAAAATTGTGGGGTAAATTATTTTACTCAAATGGAGATATTAAAAATTCTTAAACTTTTGTCTTTAAGTATTTGGCACGAAACTTTTAATTTGAAGACAGGCCACAATGTCGATATTAATTGCTCTTGAGCTTTAATAGCTTACTATTTATTTGTTTTAAGTTCGCCAATTCAATTAGAGATCGATTATCTACGCTAATTATTAGCGAGTGAATAAATTACTCCTTTAAATTCATTTAGAGCACTTGGAAGAGATATTTCATATAATCAAAATACTCAATTTTTTTTAGTAATTTTGCAAGTGTGCATTTTTATCAAGTTAATTAAGAGTGCATTCTTGTTATATTGAAGTCCAAAGTGGATAACTTTATAAAGTTTTAATTCTGCCTGACAGAGAGATATATTAATTACCGACAACCTCTCATATGCCAGTAAGGGCAGTTTAGTTCCGTTTTTCACATTTTAGCTACTGCTGCCCCCTAAAGCTTTTACATAGCTGTGACAAGACTCTATGTGTGCGTTTTTTTTTTTTTTTTTTTGACAGAACAGCTTTTAATCTTCTTTGATATCACTCTTTATATTTTGTCAAAGTTTATGTTGCTACTTTACAACATTAACCCTGTAAAAATGTTACTTTATTAAAGTCTTTTTCTGCCTTGCTCCAAGCTATTATGACTGCAAATAAGAACTATTGAAAATTTTTCTCTTGGACACATATTTACTTATCAGTAACTTGTTGTTGTATAAAAATGGTAACAAATATAAGATGTTGACATAATATTTATAACAAACCTTGAAATGTTTTAAAGTTAATATTTAAGTTCTAAATATAATAAACAAGAGAAAACTTTTTATATAAAAACATTTATGGCGTGAAACTTTACTTAGATAATTTTGAAGCCCTTTTGCAGCGTGTATATACTTTAAGCCAGACATAACATTTGTAAGTATATGAGGTAGAATAAACTTTGCAAATAAAGAAGTATGTGAAAAACGGTAAAGAAACTTTAACGGGGTCAACTCTGCATAAAATATTTTTTAAAATTTTGGTGCTGGTGTAAATAGTAATCGATGTGGAATAAAAAACACCTATTTGTGTAATTTTTCTCGGACTGTCTTTCAATCTAGTTCGCTGTGTTCGTATCACGTAAAAGCATCAGGATGAATTTAAATAAAATTTTTTGAGGAATTCTCTTAAAAACTTGGTTCAAATAGAGAATACTTTTTATTTCATAAAAATATGACATTTCGTACAGGAACTTGAGATACAACTACGAAAGTACCGAATTTTACTGGTATAACGGTACTAAGACACTTGTCAATATATTTAATTTTGTAAATGGAAAATTTTTAACATTGTTTACGGAACTCTACAATAAATATTTAAGAATACATTTTTCTAAATTTGCTTTTAAAAATAATAAGTAATGACACGCACACAAAGTCATAGGCACTTCAATTTAAAAAATAAAATGAGCACACTTATGATCCAAAATATCGTGCAAAATAAGGGCATATTGTACTTGAAATAAAACAGAAGTGATTTTGAGGTACAACTAAAGAGTCTTTGGCGGATTTCATAATAAATAAAATTTAATATCGTTAGTGCGCTATTAGTTTTTCTCTAATAGAATATCTTCCTTTAAACTGGAATGATGTAGACAAATGTTATAGTAGAAATATTGAGGGGATTACATCTTTGTAGCCATAGCATTTGAATCGTTATAGACAGGCAATTGTAATTTACGAAGGGCTTGTATTTCTATTACACGCAAATCTACAATTAGTAAGATCAAAAAATTAAAATCTAAAGAGCGCCATACATATCTTAATTTTGATCTTAATATTGAACCGTCTTAAATGGGATTTTACGATATCCGTCATGACAATAGGTAAATAAAACCGATTTTTTTATTTTTTCAAAAATATGCTAAGAGTGCAACTTAAGGAAATGAAAAAATTACAAACTAATTTTAAAAATTTCTTTAGTTAAAATTGTCTCACTTACATATACATACATACATAGGTACATACATACATACATATATACATACATATATTTTTGTATTATTCCTTCATGCTGCGAAATTCATTTCATTTATTTTGCTTGTTTAAGTATCTGTCTGCATAATTTTAATTTATTTTCGCTAAGCTACGGCACAGCAAAAAGTATTAAAATTTAAAAAGTGTTCTGTTTTGTTTTTTTTTAACACTTTTACCAAATTTATCTTTCACTTAATTGGCACAATACTGCGCAAAAGGTTAAAAATGCTTATTTAAGAGAAATTCTGCAAATTGCATTTTATGCCAAAACACTTTTTTTCTAGCAAATTTTGAAAATTGGATTTTTTTTTTTTGTTGGTAAATTTTCTTACTCATTATAGTACTTTAAGGTTTTCTTTATAATTTGTTAGTATTTCTTGTTACAAATATGCGACAACAAAAAATTATGTTTTTTTTGTTTTTTTTTGTTGGAACTTCCTTATTGTTTCATATTGAATATAAATTGGTTGGCAATTTTACATCATGGTCACATTTACATACTTTTGCAGTTTTTCTTCATTATGACAGTTTTTCTTTATTAAGTTCAAAAGTCTTTAGCTACTTTTCTTTGCTATTTAAGTTTGCAAGAATGACAAAGGAACTTGACAAAATTGTATTTTTTTTTTTTATTGAAATTTTGCATTTTTTCCTTTTATAGAAAATACATAAATAATTTGTGCCTTTAATAAGAAACGCTTATAAAGTGAAGGGTATAAATTTATATTTTTTTTTTGTCAAGAATTAATAAGAAATAAAGAGAAATGGCTTTTTGTTCAAATTCATTAAGTTTATCCTTTTTTAACATGCGGACATTTTCCATAAATTAAATAATTCTTACAAAAAAAAAAAAAACTGACTTCAAAAGAGATTTTAGCTTTCTGTCTATAATAATTCAAAAAGTAGCCACATACATAAACTATTAGGACACCCTTTTATTTCCAATTCTTAATTTTATATTTGTTGTTGTAGCCGACATAGCAATACAGGTTTTTGTAAATTTTAACCGTTTGTCTACATCTGTTTAAGAGTATAGCCACATACATTATTAGAGCACCCTTTACTTTATAATTTTAAATATTTATACTTGCTATATAAACGGACATAGTAATCGACCTTTTGCCCAATTTCAAGTGATTTCAATGGTTCAAAATATAAGCACCAATGGGGGACATCCTGAAATTTTAAGATTTATTTTTGTATCACTTTTTACTATTGAAAAATATAGTGATACGTCGTTTTTTAAATTCTAAGGCGATGCTCTTTACGGCTCATGGTACTTGCAAAAACATGTTTGTTGTAGGGGGACACCCTTTAGTTTTAAAAATTATGAACTGATTTTTAAACGGAACAAATCTGTAAGCATAACGTTGCAAGGAGAAAAAAAGAACAAACCTGGTTCATAAATGAATGGCGCAAACATAAGAAGCAACATTCGGTTGAAACATCTACAATGAAAAAATTGATTGATAAGATGTGTATCACTTTAAAATTTTTATTTTAGAGGAAATAAAACATTTTTAAAATGAAATAGTGCTATTCAACATCGATTCAAATTTTCAAACAATTTACTGTAATTAACATCTTTAATAGATGTCCTTAAATAATGCTAAGATTTCCAATTAGTAGTAATTTTTAAAATTTTTGTGTAAAAATTACTGAAGAAGCAGATAAAGAAATTTTTTTTAAAACTTTTTAAATCACGGGAATATTTTTTAAATTTAACTTTAAACTTTAAAAATCGTGCTGATTATCCCGACCGAATTATTAAAATCACCGGTATTGACTATTAAAGGTGAAAGCACGTTTCGATGGTATTAAATAATAATGGCTTTAAGCATATGGTTGTGAAATACATTTTTGTTATTTTTTTATTGAACAGTGTGCTGGTGGTTGGTCAGTAAACTAAAGAAGAATTTCTTATTTAAAAAAAAAAATTAAATAAATAAAAATATTTAATGCAATTTGTATTCTTATACACGCATATATACATATATTCTAAGAAATAATAATTGATGATATATTGAATAATGTATTTTTAGTTTATTCTAAGAAATACTATATTTTTTAGCTAAACAGTAATTTTATAGTTTATGTTAATTATTACTAAAGAGAACTATAAAATTTAAATAAAAGACAGATAGAGCAGAATTCCTTTTGTTGTAAACTGCAATTTACTTGAGCAATTTTACTATCTTACTATTCGTTTAAAAGGATCTCTTTTTATTATCACTATTTAATCAAGGAATTTGGGTACAAAAAATCTGCTTAATTTCTATATTAGATAATGTTTAAAGTTAACAAAATGAAGCTATAGTTTGCTGAGCGGTTACTAGCTCAGGCGTGCATTTGTAGATACACACGTCCACTTCTTTATCACTTCATATGCATTGCTTTAATTTTTTCCATAGTCCTACAAAAGCTGCTGCTTCTTCATAAAGTAACCTCTTCTAAGGCTGCCATTTGTAATTTTATTAAAATTAAAATTTATAAGATTACCAAAAATGAAATAAGTTTTCTTACCCATCTGCCTATGAGCACAAACAGGATGTCGTTAGCTATTTTAGGTTTGCTTGAATTAATTAATTCAGCGTTATAGCAGAGACAAAATCTTAGTAAGAGCATGCTATCAGATGCCAGCCTAAACACATACAAGCGGATTTGAAATAAAAATAAATTCAAACGAAACATAGGAAAGTCTACAAAAATAAAAGCTGATATAAACTAGAGAAATTTTAAATAAAAAGTGAGACTTCAAATTAATTTAAAAAAAATATCGACTGTCTATGAAAAGAATATATATTTTAAGCTTAAATATTAAAACGAAACTTTGCTTAGTTACAGAAATTAATTTAACTAACAATGAAAGATGAAGCTGCTCATAGAATGGGCTGCCTGATGTAACTTTCGCTCCAAAGTTTGGAAAACAGGAAGAGGAATGTAATGCATCCTTAGAGGCTTTTAATAATATTATGCCCGTTGAAATAAAAATCTAATAAGATGTTTCTATTAATTATAGTTTCAGGCGAGAGTGATAGGAATGGTGGAACACAAATTCGACAGATAATACCCAAATTAATTTTAAAGAACCATATAAAAGAGCCAACATTTTACAAAACTGGAAAAATATACAACTTTCAACTTATGCTTATCGATCGCCTTTGTAATGAAAAATCGCTTTTAATAAATATAATCTTTTCTGTTGTAATTGTTTAAGCCGCTGCTTTATTTGATTTGTAACTTTTTGATTTTATGAAAAATCTCAACAAAACAAAAAAACTTTTATTTGAAATTGTGGCTAAGAACTCAGATTAGTCCTTTAAATTATTACAATAATATCTAAAATTTTGTCACCTACTGTAACCAATAGTGTCAATAAAATTTTTATTGCTAAAAAACTAACATTACAAAAATATACAGGAAATAAAAAAGCAAAAATTTATGTTTTAATAATAATAAAGAAGAAACATAAAACTAAATACAGATCTAAACTTAACCTTTGAAAAGTTTTCTTAACTTATGAACACTCAAATGAAATGAAATACACACTTGCATGCTTTTAGCCAAAGTGACATTTTTATTTGTATGAATTTCTTTTTAAAGGTAAAAGAGGATATAATAAAAACGCTAGTAAATTCCTAGCATAAAAGTGTATGTGTGTCTTAAAGTATACTATAATCCTGAATCTTTGTATAATATAATACTTTTGATAACATTTATTGCCATCATAATTTTTGAATGAAAAGCTAAAAGAGCGTAATGTAATTCAATTGCAGCCACAGCTAAAACATTGTGTTTAAAAAATGTAAACAAATGTTTTCTATTTAAAGACATCCTATGAATTGTTAACTTGTGAAACATAAATCCTTCAAAGGAAGCGTCTTATATTTTATGACTTATTCAAGATTCCATTAAAATATTCCGAATTGAAATACATATACAGGCATGTCACAGAACTCAATTCCTATCGAAATTGGTTTTAATTCCGTAAATTGCTCTTCAGAAATTAAAAAACGAAAAATGTTTTCGGAATGAAATTACTTATAATTTTTAAAGTGGAATTTAGTTTCTTTGAAATTTTGTTATTTGCGTTTCTTAAATTTAGTATTTTGATTTGTCCTACTTAGCCTTGTTGTTTACTTTGGTGTGCAAAATATTCCCACACTTAAATTAAATAATGGAGGTTCAATACTTTTCAGGAATAAACAAAATCATTTGGAATCTAAAAAAGGTAAAATAAAATCGATCGAAATTGTTAATACGGAATTAAATCCATTCCGGTCATAATGTGTGACTTGCCTTATATTTATATTATTTTTGAATTTCACAGACTTTGAGATAAGAAGAATTGTTGTACTAAAAATTGATTTTAAATTGATTCAACTTTTACATGTACGATTGATGTTACATTTAAAGGATTAAAAATTTAAAGCATCTATCGCAACTCTGTTTCCACCGACAGGTACCAAAAATAGAAGAAAACACTAGCAGCAACAAAAGAAAGATATTTTTAAAATCAAAAGTGTTTGATCGACATTTTATAGTTCAGCAGAGATTCCCAAGAATCTTTCTGTTTATCTTAGATCGTAAAAAAGATAAATATATTAATTAGTGCACCCATTTAGGATATAGATACAATTAAATGGCCACTTTGACATTAAAGGATTCTAAGACATTAAATATAGCAACAAAAAAATGCGTTATTTTTTCGTTGTTTTTATTGTTGTTTTTAAGAAAACTATTTTGCTATTTAAACTGTTTTAGTTTTTTTACTTTAAGTATTTTTTTTTTTTTTGGCGTCAGCATAATTCGGCACATAGAAGTCCTTTGAATGTAAATTAATTTAAATTTTAAACAGCCAAACTCGATTTTACCACACCATTGCCTTGCTATTTTTCGAGCATTCGTAACTCAAAAATACTTACTCGAAATCTAACTGGCTTAAGATGGAACAACTTTGCAGCTTCTACGTATCAGTGAAGCTTTATTGCCATTATAATAATTCGTTTCAGGATCTTTGAGCGTTGTCGAGTTAATTAACTCCACCAATTCCCTTATTTTACAGCAGTATTCGATACAGTTACTAATTTTTGACTCATTTTTCGATTTGTAGTTTGCATTTGGGAACATTTTAAGGGAGTTGCAAACGCTGTATGAAATCATTTGTTGAGTGTTGATAAGACACTTTAAAATAATATTGAAACAAAATGTAATTTTTATTATTGCTATGTTTGCTATTTATAGACCTTTTGCAATGTTAAGAAAATTTAAGTGGTTCTAATCGTTGTGTTGAGAATCGTATTGAGTGGTGTCCGTCCGTGTTAGCGTTTAACTTCACCAAGGTACTAGACAAACTAGAGAAAATTGAAACACGTTATTCGATCAACAAGATCGGTCCATGTCGTTATAGGCAGCGGGAAAAATACCACACCAGCGTCTAATTTGTCGATATCATTTTGAATAATGAAGTAACTCAAATCCAAAAAAAAAAAAAAAAAAACAAATGAATGGGGCGATAGAAAATTAAAAAATAAGAAAAAAGCATCAAATGAAAACATTGGCGTTTGCCTATATTTTCCGATTTACCGGCGTCTGAAATTTTTATAAAAATTCGCTTTTCAATATCTCTTTTCAAGAGATCCTTATGTACCGTACTATTTTTCTTTAATTATCTGTAAAATATTATCAAAAAGGAATCCCTAATATACAGACGAAAATAAAATCTGACAACAAGATAAAGGGCATGAGTACATGCGATATTATTTACACGCTAACCGTATTCATTTTGGCGAGATATAATAAAATATTTTATTGCTGCTTCAATTAATTATAAATAACATTAAAACGAGTAAGAGTGTTATATTCGGCTATGCGAAATCTTATATACTCTTCACCACATGTACATATAAACAGCATATAAAAAAAGAAAAAAAAAAACAAAAATAAAAACAGCTTCAAAAGTTGTAAGTTTTGCTTCAGGCTGTTGATGTCCTAACGATTTTACGTTGTATTATGTAGGTGGTTGTCATAACTAAGCACTAAGTAGTTGTCTTTAGTAAGTAGTAAAGACAGCCACACATAGAAATACAAACGAAACTTGTTAAAAAAGATATGGAGCAACGGTTCTCAAATGGGGGTCCGAAGCAACCATCCAAGGGGTCCGCATAAAGAACCTAAGAAACAGTTTTTTCAAAAATAATAACAGTTTAATTTAAAACTTGGGCTTCAAAGGGGTCCGTGAAAAAAAATTAGTTTACTAGGGGTCCGTGAGCAGGAATTTGACGAGAACCCCTGAATTAGAGGCAGGCGTACTGATTTTTGAAATTATGTGTGGTCGGTTGGCGTATTTAAATTAAAGTTAAATTCAACATGAATACGGACGGACAAGTGTATATGTAATATATATATGGGGTGTGAAATGGATTTTGTAGAAATCATAAATGGAATGACAGACTAATATGTACCCTTTTTCACCTGTAGTGAAGGGTATACAAACAAATGTCATCCTTTTAATAAAACAATTAATAAAATATATTTATTTTTTAATTTAGTCCCACAGCTCCAGTATAATTTTTAGACTTTTTATTCGCAAACACACACCCACACAAACATCATGCTATACGCGCATGTTAGTGTTTGAGTACATACCCATCATCCTAAATTAATAACACTGAACTTTTAGTGATTTATTGATTAAGTTTCATTTTTGCTTTGAGTGACACTTAAGGAATATAGTTTAAGTACCATCTTGTTGATTTTGTCTTCTTTTCAATTAATCTTCGATATTTGCAGACTGATTGAAACGTGATTAAAATGTAATATCATGTTAGATTTTTGTAAGTAATTACTTTTCACTGTCAAATTAATCCATTTAAAATTCCCATACACTGTGTCATCATCAATATCGTTGTCTTCGTAGTCATCATCATTAACATTTGCAAATACTTCAGAAAATAATGATAATTTGTCATATTGAATTATGTACTGTTTGCGTATGTATACATGTGTGTATGGATGTATAAATATATGTTTGTAAAATTACAGAGATTGTTTAAATATATTGAAATCATGTTTAGTGGTTGTCATTTGGTATTTGATGAAACCAAAGTATTTCACGTCATCAAGTATTTAATTCATCGGTTGAAAGAAAGAAGTTTCTAACACACATACATATATAAAATGAATAGGCATTAAGGAGATAACTATTTGTAATTTTTGGCAACACTAAATTAACAAAGAAACGTTTTTCAAAAATTGAAACATCTTCATTTCATTTATTGTTTTATTTTATTTCATAAAACAGAATGATTCTTATACATCGATAAAACCTGCTGTTCGAATTAAATAATTTCTGATTGTAATAGCAGATTCGTATATTTTTTAAATCATTAGTATTTTCAGTAAAAAACGGGAAGCTTACTTTTTTAAGAAAAAATTGTAAATTTGAGTTAGTTTTTTGTTTAATTTATTTTCAGATTGAAATTTAAATAGACAATTAATTGAAAAATTATACATTTAATTAAAAAAAATTTTCTTCGTATTATTCAAATATATAATAGATTCAATTAGTTATTTAATCACAAAAGTAAATTAGTTTTTAATCTATTCATTAATAAGACAGTAACGTGGTCATTTCTGTACATAAAATATTTTTTGAAAAATTTGATCTTGGTGCAGTGATCGATATGGGATACAAAGCACTTTTTTTTGGAATTTTTGTCGGTCTGTCCTTCTGCCTGTCTGTGTTCACACCAGGTAAAAACTGCTGGGTAGATTTGTAAAGAGGTCCTTTGTTCAAACACTAACACTCTTTCAGAACTCTACAACAAATATTTAAAAACAAATTTTCCAAATTTTAATATAAAGAAAATTAAAAATGATGTGCAGACGTAGTCGTGGGCACTGCTTGTTTAATATATAATTGAAACACCTTAATATTTTATCAAATTTTATTCTAAAAAAACCTAAATTTTAGTAGCTCCAAGTACTCTTTTCTGTGTAGAAAAAAATTATGTGTAGCAAATTAGAATGCCTTAAATTAACTTAAGGAAAAAAAGAAAACAAATGTCTTAATTATGTAGACTGGCGTTGCACACAACTTCGTCAGCATATCATTTCTGATTGCCGTAAAACTCAAATTTGTAAAAATTTGTTTTTAAATATTTATTGTAGAGTTCTGTAAACAGTATTAAAAAATTTCCATTAAAAAATATAATGCCCTGACAACTGTTGAAGTACCATTATATCGGTAAAATTGGGTGCTTGTATCTGTATGACTTTATATAGAATTTATATATTTATACTCGTATGTACCAAGGTTCTCACAAAATTTAATTTAAAAAACTCCAGCAGGTTCAACACGATTTGAACACATGCAGACAGACGGACAAACAGAGAGAGAGAGAGAGAGAGAGAGTTGTTTTGTATATCATATCGATTACTAAAAAGTCTTTTAGCAGCTTTAATCAATTTCGATTCTGCTCTATAAAACCGGAGGCTACATAAGAATTGCTTTTATTTTTCTTATCAAAACGTTTGTACTGGTCGCTGCCTTAATTTGCCGTTTGAAAAATTTATTCGCCGCAGCAATTCAATAGCGATTTTTTATTTTACCAAAAGGTTGAATATCAAAATATATTAATATAAAGTTTGTATACATTTTTGCTGCAGTATTTAAATCTTGTACATATACAAAGTTGGAAGCAAAGCATCAATTTAGAAACTGATGCGCTAGTGGCTCGGGTGCAACGTTTCTAATATTTGTCTACGACATTTTGGAATCGTATGCATTATAAATATTTGGTACCAGAGTATTATGAAACAAAATACATTGCCCGAATACAAAGCAACTTAGGTTTTAGAAATCAGCCGTATATTTATACATACATTCATGCGTAACAACAGCCATGAATAAATCGACATTTTGCCAGATCTAAACTATGAAGCCAAGAAAGTTTTAAAATCCCCATATCTGTAATTATTGTTTTCTTTTGTTAGATTCAACAAGTTTTAACTTTTAGCGGCTGCCTTACTAACGGGCTGAATCCGTGATTTCAATTGCTGTAGCAACAGAAATAGTTTCCATATTAAATGCCGCATCTCATGTTATCTTAAAAGCTATTTCGTTAGCTTCAAGCTTCTGTTTATTTCATAGTCATTTTTATAACTCTTTCTTCTAGTGGAATTTTGTAATTTTGACGGTATAACAATATTGTTTATATTATCATATATGGATAAACTTTATTTATTGTACTAGAATTACGGCTAATATTTATCTAAAAACTATAAAAAAAATCTCAAAATACACAAATATGAATAAAGTCTTTTCAATTATTATGACATCGCACTTTTTCAATATTCTGATTTAACTAAAATGCCAAAAAAAATTTTTAATTTTAATATTGCAATATTTTGTCTATGAACTTTTTACGTCATGTTAATTTTATTCTTACAACAGACACAAAACTACCCGTATACACATATATTAACAATATACATATTTATGACACATATTTATTATCTTATTGATATGATTATAGAATATTCCATGTATAACAGCCTTGTTGTCTAAGAAATTTTTATGTGTGCTCACGAACTATAGGAGATTGTATCTAAACTTGTAAAAATTGTTTGAACAAATCTTAGATTACTTGCAGTTAGAAAGAAAAGATGTAAAAAAGTTTGAATTATGAAGTTAATGTGTTTTATATTGAAAAAGTTTATCAATAAAACAAGAAGGTTAATGAAAGAATATGTTGTCTTACATATGATAACAGCCGTTTTCATTAATCGAAACTATAAAAGTATATAATCCAAAAATTATGTTAAAGAGACTGTAGTAATAAAATGCACTAAGAAGATAGTTTCAACAGCAGAAGAATTCAGTAAACAAATAAGATCAAACTAGACTAAATAAGAGCAATAACAATAGTATAAGTTAGTTACTTAAAAAATATACAATATGCCTAACTGTAGCATTTACTATTTTGCTGTAAGATCCATAAATACCTGCTACTATTCCCACTGATATTTAAGATCCATAAGGATTTCAGTTAGGGCTTTCTTTCTCGGCACAACGTTCCAATATTTTCCATTAAAACATTTTTCAGCTTCAATTCTGTTAATTGTTATTTGCAATAAGTCTCTTTCTCTACATAGCTCAGTTTCGTTGTAGTTTCAACTAAAACTTTCTTTATATGTTTAGTCACAAATTTACTTCTATGGCCGTTCAAGTGAACTGCTTCAATAAAACCATGCATAGCTCGGCGTGCACATCCTTTTATGGAACTTTTGATCCTAAGACATTTCATTTCATAATAAAAAATTAGTCGTTCAGTTCTTTGAAGTATTTATGGCCGTCAAATGGTACGCATAACGCATTCTTGGTGTGGCTCTCTGCTGCGTATGGTCCATCTGAAAACTCAGTTTCTCGTTGCCTTATAAGTTCTGCGAAAGTATGGGGTAATCAGCGTGTAATAAAAACCGAATTTTAATCTTAAGATACTTATGCAAAATTTGGCGATTTCTAAACTTGTTGAAATTAAATTTATTTATTTAGCGGCTTGGTGACCTATTGACGATTTTCTTTTCTCTTGTGACATAAGCCTTAAAGAATAATAAATTCTTCCTAACAGATTTCGATGTTAGAAATAATCGTATGTGACAGGCCATTATTTACTTGTTTTTATGTCAGTTAATATTTTAGTTTGGCAACTTTTGCATTAGCTTTACGTTATGTTTATATAGCAAAGTGAATGGTTCATAAACATATCTAACAGGGATGGTAAGGAAAGTGCCATTTTATTTTTTTGTACATTTTTAATTTGAAGAGTAATATAGTACATCAGTGGGCCGTTTGGTTCAAATTAACATATATACAAGTTTTTAAGTTTTACATTTTTTGCATATTTTCTGTTGTAATTCTGATTTATTAAATCTTTCCCTTTTTTAAGTTTGACTTTTTCTATATTAATTCTATCGATCACTGTCACCATGCAGCATTGCAGTTTGAATATTTATACAATTAAAAACAGCTCAGATTGTATCTTATTTAATATCTCAATTTCTAATTTATCAGTTTTCTGTTTATGATATATTTAATGCTCTTAGTAAATACTATCAGTTTTTAGAAAATGTTTATTAAACATGTACATATACGTGTGAATACAACTTAGTGATTATCTTTCTACTCTTGTCAAATTTAAGCCATCTGTTTTATACAAAATATTTAATAATTTAATAATTTAAAAACATATAAATCTTTTTGAGAAAAATTAACAAATAGTCGTTTTGTTTATTTACTGGAGATTATTAAAATAATTTTTGAAAAATTGTCGGAAACAATCTATCAACCCTGGTTTCAAGTTTTTTTCTTAGGGCGAATACACATTATGATTATTAATTTTTTTAATTTAATATTATTTTAAACCGTTGCAAAATTCAACACTGGTTTATTATTGATTATAATCTTCATACGAAAAGTTAAAATTTAACTATATTTAGTAAAAAGTTTTTAATCTGCATAACTTTTACAATTTTCTCTAAATGTATTAAAATGAATTTTAATTCAACTACAGCATTAATCTAGTCTTCTTAGTTTGTAACATTTAAGATAATAAATCCTTCTTTAACTTTGTTTTAATACGACTAATAAAAGAAACATACAGACAAAAAGCCGACCTATCTAAGACTTTGAGCAAAAGTTTGCCTTTCTATATGAATAATCACCAAATTATCTAAACAGCATAATAAGTTATCAAAGTATATTGAACAAATTTTATTTTCACACCAGCATAACAACCCATAAAGAAAAGCAAAAACTTTGTTAAAGTTATAAGCAAAAATCCCATTATTATTAGCTGTTAATTGACTTTCAATGGCCGGATTCAACATAAAGAAGACATAAAATTATAACAACAAAACAATGTGTAAAATAAATTTGTAACATACGCGCGTTAAGATACAAAGAACATAATTATCATGAAATTTTTAATGCAAAAATTATTTTATTAATAAGAATTTTTTTTTTAGAAATTCCCCTTCTGTTTTCTGTTTAATTTTATTATTTTAGTGTTTGATTTGCGTTTGTTTTTATGGCTGAATATGTATAATTTTATAATTTTATAAATATTTGTAAATCTTAGCTAATTTTTAATAATTCCTTGATTGGCTAAACGCTGAAATTTTCGCAAACTGTTTACGAAATGTTTTACGATGCCCAGGGAATATTGTTAACATTGTTTTTTGGAGATAAATAATTGTAGAGGATTTTGAGTTTGTAAGAGATGCAAAAAAAAAAAAATTGCAAGAAAATAAAATAATAGTTTCATTGCGACACCAGAATTTGTGAATTTTCAGTAACAAGACTATTGAAAACTTTAAAAAAAAGTTTCTTATTGAAATATAAAGTTAAAGAATCTTTCAGCCTAAATTTCAAATGAGAATATATTTTTTTTCTATTTACTTCAATCTTCTAATATGTTGAAACCTGCAAAATATTTTTGTTTTCTTTATCAATATTAAATTTTGTTTACATGAAATTCTTTTTTTAGTCCCCGAGACCCAAAGGTGAGAACAAGTTGATCTTAACAAGTACTAACAAATAAAAGGTGTTCAAAAAAAACAAAAAAATATTTTTATAAAAATGTTGTTAGTTTTTCAACTGTAAAAGATGAAAATGTCAGACTTGTACAGTATTAGTAAAATTAATTCCGCTTGTAAACAAACGCCAAAAAAATTTTTAATTAAATAGTGTCAAAATAGTAACGCAATTTTCATTCACGTGACCTAGTTTTTAAGCAACAATAGGCAGATGCTTTGAGTTTAAATATTTTATTTCCGCTTAAACAAATTAAAAATAAAACTAAAATATATATGTTGTTCCAATACTATCGTTCTTGTATCGTGAAGACCTTTAGATTTTCAGTGGCAGCAGGCAAATATATCGTCGTTTACAGGTTGACAATTCTTAACTCGTAAAAAAATCGAATAAAGTTCTTATTTATTTTAATTTTTTAATAAAAAATAATTTGAATAGCTTTGTTTTCTTAACATCACCCCACATTATCATATCTCCCATTAATTTTTTTTATTCAGTTCTAATACGGCTTAGCAACGGAGTTGTCAACCTGTGACCGACGATATATCAGCTTTTAAAAAAGAGGATGAAAAATAATTTAAAAATTATTTTTGTTTTCATAGAGAACCAATTTGAACCTAAACATCAAACGGTGTAAATATACATACCTTGAAATTTCAATAACAAAATCGAAAAACTGATTGGGGGCCCATACATTGTATGAAACCCTTATGTTTGATCCAGAGTCTCACTAAAATTTATTCATTGTCTTTAAAAAGAGTACAAAAATTTTGTTTTGTAAGTTTTATTTAACATTTTAAAATGCTATTTATTAAACAAAAGCAGTTGTCTGCAGATTACAAACGCACTACTATAAAGGATTTACAGGAAATCCAGGCATAAAAAATAGTTGCCCTATAGTGTAGATATATATTTAATATCTGTCGCGTTGAAACATAATAACTCGGAGAACAGCTGTTGAAGGGAAGTTATGATATTTACAAGAAGTTTATTTAAAAATAAGTCAACACTAGCAGTGCCTACGACTTCGTCCGCGTAACATTTTAAATTTTTTTAAATTAAAATTTAGAAAAATTTGATTTTAAATATGTATTGTACAGTTCTGTAAAATAAAACCTACCATTAAACCACAAAATTTCGTACTTTACCATTTCTCTATTTTCTCTAAGAAATTACATATTTTAATAAAAAGAAAGTATTCTGTATTTGAGCCTAGGTTCTAAAGGATCTCCTCAGAAATTATATATTTAAATCCACCCAGCAGGTTTTACTGATACGAACACAGACAGACAAAAATTCCAAAAATAGGTGTTTTGTAGCTTTTCGCAATATATCCTTGGTGTTTCCTCTGTTAGTAATAGCTATTTAAATTGGCTGTTTCTATGTATGAAATAACGAAAAAAACAGAAAACTCAAAAAACCGAATATGGTATTTATATTTTTAATCGCCTCATTCATGGTTTATTCCTTGCGTTTACACCACTTGCATTATATTGGGATAACTGCACTTGACTATGCGTTACATATATACACATATTTCTCATATATGTGTAAATATGTATATAAATTTATTTTCTTTTCTTAATTCATTTTTGGTTGGGAACCAATGAGACTAGAAACTTTAGTTTAATTTCAATTCTAGTTTATAAGTGTCTTATACTCAGGGATTTTACTTTGTAATATAGTTTAATTGGCTTTAGGAGGCTTTTATATTACTGTGGATTAATAAATAAATAAATAAAAATCCCAAAAGATATTTTTATAAAAAATGAAGTACAAACAAAATCTTAATATTTTTTTTAAACGCAACAAAAACCAAACTTAAAAAAAATAATAATAATAAATTGGAATAATAATAAATGGAAACAAGAATTGGATTATTAACCAAAATTTTTAAAACTCCATAAAATTGAAAAATATTTCTCAAAAGCCTTTACTATTTGTTCAACCTAACCAGAAATACTTTAACGTTAATCTACAAACAACTTTTATAAATTTTAAATTTTATAATAAAACTACACTTTTTACCCTAAAATTGCAACTTATTTTCGTTATTATATTCCACCTCAACGAGATAAACAACTTTAATAATTTGAGCAAAAGCAAAAAAATTGCAACAAAGCAATTGTAAAAGTATAAATACTGAAATTTTAATGCTCTTTTGTTCTTTTCATATTTCTGCATGATTTTCAGACTTTCCACGAGTAGTTTTTTTATCATTTTACACATTACCACAGCTAACTCAACAGCTAGCATTCGTTTCAAACTAAGCTCCTTCATATAGCAAAGAACAAACTACGTACAGATACCAGCTTTTCTAACCAACAAAAATTTCATTTCTATTTTAAAATATTTTGGGTTATTAACACAATATTTTTCAATCATAATTTTAAGTCCCAAAATAATTATAATTGTAAATAAAAATAAATGCAAATGCTTGTGCAAATAAACTGCTGGAAGCATTGTTATATTTTTTTTCTCTTGCTAGATTAAAATTTAATTGCGTTGCTTTTTTTAAATAAGTTGGCATGAATCGTTCCTTTTATTCGTAATTCCTTTTTAAGTGTATTTTATTGAAAATTAAAATATTGAATTTTTTTAATTAAAATAAATTATTTTTATCTTTAATATGTTACGTCTTTGTTTAACATCGTCAGGCTCAGCAGATTCTTCATTGCAGTTTGATCGCAATAATGGGACTAGGTTGTTTCAAAACGAACCAAGTCTATAACCAACTAACAAATTTACTTAACTATAATACGAGCACTTAATTAAAAATTTTAGAATTACTCGCACGGCAACGCGCCTTGCTGGCGTTTACAGCGTACCCAACCTAAGATAACGGACGTACCAATCCAAAAAAGCTAAACAGAAGTCCATCCCAGGCATGGTAATATGGAAATCTTCAGAGATGGTAACCCGGTGTGATAAAAGACAGGCGGTGACAGACGAGGACACATTGGTACAAAAGGCAATAGGCTAACAGACGAGCGAGGAAGCTAAATAAAAACAGTAGAGTCCATTCCAGGCATGGTAACATGATAATTTATTCCAGATAAGAAACAGTTACAATCAGGAACAAGCGAGGACACATTACGAGGAACGGGGAAACACTGCCAGGTGAACGAGGAAGCTAAATAGAAGTGGCAGAATCCAGCCAGGAATAGTAATATAAAAATCTGTAGACATGGAAAATAGGTATTAAAAGGAACAGGCTGGGACATATTGGGGCATAACAAAGTGGGAAACACTGTCAGGCGAACAAAGAAGCTTAATGGAAGTAGAAGAGTCTATTTCAGGCATAGTAATATGGAAATCTTCAGAAATAAAAAACAGATGTGATAAAGGACGGGCAGGGTTTCCTTAAAATTAACACTGAAATTTTGAAACTAATTTTAAGCCGAAATAACCTTAAAGTTGAATATCTAATGATCTAAACTTAAAATTGTTTTCAGTGTAGTTAGTAATTTCAAGAGCCAAAAAAGCCTACAATTGTAAGAACTTCATTTTATTACTGGGCCTATGTTTAAATAACCTAAAATAATAAAAATGCAAAAATTTTGAAAATTTTTTATTTTCTTTTTTTCGTAAAACCAAATTCTGTAAAAAGACCTCCTTTTTAATTTATGCATTAATTTCCGTCTTTATGTAGAACGATAGTTATTATCATATATTTTACCCAAACTATGTCACATCTCTTTAATATCTTATACTTTATGCCTTTCTACTCCTAGACATCTTTAAATGCTCAAAAATTCAGGCAAAAGTAGCAATAATCACATCGTTTTTAGTAAACTTTTACTTAATTTACCTTTGTTATTCTAATACAAATCTTGAACTATTTATTATTTGTTTTCTTTTTTCTTTTATGTGCATAAAAGCTCAAATGGGCTTAATAGTAGAATAAACAAAATATGTAGCTGTTTTGGCAAGGGGGTAGTCACACAGGGCTTGTGGTTGATTTAAAAGAGGATTATAAAAAAACAAATAAACAAATATATTCATGCAAATAAAAAGCAAAAACAATGTACTATTTTTAACTGATGCACATAGAAATATAAAAGCTAAATTATACTAAAAAGAAACATAGAAATACATAAACACATGTACATACCTACCTGGCTTTCGAGCAAAAATCATAAAAGAATTTACAAAGCCTTAAACACAAGTATTTGGTCGAAAACCAAACAACTAAAGTTTAACCTAAAACAAATAATACCTGAAAACAAGTGTGTTGGTACAATTTAAAAAAGCCTATTCTTCACTCCTCTTTACTCTTTGATTCACCGAATTTTTGTTTGCTTTTATTATTATTTGCTTTAAAACTTGACAATAAAAAATATATTTGCAAAATGTGTAACTGTTGTAGTCAGTTGAAAAAAAATTTATTTTAAAAAAGTATACTTCAATGATTTGGCACAAGGGGCAGAAATTTCAAGCGCCTATAAAATCTTTTATTCAAATACCATCAAATCATGCCAGATAAAAGAAAAGTTTATATTTTTGTTTTTTATTTTTATTTTATTCTACCAATAAACTTTAAGAACAGTGGAACATTTCCAGAAGAGCAGACGATTCGTTAAGGGATAATTTTATGCCAGATAAAACTTAGTGTTTGCCACTTATGGTGTTTTAAACTACTGTCTGCTTGAAAATGCACTCCTTTAATATTTATATTTATATCTTTATCCAATTCAATTCAATTTTACAAGTTATACGATAACAGTTTCCAAAGGTAACGCAGGCTTACAAAATTAAACCTTTTGTTTTTATTTTGAAAACTAATTTGATATTATATATGTAAATATATTTTAGAAATCAAGTTTTAAAAACACAATGCATTTTTTTTTTGTATCACCTAAGGCAATTTTACAAATATTAAAAAAAATTTTTTATTGATAAAAGAAGGTATAACACAAGTTAAACAAAGAAGAGTGCTTTTAATGGGTTTAGCATCTTAAAAAAATTTTATTATTTCCTGAAAGATCTCTTAAAAAGCTTTAAATAACACCCATATTGACAATTGAACATTTTTATGAAAATTTTTGAGGACTATAATTCGGAAAATATGAGCGAGCGCAATTTTTTCGCCGGATATTTTTTCTGATTTTAAAACTCTCTATTTCTCAATATATTTGTTTTTTTATTATTGGAGTTATTTCATTGTTCCAAATGATATGGAAAAATAAGAGGGAGGCGTGGTGTTTTGCATGCTTCTTCGAAGGAAATATACAGATCTTGCTGATTTTTAATAGACAAATTTTTAAATCTAAGTCAGATCGATCTCTCTAGCTCATCTAATGGCTTACCAAAGTTGATTTCAACTATAACACGGACGGACAGACGTACATCGCTCACTTGACTTCGCTATGCATAAGGACCAAGAATATATATATTTTATGGGATAGTCAATGGATATTGCAGAAATTACATACAAACAGATTGACAAACTTAGATATTTTCTTTTTTGTGGTGAAGGATATAAAAGTGGAAAAAATATCTTACTCATTCTTTGGAAATTACGTTTCCCAGGCATTTTGATGTGCGTTTTTAAGGGCATATTGCGTTTTAACATCCAGCAGTAGTCCGCCATTGAGGTTTTGCCATATCTGCCGTGGTATTGCCGTTCCATTTCCTTAATTTCGTGGTGAAACTCCTCTCTCTGCTATTCGCTGATTGTACCAAATTTTTCAGACAAATAGCTCAAGAGTAAAAATAGAAAATGCACGTTCAAATACTTATCAACTCCTAGACTATAATGCTATTGCAACATAGTTTTCATCCTTAAAGTTCCCAGCAACTTATTTATTTCTTGAAATCAAAACCAGGCGTTTTTCTCGATATCAATCATTTTGTTTTGAAAATCAAACAAATATATTCATATCATAAATTTGTACTTTTAAGAAAATAAAATTATTAAGCTTAAAAAAATGAACCTGGTAGAGAAAATAATGGTCTTCGTCTTTAATGAAAAAGAGAAATAACACTACAGGAATTCAAGTAATTAAGCTTTCAATATTTGGAACTATTTTATTGAAAATAATTAAATAAAATTAAAATAAATTTTAAATTAATTTAACTTAAACGTCTAATTTAAAAATAAAATGTTGAGTTTTTTAAAAAAGTTTTTTCCAGTTATAAATGTTATTTTTACTAAAATCTAATTGCTCTAACGCGATTTATTCTTCTACTATAATAATTATAATTTTAGAAATTACGATTGTTGAAAGCAGTCGTTGTATAAATGCAACGAAAGAAGTAAAGAGCATATAAGTTACGAATTTTACACATTAATAAATTCTATAGCCTTGGTAACGATTTTGATTTTTTTTTAAGAAAAATCGGCGAGTGTGTTCACACTTTAGATGTACGGTTGAAATTCCTGAGACAATTTTTCTGTAAACTTTGCTTAAAAACAAATATAATTTTCATAAATCACAATTTTCGATCACTGCAGAATGAAGGTTAAATGTCCAAAATACAAAACAATTGACGAATTGGCAATTCCAAATTTTTTAATTGTTATTACAAATTCTCTTACGTTAAATCTTATCAAGAATCGCATGTTGCTTTAGTTAAAATTTTATTGTAAGTAAAGTTAGTTAGGCCTATAGCTTTTTACCATAAGATAAATAAATTATCGACAACGATACAAAGACAGAGCGTACTAAATTTATATTTAAGTAATTTTAATTTCTCCGAATTCAAGGAACAATATATTTACATATACGTATAAATGTTAGGGTAATTAATATCCATTTCGTTCTGAGTACCGTTACAAGAAGACAAGACTTGTTTTAAGCCCACACATGAAATTCGACATCATCGTTTCCAGACTTTTGATTTTGAATTATTCGTGTCATAGTTAAAGGATTGAGCTTTCAAATATAAAATACAACGGTCGCACAGAAACTCCTGACAATAAAAACAATTTGAAACCGTATATGGGAAAATGGAAAGATTTTTATTAGCAGGGTTTGGTAATATGGTTAAAAGGGTAGATCTTTATACATCATCAATGGGTTCACTCTTTAATTTCTAATTTGAAATTTTTAACTTGTTATTGTCGCGGACACGATAATACACGTATTGGGTAAATTCCAAGTGTGTATCTATAGCGATTAGGTTTATAAAAGTTTATATACGTAAAATTAAGTCAGCCATGAGTACACACTTTAATTTTTTTGACAACTGCATATTATTTAACTTTTATTAACTTTTAAATACAAGTACATATACTTCAAATAACGTCATCGTTAGAGTCACCTTTTTGTTTTCAATTTTAGCTTTTGTACTTGTTATAGACGACTTTACGATAAACGTTCTGTGTAAAATTCAACTTTTTGTCTTCAACGGATAAAGCAATATTAATGAATTTTCATCACTAACCCTAAGTTGGTGACCCTAAAAAAGCAATTTTAAGTTTAACGGGCGTCGAAGTATGCATTTTCGAGTGTTGAATATAACGGTTCGAAAGATACTGTTATATTAGTCAAATTACGTAACCTATAGAAGCACCCTCTAATGTTTGAGTTTTTAATGTCTTTCATATTGGGGCTAGAGTAGGAGCAAATTTGTTAAGATTGTATATGGGTATCAGTTATGGCTTAATATAGATTGAAAGCATGTGTGTTTTATGGGGGCAACCATTAATTTTTAGAATTATGAACTTTTTTGGAAATGAGACAAATCTTCATACTCTTTTAAATACGGCTGAGTTCTGCAGGCATAAATAATTATAAAAAAAATCATACGAAGCGATAACCTTCTCCTATTTTGAAGTCGGTTAAAAAGAAAGTCAAGTGCGATTGCAAAAGAAACAGTAATACTTAATTGAAACTATTAATAAAACTGTAACAAATAGTAAATTAAAAAGATACGAAATCGGGAAGAGTTAGCGTAACGTTAGTGTAACGTAAGTGACACTGCTGTGAGTTTTACTCACATATTATTAGTAAAAAGTTCATCAGCTGTAATTTTTCTTTCTTTAAAAACATTATTATATATTTAAATTTAAGGTCTATACTTATTGCCATAATCTGAGGCTTAAATTTTTCAGATCGACATTCACACATTATTGAGGTGTCTTTTAATACAAAATCGATTTTTTAATTGCATTAACCTTTTTCAATACCGGAAATATTGAAAAAGGTATCGTTGCCCCACTGTCACCAGCAAGTTCAGAATAACTAGCTGGAAATTTTATTCAAAGGCATGAAATATTTCAGTTTGTACCTGCATATTTATTTAAGCAGAAATTTTGCAACGAAAATAAGAAAAAGGAATACAAAAGAAGTCACAATGCCAAAATCAACTTTTTATTCTGCTTATTTTTTGCAGCATGGTTTTAAAATACTAAAAAACAACAGTTAACCGCCAAGTGAAATTTACTTAATAATTTTTTTCTTTTAAATTCTTAAAACTTTGTGTTTTATATAATAGGAAAACATTCACTCATGCACTGAACTCATCATTATTCATGCAAGGATGCAACTTCTTTTCAGCCAACTGCTTAGACAACCCACTAAGTTACAGAAAAGTTGTTGGAAGAAATGTAAATTAAAAAAAGTCAGATAATAATGTTATTAAAGTGTAAAGTGCGGCAAATTTTATTTTTGCAACTGAAATGCACAACAATTTAATTTTGTTGCCATTACTGCTAAATTTTATGTTGATGTTTCTTGTTTGTTAAAAAATGTCTAGTTTTTTGGTGGATTTTTCTTTACTTTATATTATTTCTTTTTGACCTTCTTCTTTTTTCACTTTAAGATATTTAGCAAAATATATGAATGCAAATAATCTTCTACTTTTTTTTTCTTTATATATTTTTGTTAAGGATGTTCTTAGTTAAACGTCATTTACTTAAGCAAAAACGAAAAAAGAAAAAAATTGTAAGGTTAAATGTAAATATATATTAAGTTGACTAATTTAATAAAAGTTAAAAATCGAATTAAGAACAGAAAGTCAAAAGAGTTTAAACTCAATACTTACAGACAAAAATATATAGATTAACTTGTAGAGGGGTTAAAAATTCAGTTGCTTAGAAAAATAATCATACCGTTAACAAACGATTGAACTTATAACACATTAGTTTCTTATCACTGCACAAAGTTTGATTTAGTTGAAATTCTACACAAAACATTTTAGATCTTATATAACACAGTGGAGCAGAGCAAAAATGTAATAGCACTAAATTTGTTTAATTAATTTTCTAACTTTGTTTATATATTTGGTGATAGATATTTGCCCTCATCCGAGTGCCCACAATTTCAACTAATTTGAATTATTTGAACTTTTTAGAACCAACGAAAAGTTTTTTGCCTTTTATGAGTTTTAGCTGCAGTTTAGTTAGTTAGTTAGGAGTGGCAGCCTCTCACGACGAAGCTCACTTGAGCACAATGGAATGGCCCGTTATGATATCACAAGGAAAACGGCACGACTCCCCTTACCCAATTGAGACCCATGAAGATTCCCGGATGAACTTCGCTATGTCCCCTTTAGAGTGGGATGATAGCTCCGTAAGAGTCCCGAAGAAAGGAGAGCTCAGAATAATAAATCTTCTTCAAGCCAGGAATGGCAGTGGCACAGGAGGTGCAGTACGGTCTACTCCTCATCCTCCGAGCCACAGCTGCGACAGAAATCGTTGGAGGGCAGACCCAGTCCTTTACATGTCTGCCGATTAGACAGTAGCCAGTAAGTACCGAGACCGTGATGCTTATGGATTTCCTGTCCAGTCTGAGCAGATGCCTGGTCCGCTTGAGATCCAGTGTAGTCCACAGTTATCTGAAGATACAACAGGAACTTTCCTCCACCCATAATTTGCAAGCCAAATTGAGGTAGTGGTTCTTCATGGCCATTTTAACTGTTGCCAGAGGAATTCCAAAGTCAGGTAGCAAGGAGACGCTAGGAAGCAATGTGCCCCGTTTGGCAAGATCGTCGGCTTTACAGATTCCCAGGATATCCCTGTGATCAGGGACCCAACAGTGTGTTTATTGATGAGCGACATCTCAGGACTAGCTTAGATGTACAGTATGCACCAGCAAGCGCCCTGATTGCCACCTGGCTGACCGAAGATATCCGAATGGCATGGCCAAAAAATTCGTCCCTAAGGCACTATTTCTGATGTTTTTATAATGGCCATTACCTCGGCCTGAAAGACGCTGCAGTAGCCAGGGAGTTTAAAGGAGAGTCTCAGTCCATAGCTGCAGTTTATTTTACTGCAAAGTGAAACACTTCGTCAAGCAGAATATATACAATTTCCCCTTCTAACTTAAAATTGTAAATAAATTTTTTATATTTAATATCAGATGCGTCTGGTTAAGGTGAAATATGCAAAACTGAATAGTGGTTTCTCGAGGCCTTTCCAGAGAAAAAGAAAAAAATGATTCACTTTTAACATAATTTGGTTTCTCATGAATCACAAAAGACTCTTAAAGAAATTTCACAGAGCAGAAAAACCTAAGTAGGCGCCCAAATTTAGAAACCTAGGGCAATTTTTTTTTTTTTTTTTGGGTAATGTTATAAAAAAAGTATTTTGCCTTGAAAATATCTAGAAAAAATGTGCTTAGTTATGTAGATTGTGTCCTTTTTTTTCGCCAACCTTGCCCTAATATTTTTGCGTAGGTTACTTTTTAATGATTGAATTCTAACTTTAAGATATTTGCTATATTTTTAATAGAATTTAGAATAATTAAGTTTTGTTCTAATAGCGCTTTTCGTTAAAAAGTTACGCAAGACTCTGAATTGGGAAAATTTAGAAAAAAAATTTATAAATTATTGTAAAATTCCTCAAAGTACAGAGCACCGACTGAAAAAGCGCAAATTAATTTTTGAATTCTAAATTGTTAGTCACTTACTCCAAGAAGGATTTGACAGCCTCATGATTAATAAAGGCAAAGTACAGCCACTTTTGTAAACAAGACAATTTTTTGGAACATATTTTCTCCTTCTGGAAATTTATATATTAAAATAAAAAAAATTAGGTCTTGTTTCACTATTTGGTTAGAAGCTTTTTTATCTGTTTAAATGTAATATTGTACGAATATCTCTATGTGTTTTTTGTGGAAATTAAAATTCAATGTTTAATTTCCTAAAAAACCAGCTTAACATAATCTTTTCAGTATTAAGTGAAAATTTCATTTAAAAAATGCAGTACAAACATAATCTATAGGTCAAAACCTTTCCTCTAGTAGTACTTACATGTATATCGAGCCTATATTTGAGCTATAGGAGCTTCCTAAGCCTCACTTTTTAATATTTTTTTCTCAATTTATGTGTAAAAATTAAAAATGTGTATAAACACACATTGGTTGGCTATTTGAGGTTCTTTGTTTCATTTAAATATGTTAAGTTTTTTAAGAGATACCGAGTTATATTTAAAATAAATCATTTTCATTCTTAAGACGTTGTAACACTATTCATCGAGACTTTTATTTTTAATTAAGTAAGGAAATCTAAATTATTATAATTTTTTAATATATTAAAATAATGAGAAATCCAATTGTTAAATTAAATTTAAAGTCACATTCATGAAATTAATAGCAAACGAAATGTTATTCGATTTAGAGACAAATTAGAACAACTTGAGAGCGAAGTTTCATTATCTACTTTTACAGATTGGTGGGCTTAATTATGCCTAGAATATGATGACATTAATCATATTTGCTTATTAACTATATGTTACGATCAAGCTAAATTATTCTAATCTTTATATTTTCTATTATAAAAATGATTGTTACAATTTCCAACATCAATCTTATTAAGTGGAGCCACTGTAGCAATTGGCTTTTGGTATGTATTGCAGTTAAATTTATACAAGAGCATGTGTTGGCCAACTTAAGGAATTTTTTTTATAGACGTTTAGAACTTGAACTTGGAAACACTTTTTTAACTGGCAGCCTTTTTGTCTGCTTCCAGCAAAAAAAAAAAAAAAAATCTCGTACACAAAAACAACATTTTAGTAGCTTAACTAACTTGCGTTAAAAATTATCATAATGGCATTAAATATTTGTTTACCTAGGCAGCCGACATGCTGAACAAGGTTTGTTTCTAGACTCCATTATAAAGTGATTAGTAACTAAGCATTTTAGTCTGTTAGTATTTATTGTCTGCTTTAATGTGAGAAGGGAATAATTTTAGATTGCATAAATATCGAAACAGAGGAAGTGCATTCTTTCTTTAAATTACATAATCTTCTTGATCATCCCTTACATTTCCGAGATCCCTGTAGTATTATTTGAGCTATGAATTGATTAAAAAAGGTAGCGGAATGAGCATATACTCCGACAGTCGAATGCTGTAATGGCCTAAGATTCCTAGATCAATATAAGTATTTTCTTATTCCATGGCAAAGCTTTTTATGTGAAAACATTCGGGCACATAAAATATATAGATATAGTACTACCTTACGAGTTCAAAATAAAAGTTAGACCACTAGCACAAGTTTTTCAAATGCCAGAAATATAAGAGGTTTTTAATGATTTTTATTTCAATGATTTTCAAATTATTTCGATACCCTTCAACAAAGGTGAAAAAGGGCATATAAAAGTTTGTAATTTCTACAATATCTTTTTCGAACCACATTAAGTATAAATATTCTGAGTTCTAATACATAGCGAAGTCGAAATGAAATGTTTCAGGCAACATTTTATTAAAGCTGTGAAATAAAGCAAATAGGCATTATTTCATGTAGAATTTTTCAAAAAATAGCTAATCATATGTCATTTGTTTACCAACAATGTAATATTGTGGATAAAGAATAATTAAATCATTGTTCGTTATTGTTTGTTCTTTGCTTAAACTTTCCTTTTTTCCCTTACTTTATTGCTTAAACAAAAATCTTTAGTTTATTTAAAATATTTGGGAGAAGTTTCCTGAAGAGCTAAGTGAGTGGTACTGAAATGGCTATCGAGATGTGCTTTCACCCTCGGTAATTTAATAATTTAATTGTGATAAAAAATGGCACGATTTTTTTTAGTTAATTAAATCGCTAGATAAAAACTACATTTTAAATGTCAAATTTTCCACATGAAATACAAAATGCTGCTCAACAAATTTCACAAATTTACAGGCTTTAGAGAAAGTTATTGCAAAAAAAATTTGCTGTTTCTAAAGATGACGCAATTAATACTGTGGGATTTTTCACTAATAGAAGAGAGTACAACTTGAGCCACATTACATCAAATAACGAAACAAGTGATTTTTTAGTAATATAACTTTATTTTGTGCTTGTACTAAAAGTTACGAAATATTACGTGGATCCTATAAACGGTACAAAAATATAAAAAATGTAACCAAACGGCATTATTTGTCATAAGGGAGAAAATCTAAGCCTTGGGACATATTCTTTTGTTTCAATTAAAAAATAAATATATGCTGATATCTTATGTGTAAATTTCACCTTGTCATTTATGACTGATCTAGCTTCTTTTAAACAGTCAACCATTTGCAATTTAAATCAAATTTTATTTATTATTTGAAATGCAGTATTTTTTTGAACATTTTAAGTATGAAGGTTGGCATTGGTCTTTAAACTTCATAAATATATTTCTTGGATGCACTTAAATGTTGAATGTTTTCTCACCACAGAAAATTGAATAATGATTTCATATTTATATGTCGCATATGCAACTTATATTAATATTAATTAATTCCGAAAAAAAATATTAAAAAAAATATTTATTGATTGAAATATTATTTAACACTTTCAGTATTATTATTTCAAATTGAATTTTTTTTATTTACTTTTTTTGCTTCAAATTATTAATTTTTATATTTCTCTCTGGTTTTTTTTCAGATTATCTTTCTCTATGGCATTTAAGTAGAGGTATGTACCAATAATGCATAACTTATGTGATAGTTTTAATTTAAGTTTATATATAATGATTTTAAATATTGACATATTTTATATGACATCATCAAGTTATCCAAACACAAGCAAATAAAAATATTTTTTATAAAAACGGTGATTTACAATATCTATTAACTGTGCAAATGGACGGGAGAACAAAAATGGATTTTAATTTTATTTAATAAGTATTAAGTTAAATGTTCGACGAAAATTGATTAAATTCTCGATTTTTAGAGTTTCCGTTTATTTTATCAGGAAGAAATACTTTTTTTAATTACCACAAATGCATCAATCGTAAATAATAAGCGATTTTAATTACCTTTTGTTAATATTAAAAAAAAAAGGAAAAGTAGTCACAAAATATTAAGTTTAAATTAAGTTGTATTCATTTGTGTGTTAAATCATTGGATTTGACCAACATCTTAAGTTAGAACTAAGTTAGTGGTAGCAAAATGGCCATCAAGTTATGCTTTTATCTACAATAATAAATTTTGGTAAATTTAAATTTATTTCACAGCTAAATTTAAATTAAATAATACCTTGATTTAAATTTTTTTTCTTTAAATTTAACCCAACAGTTATAAAAATTTTTTAGACATCATCATCATAAATACTCCAATGTTAATATTGTAGCCTTTTAATAAATTTAATTCAAGTTCGATAAGCAACACGATACAAACTACAAAACATTTTTCTGTAAAAATAATCAACTGCGTGAATCAAATTAATTTAATAATTTTTTTTTTTAGTATTTTGCCATATTCCATGTATTTAAATATAATTATTTTTTGTATTGATAATTTATTTATAGCGATAAATATGTTTGCTTTCAATAATTCATTTTTGATTTAACAATTCATTTGCTATATTAATATTTATGTGGAATTGAGATAATATATTTTTAAATTAAGGTCCAGCAATTAGAGGTGAAAATTGCCCTTTGTAAGTTAATGTTGCTACTTTTCTCTAATTACAAAAATAAACTTAATTAATGAGTAGCAAAAAGTACAAGCAAAATGTGCACTGAGAAATAAAATCAAAATATTTCTAAATTGGCAATTCTCCTCTAGAAATCTATGGGAGGGTCGAGGGAGGTTTATTTTTAGACGAGCTTAGTAAAGTTTACTATTTTTTGCACAATGTAATGGTGACTCAGAGACTTATGAAAAATACTAGTCTTTAGTATACATATGGGTATTTTTTCATACCTTAAAAAAATACGTTCAAACAATAATGTAGGAGCAGCGATGCCAGAATGAAGATTTAACCTTAATTTTATAGATTTAAAAATCTTTTTCCTTAAATTAAGTTTTTTATCTAGTTATTTGAAAGCTAATATTGCAAATTTTTGTTAAAATCAATTAAACAATAGTACCTCTGTGAAAAAATTTTACTTTAAATTAATACTCTAAAGTATTGTATCATTGCCGCTAATATGTAAATATGATGACGTTTACCAGGTATGTATATTTGTAAAAACTAAAATTTTCGATACAAAGTTTAATTCTTCTGAATTAAATGAATTCATTAATAATTTCATTGCCTTCTACATTGAGTATTGTAAACAAATTACAAAATGATTTGACTTTAACAACGCAACCATAAAAAAGCTTTCTTATTTTGAACCTCAAAACGATACAAATAAACAAGTTTCTACACTAGTAACTCCAAAAAAACTCTTTCGAAATTTAATTAAGTTTGTCAAAGCTTGCAATAAATTTGATATATCTTTCTTGTTCATCTGCAAACTTTTCAAAAGATATTTTATAATTAAAAAGAATAAATAGTTTTGAAGAACTTTTTCGAAATTATTATTATTTTTTTTTTTTTTTTTTTGAAAGTTTTTTCTATGAAAATTTTTAGCATCCACCATCCATCCTTTGCTTACTGTGAGAACTAAAACAATACAAATTCAAGAATATTTTTCAGGTAACATCATGACCAACGTATTTACTCTTGTAGACATCAATGCCAACAGTAGTGTAAAGTAGTTGTGTTCTTTAACATATTTTTTTCAAAATTCTAAAGCTTTTTAAACTGGTAATTCTCAACAAATTATGAGGAGAAATTTTTCTCGTAACTGACATTTATTTATCAAAACTAGGTGAAAAACAATTGTTAAATTTCTGGTGGTACCACTATGCATCCGAAGTTCCTAATTTAAATAAAATATTTTCTACACTTTTTTTAGATAAAAAAATCAATCTTAATTTAATAAAATAAAAATAATATTTATTATTTTTCTTAAATTTAACAACAAATTCAATAAAGTTCTATGAAACTTAGCAAAATAGTTTTTTGCACCGTACTTTTGTACGGGATGTACATTTTTGGTACTTGCATCACGTTCTTCATTCTTTTGTAAATTCTGGTTAATGCCCGGTATTATTCAGACGTTGGTATTGCAGCAAACATTAGACATTGGCAATTTTCAGCAAAGTTACCTCGTTTTTTTTTCGGTTTGGGTTTTGGTAAAATATGTTGGGAAACAATGAGCAACTTCAGAAAACTTTTATGGAAGACTTTAATTGGTTCCGTTTCGTTGTGACCTTATTATTGCTGACGATTATAAAAAATTCAGGCGGTTATCATGGCGATATCGCACATGTGGTTAAATAATTGGCTTCTTTATTTGCTTCTGTTTAATTTCAATTAGAGTATTCATAAACAATACTTGTGAATTGAATACTTTTATTCTCATAGTTTCTTTTTATTATAACGAGTAAGGATCAGATGAGATGTAGTTTCGAAAACGTTTACATTGAAAATCAGCAAGATCGGTCCATGTCCTTCAAACCAGCGGGCAAAACACCATGTCTGCCTCAAATTTTTTTTATAGCAGGTAGCTATTTTTTTATAAAAGGTAAAAAACTTGGTAGCACTTACTAAGCTGGTTTCACCTTCTACACGTGAATGTTCTTTATGATAAAAAGTTAATGAAATTAGGTTGGAAAAAAATCCTCAACAAAAAATTTTCGGAAAAAAAATTTTTTTAAAAGAAAAACTTTATAGGAAATCTGTAGTATGATACATGTGGTTATACATACTACGTATATGATGAATAAGATTCGTATAAGAATCGTCATCTATACATATAATAAAACAGCAATAAGGTAATTTCTCTACATAAAACATTTTTTTAACATTTTTTGTATGCTTGTCTGTCGGTCCAACTGTCCGTGTGAACGTGTGTCGTTTAAACCTTGGTTTATATACAACCATATGTCATTTCGCAGATAAACTAAACAAATGGGAAAGCATCCATTTTTACCAGTATAATGGTACTAGAACAGTTGTCAGTACATTTTATTTTTGTAAATGAAAAATTTTTAACGCTTTTTACAGAACTCGACAACAAATGTTAAAAACATACTTTTCTGAATTGTATTTCAAGAAAATTTAAAATGATACACAGACTAAGTTGTAGGCACTGCTAGTAGACAAATATAGCACTTTTACTTGATTGTTATTACTAGGCTGATGTTTTGGGCATAAATAAGTTGGCTTCTTTCTATCTTGATTTGGATAGCAATTTACATTAAGATTAAAAGTTCTCCAGTTTTGTATGTATCCTATACCTCAGAAAGGATAACTGAAGGATAAGGCAGCTTAAATTGCTACTTATCTGTTGGAGAGTGCATTAGAGTGCAAATACTCGAAATGTTTTCACATAGTAGTAAGACCTTCTGCAGGTCAGGACACACAGAGTACTGGGTAGAACCGCAAATATTGGCAAATAGGTAAAGATGTAAATAGAATACCTTTAAGCATTCAGCTAAATGTGAGTATCTTTTGTATTGATCAAACATGTTAAAAAAATGTGTGTGTTTATAATTGATTCCACATTCATTTTTAAAAATTTCATATTCAAATACACTTGTATTCGCACTGTATTAAAATAACGTTTTATTAAATTGTTTGTGTTTGCGCGAAAATAAATTTACTATGTTTTTTTATGCTGCATATTATAATATTTAATAAAAAATACATTTAAAAGTATTGAGATCGAAAAAATTTTATACATATATTTCTGCTTAAAGCTCTTGGCATATTAACATAATGACCAGTGTAATTTAAAACTATTTTTATAGATTAAGTGTATTTAAAAGAGATCCCTGTAACTGAGAGGATTAATAATGTTAACTCTACAATTACCTAAACTAATTAAGCATAAAGTTTTACCCATTCGCTATAGTTGTGTTTAATTTTTAATAAACAAGTATTCTTAATTTACAAATTTTAACTTTTTGACAAATTTAACGCTTATTGATTAAAATTAATTTGAATTGATTCCTTTTCACGTAAAAACTATGATTTTATTTGTAAAATTGTTGCAGAAATTTAAAGTTAATTGAAAATTCAATAAAAGGACAGCATTTAAATACGAGGTTTTTCACAATAGCAACGATAAATCAAATTCATGTTTTACACACATTACACTGGCTTTTTTTTATAATGTTAATATACAAAGAACGAATGTATTATATGTTGAATAATAAATATTTTTTTAATGAACACACAAAAACACAATCATTGTTGTGTTGTACTTGTTCGACGTGTGTACATGCAACAGACATTTTGTTTAACAACAATAAAGAATGACTTGTAATAAAGACATTTTGCTTTTATTGTTTTTACATTCCTGATATAAAATAAACTTAAAAATGATTTATAAGATAATTAAATTATATTTGTATGTTATTTTAGTGTAGACTGCATTTAGATGAAGGCACAATATTCCAGGTCTTTATTTAAATTTTTATTGACTTTTATTAATGCACAATATAATACAAAAGGGAATAAATCTATTAAATAGAAAACAGAAAAGTACAAGCCACAAGTTAGAGTAATAATAAACATAAAAATCGGTATATACTATTTTAAGAAAAATTATATATATTTATTTGAAACATTTACTTTGTGTTAATTTTCAATAAAATGGTAATTAAAGTAATAATTACGTATATTGATCTTCTAATAATAATTTTATTAGACTGAAAGAAAACTTTAGGGTATAGAGCATTTTTCTTAACACCGTTACAACTTAAAAAAAATTTAATTTTAAACAAAAATATTTTTTTATTTGATAATAATTTCTCAAATATGCTAACCGCAGCTCTTGTTGACAAAATTAATTCTAGAATTTAAAAAATTTCACGATTAATAGAAACAGTGTTGGTCACCAAGGTATTAATTGCAGCTGGCATCTTAGCGTAAACCAGTGATTTCTTGTGGCTCTTAAGGAAATAATCAAGATTAATCCATTTCTCAAATTCAACTTATGAAATTTTAAGTTCAATAAGTCGACAGTTTTGGCTGCTGTATGACATTCAGCGTTATTTTGTAGATACTACATCTTCCCCGGATCATCATGTTATTCACAGTTTCAATCAAATTTAATTCATTTGTTATAATATCAGTTCATTTAAAAATTTTACGAAAAAATTAAATTCCAACAACTAATTACAAGGCACAGCAGATGCGCATTAAAAAACAGCATTTATAGCGTTATAAGGAAACAAGTTAGAATGTTTGAAAATAAGAATTTTATTTCGTGACCATACTGGAGATTGTACAAAAGCAAAAAGAAATGTACAAGACGAGTTACAGAGATAACAGCGAAGAAATACTTTGGGTTGTGTGTGGACTTCGTCTAACAAAAATAATATTTATATAAATACTCCTCGTATTCTTATTAACAAAGTTAGTTGGTAAAAGAGATGATGCTTACAATGTACACAGCCCAAGGTAGATAGCCGCGAAGAATGATAATGAAGGATGCTGCTAGTGTCTAACTTTCCTGTTTGCTTTGGTAGACGTGTGCATGAATTTGTAAATAATTTATCTATTTAAAGAAAATTGGAATTAAATTTAAGCCAAATATAAGTTAATTCGTATACAGTCGTTAAGGAAAAATGAAATCATTGTTGATTATTGTTCTTTTTGCTTAAGTATTATTTTTGTCTTTACTCTTTGAGAAAAAATTTTTAGTTTATTAAAAAAATTTGTGAGAAGTTTTCTGCAGAGCTAAGTAAGCATTGGTAAAATGGCCATCGAGACGTTTATCGGGATAATTAGCACTATATGTTTAAAGACTAATTAGTCTTATATTCCCTTAGTTTTAATAATTTAAATCATTTGCTAAAAAAATTATTGTTCATGATGTTGTAATGATCTCAAACGACCGTAATGGGAGCTTCGACTTAAAGAACTAATGTTAATCGATGGCACTAGCGTATAAAATGTTCATGTAATGAGTATAAAAGAATCTGTAGGGTTTGTCGTGAATTGATTTCATTCTATGTACTCAAACTTTGTTTGTTAACAAACGCACTTAGCCAAAAATAATATCTTGTATCTTGCAAAAAAGTTGTAATAAAGCGGCGTTTCTAGGTTGTAATAAAGCGGCGTTTCTAGATCCATGATAACAATTAAAATTTTCTTCTCTTGTAAAGCAAAAAGGTTTTTCAGAACTAAGTGGGAGTTACTTCAGTGCATATTAAATTCTAAATAACATCTTTTATGATATTCATTTTCGCACAAATAAAATATTGTATAAATACTACATTAATTTTTTTTATGAAAGAACTAAAATAGTTCCATTTTTACACCAGCTTGATGTTTGTCTATACAAATTTATATCAATTCAAAGACCCACTTAACAACTAATCCCAGTTATTGAACAAAAATAATCTTCTTTTTTGATCCAAATTGATTTAATTGAACTGAAAACAATTTTTAAACGGCTAATATATGAATATAAAATTGTTATTTTAATATTTTAGGGACTGAATGTTAATTTAATAAATTATTAATTTTCATCATGGCTTAAATTTTAATTATAAATAGGCGCAATATGGCCTGGTTTAGTCTGCATAAAATTAGTTCAGAATTTATGCTTTAAAAATAATTTATTAAAATTTTTTGAATGTTACACCTCTAGTAAAGTTACTAGACTTGTGCTAAACAAAAAAGTTATATTAGATAAAATATGTCCGTTCAACTGAATTATTTAAAAAAACATTAATAAATACAAACAGAAACTATGAAATTAAAAAAATTAAGAAAACAGTTACCTGCAATTAAGAGTCATAAATAAAATACAGAAAAAACGTAAATAATCAAAGGACAAACAATTTTCCACAATAAATTTATTATGTTTAAAAATGTAAAAAAAAGCTTAACTGAGACCTGCAAATGGTTAAAAAATACGAATAATATTATTTACGTTTTATTTATTGTGACACTACCAAACAAAAAATAAAAATATACTGTCTGAAAATAAGTATCTGCAATATTTGTCTGTGTTACATGCAAATTTACTAAAGCATATAGCATGATCAAAATATTTAAAATTGCACGTTGTTTTCTTAGTTGAAAACTAGAGATATGAATTGCAATGATTACAGAAAGTACGAGTATTAGAAATATTTATGTGTATTTTGCCAAAGACTTAGTTTAGTATAATTACTATATTTAAGGTATGAAAACTTTTTTTAACTTAATTATGTTGAAAATTCAATAAATTATTTGAAAAGAAAAAAAAAAATTCTTAGATAAAATCGTCTCCTCCAAAAATAAAATATTTATATAACCAGGAAATATCGAAAAAAAATTATAAACAAATTCAATTTCAACACCGTTTATTAAGTATCTAACTAAGTTTCATGCATTTTTTTAAAATACAGAATTTTGTATTTCGTCTATGACTGAGAGTCTTTTTTACTGTATGACTGAAGGCCGGGGCACATAGGATCAGTCATATGTCTAACTTTGAAGTTTTCAACTGACAAATCAAGTAATAATATGTTTTCTTATGAGCGATGTCAAGATCAGTACGTGGCCGTCAACACAATGTACGAGACGTACCTTGAATACTTTGAAAGCTGTCAATTGCTTCTTCCTTTTTGTACTCTCTTAACTTCTGCTGTGCTTCAATTATACTCTATCAATTTGATAAAATAATTTCGGCGGCAAAAAAAAAATTACGAATTAAATTAACAAGTAAATAAAATACAAATTTAATTCAAAAGTAAATAAAATAGAGTGCAAACTTTGATTTAATATCCGTCAGTAAAATACTCATTGTGCCAACCTCATCCGTCGCTACTTTGACTTCAGTTGAATACGTCAACATACAATGTTGGACGGATTATATGTACCTCGACCTTGATTTACTTTCCGTTCTATTGTGAACCATAGGATTAGAGATTGCATTCGGTCAGAAGGTACGCAGCGTTTTCAGTATTTTTAAACAACGTTTAACAAAGACTTACGAAGGAATGAATGTCACCGCACGACCTGACCTTTCAAGATATTGATGCGGTGTAAAGAGAGTTCAGTAAACCTCATTATCATTAAATTTAACGTGCATTCCCCATTTGATTCAAATGTTATTCTATGATAATTGAATCATCATGGAATCTGGATCGATGTTGAATAGTTCCAGTAATAAAAAGAACTCGTGATGTTTATCATCCTCGATAGCAAGTTTTCTATGAACTGCTGTTTTTAGCAAATCTGACAGATGGCACCGCATTATAGTTTTTTAATTAAGCGCACAATCTTCTGTGTAACTCTTATGATTTTCAAATCGCCTTGCAATTTAGTGTGTCAAAGGCTTTCTCGAAGTCTAAAAATCACATAAAAAGGGTTGTTCGCTTTTCAACCAACTTCTTAGCATAATACGTAAAGTATTAGCGTGGTCCACACGGAAGTGATGCCACCGGACTTGGGACTACTATCACCTCAGATTTGGGGCCAGTGCATTGGAGAGTCACTTGGTGATCATGTATGCGATTGTTCTCCAGTTTTTGCATTTGGAGTATGGTGATCGCTGGGTATCACTCGCCCGCTCCAATCTCTCTTGTGTGAGATTAGTTTTCTGCCTATGGTAAGATTATGACTAAAGCATACTTTAGGGAGGAATTCGAAAAACTCTCCGTGACACCTATTGATGGTATCCGTACCAGCGTTATTTTGCCTAACAGCAACCCATCTGGACACTCATAATAGCAGAATCGCATGTAGTCGAACAACTATCGCTCTTTAAGAATTTTTCAACTTAGTTTCTTATAGTGGCTTAGCTCTACTTCAATATCCTCTACCATTCGTTTAAACACTTTGTTTTTTTTCTGTGTACAAGGTGCGTTGTTTTAACAATGCACTGTGGGTGCATGATCAAAACATTTGGAAGAAATAATTCAGCAATTTGTAAAAGGCTACCCCGATTGATCAAAAATTTGGCATGAGCATAACAGAGGAGAGACCGAACTTAGGTGGGTATCATCTACCTTTCAGGAGCGGTGCTAGGTGATGTAAAGAAAGGGAATTTCCAAGCAACAAAGTTTTCGAATGCTTGGCATTTCATAAATTTTTTTCGGATTTTTAAATAATGATGGACCAATTAGCATTTAAAAATCTAAATTTGAGGTCTAACAGTATTAAAATATTAGTTAGAATTTTGAACGAAATTTTTTTTATTTTTTTAGCGTAGTTAGCAAGCAATGTTTGAAGCATTTTGGGTATTAAGTGTTTGTTATTGAATTCGATTATAACAGACTTTTGAACTTTTCACCTGGCTTTCATATTTGACTTCAAGGTGTATGGCAACATTATGTCAGGTTACAAGCGATAAATATATGTGATAGTTTTGAAAAAAAAATCAAATTAAAAACTAAATGCTTTTAATGGTAAGGTTTTAGTAGATTTAACCGCTTCTAACATAAATACAGAATATAAATTTGTTACTAATATACACAAATCTGCATAGAGTTATTGCTCATGTAAGCAATAGTTAATATAGCTAATGTTTCACTATACATACATATATCAGCTTTATTTTAATCGGGATATGGAATTAATTCTATTACTTTACGCCTTTGGCTTTAGAAATATATGTATGTATATAACCGAAGGCGAAAAAATAGAACAAATGTTTGTTGCCAAATATTCTAATTCAAATAAAACCAACCTACTAAAACAATTAGATTACATTCGCTGATACTTTATACAATTTATTATGACAGAATAGATCAACATAAAAAGTTGTTTTACGTTGATAAAGTTTATTGTTCTCAAAATAAATATAAAAACAAAAAAAAATTTTAACCTAAACAATTGCCTGTATATGTATGTAGCTATATACAGTTACGATGAATATTTTGCAATATTTATTTATTTTATACAATATATTTTTCAACAGTTTATTTTTTACATTTATCTACTTGCTAATATATTTTTCTGTGCGGAAGTCAACAGTATGACTAAAGTTTATTTTCATTTTTTACAAATTTTTAGAAATTGAAAAAAAAAATAGAAGTTTATTCAACCAAAAGTAATTGAGAACGTTATTGAAACAATTAAGAATGTTTAATCTTTCAATAGAGGACAAAATTTGTTTAAAAATGTACAATGAAAAAAACTGAAATTGAGAAAAAAATTTTATATAGATTTAAATTATTTTTAGTACTTAAATGAATTCTAAAATTTTGTTAATGACTGTATTGGATTTTTTAATTAATTGATGATTGAACTTTTTTTTTGTTGGTAATAAACACTTGAGTTTTTATTAATTTAATTTTTAATATCTTAGCTCCAAAAATTTAGTATCAATCAGACATCCTCTTTGATTTTCTTGTTAATTTTTTAAATTCTTGCGCACGCCTAAAAATTTCTTAGAAAAAACGATAATAGTCAAGATTACTCAAAATTTACAATGTCGCGATTTTATTTTTTTGCTTTTCTCCAATAAAATCTTTTTAACAAATACATTTTTTTAATAAGTAATTAAACTTATAATTATGAATATTTATATATATCGATTTAAAATATTTTTGTTTATTTTTTGCAATGCCACCTTTTTATAGAGGTTTTCATCGGTTACCAAGGCACATACTACAGCAATAATTACACAAAGTTAGAACTTTAAGTTTCAAAAACTAATAATTCAAAACCAATTTTTATCGAGAAAATATATTTTCTAAGTAAAATTTTACATACAGCTAGTAGTGACAATACCACAATTTGAGCATGATATTCTAAGCAGCATTTCCTGCAAGATCTTGTCAATAAAATCGATAGAATGGCCTGAAAATAACTAAATTGTTATTACTTTTTCGGGATAATAAAATTAAATTATAAACAAATAAGCAGATGAGCAAACAGTCTACTTTGCTAGCGCAAACCCTGTGCTCTTCATCATACATTTTTTATGAACACGGGAATTTTTTACACATTAACAAGACATTGGCTTTTAAAAAAAGTAAATGTTGTAATATATCGTAATTTTTAGCCATAACTTTGCCATGAAATGTGAAAGAATGCCGTCATAATAACGAAGCTAATTTTATCTTCTGCAATTTATTTTAATATTTTGATACTCTTCTCTAACTCCAGCGATTAATTGAAAGATCATTTTGTATATTGCTTTCTGTATAAATGCTTCTGTCTAAAATTATCTCTGAGACTAAATTTGACGTTTCTGGAGATAAACATCCCAGATCTTATTACATGTGTAGACCGTATATTACTTATTTTTCTTTTTTTCAAAAAACTGCTAATTAAAACACTTTATATTTTAAATTTCTTTGTCACCTTTTTGGTGGAAAAAGTGGTACAAAAACTAATTTGTAAGCACTATCTACAGATCTTAAATACCTTTCATCTTGTGGATTTTCTGTCTAGGGAAAGGCACGTAACTTTTTTCAACGCATTTATTTTTAACCAACTGTATATCACGAGTTCTTGTGAATGCTCCTGTAAGTGATTTTTTACTAATGAAATCCGGAACTTGCAAATTGACACAGATTTGTAATTGTGCAACTTTTGACCACCACAAAACTTATAAATAAATTTGCAAAATACAAATGCGATTTCGTATTTAAAGAAAATTTTATTAAAAAAAAGAGCAAATTTAGTTTTCACCAAGAAAATAATTAAAAAACCGGGGGATTGGAAAGAGAAGACGTCAGCGTTACCCCGAAGAGACCGTCTACTTAGAACAAAAAACTTAAAAAACTTTTAGCTTCAAAAGCTTGTATCTAATGATTTTATTGCGGTTAATATCCAAAGCATAAACCAATACTAGTTCCAGCATATCCACTGAATTTCTGCAATAAAAAGTTACATACAGCAAAACGTGATTAAACATTGCATAAATAATTTGCTCGTTGGTGCCTTTGCTGCATTGTAATTTGATTTAAGATAATTTTTTTACTATCCAGCAATTTACAGTATTAAAATTTTGTAGCAGAAAATCTAACAAGCAAACACAAAGGGTCTTGCTTTTACTAAAACCAAAATCTTTATATCCAAAATATTCTTAAGCCATTTCCAGTTGTTCTAAATGTACGAAAAAGATATTTAATAGATATATTTAACTTCTTTAAACATTAAATGCAACATTGCAACCATCTTACAATAAGTTCATAGCAATAATTTTTTTTTAACAAAATGAATGAATGATTTTATAATTTAGTCATAAATAGAAATAAACTAGAGATTTGAGTTGTGCCCTAGAGTTGAAATGGATGTCATGCACACTGAAACAGTTGCCGCAAAAAAATAATAATAATAAACAGCTAAAAATGCATTTGTCAGCATGAATACAAGTTAAAGTTTCTTATGTTTTGCTTAACATAAATTAGTTTTATTTTAAAACTAAACTAAATTAAAGAGCTTTTTGTAAATAAACTACAGAAACAAGTGTAAAAAATGTACAAATGTTAAAACATAAAAAATACTACCAAAATTAAGTGCCAATCAAGAAATTGTTTAAAGAATGTTTTAATCAAAAAAACACAAATTTAAATTTAATATTTCATTTATGTTTGTTTTATTAAAAAAAAAATTTATAATTAATTTATAATTTGATATGTTGTATTTTAATCTGATCAATACAAGTATTAAAATTTCATAATATTCTCAAAAGATATTTTTTATTAAAAACTATAAAATAAAATGTGTTACTACGGATAGCAGATAGCCATTTCGACTCAATATAAGAGTCTCATATCAAAAGTCAAGTTGATTAAATAAGAAAAAACTTAAAAATCTTTCATTTTAAGAAAAAATTATTTCTTCGATTATTTAAATTAATCTTAAATCATTTATCTGATTAGTCGAAATTATTATTATTCGAATAATCAGGAGTATGGAATCATATATTCTTAATCCTAGAATATCTTAAATACGAAAGATTTTTGTTTTAAAATATTCTTTTTTTTGCTGCAGTACTTGTCAATTGTCAAGAAAAGTGTTCGTTCATAAGACGAGATGTTAAAAATAAAAATAAACCATTTATCACTGCTACAAAAATTCATTAAAAAAAAATGTAAAACAGACTTTGTTGCATGAGTACATAAAACCTAAGTGGAATAAATTATTTTACAACTTTTTTGTTGATTTTTTTATTTTTTTAAATTTCTTTTCTTAATGTAAGATAGTAAATATAATTTGGATAATCTAATTTTTACAACGACATTTATAAACAAAATAATGCGAAAGATGAAAAAGTTACAACGACTGCACCAAATGTAGGAAAATAAGATTAAGACAACGAAAGAGTAAAACTTACAATTCTTTTTAAATTTCTATATCCAGCTAAAATAGCAAAAATGAAGAAAAATAGAAACATTAGTTTATCTTACTGATTAGTTTGTTTTGTGAAACAAAAAATTTATGCTTAAAGTAAAAGATTTTCGGTTTCTCTAACTTTAACTTGTATAGTAGTTAATATTATTAATATATGTAATAAGTGCAAGCATAGAAAAAATAAAGTTTGATTTTAGTTTAAAGAACATCTTGTGTTATCTCTATCAAAATTGGTTGCGGTAAACAAATTATAGTTGTTATAAGCAATCTTCTAGTTATGTTTAAAGCTTTTTTTTAATAAAATTGTATCATCTTAAAAAGGCTTACAAGGCTGTGTTGAACCATAATATATTATTAATAAATATAATTATAAATCTATAAATTATAATTAAAATACGGGTAGGTATTTGTCTAGATTGTGCAATAGGGTATTTAATTTTTAAACACCCGATGGGGAGTGAAGCTGGTATTTTTGTATATCTAAGTCGATTAAAAAATAACCACGGCTTATAGATTTTAATGTAGTTCAAAACAAAGATAAGTCCTCATCTTTAAGGTAAAATACTTATCTGTTTTCACGGCTAGGACCCTGATGAGAGAAAAATGGTCATTTACGGCTGTACCGATTTTCATAAAATTTTAAGCATAATTTGCTATTAATATAGAAGGTAGAATATAAAAAAAAGGGAATAGGTAAATTTAACATCCATGGAGTGGGAACTACGTATTTAGCTTTTATAGAAAAAAGAAAACTGTGACTTTGATAACTCAACAAAAAAATCTTATTCGTGTTAAACAACGTAGATGGTCACTTTCTTATAACATTCTGTATTTTCTTAACGAAGACTGTATTTCTTGTGGTCAGCAAATACAACTGCCATTCTAAACTTTATAAAATATTATTGGCTGCGTTCAGTTAATACCTGAAACCTGAAGTAAAATCCTGTTTTGAAATATTATTTTGGTTGGTAACAATAAATTGTGTGACATATTGAATAAATTTTTAATAAATTCATGCTGAATCCAGCTTATTAAGATAACACATAAAGTATGTGGGCAGTGGATTTTGATTTTATGGCAACCTTAATGTCATTGCTATCGCCAGTCTTTACATTTGACTTGAGTGATTTTCGATTATCAACTTCTTTCTCCTTACGGAGTCCCTAGAAATTGCTAGCATCTTTCTAGGTTGTCTAATGATTAGATCCCATATCGCGAACACGTTTTAAAATTTTTTGCCCGTGGTTTTAAGTCTTATGTTCGCCACTGCTGGATATACACATAGACATCATCCCAGCTTCTTCCAGGCACAGGCTACATATATTATCTTCTTCGATTCTCATCCTGGCCAGATTGTACTTGAAACTTCGATGACATATTACTAACGTAGTTATAAGGCTTAAGGTACTTTTAAAATATCTTATAATCTTATCAACTAATTTAATAAACGGGGAAATAATAATCAAACAATAATATTTTGGGTGAATCAATCACGCCTCCAAACCACATAGTGCAGTTGAGCATGCGAAGGTTTCTCATTATTCGCTCTAGGATTTTCAGAAGCCCAACTGGTTGTTGACATACCCTATCAAGTGAAGATTGACCCTTCTGAAAAAATATTAAACAAAAAACCAGCGGATTGCCCTGAATAAATTTTCATAGTAGATTTTCTTTATTTTAATCCGTTCTCTGAGCGAATTTAAATTCATTGCAGCAAATGCCAATGCACCTCCACGAATATGCCAAAAAACTTAATGTCAAAATATTCACGTAGTTAGTGTTGCCACAACCAAAAACAAAGTTCTTGTGAAAAACCTTTTACAATTTTAATTTGACTAAAACATATTAAAGCATTGGCAGTGGTTAAACATTTTGGTTAAAATAATATTAGTAAGTTCAAATATGTCACATCAATATAACCTAGAAAACAACATACATTTAACAACCCTTTCAATTTGCCTTTCTCTTACTAGACGCCAATAAAATGCACAAATTAAGAGTTGTGAAATTGAAAGTATGTCAAATGGTTCAGTTAGTCTTTTAAATGGATATACAATAATATATAACTTAAGATGTGATATTTCCAATAAGGAAAAAAAATTGTTGCATCCACCTATAAAAAGTTTTAATTGTTTTCAGATTGAACTTTAAAAAAAGTTTTGATCAAATCAACTATTTTTTAATTAGAAAATTATATTACCGATATTTAATTAAATATATAATTGATTTAATTAATTGTGTTAACAAAATAATAAATAAAAATACCTTAAAAAATTACAAAACTTTTTTTGCCTGTAAATAAATATAACATATTTAAAGAAGGTGTCAGTTTATAGAGTTTTTCCAAAATACTGCAAAGTACACTATTACTAAAAAAAATCCGAAATTGTACGATGATGCTAGAACCTTAAATACTATAACAATTGAAAAACAAAAGCAAATCCATTCTGTCACAGTGATTAAAAGGTTTGAGATTAAAAGTTCTCAACAGTTTGTGTTCCCAACAATGTCTTAAATTTACACTTCTTATACCGAACGAGAAAACTATATTTATTTTCTTTCATTTTCTTCTGTGTTAAAGCATCATTTTATTATTATTTTTTTGTCTAATTATTTTTGCAAATAAAATTTTCTTGTTTTTATAATTTTTCTTCTTCCTTGTTCTTTTTATAATTGCTTCCTCCGTAACGATCTGCTCAAGAAATTTAAAACATTATTGTTCACAACTTTTAATTGTTATCAACGTCATTATTTATTTATGTTTTAGTGTTTTTCATTTTTTTCAGAGTTTAACTATAATTGAATCAGCAAGTTGGTAGGATCTTGATTATTAAAAGGATTTTTGAATATAAATAATTTATTTAAATGTTATAAAATTACTTGACAGCTGAGGATAATTGCCGCAATTGATATTTTTGTTTTTTTTTTTTTATTCATGATATGAGTTTAAAGTAAATGTGCACTGTAAACTATATTAATTTTGTATAACTCAAGTATCATTTTAAAATCTCTTTTAAAGCAAACTTTGTACAGGCTCATAAAATAAAGTTTGATAAGTAAGTTTTTAATATTTTTTATTTGATTTTAGTAACTGAGTCTCTTTGTGGTAATCTTGAACAACATCATTTTTATTTAGTAAAATATTTCAGAATATAACAATATATAAGAATAAAAGTATCGCAATGTCATGGTCAAGTGGAATATCTATTGAAATGAATTATTGTTTTTTCGAATTTTTTATTAAGTTCGTTATTAGTTTTGATAAATCGAAAGAAAATATTAAAACTTAGATACAAGCAGAAAAAATTGTGCTTTCTTGAGTTTATGAACAATTATATATTATTTAAAAAAAGGATATGTGCTCCAACTTAATTATTTGCCTTTTCGAAACTAATCTTAGGCGAAGTAAAAAAAGGAATAGAATAATTGTAATGCTTCTTATTAACACTTAAGGCATCACAGTTCTTAGACTTATAATAACGAGCAACTGCAGTTTTAACAAAAATAATCTGTTACTCTTTTTCGACACATATTAAAAAAAAAAGAATAATCAAGGAAGCGCACTAGAAGAAACGAACCATTTTCAAATTGAGCACAATCTTTTCATCCACACTAGTATTTAATTTTAAAAAAATCCTTTAAAGAAAATGGCTTACCAATTTCAAAAATTAGCATTTGCGATTGATAGCAATCTTTAAATGAACAATTTTTGTCACCCTACTGTTTAAAAAGCTCATCGGTTGTAGAACACTGTTGGCTGAACAACTTTAGTTATTGCATGAACATTGCAGATCGATTTCTAAGGAATTATTTTCGATAATATTTTGGTTATAGTATGTAAAACTTTTCTAACTTTATTTAAAAAAAGCTTGTGCTGTTGTTGGTAAAATTAGATAAAAATTATAAAAAAGTAAGTAAAAACATTTGAAAAAAAGCACTGAAATCACTTTCTATAAAAACATACTTTAAAATGCTAATAAAAACAAGTTTTATATGAATCATTTTAAGTTTAATCAATAAAATACTGCAAATTAATTCTTATTTACACATACGTACATATAGTTTTAATGCTTTGCAAATTTTATGACAATGTCTAAGGATTGATATTTTATTATCTGCTTTTACAGCTGCAAGAAACTAAGATGGACATCACAAAATAATAAAATAGACATCACGTAAACTTTTTTTGTAGCAAAGTTCTTAAAGATATGCGAACTATACAACTAGACTTTATACAATTCAATTTAGTAAAGTTTATTTTAACTTAAAATAAAGTTGGCAATAAAGTCTGGTATATTTTTTATTTTCACTACCTTCGTGTAAAATAATTTTACAATTTTAAATAATGACGGATCAGACGCAAACGAAATCGTGCGCACTGCTAGTAGAAAAAAAGTGCAAGAGAATCAAGCTTAATTATTCTCTTAGTAAGGCTGGCTACCAAGTAGGGCATATGGCTGTTTTAGCCTTTACTGTCCATGACTTCGTCCGCACGTCATTTATAATTGTCTCAAAACTCAAATTTAGAAAAACAAGTTTTGATATATTTATTGCAGATATCTGTAAGCATTGTTAAAAATATATATATAATATATAAAAGTAAAATGTGCGGCCAACTCTTTTAGCATCATAATACCGATAAAAATGGTTGACTTCGCATTTGTATCTCTATTTTTTTTTACTAAATAATTAATTTTTATAAAACAAAAAGTAGGCTGTAACGGAACCAAGGTATTAAGGGACCTCCACACAAAATTTTATTCAAATCCACCCAGCAGCTTTTACGTGATGCGAGCACAGACAGATAACGGACAGACAGACACACATCTAAAAATAGGTGTTTTGTATTCCATATCGATTACAGTAGATAGTTCTACACCAACATTAAATTTTTCAAAATATAGATAAATCCTAAAATTCTTAATTCTCTAAAGTTAACAAAAAGGGAATTTTTACTTAAAGTTAATTTACAGAGAATTTTTTCTTACGACATATGTGTATGAAAGTGGTTGCGTTTTTGTTGCGGATTCTAACACTAATTATTTATTTATAATTTTTATTTATTTTCAACTAACAATTTACAATTAAAATTTAAAATTATAACAAACATAACTGATTTAGTTTGATTATAATTTATATTTTAGTATAACGCACTCCTTGAATTCTTACTCAACTATTGTTTTAAGAAAAAAGCTTTCTTTAAAAGGTGTTGCAAAATTTGTATGCAAATAAATTTCGGGATAGTTTTAAATATTTTAACTGCAGCTGTTTAGGTTTGAATAACAAATCACCACTTAACTATTGTTGATTTTAATGCAGTCGTACGCATTAATTTTGCTTTTGTTGTCAGTCATTTTAGTATTGTGCTGTTTCTTTTTTATTTTTTTGAGTTCAGTGTAGAATAGTATTTCAACATTAACAAGCATACTTTATTTTAATATTATTTTGTTGTTTTTTTTACACTTTCTTACTCAAATTTTAAGCTAAAATGATGTTAAATTTTACATAAAAAATTTTGTTTTTATTGCCTTGCTTTTGTTAAGTGTCTCTCGTTTTTACTCCCATTATAGCAATTATTTTTACTACTTCTTGTGACGACTTATAAAAATATCTTGTTGTTGCAGTACATTTGAAATGTTGCAAACGAAACATTTTTATAATTTTTGTATTGTATTATATCATAAAGGAAGTACGAATAGCGGCTGGTGATATTAAAAGAAAATGAAGCTTTCTTGCTACTTAAGTAACTCTAGGAGTTTTGAGTGTATGTAAATCAAGTAGAACAATGTTAAGCAGTATTTTAATAAAATCGCAATAGAATCATACTTAGAAATACCGTTGCATCATTACGAAAAAATATAAAGAAACATTTTGCTTTCTCTTATTTACTGGTTAAAGAAAATTGGTTAGAATTTTTTAAATTAAAATGTCTTTTTAACAGCATTATTGTTATTACTATGGCCAGCAGTAAATGAGCATTTTCATTTTAAAGCGCTTATAAAATTTACTTCTGTGTCCAAGCACAATAAGACAACTTCTCAGCACAGTTTTAAAGTCTTATTTACAATTTAAAAAGAGTAAATGTAAATTAATATTGTTTTAATAAAGTTTTTATTATAAGTTGCTTTGAATGTAAGGCCACAGAAATTATATTGCCACTGATAGTTTAGGTTAGTTTGAAACTTTTATTTTAGCCCGTTAAAAAATGTATTACACGATTTTTATACATATTTTACATCTTTATTTTTTAAGTTTATCTCTTTATTAAGTTCTGTCATCGGGGTTCAAAATGATGGTAATTTTGTCAGAATTTTATATAGATATTCATAACGATTTAATAGATAGTACAATCATAAGGTTTTCCTGCTTTTTGACAGTATTTTAATTAATTTTAAATATTTTCCTTATTCTCTTTTCTGTCTTGATATTTTTTTGTTTGTTTGTTAATTAAAATTATTACCAGTGTTCTAAGATGTAATGTCTTTTGTTGAAAGCAATGGCAGTTTAATTGGCATCTACATAAAAATACAAATTTTGTCTTTTATTATTCTATAAAATAAAATTTTCTTATGATATTTTATAAAAAAATTAATATTATAAAATGAATTGAATTAATTTAAGAATAAAAAAAATATAAATTGTAGAGTGAAGTTAGTTTTAACAAATGAGTTTACTGTATTCGGCTGTGCCGAATCTTACATACACATCACTAAGAATATATAACCATCTGTACCATTCTGCAGATTTCCCATTTTAATAAAAACAATACGGTACGGTATTCTTTTATCTCACAAAGTTTTTCTGTTAAAAACGGATTTTGTTCGAAAATTGTAAGTTTTGCTAACAGAATAACTCATAACTACCAGCAGGCATACAAACGAAAGTTAAAAAAGATATGGAATCGTATCTAGTGCATTGGCAAAATTGATTTCAACACTAACACGTACGAACAGACAAACATATTCCGATAGGCTTTGCTTTGCTTTAGAACTTAAAAAATATTAACTTTATGGGTTTAGCTATAGATATTCTAAAAGTTGCGAATGGAGTGACAAACTTAGATATACACTTTTTTATCTGAGATGAAGGGTATAAAAATAAAAATTATTTTTTTCTGGAGTCATGGTAGTAAGAACGTTGACTACAAATCTGGTTGGCCAGGGTTCAACTCCTGCAAAAACAAAAAAATAATGGTATAAATACATATTTAGAACTTAACAGTAAAGCATGCAGCATCCTTCGTCGGTATTTCTAGAGAGCACATTCGCTGGCGAAGTAAGATAACTAATAAAATGGCTAAACTTTTTTTCTTGGCTTCTTTTCTCTCCTCTATATCTTCCTAAATAATGTAGTAACCGTACAAATCAAAAAGGCATTTTGCCTGACAAGTACGCTTTGGCTAAAAGCATCTATTCTGCATAAGTTTTATCTTCGTTATGCAATTTGAAATAATGGAAAAGTACTGCATATATAAATTTGAACATAATCGGATAATTAATTCAAAATTGAACTGGAAGACTATTAGGGTGTACAACAAAAAACCAAAAATGTATCATTGTTGATACTCTCTTGAAACTGCCAGCCTTGATGAATACTTTAAGTTATTAAAAGCAACTTTATATTAGTAACATAAGTTTGTAGATATTAGAAAATGTCCGTGAAAGATAAAATAACCCAACAGAAAATTAGACATTAACCTAAAAAGTACTTGACATATAATGACTTACTTTTGTGATTGCCAAATTTTGTTACTCGCTTACAAAACACATGCCATTAGTTCGCGAATAAGGAAGTTCTTTAAGTTTAAAGAGGAATACCTTAAAACTCGTACTAATGATTATTATTATTATTATTATTTCCTGCAATAATCATTGTAATTAGTTCTCAATAATTGATTAAAAAAATCTCATGCCTTGTTAAAATCATTAGGTTGGTAATCTAGTTGAGTACTTCCCAAAAATGCTTAATTTCATACTCAATTACCTTTTCTGAAACTGTTTTGTTTATTTTTAAAGTATGTATGTATTTATATCATGACTGACTGTATCAAAGGCATTGTGGTAGTCAACTAAAACTAAAAATACAATATTATCGTTATCAATAATTCTGGATTTTTGTTTGCAACTTTATTCTGTTATGTATCCACATTTTAATCTAAAGCCTGACTAATGCTTAGTTAACCCTTTCATGCCCATCTTTGTCTATAGGCAACATTGTATTTATATGCTTCTTTTTGTTTTGCTTTTCTTTTCTTTTCTTTGTTTTATTTTTTTTTTTTTTTTAACTTACTACAATTGACCAATGTTACCTATAGGCAACATTCCGTAACTACCGAACCATGATACCTAGAACTCGGAAATTTTTATCAACACATTGCTGAGTCATACTTAACACAAATACACCCTAAAAAATTTTTATGATCCATCCATTTTAATTCGGTCATGAAAGGGGTAAAAGATTTTCGTAAGTAATATACTCCAACATTTTTGCATGCATCATCTTTAAAAAAAAACTTTAGATAGATACTGCACTATTTTTATCTACAACTTTAAAATACTTTTTTGACGTTCCGGGTGCTTAAAAATAAATAACTGAAGCGATTATTAAGCCAGGTATAAAATAAAAATATTTTAAGAATTGAATATTTTTATTCTTGCCGTACTAAAAGTATGGTTATGAATCTTACATTCTTTTCGGATAGTTAAATAATTTCATTGTGGGTAGGATTTAACCAAAAACTATTCACAACAAAGCAACCATTTTGAAGTTTTTGTTCATAGTAACAATTTCATCGCCAAACTAACAGCAACCATATGTTGTGTAACAAAGGACGTAGTATGGTTCTTGTGATCTTGCTTTAAACATATTTTTCCTTTTCTAATCTTAAGAGAGTGTAAATAGTAAATATTTTTAGAGATTAGATAGCTAGACATGATTATGTGTTCTTTTTTAATTTTTCTCGGACGCAAAATAAAAAAAAAACTTAAAATGTGTAACTTATATTTAAAATAAATGATGATAAAATAATAAATTCCTCTCGAGAAAGCAAGCCATGTTTAGTTGTTAACTGTTCTATTCTATTCGACTAAAATTTTTTTAAACGAAAATTTTCTTCTGGGCATAGCACTCTTATCACCAACTATGTTGCTGGGAGCAAAAAAAAATTCTTGTTTGTACTTAAAAGATTGCACATCAGCTCAGAATTTATAAAATTTAATTAACTTTAATAATATGTTACAAAGTGTTTTGAAAAGATAAATCTTACAATTAATCCAGAAGGATTATTCTCTAGAAAGAATTTAAAACTTTATTTTTAAGAAAGTAAGATTATTTGCAAATGAATTCGGAAGTTTTTCAAGGAAAACAAGAGACGCAATGCCGCATTTTCTGGACCGCTACAGCCTTCATAAGCATTCTTCGCTCTATCTACCAAAGGTTGTGCACTTTGTAAATATCTATACACACTCAAAACATTTCCTCGTTTTGTTCTCTGTAACTCGTCTGTACATTTGTTTTTGCTTTGTACCCACCTTGGTTACGGCCACGAAATGTCATTTTTGTTTTTTTAATCATTAAGACTTGTCTCCTCACAACATACATGATACTGTTCCAGTATTATATTGACTGTTGTTGAATTAGGTATGAAAAGAAATTAAATTCATTTATAATATCCATGGTTCAAAGCCTGATTTGAGAAAAAATTAATTTTATAACTATAACCAATTAAATAATTTTTATTCGGCATGAGTTTACATATTTTTTCTACTTTCTAAATGTATTGGAAAAGAAAAAAATTCTTAACAATTATTTATTGCATTCTTAAGAAAAAAGGAAAACTAGACAGTATTCGATTGCAATTTCTGGAGCAATATAAACATCATCATAATTTGTTTACCTGTATAGTTTTCTACAGAAAAAATTATTTCAATTAAGTTTCGGCTAAAAAATTAAACATTTCAATAAAATACACACTTAAATGTTTGTTACTCCTTTGATCAAAATAAAGTTGCATTTTGTTGTTATTTCATCACCTTGTAACTTACATCAATTTAATCCAAATCTCAAAAATATTTCCACAAAAAAAGTAAAAAGTAAAAGAAATATAAAAAAAAACTTCCATGAAATGTCCCTGTTGTATAAAATTTTTGTTATTAAACTGCCTACTGCAAACGCTTTAATACGAAGCCTCAGAAAGTATGCAAATGTGTAGCATTTATTTGCTTACGCTGCCCCAAGCACACACATACGTTATAGCCCTTTTGTTTGGTAAGGTGTATTCATAGAAACTGTTTGTTCACTGCATATGATGTTTTGTTACATACAAACACTGCAGTACACAGTAGCATACATTAATTGTAAAATTATTGTAGAATAGAAAAAAATACGTAATCGGTATGATAACGCAGCAATTTCCTTTCAGTTTATATATATATTTGTAATAAAATATCAGATTTTGATATCTAGAATTTATTAAAATTTAAAAGTCGTGTAAACTTTAAAATTTAATTTCCTTAACACAAAGTGTGTGAAAATTAATATTAAATGGGAAGCCAAACTTTTGACGAGCCAATAAGCATTGCCACTTAAACACAAACAAATGAAAAGACCTACGGTAATCAATATTTTTTCTTCCATACATGGAAATTGAATAATCATCTATGCAAAGTGTAGAATTTTGTTGGCAGTACAAATTTGTATACGTGAAATAAACGGGTTATTGGAAACTCTGAAAATCAAGAATTAAATCAATTTTCGTCAAACATTTAGCTTATTTATTAAGTTAATTGGATTTATTTCGCCAGTAAATAAAATACTGTTGTCATACCTTTTAGTTGTCATAACTTCGCAATACACCTTATCACACATGAACACGATCCAAGGGAAATAGATGAATGTATGACGTTAATACATTCTAGTAAAAAAGGACGAAGATTGGACATTCTTGAAAACATGGAAATATATAAAACAGAAACGTTTAACGGAGACATTATTAACGAACAGGTAAATGCAACCTCCGACACAATTTTTACACCACTAAAACTATTAAAACAAACTTACAAACGCAAAACACCCACTGATGGTCACACTTACCTACCCAATAAAAAAAGACTGAAACATTAAAATTATATACCTTCAATAAACATGACAGATATCAGGCAATCTACCTGCGTAATACGATTTTTAATAGACACCATCCTTACCGACAAAACTACCTGTACCCACCACTATCTATGCAACAAACACCTTTCACTATCTTACCAGTACTAATCAAAACGCGGCTTGAAAATGATGTCTTTACATCGAAAGCGCTCGCCAATCGTACTAAATAAACAGCCAGTGATGACGGTCTTCACCGAAAGGTATGACAACAGTATTTTATTTACTGGCGGAATAAATCCAATTAACTTAATACCAAATATCTTTGCATTTAGAAAGTAACAAGTGCTCACATAAATCTAAGAAAATTAAATTACAAAATTTTTGTCCTGGGGTTAAAGTAACCAATTTATTTCTGCTCTTTTTAAAACCAAAAAACAAATGGTTTTTAATTGTGCTTTGAAGTGGTTGCTTACAAAATGGTCATTATTTTTGTGTGGGAAATTTATTCTTATTACTGTGCAGCTATTTTGTTTAACATGGGATTTCGATGCCATCAAAAATTTAGCTGATAAGAGGGTACCACGAGGCTAACATAGCAGAAAAAAAACCACTGTTAAGTGGAGTTAATCCTTATGATATATACTGTAGATTTTAAAAAGTAATATAAAGAATAAAAAATAAAATTAACACTTTAAATGTTGTTAATTTCATTCACGAAGTGGTTTATAAATATAATTATTAATTATTATGAGAATTTTATTTTTTATTTATTTATTTTCTTAAGGTCTGTGGATATAAATAAAAATATAATACTATAATATATTAATAATAAATATAAATAAAAATAAAAATAAATTTATTTACAACTATGAACTTAAATATGTTACGTTGTCCAGTAGCAGAGAGGGCATCGAGGAACACTAAAATTTATATTGCTTAGAAGAAATTCTGATTCAACATCACCATTAATTAATTTTAATAAAAAAGTCACACTAAGCATTGTCTTTCGACTTTTTAAAGTAGGCAATTTAACAATGGCAAGCCTTGCTGTATACGACGGAAGATTAAGTCTATAACCACGGAATAGAATTCTCAAACAGAACAAAAGAAATTGTTTTTGGACTGATCCTATACAGTCAATGTGAATGTTATAGTTTGGGTCCCGTACAACAGATCCATACTCTAAGACAGTTCTTACAAGAGAAGTATACAATTGTTTTGTGATATTTGTGTCAGTAAACTCTTTGGCCCACTCTTTAAAAAGGCCAAAACACCACGAGCTTTGTTTACCATTATAGTTTGTTTACCATTATAGCATACAAAAAATCTAACTTACGATCGAGAATGATACGAAGATCTAAAAAATCATTAACCGATTCCAATAAAAATTCATCAAGTGTATATTGTAGCATAGAAATTAAATTCCGTGAAAAAGGCATATGCTTACACTTCTTTAAGTTTAAATCTATTAAGTTAATTTTGCACCAACCATAAAAACTCCTTAAATCCTATTGAAATAAGAATCCATCTGCTTTGTAACTCAAAAAATCTTTACATCGTCTGGCTACATTAAAATATTGCAAGACTTGATTAAACACGGTGAATCAGTTAAGGAAAGGGAAAATAACATAGGGCCAAGGTGGCTTCCTTGAGGGACTCCAAAGTTTACAAAGATTTTTTAGAGAATGTATTTTTGAAATTAACTGGTTGGGTTCTGCTAATTCAATAAGATCTAATCCATAAATTCTTTATAATTCTGTTTTTAACGTCATGTATGGGAAATTATTATTTTAAGATGACCACCTTTGTTTAATTTTAAAGGAAAAAAAGAAGTGAGAAATAGAATTTCATTCATGATCTTTATGACATTTAAAAGATTTTCAAAAAAGTTCTTTGAATGTATATGATGTCTAATGAAGATTGCAGCACTGATTGGTTGGAGTCACTTGATTGTCGCGAGCTTTAAAAACTCAATTTTGGTTCTCATAACATTATTTAAAATTAAATAACAATAGGATAACTAAAAGAGAACAAAATGGAATAGATGAAAAAAAAGAACCGCTAAAAAGTTGGTAAGATTGCGTTCCAAATGCGCTATGAAAAAGGGTTTCTTAAAACACAAAAAAAAAAAAAAAATGTTCCGTACGACAACAAGTACTACTACAACACCATTAAACCTATGCTACAGTAAGTTATGTTATGTTTTATTACAGTAATTGAATATTACAGTAATTGAATATTTCACAACTCAAGCATAAAACAGCGGCCTGCACTAGAGCCTCTTATTTATTTGCGGTCGGATATATGTAAATAGTATAAAATTGAGAAGAGTTTTTCTTTAAACCGACTACATATAATTTTCAATAGGTTTAGATACTCTGAGGATAGAATGAGAATTTTTTTCTTCACATGCAATCCAGGTCGTGATTTGATAACTCGGATACAGATGTACGATTTCTTATTCTGACTTAAAGTTTTCTTTACTTAATAAAATAGTATTGCTTCTGGGTTAAAAAAAATGTTACGGTTTTTCAGCAAAATATTTTGTACAATATTATTGATTCCTATGACCATTTTATAAGTATACATTCCTTGTTCGAAATTTCAGTTTTTCTTTTATACATTTTTAGCCTCTTAATTTTCACTTTCAGATTTGCACGAAACATATTTTCCGAGCGGATAAAATTATGAATTGAAATTAATTTTGGTTTAAATTTATCTTTTAATTTCTAAAAACCTTTTTATGGAAACAAAAATAATTTTTACAAAAGTATGTAAAAGAAACAAAGAAAAATTAGACACCAGCAAAATGTAATGCTGCATTTTTTTTATCGATATAATATGCACAGATAACAAAATATTCTAATAAGGTTTCTTTGCTTTTCTAATAGTCCAGGGCTGGTAAAATACTTCTAGGTAATATTTAAAGTAATACGAATTTTATTAAATTAATAAAGTGAAATTTATTAGTATGAAAACTTATTAAGTAACTAGTGTTATTGTTTATGACTATTTATAAAGTTTAATAAAATGTCCTTTTGACTTAATGTAGGATTACGGAACAGATTAGTTGCAATATAAATTTCAATATTATTTTAAATCTGAAGAACACAAATATAAAAATGTAACTAATTAATTTTTAAATAATTTTCTTTCAAATTAATTAATTAAATAAAAATTTCAAATGTTTCTTTGTGATCTTTTATTGCCTATAGAATTAATAAAAAACATAAGAAAATTTGTTAGTATCATATTCTGTACGCCTTCAATAATATCGCTTCCAAGAGTTATAATGAATTTTTTAACAAGAACTTTATACTCTAAAGCAAAGAAAAATTAAAAAAAAAAGAAAATTATTCATATTTTAATTGAATAACGAAGAGAAAAGTTGAGTTATTATGAATGAAAAATTATATTTGGTCTCCAGACCACCATAGAGTGACACGTTAAGCATGCAAAGGTTTTCAATAATTGCTCTAGGACTTCGAGAAACCCCAATGCTTCAATTTTACTTGCTGAAACACCCTGAAAAGAAAAATTTGGCTTGGTCTTAAAACGAGTGGTTATTCTGAATGAATTTTCATAGCAGATTGAATTTACTTAAATTCGATTTTCGTGAGAAATTAAATTCATTTTAAAAATTACCAATGCTTCTTCTCTGAATACGTCAAAACACTCAATGTCTTGTTGGTCTTGTCACAACTGAAAAATAAAGTTCTTATAAAAAAAGATCGGAGCGTAACTTTTCTAACTAAATCTTCACAAGCGATGAATCAAAATGATGCTTGATGCTTTAGACAGTTTGATGGCTGATTGAACAATTTCTTCGAAAATGAAGCAGATTAAGCAGAAAGTAAAAAGTGGGCATGGACCGATTTGAATAAAACGTTGCGGGGTTTTGTTGCGCTGCTTTCAATTTTTACGGAGTTACTGCCTGTCATTATGTTGATTAGAAAATCTTACCAGCTCCTAAGAAGTTCATCTAAACGTGGTCATTCAGACATAACAAGAAACAATTTTAAGTTTTTGAGGTTTTCTTTAGAAATCTTTTCTAGTACATTTTTGAAACTTAAATCTTCCTTTAAAAGTGGTGCACCATTTAAGAAAATAGAAATACATCAATACATTCATCAATTGATTTAAAAGCGTTAAAAAGCTAAATAAGTCCGAATTTCAAACGTTAATATCTTTAACTTTAAGAATTTAAATTAAAATTTTAAATTCCAAACACTTTCTATATTGTAGTGGAAGATAAATTTGAATATAAATTGCATGTTGGCCAGAAAGCAATTGCAATTAATTAATTGAAGTGCTTGTAACCAAAACGTGAGCATGCATGTGCCACTTTGTTTAAATATATGTTTTAGTTTGTGTATATTTTAGGTGTTGTGAAACACCGAGAATATTTTGCATGTGCACTGAAAGACAAGGTCAAAACATACATTTATGTATGAAAAGAGATTTCAGAGTATACTGTAGCAACACACGTATAACAAAGATTTATATAAATATTTTACCTTTAAACACCAGCACTTTGGTTAGTGATTGTACTAACGTTCGAATTTATATAAAACTGTTAACTTAAGTCTATCAAACGTATTAATTTGTTTCGTTCTTTCTTGACATTTGACAAATGCATTTTTAAAGAAAAATATTGGTTTTACTTTACTTTATTTGATGTTTTTATTTTCATTTAATTATACCATCGCATATATGTACATTTTTACTTTAGTTCATCTGCCATGTTTTTCCAAGTCTTTTTCAGTTGTTTGGTTTTTATATATGTTACTCGTAACCAAAATGTAAAAAGTTCATTTAAGATGGGTTGATTGGTACTCATTTTTAATGACTTCAATTTATTTTATAGGAAAAAATTTATGCATACAACCCTCAGCGAATTATAATGAAAGGATAAGTGTCGTGGAAGGTTAGTTGGCCCTTTCCTAATTGAAGACTTGTTAAATCAAGTGATCTTCGTTGATATGCTCAACTGCAAGTAATGGAAAGGGCTCAAAGTTTCTTTTTGTTGTCAAAAATGAAGCTTTAATATCTTTACTTCCTAAATTTAAAGAGAGTTTTTAATTTTTTCATTTTAAGGCCGAAATTAAATCTTTACAGCTATTTTATATTACTAAATCGTTGGGAAATTTATATTTAATTCTCTGTAAGTGTTGTGAGAACGTTTAAAAAAATAACATATACTTTTGTAATTTACAAATTGCTTACACATAATAACCTTACGCATCGACTCAAGAAATGGAAAGTGGAATTTTAATAACTGAATTCTTTTGAAACACCAATTTTAATTGCTTTTAGCAGCTAATAAGCATTCGAAGAGCAACCCGCTTTTGGTTTATAAGCAAGCTCCGCATGCTCTTTAGAAAAGAGATCACTTTTTTATAAGAAATTATTTCATAAATTTTATTAAAATCTTAAATTCGTCGTGTTCGTTGCCGTATGTTCTTTATATTGAATAAAAGATTATTGGGAGATTGTGAAATTTTGAAATAAAAAAGGGGGACAAACAAAGAAGCAACTTGAAAAACTAGGGGAAGACGGTGACAAATGAAATCATTTAAGAAGAAAGAAGCTAATAATAATTAAAATTTACTCTTTCGGCTTTAGGTTCATTTATTTATTTAATTTCTAAAAAACTTTAGAAAGAAAAATTGTTTACAAATGTATGCGGACGTTTTCCAAGGAAAACAAGAAAATTTAGATGCCAGCAGAATGAAATGCAGCATTTTCTGGACCGCCACATCCTTCATCAGCATTCTTTGCATCAAATGACAAATTAGCACGACGAAATTAAAGCAAGAGAATGGATGCGGTTCAAACTAATGAAGAAGCTGTTGAAAAACATCGTATGTTTATGATCTTACACATATCTATAATTTATTCAGTTTTGTTATCTCTTAAATACAGAGCTTTATTTAAACTTAATTTTGTTTTTATCATTATTATTATTATTTTTATTTTTCATATGTAAGAAATCTACACAAAAAAGAAAACCTTTCACAATTGTTTTCATATTTACAAAAAATAATAATTCTACAACTTTACTCACGTTCGTTTAACGCCGATATCTGTTATATTTTTTCTTATTCTACTCATTCTTGCTCATGTATATCACCTAAGGAAATTTTTGAGTTCTATTATTTTTTATTTTTTTATTTTTTTTATGTAAGAGCTTTCTTTACTTTGATGTTGATACTTTAGTTGTTTTTCTTGATCTATGTAAGTAGATATTACATATTATAATTTTGATTAGGAAGATATGGATTCAGATCTTATATGATGTAATTTTAATATAACCTCGTCGCATTCTACAATTAGATAAATTTTACCACACGTAGTACTTGCTGGGCAATATTTTTACACTCTATTCTGCTGCCAGAAATTTTAAACAGCTTCAGAAAAGAGGTTACTACATTCAGTTGAATATCTGTGTCCAAACATCGTTTGGACAATATAATGCAAAATGTTTATTATTGGATTATAAAATTATGGATTAAATTAACCTTATTGTAAACCTTAAAACTTTATACTGGCAACATTGAATTTAGTACTGATCGTAAGCGACAAAATACAAATGTAGCTAACGTTTTTTTTTTTTTTGCCACCAAGGTTTTAAGACAAATTTTTAATGCGAAATTTATTATTATACAAACCTTTGTGAAGATAACATCAACTTGAAAATAAAAATACTTACCTTAAGAAACTTGTAAATTACAACTTTAAACTTACCTACTTATGTGTAAAAGATTGTTATACTTACCAACAACTTGAAGAACATAATACTTACCCTAAGAATTTACAACCTATTGAAGAAATAAATCAACACAAATTTAAATATCTACTTACCTTTTTTTACCCTACTAAACCTACAAGGTGAGTCATTAATCCCATTTATTACTGAAATATAGGAAAATCACTAATTCTCTTTTATTTTCCTACACACCTTAATTATAATTACTTCGTGGCAAGTAATTATAATTACCAACTCTTTTAGATTGGCATAATTTATAAACACTCCCTACCCCGCCAAATCTGCAAGAGAAATTTATAAACAACCCAAATGTTTCATGGTCCTTTCGAAGTAAAAAAGAGCCAGCAGCCAACAACATAATCTCGTCAAATTATAACACTTTAAAAAGTTCAACAGCAATCAATGAGGTAAATAACAAAACAAGAAATTGAAGCTCAACAGTTGAAGAAGAATATTGGTCAAGTAAGTGCGGAATTACTTAAATTGTTAAAAAACGAATACACACATACGTACATACATTTAAAAATGTAGAATTTGAATAAAAAATAATCAAAATAAAATTAAAATTGCGGAAAAACGAAAGAAAAACATAAAATACAAAAAAGTGAATGTTTAAAGAATATTTAAGTACATAGATCTATATTAATATTTGTTTTCTAAAGTGCCGGTTAAATTCTGAAAAAAAAAACGGTACCTATATTCCTTTTAATTTTTATGTACATACATATGTACATACTTACATACATACACAAATAAAGTAAATACAAATTTACTCAAAAAGAATAAAATACGAGTCCGTTATAATTTTGCTTAAGATTTGCAAAAAAAAAACAAGTGTCTGTGCAAACACAAGAATAATAAAATATCCGTTATAATTTTGCTAAAGTTTTGCCAAAAAAATAACTATCAAAAAAATTGAAATACCCGTTAGTTTGCTTCCATATATTTATGTATGTACATATCTACATGACCCTTCAAAAAAGAAACAGTGAGAAAAAGCAGAAATTAATAAGTAACAGTGAAAACACAAAAAAAAAACAAAAATCAAGAGTTTATGATTTCAATAAGAAGTTTCAGAAAATTTTCTTAAAATTAGTTTCAAAAATAAAAAACAAAGTCTACAACCATATTGCCTTAGATATGTGAAAAACAGTTAATTTATAGATATAATAATTTAACAAAATAAAAAGAAGAAAAGTGAAAGAAATTGCATTTTCTCGAAGCTAATAAATTTCTCAATACATACATTGAAAAATTTGCAACCACCAAAATTGCATATTCTCTTCTTGTTGCTCAAGTAAGTGTTTAACAATTTTTCTTACAAAAATCTAATTTAAAGCAGCACTCTTGATCCGCAATCTCGTGATTACACAAGCAGTAGTATTAATACTCTTTAAAAACATTTCATGTTTTATATCTAATAAGATTTAAAAGAAATAAAAAGGGGAAAAGTATGTTATTACTCTTGTTTATTATATTCTCTTTAAAAATAGTAAGCTATACAATCTATTTGTAAAGAAAAGGATCTCTTAACACGGGAATCATTTACATTAAAAATCGAATGCATTTGTCTCATTTAATTGTTTATACTCTTTAAAATAACTTATATTTAAAACTCTTTCAGTTTAAGTTAAACTGTTATACATTCAAGGTTAATATATATAGCAAGTAATCTCAATATAAATACAGTCCGCTCCCAAAACAATAAGTACATTTATGCTTGAATAATTTTACACCAAAGTCGAAAATAATAAGGACACTTATACAAAATAAAAATAAAAAATATATATTCGCACGTTTTATGAAAATAAATAAAAATAAAGCATTTAATACTGTTTACTATACAAAATAATTTTCTTTATTCATTTATTGTGAAAAATAGCTAATCCGAGAATTTTATCGTTACAAAAAGGAAAGTCTTATTAAAAATATAAACAAAATAAATTGTTTTCAAAAATTGGCTAGAGTAAAAACGAATTGATAAAATTAATTTCCTAAAATAAGTAAAAGAAAACATTTTTATAATATATTTAAAAATATATCGAATAAACCCTACACTATTCCTTTGATGAAATAAAAATAAATTTTATAACACAAATATTACTACAATATTTAGTTTATTTACGCTCTTCAAAGTTGATGAATTAAAATCAATTTTGCTAACTCTTTGCTCTTTATTAATAATTAACCTAAAAAATTTAAGTGCTACTTGTAACCCTATAAAAAAAAAATATAGTGGAAAAATTTTCAAAAATTAGTAGCATTTAAAACGAATGAACATCTCTAGATAAATTTCATATATCCCTTTAACCCCTAAAAAGTACTAACTCTTAAGTTTCAGCATATGGAAAATCTTAATCTCTAGTAGCCTTTCTACACACTTTTTTATTTTAAGCTAGAATCTATTACTAGTGCTATAACCCAATAGCCCCTATTCAAACAAAGTTGTAGAAAGCTTTCCCTAGTTACATATTTGTTTCATAAACTAAAAATCTTACTAAATATTTGGTGTTTATTCAAGTTTCTCTAAAAATTTAACACTTTTTTAAGTGATAACTTTTAAGCTTCTTGTCTTAAGAAGGACCTTTAGGCAGTTTATATCAGAACCTCTAATCTTATCTTAATTTCAACATGCCTAATACATCCCGAGATGATTATGACCCTTCTCCAAAAGATCACTTTCAACTTGACTTTAATCACTTAATGAAATTCTGCGAAAGGTTCAATGCAACCCCAGCAGAAGAGCACAGTGAGTCAATGTTGGAAATTAAATTAAAGGACTTAGATCAACGGTGGGCCAGAGTAGATGCCTCCTACGAAGGAATTATGTTATCTAGGCGCACTGAGATAACACCCGAATTTAGACAGGAATCCACTGAGCAATTTGAAGCTTGCACAGAAGCTTATTACCGCTGCTCATCCCAGATCCTAGATTTGCTAAAAATAATGCGATTGGATAACCCTGGTAATCCCAGATTTCAATCAACTTCTCGGTACTCCTATAATCAAATAGCACCCGGCCAAACCTTTGCTCAAGAAAATGCAAGCGCCTGTATTAAATTACCCCCATGTGATACAGAAATCTTCAAAGGCAGTTATGAACAATGGCCCTCATTTCGAGATATGTTCACAGCTGTGTATATAAATCATCCAAAACTTTCTCCCGTTACAAAATTGTACCACCTCCGAAATAAGACAAGAGGTGAAGCGGGCGCAATAGTGAATAGATATCCCCTTTCCCACGATAATTTTGAACTTGCGTGGAGTGCTCTCAAGTCCCGATACGAAAACAAACGTGTATTAGTAGACAATCAAATTAAAATTCTTTTTGATATCCCAGCCGCAAAAAATGAAGACAGTGAATCCATCAGAAGAATACAATCTTCTGTAAATGATTCACTTGCTACTCTAAGAACCCTTGGTGTTGAAGTAGATAGTTGGGATCCGATTCTCATTCGTTTGATCTCAACAAAACTTCCCGATTTAACTTTAGCACTTTGGGAACAATCGCTTTTATCTCCCCGCGAACTACCAAAATGGTCCCAAATGTCCCAGTTTCTCATAGATAGATACGAAGCGCTAGAACGCGTTTCAAGTATAAGGAAATCAAAAGATGGGTTAAGTCTCACAAAAACAGAATTTCCTAAAGTACAAACATATATTTCACAAGAGAACTTGAATTTGATGTGTAAGCTATGCAATGAAGATCATCCGCTCAGAACATGTCCCAAATTTCGAGCTTTTACAGTTCAGCAGAGAGTTGATTACGTTTTCCAAAACAAATTTTGTAACAATTGTCTGGGATCTTCGCACATAAAGGCAAACTGCAAAAGCAAGCACACATGCTTGTACTGCAAGAAAACCCATCACACTTTATTACACATGACACAGAGATCGAAACAGGTGGCACAAAATACAGACAACATAAAACAAACAAATGTCTTAAACAAAAACATTGTCTCATCTGTTAACACATCTCAAGTAAGTTTAAACGAATCTCGTCTTGAACGTCCTAGTACGTCAAGCCAAGTACAGGCTAATTGCTCTACAAGCAATGAAAATATTCTTTTGCGCACTGCATTAATGCAAATAGAATTCAATGGCGAACACTTTACTATAAGAGCTCTTATAGATCCGGGTTCTCAGCGTACGTTCTTATCAGAAAAGATAAGAAACCGCCTTCAGCTACCGTACAAAAAATCGCATTTTCAGATTGTTGGCATAGGCGGTCAAAAACAATCAGCCACTAAAGAGTGTGAATTCATATTGTACTCCAAAAGAACAAAAACACGATTCCCAATTAAAGCTATAGTCTTGCCGAAACTAACAAAAAGACTCCCAGCTTATAGCTTCGAAATACCTTACTCGAAAGAGCTGGAAGATCTAGATTTGGCTGACCCAACATTTAACAAATCTTCTCAAATAGACCTGATCCTAGGCAATGACTATGAGCAATATATAAATGTTGATGGCATAAGAAAAAATATTTGCGGTAATATTTCGGCCTATAACACAATATTTGGATGGGTACTTAGTGGGCCAATAAAATGTCAAACTGTTCAGACCTTCACAACTTCAGTCCAAAAATCCGATACTTCACACCTAACCGAATTGTTAAAAAAGTTTTGGGAGCAGGAGAAAATCCCTGAAATCCACTTAAACTCAGCTGAGGATGAATTTTGTGAGAGATACTACGCTCAGACAACTAAACGTCAAGAAAATGGCAGATACATTGTAAGATTGCCTTTCAAAAAAGAATTTCCCGAGAGTATCTTTCTTGGTTCTTCACGATTTGTTGCTTTAGCACAATACTCTAGAATGGAAAAAAATTTAAGTAGAGATCCTAACCTTCAGTCTCAATATCGAGCGGTGTTGAATGAATATTTAACTCTTGACCACATGGAAGAAACCTCTTCGCATGAAATTTTATCTCAAGGCAAATTTAACTCATATTATTTGCCACATCATGCGGTTGTTCGCCCAGAACATAAATCCACGAAAGTAAGAGTAGTATTTAATGCATCAAGAAAAACTAAATCTCAGTTTTCACTCAACGATGCTCTTTACACAGGCCCTACTCTGCAAAACGACTTAATAACGATAATACTAAACTGGAGAAAGTACCAGTATGTTTTCAGCGGCGATATAGAAAAAATGTATCGCCAAATACTAGTACATCCTGCTGATAGACCTTTTCAAAGGATTCTTTTTCAAAATAAGCCTGATAGCCCGGTTAAAGACTACCAGCTAAAAACTGTAACATTTGGAGTTAATTGCGCTCCCTTTCTCGCAATTCGAACACTACTTCAGCTGGCATCTGATTCGGAGGTTTATTTCCCAAAAGCAGCATCGATTTTACGAACCGACACATATGTCGACGATATACTTACTGGAGGTTACTCGATACAAGAAACATTGGCCGCTCAAACAGAACTGGTAAAATTATTAAAATCAGCAGGATTTGCTCTTAAAAAGATCACCGCAAATAATCCTCAGTTACTCAGTAATATACCAAAAGAAAATTTATACGATTCAGACTTTCTTCGTTTTCATGAATCTAGCTCTACCAAAACTCTTGGTATTAAGTGGAATGCGCTCACAGATGCATTTACCTATAGTTTTTCCCCAATTGATCAATCCATTAAAATAACAAAACGCCAAATTCTCTCTGCAGTGGCGAAACTTTTCGATCCTGCAGGATGGCTAGCTCCGATAGTCATCAGAGCAAAAATATTAATGCAACAGTTGTGGTTGGAAGGATTAGAATGGGATGAAGATGTGTCGTCAGAATGTCTCCAAAAATGGAACAATATTGTGCAAGATTTGGAACAACTTGAAACAGTTTCTATTCCCCGTTGGCTACAATATACTCCAAATGACTCAGTACAAATAGTTGGCTTTTGCGATGCTTCCAAAGCAGCCTATTGTGCCACAGTCTACATTCGCTGTCAGACCAAAACTTACAACACATTTTCAAACTTATTGTTGGCGAAGTGTAAGGTGGCTCCCATACAAACTATTTGCCTCCCGCGCTTAGAACTCAATGACGCAGTTTTATTATCGAAACTCGTAAATTATGTCATTAAGTCCTTGCAGTTTAATACAAATGAATTATACCTATGGACTGACTCGTCCATAGTTCTAGGTTGGTTGTCCAAACCACCTTCAACGTGGGAAACCTATGTTGCAAACAGAATTGCTCAAATTCAACACTTAACCCCGAACGCAACATGGAGGCATGTTTCAACTCACGACAATCCGGCAGATCTTGGTACACGCGGCTGTAAGCCTCAAGAACTTGCAAATAACTCTCTGTGGTGGTATGGACCACCTTGGTTAAAAAAAACCCACTCTGAATGGCCTAAAACAAACCCCTTAAAATTAGTAAAAATTTCTACCTGTATTCAAACATTACACACGACGGTAGAAGAGAATGACGTTCTTAACAGATTCTCGTCGTACAGTAGAGCACTTCGAGTTATATGTTATGTTTTCCGATTTTTCAAAAAATCCATCCGAAAACAACGGCCGAATATACAAGTCCCAAGTGACGATTATTTAACCCACGATGAAATTAAATTTGTTAAAGCGAGACTTATTGCTATTACCCAAAAAGCTTTTTATTTTGAAGAATATCAAGCCATTTCCAATTTCCAAAATATTTCAAATAAAAGTCCGCTTAAAACACTGAATCCATTTCTTGACTCAAACTCAGTCCTACGAGTAAACGGAAGATTAGCACAATCGTCTCTTCCGTATAATGAGCGTTATCCAATAATTTTACCGGGAAGTTCACGATTTTGTCAGATTTACCTCAGATATTTACACGAATTTCTTCTTCACGCTGAATGTATTCACATGTGTCGCTTAATACAAACTGAATTTTTCATATTCAGACTAAAACCAAGAGTAAAAAAGATAATTCGTCATTGTAAAACTTGCATAATTTACAAACAACAAGCATGCTCGCAAATAATGGCGCCCTTACCGCCAGAACGGTGCAATCTTTCTTTTCCTTTTCTTATTACAGGGATTGACTTTTCTGGTCCTTTTGAAATAAAAACATCTTCCCTAAGAAAATCTCCCACTGTTAAAGGATATGTCAGCGTTTTTGTATGTTTCAGCACAAAAGCGATCCACTTAGAACTATGCTCGGACCTATCCTCAGCTTCATTTCAAGCTGCATTTGCTCGCTTCGTTGGGAGGCGGGGGCTCCCCCAAAGGGTTTATACCGACAATGGAAGAAATTTCTTGGGGGCTAGTAGAGTTCTTCAATCTGAATTTGCCAATTTTGTAAAATTGGCTGCTCAAGATGTATCTCAGAAATATTTAACACATGGATTCGAGTGGAAGTTTATCCCACCACACGCACCACATATGGGCGGCTTATGGGAAGCCGCAGTTAAAAGTTTTAAGTATCATTTAAAACGAGCAGCAGGAGCTCAAAAGTTTACTTTTGAAGAGTTTTCAACAATATTAGCCCGAATAGAAGGAGTTCTTAATTCGCGCCCAATTTCCTCTTTGTCAGAAGATCCATCTGACTTAACTGCGTTGACTCCTGGTCATTTTTTAAGAGGTGCTTCTTTAGTTGCTTTCCCAGAACAACCCTGTCAAGATATATCCTTAATTAATAGATGGGAAAAGTTAAAAGCTATCCACCATCAATTCTCAATCCGGTGGAAAGGAGATTACCTAAGGTCCTTACACAAACGTTATAAGTGGAAAAGTTCTGTCCCAAATATTCAAGTTGGCGATCTCGTTGCAGTTATAGACGACTGGCAACCCCCGCATGAATGGAAATTGGGCAGAATCGAGAAAACATATTCCGGACTCGATGACAAAGTTCGTACGGCGGATATAAAAACCGCTTCAGGAATAATAACTCGGCCTATTGTTAAACTTTGCTATCTCCCCTTCCTCAACGATGGAAGTTCTAATTAAACCTTTAACTCTTACAACTAAATAAACAAATTAGTATCTTAATTTCATTTAACTTTATGGTTACAGTAAACAATAAATATTTACATTACTCATTCTGATTTATATTGCAGCTCTAAAGATACCCAGAAGTCTTTTTATTTGTTTAATTCTGTCTAATTTATATTCCTTTTCCTTTAAACTAGGTCTAACCGAAGATTAGCTGCAACTAAGCACAAGGTTAGCAGCAAGTACCATAGCAAAAGGCTACACAAAGATCCTGAGGTTTATAAGTGCGCACTCTGCAAAAGCTTTCACGCACTGCGTTTTTGCCGGAAGTTTTTAAGAATGTCAGTAAAGGACAGGGAAGAAGCAGTGGACAACCATCGGTACTGTGTAAACTGTTTGGCCAAAACGCATGATCTCAGATCTTGCACGTCTATGGAAACATGCAAAATATGTGACAAATTTCACCACACGCTCTTACACCCAAAACCTCTAAGAAAAAAGAGCATTAATACAAGGCAGCTACGCAAAACCAAAGTTACAAATCAAAAGTCTAAACATGAAGATTCGAAACCACAAGTAGCCGTTTCAACAACACCAGACGTCAAGATAATCGTAGAAGCTATCCGGTCACTTGCCCACGTTCTGGTTGTCGGGGATAAAACTTCTATTGCCTAAGGGCAAGGCCGGCGCCATGTCCAAACATCGTTTGGACAATATAATGCAAAATGTTTATTATTGGATTATAAAATTATGGATTAAATTAACCTTATTGTAAACCTTAAAACTTTATACTGGCAACATTGAATTTAGTACTGATCGTAAGCGACAAAATACAAATGTAGCTAACGTTTTTTTTTTTTTTGCCACCAAGGTTTTAAGACAAATTTTTAATGCGAAATTTATTATTATACAAACCTTTGTGAAGATAACATCAACTTGAAAATAAAAATACTTACCTTAAGAAACTTGTAAATTACAACTTTAAACTTACCTACTTATGTGTAAAAGATTGTTATACTTACCAACAACTTGAAGAACATAATACTTACCCTAAGAATTTACAACCTATTGAAGAAATAAATCAACACAAATTTAAATATCTACTTACCTTTTTTTACCCTACTAAACCTACAAGGTGAGTCATTAATCCCATTTATTACTGAAATAAAGGAAAATCACTAATTCTCTTTTATTTTCCTACACACCTTAATTATAATTACTTCGTGGCAAGTAATTATAATTACCAACTCTTTTAGATTGGCATAATTTATAAACACTCCCTACCCCGCCAAATCTGCAAGAGAAATTTATAAACAACCCAAATGTAGCAGGCCTTTCGAAAGACACTGTAATAAAGACCTCTTGTTTGTAATGAAATACCGAGGATTATATAGTTTGTGCAGGCATGTCTAAAATAAATGATTCACTTTCGCTTTTAATAATTATTTCTTTTAAATGACAACAAAAGATAATTGAGTAGGAACGTAAGCGTTCTCAGAAGTATATATTCAAAATTCTAAATCAAAAATCATTGAACAGTTACTCTCTTTTCCATATTCCAAACCTAAAAATTGTAAAATTTTGTAACAACAAAATAATAATTTCTTTTTTTTTTTAAATGAGAAAAATATTTTTCAAATTCAAATTGTTAAAAATTCAAATAAAAACATTAGTTATAAATCTAATTTGTTTTGTTTCGCTTTCGTCAAAATATATATTTTGTAATAAAAAACAATTCTTGTAAGACATACAAAACTCTAGATACGTTGTCAGAAGATAAACAGTATCCTACGTAAATACTGTAAGTCAAATGCCCGCTAAGTTAACGTGCCGAATAATTTTATCCTTTAGCTTCATTTGCCTTGGATTATATGATCGTGGCGGCCAACTAACATCGGCGCGACGTTAGAAAACACGGCTATTGCATTTCTCTTTTAAAAGAGCGATTGTTTCGCTGGCTGTGTGCCAAGTGGTAGCATCCTGTTGGACCCATATATCATTCAGATCCATTTCTTCAACGACATTTATGGTAAAGCTTGGTAAACCCATTGACCCCTCTCTTTAAACTGCACCAAACAGTAACTCTTTGTGTATGCGTCTATCCAAATGTGGCAATTCTGCTTTGGTAAAAGTGTTTCTCGTCGAAGAACAGACATCCAACAATTCTGCTTGTTGATAATACTTGAAATAATCAATCGATCTTCGTTACCGTGTTAATTCAATTCTTTATTTAAAATAAGCATCAGTGATGATGTTCGATAGTTGTGCACGAGGACGAGTCGAAGTTGACGGCTGTTCTGCCACACTATCGTTTAACAACCTGGCCAAGCTTACACTGACGTTTTTACATATCAAACATCTTATGATGATACTTTTAAAAAATTACACCAAATGTGAATGAATGTGAACGCGTGCGCTGCAAACTCTGAAAGAAAGAAATGTTAAATTAATTTGTTTAAAAAACAATACGTTAATTTGTGACTCAGAATTAACATCGTGCATTAGATTGGACCAAGTAAATTTTTTGTTAAAATATTTTTATATTAAAAATTAAAAATGTGGGTTAAATTAACAAAAATGAAAAAGAAAAAAGAAACGTATTTGCCGTACCGTGTTCAAATTTATATTTTTATAAAAAATCAATTACATGCTTTTAGTTTGATATTTTGTTGTTGAAATTTTGTTTAGTTTGGTTCTGTTTATTGTGTCTATTGAAATTTAAGGGATTTACTTATAAAAGTAAATAAATATTTACAAATTAATTAAGAAATTAAGAATTTTTTTCCTTTTTTTACTTAATAATATCATTTTGTTTTTGTTATTATTTAGCTTGCTATTCTCAGTATAACATGTTACTTACTACCGCTAATCATTAAAATTTTTTTATTTATTTTATTATCTTCTTTTTACCTGTAATTTTTTATACATTTCTGTATTTTTTAAGTCTTTCTTTTTTTTGTAACCTATGTAGACAGGTCTTAAACCCTTAAAATCACTTGTTTGCATTTTATTTTTTTACAATTACTTTTATATTATTTATGGTCCTTTTAATTTTATTTACCTACAGGTTTCACTATGTGCAAGGATTTGTGTTGGCTTCACATTTTGTAAAATTTCTTTTGTTAAACTTGTGCCTTTGTAAATGATTTATTTATTAATTCTTTAGTCTGTTGAAGTATAAAAGCAATAAAAAACTATATTTTTTTAGTACTTTAACTGTTGTAATTAGTTGTAAAAAAGCTGGATTAAATATAAATTTCTATAAAAAAATAATTATTACCTTTAACTCTTAAGCACAGGGCTTAAGTTCTAGACTTGTCAGCGGTGACATCTATTTGACGGATTCTAAAAACGTCGTTAGCAAGACAGCATGTCCCTTGCTGCTCTGCGATTACCTTCAGCTGAACGACAGTGTTGGTTACTAGGACCGTTAAACAAATCATCTACGAAATATAAACTGAAGAAACAAAATTAATAAAAAAGTGGAAAAGTCTGATTTCAGAAAAAGTTTACTTAAAGTTGAAAAGTTGCCATTTTTATAGTCAACAGTAAAGTTTAGTTATTGAGTTCTAAATATTGTTTGCTTTCAAAATAAAAGTATATATATTTTCAACTTTCTTCAACTTTCTTTTTATATTTCTTTTTGTCATTTCGTTTGTAATTTATACAAAATCCATATTCTGAATTCTTTTGCAAAGCTCATGTCTCTCCATGTAAGTGTTGAAATTAAGTTTTCGAGGCACTAGATCAGCTAGAAAATATTTAAGTACGCTAGTCGATCAGACATAGTGTCAAAAAGGGTGCTGGTGGAAATCAGTAAGATCAGTTCTTGCCCTTGGGCTGGTGGTTATGGCTTCTGGACCTAGTAACACCGGGGTGAAACCCTGTGGGAACGGCTCCAGTTTAAGGTCATAACTATCTCCGTCCCGTTAAAACCCTGGCAGGCCTCATAGTACGTTCGATACCCGTCACCGTTAAGTTGGTGGTGTAGGTTTGGTTGAGTTTACTCCCAATTAGCAACGGTCTGGCTCTGAGCACCTGTCCCCATGAAGGCTGGTGCCAACCCTCGCATGGCCTCCCTGCTTGCATAGATAACCATGGGACCTTTGAGTTGACTACACATACGGGTGGAGATAGCGGCTATGAGTGGGGACCCATTTCATATGGACAAAACTTTAATTTCAAATACAAAAAAGACCACAAAGGCCAACCCTAAAAGGGAGCCGGTTGTATTGCAAAGGCAAAAGCCGGCAATCCACAAACAACCTTCGTCTGTGACCTCTACCTCCAGACCACAGCTGGGCGCAGCGACTCTGCTGTCTGCCTCGACATCCCGCACCGCAATCCCCAAGGGTTGCGTAATGCCCCCTTTGAGCACCACAATCACTCCTGCTACAGAACAGAGTGAAAGAGGGGCTCCCCCGCATATTGGTTCAACTACTGATGTAAGGGCATTGGTTAAGCCAGCCCAAACAAATGGAAGTGTGGGCCCTAGCACGTCCTCCTCTTCTCGTGCACACATCAACGCGTCGACGCGGGCGTATAGGACCAGGAGATCTGCCTACCGGATCCTGCAAAAGTTTGGTGGGCAAGATCCGAACACTTTGTCTGAGAAGGACCAGACTAAACTTAAATGGGCCAAACAGAACTTGGAGTCTCGCCCTCCACCTAACTTGGCACCTCAGAAACGACAAAGGTCGGCTGAGGAAACCGCTACGTCATCTCCTCAACTGCCTAAACGGCCAAAAACTTTATCATCCAAACCGGTGTCCTCACGTCCTCTTAGCGATATAGTTAAGGACAGCCTCGTTTTGGCCATAATAGACACTAGTAAAAGTGACGGGACTATATCTCCAGATAACTGGAGGTTAGTCCAAGCGGCTCTTCGCAGTGTCTATAAGGACATAATTTCAGCCAATCCTGGCCCCTCCCCCTCATGCCGTGATGCGGGTTGGTATCAGGGGCATGTTAAATTGATCGCTTGTGCTGATCAACGCTCAGCGGACCTGTACAAGCAGGCAATTGACAGCCTAGGTGAAATCTGGTCGGGTGCTAAGCTCTTAGCTGTATCCAAAGACCAGATTCCGAACCGTCCAAGATCCTTCGCCCGAATCCCGGCAGATCCCTCCACTCCGGATGAAATTCTGGAGCTGATTAAACTCAGCAATAAAGAGCTGCCTACGGCCGACTGGAAGGTCGCTAAAGTAAGCGAGCCAAAGGGCCATTTCCGTGACGCTATCATTGTCATCAACGACGAGTCCCTCGCCCCACTTAACGCCTGTAAGGGGGAGATCAAATACGGTTTCGACTCGATCTCTCTCAGGATCTATAAGGGGGATAATATAGGGAAATATTCTAAACTTCCCACGGAACCTCTGGTACCAGAGGTTACCGCCGGACGGACTGAACCTTCACAATTGGCTCCGGCCTCCATGTGCGGTTCAGATATGTCGGATGACACAAGAAGTGTCATCTCTTTATCTGAGTTTGCTGGCGACTTTTTCCGGCAAATGAGTCTCGGATCCGAATACCTGGCAAAAAGCGAGGAATCAATCCTGTCTGAGGGAGATTCCGACGCTACCCTTACGGCCAAAAATAATGATGATGAGGGTTGTGCAAATTAACCTTCATCATTCCATCGCTGCTTCTGCGGCCTTACTCCTCCGCCTGTCACAGAAAGGAGAGGATATTGTTCTCGTCCAGGAACCATGGGTTATTAATGATCGGGTTTCTGGACTGTCTATGGATGGCTACAAAACTGTCTACAGCACAGGTCAAGGTAAACCCAGGGCCTGTATTATGATTAAGTATAATATTAACGCTATCTTTCTTCGCAGATTCAGTGACAGAGACAGCGTTGCCATAGCAGTGGAGACGGGCTCGAAGGATGTCTGGGTGGTCTCCAGTTATATGGCCCATGATCATGGTAATTCTCCACCACATGATCTGCTAAAGCTTCTGGTTGCAGAGGCTAACAACAGTCAAACGCCGGTCATCATTGGGGCCGATGCTAATGCTCATCACCATATGTGGGGCAGCACGGATGTCAATGAACGGGGTGAGTCTCTTTTTGATTTTATATTATTGCATGACTTAAGTATTGTCAATAGGGAAGCGAACCTACCTTCGTCACTTCGAGTAGAAGGGAGGTTCTCGATCTTACCTTGACAGGTGGTGGCTGGTCTGATATTGTCAGAAATTGGAGTGTCTCTCAAGAGTGCTCCTTTTCTGACCATAGGTATTTATCTTATAAGTTAGATCTAGGATCAGTAGGTTCCGGAGTGTCTCACTCCTACATAAATAGGAAACAAACGGACTGGAATAAATTTCGGTCCATTTTAGAGCTTGGCCTAAGGCCTGCTCCCTTCAAGATTAATGAACACTGCGATATTGATCGGGCGGTTGAATTCTTAACCTTGCAGATATGCTCTGCGGCGAAAGCGGCCTGCAATCCACCGAAGCCAAGGGGTAAACCGAAACCCCCTTGGTGGAATACGGAGATTGCAGAGTTACGCAAGGAATGTAGAAGACTCTTTAATAGGGCCAAAAATAGTGGAAACTGGCTGCCCTACAAGGATAAACAAAGGGAGTTTAAGTATGCCATACGTAGATCCAAAAGAGACTCATGAAAAACTTTTGTGGCAACATAGAAAGCTCGTCCGAAACCAGCAGGCTACGCAGGATTCTTAGCACGTCCCCGAGAATTATTGAGAGTATTCAGAAGCCGGACGGTAAATGGACGGACTCTGTAATCGATACCTTGGAGACGCTGCTTGATACTCACTTCCCTGGTAGTGAAAGGATTGACGAAGCGATGGGGATTGTGAATTCCGCGTCGGTTTTTCCAGCCACTTTCCGGGTGACCAATGCTCACTTAGAGTGGGCCATCATGTCGTTTGATGCCTTTAAGTCTCCTGGGATTGACAATATCATTCCAGCGGACTTGCAACATGGCATGGAACTTATTAAACCATGGCTATTGCAAATCTACAATGCTTGCCTGGAAAATACTTACATGCCCATTGGCTGGCGTGTAGCCCGAGTTGTTTTCATCCCTAAAGTGGGGAAGACATCTCCTATTAAACCCAAGGACTTTAGGCCCATAAGCCTGTCGTCCTTTTTACTCAAAACGCTGGAAAGGATTCTTGATCTTCAGATCAGGAACTCCATTAATCCCGCGCTAATTTCTAGCTCGCAGCATGCCTACACGAAAGGGAGATCTGTGGAAACAGCGCTGCATGTGTTATTATCCGATGTTGAAAAGTCCCTTTCAAATAAGGATTTTACGCTTGCAGTGTTTCTTGACATAGAAGGAGCTTTCAATAACGTCTGCCCCAATGCCGTTATAAAGGCCCTCTTGGATCTCGATCTTGATGCAAATCTGGTGGGATTCATTGCGCAACTACTGAAGACACGTATCATCACGTCCACCTTGGGAAATGATCACGTTGTAAGGGTAGTAAAAAGGGGCACTCCACAAGGTGGCGTATTGTCTCCCCTTATCTGGAATCTGGCAGTCAACACGCTGCTACGGCAACTGGACCAAACGGGTAATAGGGTGATAGCTTATGCTGATGACATTGCTATCGCAGTCTCTGGGAAGTACCTGTCAACACTCACAGAACGGATGAACTATTCGCTTAATGTTCTGTCTAAATGGTGCTGCGACTTTGATCTTACTGTTAACCCCGGCAAGACGGAGGTTATGCTCTTCACACGGAGATACAAGATCCCGAATTTTACTGCACCTAGGCTGACTGGCATTGTGCTTAGTGTAAGTAAAAGTGTGAAATACCTTGGGGTGATACTTGACCCCAAACTTCAATGGAAGGCAAACATTGCCGAAAGAGCTCGGAAGGCGACCTGTGCGCTCTATCTCTGTCAGAGAGCTCTAGGACCAAGATGGGGCCTTCAGCCTCGAATCATCTCCTGGCTCTACAAGGCAGTTATAGGGCCAAATATTCTCTATGGAGCTGTGTTTTGGTGGCCCGCTCTTGAGAGATTGGTCAACCAAAAGCCTCTTGACAAAGTCAGGAGAACAGCCGCCATTTTGATTACTGGGGCTCTTCGAACTACTTCGACAAAGGCTCTGTTTGCTCTTCTCCACTGGTTACCCACCAAACTTCTGGCATTGCAACAGGCTAAATGCTGTGCAGCCAGACTTAACGCCCTCTCACGCTGGCTCAGGCTGGACATAGGGCACTCTAAGATTATCGATCGGGATGTTCCACTGCCATCAATGGTGGACTACATCTCTTCTACTCCCGCTCTGGACCACGGGTTTCGAATCCATATTCCAAATAGGGAGTCTTGGGTCCGTAACGAAGTGGTCGTGAGTGGTACTGTTGACATCTACACCGATGGCTTGAAACTGGACGACAGAGTCGGTTGCGGAATCTTCTCCAATCATCTTGGACTAAGACTCTCCCTCAGGCTCCCTGACTACTGTAGCGTCTTTCAAGCCGAGGTAATGGCCATTCTGAAAACATCTGAAATAGCGCTCGGGGACGATCTTTCTGGTCATGCTATTCGGATATTTTCGGACAGTCAGGCGGCAATCAGGGCGCTTGCTGGTGCATATAGTACATCTAAGCTAGTCCTGAGTTGTCGCTCATCACTGAACACTTTATCGGAGCGATCACAGATTGACCTCTTTTGGGTCCCTGGCCACAGGGATATCCAGGGCAACTGTGAGGCCGATGATCTCGCAAAACAGGGCACATTGCTTCCTAATGTCTCCCGCTACCAGATATTGGAATTCCTCTGGCAACGGTGAAAATGGCCATAAAGAACCACTATCTAAATTTGGCTCACAAATTATGGGTAGATGAAAGTTCCTGCTGTGTCTCCAGACAACTGTGGACTACACTGGACCTCAAGCGGACCAAGCAGCTACTCAAACTGGACAGAAAATCCATAAGTATCACGGTCTCTGTACTTACTGGACACTGTCTAATAGGTAGGCATGCGGAAAGACTTGGTCTGCCTTTTAATGATTTCTGCCGCAGTTGTTGCTCGGAGGATGAGGAAGAGACCGTACTGCACCTCCTGTGCCACTGTCCATCCCTGGCTCGAAGAAGACTAAGAATTCTGGGCTCTCCTTTCTTTGGAACTCTGACGGAGCTATCATCCCACTCTATAAGGGACATAGCGAAGTTCATCCGTGAATCCTCATGGTTCTCGGCTGGGTAATGGGAGTCATGCCGCCTTCTTTGTGGTATCACAACGGGCCGTTCGTTTGTGCTCAAGTGAGCTTCGTCGCGAGAGGCTGCCACTCCTAACTAACTAACTAACTAGGATATCATTATGGGTATTATTTAAGGGATTTTGAAGAGATCTTTAAGGAAATACCAAAGTTTTTAAATATGTTTAACCCATTAAGAGCCGATGGCCATTTGATGTAATTTTTTTTAATTTTTTAATTCTCTGTCACCTCTATATTCGTTTTTTTGATTGAAATTATTTCACTAAACTAGATTTAGGTAAATGGTAAAGGGTATATAAGACTTGGCATAGCACTCTTACTGGTTTTTTACTATAGTCTAAAAAGTTCATAACATTTTTTAAGATTAAGAAGATTTCTAAGAAAACCCAATTTTGGTGTAATACTAAGATTAAAGATCGTTATTTTCAATTAATGAAATTAATTAGTAATCGAAATAACAAATTCAGTGATCTGGTAAAAAGTTAACTACCAAATGAATGAAACTAAAATTGAACCCAGAGAGAAAATATTATTTATTAAAAATTTTATTGTACGTCTTGACCTAGGAATATCATATATAGTAGGATCTATTAAATCGAATAATAAATAACATTTTCTTATCGTTTTAAGTTCTTCAAGAGCCCAAGATTTTCTAATTTGGCTCCGCTCCAGCAAATGGTAGGTTGTCCATACTCAAACCTCAAAATGGCTAATTTCTCTGATATGCATACATAAAATTTTGTTAAAAATCGTTTTACTCATTTAGGATTAGCGGAATTATTTCCATCTTATCCCAGTTTAAGCAGTCGTTTGATACCTTTTAAAACAAAACAAGAATTTCTCGGCTTTGTTTTACCATTACTGACGACAATTTTTTAAATTTGTTTTCACTAAATTATGTATTTACCGTCATAAAGTATTAATTGAAAAAAAAAAACCTATTTTAATTTTCTTGTCATTTGACAGGTTTCAAAATTAAGTATTCAATTACTGCATATAATATAGGCTATATTATGGCTTTATAATCCTAACCACGTTAGCCTCACCCCACCTTTTAGGAATAGTAGACGCTTGACACATTTTAATGTAAGAAGTTTGTCTTTATCCAAATTTTTCCAATAAAACTCGTTAACGCTTAATTATGCACATCGTCATCTTTTGGTTATTTGTCAATTCTCTTGATGCCCTTGGCTGCAGTAGTCGTCGTACGAGTAATACGAAGCCGGACACTTCTTAAAGTGTGGTTTTTAATACTTCATCACTTGCTTAATTTTCCGCAGAAAACAAATTATGCGCTAAAACACTACATCTTATTTTGCTCCGAAAAGCAAAAATACAATTAGATTTCTCTCAGCTTCTTTATTTGAATACCTTAATTGTATATTTCTCTATCTCGATATACATAGATGCCTAAGCGCAATGCAAGTTGTTTATTATTGCATTTATGTATATTTTGACAAAATGCTTGCACTATTTTCCTTAATCTTATTAATAATCTTGTATCTACTTAGCTACCATCTATGCAAACAGTTTATTTAGCTTAAACAAGTACGTGAGGATATTTTTTTTGCATTCATTACTATCCATCGCTAGTTGGAAGGAAATTTACTTCCTCACATTGTTTGTATGTATGTATGTATTTTTCTCCATTTAATATTTCTATTGCGTCTGCCAATTGTCAGCTACTAAACAAAAGAGGAAATTAGTTTTGTTATCCAACGAACCTACACAAAAAAAAAAAAAATAAAAAAATAATAATAATAATAAGCAAATAAATAACTATTATTAAGAGTACAAAAATTTTGTTAAAATTAATGGGAATCATTAAATAACGTCTTCTTATCCGGACAACTTGCAAATTCTTAAGCATACCTAAGTATGCTGCCCGAATTTGAAAATAATAATATTCTTAATTTTTTCTGCATTCTCACTTTATTTCCTAGCAACTTTAATATACAATAAAAAAACTACCAGCAATTTAGCAAAGTTTGAAGAACCAAAAAAAAAAGTTATATAATAAAAGCTGTTTTCCGTCAAACAAATTGATTTGAGGCTACGGCTAAGTTAACTGCACCAAAACATTACAGGAAGGAAATGCCAACAGAAAACAAAATATATTTGAAACTACAAATTGCTTAACACATAAAAATAAAAATAAAAATTTACTACATTCTCCGGACACCAGTTAAGAAAATCTATATTCTTGCAGGCAACAAAAGTAAAGAATGATAGAGTCCTTAATCTATACAGCGTATAAGACAGCAAGTCATCAGGTACTTAAGTCCATAGTGCCATTTGACTTAAAAAAATGGTTTTTTATTATAATTTAAAATTTTGCAAAATGTTTATTTTTTACTCTAAGAGTTTTCTATGCATTATTAAGATACGAGTTTTTTTATATTTGAACATTTACATGTATAAAGGTTGATAATTAAAGATTCAACTTTTTATGCAGAAAAGAAATTTCATTTTATTATGATTTTTTTATTAGAAGAGAGTAATTTAGTAGAATTATGGTTTTAAAATACAAGTCTAAATTATAAATTAAATAATTCGCCTTAAATGATAACATCAAGCTGTCTGAAATACATCGGCCGCTAAAAGAGAAATTTTAGTTTTTCAATTATAATTGCTGCAGTTAAAATTTTTATTAAAAATTAATCAACCCTTAAATTGAGAACAATTTATTATTTATATATTTAGTTATTAAATAACAGAAACAATTATTTATGTTACAAAAGTACAAACGCTAGCTGCTAGGCCCATCGGCTCTTAATATGTATATAATATGAACAAAAATACATAGAGGAATTATTAAACAATTTTTTATTTATTTATTAACAAACAGATAAAATAGATGTTTTATATTCTTAATTACATAAATCGGGATATTGGTTAATAAAATACCTTCGGTATTCTTTGTTACATAGCTATCAAAACTTTGTAGAAGAATTTACGGCTGCAATTTTTTTGGTATTTTCCTACTGGATGTTTAATATTGGATCTACCAGATTATGTATATTGCCGGGTTTAATGGCTGATAATTGAGCCGCCGAAAAGCCGACAAAATCGGCGGCGGCATGGCTTATAAAATCTTATTCATGGCGCGGCTAGCCGCAGTCACGCCGATACTACTCCCTCCACTTTAAGGCTTAAGTTTGTAATTTCTAATATTAAAAAATTGTTCACAAATTCTTGAGGATGTTCTTTTAAGAAAATTAAAACGTCAGGAGAAATTAATTCGGCATTTCTCATTATTCATCGTTAGCACTCTTCAAATATATCTCTACCTTGTTTAGGCCGTGTACATTGTAAACAGCTTCTATTTAACCAACGAATTGATAAATAAAAATACGAAGAATATTTAAAGTCAAACAATATTAGTATGATTGTTTTTGTTGTTCTCTTTCGCAAATCGTTATACATATATACTTTTTCTTGCCCTATAATCATCGTCGCTTAAGTCACGAATGCAATCTTTTATCACTATTCTTCCATATTATTTTCTTCGAAGATTGGAGATGTTGTTCCAGTACTATACTGACAGCTATGAGGTTAGTATAAGAATGTGCTCTGCTTTGCCAGTAATATAATTTTTAATTTATTAAAATTGTTAGTTGAACGGTGTAAGAGAAATTCGTGCTGCTAGAGATAAACATTTTGAAAGCCAAGCAAAACACCAGTCCTCCAATTACATAGGCGATATTCAGTCAGTGCACGGCAGGGTTTCGATATCTAAACCGGTCTGTTACTCATCAGCCATATAATTCTATCATTCATGTAGGTCAGCGGCTCGAGCCTTTTTCCCCTGTGGGGTCACCAATACTCCTTATGCAGGTCGCTAAAATTATGCAACGGAATTTAAAATAAATGAAAACATTAGCAATAAGATTACCCAAAGTGTGCCTATTTCTACGAATCCAACAAATAATATGAAAGTTATATTGAAAGCACCAGCTTTAGCGCTCATTCCCCTCATTAATGGGGACAAAGACTTTTCATTATGAGAGGTGGAACAACTCCAGATTCAAAGAAGTTTAAACTTCTCTTAAACTTGGTGTAGACTTGCATTCAAAAAAATAATAATGGCTTGTCCAATTACTCTTCATTTCAAGTACCGAAAGTTTTTTAAGAGCATAATAACGGCTAAAAATTTTGCGCCGGTAGCAATTGACTGCTTATAGTTTTTATCAATTTGCTATTTTTATCTAGAATTGAATGAAAATTTTTTATTTAAGTTACTATTCCTTATGATTGAAGCATTTAATATGTATCTTTCTTTACAAGACCATAAGTAGCTGCCTAACTGGCTAGAGTGTATACTGCTTGTAAGTGGTTTATTTGCTGATTGTGTAGCAAAAATATTTGGAACAGAAAAAATATACAAAGTAAATTATGAACTGAAATAAAGAGATTATTTTATTTTGAGGTGGAGATTAATATATTATAAGCCATAACAAAATTACTACATATATCTGTTCTCAATACACAATTTGCATTGCATAATTAAAATAAAATAAAAATAAATGAGTAATTCTTAAAAGCAAAACTAATTGGTCTTTCTATTTTTTATCACTTTAAGTTTTTGGGTGAAATTTTTGTATCCGTTAATAAAAAATAGGTAACTTTCGAAACACGCAGCCAAAAGATGAATTGATAATGAAAATAATTGTTTACAAGATGCCTCTCCAAATTATACATGCATTAATCTGTTATTAGTAAATTTGTATTCATATTATTCCCTTTCCATACATTATAATAATTTATTTAAATTCCTGCTTGGCATACAATTGAATTTTCAATTTAAATTTACACAATCCTCTTGGTGGCTTAAGTTCTTGTCATTAGGTTTGGCATCAAATGATTATCAAAGGGCATAAAATAACAAACACAATTATGCTATTATTGAAGCTGTTGTTATTACTGTTGCTTGTTGCATTTTTACATTAGATGTTGCCCATGAATAATCAAATGTGATTTTATGCATTCAAAAACAATTTCTAAGAGCAACAGCAACTACAATAACAAGCAGCATTATAAGGGATAACAATAAATAAATACAAGTGCTATACTTCTTGTACTAAACATGCTTGCCCAACATTCTCATCTATTTTAATAAGAGTTTTTGTTGTTGGTTAACTGTTTATTTGTTGCATTTTGATGGTGTCAGAGGTTGTACCATTTTACATAAAATTGCTGCTTGTTATTGCAACACTGTTGCTGCTATCTACAACATCATCGTGATCACGACAAGTCACTACCAAGAAGATAACAGAAACATGGACACTTATGAGCAAAAACATTAATAAATACATGGACATACTTAAACATAAATGTAAATTGTATTGCATGTTTTCCATTTCAAAAACAAGAAACTGAAATGAATTTATAACAAGACATTTTCCTATGAATGAGTTAAATTATGAAATGCTTTTTATGAACAATAATAATTAGCTGTTCCATTTTGCTCAAGACAAAAAGGAAGTTTATAAGTTTTTTAAAACCTGATTTAAATTAGAATTTAATGAAAGAGGAAATAGGAGAAAGGGAATGTTAAAAATATTAATATGAATTAAATGAAATTAATTTCAGCTTCAGCATGATATTTTTAAGGTTTTTAATATATGTGTTCAATAATGAAATATTTCATTCTCGGCATCTTAAGCAGTATATAAAGCGTTGGTGTTTTTTTTTTAATAAAAGAGCCAAATATACATTAAAATATGAATTACAGGAAAACCCGTTTATTTATAATTTTGAATATTCATACTTGTTATTATAACGGTCAAGGTATTTGACATTCTGTCCAATTATCAAGCATTTTTCTATAACGGTTCAAAAAATAGGCCTATATAGGTTAATTTACGTCGCTTATGGGACACATTTTAATTTTTAGATTTATTTTTAAATTGCTTTTTGTTATTGGTAGCTAAAGTATTTTAAATTGATGCCATTCAGGGGTAATAACACACGTAAAAAATAAGAGTGTTGTACAGGGACACTCTTTCGTTTTTAGAATTATTAATTATTAAGCTTTTTTCAAATAAAAAAAAACTTCAAAATCGGTTCAGAAATTACTGGGTTCTACGGTCACAAACATAGAAACAACATTAAGACGAATTGATGAATTTCTTTTTTTGAATTTGGCTCAAAACTAAAATTTGCAGAATAAAAACTATATTAACAATTCTTCAAACCCTATAATAGAATTATAATAATTCTTGCTACTCAACTCTCGGAAGGTTAGCGTAAGTCTTTGAATTTAGCATGAAGGCAAAGTGAGGCTGAAAATTTAAATAAATTTAAATTTATTGATACAGAAGTACGGCGTTCCTAGGAGGGAATTCCTAGAAAAATTTTGTGTCAATTCGTGTGAAACAGGAAATTTAAAATAATTAGCACTTTAAAAACATACACTGACTGTTTTTCGAAAATTGTACTTGTGACATTTAAAAAATTTCAAATATCTCGTTTTGTGTGAATTTTACTACATTTATACATCTGTAAATGAAATGTTTTTGAAAAATTTTGATGTTGGTTTACAAGGTAATTGATATGGAATACAAGACCCCAATTTAAAAAATTTTTGTCTGTCTGTGTTTTCATAACGTAAAAACTGTTGAATGAATTTAAATAAAATTTTGTGAAGAGGTCCTTTAAAATCTTTGTTTAAATATAGAACACTTTTTATTGCATAAAAATATGTCATTTTGTAGAGAAACCGGAGGTACCAATGTGAAGTTATCCTATTTTATCAGTATAATGGTACTAAAACATTTGTCAGTATTTAATTTATATATTTAATTTTTTATGTGGTAAAGATTTAGCACCGATTACAGAATTCCACAACACACGTTTAAAACACATTTTTCTAAATTTTAATTTTAAGATAATTATAAATGATAAGCAGGCGGTGTCGTGGGCACTGCTAGTTAGATATAAAACAGAACAAAATACGACTAATTTGTTTAAAAGGGATTCTGAGTTTTTCGAACATGAACATGGATAATCTTTATAACGCATTGTTGACTACAAAACCTACCTTAATGGAAAAACGAAGAAGAGAAGCAACAGTATGTCTAGTAAATTGTTAGATGTAGAAATCCATGTATTTCAAAAAATAATTTTAGTATTTTTATCTTTACTATCTCTGGTTTTATAAACTGTAAAGTTATTACTTAATTGTTATTTTTATTGTTTGTTTACATTTTAATAAAATTATGAATTTTTTAGTAATATTTTATTAAATATATATGTTTTCTTTAAGAATTGCTTTTTTCCTACAAATACCGGGAAAACCCCACACCCTAGTTGCGGGATATCTTAATTTTTTAATCTAATATTGTGTAGAATATAATCACGAGCCGTGCTATGTAAGGTAATATAGGTATTTTTTGAGAACTTATAAATCAGTTACATGACCTTGAATATACAAATTATATTTGCCTTTCTTCTCACCCATTCTCCGATATGAACATGTAAATGCGACATCTTACTGAGCTCTGGTCTTAATATTAATATAAACATAACTGAATGAACACAAAAAACTCAAACATCTTTACAATTGATAATGTGCTTCTGAGGGTGTTTAATTGTTTTTGCTACCTCGGAGCAGTCATCATAATATTAGACGTTCCGGGTCTATGGCCAACTTAACTAGAGATATAACTCTTTGACTCTCTCCCCCAGGGTTAAACTAAATATCTACCTCAACGTCCAATTTACATTATTATACGGACAAGAATTGTAGAATGCAGCGCCTTTTGATATGCTTGCCTTTCGAGTTTTTATAAATTAATGCTTTAGTAGAATTTTGTGATCCTGTTGGCCACAAAGCATATAAAACAACATACTATGACTTTAAACAAAGCATCCCCATAACTACTAAAATAAAAAGGCGCAAATTTAACTGTTTTTTTTTCACAATACACAGTTATGGCCAGAATAGTGAACAGCCGTAGAAGAGGCTGACCAGAACACACATGGCGAAGATAAAAAGAAATTGATTCTTTAAACGCACAAATGTGAAAAACATCACTAAACAGCTCCAGGTACATTTACTTATGTTTCCTAGGAAATATGGAATAAATAAATGTAATTCCTTAAAATAAAATTGAAATTGTAATACACAGTTTGTTAAAATATAAATTTCCAACATGTAACGGTTCCAAAATAAGTCCATATATATAAAAAATGAATCACCTGTGGAGACACTTCTTAGTTTCCTTATTATCATTTTATAGCTTTTGTTGCAGTAGACACAAAATAGTTTTTAAGTATTTGACTAGAAGTCAAATCAGGTAAATTATGGAACAACCTTAGTTTTTAAAATACATTTTTTATGACTTTCTCTTCTTGCTTTCAATAGCGATGTGTGGGAGCTTCTTTCATTTAAAAGAAAATCGGTGAGTAGTGAGAGCACAGACCGTTCCTTTTTTTTAATGTTGAAAAAAGGATTCATTAACGCTTTTAGTCATTGACCTTTTCTTTGAAATTTTCTCCTGTTTTTAAAGAAGTGTTACAAACTTGAAGACAGATAGGATACTTTGATTAGACCAGAATATAAAACTTTTAAGATATCCTCACAAGAAACAAAACAATCAAAACATATCTTCTCCTTCACTAAGTATCTATTGATCTCTTCATCAAGAAAACGTTGTTCTGCTTATTCATACAAATAATTTGCAATTTCTGCACGACTTAGTGTATGTTTCTCCTTCATTATATCTGTGGCTTTGTTAACTAAGGTTTGAAGTCTCTTGCTTAAAAATGTAATAACCATTTTGTTGCTCACAGAACGGGATAAAATTAACCATGAACTTGTTCCTTACTTCTTAATTGATTAACTTCAAAAGTGATCCCGGCAATTTTCTCTTGAATACGACAAGAAAAACAACTTAGTTTTATTTGTTGATTTTAAGGGATTTCTTTTCAGAATTTGCTATCTGTATTAGAAAATAAAATAAAATATATTTATTTTTAACTTTCACTAAAATTCTTTAACCCACCCTTCCAGATCTATGACTTTTTTCCAAATCGCTTTAAAAACATATTTGGCTCGGTCTTAATTTTCTCCATATTATTAAGAATTAAACTTTCCTTAAGGTTGTAGTTTCAAAAATATTAACTTATAATCTATTGTGTCTTCTACCTTTTTACAAAGGCTCCCACAATGCTATGGAAATATAATTACTCCAATGATACCAACATCTTTTAGCCTTTTATTATTAATACTTTTAAGCTTTAAACTTGACGCCTTTGAAACATTTAATGTTCTACTAAAAACAGTCATTGATTTTCTCTAAAACGACTCTTTCACATTACAAATCAAATCAGAAAAATTTCGCTCGGCCTGTGTATTTTTGATTTAAACATATTTTTACAAAAGCAATCTTCAAACTGACACTGTCAAACAACCAACAGCAACACTATCAAATTATTGATATTATTTTTATGTTTTTATTTTGCTTTTCGTCACAGGTTAATATTTTTTAATTCTCTTAATGCATTTTTATTTAGTGTATTTTTTAAATTATATTTTTCCTTTGTATTCTTATACAACACTTTCAAGGCATTGCATAAATTTATCGTGTTTATTTGAATATACCTAAAATGTCTTGTGTATAAGTTGTTTTAAGTTTTTTTTTTCGCATATGTATATTGTCGGTACTGGTTATATATATTTTATATTTTTGCTTCTAATAAGAATTTCCTTTGAACATATTATTAATACTTGCTGTCTTCGGATACTGATATAAAAGAAATAAAACAAATGAAAATGTTTGTTATTTGAAATGAAAATATTATCTACACATGAAAAAACTGTATATCCCAAAGGATAAACATGCAAGTTTTTTTATGTAGATATGTTTTCAGAATATACTAAGCTAAAAGTTTTTAAGTATATTTAAAATAAATATGCAAAATTTGCTGTTATTTGGGATATGAAAATAGTTTGCAGTTTTAACCATTTTTGTTCCTAGAACAATGTATGTAGGTATGTAGGAATGTATGTTTGTCTGCATATCATATTTCTTTCTTTACATAAGATATAACTTAATTTAAAATAAAAGCACTTTTCTTTGATACACCCAGAAAACAGATTGATAAAAAATCGTTTGAAATTATTAAAATTTAACCACCAATATCATAATTTAATTTTTATTCCTAGCAATTTATAATCTTGATATAAGTTCTATATTGAGAACAAAAGAATTATATTTGTAATTAATAGTCAGTTGCAAGAATCGTTAACTCGATCGATTTATGCCTTTACTGTTATCATTTCTGTTAATTGGAGAAAGCAGCAAACTTATTTCAGCACATTAATTCGGATACTCAAATATTAGTAGTAAAAATCAAAGAATCGATTATGTTACTTTTAAAAATGAAATCTTAGTTGACATTGTAAATAAAAATAAAATAGAAATTAATACACAAAAAACAAAGAAAAAAATTAAACGATATTGTAGTTGAAAAAACTCAAGAAACTGATGAAACCGGCAACAAATTAGTCAAGTTTTTTAAAAGTTAGGTCCTCTTGAGTAAAAAAAAAATATTTCAAAAAATAATTTAAAAGCGTTTTGTTTAGCTTATATTGGCAAAAGGTATAATATTTCCGTATGGAAAGAAAAATGCAAGAGGTTTGCAAAAACAAGAAATCAAGGGGATGAAGTAGTGCTGAGGTCTTCACCTATATAATTTCTTACAACCTTATGGGTATCGATTGAAATTATATCTTAAATAAAAATTTATATCCAAATATAAATTTTTTTTGTTCAATAAACAATAATATTTTCTGGTGACTGCCTTCTTTCTCGAATTATTTTTTAAAACAGTTATGAGTACCATATTCATTCAGTCATTTCACTGGAATTTCTGATAATACTCACAACCGACAAAGTTCGATTGGCAACAAATTCGGTGGTCACAACGAATCTCTTTTCTCTGTGTACTAAAAGTTTGACGTAGTTAGATAAACAACTTTTTAATTATTAAAAAATTTTTTCTTTGTCATATTTTGTTTTCGAAAATACAAGACACTTTCTTGTAACTGCCTTTCAAGGAATTCAACTTTTAAGTGAATCATAGCGTTCCGTGGTATAATGACCATGATTAAATATAAATTAAAATAGACACATTTAATTCTTTATTTTTTTTATTTTTTTGAAAAGGAATAAAGCACTAGATATGTGATAAAGTTTTCCAGAAAGGCAGCTAAAAATGAAAGATTTTTTTAAGAGAGTTTTTTTTTCCAGCCCTAATCAGTTCTATGAAAAAGAAATTGCAATGCATGATAGAAGCAAATGATGGCCATACAAAATACTAATATTTTCTAATGTGTTTTTTTAATTATTTAGTTTTAACAAAAATGTCAACAATTATGCAAAGGGCTTCTTGACATCAAAAAAATCAGGTAGTGTTTGTTTTTGTTTTGCGTTTTTTTGTTTTATAATATTACAAAGAGTGTAAATAATTATAAATAAAAAAAACTTTACATTTTACAAAATAAAAAGCGTTTCTTTTTTTATACGAAATATGAAGATACAGGATTTTGTTTGTGTGTAAAGGTATTATTGACATACCGCATGTAAAATGTCAAAAGACAAATATTTTTAGCTCGAAAATGACACTTCAAGCGTAAAATATTACAGTGTTGTTGATTTGTTAGTTTTACACCCGGATATATTGATTTCATAAAGTACTTCTTCAACTTGGCGTTTTTTCGTAGAATAAAATAGGAAAATTTTGAAGAAATGTAAACAAATATATTATATTTTGCGTATTTGGGTTACGTACTTAGTACTGAAGCCTTTTAAATATTAAATAAATAAAAGAAGAAAAAAAACTGAGTGTAATTAAGTAAGTTTTTAATGACATTTAAATATGAGGAGTGAAGGATATAACATTATTTTTTACCGGCTGAATGTTTTTTTTAAGTAAAAAAATTTTGCATATTAATGTCTTGAGTACATTAAACGTTTCCAAATAACTTTTAAATGTAATCTAACCACTATAAGGTACTGTATCAATCAAAAGAGAAGAATGAAAGAGTGTACAAACTATTTTAAAAGTTTCTTTCTGAATAACAAGTTCACTTTTTAGCGTGCTAATAATCTATGTTATTCTTTAATAAAATTTAATTACTGAAGTTGATTATTAGTTAATCGCCTAACTTAATACGTCACATTTTGGAAAAGCTAAAGCTGCTTCTTGTAATTAAAATTTTGTTGACCAACAGAGAAGTAAGAAATATCAATGCTTAAGCAAACTTCTAATATTATTAGTTTCTGAATATTTTTAAATAAAATCACTTTAACTGGTCATGGATGGTAAAGCTTAAAAAATACCTATGATTTATATACCCTTTACTAAAAAAAGTGAAAAAAAACTAAGTTTGTCATTTCATTTGTAATTGACCCTTTAAAGTATATATATATATATATTTTGAATTCTTATGCACAGCGAAGACGATTGAGCCATAAAGATCTGTCCATCTGTCGGTCCGTGTAAGTGTTTTAATCAAGTTTGCCAAGGCACTAGACTAGATAGAGAAAACTTTAAAACGCCAATCGATCAGACATAGTGTCGAAAGATGTGTTATTGGAAATGTAATTTTTATATATCATTTGGAACTATGAGGTAACTCCCATAAAAAACAAATATGTGAGGCGAACTTTAAAAATTTTTTACAATAACAATATGGGCATCACTTAAACATTTTGAAGAGATTTTTAAGGAGTTATTTTAAAAAATGCTTAACCCATAAAGAGTCGATGGCTTTTTTATGTAAAATGATATATAGTTCTTTATTTTTTAGGTCTCTGTCATCGGCATAGCCAAATATAGCACTATTGTTTTTCCATTTTAATAAAATTTTTCTAGTATTTAACATTTTTTTTTTTTTTTTTTTGTTCAATAGTGTTTAAATAAGTATAAATATTAACTTTTGTATCCGGTCAAAAACAGAAAAAAACACTTTTTTTTACTTCAACTGTTTTATTATATACAACCTTTGCGTATATTCATGCTTCTTTAGATAAAACTCAAAGGAATACTACCATTTTTCTTACTTGTGAACAGTATTGAAAGGAAAACAGTAAAAGATAAGATTAAGGTTAAAGGCTCATCAAAAATTCCTTAAACGCTTTTCTTTACATTCTATTGAACAGAGAATTTAACGAGGGATGTAACAGAATTATTTAAGTACTTTGTATTGGAAAAAATAAAAAGCATTTCTAAATAGCTATTTGAAAAATATTAAGGCAACATAACAATATTATATTATAATTTTAGTTACGACAGTAATAGTAAATTAAACTTATTCTAGTCCATTTTATAAATTTATATTCGCAATAAAACTTTTGTGCTTTGAATATAAAATTTCAATTATACTATTTACATTGCTAAAAAAAAAAACTGACTTCAAGATGGACATACATTGGTTAAATTATATAAGAGAAAGGTTGTAAATTTCAAGGTCTGTCTATAACGGTTTAACAATTCGGCATAATACATCCAATTAAATCAGGTTTTTTAACACCCTTTAATTTATAATTTTTAATATTTACACATCTTATTATACCAGACGAATTAGTAAACATTCTGTATAATTTTTAGGTGTTTGTATATAAGGGTTCGAAATATAAGGCCACATCGGTAAAATACATTAATTATAGGAAGACCCTTTAATTCCTAAATTTAAACTTTAACCTGTTGTTACAGCGGACTTAGCAACACAGATTGTTTATCAATTTCAGAAGTCTGTCTACAACGGTTTCAAATTTGCCCACATACACTAAATTACGCCAACTATTAGGACACAATACTTATTTTTACAAAAGGATTGCAAAGTTCAACCGTCTGTCTACATTTATTTAAAAGAATGGTCCCAAGCATCAAATTAAATGAACTATTGGGACACCCTTTAATTTTTAATATTGAATGTTTATACTTGTTTTAATAGCGATCATAGTAATCGCCATTTTGCCTACTTTTAACGGTTTTTTATAACAGTTCAAAAGATAGGCCTTTATAAGTCAATCTACTTCACGTGTGGGGACAGTCTTTAATTTCTAGATTTATTTTTGTATTACTTTGTGGTATTGGGTGCTATTGTGATACGCAGTTTGGCACTCTTATGATTCCTAACACACCTAACAAAAGTTTATGTTGTATGGGGACGCTCTTTAAGTTTTAAAATTAAAAAGGGAACCAATCTGTAATCACAACTTTTCAAAAAAAAAAAAAAATATAGTACAAAATCGATTCAGAAACGACTGAGTTCTGCGGGCACAAACACAAAAACAGAAATATCCAGACATATCAATTCGTCCTCTTTATTTTTTTGGAAGTTGATTTAAAAATTTTAAGAAGCTGGTTATAATTGTATATAAACCTAATTATGTTTATAATTTTCAAAACTGCATCATTCAGTTGGAAAATACTAAATAACTTTAAAATTAATACGAGTTTTCTTAGTGATCAATAACTTTTAGATTTCTTAAAAGCATAAACAACTAATATGTTCTGCAATTTTTTTATGTTAAAGTACAGAGAAATTGTATACTAAATTGGTAAAAAATGTCCGTAACTAAAAGAAAAAATGAAATCATGACTGTCAAGGAGATAAACATAAATTTAAATTATTTTAAAAACTTATATATTACGTGCAAACTTTTCTTATGTTCGATAGATACTTCTTAACGTATTTTTTTCGTATTCAAATTTATAGTCCACTTACAAATTTACAATACGCTGAGTATAGAAAAAAAAAAAAACGTAAAATCGAATAAAATCAACGACTTTTAAATTGAAACACAAAAAATGCAAGATGGCAAAATAAAAATTATAGATAACGAAAATATAAATTTCTACTCACGTTAAAAAATGTAAAAATTTTACCACTTAATGTGACGCAGCCTTTCACTAGCTTCAAGTTATTTTAATAACCCAACCACTCTAATAAGCAAAAATTTTAACGTCTAATTCCCTTCAAAAATTTTAAGAAATAATTTTTTAAATTTTTTAAAAACTTAAAAGTTTCATTAAATAAGTTCTCAACTTATATAGTTTTCAAATAATAAAAAAATTATTTGAAATGTTTTTTGTCAAAATATCTGCAGTGTATTATCTTAGGATTCTTAAAATCAGATTTTAAATTTGTAATTTTTAAATTTGTACATTTTGTCCTCATAAAACACGGAGTTTATGTACAAAAGTAAGCAACTTTAACATACCAATATGTAAAAGCGTAACCATGCATCATGATTTCTTTGTCTCTTACAGCCCTTTATCTCTAGAATTGAACAGTTGGCCTCTCTAAATTTTTACAGGGAGTATAAACACAAGTACGAAAATTTAAAGAATAGACTTTATTTGAATTGTTATAGGCAGACGCGTCAAATTTGCATAGTGTGTGCAAAACTAGTAGTGAAGTGATGTTTCCTTACGAGGCCTTATTTTTGTATCGCAATAAGTAGATTCTTTTAGTTAAAGCTTAAGTACTTTTATGTCCACTATAAGAACAAGTGCAAGAAAATAAACTGAAAACTATATATATTTCTGGCCATGGCAACACTGAGTGCTGCCAAGTACAACCTAAAATTTCCATTATAAAATTTGTCATTTTTAAGCATAATCGTACTCAAAACGTTTTGACGTACGACCATTATTTGTGTTGTTTACAGTGACTTGAAAAAATTAATATAGAAAAAAATGGAATTAACTCGTGAACATTTTCGTGCCATCATTTTTCACAACTTTCGACGTGGATTATCACGACAAGAGTGCATTGATTAACTTAAATCTTTGTATGGCGATGAAGCACCATCCTATAGCACTGTGAAAAATTGGTATAATGAATTTAATCGTGGCCGAAGCTCGCTCAAAGACGAATTCCGTGAAGGTCGTCCAAAAGCGGCTGTTGTGCCAGAGAACATTGATGCCATGCGTGAACTCATAATGCAAGATCGACATGCGACATACCGAGAGATAGAGTCATCCTTGCACATTTCTTCCACCAACATATATTCCATACTGCATGAACACCTGGCCGTAAAAAAGGTTTGTTCTCGTTGAATCCCGCACAATTTGAAAGTCGCTCAAAAAAGGCTCTTGTCGATTGGTGCAAAGAAATGTTGCAAAAATACGATTGCGGTGCTTCAAAAAACGTTTATAAGATCGTCACAGGTGACGAATCATAGATCTATGCGTATGAGCCCGAAACAAAACAACAATCGACCGTGTGGGTCTTCAAAGATGAGCAAAATCCAACAAAAGTTGTTCGTGGAAGAAGCAAATGGTCGCCCGTTTCTTTGGCAAAACTTGTCATTTGGCGACTGTTCCGCTTGAGCAACGTAGGACGGTCACTTTTGAGTGGTACACAACAATTTGTTTGCCTGAAGTCATCAGAGAAATTCGAAAAACCAACAAGAGAAGGCGAATCATTGTTCACCATTACAATGCGAGCTCTCACACATCGGCTCAAACCAGAGCGTGTTTGAGCGGCCAAAACGTCGAATTAATAGGTCATCCGCCGTACAGCCCTGACTTGGCACATCAAGAAATAAAATGCGTGGTCAACGATTTTCGTCACCAGAAGAAGCTGTTAAAGTGTTCAAAAACCATGTTTTAGAGGTGTCTCAATCGGAGTGGAAAAAGTGCTTCGACAACTGGTTTGAGCGCATGCAAAGGTATAAAAATCATGCTGGAGAATACTTTGAAAAATAATAAAACCATTTTTGATTATAAATATTTGCATTTTCACTATTAGGCCAGAAATATATAGAGTAGCCCTCGTATATACTGTGTTTTCAAATTGTGTAACCTTAGTTTTTCAACCGTAGCAGATAGAAATTTAAGAACCTCACAGCTTGTACAAAAAAAAACGTTATAAAGATAAAACTTGTGAAATCTAAATTTTTAAATAAAATGCTGTTTTTAAATACAGGGCAAATTTTTAACGAATATGGCCGCTATAGGGACAATACCCTAAATGAGAAAAAAAGTACAAAATGAAATGGATTTCTTTACATTTTACGAAACTCTTTATTTATGAGTTATGCTTGCACTGGGCAGATATATTTCAATTATTATTTTAGCTCATACTCAGAAACCATTTTTGACTACCTTAGAAATGACCAATATCTTCGTGTACCAAATTTTCCTTAGTAAAGTAGCAATGAAACTACAGTATTTATTTGAATCGAAAACAAAATTATTTAAAAATTTTATCAGATAGCGATACATAGTGGTGTGGTCAACCATAGCTGGTGCAATATAAATTTTCATATTTTTTATTTTATTTATGCTTTTTTTATTTAATACGTTGAACTTATGTTTATTTGCAAACTTTCATTTATTAAAAAACTTTTTGCAACAAGTATAAATATGTTAGAAATGTTTTATTTATTTTTATATTAAACTTTTACTTTATTTATTTAAAAAAAGTATTGAGTTTTATAAATTTATTCAATATATATTGAATAAATTGTACAATTTTAAATCAAACATTTGCTTTACTATATTAAGAAGAAAAAGACAACAAAAAATAATTATTAAAAAAAAATCATGGATGTAAAATAATACTTTAGTAACAACACACATAAGGCGGCTTCTTCTTAAACAAAAGGATTTCTGTGTTTTAGTTAAAATCATTGTTGTGTTGCTTTTCCCCACAAGCGAGTTTCGCCTGTGTATGTGTAGTAAAACAGAATAAAAATAAAGTATGTTGTCCCACGTTGATCGTTGTTGATAGCATTTTCTTGCAAATTAAACAGAAGAATATAAGTTCAAATCCCAATATAACTTTGAGTACAAAGAAATGATGATGAGTTGATTAAAAGGCAAAAAAATTCTAAACGGGAGTGTAAAATTAATGTAGTCCTTCAGCCTCCTTTCTATTAAAGGCGCATGCTGTTTTGTTGATCTTTGCGTTTACGTCGATGTTTCTGAGGGAAAGTAGCACCGTTGGGCTGAGCTTGGAGAAGCCTAATGCAAGCAGATAATAAGCATTCAAATGCCGACCAGTAGAACTAGGACCATTATATCCGGTAGACTACGGGATTTATGCTCGGTATAACGGCTCTTATTGGGGACCTTTGCTTTATGTGCTGTTTCATGCTCAACCGTAGTGCGGTGGAGTTTATACGGTGATACAATTGCCAAGCAAAAAATAATAACCAGTCTTGCAAACCGCATGTTTGTGCGTATTAAGTTCTGTCTATAAACACAGATTATGAGTTGGTGATGGCACCTGTATATAAGAACGGCAGCTGAAAAAAAATATAATCGTACTATAAATCTCACCGGAGTCTAAGTAAGAAGGGAAAACTGCAACAGAACTCTGAGTTTCATTAAATAAACTGAAGATAGTGCGTTCAAATTTCACTAAAGCAACGAGCAGAGTGTTCTAAAATCTCCTGGATGTCACAGACAATAGTCCTTTGGATGACCGCGAAGGCTTTTAAGGGCGCTTGTTTACTAAATAAGAAATTGTTGGAGCAAATCTGGTCAAAATTACAAAAGCAGAACATAATAAGAATAAAAATTTAATTAAAAATTTAAAGTTGCAATCAAAAGAACACCTACCTTTAAAAAGAGATGAAAATAACACTTTTAAGTCAAATAATGAAAATATCAAAATTAATATTAAAAATGAATCCTTTTGTGAAATATTTGTCACTTATACATAATGCTGGAAGCGTCGCAATTCAAAAGACCAAAAGCTGGTAAGAAAAAACCTAGATTTTTATGAAGTTTTTGAGTTTTCCTACCTCAAGAGCTACAATTTTACAAAGGCTTCAGAAAACTTTAGTTAAAATTTAATTTAGTTTTTAAAATCAGCAACAGGCCATGTATGTGAAAGAAAATAAAACTTATTTCCAGACAGTAGATAACATTAAATAACTAAGAACTCTGTGTTGTTTTGAAAATATTGTTACTCTCAACCTTTATTAGCTAAATGTGTGCCAAACACATATCTTTTAGATTTAGATCAATTTATAAATTACTTCTCATCTTGTGCTAAATACTAATAATATTTCCACCACTTTTTTTAATATTACATTGGTTTATTCATTTCAGTGCACATAATACACACTTGAAAAAAAAAATATCTCAGACAGGTTTTAATTTCTCATTCAGATGAACGGTAAGCTTTTCTTTTTTGCAAACTGTGCTTATTTTATTTTTTTTTTTTTAGATAAATAAAACAGCAAAAATAAATGGTAAACAAGCCCGGTAATGCACAAATTTAACACAGGTGTTGATAATGAAAGAAATAAAAAAATATACAAAACTAAAAGTAAAACAAAATAAAAAAACTTTAATTTCAACATTTATATATTAAAAAACTTTAAGAGGAAACTATTTGAAAAGCAACAAAGTACATTCAACCATTTGTCTGACTTGCATTTAGAATTTTATTCGTATGTTTATTAAATTAATTTAAAATTAAGGAATTAATAGTTCAAACTATAAAAAGATGATTTCAAATAAACATCAGAGTTGAAGATACATTTTATCTTAATTTTTAGCTTAAAATTTAGTAAATTTAAGGGCTGTGTTTTAAAACCATCATGATTCGTAAAAACTAAATTTTTAACATACTGGTATTTGTTTTAGCAAAGGACTTTTTCCCTCACTAATACTCCAGATAAATAATTATAATTTTTCTTCTTATGAACAATACAATAAACAACACATGATGATTAAATAACGTTATATACTAAATATTCCCAGTGAGCTTTGCACGACTCTTCCTCCAATCCAGGACCCACTATTATGAAATTACTTGTTCAACAGTTCTCTACATAAGCGACAAAAAATTTTTCATTTTGTATTGAAAATACCGCGCTTACTGTCCTAACCCAGTAAGAAGTTTTTTTTTTTTAAATTAATGATCATATTCGAGTCTCTTGAACTAATACCAAAAGCATTAGTAACTGTAAACTTACATATTTTTTATATGGAAGGCATATTTCTTACCATTAAGACCGGTAAAGTCGTTTTTTTTTGCAAGAATTATTTGGCTGTGTTTTCAGTTTGTAGATAATTCAATGTAGTAGCATCTTCACATATGGAATGTTTAATGAGGTCTCTTTATTTTATTTACGGTTACTACAATGCGTTATTTTAAATTTTTGATTTTTTTTAATTTGGCTCTATTTATTATATAAAAAATTTTGAAATTAAGATGCGTTTAGATTAGTCAAACATTTGATCAAAAAAGCGTAACCGCTATATTTATATATTTTATTCAATCTTTCTTAATCTGTATCATTACACATGGCGATTAATTATATAATAAAAGGGTTAACTTAATAGGTATTTGAGAAGGACAAAATTTTTTTCCATAATTTAGTGGGTATCTCCTTTATATCAAATATCTAGTCAGATTATACCTTTAAGTAATTTTAAACAAACACTTTTGGGATATGATTTTCTTTTTATTAAATAATCGTTTTTACTAATGTTAGTTATAGTTGGAGAACAAACCTTTATTATTTCTTAACCGACTTAAAAAATATAAGGTAGTTATCAATTTGCCTGAATAATACTTTTTTATGTCTGCACTTTCAGTATACTCAGTTATTTTTAAACCGATTTAATTTTTTTTATATCTTCTTCTTACAGATTTGTTTACTTTTAAAAACGGTTCTTAATTTCTAAGAAATAAAGGGTGTTACAACATACATATTTTTTACGTCTATTATGAACCGTAAAGAGCACCACTTTAAAATTTATAGCTTCCAGTAGCAAAAAATGCATCTAAAAATTAAAGAGTATTTTCAAAGGTATGGATATATCGTTTGAACTTTTTTAACAACAAGTACAAAGCTTCATCGGGTCTCCCGATAGTTTATTTAGTTTGATGTATGTGGCTATACTTAAAAACAATTACAGATAGATGGTTAAAAATTTTATATAACTGCTTTAACAACAAGGTGACAAATTCACCACTTTATACGACAACAACACTGCTTAACTGCTTTACTGCTGAATAATACTAATGGTTCGAAAACAAAATAAGCTATAAAGTCTTTTCTCTACTTAAAGGACTTTAATACATCACAGGACCATAATTTTTAAAAATGAGGCTGGTCCACTTATTACTCTATAAGAAGCACTATGGTACCAGATGGTAACAGAGTACCTGACCAAACATATGGTCAGAATGTTTTGATTTCATAGCACAAACCATTGTAAAATCTTATAAGCGACTTAGTGCTGTTCTGCATATTAAGTTATTTTAAGTTTATGTCCTACCTTTAAACTTTATATTCTAAACTAAACAATTGGGATAGTAAAAAAGCAATTTCTAGTCAGCAGTCATTTTCTGTGCCGAACATATTTTGCGAGACTTAGATTCATTCTGACGAAACGCGGTTTGCAAAGCAGGCCCGAAATTTGATTAAACAAGAGAATACCATAAAGTGCTAAGTCGGTGCGTTTTAATTGTCCTCTCTAATCTCCTCGCTGTGCATTATATTTTACAAAAGCAGGAATTTTATAAGTATGAAACGAACATATGAAATTGTTCCCTTATCTTACAGTTAATCGAAACACTATATACAGCCTAGTTAGCCAGACAGAAAACCTGTTTTTTTTTAAGATAAGTAGCACTCCAGGCATTCATACATATTTAGTTATTATCGTGACCGTGCTACATTACTTAGGAAAGGGATAGATGAGAGATAAGACAGGTGGTGGCTTTTAATGTTTAATCTGAATATGTATTTATACCATTAAACAGAAAAAAACAATTTTTATTTTTTGATTTCCGCAGGAGTTGAATCCTGGCCAGTCACCTAGCTTACCAGTTTGACTACAGCAGGTATCACATGTGTGCAGGTTTTTAAAATAGTCCGAAACGATATCACATTCCGTATTTTAATTCCAAACACTGTCTTGTATTAGAGTGAGGACCACGGCCAAAAAAAAAAAATTTCAAATGCTGATCATTTTGCGGCAGGCGTGATAAAAACGGCACTCGGAAATCTAAAGTTTACGACCAAGAATTATAAGTTTAGAATAAGGAACCCATTAAAAAATGTAATGAAATTCGGATAAAAAACCTATTAATTGTACATTGGTATATCATTGAAGGAATGTCATTGGTTTTTACACTACTTTTTATCCACTTTCTAAATACTGAAAAAAATATTAGTTTTATTAAAAAATTTTGTAGTTATGCAAAGAAAAATGTAAATCTAAGAATTAGATCAATATGTAATTTTAAAAACATTTAAAAAATAGCTTACGAAATCTACGAAGTGTGTATTCGAATTTTTTTTTATGTAAATAAGATGCCCTTCTCTAATAATGCTGGAAATAGTTGAGTAGAGCGGGACTTAGTAGTTTACCGGCCGTAAAATTGTTAAGAAAGGTTAAAAAGTAACCAATATGGTAACGTTACCCCTTAATCTCAGAATGTTATTAGAATTTAATTTAACCTCAAATATATAAAATGGTCAAAATGGTCTCTGCGACAGAAATGGCCTTAAAGAATATTTCTCCGATTGTAAAAAATACTTCTCTCTTACGTTTTAGAAGAAAATAAAAGTATTAAGGGATTAAATTTTATACTATCTATTTGTTTAAACAATACCATTTATAGTGCAAATCACTTCTTGCTAAAATACTAATGGTTGCATTCTAGAAACACAAATATTTTAAAATAAGAAGATTTGTATTTATGTTTATAATCCTAAACATAGATGTGGCCTACATAATAATACTTTTACAATTTACGTGAATACAATTTAACAGATTTTGATTTCTAATACTTTTTATTAATTTGACTTAAGAGAAGTTAATAACGAAATGGGTTAAGCCTTACAATATATATTCGCACACGTTAGTATCTATAAATATTTAATAACATTTAAATACACATTTATGTTAATAATGTACTCAAACTGATTTTAACTTTTTGTCTATAAGTGAATAAGTACATTGAAATACAATGTACTGCTTTTTGTATATAAATTTGCATTCATTTAAGTAGCTAAAAATTGTCAAGCAAGAAAAGGACTTACGCTATTAGTCTAACATGTGGATGGGTAAAATGTGAACAAAAGTATTTCTAATGCCTAAGTTCGCGCATACATTTTAACTATTTAAAAACACGTTTTATAACACATACATACAAATAAAGCTAAAATACATTACATATGTATACATTAATGCGAGGGTGAACAGTAAAACTACTAAAATACCAGTTACTAAAGTTAATTTAATATATAAGCGAAGGTCAGTAAACTAAATTATTTTGAGATTTTAAATAAGTAACCAATTTTAACAATTGAAGATCTCAGTAAAAAGTTTATTTACTAAGAAGCTAATTAGTATTGAAAAATCGTTGTCGCAACAGTTTACAATCTGACTGAAAGAACTTATAAGTTTTGCTCTAGATGTCGCTAAAAGTATCCTATACAAATTATATAATCCTAGCCCAAAAAATAAGCCATTATTTTAGAACTTAAAAAAATTTTAGAAATCATGATTTCTTTTTAGTCATATAATTTTTATAAAAGAGATGGCATATTTTGTGTAACGATTTTCATCAATAATGCATTTAAAAGTATTAAAATTTTTAATTATTCATTACAGTAAATGAATAATGTAAAATTTTAGTTACATCTTACACAAAAAACACATTATTTGCAAGAATTAAAACGTTGACCTAGAAATATTAGTAAGACACAAAGAAGATAACTAGTACAACGGAAAATGTAATTTTCCATTATTAAACTAAATTCATTATTTTTTATAAGAAAATAATAAGTTATAGGATTTATAGTAAGGAAGTTATTATTGAACAGTTACTGTGAAATTTCAACGAAGATCGATCCACTGATGTAGTTACCTTTAGCTTTTCAAAAAACAAATAAATACTTAAATACTTTAAAAATTACTTACTTTAAAAATATTGTTGTTTTTTCCAGCAAAAATTTATGACGACTGTATAACACGCATAATTTTACTTTATATAAATCACAGGAGTGTAAAGTTTACATCAGTTTATTTATTTAATAAATTAATTGTTAATATAATTTTTATGAAATTAAGAGTTGAACTTGGACACAAATGTATTCAAATTTGTAAATTAATTATTCTTTTAAAAAAGAAGGTTTTTAAAATGTAAAAAAAACCTAAGCCAAAAATAAATTTTAATTATTTAATTTTAATTTTATATCCCCATTTGCAAGTAACGTGAGTTACTCCAAATTTTTAACTAGAATTTTTCTCTGCTGTGTTAAACACCACTTATCTAATATTTGGTTGTTTATTGACAGTGCCAATGTCTTCGTCTGCGAAAATTCAACTTAAGAAAAATGTGTTTTTAAAATTTATTGCGGAAAAACTTGTAAACAGTGTTCAAAATTTTCTAACTTATTTTTAAAAACAAGAAGTATTCTATATTTAAACCAAGGTTCTAAGAGACCTCCACACACAATTTTATTCAAATTCATTCGGCAGTTTTTACGTGATGCGTACACGCACAGAAAGACAAAAATTCTAAAAATAGTTGTTTTGTACTCAATTTTGATTACTACCTATACCAACATCAAATATCCAAAGATATTTCATGTACAGAAATGACACCGTTATTATTTTATTATACTTATGTATAGATCATTAAAGCTTGTCTTGCTTCTGTAGGTGTTTGTGTGACGTGTGTAACTATACTATCAACAAATTAACTTTTCCTATTAACCAACATATTTTTAAAATTACATTTACAGAAAGGACATAAATATGTTTTTATAACGAAGTTTTATAACATTCATAATTGCATTGGTTATGCATTAAAAAAAAAACGAATAAGTTTAAGTTAAATTAAGGGTATTGTAAAAACTTCATTTGTCCACAAATATTGCTGAAATTAGATTTGAATTTATGTTTTATGTTTATACATTAACGTATATTTATTAATTAATGCCTAATTAAATTTTCTTAAAATAAAACTTAAGATTCAAAACTCACTTGCTGTTCAACTCTTAGATTGAGCACTTTAACTTATCGTGCTGAATTTGTTACACTAGCTCAGAAGACAAACCTAGAAGGATTTTACTTATCCAAAACCTTAAATAAAGGAACTCATAAGGTCTGTTCATTAACTAAAAATTGTTACTAATTTTTCTAGAATTTCTACTAGAACGTGCTCACGTACTCAAAAAACTTGCAAGTAGAGAGTGAAAAAAGAGCATAAAAATATGAGAAAAATTTGTTGCAAGTTAGGGCTAGTAAAATTTTTACTAGCAAGAATTAGTCAAACAGCTGTTTTATATTTTTGTTTACAAAATAATTGGCTTTGAAAAAGTCTAATAAAACACATATCTAAGATACTATGGAAAGACCCGCGAGTAAAATTTAGGAAACCCTCGCATATCTATATGCTTATAAACATTCATGTATGATGCTGGCAGTTCTCTTTCGCAAAGCTTGTTTGCAGAAGAATATTTGAAAAAAATAAAACTTTATAATAAGATTTGGTTCGACAATAGACAGTAACAGTAAAACCAATTTTTATAAAGAAAAAAAGCTATAAAGTATAAAAGTACTTTTAAACTTTCTTACATATGTTCTTTTTCTAAGAGTATTTGTGGTAAACTTCAAAACCATAAAAAAAGGAAAAGTTAAAGTTAAAGGAAGATTATTGGTTTGTAAGCTTTGTGATAATATTCTTTTAAGCTAGAAAAGGTACCAAAAATTTGCATATCGATAAAATATTACAATAAAATTTTAAAATATCTCAACTAACAGGCGATTTGTAATAGAAATGGAAATATTTAAAATAAAATCCAGGAATTAATTCTTTGTAACCATATAAACATACCTTTTTGGACGTAGTTTTTCTTAAATACTTATGTGAAAATAAATATTTTTTTATTTGAAATACGTGCAACAATAGCAATTAAGCTTAAAAAAAGGAGGTTTAAGGGCCACTTAGACAGGTTGCTTTATAAGATAAGACTTTAATAACTTAAGATTCACTTGGGAAATTATGCAACAATAGCTGTAATATAAATTATTTAATACGGTGTTAATAAAGTCTTGAATCTGGTTGTTAATACGACCTTATGAAAATTTTGAATTGGGTTTAACTTCTTGTATTATTGATATCTAAAGTGATTAAGAAGCGAATTTTTGTGGTAATTTTTTAAAACAAAAGTAAACTTAAGCCAAATGAAAATTTTTTACTTGTGTTGTATGTGAACTTTGTCTAAACAGCTTCATAGTTATTGATCATAAGTATTCCAAGCCACATTAAAATTATGTATTTGGTTTTTAAAATTTTATAACACGACTTATAGGAATATTTTAAAAAATTAAAAACAATGAACAGTTCTACTCTTGATTGAATGACAAGCATATTTAAAAACATATAGTGTGATAAACACAACAATTTCTTCTATTCTGGGTTTCAAAAAAAGCAATTTTCGTTTTAGCTCAAAATAACAATTGTTTTATTATATAACAACAAATGAACAATCGTCATTAATTAAAGAATAGCACGGTAAATATCAATATTTAATTTTGAAATTGTAACCGGTTTTGTGCCAATTATTTGGCAATTGTTAGAAGTGAAAGTTAAAATTAAGTTACTTATGTTTATACAGTCTGTCCTAAAAAACGCACTGGTACGTTGTAATTTTTTTAAAACTTTAGTTTTAAACTCCTTGTTTTGGGATCTTATTATTTTCGAGTACTGGCCTCAAAACTTTGTATAATATTTGTATTACTATTTTTAAAAATAGAATATAAATTCTGAAGAACGTTTTACGATTCTTCGTCGCTAATCATAAGACCACAGGAGACGTAAATTCAAATAACAGCTGGATAAAATACAAACCGTAGAGCTGTGAATACCCAGTTATAATTTTCATTGAAAACTTCTTAATACGTCAAAATTTTTAAATTCCTTGTTGTTTTTGACAAATTTTTGACTTTAGCTTATTGATTGGAGAAAAATCTTTAATTTATTTAAAAGTTAATGTCAAGTTTTCTGAAAAGATTACACTCTCAATTATTAATAATTTTAATCGAAATAATAGCATGATTGAAATAAGGTTTAATTAGTAAAATAAGTTTAAGAAAGAGTAAAAAAAAATTCGAATAATTAGCGAATTACATACACCTTTACCTATATAACTTTCCCTTCCTAAAGCTAGTTTTATAATATAATACAAGACTTATTGCTACTGGATTTACTAAGAATACAATAAAATGAGAATTGTCGTGATTGTCAAAAATTCTAACATACCATTACATTTTGTTGCTACATTATCACACTTCATGCTGTCTAATATATATACAAATTCTATTTTAGTTGTAAAGCTTTTAATAGTTATTTACCACATTTAGTTTAGTAAACCATTTAAATTTTTTTTTTTATTCAATAACACACAGTAACAGCTCAATAGCTAAACTACACTTCTAGCAATTTTACGTTTTTACCTGACAACTTCTTTTATTATATAACAAGTAGTGCTTTTAAAAACCAGCTTTTTGATGGACATGAAAACCAAATGTGGTTGTTTTTTAAATTTATTCTTTGCAAAAATAAAGCCTTTTTGGTAAAACTATATATTTATAGTTACTGCAAAATGTGGGAAAAAGAAATGTAATAAAAAAATTTTTTAAATAAATATATTGTGTTAACTTTGATCAAATAACGATCTTTTTATGTTTTATAAGCTTCGCTACTTAAATTTGTCATATTTTATTTGTATTTAATGGACCAGTAACTGCAAATGAAATAAAATATGTCCGGGGTTCAGAAAAGTAGTTTTTAGAAGAAAATCTAAAGTGATAAATATTTTTTAAATATTTTTAGGCGTCATGAGCCTATAACAGGAAACCTCCTAAAATAAACTTGCAGAATACTAACAAAAATATGTTGAAATAATTATTTTTTTAATTTTATTTATAATTTAATCCGTTAGAAATCACTTAAATATTATTAAACTTTTTATAATAGATTTTGAGAATACTTTAATTTTGTTAAAATATACTCGTATTATTAATTAAAATGTCTTATCTTATGTACATGGGTATGTATGTACACCGGGTATATGCTAAAACTAGATTGAAAGGCTAGTTTTTAATTTTTATTGCTTGAGATTCTTACTGGTTCATACAAGTTTTATTTTTTATTCGCGGTATATATGGGGCGTGATAAGATAGAAAAATATATTCTATAATGTTTATATTCACTCGTTCCGCTACAAAGACTTTCAGATATCACACAATGTTTATTAGCAATTTGGGGACATGTCTCCTTGAAAATATGTGTTTACGCCCATTTTGTCATTTTACATTTACTTTATAAAATTACTTTTTCTACCTCAGGACACCCTTATATTTTTAAACCACATTTACACATACTCGTATAACAAAACTGTAACGGGGTCAGTTCTGTGCACGAAATGTTTTTAAAAAATTTTGTTGTTATTGTAGGTAGTAATCGATTTGAAATACAAATCACTTATTTTTGGAATATTTGTCTTTCTGTCTGTCTGTCTATCCGCCTGTCAGTCTAAATTTGAATTTAAAGAAATTTGAAAATGTGTCGCAGACGGGCAGTGATAGTATTATAATACAAAAAAATTCATTTGATTTGTGGGTTGAAGAGACGTAATGGCTACAAAAAAATCTTATATTTAGTTAAGGTTTATATCTAATTAAATAGTGTATCAAATTTTATTTTAAACTTTAAGTGTATTAAATGTTTATGAACAGTGTTATGTCAACTTTTGCTTATTAAATGCCTTTAAAGCTCTTAAAGTACATTTGTGAATTAGAATAATTTAGGAAAATTTTCCAAATTCAATTTGTAGTATGGGTTGTCATAATCCTTGTTTATTATTTGGCATATGCATAAATTTTTCATATTATCGCCTTTTGCAATGTATTTAGGTAACTGATAAATCGTAATACTCAAGATTACAATGTAAGACAAGCTCAAACGACGACGAAATATAGCTTGTGTTGTAGCAAGTCTTAAGCTGTATTTTACCTTCAGATAAATCTAATAGTGTAATATCGTTGAATTACATCATGTAGCTTAATTAAATCAGAAGCTTAGGTGATACCAAATAAGTATTTGTTTACATTTTGCTGAAAAAAACAACCTAATAATTTACTCAATATTTTCTTTGTAATTTTTAATTTATTCTTTTCACAAAAGTAAAGAAGTACGTGATACGGGAGAGTTAACCCTTTTAAGGTTATTTCGTATGGACTTTATTTCTTTTACTTTTTTTGACATTGTCGAAGAGGTCAAAGTTGTGTATTTGTCTTTTGAGATACTAGTTCTGCTTAACTTATGCAAATCTATTACTTTGACTCTCTTCAACTTACTTTAACTCTTATTCCATTTTAGCTAGAAATTTACATTTTATTGATATTTATATAAAGTCGCATTATTAATTTTTTGCGGTTTCATTGCATACATCAGTTTTATTACAAATGTGTTAAAGAAAGTAAATTTGGATGCTTACAGTTAAAACTAAAAATCTTATATTTGTATTTATATATGCAAATAATATTTCTATTTATTCTAAGATAAAGTTTATCTGCATCTAAAATATTTGCTTTCGGTAGGAAATGTACTTTTGCATAGATGATTGGTAAGTGAATGTTCTTCCATTATCAGGTTTCTAAAACACAGGGATTTTTAATGTAACCATTCAACTTAGGCAAATGAATATATCAAAGGCGTTGAAATTTATTATTTGTGCCACTGTTAAATGTCAGAAACTATTAATAACTTCTAAAAAATTATGTAACCCTTTTTCCAAGTTAATTTTAGCATAACGTTACCTTGTCTCGGAAACTTAATATCTGTTTAAAATTTCAAAAGCACGATTTTATCGAAAGTTTTTAGCAAAAGTTCTAAATAGAAACAACAATTTTGGTGATGTCCAAAAGTTAAAGGAGTGCAAAGGATAATTATTATAAAATAAAACAAGATCGTAACTTCAAACACATACGCTGGCATAAAACACAAGGCCTATAATTGAATTATGATCTTAGCATTTTTCATTTTAAAAGAGAAGTTTTTATTTTTTTACCTTTCACCACACATAGTGGAAAATGGGTTTAACTAGGTTTTTCATTCCGTTTTTAATTTCTACAATATCCATTTTCGACCCCATAAATTATCTATATTCTGACTTCATATGAATAGCGAAGTCGATTGAGCGATGTCCGTCTATCTTTCTGTTTGAGTGTTAAAATCAAGTTTGCCGATGCACAAAATTAGCTATAAAAAATCTTAATACGACAATCGGTCAGACATAGTGCCGAAAGGGGTGCTGTTTGAAATCAGCAAGATCGGTCCGTATCTTTCGACGGAGCGGGCAAAACAGCACGCCTACCTCCAATCAAGACAACAAAAATACGGAGCGATAGAGAACTAAAAAAGAAGTAAAAAACATCAAGTGATAAAATTGGCGTTCGCCCATATTTCCCGAGTTTCGGCTCTCTGAACTTCTTAAATTTTTTAATGTGTCAATATGGGTATCATTTAAAAGCTTTTAAAGAGATCTTTAAGGAAATATTATGTTTTGTTTTAAACGCTTAACCTATTACCAGGCTATGATATTTTTATGTAAACAAATTTATTTTTATAATTTTTGAATTCTCTGTCACCACAACATATGTTTTTTTGATAGGAGCTACTACACTGAACTAGATGGGAATACATAGTGAAGGGTATTTAAGATTCGGCAGAGCCGAATATATCACTCTTACATGTTTGAATTGTAATACGCAGATACGTAGAATTTCCACGGCGTATAAATTGGAGCCTTAAAGTTAAGGGCGTCGCAAAAGTGGAAAAGTTTTTTAACCGAAAAGGCAGAAAGTTCGATTTAAAATATTTATATGTCCGCTGTAAAAACAAGTACAATTAATAAAAAATAATACCTAGTATTAAAAACTTTGTATTTAGAGAGTTTAAATTAGAAGCCAAACATTGAGGATTACAAAGAGTATATAAAAACATTTTTGTTATAAAAATATATGTTAATAAGAACTTAAAGGGTGTTTTAACTTCATTTAGTCAGAAAAGAATTAACATAATGTTCAATGAAGGATATCCCGACAGTATTTTTCGCGTATGCGGGCTTATATTTTCGACCGTAATAAGCTGAGACTATAAGTCTACACAGAGTGTATTTTGCTAGTTTTTTATAAAAGCATTAAAACTAAGACCTTAAAAGTGTCCCAATAGTTACGTAATTTTCACAGGATTCTATTTTCAGTTTATCCAGAGTATTTATTACTGCGTCCACTGCAACAAGTTAAAAATAAAAGCTAAAAATAGGAGGACGTATATGGCTTTAATATTAGGCTGTTACAGACAGCTCTGGCAATCTCTTATGACTTAGATTACAACGAATCAGCAAACTTGTGTAGCTTCTGTAATTAGAACTCACTTAAGTTTGCTTTTAAGTCATTATAAATATGCTGGTTTTAATTTATTATTTATTTTCTGATCACAGTAATTTTAAATTATCAAAGATAAAAATACCAAAAAGAAAACCAACTTGGAAAACCACTTAATTCAATTTTAAACTAAACTTTAAAAAATATTGATTGTTAGTCACTGTACGCCTTTAATGTGTGAATCCAATTACACTTGAAAGACTTTCTTGTTTTCTTTTGTCTCTATTTTTGTCAAACAATCATAACGACGAGACCATTTTTTTAAAATATAGTAAGATTGTTCAGGGAATTCAAACCTCAAAATAAGAAAACACGTTCTCAAAATAAAATCGTTTCATATCACGATTTCCTTTTACGACGATTTTTTCATGTCAAATTTTATGAAAAAAATATTATGCATAAGTTTTGTAAATTTTAAAACAAGATACTATACACCATACCACACACGAGCTACAAAACCAGGTAATTAAAATTTTGGTCAGTTACACGGTTTCTTATTTTAGCTTACGATATGCACCTTATCGAAAATTTAGTATTCTCTTCTTTTCCAGATAAATATAAAAACATAATCAAAATTTACTTGCATTACAAATAATTATATATTTCTTGTAATCCTTGCGAAGTACTCGTAGTTTTGTTTTATACACTTTGTTACACTACAATTAAATTCACAAGAGCAAAAACTTTTAAAGGTACATTTTTATTTTGTGGTAAAGTAGTAAATTTTTATTTGTTTTTCATTTACATAAACTTTTGTGTTTGTAAGAATATTTTATATTGCCACTTGAGAAAATATATTGCGGTTGACAGGTTATTATATTCTTGTAAAAAGAATTACACAAAAGTTTTTGTATTTCTTTTTAACTTTTTAAAAGTTCTTTTGGTCCTTAAGTTTTAATAACATGACAATAAATTTTTATTATATTTTTTTATTTTTAAATACGAGTAAAGAAAAGGTGAGAACAAAATATATGAGACTTTATTTACAAATTGTAATAAAATTAATTTCTATTTTTTTAATCATGGCAAATACGCAAACTATTTCAAATATTAATATTAAACAATTTGCAATTTCAAAATTATAAATGAAATCAGTGAAATTTTACTTTTTAAACCTTCTAGACTAAGTTCCAGAATGAATAATATCTTAAAAATTGAAGATATCTCTTGGTCTTAGTTAAAGCCATTTTTTTAATTATAAATCTCACAATTAATCTTTTCAAATGTTTTGTTTCCTCGTCGAATATAACTGCTAATCGTTGGAGCAGGATAGCCTTTAAATTTTTATTATTAATGTAGGAAGGTAACGTGGCAGATCGCTTCGCTTCTTTTCGGTATCTTTCCGTTTTCACCGATTATAGATTCGTAATTCACCGCAACCTGCAAAGAGCCACGTTATAGTTTCAGCCTCTACCCATAACTATAGTGATTTCGCTCTATAACCAGGTCACTTTCGGCCTTCTTTCTCATCACGTACTTTCTCATAGTTTCTTTTATATGTCTAAGGTTAAGATACCCCATGGAATATATATTTAACAAGCTTTTGCTTGTGGTCTTTAAAACCAATTTTTTGCGAGCCAGGGCTGGACTTTCAGACTCAATATGCACTGCCGCCTCAGCCTTTTCCAAGCTGAGAATATCATAATCTTAGATTCTCACTCTGGCGAGATAATACAGGTTTTTATCTCCAATTACTAATTCAGATACACAGCTTAAAGTTTTCACAAAAAACCCCACTTCCAGCGAAGGGGCACTTGTACACCATTCGAGTCTGCCTACACGTACTACACTGCCTCCATCTTTAAAGTTTGTGTGAGTTTACCCACTGCAGAACCTTTGCTAAGAGTAGACTGTTTACCAGTGCTTTTCTGGTTATGTTTCACAAAAATTCTCAGCTTATTCCTTTTTTACCAGCTAGACAGCTGCTTCATTCCTAGCTTTGTATATGTGTGCTTTAACCCACATCAACGTTACTTCATTAACCGAAGCAAATCTGCTAAGTCTTTTTAAACAATTCAGCACAAGCTAGCTTCATTCGTTTTATAACTGACTGAATGTCAAGTGCAACTATAACCTTTTCCAATACATTCCCAAGCTGTGCTGCCAGGTAAATGAAAACAAAATTATTGCTGCATTTTTGAACGTTTTTTTATTCAAATTAAGGGATTTTATCAAGCAATATTAAAGAAATTTCTGCTAATTTGAATATAATTTATTAATATTATTAATAAATCATAGATAGTCATGAATAAATAATTACTAAAAATATATTTTCATTTCGTTCAGGTTTTATTTTATTTTGTTTTGATTTTTTTTTAATATTGCCTCTGAATTATGGGTTAGTGTTTGGACAAAAAAAAACACATACGATAGTATATAAGCAGTTATATATCGGAAATATTGTGCTTAGTGAAGATGAACATGTTGTTAATTTTTGTTTACAATTCCGTTCAATGTTTATAAAATTAAAAATTAAATAAAATGAATAAATAATTGAAAGAAATGCTTGAAATTTTTTACGTATTTTTATTGGATTACATTTTGCAATGTTATTGTCATGTTAAACAACAAAAAGTAACGATAGTTACAATATTTGTATTATGTTAAACAATAATATGATTTTATTAAAACCATTAATTTTAATTCTAATAGGTTACTATTATAGTACGTTTACCTCAACTATGTATTTTTCTTGTGTGCATTTACAATTCATGTACTTTTTCTTAAGCTTAATTACTTTAATTATATGTAGACCAATTTAAGCCTTTAGGCTTTAAGCATTAATAACAGAACAAAAAAAAAACATATATGCCTAGTCAAAAACGGATATGTAGGACACTTAACTGAACAGTTTTTTTGCAAGAGGTTAACTCGGCAAAAATTCCAATCTTTATTATATCACCAACGCTTCTTTCGTCAATTCATTTTTTGCTACTTTAGCTTAATTAATGTATGCGGCGTTTTCTAGTCCAAGATTATTTGAAGTGCGTTAAATTGATTTCAAAAAAATTTATAAATAATTTTTAATCAGTATCAGTCTCATAATTTCCAAGAACGTAACCATAATTCTACGTTCACCAACCAAATTTTGTAACACTAAACTTAAATGATCTTGTTTATTTAACCTTAATTATGAAGTCAAATGTTTATTTGTCTTTTATAAGCCGAAAACTATGCTATGAAATGTACTTAATGCTTAATATTCATTAGCTGACATCCTCTAAGCACCCCATTGCTATAAAACAAATTAAAAAGCTCAAGTGTCAGAAAGCATTATCTTTATGTAAGAATTAAAGAGACAATTTTATTTAAAAAGAATATTAAACATTCTACAATTAGCATAATGCAAAAGCATTGGCATAAAAGAAAATCATTTCGGCGTACATAACACAGCAAAAAAAAAAAAAAAACAAATGAAAGAGGAATTTTAATTATGACCGTTATTCTTGTCTTGATTCTCATTATTTCACTTGTATTCTCGCACATTTATTAAATCACTTGCTTTCTTACTCGCCCTAAGATTATTTTATACGTTGATTATACATGGACAGGACATGACAGGCCAACGAAACGAGCTTTTTATTTTTTTTTTCTTCTAATTTTTATTTTGAAGTTTTGTCATTCGTTAGTATTTTATGTGCTCCCTTGCATAAAAGTATTCTTTCCTTGGATATTATTATCAAAGACTCGTAAATTTGTAAAATAATTAAATAATAGAATTTGTGATAGTAGTAGTAGTAGAGTCACTGCAAAACAAGTGGTTTGTAAAGTGGTGGTGGTATTCACTGGTTAAATAAACAACTTAAGTGGTTTGCAATTATCGAAAGTTATGTTAATGAACGCTTAAAATATGTAGTAGATAACCACTTAATAAACTACATCACAAAAAGAAATGTACATAATGAGACAAAAGCAAATTTAATTATTTTAAATTTAAGAAAAATTATTAAAAGAGAGTTCAGCAGTCTAGTACAAGCAACTTTTACATTTTTTACTTGTTTTCATGTTTTTGTATGTTAAAACATTTAAAATTTTTTTAACTAAATTAAGATGACTCGAGCGTCACAAATAAATGTCTTATCTCATAAATCTGCTGGAGAAGTGTAATTTAACAATTAAAATTTTTAGGAGAAAGAAATTGGAGTTAGTGATCAATAAAGTGATGAATGTTATGGAAGTGGCGTCGAAAAGCTTTCACTAATGAATAAATTCAATGTAAATTACTAATATTTTAATATTGTTGCGCATCTCATTCTATTATAGTAATAATTCTGCTTTTGTTTAATTAAGTGTTTTAAAACATTCTAGTTTTTATTAGTTTATAAACAAGTAAAAAATTAAAGTTACAATTGTGGTTTTAACATATAAAAAAAATTTCACAAATTTAAGTCAGCTACAGCAACTAATTAATAAAATAAGATATTTTAAATATAATTTTTCAACCTTATACTTTCACTTTATTTTTAGTATCCTGCGTGTACATATTTATTCAAATTTTCAACAAGTAAAATTAATGCTTTAAAAATTCAAAAGTGATATTTTACAAATTTCAAATTATTTTTAATTTGGTTTGATTATAATAATGAATTCTTTTATAAATAAATAATTAAAATTTAAATGGTTCAGATGATAAGTCCAAGTTATTATCGTTTTATCACGTAAATAGCGATACGCATCCTGAAAATACCTCAACTCTCTACCTGTAATGATTTAAAAGACAAGATCATAAATTCCAACTAAAACACCAATGTTTTATGCTTTCACTTACATCTAACGAAGAAAAACACAGCAGTATATGGATATTTTCACAGTATATGGGACATTTCCATATACTGCTGTCAAGTAATGATTAGTAATTTGTTTACCTATTTCTAAGTTGAAATAATTGATTAGATAACGATTATTTAAAAATTTTCATGATTTCTAATTGGATACATTACAAATAATCTAAAAATAGTCCAAAAAACAATTAGTGTAAAAATAATTTTGTATTTAATTAATCGGATTTATTCTACCAGGAAATATTGTACTATGGTCATACCTTTCGTTGAAGTCCGTCGGAACTAATTTTGGCAAGAATAACGCGGATTAAATGCTTCCGGATTAAAAGAGTAAGAGCCATTAAAAAACCTTTTTTTCTCATTGTTAAGCCTTGTGTCTTCTAATAATATTAGTTTTAAAGTGTGATTTATTTTGTTTTCATATTCTGTTTTTTTGCGGTTTATAAATTTTCTCTAATTTTTTATCCTTACTTGGATAAGCCTAGCTCGTCACTCTCGGCATAATATTGCCACGATAAAATTAAGATTTTAGAGTACAGTATTTTTAAGGAATAAACAAAATCGATTAGATTTTAAGGATAGTGAAACAAAATCGATTAGGAAGATTATTTCCTTTCTTTAAATAAAGGTTTTTTTCAGCGAAATTAAAGTTTTTGGAAGAGTTAGGATTGTTTTCAGGCAACAATGCCTATTTAATTAGAAACCGTGCTAAATTACTTAGGAAAGGGATAGTGAAAAGGAAAGAAAAGTGGTGAAATTATAGCTATTTTATTAATTATTTTGCTTCGCCGGCGAATGTGCTATGTAAAAATACTGAGAAAGTAGGCTCCGTGCTGTATTGTTAAATTTTGAATATGTAATAATAACATTAAACAGAAAAAACAATTTTTTTTTGTTTGTGGCAGGGGTTGAACACTGGCCAACCTGATTTGTAGTCCATTTGCATATTACCGTGACTGAAATATCTAACTATAGAACAAAATTTTACAGATACCTTTATGTAAAAATTACACATCTTACAAATATTACTTTCAAAAACTAAGATTATTGATTTACAATTTTTAGAAAAAAAAAAAAATTTTTTAAATTTTTACTGATACAAAAGAGAGTTTTCCTATACAAACTAAGGTTTTGCAACTTCTGTCGGATTGTGTATATCAAAAAGTAAAACAAAATGCAGATTCAAGTTAAAAGCCTTAAAATAAAGTAAAAAACAAGTTTTGGTTAATCCAAACAAAAAATTGACCTAAATTTGAAATGTTGTACTTTTTGAGAAGAAAAGCAAACTTCCTTTTTGTTGGCATCTATTTAACTCTTGTTTGTCAATAAAGATGTGTTTTATTTTTCTCCTCTGTTAATCTTGTGTCTTCTTGTTTTTCTTCATGCGTGCATGAAACGCAATTTTTTTTTTATTACATATTTTTAATACTTGACATATTTAACTTTCTTATGTTCACATATTGAGGAGTTTTGATTAAACTTTCAATTAGAACAAACGTTTTCTGTGTGAAAAAAATTAAACTTAAAAATTTTAATTCAAATTAAATTTTCCTTAATTTATAATAATTGCTGCCTATATTATCCACGTTTTCAACCATGGATAATACTTCACCGATGTTAAATGGAAAATTACCTCCAGATAAATCCACTAATTCATCATCTTTACAAAAATTGCGAAATACCAATTGTTTTTGTGATGAACTTTCCTCAGGAAGCTTTGATTTGCCATGCTCGTCATGTGTCGTTAAAAATACTAGAAAGAACTTAAGCATAAGCAAGATGCAAATAAATTTACCCGAAAATTCTCAATCAAGTAACGGTTCATTCAATAATTCTCAAGATACAGAGTATAAGTCCATGGATTTTCAAGCAAGTAACAATGGTGATGATTCAAGTAGTTCATATAGCGTTAATAATATTAAAAGAAAAAGGTCAAATGATATAGTGGTAGACCTCTCAAATTTCACTTATGAAAATAAATCCAATTCCAAACTAACTGTTACCTCACATAATAGATTTTCCATTCTTGGAGAATTGGATATTGAAAAAGAACAACAACAAAGTACTTCTGCTAATTCAAATAGTAAAACAGCTCCAGTAAAGAATAATGACTTTTGTCCACCTATTTTTTTATTTAACGTAAACATTAAACATTTAATAGAACAGCTTAACGCAAAAAAAGTTATTTTTAAGATTGTTAACAAAACCATACACAAAAGTAAACTGTATTTAAAAGATGCTGCAGGTCATTCTGAGATGATGGAGCTTTTAAGCGATAAAAAAATTGAGTCTTATTCTTATACTCCTAAGGAACTTAAACGTACTAGTATAGTATTGCGTGGACTTTATTATAAAACTGATTTGTCGGAAATCAAAAACGAAATTGATTCTTTAGCTCCTAATACAGTTGATACAGTATCTAAATTTTCAACACCTTTTTCTAGAAAGAACAACTTAGAAACTGGTTTATTTTTAATTACTCTTTTACCCGATAAAAACATTACAGAGATTTCAGGTTTACGTTACTTACTTAATCAAAGAGTTTCTTGGGAATCACCAAAGGCAAATTTAAAGGAAATTCAGTGTTGGCGGTGCCAAAAATGGGGTCATATTTCTCGAAATTGTAATAGACCTTTTAGATGTGTTAAATGTGAGAATAGTCATGCTCCCGGAGAATGCAAATTTGTCTCTTCTCAGGAAAATTTACCATTTTGTGTCAATTGTAATAAGCATGGTCATCCCTCTAATTTTAGAGGTTGCCTAGAATGTAAAAATTATGTTAAAATGAAAGAAAATTTAAGAATTTCTGCTAGAACAAGCAAGGAAAAGATTTTGAACAATATTACTAGTGCAGTAAATGCTTCAAACTTTATCCAAAAAGATAAATCGTTTGCTAGCTTATTGCAAAATAAAACTCCTCCCGGTTCTAATACACACAAAAGAATGCCTTCTTACATTCAAGAATTTTTGAAAATAGCCCAATCTTTATGCCAAACCGAACCTTTGACTTTGGAATCCAAGATTGAACATTTCGTGAGAAACTATAAATCTTTACCAATAGAAGTAGCTAGAAATACATGTGCGAATTTAATGGATGAAATAAACTTGGCTTATGGTCCGTAATTGTTTAAATTTAGTTACTTTTAATGTCAGATCACTCATTGAGGTGAGTCGTAGAATTGATCTGTTGAATATGCTAAAATACAATGGTATTGATGTTGCTTTCATTCAAGAATCTCATTTAAGGGAAAATCAAAACATAAGCTTGGAGGGTTACTACTTTTTTAAAGATATTAGCTCCCAAGGTGTTGGAATCGCTATAAGAAATATATATGACTGTTCAAGGGTATATATTTCAGGCATAAGGTTCCCAAATGTTTTACTTAATGTCAAAGTTTTAGTTAATAATGTGCCCAAAAATTATTTGTTTGGATCTGTTTATATACCTTGTAATTTCGATCAAACAAAATTATATAATGGTCTATCAATATTGGCTAGACTTTATCAAAATTTTGACGGCGCTTTTATTGGAGGCGATTTTAATGCCAAAAATGTGTTATGGGGCGATTCATGTAATAATTCTAACGGTATTGTGTTTTCCAACTGGCTTCAAAATTTTTCTTTAGATTTTGTTAGAATTTGCAATAATTTTCCATCTTTCCCTAATGGCGGTTCTTTTCTTGATCATTTTCTTTTAAGTACTAATTTAGTTGATTCGATAAATCAAAACTACAAAATTTATAGTCTTTCCACATTTTCGGATCACTTTCCTCTCAAATTGGAAATTAATTTTCAAGGCTTTGAATTCTTGTTAAAACCACTTCCTAATTTTGTTTCTTTTAAAAACACAAATTGGGAGAAATTTAAAAACGAAGTAATTCATGGCCTTTCAAACCATTTGCCAAATTATTGGAGGAATTTGTCCAATTTTGAAATTGATAGTTTTATTGACGAGTTTTGTAAGACTATTAATTTTGTTACGGATATGAATTCTGAAAATATTACATTAAATAATAGAAAATTTGTTATTTCTAATAATATAAAGCACCTTTTTAAAATAAAATACCGTTGGCAAAAAGATTTGAAAAAAATTTATCGTAGGACATGGAATCGATTGAATCCTGATTACGTTTTATTATCAAAACAGATTCATTTACTCTCTATAATTATTAAGAGGCAAATTGAAATTGAACAAGCTCATTTGTTCAGTGAAAAACTAAAAAATATTCAGCCTGGTCCTAATGCGCATAGAAGTATTTATAAATTTATAGGTTACAGGAAAAACTGTTGTATTAATAAGTTATCAGTTAATGGCGTTGAAATTGATAGTGATGCTGAAAAATTAAGTATTTTAAAGGATTATTTCTCTAGAATTTATATTGCATCTGTTCCGAATAGAGATGTCACCCATATTGAGAGTTCCATTAATAATATCATTTCTAGTGTTCCGGATAATATGTTTGTTTTTGATAATCACTTTTCGGCTCTTAATACTCAAAATTGCCATAAGCTTGTTAATCTGGACCATATTTTGGATCTTGCAAAAAATATTAATAACAAAAAATCTTGTGGTTTTGACAATATATCTAATTTTATCATTCGAAAACTTCCTGTTAAAGCTCTTGAATACCTTACGATAATTTTTAATAATTGTATTAACAACTCTTACTTTCCTAACCAATGGAAAATTTCTAAGATAATTCCTACTAAAGAAAAGGCTAATATTGCAAATATTAATAACCTAAGACCAATTTCATTACTTTCAAATTTAGGGAAATTATTTGAAAAAATTTTGCGCGAAAAAATGGATATTGGTATAACCGAATCTTATATTCCAGATTTGCAATTTGGATTTAAGAAAGGTCATTCGACGACTGATGCGTTACTTAAATTTCAAAATGACGTTGTGAATCATCTTTGGATTAAGCAATGTACAGTAGCAGTATCTTTGGATGTTGAAAAAGCATTCGACCATGCTTATCACAATGGAATTATTTTTAAAATGATTCAAATCGGGTTTGATCCATTTGTTATTAAATTATTCAAAAATTTTTTTTCTAATAGAAAATTTTCAATACAATTTAATCAACTATTTTCTGATTTCGGCAACGTATATTGTGGTGTCCCTCAAGGATCGATTTTGGCACCCCATCTCTTTAATATTTTTATGTACGATTTTCCCCATGTTGGCTCAAATTCCATCAGCTTGTTATATGCTGATGACTCTCTTGTTTATTCTCATAATGAATCCCCTCTTTCAGCCTTAAATCAAGTTTCTCAACATTTAGAAACGGTGAGCAATTTTTATGACAATTGGGGCGTTAGGATAAATGTCTCGAAATGTGAGGCTATTTGCTTACGTAATGCTTCAGGGAAGTGTAAACGTTTTGTTGTACCTGAGAGTAAACAACTGAGGCTTTTATTTAACAATACGGAAATTCCGTTTAAGGATAATATGAAATACCTTGGAGTGACTTTTAATAAACTCTTGAAATTTAATAAGCATGCCCGTATATACTAAAGAAATCAAATAGAATATTGGGTTCGTTCTCCAAAATTCTTTGCAATAAAAATCTACCAGTGAGAACTAAGCTTTTACTTTATAAAACTGTTTTTAGACCAATTGTTTTATACGGATTTCCTATCTGGTTCAGTGTGTCTCCGGTTATTATAAAAGAAATGGAAATTTTTGAAAGAAAGATATTGCGAAACTGTATAGGAAAGCATTATGAATCATTTTTTAAAAGATATTCAAATACCTTTATTTATAAAGAATCTAAAGTAACTCCCATAGGACTTTATGTTTGTGACATACTTAAAAGTTTTATAGTAAGGTCCAGATTTCATGTTAACAAATTTATTTCGGATATTTATGAAACTCAAAGTCAGTTTAGTTGGTCAAATGTTAATTATTTATCTTCCATTGGTTTTCTAAATGAAACTGCACCATCTTTTTATTTGTCCACTTCTTTGCGGCACAATTTTTTCTCAAAAAATGTTTAGGGTATTCACAGAGGTTAGCTCAGCTACTATTTTTATTATTATTATTATTATTATTATTATTATTTTTTTCATTTTCTTTGTAATTTCTTCTACTATTATTTTTTTCTTTCCTCTTATATTTATAAGTTAGTTTCAAGTTAATTTTAAGCACACTTTTCCCCATGAGATCCTCTCTTAAGTTATGTTAACCAAGTCTCGGGAGCAAAGACGTAGTTTTCTTTTATTTCTATTTTTCCAATTAAAAATTCCAGATTATTGTAAGTATGTAACTGATTTTATTCGCTATTATTAGGATAATACATTTTAGTCCTAAGTTTTCTTTCCTCTTATTGTTTCCAATATTGTATTATGTTTTATAAAAGGTTCAATAAATTAAACCTTAACCTTAACCTATGTTCACATATTAACAAAGAGCGTGTTGCTAACCTTATTTGTAGTCAACTACTACTACCATATATACAGCAGCCTTTGGTTTATTTTCGTTGTTTTTCCTTGTAGTTCCTATTTTTTATTTTTTTTTTTTTATTTTGGTAGTTATACGTCTTAATTTCAGACTTTCAACATCTAACTTATTTAGCTACAATAATATCTAATAAATAGTTTATTTTCATTCTAATTTTTAATATATTAAGAAAACTTGTAGGGATAAATATAATCAAAAATATCTTAAAAATATATTATTTCACACTTTAAATTGGTTTTATTGTATTTATTTTTTTCTTCTTCTATTTCTCTTAAAACTTTATTTAATATCATTTAAATTTAATTTTAACTTCTTAGTATTACACTAATTAATAGTACTCATATTAATTAGTGTTTATTCATATAAAGTTTCGTAGTCGTACACTCTTCAGTATTTTTTGTTTACATTATAGTTATATAATTGATTTTTTCACAAAACCCTTGTATCCATGTGTACTGTGTATTGTTCAATTAAAATACAATAGTGTACGCTTGTTGTTCAGTACACCAATACACTTTTATTTTGCATGTTTTTGAAAAGTTGTATTGGTAATTGTGTTTTCAATTACATGTGAATTCTATATCACATTGAGAAGAAGAAAATAAACAAAAGACATTTGTATTGTTGATATTAAAATTTTGTAAACAAAAAAAAAAAAAAAAAAAAAACAAAAAAAAAACAAAAAAAAAGAATACATGGATAGCATATCAAAAGTATACCTTTCGCGTAAAAAATTCAAAATTTTGATTTTTTCAGTCCTATTGTCCATTTTATTTCCTGAAAACTTTCTTCCGAATACTTATTTTCTTCTTCTTATTTGCTTTTGACGTTCAATATACAAAATAAATAGATAAAATAATACACTGCGTGTTCACAAGCATATGAACAGAAAGTGTGTTCAACGCAAAATACACAATACAAAATTTTGTGAATTAAGCAAATATTTATTATATTTTTTTTTTCATTTTATGGTTCAAATTTTTAAAAATGTTCTTTTAAAAAATTTTGGTTAAAGTAAAACCAGTATTTTGTATAAAGCTAAATATTTTAGATGTATGTGTATTTTTTGTTTAAATTTGCACTTAACAACAGAAACTTTTTCTGTGCACCATAAAACATCTTAACAACAATTAAAATTTTTCAGTTTTCATGTTAGTAATTCATTCTTAACTGTTTTAAATCAACTTAAACAACACAAACAGACACACACATACACATTCTTAATAACACTGGTCAAGCACATTGTTGCAAACAAATATTAAATTATTTGTGCATGCTAGTTTTGTATAAAGTTTTAATAAGTGAAATTTTAATTTAAAATAACAGTTTAATGGAGTCAGCAATCTTCAGCAGATGACTTTTATGCACTTATTTTACGATTGAGCTTAAGAGCAGAGAGATTTTTTTTTGCAAATTGCACACGCCAATACCAGTACAATATTATTTAAAGACAAGATTAGATTATCGCGCAGTCCAAATGCAAACAATAAGTAACGTGATTAATTTAACGTCTCCCGTAATTTTAAAAACAATAAAAAAAAAATTTAAGTGTTAATTTGATTGCCAAACATTACCAGAAGTTTAATAAATCTTTGAATGCTAAATTAATTGATAGCAATTTATATATATTTTCAACTGGCTTCAAAGAAAAAATGAGGTTAATAACTTATCAAAATTTTTTATGTATAAGTCTGTAAAAGGTTATGCTTACAGTTTGGTCCCGTATTAAAAAGAGTTTATAATTTTAAATATTAAAGGTTGTCCGCAAACAACATGTATGTGTCTTACGTGTATTTGGAACCGCAAAGGGCACTACTTTGAAATTAAAAAAATACTTATCACTATAGATTCCAATAGCACAAAGTTATAAAAAAATCTTAAAATTAAAGGGTGTTCCCACAGATGACATAAATCCTAAATATTTAATTTTGAACCGTTAGACGATTCCTTGAAAGTTGTGCAAAATATCGATAACTATAATCGCTGTAATAACAATTAAAAACACTCAAGTTTATAAATTAAAGGGTGCTACAATAGTTCATTTAATTTGATGTATATAGCCTATCTTTTGAACGGTTAAAATTTACTAAAACACTAAATTTATAAGTTCGCTATAAAAAAGGCTGAAATTTGGATATGGAAATTTAAGACTGTACCACTATTTAATGTAATTTGTTGTATGAGTTTAAAGTATTGAGACGTTATAGACAGTCAGCCTAAACCTAAAACGAATCTGTATTGCTATGTCCGTTATACCAAAATGTGTACAGTTTTATTAAAAAATTAAAGGGTGTTTCCGTAATTAGTAGAACTTGACCGATGTGACCTTATGTTCTTAATAATTATTGTTGGAAAATAAAATGGCAATAGGTTATGTTTTATTTTTTATATCCACTTCCTTAACTCGGTGTAAATTTCGAATGTCTATGTCTTGCAGTTCACAGTACAGAGTAGTACAGTATATTTAAATGTCTAGTGTATTTCTTTTAGGACTCAAAAGGTAAAATCTTACACGCTCATCCCTGTAGGCATATCTTTTAATATTAAAGTTGCGAGTATTAGCGAACTACGCTTTGATAGGTAAATAAAAATTTTGTGTGTTGCATGTGACCACACTTTATAAATTTATTTGAACAATGACACCAATCTATAAGCATAACGTTTCAAATAAAGGATTAATTTATTAATTTTGATTTAAGATTAATTTTATACTTACCGAGCCTCGTCTTTGTTGTTCTCTTTTACTTAAAAGTTAAAACTGAATTACTTATGAATTAATGTTTATTAAGACTTTTAAGCCCTGCTCTCATAAGTAACATTTGTAATTTTTGCTTAGTTATGCAACATAAATCTAGAGAAATATAAGAATTTCTAAATGCTTAAAAGGATGCTTGCTACAAGGTTGCAATGTAAACAAAATTTTAATAACAACAACAACAGCAAATGGAAAAACTAAATAGATTTCGACAAACTGATGTAAGTAAATACATCAAGAATAATCTCATTCATATAGTCTGATGGATTTGTTAACAACCACAAACACATGATTTAACACAAAAACACATTTACGTAAAAACTATATTTGTAAGCACCTATTGAGCCAAACAATTGCACATTCACATATGTTTGCTTAGGGGATATGTGGAAAACCTTAAGAGTTTTATTACAAAAGAGTTTTTGAAATTTATTTATATGTGTGAATGGTTTTAAATGTGTATAAGTATCTCTTACAAGTAATTGCATATGTTGTCAGTCAACACTTTTATTTACTATTGTCTGTCTATCACTTTAATAACAATATATATGTATTTCAAATTTTAAATTGTTTGGCAAATGGTCACATATTTTCATTTCATATCAATATTAAAATTCAAACATAAGGACGTACCTAAATGCAGTTTTGATTAAATTTGTTAATATAATGTAGCAATTACTTGGTGTAGTTTCCAGGAAAATAATTAAAATTGGTTTTAAAAATTTTGTTTTGAATAAAATTTGGGGAAATATAGACTTAAGTCACACATTAGTATTTACACACATTAGTAAGTCACATATTAGTATTGGCACAATTTTATAATAAAGTACTTAGCAAAATATACTAGTCATTTTTAAATCGTTCTTTTACTTTTTAGATCTCTCTACAATTCCTTTTTGTAGAATGTACTGATTTTAAAATGTTCATAATATTCATTTATTTTTCTTATGTAAGAAGATAAAAGGCAACTAGAGAAAACAAGTGATAGAATAAACTTAAATTTCATTCTTGTTTTTTGCTGACTGCCGTAGAGCATTAAGTCAATAATAACAAACTGAATGACCAAGATATTTTATTATTCATAGCCATGTTTTTATTTGCTTTTCTGCTTCTAATTCGTCATTAGGGAAGAATGAAAATATAAGGAAAAATTTTAAATTTTGTAAATCGATACGTATGATTAATAATTACATAAAGAAAAAAGTGTTTATGTGATTTGGAAAAAAATTAAAGTTTTTTGTATATGTTAGTGTTATGGTACATAATTTCACAGAAGCGTAATTTATAGAAATTATTTATTTGAACTATACTACAAAAGGAAAATCTTATATTAATTTTTTAAATTATATTTTCTTTGGTTACGTTGAGTTTGTGTCAGATAGTTTTAAGAAAATATTATTAATATAATAAATAATAAAATAATATTATTCAAATGTGAAATTTCAATAAAAAGGCAAATTTTTAAATGATTTGTAAATTTGATAGGTTTCAATTTTTTCAGGAATAATGATTTTATATTTCTAAAAAAATGGCAACTTTGAAAGAATTTTAGTAAAAACACTTGTAATTTTTTACCCATATTCATGTTAATTACTATCAATTTTAACAATGGTGTGAAAATTTTCTTAAATTTATATCTAATAAATTGATAACGAATTTGGGCTCCTCAGAATACCTAAACATTGTTGCATTTTATTTACAAATTCTATATTTTCCCCTAATGAAATAAACAGAACGTTACCATCACTTTAGGAGAAGTTTTCTATGAAAAATAATTATTTTTCTTTTTGTTATAAAAATCATGTTCAACGTTTTCTTTCAACAAATGTTAGGGGCTAAACATCTTTTATTTTGTTTATTTAAAAGATTATACTCATTTCTGTTTTATAAAGGATTCTAACAGCGTGTTGAAAAAAATGTAGAGAATGTTTAATCTTATGTCAGCAAAAAAATTAAATGACATCCACACTGCGATTAACTGCAGTGACATAAATATATGTGGCGACCTCAAAATAGTAATTATTAAAATTAAAAGTTTCAGCACTAACACGGATGTACAGATAAACATCACTCAATCAACTTTGCTATGCATAAGAACTGTGGATATATATACTTTACGGGGTCGGAAATGAATATTGTAGAAATTACAAACGGAAGGGCAAAATTAGATATACCCTTTTCCAATTTTTGTGGTGAAGGGTATAAAAAAATGAGCGAAATGTAACAGTTCATAGTTTCATACAGGCTTTAGAGAAAAAGCCCTTATGAGCTTCGGCAGCAAAGTCGTCTTATTTTTGTTTTTTCTAAAAATGTTTGTGCATTCAATCTTAAGTTTATTACTATTTGTTTGCATCAGATTATTTTTATGGCATTACTTGATTATTTTAAATGCAAGGAAATTAATTAATTATTTTTTTTTTTTTTTTTTCTAAAAAATGACTTAATAAAGTTGACTTGGAACTTTTAGTAAATTTAATAGATAATTTCCAATAGAAGTACAGAAACATATAGTTAAGATAATGGTGATTAACTTACATTAGTTCGATTAAATTTCAATGAATGTTTACTGTAATTGGTGATGGATATATAGTTTGTTGCATTCAGTTTTCTCTGTCGGCGTAACAACATTTTAAAATTTCTTTATTCAATATAAACTGTGCATTTGGTTAAAAAATTATTTATTTTACAAAAATTATAGACATCATGTATTGCAAAAGTGATAAAAAAAGTAACGTGCACCTACTTTACAACACTTAAGTAGATTTTGATTCAACATAATTGATTCGATTATAAATTTCTGCATTTAACGCTGTCAATTTCATAACTACTCCAGAGTATAACACTAGCAATAGCAGCAACGAAAATTTATATGTACAAATGTACGTCGTAAATAAATATGTTGTTATATACATGGAGACACGTTTAGTATTTTCATTTAATTGACACTGGCCATAAATCGATCGTAAATATTATTAACTTGATTTAACAATTTTTCATTTAGTCCTTGTTTTTGTTTAATTTTATAACTTTTTCAAAGCGGTTTGTTGTAAAACTCGGAAAAGAATTTGCAGTTTATAAGAAGATAATTAAACAAGGCGTTATTTTTGCTTGTTGATTGTAGAAGATTATTAAACAACATAAATTAATGAATTATAGTTAATTGAAAGATTTTTCTACTTAAAAGTTCATTTTTTAAATAACAGAAACAGGGAATTGACAGAAAAATCATTTTCTCGATTAAGACCAGTTCGCAGAAATTTAATCACTTTAAGCGCTCTAAAGGCAAAATAATATAGTTCAGATTACCATAATCTTAGAGTAACATATGAGGGTTGTATTATTTAGTTGCAAGCAAAACATATAATTGATACATTTAATAAATTTATATTTGGTTAAAGTGGTAAAGTATAAAAATAACTATGTTCAAAATCAAAACATTTTGCATTTAATTACAATCTCATTTAGTTTAAAGATAAACATTAAGCGGTTAAATTAAATCATAAAACTGCCGATTTCAGTATATGCAAGCGCTGTTTTCGCATAATTATTGCAAATATGCATCGGCTGTGTAATAATACCTACATAAGTAAAATCCAAAAAATATATATTTAAAAAAATAAGTTCTCAAAAAAATTAATTTCGTTTTATTAAAAAAATGCATGCAATTCTCTATCCCGATTAAATTAATAAGTCACCGATATTGATAATTGAGGGTAAAAGCACGTGTTGATGGCCAACTGTATAAAGAACCGAAAAAAAGTCAGCCGTATACAGTAGATAAAGAATAACAAAATCATTGTTGATTAATGTTGTTTTTTGCTTAGACTTTGAATTGTGGCTTTACTTTCTTGTTTGAACGAAAAGCTTTAGTTTATTTAAAATATTTGTGAGAAGCTTTCTGAAGAGCTAAGTAAGCGGTAGCGAAATGGCCATCGAGACTGACTTTCACCCTCAATAAACAATTTCAGTAATTTACTAATATATTCGGGACAAAAAATAGCACGAATTGAATTGATTTAATTTAAGATTCCTTTGGTATAATTTAATTTAATACCTTTTTATTTATTTTTATTTATTTATTAATTTTTTTTTTTTTGTTAATAATTTTTATTGTGTTTTTTTTTTTTTTTTTATTTTTCTCAATAAAAAAACTTTCCTATTTTATTGTGATGGAAATACTGTTAAAAACAACTATAATTTATCGCCTTAACTTAACATTGTTATAGAAATAGTGAAATATATTTTGAACATTTTTATGTTGGTGTAAATAGTAATCGATATGAAATACAAAATACCTATTTTTAAAATTTTTGTCTTTCTGTCTGCCTGTGTTTGCATCAAGTATAAACTACTGGATGGAATTGCATAAAATTTTGTGAGGTAGTCCTGTAGGAGCTTGATTCAGATAAACAACACTTTTTATTTCATAAAAATACGCCATTCCATAGAGAAACTGTAAAGTCACCCAACTTTATCGGTATAATGGTACCAGAACAGTTGTCAGTAAATTTTTTTTTTTTGTAGACGGAAAGTTCTTAACACTGTTTACAGAATTCTACAGCAAATGTCTAAAACACTTTTTTTTTAATTTTAATTTTAAGATAATTAGAAATGATAAGCGGACGAAGTCGTGAGCCCAGCTAGTAAGATATAAAACAAAACAACAGGTTTTTAATTTGCTTAAAAAGAATTTTGAGTTATTTGAAACCACTAACATTTGAAACACGAACATGGACAACCTTTATACCGCATTTTTGACAACAAAACCCACCTCAGTAGAGTGTGAAAAGTTTTTTTATTGTTAGAAATTTTGCAACGAAAAATAGCAACAGTTCTAAAATTATATATTTCAAATTGTTATTATGATACTTTTTCAGTACTTTTAATTTTTTTATCTCTTGATATATAGTACAATCGTACAAAAACATATCTTGTCACCTGAACTGTTTTAAGTTTTATAAACTGTTAAGACTATATTTACCAATTTTTTTTATTGTTATTATTTTAATAAAAATGAGTTTTTTAATTTATTTCATTAAATAAACTTTTTTCTACAAAAATTGCTTTTTTTTCCCGTTCCCCCGGAAATCCCAAACCCTAATCAACAGCTGTGACTGCTCACATTGTCTGTTGGCTTATTCTTTTAGTATGGCCATGACAACTAAACAATTTTCTTTACTTGAAGAAAAAAAAAGCTTTTGTTTTTATTGACATTTACCATACGACGCATCTTTTATTTTTAAAAGAAATGTCTATGAACTTTTTTAATTAAAGTAATTTGCTTGTTTGTTTTTTCTTCTATTTTTTTATTCAATAATTTCGTTGTTGGAAATTTATGACATCTCTTAATATATGCCCTTGATAATTTTGTGAAAATTTTACTATCATTTTCAGTTATTTATTTTTTATGTCTGCCACCGTTAATAACTTTTCAAATTGGTGTCTAGAGTGGTTTTTTATGTGCGTCCGAGGAGCTGTTTATTACTGTTTTTTGTAAGTTTTGTAATTTTAAACTGTCGGCAGTCTGCCAAAAATCAAATTAAAAACATGTAATTTGCATTAAATTTGTTAATATTTTGTGTAAAGTAAAATGAAAACTTTTTGAAGACGATGTGATTTTTATTATTCCTTAATTAATTATTGTTATACTGAAATTTTTTTTTATTCTTCTTCTAACAACAAGATAGTAACATCGACGTGTACTATGATTCTTTTGTCAACTTAAATCCATAATAATTTTTATTTTGTAGAAAAAATTTTATATTAGTAAAAATATAATAAATAATTTAAAACAAAGCTCTTTTTTAACAAAACTCTTCAATACAAATATGTGAAAAACTAAAACGTTGAGGATGTAACAGTTCACAATAAAATTAATAGAGGAAACGAACGTGAACTTAATAGATCAATAGATATTTATAAAAATCACTTTAAGCTTAAAAGAAATCATTTTTAATTTGCCAAATACTTTGAATCAAATAAAAATACTAATTTTATCACTAACAACGAAAGAAGACGTTGTGGTAGTTAATTCAAAAAACGAATAACGTAATAAGCTTTGTAAAAGACACATGGTAAAAATCTTGCTAAAATATCAAAATAGTTTCAAGTAATTTGAAATACTAAAATCCTGCTACGGAATTAAGATTTGACAAACTTTTATATACCCCTATGTGTTTGCTACTCGAAGCTAAATTAATTGTAACTTTACCACATCCAAAGTTTGAGTGTTTTAAAAGAATAAACGTAAAAATAATGTAGAAATGTTTTTGGCATTAGAAATGTATGTGCTTGCCGCAAAATAAAGGTTTAGAAGTTCAACCCCCATCACTGCCATGAGTAGACAAAAAATTATTGCAGTTAAGTAGCCAAGAAGAGCGTGTTTTTTATCTCTAGAAATTATCACTAACTTACGGAACTTTTTGTTCCCCTTTTCTCTTAAGTGAACAAAATGTTGTTAATAATTAAAATAGGTAAGCACTTACATGGTTTATATAATTTTCCTAGCACATTGAACAAATCAAAAATAAAAGTAAAAGAAGAACACGTTACTGATGTTTGAAACTTAAGAGAAAGTGAAAATATTTCGTGTAAAAAATTATTCACAATAGGAATGTTTAGATTTTACACTACCACTTTCAAATTGAATTTTATTACATTTTTAGTTTATTTAACTACTGGCTAATTTAAAATTCATTTTAATATGTTTTATTTAAATACATAATTGATTCATTTAAATATTTCATGAGAAATTTTTGTATTTATTTTTAAGTTAAAGTTGAGCCAATTTAAAAAATAATTAAATTTAATATGACTAATAAAATCTTTTAAAGGTGAAAAAACTTTTTTGTCTGTAATCTTAATAAATGTCGTCTGTGATGTTTTTATTTTGTTTTAATTTTTTCAAATAGGAAAAAGTGGCTAATCAGTCGTCACATCTTTAAACTTAGCAGAACATGAAGTGATACAAACTGAAACCCCATCAGATGAAAGTGACATGGGTTACCAGCGTATTAACCACCTTACAAGTTGAACATACAAATGTGTCAAAAAGCCATCGCTCACACTTCTGTTAATGCAGTTAATGGAAAATTTCAATCAATGCGATTAGTACAAACTGTATTTCAGCATCGCGCATGATGAAAAAACCCAAAGAATCATTATAATTTAGTCTCACTTTTGATAAATCTGATTAAATTGTTAGTTCAAAAGACAAAAAAATTTTATGGGTTTAAACTGCTAAAGTCATTTTATTGCAAGCCATCGAAAATGATGAGGGTTGGAATATGTTGGGAAAGGATAACATTAAGCGCTAAAAGGAATTACTACAAAATTTTAAATTGCTAATTTAAAATTGTTAATGTTCAAAAGACTTTTGCTTCTTCAGATAGTGTGGTTTCTGATGTTTTCTTATTCGAGTTTTCTAAGTGCTATACTTAAGTTTGCTAAACCAAAATGTCACGAAATTGTTTGAATGCAGTGAATAACTTTTGTTATATTTGTGGTGAAGTAAAATTTTCGTCACATGAAACGCAATTTTACTCATGCTATTAAGGTTTTGAAGTTATGGTAGGTGACTAAGATAAGTTTTGGGGCTTACATATATGTTGTAACCCTTGTTCAGTTATTTTAAAAAAATGACTAAAAAATATAAAACGATCTATGCCTTTTGCTGTTAGCAAGTTGTGGCGGAAGCCTACAAACTGTATAAATGACTGCTATTTCTGCTTGAGTCCGCCAATAAAGTCCTAGTGAGACCCGAGAAATATATTTCCTGCACCTCTACATATAAAACTGGGTTCGATGAAAAACTTTCACAAACGTATGAACAACGAAGGTAAGTGATGCCAAAGTTAAGGAAGGTGTTTTTGTTGGGCCACTAATTCGGGAGCTTGTGAAGGATCCTGCGTTGACAGAGTTTTGAAGCGGAAAGAAAGGAAGCTTGGAATGCGTTAAAGGTACTTATTTAAGGTTTTTTAATTAACAAAATAGAAGATTACTATAGATATCAAGAGTATCTTAAATATATGATGCAAAATATCTCTCAAAATTCATGTTTTCCACTCTGATCTATATATATTTTCTCTTCTAGCTGACGGTGACAAGCACAGCAAGACATTCCATCAGGATATTTTTGTACTGAAACAAGGATATCAGGGCTGCTTGAATGATTGAATACTTGCAAATTACTGTTGGTGCGTTCTTAGAGATGCTCCAGAACTCACCTACAAGAGACAGGCCAAAAGAAAAATGAAATCTATATGATTGTAACATTATCCAATCTTCCAAATTACTGCCATTAATTTTCTTCGTTTAAAAAAAATTCAACTGCTATTTAATAAATCCAAGTCAATGTATAATGTTGATAAACTCATTGTTTAAAATTTATAGATTTGCCCCAATTTTTTAGTTTTTTTTTTTTTTTTTGTTTTTTTTTGCTCATGGTGTATCAGAGAATCTAGAGCATTTGCTTTTTTTTCAACCAAAAAATAGTATGATTTGACTCATAAAGTGAAGGAAACATTACATAAATATTTTTTGTTGGCCAGTGTAATTAAATTAGTTCTCTAACAATCTGAAAAAAATATATAACATTCACATGAGTTTTTGTTATACTTGTGCCCGCACAAATCACTGATTTTGAGTGGATTTTAAAATTTTTTAATTATTAGGTGATGCTTACAATTTAGTATTATTCTAAAAAACTTCATTATTTAAACAAATAAAGGGTTCCCCTTTGAAACGCATTATTTTAACATGTCTAATAAACCTTAACGAACATCGCTATAGCGAGCTCCCAATATTAAAAAGTAATGAAAAAATAAGCTTAAATATTAAAGGGTATCCCCATAGATCATAAAATTTAAAGCATATGGATTCATCTTTTGAAACATTATATACACAAAATTGAAATTTACCCAGAACGTGAATGCTTCGTCCACTATACCACCAACTATAAAAAATTAAAATATCAAACTCATGGACGTCCATATAGGTGCTGCATAAAGCAATATGCTTTGAAATAGACGCAGTACGTGTCCTCTAAGTTCTCTATCACAAGAAGAATAAAATGTTAAATTGAAACTTAAAGAGTGAACCCATAGATAATTTCATGTCAAATACTTCAAAAGATAAGGCCAAAGAAACTTGAAGTTTACACAGAATGTGTATTCCTATGTCCGGTATAACAAAAAGTATAAATTAATGGTTAATAGGCCATTCGGTTTGATTTTATGAATTTTTACAGTGTGTGCATTACATATACGATATAAAAAGAAAGTATAAAACATAAAATTAGAAATAAAAGCGTGTCCCTATAAGCTATATTTTTGGAATTTTATTTTGAAACGCTGTAGATGTACAATTTTAATTAACTGAAAATTTGTATAACAATTTGTATTTTATATTCAACAATCCGTATTCCGTGTGTCTAAAATCGGTTTTTAAACTTTTAAGTCCACATTAAGAAAAAACTAAAGCTAATTTTAAGAGAAACTTTTCTACACAACCCACAATAAAGTGTGCTTAGTTTTCAAGAATAAAGAGAATAAATCCATGAAAATTTCCTTAAAATAAAACCAATCTAAAACATACTAAATATTTTTACTTTATTGAATTAAAATACTTTGATGCAAACATTGTGTTGATACAAGATACATTAATCCAATTTTCTAATATATCACATGAAACATTGTAAATACATTTTACATAATAGAATTTTGTATAAAAAAAAGAATAAAATATTACAAAGAACTTTTCAGATGTCAAATTATTCTTAAGATTACAATGACAAGCAATGAGATAGACAACAAGAAAAAATGCATTGTAATAATAATGTCAATAGTCAAGTACAGCTATAGTACGTTCGTACAAATAAATATTATTCTGAAGTATTGAATATTCTGTTTGTTTAAATACGGATATACGAAAATCTTGTGTGGTTAAATAAAAAAAGAAAAATTCATATTTGAATAGAATTTTATGTATACGTAACAACTGCTGCAATAACGCTAAAAGCGAATTACTATTTTACATGAATGTGCAAAACTGACATGAAAATTGCCAAATATTGAACAACAAATTTAAAAAGTTTGTTTTACATTGATGTACAGTTGAGATCATAACATGTGATAATAAAATATTATGATTTGTGACCGATCGTTATTTAAGCGTTAGTTTTATTTGTTTCATTCGTTGTCTAAAACTCGGATTTAAGTGTTAACCAATTCAAATATAACTTTTTTGATGGCAGCATTAAAATAATTATCACATTTTTTCAAATAGCGAATAGTGGCTTAATGATTCAAGTATTGATGCAAATATTTTAAACTAATCAAAAACTAAACAAAAAAAACCACCATTCCTTTATATATCCTGATCGAAGAGTGTTCTCCTTGCGTTCGTTAAATAATAACATATGTTTTTGATGAAAATAGCTTTGTTTGCGTTGAAATTCTTTGTTAAGATGTTGGAAATTATTATATTGGCTCAAACAATCAACCTACATTTTAGCTTAAGTAGGAAATAAATAAAACAAAAATATAATGCTAATTACCCATAAAAATAAATTATATATTGCAAATTATTTGATGCCTATATAAATTCTTTCACTTTTAAACAAAGTGCTTCTTTTAATAGCAGACATTGCACGTAAATTCTTATTATTTTTATATTCTTCTTCTCTTACGTTTCTAAGTCTGTGGCGCTGACAACATTTATACTTAACTTACACAGTTACCCACACATTACGTAACACACACACTTAACACTTTACCACACCTACCTACTTCCTCTGCATTATTGTAATCCTAAGTATGGATTACGCCAACGAACCAGTTCGTTTGTGTTGTTTTTAGTTTTACTTACACCAGCTTGTATGTCGTTTTTCCAAGTGTAAGACCATTTTTATCATATGTACTTTATATTCTAATAAAATTCATCCGTTTTCATTAGGATTCTACATTTTAGAATACGGTTCAGCTTGTTTATTTGTATTTGTAGCCTCTTAAATATTTTTAACATATATGTGATCTTGTCCTGGCAGAGGTGTCATGGCAAGGAGTGATATTTTTCATTAATAGGAAAGTACCCAAGGCGTTTATAATTTATGTCCAAAACGCAGGTTTCCAAGATTCGTTATATGGAATACCTACTAGAAATTGGGTAGACGGCAAAGATAAGCAGTGTACCGCAGCATTTAGTCAAATAACATTTTCTTGCAGGCAGGTTAATTGATAATTTAATTTCCATTATTTTTTATTTTAAGATTTTTGTTAGTTAATAATAATTATAAATTATTACTGTTCCGCATATTTTACTATCCACTGTACATTTGGTAATAGATTCAAATTTTGTAATTCTCTTATGCACACACATGTCTATGAAAATAACATTCAATGTACAAATGTTGCGATTTTATATATCTGCGCTTATTTATTTGCAAGTTCGCTTACGTGTTTGTTTATGTAAAAGCATAACTACAAAGATATAATAGTAGTTATAGATATTTGTGCAAAATATTGTTCGGCGAAATGTGCACTGCTATAGAATTTTTAAACAGATGTATTTTTTATACACCACAACTCTCAACACCACAATGATAACATTTCACGTAAAGTTTTAGAAAATATTCCAAATACATTGTAGAGAGTAAAGGAGTGCAAGGGCAAAATGAATATAATGATAACAGACTGTATAACAATTTGTTATTTTCATCTTTTATCGTAAGTTAAAAAAGTATTAGTATTTGTTGATGCATATAATAGTTAAATGCTTTAGTATGTACAAATTTATTATAGCATTCAACTAATCGACTATTTGTTACAAATAATCGATTATTAAATGAATGAAAATAAAATTTTGTAATTGGAAAGATTTACATATTGTAATAAAATGTGCTGCCAAGATTTTAGCTTCATTTTAATTAATACATTTTTTTTGTACACTAGGGCCCCGAACTGCATCGTCTTTATTTGCGTCGCTTTTTTTAAACCTGTGCATTAAAAAATTTTCAAATTGCGTGAAATGCTCTATGTTTTTTATGTTTTTTCTTAGTGCATATTTTTGTTATTTCTTTATAATATATATATAAACATTTTTTTAAGTAAATGAAATAAATAAATACATTTTTATTTTTTTATCAAAAATAAATTTTTTCTTGTTTTGTTTTGAATATTTATCCCAATAAATTAAATTTCAGTGGATTCAAAGGTGATTCGATTTGCGTCATTGCGATTTGAGTCACGTTTCTCCTGTCCCCATTAACGACGCAAATCGGGGCTCTGGTGTATTTTAACGTTTATTTTTCCTTAAAAATCTAATATATCCCTAAGGTAGAATTATCCTATATATTAACTCGAATACTAATGAATTTTTCCACAAAATTTTAATAAAATTAATTGAAGGGTTTCCCCATGATGAGCACTCAAACAGATACACATACAGGCAGAAAGACACATATTATTAAAAAATATAAAATTCTTTATATACAGCCATGTTCTTGTTGCATTTATTGTACGTTTAGATTTAGAAAAAAAATTTAAGGATTTAAAAAAAACATAACTCTTAAAATACTTTAAGAAGAAAAGAAACTTACAACTTAATTTTATAAAAGATAATTATTTTTTGGCTAATAGGAAGGACATTTGATTTTCCATTAAAAAATATATAATTGAACAAGATCTATAAAGAAGAATTGTAGAGGGCATCCTAAGTGTCTGTTGGCATTTTTTTAATTTTGTTACGTTGATATTGTCAGACATACTTCTGCCATGCTCTAAAAAGGACTTTAGTTTCAGTGCTTAATGTGCCCAGCTGATAGCAATGTCATGGACTCCTGGCTAAGAAATTATAGCTTATATGCCTTGCAATAGAAAGAAATAAATTCCATTATAGTAATAATTAATTACAATCAAAGTTCTAGTGATATAAAAGAAAAAATCCTTTTACAAAGATTTTTACTAATAAACTTCTCCTGAATGCATTTAAGAAGCTCCGGTCAACACATTACAGTTTAATTCCTTTCATAAAACCGATTAATCTATCGAATATTGCACAGGAACTATCCATCGTTTTAGCGCGAGCCCCCCAACTTATAAAATTTCATGTCAGTTTTAAATAGCATCTAATGCTTTCTATTTAGTTCTGACCCAGAAGAAACAATTAAGCAAAACAAAAACCCTTCAAACTCCTTAATTTGATTTTAATATGATAAAATTTCATGTTATTTATCAAAAAGTTCATATATTAGATTTTTAACAAAAAAAAATCTATTTTCTTTCCAATGACTATCGAAAACTGTACCAATTCTCTCGTTTTCATTTAAATCTTTTATCGGTACTTCTATACAATGCATTCGTCGGCAAAGTAAAATAATTATAAAACAACTATTTTTTCCAAAAACAAATATTCTCTCTTTTCGTATCAGCACTCAGGCGATGATCTCTACTCAAGTAATGCTTTGTACCAGGATATCAGGTTATTGAAAAGAGAATAGAGGAACTAGTGTTTGTGAATATTCGATTTAAAAGACTTCAGCAGGAAGATTATTCCACATGCAAACTTTTCGGCTAAAAAACAAATCCGCTCTCTAATAAGTAGTGCGATTTATTTGCCAACCAATCAGAGATGGGTAAGCACTAAAATGTTGTATGCAAGAACGTGTGAATTTTGGAAACAAGATCCATAATTTATTGGGGCATAATTCATTGAAGTATCGATAAAACTGAGAAACACAACACACATTGCATTGATGTTCAAGAGAGTCAATAGAGTTAGATAACCTACTGCCACCTATGAGCCTCTTTGTCCTCTCCTGTTTGAGATCGGGTAACTTCAATACAAACTTTAAAGCATCGGCCCATACAAGAGAGTGGTTTTTCATTCTCAGCCAGATGTAAGTGGTATAAGTACTAATTAGATTAGATGGAGTGAAATATCATTTGTCGTAAAAACGAAGCACTCAAAAGCTTCTTTTGAGACATGAAATATGTGCTTAGCCCATCGAACATCACCCTGAATTTTCATACAAAGAACATCAGGAGCTTGGATTTCTTAATATTAATGTCACCCATACTATCAGATGAAACGCCATTTTAGGTCGAACATTTATGCGTAAGCGTAAAAAATTGAGTCTTGCGAGTAATACTACAAAGCGGGCGCCTCATCGCTGTTCACTGCATTGAATTAAAAATGAAGGTCCTCTATCTCTTTCCAAAGAATGTAGCCGGTAACAAAAATAACTAAACAGGCATTGTTGAAGTGCCTTTCCTTAACAAATAAAGAATTTTGTACTTGTTTGTTAGAATAAATGAAATCTTATTTCAAGCAGCGATAGTATTTTATCGATATAACTTTTTATTTATAAAAATGTTTAAACAAAAAAAAAATTAAATACAAAGAAAAAAAATTTTTCTTTGTTGGTTGGCTAATCGGTTAAATTTCAGCCCCATAATCGTTATTCGAAAAATATTACATAATACTAATCAAATATTTACTCGGAAAAACGTTTTTCAGTTAACAGATTGAAGATAAATGAATTGAATACCCTAATACACATATGTATGTGTTCAAATTTTGTCAACTACACTTTTTATACAAACTCAGAAATTGTGGTTCGAATTTGATGATTGTTAGCATACCATGTGATGTAACACAAAAAATAAACAGAATTTTTCATACCTCATCACAACCAGAAAAAAAATTATATTTTCGCTGTTGTTGAGCAACATCCTCTTCAACAAATTTTATTGTTTTTAAAAGTTCAGGTGAAAATAATTTTAAAGCAAACATTTTTCAATAACAACTGCGCGTATTTTTACCTTAATGGAATGTTGACAATACATTAGGAATAATTTAAGGTAATTAAGTTAAATCATACAAAAATAAAGACTTTCCACGACTCATTCTTTAGGGAAAAATATTTTGGGAATATTCTTAGATGTTTTGAAGATTTCGGCTAAAAGTAATTTTGTCTAAAGAATAGGATCAAACAAAATTTTCTGCATAATTTTTATTTGTTTTTAAACCTTATACCCCAATACTGTCATGTTAAGTAAAAAAAAAAATATTATATGTACTAAATGTTAAATGAGCATTGAAACATTTAATATATTTTTATTTTCTAGGTTAGAGAGGTAACTATAACTAATAGAATAAAAAATAATATTATCCCATACATTTTACTTAGGTATGTACTTGGTTTCGAGGACGTAAGCTGTCATAAGGTAAACATTGGGCGCTTTTCTGTTGGCGTTTTAGTTGTTATAGTAGTTTCTACGTCATATTCGTTTTTATCCTCGCTTCGTTTCTAAATTCATATTCTCAAAATATATCAAAATGAAGAAAAGACGTTAACAAAAACAGATTGAAAAATTAATTAAGTGTGGCACCACGCAATTTTTACGTTAATGCTTTTAAATTTTTGTAAATTTTAAAAAATGAATGTTAATAATTTTGTAAAATTTAGAAAAAAAAATTAATTACAATATACGTACAGGGGAGAATTTATACCATCTTTGCAATTTGTAACGATATCTACAGATTTTAAAATATTGCAGACAATTATATTCTTATAATAAAAAATAATTTTGCCTAAACCTTTACTTTTTTTCGTAAAATTCATTAATGATAATTATTAAATATTTCGTATAATTAATGCCGATAAAAATACTATTCTTGGTAATTTAAGAGCGTTTGTAACAACTTAAGTTTTGCAAGAGCTCTTCTTCTTTGCTTTTTAATTTATTTTCAGGTTTTCCTCTTCCAGAGCCAACCCCAGTTTCTAATAATAAGAAACGTCTTTCAAATATCTATAATTAATTTTAGGTGACTACATTGCTCCTGTTGGCTTTCGCTTTGTTACATAAAAAACGTTGTCCTTTCCTTTTCAGAGGACTTAGCGTATGATCGTAGCCTTGTTGAAGCGATGGGTATAATTTTTTTGTATACTTCAGAGGAATTAGTCACACCTATATTTTCAATAATTTTCTCAATAAGCAACGTATCAACTCCTTCATAATTATCGTACTACAAGTTTAAATCCGCATCCTCTAGTAGTGACAATAAAACTTGTTTCTAGCAGCCCCCCTTGTTGCTCTGGATTCAGTTTTATTTCTTACCTTGAATTTTAAGTCCTTTTATACCTTTAGTTTCATATAAAAGCAAATGTATTTGAATTTCTAAAAACATTGCCCAACTTGTCGGTCAAAAACGGCAGGTTCTTACGTATTAATCTTTTTTCATTACGGAATCATTCTTAATCGATTGAAATATTAAAGATTTTTAAATATCCTGAAACATTTAACAATTATTTCAAAGTAATGCATATTTTTTACTTTATTTTATAGCCAAAACAAATAGAAAACATGAAAGCAAATAAGTTGTTGAAGTACTTTAATAAGAGATTTATTTATATTCGCGGATGTTATTGCAAACAATTTTTAATACCGACTTTTAGCTAAGTAGCATTTAATACTCTTAGAAGTGCAACTTACAGTTTTTTTTAGTACAGACTCCAAGAAGAAATACTGACTTATTCAGTCAAGCGGAAAGAAGCAACATCATTTAAATTTAATCTGGTTTTGTATTGTTTCAATGCAAATACGTAGTAAAAAATGAGTTCAATTATTGAACTCATTAACTAAAATAATTTTTTTAAATACTATAACACAATTACTAAGAAAATAATTTTTGCAACCATAAGGAGTTTTATTATATCCTTTACGACATGTAAAAAAATGTTATGGGTCAGACAGAGTTTCAAAAAGTTTACTATTTAAAATCAGTAAGACCGGTCATGTCTTTCGAGCCAGAAGGCAGAACAATACGCCTGTCTCTAATTTTAAGTCTTTTGCAACAAATCTAGTAAAGTCAAAGAACTCCAATTAAAAAAAATATGGAACGACAGATAATTAAAAAATATGAAAAAATTGGCCTTTGAACTTTCCATAGAAAAGTAAGATTGTGTACGATAGTTTTTAAGATATCTAAATGAGTATCATTTAAAAGCTTTTCAAGGAATATTTCAAGAAATAATAAAATTCTTAAACCATTAAGTGCCGATGACATTTTTATCTAAGATTATATATGTTTACATTTTTTATTTCTTATTTATTGATCCTCTGTCACCCTAATATTTGTATTTTTTGATTGGAGTTAAAATTAAGCCTTTTTTATATTTAATTACAACAATATAATTTATTCAATTAATTATTAAGATTTTACATTTTATCACACTTCTAGTTTTTAATAAATAATAATAAAATAAAAATAATAACATTTTGTATGCAGTAATATTAAATACACAAATTCATAAAGTTTTAATTTTAAAACAAATATTTCTGACAGAAAGTTAAAAATTATATCGCACATTTGGAATCGAAAACCCCACTGTGCGTTGTTTAAATAAGATATAATACAATGATTAACACAGCCAGATAAGTCAAATATTTGACCAAAAAACGAAACCAATAATTATACAAATATTTATTCAATCTTTCCTGACAAGTATCATTGCGAGTCACGTTTTTTATTTTGATAAATGAAATATTTACCTTTTTTACTGTGTAGGATCTTATGTTTCTTAATAAGTATTTGAGAAGGACAACAATTTGTTATCATAAATTACGTCTATTTGTCAAATATATGATTAGTCTGAACGTACCTTTAATTTTCCAAAAAGCTACCCCTAATATTAAAGTAGAAAAATATCTGAGAGGTTGTTGTCTCATGTTAAAGGCCTTATTAATATTTTAAAGCATTTGGCCTTAATTTTATTTATATTTTATTATTAAATCTCTTTTATATTATTTATTGATTTTCGTTATCTTGGCAACCTTCTTTTTATTTCCATCGTATGGCATTATTTGCTTATTTTCTTTCATTTTATACTTTTTAAACGTGAACTGATTTTACATTCTTAAGAAAATAATAATAAAATTCAAAATACGTAAGTTCATGATAAGTTAAGTGCAAATTAAAAAAATATTAATAAAAGAAATATAAGTGTTTATAAGTATATACGCTCATAAACATATGTATGTTCATATATTGTTTGTTGAAAGAAGCGGAAGTACCTTAACAGGAAATGAGTTAGGCAACTTTTTTAAAATTATTATTATTGTTTTTTTTGTTATATGCAGTTTTTATAAATCTGAAAGCAGTTCTTTTAATTAAAGAAAAAAATGTGTGCTTTTGATTTATGAGTACATGTGATATTATAAAAAAACAATAATAAAAAAATCGAAATCGAATGTTCTAATCACTCGTCTGTCTCTTTATGAGTACTACAGCGGCGTCAATAAATACACTGCCAAAGAAGTTTTAATTACCATGAAGTGACCGCTTTATGCTGGTAACTGTTTCGAATTAACTTTGCATTAGTTTCATAAAGTGCTTAACGTTAAATGAGGCCCATTGTTGTGTCACGATACCCAAAGTTTGGTCACCTTTTTGAAAAAGGTACATGAAAGTATCTTTTTCAAAAATTTAAGCGGACATGTTTATGTTATTGTGTAACAATAAGTGACTTTAGTTAAATTTAGTTATTTGATTTATTTTTGCACATGTCAGCAAACTAGGTATTTATATTTTGAAGATGCTTGTTGCGAATTTCGCCGTGAATTATTTTTATAATATTTCTTATTTAAAAAAATCAAATGCTTAAATAATGTTTTACTATAAAAGATTTGCATTTTTATATTTTATTATGATTTTTGTGATATATTAGTATGCTGCCCTTCTAAAATTGTAGAAAATATTCAAGTTTATTTTTTAATATAAAAGTATTTTTGTGATTAAGTTTTCCTGTCTTGATGCTAAAAAATATTTAATGATTTATGTATATTTCAATTTATCATGCACTCATGCAAGTGTTGGTTAAATATAACAAGCTGTAAGTTGTATTCTATATTGAAATATTTTACTCAATTTGTAAGTTTCCATCTTAAAATATTTCACTTTGATAAATAAATATGAAAACATAATATTTTGTAATGGAAAAGAATTTTTGCCATGCTACTACACTTTTTCTGCACGAGTTTTTAAGAAAAAAAAGCAGAAACACAAGATCGATTTTTCATGGTATTATTTAATGGGCCAATTAATAAAAATCCACCATATTTCCATAATATATGATTAAGAGGAGATTGTAAAGACCGTTATTATTTCTTTTATATAAGTAAAATTGTATTTAATTTCTTATATTATATTTTATAATTTTCCATAAAACAATAATTTCAAAATTTAAAAAAAATATTATTCTTACTTTTTTTAGATACCGAAAATCCAGAAAACGCAGGTAAGAAAATTTATGAATATTATTATTACTGTTTAAAAAAATTTTCAATGTTGATCTGAATTACTTAGATGAAATTGTTTTCAAAATTTCTCCTTTTATTTAATTTTTAATTTAAATAAAATAAAACAAAGAATGAGGTTCTGGTATAAACGTACATAGAGGACATATTAAAAAAAAAAAAAAAAAAAAAACAAATTCATGTTTTGGTGTTTTCAAAGATTTGGAATTTCTTTGTGTTCAAAATCACTCAATTCTTCTATTTCAGGTATGTGAGGTATTGAGCAGATTCAGGTTAAATATAGTGAAAAACAATTTCTTGGACCATTTAAGAATTCTTACAGCAGTGTTAAAAATTAAAAATCCCCTTAGACCTATGCCGTCAGAAGTTAAAATGTTCGACAGATATATTTTTATTATATAAAATTCTGCTTTTACTCCTGACACTAGAAGCCAATCGAAACTCGCCAAGTTAATTTCACACTTGTGTTATTTGATATAAATCTCAATGTCAATTAATTGTCAGTGAGAGCATTCAAAAGAAAGCTCTATTTTTACTAATAAAAAATTCTAATCAAAATTTTGATAATTCTTTAAGCTTTTTGCATGATACTTTTGAGTAAGCATAAGGTTAATCTATCCGCTATGGTATCGTTTTTTTATTGTTAGCAATATTGCAAGAATAGCCTAAAATAACTTCTAGTATTCAAAATTTATATTTTTGTTTGTTTTGTAAGATAGTTATCGGAAGGAGCCCTAGATAAAAAACAATAATGTAGGAAAATTACGGTTGTCACATGATAGACAAACTTCTCAAGTAGTTATTTTTTCAAGAACGATTATGATGGGTACAACAAATCTTTGTTTTAAATTTTTTTAATAACATTGTAAATATAAAAACATTGGCTTTTTGAAAAATGGGCTCTAGGCGTGTCCTTGTTCCGATTTCTTTTTTTAACTAAATAAATGCCCTGCAAAGTTTTAAAATTTTGTGACAACTCCTTCTATTTTAATCCCATTGTTACATGGCAACAAAGCACTGTAAGTCGAAATGAGGTTCATGGTACCTCTTTAAATAATGTTTCAAAGAAATTTAGTTAGGCCAGAGGAAATTAACAGAATAATTATGGAAATTAATTTTTGATAAATTTTGTGAGAATGTGAAACGTACTTTGCAGAACTCGAAAGTGTCGATAATGTTAATAAAAAGCGAATACTAGTAATTTTTACATCGGAATAGAAAGAATTGAATTGGATATCATTATAAATAAATAGCAGTAAAAATATTGTTCGGGTACCAAGAAATAAGTTAGTTTAACCACCTAAAAAGCTTATAATTTGTGTTGTCAGTGTATTTGATTGCATCCCAAAACCCAAACTTGTTATAATCTGCACTTTATTCATTTTTATGACGTTTACTCAATCATAATGCATAGTAATAGGAAAGATTGCTCCTATTCCCGAAATTTGGGAACGCGAGCAAATATGCGACGTCTATGTTACATGCGCCCCCCAAAATTATGTAGAAAAAGTAAGTCTTGCAATATTTGCACAAAAATACTTGCAAATGGAGCATTGTTTAAAAACTTTTATTTTTTTTTTATTCAAAAAAATACTTGATTTCGTGTAAATTAAAAAAAACCATATAAAAATGATTATAAAGTATTTTAATATTCTTGGCATGTGCCTCTCAGACATATCTTGACAAAACTTTTTACAAGGTTTTTGTGACTCGATTAAAGTTAAATAATATAATTACTACTTCTTGGTTTTAGTTAATTTTTATCACAAAAAGGAAAGAAATAATATCGTATAGTACATGAGGGTGCCATAGATACTGACACAGCTTTGAGTTTAATATGTAAATTTTTGTATTAAATTTGTAATATTTTTATTGCAAATTTTCAAGAAGCTTAAATTCTTAATACATTTATCCTTAACTTTCAAAATATAAAGACTTTAGTATTCCGCCAAAAACATGTTTTTCTATTTCAAATGAATACTTTAAACATTTAAAAATAAAATGTATATTCACATATTTAGACAGAAAAAGTTTATTGACTAAATTTTGTATAGAACGTTAAATCATAAAACCTGGGAAAATTTAAAAACATTATGTGAATAAGTTAAAATAATTATCTTCTTTATTATAAGCTTAAAATATTTGGTACTTAAAAAATTTCTTCTGATATATTATTTCAAAATCCCACTGCACAACTTTCGCAGTTTTTTTTTTTTCATTTACAGTTTTAATTTTCCCTATTTTACTAATTTTATAAAATACTGTCAATATTTTAACTTAATTTATCTTTTCAAGAAACAAAACAAACGAAGGCACAAAAAACAAATATATTAAATACACCCACCCCCTTTCCAACAAAAAAAGTTTTGGTGTAAAACAACCAAGACTATTAACCTAAAGTATGCTGCATAATAAACCAGCAAATCGTAGGTTAACCACTTAATGGAAAATGCTTTTATTCTATTCAAAAACTTCATTCACATATAATTTGTAAATATGAGGGTGTGTTTGAATACACACAAAGGCTCATGCAGTGCAGTGCTTTTTTTGTGCACAGAAGGAGTCGCAGTGTTTGCACAATAATGCATGACTGCTGTTAAACTTTTTTCTGAACAAAGATAAAAATTATAAAAATACACAGTACATGGAAACACATGAACGTGTTTGCTAGTTTTCGATTATTTGTGTGTATTTCCATGTGTGTACTTTTTTTTGGCAGATCTAATTTATATATATCAACAACAATAGCATATACGATGCATTACGAATATATACATAAGTAAATTAAACATTTAAATAATTTTATACGTACGTATACATACATACATACGTTTATATTTAAACTAACATACACATATTTTAATTTTCATAGGTAAACATTTATTTTATATCTGTAAAGTCAAAAGAACTATATGATTTTAAAAATGTGTTCACAGGGATATATATATAAAACAAGTTCTTTATAATTGCATTCTGTTGCAGAAAAAAATTTTGTTCTAAGATTCGAGATTTAAATAATATTAAGCTCTGTCAGACCCAGAGTTTAAGCTGAGGGCTAAAAATTTTACATCCATAAAACTAAATTACCCTTATTTTTTGTGTGCTTTTTTATAAAAAGGATCGTTAAAAATTAAATGTTTTCACAGAATAAATAGGAAAAATAAAAAATACATGTTATCAAGATTTTTTAAGTAATTTTCAGTTTGCCAGGATTAGGATAAAGTTTCATAACATTTTTTGAAGATAAAAAAATCAGTGGCAGTTACCAAATATATACGAAAGTTTCGGTAATTTTCCTCATTTTTCTTTAGAAAGGTAAATAACTGTTCTTCACAATAATTGGTATTTTGGTCAACAGAGACGATCTAATGATCCACAACGGTCTGGTAGGGTAAAAAGAAAAAATGCAAAGAAGTGACGTTAACAGCTTAGTCGAGTTAAAAAAGGTACTTAGGTTTTTATAATGTTCTGAGTAAATAAATAAGAATTATTTAAAAATAAAAAAATACATTCATGATCAACCGATTGTTGGTACAAAAGCAAAAACAATTGTACAAATAATTTAAGGTTTCATTATAGTATCCTCAAAATCGGAAGATCTGGCGTCTAGTTTATATTCATAATTATTAATTGGTATTTTTTTAAAACAGTCACGTTCACTGCATATTGCAACAAAATTTAAAAAAGAATTTATAATATTTTGAAGAAAACAACATTATTAGACACATTTTGTAGCGCTCTACATATGAAAGCTATTCACATACAATATAGTATGCTTGGGTGGGTGCTGCTAATTACTATAAAATGCAACTTGTTCTTTACAGAAAAACCTAAATTTTCCAGTAAAGCGCAACGCAATCTGGCTTATAGCTTTTACGCTAAAATGTCATAGATAAGAGCCTCAACTCTGTATCTTAAGCAGTAACTCAAATTATTTAATATAATCCACAGTATAGAAATTGAAAGGATATAAAACTAAATTGTCATTACTTTTCAACAACTTCACTTCCTAATGCACATTCAAAATCCGATTTTCCAATTCTAAAGGTTTGACGCCGTCCTATCATAATTTGCATCTTTGTCAGCTGATAGTTGTATTGCGGAGGTTTTTACGTGCCCAATTGAAAGACAAAGCAATTGATGAGGAGGTTTTTTAATAGTTTATCGTACAGGTCAGTAACTTGGTAGTCCCTATACTGATTACTGTGAAAGACACAGGTAATTTTCACACGAGGTTATACTTTCAACTGGTTTTTCCTACTCTCGGGCGAGAGATAGCTAACTTAGAGAGCCTGATAACTCCGACACAAGTTTATACCTCCAACTTAGTTTTCTGCTCTCTGTCAAAAGATGACTACTGTAAAAGGTACACTTCAATCCTGCTACTGGTGCGTCGTAATCTCTATCAAGAGTTAGTTTCACATGAGGCTACTGCGCGTTAGGCGAGTAAGATCAACCAGAGGTTTTACCTCCAATTGGTTTCTCATGCCCCTGCCCGAGTTAGATTACGTAGCTTTTGTGCAAGAGTAGTTGATTGAACGTGTGCGAGACAGTTGTCCAACTGAGTACTCAGCGTTGCTACCACGAGCCGCTCACCATCAAACCAAACTTTTGGCGTTACCACCAGTAGCTTTTCATCCAATAAATAGATACGATGTATAACGTTGATAGAAAGTGAGATCTTTTTGTTTGTTCACCGCTGAAATTTTTCCTGAGTTATAAACGGTTCTGGACTCTGCTGAAGCTACCGCAGCTAACAGCGAAAACGTATCGTTATAACTTACAATATTTGTTTAAATTTTTAAAGGTATACGTTTAAAATTTCATGTGCATTTTTGCCGTATCTTACGCACATGTATTTGTAAACTGGGATACATATTTATGGCAGTAAAAGATCAGTTGGGTCCTAATAGGCAGTAAATAGGACTTACGACATTAAACAGTCAAGGAGACAGGGTCTGCAAGATAAAACTATCCCGGGATGTGTGTGTGTGTGTTTGTGTGCATAGAAATATGTTAATTAAAATATTATAATTGGATGTTGTAAAATTTTCGTCACGGTGAGTCTAATTCAATTCACTGTAATTTTATTTGAACAAAAAAATATTATTGTTCTTTGGACTACAATTTTTACTTACTCGTGTGAAATTTGCATGTAAAGTAGCACTTTTTCAATGATTCTCCTGGCATAATGTTCTTTTTCGCCGCAGACATTCTGTGTTATCGTAGATGAATTTCGTTGATGTAGCATGAAATCTACGTCGATTTAAAAGAGGCAGAGTAAAACAAAATTAACTGAAGTAAATAACCTCTTTAAAGAGCTTACAAATAACCACCAATTTATTCCAATATATTCACAGCAGATTACAGAAGAGCCGTATGGAACGTGCCACCTTCTTTTTCAACCGAAATGAGGTCCACTATTAAAAATTACTGCTTAGTAAAACTCATATTAATCCGACAATACTTAACATCTTAAATCTGACACAAATAGAGCATTATTTCCTATAGACAATAACAACATTCAAAAAGAACTGTTTTAAGAGATTTTTTTTAATATCTTTAATGCATTTTTTTCGTTTTCCTTAACCTTTATCTCGCAAATATTAACAAACATTTCAAAGCACAAATGGCATAAGCTTTGCGATACTGTTTATAGAAAAATGCAACAAAAATAGAGTTGAAATTATCAAAAATTACTTTTGTATACGTTGCCAAATTTTTAGCACACAACACATAACAAATAAAATTATATTTTGGCCACTAGTATACCTGAGTAGATTTTGAAATTAGTTGGAGTAACTACAATAAATTTATTTTATTTCCAAAAAAATTCACTTATAAAGTTATTTTCACATGAAATATTATGAATTATTTTCACATTCCTTAAATAAACTTTTAATCATATTTATATTCCATAATATCTTGGCAATTTTCCAGTTTACTTGTCTAACTATTAAAAATAATTTTGAAAGGTTTTTAGTCCTATTTGCTTAGCTTGAAACCAACTCTATTTTATTTTTACTAAGAAGCCATTTCGTACCATTTATTATAAATGGCACACATTTATATATTCACGTTAAGAACAGAAATCAAATTTAATGACCTCTGCAAGGCAGCAGAGAAAAAGATTAAAACCAATATTCATGGTTCATTGAAGCAATTAAAAGTTTTAAACTAAATACAAATAAATCATTGAAGCATATAATTTAATGTGTCTCCAATAAACTTTTTGTCTCAATGATAGAAGAAAAAACGAATCATAAAATGAACATAAAATAGAACAACCCGCATGATTTTAACTACAATAAAAATATATTTGTATTTTAGCAAAAAAAAAATTAAAATAAAATGAGCAGATCTTTTTTTTTATTAAAAGCAAAAAATTGACCATTACCTTCAATATTTTATCCTTTATAATACAATAAGAAAGAAAAAACTAATATTGTTATGAGATCCTTTTTACAACTTGACCATTCCTTGAAGTTGCTTTTCCAGTAGTTGAACAACACACCCTTCATTTAGCAACTTCTATAATATTGAAAGTGTTTTTAATCTTATTGCATTAAATTGTTTGGCAAAAAGTTATTTTCAATTTTCAATTTTTCGAGTACTTTTGCTTAAGTTTACATTTGTTACTCACCCCACCAACATGTTAGATAGTGGGTAGTTTTTTAAAGTATTTTGTAAACAAATATCTAACACTTATTGCAAATGTTTTCATTCATTTAAAAAACAAAAAAAAAAAAAAACATTGAAGTAAAACTTTTATTCAAAGCAAGAAACAATCATTTATGAATTTTACGACCCTTTAAACAAATATATGAAAAATATTCCTATTTTTGTTCTAACACATGTTAGAACATGAAATAAAATGTTTTATGCAGAAAGGTTCTTGAAGTCTCATATTCAGATGCAGGGTATTATTGTGATTTTATTAGCTTATGGCGATTAGGTAGCGTGCACTAAAGCAAGGATTGGGAATATATATCTCGAAACTCTTTAAATTCAATACCAGATATAAAATAAATAAAATCAAATAAGGCAAATTCAAAATTATTTAACTCAGCCTTTTGTAAATGATGAGGCCGATTAATCCAAAATCTGACACCAGCATAGCAGAGAAGCTTCTTAATTCAAGTTTCAAGGCTGGGTCTCTGACTTTCCAGTGGTGGCGGTATGTGACCTCAAAGACACATCGAATATGAAAATTTGTTTACTACTTGGCATTTTTACCGACTTCAAAAAATAAGGAAGGTTATCAATTCGACAGAATGTGACTTTTTTATGTTTGTGCATAAAGAACTCAGTCATTTCGGAACCAATTTTAAAAATTTTTTGCAATTTGATAGATTATGCTTACAGATTAGTCCTGTTTTAAAAATAGGTCATAATTTTAAAAATTAAAGGGTGTTCCCATACAACACACATGTCGTTTAAGTGTATTTTGAACCGTAAAGCGCACTTCTTTAAAATTTATACAAAATGCGCATTACTATAGCCCCCAATAGCAAAAACTAAAACAAAGATAATAATAAAAACTAAAGGGTGTCCCCATAGGTGTCGTAAAATGACTTATGTGGGTCTATCTTTTGAACCATTGAAGAAAAACACTTGAAAATTGGACAGGATGTCGATTGCTATGTCCGTTATAATAAAAAGTATAAACATTCAAAATTATCAATTAAAGGATGTCCCAATAGTTAATGTAATTTGGTGTATGTAATAGACAGACAGCTCAGATTTAAAAAAAAAACTTGTATTGCTAAGTCCGCTTTAACAAGTATAAAATCTAAATTAATAAATTAAAAGGTGTTCCCATAGTTGAAGTAAATTAACTTATATGCGTCTATCTTTCAAACCTTCATAGACAAACGCTTGAAAATTAAACAGGATGTCGATTACTATAAACATTACAATAATAAGTATTACATTCAAAATTATAAATTTAAAGGTATCCCAATAGTTGTGGCCAAAATTTTGTACCGTTAGAGACACACAGCTGAAACTTTCAAAGGACCTTTATTGCTAAGTCCGCTATATTAACAAGTATAAAATTTTGATCCAGAAATTAAAGAGTGTTCCATTAGTTGAAGTAAATTGACCTATGTGAACCTATAGTGTGAACCGTTACACACAAATACGTTAAAATTAAACATAATATCCACTACTTTGTGTATCAAGAAGTATAAATATTAATAATTATAAATTTAAAGGTGTTACAATAGTTGCTGTTATCTTTTGAAGTTATAGCCTTAAGGTGTGGTCCGATTAGTCAAACATTTGATTAAAAAGCGCAACTACCATTTTCTCAAATGTTAATTTAGTATTTACTGGCATAATATCATTACAAATTATGATTTTCAATATAACAAATGTGATATCTTACCTTTTTTATTGAGTAGGATCTTCTATTCTTGGTAAATATTTGAGAGAGACAAAAATTGATTTCAATAATATAGTGGTTAGGTTTTTTTTGGTCAAATATTTGACTAATCTGACCTTACTTTTACGCTGAAAATATAAGCAAATCTAGTTTTACTGTGTCAGCAATTAAAAGTATAAAAAATAAAGGTTGGCCACATAACTGCTGGTTTTCTTGTTTAACCTACATTTAAATTTTGTTCTACGAAATATAAAAAATCTTGACGCAATCTTTCTTTAATATAATAGAATATAATTAATGTGTAATTTCCGTCCCAAAGAAATATGATTTTAAGGTTTTCTGTTTTAAAGTCGGGTTTTTTTTACATGTTTCTAAAGGTCTACCTAATACCTACAAAATAGTACTTATATTAATCTGCAAATTTCGTTTTAAATTTTTTTGCTTTTCATTACTTTGGTCCCGTTTTTTTCCCAATATTGCGTAAAATATTTACCAAGGCTTTTTAATTGTTCTTTATCGCAGTTAGTAAGCAAAATTTATATTTTGAAAAATTTTAAAGATTATATCTTTTCAGACCTAAAAAAACGATGTTCAATAAAAAAAATTCAAAATTATTGCATTTTTGTGTATTTTAATCTAAAAAGGGCCATTTATCTTTTCTTTTTAATAATAATAGTTGTTGTGTTGGCTAACTACATGTGTGTACGTTTAAACCAATTTTGGTATAAAATAGATCATAGAAGGTAAATTTCATTTAGTCTGATCTATTTTACATTAAAATGTTGAATGTGGCTCATATAATCTTAAATCCTAATGCCAGGATCGAAAAAAGAGACTGCTGTAATAAATCTATATAAACTCCGAATTGTTGCTAAAAGTAGTTTTTAGCCCTGGTCTATACGTAAGCTTAATTGGCAAAGGAACAAAAAATTCCAATTTTCGGATTTTTGGTACTTATTTGGGGATTTAATTTGCTGTTGCCCCACTGTGCAGTGCAGTGATATTTATAGTGAGAGATTTTAATGATATGCCTTTAAAAGAATTTCATGAAATGTGGTGGCAATTAGTAAACATTAAAATGTAACTAGAATTGATATTAAAACAACAAATTTCTTACAATTTCATGGGAAACTTACTTTCACTTAAAAAAACAAAATTTAATTTTACGGCTAAGGCAATACAAATTCTGAAGCAGATGATAAGCAATATTCTTTAAGAGCTTTTCAAGTCTATATCTACTTTAGATTTTTTTCCACAGCTAAAGTTCTACTACAGATAATTTTTAATACTTTTTATTCTATTTTTGATTTAATTAGTTATTATTTCTGCATATTATGAATTGAGCAAGCTGCATTACATTCTGCTGGTATCTAACTTTTCTCATTTTCTTTAGAAAATTTCCGCAAAAATCTCCAAATTGAAATAAGAAAAAACTTTAGCCGAACTAATTAATTCATTTGCTCTAACATCAAACATTTAACTAATACTTAAAAAAAAATAATAATGAAATATTAAAAACATTGTGCTTTAAAAAAAAAAAAAATAATAATAAAATTGGCAACATTTATAAATTTTGGTCACAAGTTAAAGATATTAACTAAACTAAAGTTTTTTCTTGTTTAGTCATTTTTTTAATAGTTGCATATTAAACTTAAAGGCAGCTGTGATAGATTTTGTGCCGACTGCGTTCTTCTTTTAACTTTATAAGCATGGGGTTCTTGTCGTTTATGTCATCTCAGCTGTTTTGATCTTGCAAATTTATACAACAGAAGCTAGCAATGAATTAAGTCTAGAAATTTTTCTCTGCTATAATAAGCCTAAGTTTCATGTGTTTATTTCTTGCGGTCGTGAGAATGTAATATTTCTACTAGATTTGCTATGTCTGTAAGTTTTGCTAATCTTGCTATGTCTGATGATATTAAAAGTTTATCTGTCAGAAAATGTTTAAAAAGATATGAGCTTCTAAAAACAGAGATTAAATTAGTTCTAATCATCGAATCGAGAGTAACTGTATCGCGAATCTTCTAGAAAAAATTAGCTAATCCCTAATCGCCTTTTCTAGTACATTTTTTATGCTTAAGTATATACAAATACAATTTTAATTGTTTAAAAGAACCGACAATTATAACGAGAAATAAAAAATCCTCTTGGCCATCTTTTGTTCATTTACACAAACAGAACAACATTATTTAAAAATTAAATTGTACTTGCAAGTGATATTTCAGGCCAACAAAACAACATTCTTTTTATTTGTATCACTCAATAACTTTGTTCCTTGACCACTGATTTTGCTGCCAGCACTAGTTAGTTGCAAGTGGTATTGCCAATAACTAATACACTGTTCATGAAATGTGTTGCCATTGTGTTGTGCTGTACATAGTTCTTATAGTCTTATTTAATTTTTTTTCTAACAATTATTGTGGCTTGTTTTTAATTGTCTTTTTACAACAAATTCAGTTTCATTTTCCAAGTTCTATACCATTTTAATATTATTTTCTGTTTAATAATAATTTTTGTTTTATATCTATTCTGTGTTTGGCACACAATCAATGTCCTTTTGTTGTGTAAGTGTTTTAAGCCGGCAAAAAATGAGGGAGAATGTAAATTGAGTGTCTTTGGCAAGGGTTCTTGAAATGTTAGAATTTCATTTCTGCAATGCTTGAATTATTTTTGAACAACTTTGTTTTTAAAGTATAATATTACTGCCAAACTTTTATTATTAATGTGTAGTTTTTGTTTTTATTCTGGCATCTTCCCTCTCCCTTTCCATTCCTGAAATTTTATTTGTTTAATATATTTCAGTAGTATGAACTTTCAATTTCCTTTTCCGCATTTGTTAGAGTAATTGAAAGTTTTCGATTTTTAAATATATTTCATGTTTTTTTCTGGATTTGCTGAAATTAATTGAAAAATCTGATAAGAGCTACTTAAAGAAGTATCATTTACGAACAGTGAGTATTTTGACAGTAATAAGAACGTAGTAACTTTAAGCAAAAAAAAAAAAAAAATCATAATGTGAAAGTGAGAAGCAGGCAACAGTAGAATTTATATTGCTGATAATGAGGTTAACGATAAAATATAGAATTTTTAAGAAAGAGTTAATTAAGTTGTAGAAATTGCAATGAATACAAAGAATTTTCAGTATTTTATGCATCGGTTGCAAGAAAAAAAAAATATATTAAAAAAAAGGTGTTTAAATAGGCCTTTAATTTGAGCAATACCGTTATAAGCAGACGTTGGCACAGAGGATGTGGAATAAATAAAATAATTAAAAAAAATAAAGGGTATCCCGATTGTAATATGATGTATGGCTTTATTTTTTTAACCGTTAAAGGGTAAAACTAGAGCTTTACCCCTGGTATGTATTGCTAGGTAATTTATAGCGGCTTATTAATAATAAAATAAAAAATTAAATTTGAAAGGTGTTTACAGGTGTTTATTTAACCTGAAGTATGTTTTGCTATGTCCGCACAAAAAAGGTTTAAAATAAAATTAAAAATTAAGAAGATTGAAATTCATTCTCTGCGGGCTTTTTATAAAAATTTTTATCACCGCCATACAGAAGTGTCCTGTAAGCGACACTATGTTGCTGTACGCAACCTCAAACTAATTAATTATTTTTAATTTCAACAAAACCAGAAACAATTTATTTCACTTTAGGTAAACTCTTTTCAACTGACCTCAAAAAAAAAGAAAGAGTATTAATTAAATCACCGATATTGAATATTGCAGGTGAAAGCACGTTTCAATGGCCATTTCGCTACCGCTTACTTAGCTCTTCAGGAAACTTCTCACTTACATTTTAAATAAACTAAAGATTTTTGTCCAAACAAGAAAGTAAAGACAAAAATCAAAGTTTAAGCAAAAACAACAATAATCAACATTGATTTTATTTTTCTTTATCCACTGTATACGGCTGACTTTTTTTCGGCTCTTTTATACAGTTAAAAGATGTTGAAAAATACAATAAAAACAACAATAAAACATCACAAAACACTATGATGAATTATTCTTGTCTTTTGCACGGGCACTTGCAATTTAATAATTAAAATTTTTGAAACACGGGAATATTTATTAATTTAATTTTAAACTTTAAAAATTCGTACTAATTATCCCTACCGTATTAATTAAATCACCGATATTGACTATTGAAGGTGAAAGCACGTTTCAATGGCCATTTCGCTACCGCTTACTTAGATCTTCAGGAAACTTCTCACTTACATTTTAAATAAACTAAAGATTTTTGTCCAAACAATAAAGTAAAGACAAAAATCAAAGTTTAAGCAAAAACAACAATAATCAACATTGATTTTATTTTTCTTTATCCACTGTATACGGCTGACTTTTTTTCGGCTCTTTTATACAGTTAAAAGATGTTGAAAAATACAATAAAAACAAAAATAAAACATCACAAAACACTATGATGATTTATTCTTGTCTTTTGCACGGGCACTTGCAATTTAATAATTAAAATTTTTGAAACACGGGAATATTTATTAATTTAATTTTAAACTTTAAAAATTCGTACTAATTATCCCTACCGTATTAATTAAATCACCGATATTGACTATTGAAGGTGAAAGCACGTTTCAATGGCCATTTCGCTACCGCTTACTTAGATCTTTTAAAGTTTAAAATTAAATTAATAAATATTCCCGTGTTTCAAAAATTTTAATTATTAAATTGCAAGTGCCCGTGCAAAAGACAAGAATAAATCATCATAGTGTTTTGTGATGTTTTATTTTTGTTTTTATTGTATTTTTCAACATCTTTTAACTGTATAAAAGAGCCGAAAAAAAGTCAGCCGTATACAGTGGATAAAGAAAAATAAAATCAATGTTGATTATTGTTGTTTTTGCTTAAACTTTGATTTTTGTCTTTACTTTATTGTTTGGACAAAAATCTTTAGTTTATTTAAAATGTAAGTGAGAAGTTTCCTGAAGAGCTAAGTAAGCGGTAGCGAAATGGCCATTGAAACGTGCTTTCACCTTCAATAGTCAATATCGGTGATTTAATTAATACGGTAGGGATAATTAGTACGAATTTTTAAAGTTTAAAATTAAATTAATAAATATTCCCGTGTTTCAAAAATTTTAATTATTAAATTGCAAGTGCCCGTGCAAAAGACAAGAATAAATCATCATAGTGTTTTGTGATGTTTTATTTTTGTTTTTATTGTATTTTTCAACATCTTTTAACTGTATAAAAGAGCCGAAAAAAAGTCAGCCGTATACAGTGGATAAAGAAAAATAAAATCAATGTTGATTATTGTTGTTTTTGCTTAAACTTTGATTTTTGTCTTTACTTTATTGTTTGGACAAAAATCTTTAGTTTATTTAAAATGTAAGTGAGAAGTTTCCTGAAGAGCTAAGTAAGCGGTAGCGAAATGGCCATTGAAACGTGCTTTCACCTTCAATAGTCAATATCGGTGATTTAATTAATACGGTAGGGATAATTAGTACGAATTTTTAAAGTTTAAAATTAAATTAATAAATATTCCCGTGTTTCAAAAATTTTAATTATTAAATTGCAAGTGCCCGTGCAAAAGACAAGAATAAATCATCATAGTGTTTTGTGATGTTTTATTTTTGTTTTTATTGTATTTTTCAACATCTTTTAACTGTATAAAAGAGCCGAAAAAAAGTCAGCCGTATACAGTGGATAAAGAAAAATAAAATCAATGTTGATTATTGTTGTTTTTGCTTAAACTTTGATTTTTGTCTTTACTTTATTGTTTGGACAAAAATCTTTAGTTTATTTAAAATGTAAGTGAGAAGTTTCCTGAAGAGCTAAGTAAGCGGTAGCGAAATGACCATTGAAACGTGCTTTCACCTTCAATAGTCAATATCGGTGATTTAATTAATACGGTAGGGATAATTAGTACGAATTTTTAAAGTTTAAAATTAAATTAATAAATATTCCCGTGTTTCAAAAATTTTAAAAAAGAAAGAGATTATCAATTTGACTGAATGTCGCTTTTTTATGTTTGTGCCTACAGAATGCAGTCATTTCTGATCCGATTTTAAAATTTTTTTGTAGTTTGATAGATTATGCCTATTGATTGGTGTCGTTTTAAAAGCAGTTTTTAATCTTAAAAATTAAAAGGTGTCCCCATACAACATACATATTTTTAAATGTATTATAAACCGTTAAGCGCACTTCTTAAAAATTAAAAAAATGTGTATTACAATAGCTCTTAGTAGCCAAAAGTAATACAAAAATAAATATAAAAATTAAAGGGTGTCCCCATAGGTGACGTAAATTGATTTATATGGGCCTTTCTATTAAACCATTATAGACAAACGTTTGAAAATTGGACAGGATTTCGATTACTGTGATTATTATAATAACAAGTATAAACATTCAAAACTACCAATTAAAGGGTGTCCCAGTAGGTAATGTAATTTGATCTATGTAATAGACAGACAGCTAAAATTAAAAAAGAGTTTGTATTGCTAAGTCTGCTTTAATAACAAGTATAAAATCAGAATTAAGTAATTAAAGGGTGTGTCCATTTTTATTATATTGCCCTATCGTTAAAACCGTTATATACAAATACTTGAAAATTAAACAGAATATCCACTACTTTGTCTGGTATATTTAGAAGTATAAATATTTTAAATTATAAATTATAGGGTGTTACAATAGTTGCTGTTATTTGATGTATATGACCAAACAGTTGTAGAGAGTTGATTGAAATTTGCACAGAAATTTTATTGTTAAGTCCGCTATAACAAGTAGCAAACATGAAATGAGAAAAGAAAGGGTGTCCCTATAACTATTGTAATTTTACTTATATGGCCCTATCTTTAAAACCGCTACAGAGAAAGTTTTGAAAATTAGACAGAATGTCCACTAATATATCAAGTTTCAAAACAAGTATAAATATTAAAAATTAAAAATTTAAGGGTGCCCTGATGGTTGTAACTTGATGTATATGGCCAATTTTTTGAACAGTTATAGATTTACGCTAAAAAGTTAAGCAACTTTTGTTTTACTGTGTCAGCAATAAAAAGCGTAAAAAATAAGGGGTGAACTCATAACCGCAAAATTTTCTTGTTAAATCTGCAAAATTGGTTCTACTACATATAAAAAATCATGAAGCAATATTTTTCGAATGTAATAGAATATAATTATTGTATAACTGACGTCCTATAGAAATATATTAAGTTTTGTTGTTTTAAAGTCGGGGTTTTAAGAATTATTTATATGACGTGAAGCCTCGTTTAACGCAAACCTTGACAAACACGATTCCTCAATAATTTCAACACCCAAATTTTTAATATTGGTGACTTTGTTAACGCAACTTAAAAGAAAATAAAAATCCCAAATAATAAATTATTTTATTTTATTTTATTTTATTTATTTTATGAACGATCGTATATACTATATTATGTATAAATACAAACTCATTTAAATATAACGCTATTCTAAAAAACACTATTAATTTTTCCGTGTTTCTTTTACCTTCCATTTAAAAAATTCGTTGCCAGTAAGAGCTTTAATTTATGTATGTTTTGACGAACAACGCATTTCGATATCATCGAATAAAATATCAAGAAAATTAATTTTCTCATACATTTTGTACCAAGTGATTTTACGAAGCCGTCCTCATAATAGATGACAAAAAACGTCAACAAAATCAGGCAATTCAATAACGTGAATATCGAAAACAGCTTAAAGAAAAAGTATTTCATGCGTTGAATTAAATTGATTGTCGTTGTTTGTTTGTGCTTCTCTCACGGCAAAACGACTGAACCGATTTGAATAAATTTTTAAATACTGGTGGATGTTTGACCTTATGGTAAAATAGGGTATTGATATTCTTTTAACAGCGAACCAAAAGGGAAGAAAAAGGGAAAGGGGTCATTTTGAGGCGGCTTCTAGGTTTCCATTACATTCAAAAAATAAATAGGTCTTCATCTATGTCTGTTTTCATGAATTGGATCTAAATGAGAAAAAAAAGGGAAAAAATCATTCATGTTTGTACGGATTGCAAAACATGGTTAAATATTTACGTACCAGGTAGAATATTCTATGCTTATTTAAGAAAGAAGGGGAAGAGAAGAAAATAACGAGAATTTTTTTTTTTTAACAAAAGAAATATTGACATGAACTTTAATCATAATTTTGGTCCCTTTAACACATCAATACCTCCAGCAGCTTCATATTTCTCAAACACGCTCATTAAATTAACAATTCAGCTGTTTAGAAGAAATCAAATTATTAAAATTGAGAAATGCTTTTGCATGTGTACTTGTTTTTAGACTTCAATTTATATGCTGACGCTCTAATATTTTTGTTTGTTAACAAAAGCGACAGGGGAGAATAAAAACAAAACATATTCTGTCTGGAACCTTAAACGAATGAGCTTCCCAAATGTTTATTACAAAACAATTACTTCAGTGTCATAATATATTGTGTCTTTATTTTGATAAATATATATATTATTCTAAACAGACAGTTAACGCACTAAGTATTGTCATTGTAAGTGTGTATGACCGACTAAAATAAATCCCTTGTGGAAAATAAAAAAATGTTTAAACAACAACAACTGCTGCTACAAAAAAACATCTATGATATACCCATTGCTACATGAACACACATACATACAATCGCTTAAACAAGCAGATAAAGCTTTTTAAGTTCCTTAAAACATATTTTTCTGCAGTGAAAGGCAACAGCCGTTGTATCAGTCATATTTAGTATAATATGTGGAGTGTACAGATTTGTTTATATGCATTGTGCTCTTTCGCTAAAGTATTTTCTAACTTACACCCTACACTGGGTTCCATTTACATTTGTCATTTATTTATTTGAATACTTGTTTGTTTACAGTGAAATGAATTCCCGTTTAATTTAATTAAACCATCACATGAAAAAGGCCTCGTCTATTAAAATTTTTTCTCTTGGATGGCCCAAAAATAACATTTGCCTATATAAATAAAATTAACTAAAATTTTTATAATTATAATGTTTTTTTAAGTTTTTCAAAATTTTTTGCTTCAATATTTTCACAAATAATACTTTTCAAGTAAAAAAAGTGTGCTCCCCCTACGGGTATGTGACGAAATCATTCACAAAACAATATGGTGCTCTTTAATGTAATCTTTTCTTTATTTTATATTTTGGTTTATACTATATAATAAATATATATCTAATCTCCCAAAAACTATAAAAGATTTCAGCAGTAAAATGGAAAAATACAAACCTGTTTTTTCCCTTTTTCAGTAAGCCAAGGCAGCGTTATTATATTCACCCACTAGTTTTCTTAACTTTAAGATAGATTTTCCCATATACGTTTCATTATAAGGAGCTGACATTTTATCAGCTAGATTAGCACGTAAAGCGCAAGACATCTGTCAAAATTTCTCATGTACATACAAAATGTATGAAGCATCCCTAAACAGCACAGTGTCGACGCTTAGCGATTGGAAAATCCAATTATGACAGCGCGTAAGCTAATGAAGTTGGCTGCAAGCTGCTGTCGTTTACGTATTTTTTGTAGTATTTAGAGAACAAAACAGTAAAGACATTTTAGCTTTTTCGGGTTTATCTAGCGTTTTTATCACTGTTTTGCATTTCATTTTATAGGGTTTTATTAAAAATGATAAGTTAACATTACTGTTCACAACATAACGTTGCGCTTTTGCTTAGGTATGTCATTTCAGCGTAAAAGCCTTGCGTTATTTTGCATCTTACGCGCTTATTTAGGTATAACTGTAATTCTCTGTTTGTCGGTTTGTCAAGGAAACACAATTTGCAGTAAAATAAATAAATAATCTTCTAGTTTTCAGTTTTTCCCCAATCAGGATTTGAACCGTTGAATAAAAAATCATTAGAAATAATTTTTAAAGTTTAGATTTACTCTAATTTTAAATATTTTTTGCACATTTGCATCATTTAATAATATTGTCAAACAATTGTAAGACTATCGGCAGAAAAACTTTTGACTCAAGTAACCGACAAGAAATGATTCTATGGTGTAAAGTAACTGAACAATGATATGTCTCATTTATTCATTTAATTATTACGTGGGTTAATAGAATGTCATGTATATCATCCTACTTATGCAGTACAAAATATTTTTTCATTTCTCGATATAAAAAGGAATCGGTTCAATGAGCCCAAAGTTCGTACCATTAGGAGCCACGTAGTGATTATTTCAAAACGTCACATGGGTCGTTCGTTTAATTTCAAATGTCAAGATAAGGGAGTGGTTGATCTTGCTCCATTTTCAACAGAATCCTAGCCCTCAGAAGTGAAATTTTTGTTGTTGTTGTTTTTTTTGTCTTGGTTGCTAATATTTTGCTTTCAAAATATGAATCGTTAAGATTTCCTTAGAAAAAATTAGTTACGTGTTATAAAAATTTGTGTAGAAACTATTCTTTTATGCATCTTATGTTCTCCATTCAGAATACATAAATAAGCATGGCTTAGATTAAGACTCATCATGACAGTTACTTATCTTTTACACCTCCCGAACGTTTTATCTGGCCCATGTGTCGTTTTCTATAATCGTTAACCCTCAATCACCTTCTAAGTGTTTTTTTTTCTTATTTTTTTATATTATATTTTTAAAAACTCCATTTTCAACGTGTCTAATGTTGTCAAACCAATCCAATTAAATATTGTTTATTAATTTTTATAATTATTCTAATTTGTTTAAAAATTTATTTAAAAAGCTTATAAAATTTATACTTTGCCTCAGGAGTACCAAGCCAATTGTTAATTTAAAAATTCAACCATAATTTTGTAACCAACAATTAACGATAAGACTAATTCGACTTAAAAGCCTTAAAGTTTTTATATCGACAAATTTTTTAACGAAAATCGTTTGTTGCCATAAGATTTTCTATTGCCATTTTGGTTTTGTCCTTTTGTTCATTTTGCACTCGTTTGTTTGTGTAATACAGCATATGACGACCATAGAGAACGTGATATATATTTTCAATGTTGTCATCATCATCAACATAATTTTGTATGTATATAAAACAAAAAGTCAGCAAAACAGTAGATTCAACATCATAAGCAGAAGCAACAGCAAATAAAAGTCCTGTCATCTTAATTTTTGTTTTTTTTTTTTTTTTTGTTTTCGGATGACTATTTAGAAGTTTTTGACATCTTTTTGTTGTTACTTGTAGATAGTTTGGTTAAATGATGCTTCTTTCTAGTTGTCGCGGCTTGTTGGGCGCCATATGAGGCACATCATAAATTCTTTATGGAATTTTTGGTTGTTTGCAAATTGATATTGCTGTCCTCTGAGTCGATAAAAACATCGTTTTCTGATTTTCTTGAGTTTTTAAAGGATTGTAGAATTCATGCTATGATTAGATTTAGTTTCGTTTGCACATATGTAGGCGCATATTTCTTATCTTTCTACATGTACATACATTCATACATATATTATTTACTTTAAAATTTATTCCTAACGCGTGAATATTGTCTATCAACTAAACTCTGCTTTTCTTTCATTTTATTTACTGTAGTGACTGACTGTTTGCTGTTAATCTTTTTTATAAATGAATATGTCATCGCCGGTTTATTTATTAATGTTAGCATTGACGTTGTTGATAGATTCTTTTTTCATATTAGCAGTCCAACGAAAAATAAATTTTAGCTTCTCAAAACTTCGAAAAAATTATTTTATTACATGTATGCGTTCAACAGAAAAACTTTACTTCCATTGGAAAAGGCCAATAAACAGGTCTTGTATAAGTTTTATAAATACTTGTGGCACATTTTTTCTACCAAACGAACAAATTTTTGGGGATTATACTTTAATAAATTCATGAAAAAGCCAACAGCATCAAATTATAATTTCCAATTAGGCCTTAGATCGTTACTAAATTTTATTTATTTTTGTGTCACATATAACTTGATTTTTTATGTGTCAAATGCTAGCAGAAAATAATGCTTTTTGCGGTCTACTATAATACCCCATAAAATTATTCGTATCGTTATATCAGGTGGTCGTAAGCTTTAAACAAATTTTATTTCAATTGTAATTTTAAGGAAACTAGAGTTCATGAAATTCATTACTTTTTAATTTATTTTTACATTTAACCTTGCAACCAAACGATGAAGTTTTCCATTATAGTTTTTCATACATACTGATTGTTAGAACTCATGGAAATTGACAGCTGTGATGTAGGCTGCACGCGACTTGAAAGCAGTTTTAAAAATAAAAACGAGAAATAGTTCAAAATAATTGTAACCTCGAAAGTAAATTAAAACACTTAACTTTTTCGCTTGTATGATTTTTTTTAGTAATTGAAAGGGAAAACTTCATCGTCTAACCCTAAGTATAATAATTATTGGTCGAAATATTTTTGTGCTATTACCAAAAAAAAAAAAAATAAAAAAAGTAATTTTAATTTCTAAATTTAATTTAGAAAGAGGAACAATCATTATCATCACATACAAAAATCTTTTGTTACTTGTAGTAGTAACGAAAAAGATTCATTTATTCTTCTTATCACAGAAAATTCTGTCTGGGTATCATACTGATTTTTCTCAAGTGTAAGTGTAAGTGCGCGGTACCTTGAGTGTATTTTTAATATAATTTTGTAAAAACTTTTTGTTTTTTAAGCGGGATTAAAATTATTCATTTGGTTATTATGTTTTTATCATTCTTTTTAATCTTATACACTAACAACGATGCGCAAAACAAAAAGTTGGCAGACCGTTGATCACTGCCCATAACGAGCGGTTAACTAGATTGCCAATTAGTCTTAGAAGATCTTTGGTAAAAAGTTTATCCATAACATAATTTAGTCGGCCAACTAACTATTCATATATCAACTCTGAAATTATATAAAGCAGTACTGTATATGCAACCATTAATATAGTAATCACCTTTGATTTTATTTTTTGCCACCCTACTAAGTGAAAATATTAAACTTAAAAACTAAAAATTAAAACCAAACAACGAATGAAATTTTTTTTTTGGGCGATCTTATATTTTTATAAACAAATAAGACTGTCGGGCAAACGCTTGTTTAGCCTTTGCACAAATTCTGCTCATTGTTGATTTCTGGACTTTCTGCGACTTCCGTTTTTTTTTTTTTTTTTTTTTTTTTTTTTTTTTTTGTTAGTTTATTAGACCAGTAATTTTACATTTATTATATTTTAATTCACGCTTCATCTTAAAGCACTATTTCCTTGGCATTTTTTCTTAAACGAGTATAATAGTTTAAAATACATTCACTTATCTAGAATACAAAGATTAAATTCTTACGCATTTTTGCTTTTTGTTGTATTTACAACCGCTAGAGTTAAGTTTTAAGCCTTTGTGGCTTATATGTGAACAACTGAGATTTAATAGTTTTTTTACACTCCTTGTTTATTATCTTTTGATTTGCTTATACACTTTTGAAGACTTTATAGCAAGCAGTTTAAGATGAAATGTTTTATGTATTCCTTTGTGTATAAAATCAATACAGCTGTTTTGTGCTGTTCTTTATGATATAAAATAAAAATATTTAAAAGAAGTAAGGAATTAATACGAATATAAGAATTTATACAATAGATATAGGGAAAAATATAATTAAATATTTTTTTCGATATTTACCCAAAGCAAATTTAAAATATATTTTTAAATATTTCTTTTAATTATTTACATTTTTTTCTCTAAAAAATATGTTTTTAAATTCTGTGCTCTGCCAACTTTTTATTTGCTTTAGCCTTTGTATTGAGGACTTAATCTATTGTGTGTCAGACATGAGAATTTTAAATAAACAGTTATAATTAAAGAGGTTCTTTAAAGATCTTAAATATTCCATTTTTTGTGATTTTCCACAGTTTAACAAAACAGTTGTCTTTTGGGAATTGTGTTTTTTGGAATAATCTAAATTTGATAAAAACATGACTTTTATTTTTTTCTGGTGTATTTCTAAAGTTTCAGAAAAATTTTATTTTCTCAGAATTTTTATTTCAATGCTGCGATAAAATTAATAAATAAAAATCAGTTTGGAAGAAAGTGGAATGGTCAAGTTTTAAAATAAAATCTCCTTAACAGTTATAAATAAACAGCTAGCAATTTTTATAATGAATAGTATTTGACTTTTAAAGGAAAAAACAATCAACGCACATCTCACTGCTATACCCAGCAAAAAAAAATAAGTAGTTCAAAAATCATGGGTTCTTAAATATAAAAAATATCGTGCTATTTTTTCTCCCGATCAAATTAATAAATCACCGACATTAATAATTGATATTTTACTATTTACTATTCCCGTAGTTTAATTTAATAATTTCGAGTGCCCGCGCATGAAACAATAACAAATTATCGTAGTGTTGTTGTGGTATTTTATTTTTCACATTCTTTTAACTGTATAAAAGAGCCATAAAAAAAGTCAGCGGTATACAGTGGATAAGGAAAAATAAAATCATTGTTGTTGGTTTGTTTTTTTTTTGCTTAAACTTTGATTTTTGTCTCTACTTTATCGTTTAAACAGATATCTTGAGTTTATTTAAAATATTTGTGAGAAGCTCTCTGACGAGCTAAGAAAGCGGTAGCAAAATGGCCATCGAGTCCTGATATTATCCTCAATATTCAATATCGGTTGTTTATTAATGTAATCGGGATAAGAAATAGAACGATATATTTTTAAAATTAAATAATTTAATTTAATATTCCATTGGTTTAAATTAATCAAGGGTACTTTCTTTGCTTTTCTTGTACTTATTCTCAATAATGCGTTTTCAACGTTAACTTAAAATTTTTGAACTGATGAAAAATTCATGAAAGTTCACAAAAAAAGAAGTTATAGAAAACAAGATTTAATAAAAAATTTATTCTTTTCGTCGTATTTTCACTGTTTTTAAGAATTCATTTAAATGAAAAGCCATTTTGTTAAGTTAAACCCATGCTCGACAGTGACAGGTTAATGTTGAAGTCATGCGTTTTACCTCTAAATTGAAGTACCTATTTCTCTTGCATGTCTTTTTATTTATTGCTGCATAGCCATGCTTTAAGGTCCAATCCCTTATCCGAAAAAAGATTTCACTAAATACTGTGTCGTAGTCCAAATATTAAAAATTTATTCTTAAATTTTTATTAAACATTTTTTTTAAACAATTATTATTGAGTATTTAGCTTTATTGAGCAGAAATAGGAAATAGTTTTAATTTATTTGTTGTCAAATTCATCACCAACTAGGTGTGTAATTATAATACATTTTAATCAAATTGTAAATACATAAATAAAACAAAAGTGACAATCATTTGTTTAAAAAATAATTATATATTATTAAATTATTTCTTAGTTATGTTACTTAAATTTTATTATAAACCATTTTTAAATCTTAAAAAATATTTGATTTAATTAGATTTCCTTCCTACATGAAGTCAAACTTGATATACTATTTTCACACCTAATAAATTCATTATTATTTTTTTTAATAGTGTTTTTTTCAGAGTTTAAAACTTAAAATATTATAATTTATATAAGATGTTAAATTTATTTTTATTACAAAATAAGTTTATTATACCTGGCTTTCGTTTTCACTCCGAGCTGGCAAGAAATTGTATTTTGTAATCGAAAGAGTAACTTTGGAGATAATTTATTAAGAAACTCAGAAGAGGCCTTACCTATCTGGTCCAATCAATCAAGTCTGTGACTAAAGATTCATAGATATAAAATTTTACTGTCACCCACCTAAATAATGTTTTATGACAGGATTTTACTGCGGGTATTGAATGAACGTACCTCATAAAGTTTAATAAAGTTACAAATCATTTAATGTTTTATTATGTGAAACAATAACGTAACTGAAGAATGCCATATTTTAACTGACATATAATTTATAAAACATGAGGTCTTCGAGTTACTTTTTCTTTGAAAGTATAGAAGAAGCAAATCATTAAACACAGCGGTATCTTGTTATAGGGATAAAAAAGCTAATTAATAATTCTGTAAATATTATTAAATAAATAGCTTTTGATTTAGATACTAAACCATCTCTTTACGATTAAAATTTTTGGAACAAATAATCATTTCACTTTAAAATTTAGTAAAATCGATTCATTCATTTAGCCTTGATTTTTTCAAGTGATATTTGTTATATTCGATTTGTTGTCCCAACGGCCGGCGATAATGGTGCGGCTTTAGCGCCTCCAGCCTAAGTTCAATCTTGTTTGTTAAATCTTGTTTGCATTCATACATTCAAAAAGGTGCTTTATGCTTATGGCAATTTTTACACGCGTTAGAAATACCAAATACTACTTCTATTAATAAACTATAAATATTAAGACATGTTACTTATATATATACATATATATATATATAAAATTTACCATGATCTGTGTTACGTTCTTAAAATCACGATAACTATGTCGCCAGAAGATCCTGATCGATAAAAACTGTAAACTACAGCACACATTAATTGGAAACCTGCACGTATAGTTTTCTCCAATATTGCCAATATTAATTAGATATTTAATTTTTGATTTCATAGGCACTTTATGGTGGCACATAGATTTTTCATATAACACGAGTGTAAACGGATATTGACTGGATACATGATAATGGTAACATCAGTACCTGGTGTGGTGGCCTAAACCGAACGGTGTTTTTACCACTGAGTGAAAAATAAAGCGTCGACTACCGCCCCCTATAGGCGTAGCCAACAGAGTTGCAATTTTAAGAACATGAGACTATTAAACCATATCTGTTGAGTGCAAAAGCACATTAGGAACGGCAACTCAGCTTACCTGCGGAAACCGACCTTAACCAACAGCCACCACGTAAACCCTGAAGGGACTTAAACAATTACTGGCTACAGAGATGGGCGGCTAACGGATCCCGTGGCTCCAGTCTCTTTAAGAGCACTGGACAGCTCTTCGACAAATTCCCAACTTGTCTATTCAGCATGCTCGACCAGACTTGTGGTACTTTTGGAGGGATATTGACTGATTGGATAATCATTTTGCTATTATTTTTTTTTTCTCTTTCTGGGGTTGTTGCTGCAAATATTGCTTCTATAAGCCGCCATTGGAGTTTTGTTTCGTAGAATACATTCATTACGTTTTTACCAATAACACAGAAACACCTTGCGTTATAAAATACATATATTAATTTTTACGTAAGCTCCAGTCCAAAAATGCAGTTTTGTTTCTGCAATTTTATTATATTTCTTTTTTTTAAATGTTCCATCCATTCAAATTTCGTTTCTGTAACTTCTCACTTAATTGCTTGGATTTTGTTTTTGCCTAAAACAACGTACAAAAAAAAGAGCTGCTAATATAATGTAACCGTTTTGGATAACTTTTTGATACATTTGGGGCTAGTTCGAGTTCAGATGGAATATTATAATTAATAGGACTAAATCTGCAGGTGGTGACAATAAGTGAATGCTTGCTCTGTAAAATAAAATATATATAAATTTCTATATAGTAAACAAAGGTTGAGTGTACAACAACTATATTAACATTATTTCACATTTAATATAATAAAATTGTTTTTACTTTCCCTATATGAACGAAAAAAAAAAATTATAATGTACGACGCTATTTAATGAACACCTTAAAGCAACAGATTCATGATAATATAATTTACAAAAAAGTGAATTTAATTGATAACTTATTTTCAATAAAAAAAACGGAATCTTTTTACACGTTTTGTGCACTTTTTATAGAATTTATTTTATTTTTTTGTTTTCTTTTCTTTCCAATTTCAATTTGTAAAATATAAAGAAAAAATATTGTAAATTGTTTTGGTATGCAAAATGAATTAGTGATTGCATAAATGACCGAGCAAGATTTCAATAAAACAAAATTTCAATATTAAAAACACTTAAAAAAATATAAAAAGAAAAACAAGTATTAAAATGAGACAGATGTTCTGAAACATTGTTAACTTGTGTAAAATTTAATAGAATTAAATTTATTTTAATTAAGATTAATTAAATTATTTTAATACTTTTATAAATTTACCTTACAAAAACGTTAGTTTAATTATATTTATTAAAACTAATTTTTTGTTGTAAATAAACAACAACGAACGTATGTTAGCCATAGTAAAATAACATAAGCAAATTAACCATTGATTGCTTTTTTTTAATTATTTTTGTTATTCCTTTTTATAAAATTTTCTGTTTAAATAATATTGTTTTATTTTACAGAATAATAGAATAATAGCGAAACAATATTTATTAAATTATTGTATCGTGAAAATATATTTATTATAATTAATTTATCTGGTGTCAGATTTTTCGTTTATCTTCTAGTGTCTCCAATAAATTAACATAAGATTTTCCCTACAATTTTGAAAATTCTATGCCCGATATCGTTTCGACGTATATATTAACATAAACTCAGAAAGCCATACAAAATATATTTCGATTATATTAATCATAATTTGTGATAACAGCACATCTGTTTCTGTGATAGTTAATTTTCATTGTACGAACGTATGCAAAAAAAAGCTCTTTTACTTCGATGTTTGTAATCATTATTATTGCCTTTTCTATTGAATACCGATGCGGTAATATTTTCAGCTTTTACAGATCATTAAGAAACATAAAGCCACCCAATGACTGCAGCTCAGAAAAACAATAAAAAATTTCAATTAATCCCAGTAAAAAAAGTGAGGAAAAAATGTGATGAAAAAACGGCATAAACTACTAACGGTGCAAATCCGGGTGAATTTTACATAGGCCTACCATTGAAGGCATGTCGTTGGTTTTTAAAAGTATTGATCTACTTCTTATCCGCATTCTAAAAAAACTTAAGTTTTTGCAAGAAAAATGTAAATCTAAGAAGAATATCAACATGTTATTTAAAAAAACAATGAAAAAATAGCTTACAAACCCTACAAAATTTATGTTAGCTTTTTTTGATGTAAACAAGATGCCCTTCTGTTAGAATGACATCCATTATTTTTTACTGGGATCAACATAAAATAAAAAAATAAGCGATAAAAGCAGATGGTAATGATAATGTTCTACACCTGTCCTTATGGCCCTAATCCACACACTCGCAATCACTGCGTTCTTAAAGTCAGTTTAAAGCCCTTGCGTTAATCAGAGATGAGACTTAATTAACAATCAAAAGTATTTTTGGCCCATTTCCAATTGCCGCACTACTATGCTTTTACTATTTAGCTTTAATTTTTTCGGGCTGCACCACAGGGTCCTTCGTAATCAACATTATATCTTGTTGACTGAAGAATCCCATAATACGTAAATAAAATATACTTATGTATACAGCTCTCTCTTGTGTTGGCCAGTTCTCGACCTTCACACACGATCTACAACGCCATTTAAACTTGTTCTGGGTATATCATCGGGGTCACTTAAGCCCGAATCGAGCCTGCTTTCCTTCATGTTCTCCCGTCATCTCATCATTTATGAAATCAGAGTACCCTGGTTGATATTATGTTTTGGATGATCACTATTCTTTACAGCATTTACACCTCTGTACTCTCTCTGTAAAGATTTGAAAGTCCAGCATTAATATACGTAAAGTTCTTCGTAGGTGATATCACAGCAAATTTTCGTATCTTGCTTATCTATGATAGTTCTGGATTTTTTTTTTTCTTCTCAGTCACAGCACAGTACTTTTGCTTAGCTTCGAAATTAATTATATAGCGTGGATGCCAGTTAGCTCCTTCTGAGAGATCCCCCTCCTCAACATTTTACAACAAATCAGAGCGGAGATATACTTCTATCGTAAGAAGGTGTTGTAATCTATTTCCATTTCCCAATTTCATTTTTTTTTACTAACTCACTCTAGTTTTGGAGCAAAAATGTCTGCTTATGCAGAGTTCTAATTATGCTGGTAAGCCTATTTTTGGTGTAGATCGATAGAAACTTTAAGTTAAAGACTAAGCTCTACCGTGAGCACCCATAATTGGCGTACGAGAAGATACACTAACTAAGACCTACCGTACAGTATTCCGATATGTAGCTTAAACACTACAAAGAAAACTCATTTATATCTACCTATACAGAAGTATAATGAGGCTAATTACAATTGCGAATAGGCTGTAGTTATTTGAATATAGTTTATAACTCCGGGAAGGTAAATTCATCAGGGAAGCTAATCTAGGACAAAAAAAAAATATAAGAAAAGAAACCACTAAGCGTCATGATAACGCTTCCAGCGACCAGAATATAAAAAATGAAACATTAAAGAAATCAATTAATACTGGTAATATATAGAGATAAATAAATTAAAAAACCCCTGTTTTATTAAGTTTACATTAATTTTTATAATTGATCTAGATAAGCAGTTTATCTTTAGGGTACTTAACACTTTCCAAACTTTGGCTTACTTTCTTTCTCCGTATATATTTCTTAAACCACATTAACAATTTATTTATATGATGATGAACTCTTTAAGCTGACTTAGAGAAGAAAATTTCGTTGTACAGAGTCCGAGTGTTGAACCCGTGAACGTATGTGCACTGTTTATATAAACATTTTAGAAATTATAAAATTAATTTAAGCAAAATGAAATTTTAATTCATTGATGTCCAAAGTTCAACTCTTAATTTAATTAAAATAATTAGATTCTTATCCAAGAAAAAAAGTAAAGAAAAATCCGAAATTTAACAAAAAAAAAAAAACACTGTGTACGGCTGCTTTTGTCGGCTCTTTTATACAGTTCAAAGGTGATGAAAAATAAAATAAAAACAATAAATAAAATATCACAAAACAACACGATAATTTATTTCTGCTTTGCACGGGTATTTGATGGTTAATCATTAAATTTAAGCCACGGGAATATTAAATGAAATAAATAAATCTTTAAAACTGTCGAGCTCATTATCCCGATAAAATTTATTAAATTACCAGATATAATATTGAGGGTGAAAGCAAGTCTCGATGGTACGTATGGTTTTTATAAAAGTCATAGGAAATATTTTTTGCATATTTGTTTTGTAAATAATGTCAAGTTTTGGGTAGCTATAAGCATAAACAAATTTACCCTCTGACATTAAAGGTATAAGAACTTTTTTTCATCCCAGATTTTAAGAAATATTTCATATCCTTTTAAATGACTTAAATTCAGATTTTTAAAAATATTACACTGTGTGAAAGAATATAATTTTTAAAAATCGCAAAATACTTTTACACTTTTAAACTGTGTTCGTTCTACAAAAAATCCTTTTTACGCAATTAACTTGTTTATGTTTTGGTGATAAGATGAAACATTTTATATCACGAAGCAGGATATACATACATATACTTTCACTTGTTAATATCCTTCTTTTTAATTTACATCCTTGGAGAACTTTTAAGAAAACATGTTCCAAATGTGGTGCCAAAGACGTCAGTAGCAAAAAGTAATTGTGTTATCGTGTAAGAAAAAAAAAATATAAGTAAAAAATGTGTCACAAAATAATAGCAATGCTATTGCATAATAAAAACATGCTGACTGTCGCTCTTCATATACAAATATTAACCAAAAAAATATAAGCCAAAAATAGCCAGATGAAAACTAAAGCACACATGTGCAGTTGCATGCCAAAAAAGAAAGAAACGCTTGTGTTATACGACATTTAATTAAGTCCATTTGGCTTTGATTTTTTGATTTTAAATTAGTTTAAGATGCTATATTTTCTAAGTATAGATCATTTTTTTTTTTTTTTGCTTCATTTAGAGTTGCAATTTCTCACAGAGATATCGTTACAAAAATAAAAATTTAATTTATTTCTTTACATGTTGTGACAACAAAGCTAAAAGCTAGTGCTTTCCGCTTAAAAATTTAGCCCCTATCTCACATTAACAGAGAGGAACTTTCCAATACTAATAATTATGCATGCTTAAATAATAGGAGAAAAATGAGTTGCCACAGTGTCTGCATTGGCTTAAGTGTCTGTAGATTTTGTTAAAAGAAGAGAAGATCGCAGGTTTAAGTCCCATTGAAGCTCTTAAAAAACAAAACATAATTTTTTCCTGTGTAACCACGGTTGCTGACACTGATCATTTCAAAAACATGGTTAGAAAAGAAAAAAAAAAGTGGTAGGGATCCACAGTATATTGTGTTTGAAATGGCTTCATCTTTGCCAAGCAAAATATAATAAATTCGAATCTCGCCAAAGCCACAGAAAATACCGGTGTTCAAATAGCTTGCGCTGGCTTAGATGCTCGTTTGTTAAACTTGAGATTATTTTTGAGTACGAATCAACTCAGAGCAGCGGACAAGAGACAAAAGACAAACATAAATAAACGAAAGGGCTACCTGCCAAACGAACTGCAATACAGTGCTCAGTTTTTGACATTTGTGAATCGTATACTCTGGCAAATCATCATTAAATATTTACGTAATAACAACGCTAACAAATTATCTAGACTTTGAAAATGAACCATCAAATCAATTTTTTTACTTTACATGTTTGTAAATAAACATAATTGTCACATATGGTGTGAGACCAATTCACAGCAATCCTAACAGATGCCTCTAGAAAAGTTTAGTCTTTGAGGGGTTTAAGAATCTAGTGGCATCATTAAACCTTGTTTCACGAAAAACTAAACCGGGCTCTGTTATGGTTGATGGAAATCGATACTGCACCATTATCAATGAATTTTTTTCTTAGAAAATATGGACGACATTGTGGATATTGTGGACATTGGATATATGTGGTTTCAGGTGGATAGCGCTGCATACCATAAAGCGATGGCAACCATCTTTTTAATGAAATTAAAATTCGGCTTCTCGATTATTCTATCCGAATTCACTGGTGTCCAAAGTATTGGACATAAATGCAAACAACAAACGATTTAAGATCACGCAACAAGAATTTATGTAAATACAATCTAATTTCATGGCAACTCTTTTATTACAATAAAAAGAGAGTGCCAAAAGGCTGAATTTAAAAATGTCATAGAATATCGGTTTTTGTTCTAAAAACAAAAGCTTAAAAACCGAGTCGAATAATATGTAATTTAAAAAAAAAGAAGAAAAATATTACTCACTTACCTTTTTACTTTCAAACCTATTGCACCAAAATTCTAAGAAGATACTTATATTGAATTTAACTTATATTGAAAGAAATTTAACCTGAAAAGAAATTATATAATACTTAACCCTAAGTTACAATACTTACCCTGAATTATATAATACTTAACCTAAGTTATAATACTTACCCTAAATCATACATTACTTAAGCTAATTATATGATACTTACCCTACGTACATATACTAAATCCAGTGGAGAAATAATTCTACATATGTAAATAAACTTAGAACAAAAGGAATTCAACACGGTTTGTTAATTGGCGAAACATATATAAGGAAAGGTGAGCATTCAAATTCTAAAACGTTACAACCCTTTACTAATCTCCTTATTATTTTATGGTTCACTTGCAACACATAATTATAATCACTTCAACGAGTACTTATAATTATTAAGAAAGCATGAAGTGACCATCCCAAACATCTATTGCCTACATCTATTTCCACAGAAAAAGAGAAAGATCTCCCAAAAATATTCATGGTCCATTCGTTTGTGTATGATCCAGCTTTTCATCAATAACATTCTCTGTACACAAAAAGAAAAAGAAACATGAGGTAAATAAAACATAAAAAGCACAAAGGTTCATCAGTAAAGAATAGAACAGCGCGGCGCGTACGTAAGTACAATATTTTCAACTGTATTTAAACAAACAAAAAAAAACTAAAAGAGATAAAACAAAAACATCAATTGAATTTTGTGAAAAAAAAAAACAAAGTTTTTATATGTAAATAATACAAAATAATTAAAATTATAGAAAAAGTGTTAGAAACGAAAAAACACCTGTACATCTAGTAACATAAACCAAAAAAAAAAAAAAAATTTTTACATACATATATGTATAAATATATATGTATATATAAGTACGGAAAAGAAAGTGCAAAAAGTGTATGTGTGTATGCATATTGAAAAAAACAAGTAAAAAAAAATCGTATTCTGTGTCTGCAAAAAAATTTATGAAAAACCCGTTAATCCCCGTTAGCAACCAATTGCATACATTTTCTGTCTCATACATAAATACATACAAATTTATAAAAAAAAAAAAAAAAAAAAAAAAAAAAATTTTTAAATTACGGCATACATATCTATGTACAAATATACGTATGTACATATTCCGTTAATGATCAAAAAACACAAAACAAAATACCAACAAAAACAGTGAAACTTAATTAATTGTTTGTGTTACAAAACAACCACCAAAAATTATATTCGTTGATGTTTTATGACCTTCATCAAAACGTAAGTTAAAACGTTGCTCTTTTAATCTCTTAATCAGAATCATAATATCAAATAATGCTCTTAATTTCATTTACTCAAGTTCCATTATTATTGTTTCATTTTAACATTGTTTAAATAATCAAGAGTAAACATCAGAAAACTTTTTCGTTCCGCTTATTAAAACAAAAAAAAAAAAAGAAGAACAAAAGCTTTTAAATTAAGTTTCTTCTTCATAAATATAACTAATAACAAACAGAGAATTGTATACAGTCCGCTACAAAAGTAAACTACAACAATCAAGCAAAGTACAAGTGCTTAATAAAGTTGAAAATTTCTACTTGAAACAAATTAATTTGTTTCAAAGTTTAACAGAAATTAACAAAATATTCTAAATTTTTAAGCGCCGACTCAGTTTTAAACCAAAATATTGTTTAATAATTTCTATTTATTCAATATTTACCACGCCGTTGTGTGACATCTTTAGAAAACAGGAAGCAAAATTTAATTTCTCAAAATACAAAAATTAATTTAAAAGAAAAATTTTTTGTCAAATTACTTTGGAAAAATTATAAAAAAAAAGACAATATTTAAACATATGTATTTACATAAATATTCTCATAAATTTTCAATATTACAAAAAAAAGACAAATAATTAAAATTATTTAAATTTCAAGAATTATTCTACAAACACATAAAATTAATAAATTTAAATATTTCAAACATTGATATTTAATAGAGCATTTTACAGAACACATAAATTAGCTTTAGTATAAATAAATGTTTGAGAGAGCAAGAGCTTTTCAAATTCAACCACCGGACTACGGGCAAGAAATTTGATTAAATTTCTCTTAAATTTCAATTAAACTCATTTCATTAAATTAAAAAAGCTCAATTGTCACACAGAAGGAAACGAAACACAAATATTAACAACTCTTTAAAACTTTTTTTAATCATAAAAACAAAGAGAGTACATTAATATGTTTAGACAAGATAATTTCTCTTATTATCTTGTGCATTAACCCATTAAATGAATAAAAATAAACCCTTTAATTGCACACAAAACAAATCGCTTATTAATTCAAATAAATTGATTTATTGCTAATAAAAGAAAAATTTTACATAAATAACACACCCAAAAAACGGAAAACCCAATAATAAAAACCCCAAAAGAAAAATTACAACTAAAGAATCAAACTTTATTTAAATTTTATATTGCCTACAACAATATCATAATTTTTTTTCTCAATTTAATACGCTATATATTTCGTTATATCGTTCTCTATATTTCTAATTCATTACATAATTCAGTATTGTTTTTTGTAATTAACTGTATTATCATTATTAAACTAGATAAAAAGTCTAGTGCTAATTCATTAGCCCCTTATTCTACTTGATAATACAGATAACACAACAAACTAAAAAACTCATTCGCATCTATTTCTCGGTTTAACTAGATAATTATTATTTAGTTTTATATCCCAGCAGCCATTGACCCCTTAAAATATAGATAGAAAAAATCTCTTAAACTCTAAATAAGCTGTAAGTGAATTAGAAACCTTGCTATATATATAGCCCCTTGTGTTGTATACGATCTTCCCATTCATAAAATATAGTGAAAAAAAAAAAAAAAAAAAAAAAAAAAAAAATTATAATAAAAATTTTTGCCAACTAAATCCCAAGTGCAATTTAAGTGCTATTACTCAATTATCTACTCCCACAACAGAAGAAATATCCTACTTCTTAGTTTTTGAAAGCATTTATTCGCTTTGTTATTTTGCGTTAAAACATCTCAATTTTCCCTACAAAGATGACTTCTACATCTCCAAGCGACAATCAAGCTTGCCCAAAAAATAGGTTTCTTTTTAATCACAACAATTTAATTCAATTTTGCGACAAGTTTCATAGAACTTCTATTGAAGGGCAAAATGAATCAATTCTCGAAGTAAAATTGAAAGATCTAGACGCAAGATGGGAAAAAATAGAAAACTCGTACGAACAACTAATGTTGTCTCACGATAATTTAGTGGAAGCCGATTTTAAAGAAGAGGCTAAAATTACTTACGACTTAAGCTCAGAAGCATATTATAATTGCACTTCCCAAATTCTTGATATGATCAAAACATATCGCAGAGATATCACAAGTCTTCGAGGTTTTGAGGCAACAGCTCGATATTCTCTTCCACCACTAATACAACCTCAAAATTCTTTCACAAGCACTTCTAGCGATTGCATAAAACTTCCTCCATGTGATACAGAAGTATTTAAAGGGAGTTACGAACAATGGCCCTCATTTCGGGACATGTTCACGGCAGTTTATATAAACCACCCAAAGCTGTCCCCAGTTACGAAATTATACCATCTTCGAAATAAAACGATAGGCGAAGCAGGCGCTATTGTAAAAAGATACCCACTCTCAAATGATAATTTTGATCTCGCGTGGAACGCGTTGAAAACCCGCTATGAGAATAAACGTGTCCTTGTAGACAATCAAATTAAAATTCTTTTTAATATACAGCCGGCAAAAAGTGAGGACAGCGAATCAATACGAAGGATACAATCATCTGTTAATGATTGCTTAGCAGCTCTAAATACACTTGGTATTGATGTAGTAAGTTGGGACCCCATTCTGATCCGTTTGATTTCAACCAAACTACCAGAAGTTACCCTTTCCCTTTGGGAACAATCCCTCACATCACCCCGTGAGCTTCCAAAGTGGACTCAAATGTCTCAGTTTCTCATTGACAGATATGAAGCAGTAGAGCGCCTTACTAGCGTAAAAACATCGAAAGATTGCTTCACTCTCTCAAACATTCCTAAATCAAATATACAGGCATATATTTCCCAAGAGAATTTAATCTCACATTCTTGCAAGCTGTGCAACGAAAATCATTCTCTACGAATGTGCCCCAAATTCCGTTCGTTTACTGTACAACAGAGAGTTGATTTCGTGTTTAAAAACAAGTTTTGCAATAACTGCCTAGCTCAATCTCACCTCAAGGCTAACTGTAAAAGCAAACATACTTGTCTCTTTTGCAAGAAACCACATCACTCCCTTCTACATATGAAACAAAATCCCCAAAACGTAGAAAAAATGTCACATAAAGATGCATCAAACGTTTATACTCACTGCCCTCAAAAGCCCTCTTTCAAAAATGTTCAAACCACGCAAAATGAAAATAATGACGAACTTCCCCATACATCACGGCAAATTCAAGCGAATTGCTCTAGTAGCGACGAAAATATTTTGTTGCGAACTGCACTCACTCAAATAGAGCACGGAGGCGAACTGTTTACGGTTAGAATATTGATTGACCCTGGTTCTCAACGAACATTTCTATCCGAGAAAGTGCGGAATCGCCTTCAACTTCCATTTAAAAGATCTCATTTTGAAATAAGTGGCATTGGTGGTCAAAAGCAAACAGCCAGCAAAGAATGCGAACTCATTTTATATGCGAAGAGATACGATCTTAGGGTTCCGATTAAAGCCATAGTACTGCCCAAAGTGACAAGGCAACTCCCCAATTGTACCTTTGAGATCCCGATTTCCTCAAAACTTTTCGAATTAGATCTAGCGGACCCCACATTTAATAAGTCGTCTCAAATAGATCTAGTTCTGGGCAATGACTACGAGCAACTTCTTAACATTGAGGGCATAAAGAAGAACATATGTGGTCAAGCTTCGGCCTATAACACCATCTTCGGATGGGTCCTTAGCGGTCCAATAAAAGCTCAACACATTCAAACTTTTACAACCTCAGTTGAAAGATCCGAAACTTCCGAACTCATTAACCTGTTAAAAACTTTTTGGGAGCAGGAAGAAATTTCAGTAGCGCGTCCAAAATCATCAGAAGATGACTTTTGCGAAAACTTTTATGCGCAGACAACTACACGTTGTGAAAATGGACGATACATGGTAAGATTACCATTTAAGAAGGAATATCCTGAAAAGGTGTTTCTTGGCTCATCCAGGTTTATTGCACTCGCTCAATATTCAAATATGGAAAAAAATCTGTCTAAAAATCCCGAACTGCACTTCCAATATAGACAAGTACTAAATGAATATTTAGCTCTAGGACACATGGAAAAAACCCCCTCCAACGAGATCATATCACAAGGTAAATACAACTCTTTCTATTTACCACATCACGCAGTTATTCGCCCTGACCATAAAACAACAAAACTGCGAGTCGTTTTCAATGCGTCAAGAAAAACTAAATCACAGTTTTCTCTAAATGACGTTTTACATACTGGTCCCACTCTTCAAAATGACTTAATTACGATAATTCTAAATTGGAGAAAATACAAATACGTTTTTAGTGGGGACATACAGAAAATGTATCGCCAAATCGTTGTTCACCCAGACGATAGACCATTTCAAAGAATTTTGTTTCAAACCGAACCCAATGGCCCTATTGAGGACTACCAGTTGAGAACTGTTACGTTCGGAGTGAATTGCGCCCCTTACCTCGCAATTCGCACTCTGCTGCAAATTGCAACTGATTCAGAATCTAAATTTCCCAAGGCAGCATCTATTTTGCGCTCTGAAACTTACGTAGATGATATTCTCTCCGGAGGAGATTCCATAGAGGAGGCTCTTTCGAGTCAGAGTCAGCTTATCAGTACCCTAAAATCTGCTGGATTCCCTCTTAGGAAAATTACAGCAAATGATCCTCGATTACTCGTTGGCTTACCCAAAGAAGATCTCTATGGTTTAGATTTTCTTCGCTTTTACGAAGCAAGTGCTGCAAAAACTCTAGGTTTAAAGTGGAATGCACTCACTGATGCATTTACCTATACCTTTCCACCTATAGATCAGTCCATAAAAATTACAAAGCGCCAAATTCTCTCAGCAGTAGCAAAACTCTTTGATCCTGCTGGATGGCTTACCCCTATAGTCATAAAAGCGAAAATTCTTATGCAACAGCTTTGGTTGGAAGGTTTGGAATGGGACGAAGATGTTTCGAAAGAATCTCTTCAAAAATGGAACAATCTCGTTGACGAACTATCTCTAGTTGAAAAAATTTCCGTACCCCGTTGGCTGCAATGCTTTTCTAATGACTGTCTTCAAATCCATGGCTATTGCGATGCTTCAAAGGCCGCCTTTTGTGCCACTGTGTATATTCGTTGCCAAACCGATACTAATAATACATTTTCCAACCTATTATTGGCGAAAAGTAAGGTAGCCCCTATTCAGACTGTTTGCTTGCCACGTCTGGAACTATGTGGAGCGGTTTTGTTAGCAAAACTGGTTAAAAACGTAACTTCATCTCTAAACCTCATTCCTACTGAAATACATTTATGGACAGACTCCTCTATAGTGCTAGGTTGGCTCTCAAAACCACCTTCATCGTGGGAAACCTATGTCGCAAACCGGATTGCCCAAATCCACATGCTGGTGCCAAGTGCAACATGGCGACATGTCCCAACACATGAAAACCCTGCAGATCTTGGAACTCGAGGTTGCAAGCCTCAAGATCTAGTAAATAACACCCTCTGGTGGCATGGGGCACCATGGTTAAGTAAACCATCATCCGAGTGGCCCTTGAGAAATCCACTAAAAATCGATGAAAAATCTAAGAAAGAAGTTTATACTTTGCACTCAAACGTTGAAGAAGATGTTCTCAACAGATTTTCATCATATAGTAAAGCTTTACGTGTTTTAACTTACGCTTTCAGGTTTTTCCACAAATGCACGAAAAAAAATACACAAGGCACTCAGAACTGTACTCAAGGTGGACTAACGCAAGAAGAAGTAAAAAGCGTAAAAACCCGTCTTCTTCTTTTAGCTCAACAAGCTTACTATCCTGAAGAATATCAAGATGTACTCAGTTCAAAGAATATTTCCAACAAAAGCTCTTTGAAAACTCTCAATCCATTTCTTGATTTCCACTCTATTTTACGGGTAAATGGTAGATTATCCCAATCATCTCTCCCTTATAATGAAAGATATCCAATTATTTTACCCGGCAACTCTAGATTTTGTCACCTTTACCTCAAAAACTTGCATGAAATTCTATATCATGCCGAATGTAACCAAATGAGCAGATTAGTTCAGTGCGAATTCTTTATATTTAGACTTAAACCGCAAATCAAAAAGATAATTCGTCAATGCAAAACGTGTATTATTTACAAAAAGAGGCCATGTACCCAAATAATGGCTCCCCTACCACCGGAGAGATGTACTTTGTCTCTTCCATTTCAGATCACAGGAATAGACTTTGCAGGCCCATTTGAATTAAAGGCATCAAATTTAAGAAAATCCACTCTAATAAAAGGTTATGCCACTGTGTTTGTATGTTTCAGTACCAAGGCTATCCACTTAGAGCCGAGCTCTGATCTGTCCTCAATAGCATTTCAAGCAGCGTTTTCCCGATTCGTTGGGAGGCGGGGGCTCCCCCAAACGGTAGTTACCGACAACGGAAGAAATTTTCTCGGTGCCAGTAGAGTGCTTGAAAGAGAATTCAACGAATTTTTAGAAAATACTGCTCAAGATATATCAGAAAAGTATCTAGCACATGGCTTTGAGTGGAAATTCATTCCCCCGCACGCTCCTCATATGGGTGGCTTATGGGAGTCTGCTGTAAAAAGTTTTAAATTCCATTTTAAAAGGATTGCGGGTGCCCAGAAGTTTACATTTGAAGAATTCTCAACAGTTTTGGCTAGAATCGAGGGGGTGCTTAACTCGAGACCAATATCCGCGCTATCAGAAGACCCAGCAGACTTGACTGCATTAACTCCCGGCCATTTTCTAAGAGGAGCTCCCCTAATGGCTTTCCCAGAGCAAAACTGCCAGAATATGTCCCTAATAAATAGATGGGAAAAGATGAAAGTACTACATCATCAATTTTCTTTACGATGGAAACGGGATTATCTTAGATCTCTACACCAGCGATACAAATGGAGGAACGCGGGTCCAAACATTCAGGTAGGCGACCTCGTGGTTGTAATGGACGACTTACAGCCTCCATGCGAATGGCGTTTAGGAAGGGTAGAAAAAACATATCCTGGCTCAGACGAGAATGTGCGTACTGCTGAAGTACGAATAGCGTCCGGGGTCATAACTCGTCCAATAGTTAAGTTGTGCTACCTCCCCTTTTTAAAAGATGAAGGTTTTGAGACAACATAAATTAAACCTTATATTTTATATATATATATATATTCATTTATTCTTGTTATATAAAATTTTCATAAAAATGCATAATCTCATTTCATAATCTCTTCAATAATCACTTTTATACCTCTAGAACTAAATCGTAATCACGCTTACCCTTAAACATAAATTTTTAATTCATTCTTTTTATTTATAAGGGTCAACCGCAGATTGAAAAACTACCGTCCTGCTATTAGTAGTAGCAGCAGTCACCATAGTCGCCAGAAGGGACGTAACCGCAACGTGTATATTTGTGCGTTGTGCAAAAGGTTCCATGCGCTACGATTTTGCAACAAGTTCTTAAAAATGTCAACGGAGAAGAGGTCGGAAGTAGTCGAAGACAACGGTTACTGTACCAACTGCTTAGCAAGGAGCCATGATTTGCGAGCTTGCGCCTCTGTGGACACCTGTAGAAAATGCAACCACCACACCCTGCTGCACCCAAATCTGCAACATCCTAACGAGTTAAGAAGAACCAAATCCAAAACCATGAAAGCACGCCACATGAAAAATAAGCAGCATGACCAACCAGCAAAACGCCAACAGCAACAAGCAAAACCGCAAATATTGACAGCAAAACCAGATATCAAAATTATAGTGGAGGCAATTAAATCATTGGCACAAGTTTTGAGCACCAGTGAAGACCAATCATCTGTTGCCTAACGGCAAGGCCGGCGCCATGTCCAAAGTATTGGACATAAATGCAAACAACAAACGATTTAAGATCACGCAACAAGAATTTATGTAAATACAATCTAATTTCATGGCAACTCTTTTATTACAATAAAAAGAGAGTGCCAAAAGGCTGAATTTAAAAATGTCATAGAATATCGGTTTTTGTTCTAAAAACAAAAGCTTAAAAACCGAGTCGAATAATATGTAATTTAAAAAAAAGAAGAAAAATATTACTCACTTACCTTTTTACTTTCAAACCTATTGCACCAAAATTCTAAGAAGATACTTATATTGAATTTAACTTATATTGAAAGAAATTTAACCTGAAAAGAAATTATATAATACTTAACCCTAAGTTACAATACTTACCCTGAATTATATAATACTTAACCTAAGTTATAATACTTACCCTAAATCATACATTACTTAAGCTAATTATATAATACTTACCCTACGTACATATACTAAATCCAGTGGAGAAATAATTCTACATATGTAAATAAACTTAGAACAAAAGGAATTCAACACGGTTTGTTAATTGGCGAAACATATATAAGGAAAGGTGAGCATTCAAATTCTAAAACGTTACAACCCTTTACTAATCTCCTTATTATTTTATGGTTCACTTGCAACACATAATTATAATCACTTCAACGAGTACTTATAATTATTAAGAAAGCATGAAGTGACCATCCCAAACATCTATTGCCTACATCTATTTCCACAGAAAAAGAGAAAGATCTCCCAAAAATATTCAACTGGTTTATGCTGAAATAGTAGCAACAATCAAGTCCTTAAAGGCAAAAACTGTTCTAGTTATTCGTGACATATGGACAACAGTGCTAAAAAATGTGGCCTATAATTAAGCACTTTCCCAAGAGCATTTGTGGTGGTTCTGTAGGGCTTGAAAAAACGCCCTTTGTTTGCAATTAAATTAGATTTAAATTTTTAAAAGTAAAAAACTTAAAGTTTAAAAAACTATTATTTAATGGTGCAGCGATTATTTGCCTTGATTTCCGAAATATATTTTCCGTTTCTAATATAAAAGCTGATTCTAACTTAATAATGATTGTCTTAATTTCGGAAAATTTTTTTAATTTGATTCACGGAGCATGACTTAAAATCTACTGTATAAGTAGATTTATACAGAGGAAAAAATAGCATTCTCATTTAAAATTTTTATTTTTAATTGAAATTCCAGTCTAAAAGTAAGCAGAAGCAATACTGTTTCTAATAATCAATCTAAAAAAATATATTTGTAATAGAATTAAATCTTTAAATGTATCAACCATGATTAGTCAAAAATAATATTCAAAATTAAGGCCTTAATGAGTTTGTTTCTGAATCAAGAGTTTCATAATAGGCTTAGGAAAATCGCATTCAGTGCGCTTTTAGCAGCGCGGTGTATAATTTTAAGTGCGAATGATTAAGAACTTGCAGAGAATGGTAATGTTCCGTTCAATCCTGTTCAATCCGGTCTGTTAATATACATGTTGCATGAACGACCAGTAACACTAATAATGCGTTTATGTTTACTAAAGGAAAGTGTTGCCTAAGCCTTCAATTTTCTACTTCTTATAAAGGGTTCAATGGGAATTTTATTTTCTAATTGTGCCAACAACGGCAACATGATAGACTTGTTTTATAGTTTTTGACGTATTCAGAGTAGATGTATGGCAGTGATAACAGTGAATTCCATTTCGCTCGAAAACCGCATTAAGGTAATACAATCTTCTATAAAAATTCAATCAGGAGCTGCTGTTTTTTTTTTTTTTTTTTTTTTTTTGCTTTTTTTTTTTTTTTTTTGAAGAAAATAATATTTTAGTCGAAATCCATCTTCACGACAGGGTATTTCAGCAAGCAAAGTTGCCGTATTTCGGCTTTTGAAAATACTAGGGCGTTGCATGCTCAACGTGTCACTGAATGGTGCGCTGTGTTGTCTGGATGCGTGCTCGGGCCGTTTTAAATGGAAATGATTAAAATCTTTGACGACATTGACATCGGGGAGCGTGTTTGTGATGCACATTTGTCTGATATCAATTTGCATTCATTATTATCGAACTTTTTTTTTTAATGCAATAAAAATTTAAATCATCTTCATTTAAATTTTTCTTGTTTTTTTTTTCTATTAAAAAACTTGCTAATTTCGTTGCATTTGGCTAATTTGCAAATTTTTAATTATCTAAAGTAAATACTTTTTGTAACAAAGTATTAGTTAATTTACTCCTATTGCAAGAAAAAAATATTCAAACTAAAGGTTGACTTTTTTAAAATATTTTTTTAAAGCCAATTGTTCTAGTGTTGTAAAATTTTGGTCGCAACTAGGCACTATGTATATTTGAATAACTTATGCAGTATGTGAAAATGTTTGTAAGACAAAAATGTGTCACCATAGGAAACGTTACGTTAAGAAACAACATATTTCTCCATTATTATTGTTTAAAGCGAAAAACAGTATACAATGGGTTAATAATAAAGAATTTTTTAAATTAAAAACATTTTATGAATAATTCTTGGGATGAAATTAAAACAAATTGCTATAAAGTTTACATACTTTCACTTAGAAAAGTTGTACTTATACGAATATGTTGATATCTGAAAGCAATTTATTAAAACCTTCTCTTTTTGCGAGAAACATCTTACTTTAACTTTACATAATCGCCTGCAGTTGTTGATTTTAGTAAACTTTTACAGATGTTGTTTTTTAAGTGATTTATGTGAACACCTTTAAATATTTTCATATGCAAATTATAGAAAGTAGAACATATTGTAGTGAAAACATCTGTAAACGGAATTTGCAAAAAAAAAAAAAAAAACAGCAGAAGGAACGAAAACCTTTTAAGTAATAAGAAAATATTAAAGAAAATATCCATGTATTATGGTGCTTAGCATCAAATTTAATAGACAAAAAACCATAACAGAACGTATGTTTATATATCGGTGTTTGTTTTACCCCATAAAAGTTATGAAAGTGTTAAATATTAAACGAGCTGTCATACTGCGCTATTTTTTGAGATTTTTAATCAGTATACAGTTTTTTTCTTTATGCTCTTTTTTAAACCTTATTTCCTAGATGTGACACAATTAGCTACACAAGTAGGGTTCATTCAAGTTATCGACACGTAATTAAAAATCATTCATCTATTCGGCTGACTTATGATCCAAAGTTGGTTGTAGCCTTGAAATTTGCCCCATAACTCAGACTCAATTACTTTTAGCCGTCTGGAGCTTTTTACAGCTCTTGGCATCACTGGATGTGTTTGTTCAAAAATAAAGCAGAAGCTCACGATACAGTCGACTGAGAACATACTATGATCAATGATGACACTTATTCGAGTGAAATGTGTTTTAAACCGGTTGACGCTTTATTCTTTACGGTTACTTTTCCCATCAACTTATTGACATCAAATTTTGAAAATAGAAGGAGAAAAAGTGACGCCACGGCCCGTAACAATGTTAGTTTTATTCGTGAAGTGACTTAATAATTAGACGTCCAGAATTTGCTTTGTCAAGAGGAGCCGCGGTGGCCATAAGTCCGAAGTACTTTTCAAATGTTAATGCCATGTAATGATCTTTCGAATAAAATATTATTTTAAATTTAATAGTGTTAAAAAAATTAAGTTTTAAAGTATTTTTTTACCATTTCTCTCCTTAAGGTATTTACTAGGTACACTATTGACCTGTAATGAAGTTTAACATTTGACAAGCGAATGACTTCACCTAATACTTTTTGCCACTAATAATGTTTTATTGTTGAAAAAATTGATAAACATGTTTCATCCTGACCGCGTCAGCCTCAACGGCTTTATATAGAATATTTTTTTATTTTTATTTTAGGATATGGACTATAAAAAACCTTTATGCATAGATATAAAAAAATGTAACAGGATCATTTCTTTACATGAAATATTTTTAGAAAATGTAGTTGGTAAAGTGATAGTAATCAATATAGAATAAAAACACATATTTTTGAAATTGTTGTCTGTCTGTCTATCTGCTTTCGCATCACGTAAAAACTGTTGGATTGATTAAACTGAAGTATTGTTAGGGGATCTTTTAGAACTTTGGTTTGAATATAGAATTCTTTCTCTCTGTCAAAATAAGTCATTTCGTACAGAAAATAGAGATACTAAAATAGAGGTGCTAAAATAGTTATCAGCACATTTTTTTGTACATGGATATTTTTTACACTGTTTACAGAGCTCTACAAGAAAGATATAAAAATACATTTTTCTATATTTGAATTTTAAGAAAAATAGAAATAGCAAGCTAACGAAGTCAAATTATAAACGCTAAGTATGTTGACTTATTTTGTTGCAAAATAATTACAAATAAATTTTAAAGCTTTATTTAAATTACACAAGTTATTAGACGATTAATTACTTCCCATTTACTTCCATACTTTACCCATTTAAGTAGCAGACAAAAACTTCTGTATTAAATGTTCACACCAAGTATTAACTGGACAACCCTCAGAATGATAATGACTCTATAGGACTGTCGGAGAGTTTAATATACCGACTTTTAAGAGTTTCTGAATATGCTTGAAGTTTCTTTTAATTCCATGTACCTTTATAGTTTTCAATAACCGCATTTACTATACATGTTGTAATAGCCATCAATATTTAGCTGTTAGAGCAGGTGTTGGCTTAGTTTTGTAATCATTGTTTATTTTTCGTTCTGTATTAGTTGTTGTTGTTGTTGCTTTGTGTTCATAAAGTTTTTCAAAAACTGTTTGCTTTATCAATAGACACAATAGGGCACTTTGTTTTGCATGCTTAGAGAAAATTATAATAATTTTTTTTTTTAATTATTCATTTATTATTGTAATTTTTTTATGACTTAAAGCTTAAACTTTAAACATAAAAATGTTTAGAACAAGAATGTTAGCCATATTAATAAAGGGAATGCAAAATATCAAAATAATAATATTGTTTTATTATTTCTTTTCTTATTTGCGTTCCAATAGAATTAAAGCCTGTTGCAATGCCCTTCAGTAGTTAAAAATTTAATGCAGTTGAGGTTGTTCCAGAAGCACGGAAAAATTCTATGATGACTCTAATTAAAAAAGTGTATAAAACCAAAAACAGTTTCCCTACAAACACGTTATAAACTTGTACAAAAATAATCGAAAAGGTAGTAAAATTGAAGTTAGAAAGATACAGGGAGAAGAGTAATATATTGTCTAAATACATATCCGATTTTCGAAAAAAAAAAAAATATTCTTGTGAAAAACTGTAAACTATGTAATAAATAGATGGAAAATACCGAAAAAAAAACATAACATTCAAGATAATGAACTGAAATAGTTTTAAACATATTTAACTGGGAGGCAACAGATAACAAAAGTAAACAATGTAATATCAAATGCAGTACGTAAAAATTTTGGTGTACCACAGGGCTCGATTCTGGGTGTTTTATTGCTTATGATATATGTATATAAATGATATGCCAAATATTCTAAATATATATGAAGTAGTTCTTTATGCGGATAACACGCTGATTTTCAATGCGATTTGGTAAAAATTAATGAATGGCTGAAAATGAATAAGTTAAAACTAAATGAAAACAAGATTAAAATAATGGAAATAAATATGAATAGTAATTTGACAATAAAAACAAAAAAATAGAAAGAGTAAAAAATAAAAATTATCTCGGTTTTATTATAGACAAAGATTTAAAACTTAAAGATCACATTCAATTTATGTGCAAAAAAAAATGCTAAAAAAATTGTTTATTTTAAAAGGTAAAAAAAAATTTTATTAACCGCGAATAATAACAATAACATAATTATTAATTCACACTCTGAGCTAGGCTCTAAAATATTATACTCATTTTGCATAAAACCACAAATAGAAAGACTGCAGAAATTACAAGACAAGGCAATGCGCATGATCATGAGTTGCAATAGATGTACGTCTATACGGATTATGCTCAACAACTTAAAATGCCTTAATATTCAACAAAGGCTTAAACTAAATATACTGAAGTTTATACAAAAAATGAAAATAGGAAAAGCACCACAATATTTATGCGAATAACTTAAATATTTTGGACAAATGCAGCCATACAATTTACGAAATGCACAGGACTTAAGAATGCAACGAGTAAATACTACAGCAATGCAGCGATCTCGTTTTTACAAGGGCCTTAACCAATATAACTTGCTACCCAGTTATGCAAAAATTAAAAGAAATTTTATTATATTCATTCGAATATCTGTTCAATTTGTAAGAATTAATAATTCACAGAGCTTGTAACAAATATCAATTATGTAGAAGAATTAAAAAAAAATTATTATATATAGAATATCTAAAACTATTTGTAATACTAAGTTAACTTAATAAAACAAAAAAACAAAATGCAAATACAATTCACCTGGATCATTTTTCTATCTAAAAAAAATCAGCAAATTGCTTTCTAGACCCACCCACTAAAGTTTGCATAGCAGGTATGGGCAAAGTTTAAATTTAATATATAATCATTTATTTTTTATTTAGACTAAAGCGTCGCTATTAGAATTTAAAATATAAGAAAAACATTTATCAAAATCGGGTCTTCTATAGAAATACACATTTATTTTGAATTTAATTTTTTCCTTGTTTCTATGTCTACTTTTACGGGTTTAAATATAAGGCTATAAGCGTAAAAATCACCTTTCTCTGAGGACACTCTTTAATCTACATTTCTTATACTTCCTGTTATAGCAACACGTTGCTCTGTACTCTGCGTAAATGGGGACCTTTAATTTTTAGCATTCATTTTATATTAACCTTTAAAGCTGACATCATAATATTGTACACTCTCTGTAATTCCTACGTGTCTAAATTAACTGGCTTCAAAAATATGTAAAGTTAAAGTTTTTGTTGAACCACCTTATAACTTCTTACATAGTTTTTTAAATTTGTCTTTATAAAGAATATAATACAATAAACTTTGTGCAAATTTCAAGTATCTGGTAAAAAGTTAAAAAAGTAAGCCATAAGTGTGAAAATATCGTCTCTTGATAATTGGATTAGGTTTTTACCCCTTATGTATAATGAAACTTAAATAATGTTCTTAAATCTTACTGGCATTATAATTTCATTAAAGACCCTCTACTACAAAAGTAAGTAAGTAAAATTTGAATGAAACATGCATTTATTTTTGTACTAATTTTAGTAAACTGCATTTAATACTATAAATAAATAAAAAAATGTGAAACTATTTCTAAAGAAAATAAGTTAGACTTTCGTAGATTAAATATTGCTCTTAATTAAATTTGTGTATTAAAACCTTGACAACAATTGGGCAAAACCAAAAAGAACAAGTAAAAGTGCTACGACCTGCAGGAAAATTAACCAAAGTCGAACAGATAAGAACGTTATATTTAGCTATGCTATATCTTATATACGCTTGATCATATCTATATATAGATTTATCTCAAAAAAATGTACACCCATATTGACGATTTTAACAATCGTACTTTTCTACGAAAAATTCAGAGCACCGTAACTTGGAAATATGGGCGAGCACTATTTTGTTCATTTGATGCTTTTTTTAATTTGTAATTCTCTATAGTCCCAGACTTCGCTATGTATAGGGCTTGAGAATGTTTATACTTTATGGGGGGCAGAAATGGATATTATAGTAATTACAAATGGAATGGAAACTAACCCTTTTTCCACCTGTAGTGAAGGGTACAAAAAGGTTTTAAATAATTTTTATTAAGCACAAGTCAATTGTAAATGCAAACAAACAATAAGCAATTAAGCGTATCAATATGATAATCCACTTTACTTCTAATGAATACTAAGGGTATTGATCCAATTGTCATTATCAAGTTTCAATAAGTTTTCAATGAGCGCTTTTGCATCAGTCAGTAGTATTTTTCCTTTCTTGCTCACATTACTTTTTTTTTTTTTTTATTGAAGGTAATTCTCTCTCATTAATTAAATGAAAATACAATATTTATTGTGCTTAAATCAGTTTTACCTTCTACCTTTTATTCCGTGTTCCCCTCTCTTACAACCATGTAATTGGACATTTAAAGTTCTTTCGTTTTCAATTTGATAGACTTTTGTTTTGTTTATTTAAGGTACAGTACTTTAAAAATGTTTTTTTTTATTATGTATTTGTTATACTGGATGTCCTTGTTGTTTGTTGAACTTTATTGAAATTAATGAATAAAAAGCAAATAGCTTTCAAAATAAAAGAAAAGAACAGCCCACGTTTTTTTTTTTTTTTTTTTTTTTTGTTTTTGTTTTTGCCCAGAAACGGAATAATAAAGTCATTAATTAAGTGGCTTTTTATTTATTATAAAATTAAATAAATTTAACTTACATTTACATTTATATAATTAAATGCAAATAATACTGGAGTTAATTAAAAATTTTTAACTTGATAGCAAAAAAATTTCTATAAGAAATAAACTTCTTAATGAAATTTTAATTAAATAAAAATTTTAGTCAATTTTATTTATATATGTGAAAGGGTACTTCAATAACAATTAATTTTTCAATTATAAATTCTACGTACTATTAAATTTTTTCTTTAACAGATTTTCTATTGGTTATAACATACATTCAAGATTTTACGCTTGAACAGTATTGAGGAAAAATGTGATGCGTTGCCAAATCTTTGCTTTATTTCAAAAGTTCATACCATTTTTACCAACGAGAATATGTCTTATGTGTTCAAAGGCGTGCAACTACGTCTAAGAACGTCGATTCACCATATCATACATCAGCAAGATGAGAGTATTGCACAAAGATTTTTGAATGTTCGCTTTGAAGATCTAAATGGTTCAGCTATTGAAGGCAAATAACCATCCACGTAGTTACAGCTTCTTAATCAGGCCATTACAGAAGCTTCAACTCGGAAAATAGTATTTTCTGAGGCTCGTTTTTAACTCAACAATTAAAGCCGTCTGTCAATATCGAGAAACAATACATATACAGAAATTAGACTGGATTTTGGCGTGGAAGTAATAATTGCCCACTTTTTATAGAAAACGTTGCTGGAAACCCTATTTTAGTCAACAGCATGCAGACAGAGATTAGACTTCTAAGTGTTTGAAATTAGTGATATAAATTTTGGTTAATTTGAAAAGCGGGATGGTGCACTATGTCAGACAGTTTTAAGCATAACGACTGACAGGACCACAAAAATCGGGTTTCATACAAAGTCAAAGTACACAAAGAGGAATTGCGTTTAATTTATTTTATTTAATCTTTAAAAATTTTCTTGTATTTCAGCTACCCGCCATATTTAACATATGCGTCTTGCGTTATGGATTCTAAAACAGAATCATGTTATTGGCAGTTTCATATTAAATAAAAAGTTTTATGGTGACACAAACCAATTGATATTTTATCAAAAAAAATATGAATATTAAATTAAGTGTTTAAAAATGGAAAAAATGTTTCTTAAAAGTTTATATTAAAAGCATAGAACTAAAGTAAATGAAGCAAAGTAAACATAAAAAACACTAACCAGAAATGACATACATTTTCTTATGTGCCACATATCTAATCATATGAAAAAATTTTATTTTCCTCCCAGATGTTAAGATACACTATGCACGAAGCATGTTTAGGCAAATTGCATAATATTTTGCTAGATGAAGGATTCGAAGTTGTGAAAGCAATTTCTTTCACATGTTTAAAAGCGTTGGATCTAGAACCTTCAAAACAGTTGAGTTGTGCAGAAAATAATAAATATTCTGTTTCAGTTTGTTAAATATTAAAATAATATATGGCTTTGATGATTTAGAAAAATTGTACTTGGATAGTTTTTAATTGAATAACAAGCAAGTTGCTTAAAATTTTTTTGGGAATTGTAAACATTAAAATTTTATTTGACTTATATGTGGATTGCTTATGGTGACGTAGAAAATTGATATCTTAAATCATTCTCATTGGCGAGGAAAAGATTTTAAGTTGGTAATAATCTTTCACAAAAAAATCAACATATGAGCTTTAAAAAATTATACAAAAAATGTTCTTGTCGTGAGACCCAATCCACACTGGCTCTATAGAGACCCCTTTTCATCCAGCAAAATGCAAAGTTTGGTAAGGTTGCCACACTGTTCGTCATTAGTACAGGCAAGAGATGACTTAAACAGCATGTAGTTTTTTCTGACGGTAACGGCAACCACATGACACCAAAATATTGCAAAAAATTTATTTTTAGATATGGTTCTGTTAACCGGCCTGCAAGATCGTAGTAGTTATCATGTCTTGATTATTTCATTTAAGGTCATGTGTATTGGCTAGTTTATTTTGATAACATGGCAACAATTGACCCTAACATTGAATTTTAAAATAAGGCTTCAAAAAGTAGCCTAAAATTATGAATGTACTTCTTAAGAGTAGCAGCAATAATCATATGCCAAAAAATTAATTTTTAGTCCTGCATATTCTAAGATTTTTGCATAAGTTTGAGAATTATGTTTTTTTATTATTGATTAAATTACAAATTAATAGATTATTTTGGCTTGAACAAAAATACTGTTTAATATTGAAAAATACAAAATAATAACAAAACACCGCATTGGAATTTTATGAAATGTTAACCCCGATGAATTATGAAAAATAAAACCTCTCGGTATAGAAATTCGGAAAATGTGGGAAATAGACTTTAAAACGCACTCAACAGCTAATCTATAAACAAAAATATATATTACACCAAAATATTGTTTTGCTGGTTAGCAATATGGATATTTAAACAGTCTGTTGTTGTTAACTGCAACATGTAAAAAACTGCGGTGCATATTGTAGGCGGATTTATATTCATTTATTAAAAATGCATGGAAAACTTTTTTCAATGTTTTAAATGCACAGTTTTAAGTAGGTCAACTATAAGGACAATAAAATAATCTAAATTTTCTTTTTAAATATTCAAAATAATCAAAATCAATAAAATAAGGTCGTATTAGAATGCAGAAAAATCAATTTAAAATGAAGATATTTGAAATTTACTGATGTATTAAAATAAAAAAAAGCTGACAATGATTCTATCAAATTAATAAATAATATGCCGCACAGTGGCATAAAATGAAATAAAGTGTAAAATTTTTAAATCATTTAGTTTGTATGAAACAAATTGAGAAAAAGGTTCTTAGAAGAAAGAGTTTCGACTGTCGACTACAAAACTTATTCCATTTTTTTTTTCATTGGTAGTTTTTCTTAAATACAAGATAGAGCGATTTTAAAAACAGATTTAGAAAGCTAATGCTATAACAAATATATTGTAAAAATTTTTTTTTCTTGACTTCATTAGATTAACCGCAAAATTTTTTTTATTTCAAATAACATAAAATTAAAATTCATAAAATGTTGGTCAAAAATAAAAAGCTGCTGCTAATGTATATATAAATCTTTGTTTATCAGTAAACACAAATCCAAAAAATGAAACTACAATCCCTGAATTGGTTTCATATTGCATTTTTGTTATTAAAATAAAAATTAAATTTTTATTAAAATTATGATGTGTAGAGCATCATCAATAAAGAAGGAAAAGGTACGTGCGCACACATTGGTTTGCCGTGTTTAAAATTACAGGTACTCATATTATTTTAAAAATATTTATAGCTGCGTTAGAAAAAAAACCAAAGTCAGCTGCTTAAATAAAATTCCTTATTTAAAATAAGAAAGTAATAAAAAAGTAGATGCAGAACGCGATAAAATAAGAGATATTTTGCGCAAAATACCATAATTGGGTGCATCATTTAGAGAGTTTTTATAAAAAAGGTATAGGTATACAAATAGGTAATTACCTCTACTATTTAGCTGTGCTTTTGCTGAAGTTTTTCAAATAAAAGAAGCTGTGAAAAATACGGCTAAAAAGATCAAAAGTAAAATATTGCGAAAGAAATTCTACCTTGAATATCTTCGAATATATTAAGTTAAAAAAAAGCTTGTAATTTTTTCTTCAATTGCCTCTACAGACCGCATTTATGCGCAGGATGTCCACTGAATTTGGCTCATAACTAAAAACTAATTATTTCAGAAAGGCTGAAAGTCCGCCTTTAATTTTTTTTTACAATATGGAACATTTAGATTTTTGTTAAAAATATTTTTCATAATCGAACAATGTTTACTGTAGGATGCTTCAACGGAATTCCGTTAAAAAGTTATTAGATGGACTACTTACGGCTTTATATTACAAAAAAAAATTTAAAAGGTTATGAATTAACTTAAAAACGCTAGAAATCTATTTGAAAAAGTTAGTACTCTTTGACCAAAATTGTATATTTTTTTAACTTAAGTTAAAGAAAAAAGGGTAAAAGGCCGAAAAATGCCAAGGCAAAAAATATTTATTTTTTATCTAAAATTAGAATTTCTCTAAATTATATCAGATACTACGCAATTTTTACAACATTTTTTTCTTTCTCTTTATCTGCATAGAATGCAGATTACTAAAAATAAAAAATGTTTTAAATCGGTTCACTTTTGATAAAGTTATATTTCTGAAATATTTTTAAGGTAAGAGGTTGCTAACTTGAACAACTGTGGATAAATAGTTTATAACTTCCAGAATTTTATTCCATTGATTTGTATTTTACGCCCGTTATAAATTTCTGCTCCGTTATATAAAATAAACTTAAAATTTCAGCGTTACAAATTTTTTTAAACTTAAAGATAAACCTAGAAGAGAAACATTTGTTTTCATTTTTTACAATTATATTCAACAGCATTATGTACTTTTTGTTGATTCAACTGTGGCTTTTATACCTCAGTTGCACAGTATATTTTAATCATCAGCAATAAACAAAAAAAAAATATATATATATAATGTTTGGTTATTGTGTTAATGACAGTTATAACAACAATGCAACATTATTAATAACCGCAGCATAATACAAAGAACAATAAACATAATCTCAATGACTGAAACTGTAGTAATGTAATATTTAAATATAAAAAAAAAAATAAATGAGCAGGCTGAAAGTATCCTAAATACTCTTAAGTTTTTAATGAAAACGAATCGATGAGAGATGAAAGTCACTTAAGTAGTGAAATTTAAATAATTTATAAATTGAGCAGCAAACTTGCTTTTTTTCAAAACTTAAATTTTTAGTGGTCCTTACACCTGCGCATTATACCCCAGTTACCAAAGGTTTTGAACAAAATTAATTGACATCAAACGGCTATGAATATGGTTTTTCAATTTAAACGTTGCAAATCTTATTTTTAAGGTCCACAACATTTATAATTGCTCTCTCCGACGGCCTAATATTTCTTTATTAAATTCTCCTTCTCACTTTTCAAAATTTCTAATTATTGGATAAAAAAGAAATATTTATTTTTAATAAGGTGCTCTCCAAGTTTATGTATTTTATTATATAAAAAAATAATTTTTTTTCTTAAGTATTCTTCTATTAATATTATGTAGTGATAGAAATTATTAGAATTTCAATTTTGTGTAGTCACTTAAATTTAAAACTTTTCAACACTTGACTGAAACCTGGCAACAACAAAAAATATAAATTCATTATAAACCGAAGCGATTCTTTACGAACCAAAGATATTCATAATAAAATTAAAAAAATTATAAAATCTACAATGCAAAAAGTTAAGCCATTGCTAGCTTTTGCACGATTAGCTTATTTTAAACCACAGGGTAAAGTTAAAATTTAAGTTTAGGTGTATCTCTATTTTAATTTCTAATTTTTACTTTTTTTTTTGTTTAAAAAAGAAAAGAATTTTTACGAATGTTTGCGGACGTTTAAAAAAAAAAATAATAATAAGAATACGTAGAATTTTCATAATCAATCTAATTGAATTTTTTACAAGTATTCCACCCAGAACTAAAAGCTTCTCTTTGTTGTTCTCGTTACAAATCGTCAAATACAAAAAATATAACATTCTGTAACAGTGTCATATTGATTGTCATTAAGTTAGCATGAATAAGCGCACTGTCCTGCCTCTTTTATGAAATTAATTTGAGCCGAATTAATTAACGCCCTCAACAAACATCAAACGGTTAAACGTTTAATTTTTAGCAACATTTATATAATATATAAAAGAAAATGAAATAAACCAAATACAATCCTTCTTTGTAATTAATCGTAATAATCTGAAACAGATTGGCCCATTTTTAAACTTAAATTCACAAATTCTTTTAATAAACAATGACTTTCACATATTTTTATATCAGAAATTAACGAATGATATTTTTAATCAGAAACTGTTAAAAAAAGTTTTCCAACCAATTTGTGTATGTTCTTTAATTCTTGCTTTTGATTAATAGATAAAACCAAACTAATTGAGCATTACTACGGATAAAAATCGATTACGTTATTTCTTTTGAAAACGAAAACCTTTTGACAACTTAAAAAACAATACTTAGAATTATAAAAAATTATATTTAATGGGGGGATGATGATATTTAAGTTTAAAATTAGTTACAGTTATAAATAAAACCAATTTTACAACGAATTATTAACTTTAAATTAAGAAAAAAAAAAAGACGCATAATATTTGTGGGTGGAGTGGAAAATTAAGACATTTAAAGAAAATTAAGAAAACGTTAATTAGTAGAAGAAATGGCACTGAGGTCTTCGTTGTAGTTAAAATTGGTTTCTTTGTTAATATTTATATGAACAAAATTCAATTTTTTTTAATTCACAATTAAATTTTCAATTGTCCTATTTTTGATTCACTTTTTTTAAATATTTACACCTACCGCGTCTTTTCAGTTATTTCTGTTGGCTTTAAAAGAGTATAAAATTTGATTGGCAATAAACTTGGTTGTCATTTTAAATATACTTTCTATGGGGTTGATTGAAGAAAATTTGGAGCTTAAATTTATAACAGTTAAAATAAAATCCCTCTTGGCAAATAGCTTTGATACTGTTGACAAAAAAGCTAAAGTTTCAGTTGCACGGTTGGTAAACTCTGCATTCGGCCATATGTATCTACTCAGGATGAAGCCACTTTACTTAGAAATGATTCGGCGGAATTTTTGCAAGACTGGCAAATTTTGTTATATTTCGTTCACTACTTGATAAGAATGTGGGCATAGAAAAAGTCAGCATTTCTCTGTGATCATAAAAAAGGTTTTTTGTAATAATTTTATAAATAGACAATTGTTTTAATTATTTAATTTACATAAATTTTCTTTTTTTGGAAATAAAAATTAAAGCTTATATTATTTTAAATAAAAATGTCCAATTTCAGGGTTTATGTACTTCCAAGTTTTTCCCAGTTTTTGAGTTCCCAAAATCGCTGCCCTTCTTAGACGCTATTTTTGTGCATGTAGAAGTAACTCCGCTGTTTTTATTACACGCCTACGGACAAAAATGATAATACTGTTGTTTTCAGATATGTAGAGGCCGCCAAATCTTATTTTCGCAACCATATTTTTTATGACTACCCATCCAAAAATTAGATATTATCTTAAGAAGTATTTGCCATATAATGACTGGGTTGTGATTGCCAAATTTTGTTACTTGCTTACAAAATAAACTATATTAGTTTGCAAATAAAAGAAGAAGTAATTGAATGAGTTCTGTAAGTTAAAAAAGAATATCTTAAAATTAGGTACTAATGATTATTATTATTTTCTACAATTATTAATGTAATAATTTAAATTCTCAGTAATTGATTATACTTATCAATCCTTGTTAAAATCATTAGAAAGTCCTTCCGCCAAAAATTCTTGATTCCATACTCGATTACCTTCTCTAAATTTTTTGCTGGGTTGTGTCACTGGCTCTAGATGGTATTGCCATTATTTTAAATAAGAAATAATATAAATTATTTCATTAGCACTTATTGTAACTCTTAATTTCCTGTTTCCTACTCGTATATCACTTTGTTAATAATTTAATTTTAAATCTGTCTAAAATGCATTCAAACTTTATACATAATTACAATGCGTATGTTGCCTTGCATGCATTGCTAATAAGTAATGATGTTGATTAATGTTGACCTATGTTTTGTTAATATGAAATAAATTATGACCTTATTTTTGTTATTGTAACTGTGAAATAAGGCAATTTTACCAAGAAAGAATATGAAATAACTTACAATGATAACTTAGAATTAATGTATGTAAATGTAATTTTGAAGCCCAACGTCTAACGTCTATTAAAATAAACTTTTCATATGTAAGTCATAAACAGATACTTGTATATTTTTTGATGCCAAAAATAATACTTCATCTGGCTTTAAATCTTTTAACTGATAACGATTTTTGAAAAACATTTGCCTAACGCAATATTTTAATGAGAAAGAAAAAAATTCGTAGAATTTTTGCCAACGCCTCGAAATAAACTTCTTTTGCTGCGAAATACAAATTTAAATGTTTTAACAGGGTAGTCCCAGGTATGGTCTCGATACAAAACATAGAAATGAAATTTTATATTTATATTGATTCAGTACAAATGACACCAACAAGAAACATAAATATTTGTCATATAATTTGGCGATTAACACACTAACATTATAACAGGGTATAGTGAATTGAACAATTCTGTATGAGTTTCTAAATAAACAATAAACAATTTAAAAAGTCTGTAAATATTTCATTTTGGATTGTTAGTGTGATAAAAAAGTTATTGAAATGAACGAGAAACGTGTTCCTATTTTGAGTCAAATAAAATCTTAACTACATTTCATTTTAAAACCCAATAACATTTTCAAAACCCAAAAAGGTAAAAAAAAATCATCTTTAAAGTAACTCAGAAAATTCCTTTATGTTAATAAATTTCTATAATGTATTAAAGTTAAATTTACCTTTCACTTAACTTATATTCTAAAAAATAACATTTTTCCAAAAATTTTAAAAAAATATTTTAAACTTTCAATTTAATAAAAACAAAAAAAGGATAAATAAAAATATAATCTTATTCATTTTTCTATGCTTACAAGTTGTACTTTTGTGTAAATTTTTGCATTTCATATTGTTTTCTTTAGCAAAGCTTTATCATACCTTCTTAAATTGACTTAAACTATCTGTTTTCCATATGAAATGGCCAATATATTCATTTAAATGACTGAATTTAAATTGACTTTGATAAAAATGTAGAAATGAGCAAAAGAATACAAAAATAACAAAAAATTCCTGTACGAACAAATGAACATGAATTTGATTCCGACAAAAATAAAATAAAATAAAAAATAGTATAAAAGTAAATAAAATTACATTGAAAACGAATTTTACGCACACTAACTTTAAGAAGATAAAATTGTAACGAAAAAATATTTATTTCTGACAGTGTATAAGTTTAAAAATAAAAGTCATCTAGACATTCGATTTAATTCTTAAATTCTTATGTAAAGTAGTTCTGTGTATATGCGTCAGTCGTAGTTAAATTACTGTACCGCTTTAAATGAAACTTCTGTAAGGTGCAACAGACAATATCTACTTTTTGGATTGGAGCCAGTAGGTATTAAAGGGCTTAATAGTGTGCTAGTTTTTACCAAAACTTAAATACAGACAGATTTTTTGAAATAAGTAGCTCGTTTCTGTAACTTAAATGATAGATTTGTTAATAAAAGGTGAGCTAGAGTAAATCAAGTTCTTTGGAAATTGAAGTATAAATTAATATTAACTCTGTCTCACCATGTGTCAAATTCAAGTGATATTTATATGAGAAATTACTCAACTAATTTTTATAGGAACAAGGCACAGAATTAAAAGTAAATAATAGGGTTTGCCGACAATGACCAGTAAACAAAAATAATGTGTGTCTCATACCACCGTCTATCTAAAGACACTTGATTTCAGTTGGCGCATAAATTTAATGCGTCAGATCTTCCTTTCTTTTTCCTCTAGAAAGTGTCGGTGTACTATAAACGAGTGCGGGTCAACAAGTATATGACTTCTTTCAATGAAACACAGGTATATTAAGAGTAATTTTATTTTTTAACGTAGTCACCTTTGAACTCTGAAATCTTTGTTCAACGTTTCTATCATTGATCACTTTACCATTTTCAAGGTAAACTCAAACAACCTAAGTTATTCTTTGCATGAAATGCATTTAAAGGCAGATTGAAGGTGATAATGGTTCTACTATTTTTAGTGTATTTAGATTTTAATAATATTTATTTGATTTCTAATATTTTGTTTACATTGATTGCAGTCACATATTCAAAAGTTATTTCGACAATTACTTGAACACTTTAAGCACATAAAATTGTGAAACATAAAGTGAATTCATAATTTGCCTTTATAAAAAATAACAATTTTCTTATAGCAAAAGAAATAAAAGAAATATAAAAGTCAAAACCTTAGATATGTAAAAATGGAAATACCAATGACTATTATTATGTGGGTGGTAAATTAAATTTGTTAAACAAATAAAGAAAGAAAAGGGTAAGGAAATAACTTATGCAAATATTACTAAGATAACCATATCGAAACCAATTTTCATGTTGTTTACCTTCGAAAAAGAGAAAACGAATAAAGCTAAAAGGCAGACCGAAAGTAAACATTCCACAAATTAGGTAAAACTCAGCACAGATTAATACAAACTTAAAATAGGATTCAAATATTCATAGAAAGGACACATAAAATTCTCATGTTTAAGCAGGAAGAAGCAAGAAAGCAACAACTAAAAAAATAAACTGCGGAAGAAAGTCAATAAAAACTTATCTAAAAAAAATCTACAACAATAATAACTTCAGGCGTCAAAATCATACTTAATAAGTAACTTTAAATAAATAAAAAAAAAAATTTGTGAAGAAATGGAAAGTTTGTGGGACTAAAATTAAAAATAGTTAAATTATTTTTATAGGGAAAACTGAAAATATAAAAAGGTAAAAAATACACTTAATTACGTCCAATTATACTTATCAGTTCACTTTTAAAACTTTCATAGGGAAATACTTAAACAATTCAATCTTTTTTTCTTCTTACAGAAATTTTTATACAAATATTGCTGAGATTATTACATGTAAACAAAATTTCACTACAAAATTTAACAAAATCTTGAAAATCCATTGAAAAACACAGAAAGGTGTCATTTCGAATGTCCTTGCAGCTTAATTCAAAGGGCCATATTTCGAAGTCAGCTTATAGACAAATTTTGGTTTCAATAATACGGTCGTCCCATGGCAGGCAGAATCTCTGCTAAATAAAACGCATCGAAAAATAAGGTCTAAAAACGCATAAGACATGCTTACCGCACCAAAAGGTTATTTTTCCTCAATGTAATAGTGTCTGGTGTATCTATTGTTGATTAGTAGGAAATTCTCTGTTATAGCGAATCCTTAAGCTTTAATTCAAGCGTTACTATGTTTGTGAAGATTTCTTAGAGTATGCTGATCATAAATACCAAAAAGTATGACAGTTTCATTGATGGTTAATCCTTTCGTAAGTTCTATTAGGCTTAAAAAGGACCCTTTACTTTACTACGAGGAAATTTCGGTCGTATGTTGTAAACCAGGCAAGATTTTGTTTTCTCGTGTCGCCAGGACTGTAATGTTTTTGTGTATTTCTGAAATCTCGTCTTCAAAAAACCATAACATTTGCAACGTCCAACAGGTGACAGTAAAGTCAAAATCGATTTTTTTTTTTTTACTTTATCAAATATCGTTTTTATATTTGTCGCAAATTCAATCATCTTGAAAGTGACAAACAAGATAAATTAGATTCAAAAGCCTATACAAAGGTAAAAAATAAATATAAAAAGAGTTAAACAAAAATACACCTGACAGCTACCTTCATACCATGAATTTGTATACTTCTGTCTTTCATAGACCCAATTTTTTTCCAATTTTACAATGATTTAGTAAAGTGTAAATTAACTTTACACTTAAACGCTTACGTTAGCAAAATAAAACTACAACTACAATAACTTACATTTAAAAATTTTAGCTTATATACAACAACACATAGATATGTGCATATGTAGAGAAGAATGGCAGAATAAAAAGTATATAAAACACGAAAAATGGCAAGTGGCCTATTTATATTCAACATTTCTTGTCATGTTTATACAAGGGTAGATGTGTGTCCATATGTACAACGAAGAATGAGTTAAAATAAGTATTTCTGAATAAGATTTTCATATGTATGTTAAAGTACTTTCAATATAAAATATTAAGTGGATTTGTCCAAGTATATTAAAAAAACTCATACTGGGTTGGGTTTCTCTTTAAATATTTTTCAGAATTACAAAGAGTTTTGCTTGGGCTAATGATTAACATATCTTTTAAATAATTGAATGCAAATAATTAATCAATAATTGCCGAAAAGGTGAAATTAGTGTTATTTTTAAGACAGAAGTTTCAGAAAATTCAATTAAACATTTGTTTCAAAAATAAAAACCTTCAAATACCACTTTGTAGTCAGGGTTTTAATAATGGCTATGAGGTAACATAGAAAAGAATAAACATTTTAAATAACAATCAGTGTTTAATATTCCTGAAGTGGAATTAACACAGATTAAAAATTTTTATTTTGAATTAACTTGCTATTAATGACCATCATTTTTCTTCGCAATAATCCGAGTGTGTTGACTTCACTATGCCATTTTTTGTTTTTAATATTACTATGGTTTTTTCAAATTTTGCTAACCAATTAAGCATATACCATTATCATTGGTTTTCTTTTTTTCAGCCTACACTATACGAAGATGTCTCAATAGTATTAAATGTGCCAATTAAATAGCAAAACAAAATTAAATTAGCGCAAATTTATTACTCTTTCGTCGCTGCGTACAATGTGCGCCACTACGTAGTTAATTATTTCCTAGAGCGAATTTGTTCCACATTGGCATGAGGCTGCCATAGTCGAGAAAGCAAGCAAGTTGATTCAAATTAGGCTTTGCTTGTGTTCGTCTCCTTCGGCAACCAAAAACTAAATACTGTCGTTTTGTCTGTTTAATCCTGCACTGTAGCCTTCTTTGTAGCTAAATGTATCAGCGCTTAATCTAAAAAAACAAAATAATATTATAATGGCTGTTTGCTTTAAAGCCAACCGTATAGTAAGAGTGTTGTATTTAGCTATGCCGAATCTTAAATACCCTTTACTCCATATGTATAACCACATGTGGCATATTATAGATTTCTCATCGATTATTTTAAATCAAAATCGGCATATGAAATTCTCTTGAAAATGAACGTTTTACTAAGGGCCGTTTTCTCAACCTAGCAGATTAAATGTTTACTATATCAGATTCTAGTACAGTTCAGTGGTGAATAACTGGTAGTGATGAAAAGTTCACCAATTATTTAATATTTTTCATAAATTTTTTATCATATTTAAATCCAACTTCAAGAATATGTAAGCGAAAGTCTATATTGACATAAATCGATCCTACGGATTTTCAGTTGCAAAATTTTCGAAAATATGCCTGCTCGATTAGCCTATCTTAAATTTCTCAAACTCGTCTAGTATCTTGGCAAAGTTGGTTTTAAAATAACCACAGAAGAGCAAACGGACATCGCTTATTCGATTTCTGTATGCATAAGAAATTAGTATATATATATATATACTTTTTGGGTTAGAAAATGATTTTGTAGACAACAGAAAGGGTATAAAAATGAAAATACTTGGCATATGTATTACATCATAACTGGAAGCCCAAAATGACAATAATTTCTTAAATTAGGAGCACTTTCTTAATAGAAAAGAAATAATAATTGTTTGTGTAGTTTTACATTCCACATATTTTGTGTGAACAAAAATATTTTCATTCAGATACAGTTAATAGTTTTTCAAAAAATCTTTGATTTTAAGGAATATCTAGATATTTTAGGTAGTAAAATTTTTGGTTTTCTTAACTTCTAATTACGATAGGTTCATAACTTTAACTTCATTCAATTTTTAATACCTTTTTTGTTTTATCTTTAAAACACTTGAAAAAAAATTTAAAGAGCATATGGTAGGCAGGAGTCTATAGTCATAATAGCTGCAATGCCTTCTGTTCATTTTCTTTGTTTTAAAAACACCGTACAGACGTAAGTACATACGTATTGCTTACAATCTTAAATTTTTAAAATTTTTTTTAAAGTGCGAGGGCTTCTATAAGATTTGTAAGAAAACAGAAGAAATTGTGCTTATGCAAGCAAACAAGTAATTAATTTAATACAAATTTTAACTCAGCCTAATTAATGTAAAAAAAGGTTTTTAATATCAATTTTGAAGGCAAATTTGTGGGCATTTTTAGAATTCCAGTCGGAATCATTTTAAATTCGTATTATACATTCCGATCAATTTTGTGTTACCTTATGCACATTACGGTCAAACTTGTAAATTTAAATGACAATACTGTACACACAAAAGCAGCAAAAAATGCTAATTTAGATTAAAAAAAAACTTTTTTTTGAAGAATAAGTTTGCGGAGCTTATATTCGGAATTAAGGTCTATGATATCTTAATAAATTATATTGTCCAGGACGTATGCTTTATATTTGTTTATACTAGCATCGTTATTACTCATACGTATTTAATTTGCTTAGATTTCTTTCACTGTAATATTTTTATGCCCCTCCTTACAAGTAGTAAAAAGGTATGTTCCGTTTGTAACTTTTACAATATCCATTTCCGACCCATAAAGTATATATATTCTGAGTCCTTATGCATTGCAGAGTCGATTGAGAGATGTCCGTTTGTCCGAGTTTAGGTCAACTTTACCAAGGTACTAGATGAGCTAAGGAAAATTTAGATATGAAAATTGATCAGACAGTTTCAAAAATTTTGCTAATAAAAATCAGTAGGATTGTTCCATATCCATTTTTTTTGCTACGTGGATATCTTCCAAAGAAACCAGAAAACTTAAAATAAATTGAAATATAATATAGCATATTCTGAATTGTTATATCTGTTATCAGCATTTTTCTTCTAAATGTAAAAAATTATAAATAATTGTATTTGTTGTTTTTTTTTTTTCTTAATAAAGAATTTTTGAAATTTTAAATATAAATATAAGTGAACTAGAGCCGAATTAATTCATTTAAATGTCGAAGAACATACTTTTCATCAATTATATACTCCATTTCACCTTATTGCAACATTGCATCAATTCTTTATTAACACGCAATTACACTGATTTTAGTTGCATTAAAATGTTATAAAAAAGATTTTTAAAACTCCTAGGTGAAATAAGTCAATCCATAATATTTTTCACTTAATTTCTATTTTCAATGTCTTGCAAGAGTATTGTTAACGAATCAATTAATTAAATCAAAGATTTTTTTCAAGAATCTAAAGCTAAATACAAATATTGCTTTTAGACTTTTATATATCCCTCTTATGACTGCAACACTTAACAGGAACAGCAAAGCAAAAATGTATTGTTCAATAAGAAAGACGTTAACGTTATCATGTTCTACATTGTATATAAACAAAGTTTCCTAACTTATTTAGTACAATAATACAAAACACCGAAAGGTGTTTAAGTAGAAGTTTGACAGGTTATAATGACAAAGTACCTTTAGGTAATAAACTCAATATACACTTTATCAAATAATAACAATAATGCCAAGAAAAATAAAGAAGACAATAATTGAATAAGAGCACAAAATTAATAAATTTTAAGAAAATAAAATGAGCAATAATGTTTAAACAATTAAATAAATGAAGAACAAAACACATAAAAATTTAATGAAAAGCCTTCTTGAGTTAATTTGCCTTTTTAGAAGTGTTTATTTTGGCATAATTTTTTTCTATATGAATTACAAAAAAAAAAAATATTTTATTTTAAATTTTTATATTATCGATATCTAGTTGAGTTTGATGTATCAACTATTAAAAAAATATAATTGTTAAACAATGCAAATTAAATAGCCTTTGTTGATGATTAAATAATCGTAGAAATTACTTAGAATTTTGCAGTTTTGTTATGGTAATAAATTAGAATGATAAAAGATCCATATAGAAATAGTGTTCTAAATAAAATTTGAATGCATGTTTGTAAGTATGTAATTATTTTTAAACGACTTCAAAAAAGGAGGTTATCAATTCGACTGAATGTTGCTTTTTTATGTTTTTGCCTAAAGAACTCAGTCAATTCTGAGCCGATTTTGAAAATTTTTTGTAATTTGATAGATTATGCTTACAGATTGGTTCTGTATAAAAAACAATCGATTATATTAAAAACTATAGGGTGTCCCCATACAATATACATGTTTTTTAAGTGTAGTATAAACCGTAACGCGCACTTTTTTAAAATTAAAAAAAAATGCGCTTTGCTGTAGCTCCCAATGAAAAAAGTAATGAAAAAATAAATCTTAAAATTAAAGGGTGTCTCCATTGTAGTTGTAAATTGAATTATATCTTTTAAACCGTTATAGACAAATGCTTGAAAATTGGACAGGATGTCGACTACTATTAATGTTGTAATAAAAAGTAAATATTCAAAATTGTAAATTAAAGGGTGTCCCAACAGTTAACCTAATTTAATATATGTAACTAAACTTTTTAACTGGCTTACACCGAGAGCTAAAATTAACAAAGTACCTTTACTGCTAAGTCCGCTAATATAACAAGTATACCATTTTTATTTGGGAATTAAAGGGTGTCCCAACAGTTGATGAAAGTTTATGTATATATCTAAACTTTCAAACTGTTATAGACAGACAGCTGAAATTTACAAAGAGCCCGTATTGCTAAGTCCGCTATAACAACAAGTATAAGCTTTAAATTTAGAAATTAACCAGTATCTCCATATTTAAGGTAAATTGACATATATGGCCCTATCGTTTAAGCCTTTATATGCAAACACTTGAAAATTAAACAGAATGTCCACTACTTTGTCTGGTTTATTAAAATTATAAATTATGAGCCGTTACAGTAGTTGCTGTTGAACTGTTGAACAGTTGTAGACAGCTGATTAAAATTTGCTCAGAACTTTATTGCTAAATCCACTATAAAATGTAGCAAATATGAAATAAGTAACTAAAGGATGTCCCTATAACTGATGATTTTTTGATCCTTATTGCCTCATTTCTGAAACCGTTACAGACAAACTCTTTAAAATTAGACAGAATATCTATTACCATTTCAAGTATAATAACAAGTATAAATATTTTAAATAAGAAATAAAAGGGTGTACTAATAGTTGTTATTTGATGTATATAGCTAATATTTTCAATAGTTTTAGACTAATGCTTTAAACTCAAACAAAATTTGTTTTACTGTGTCAGCAATGAAATGTGTAAAAAATACAGGGCGAACACATAACTACTGAGTTTTCTTGTTTAATCTGCATTCATATTTTGTTCTCGACCTGTAGGCAATGCTGACTTATTCTTTCTCGAATGTAATAGAATGTAATTAATGTTTAATTACCGTTTTAAAGATATATGATTTTATGTTTGTCTATTTTGAAGTCGGATTTTCTTTGTAAGAATTATTTATGATTCTGTTTCCAAAATGGTTAGTTGCATTTAAAAGTAGCAGCAAAAATTTGCAAAAAATATTTTAATTATTTAAAATACCGAAGTGAAAATTAATATAATGGCTACTTTTTAAACCTAATAAGGCTTACGTAATGGTTATGTGCCACACGAGCTGTCCTACTTTTTTATATTTATGATCAGCATACTGTTGTGAATCAACTTAAATAAATTGACACTTGTACCAAGTTAACAAATTATTCAGATTTAATTTGAAATTGATAAATATATCTGTAGTGAGATCAATCTTTAAAAAACCCTACATACGGAATTACATAAATATACAGCATAATTGAACCTTATTTATTTAAAAATAAAACTAGGGATCGCACTGGAATCGATGAAGATTGTTGCGACACCATTTTTAGTGATCTTGTTTTTTCAAATATTCGTGAAATTGATCCGTGCGAGACGAGGTTTTAACAAAATGGCGCTCGCCCCCAAGTCTACTATTTGCTGTCAATGTGACTTGAAGTTACTGATTTATGTAAATAAGTAGCAATATGTAACGACTTCGAGACTAACTTAATCTTGTTATTCGTGATATTCACCTAACAGTGATTAAAGGATAGGCTTGGAATTTGACATCCATATTTCGCTTCGTCTAGAACAGCTGCGTTAATCATATACCTGAAATTAATTTCATGTATTACCGATATCGATTGATTTTTAAATAAATTTTTTTCATTTATATTTAATTTTTTGTGTTATGAGTCAATTTTTATATAAAACCATAGCATAATAGAAACGAAATTAAATAGAATTAAATCCGCTTTTTCTAAACAGCTGCTCTGCTTGGACCTTAATTTCAGAGAAGTCTTCGAGCTGGAGTATTTTACAACAGTTTTGCAGCTATTTTAAAAGTGTTATCATATTATTGAAGAGCGGGAAACCACGTTTATTTACCCGTCTGTCAGGCTCTTTCCTTTATATCAGGTTTTAAATTTACTTTGGCCAAAGAACTTTCAAAAAATTCAAACAAAAAAATTATTGTTAGATTATAGTCTGATACCACAAGCTATTTGCATATAAAAATTTTAAAGACCTTAATCCAGCTTTTTCAAATATTGGGGACTATTTTTTAAATTTTTTATAATTCTTAAATTAAGTTTTTTAGCGTAGTTATGTAAAAAAAATTTTCCAATCTAACATCTTTATGTATTGTCAATCCTTCCCTCATAATAATTAATTTAAAGGTGCTGTTTTTAATCCTATCGAAATTTTAACTTTTAAAATTTATAACAAAAAAATATAAATTTTATTCCTTATTTTTTTATATTTTTGAAAGATCCATATAATAATGTTCAGAAAAGATATTGAGAATATAGCCACCTAGGCTGTCTTTATCGAATCGAACTCTGGACGTTCAGTTTTGGGCATCTTTTTAAGCATTGCTGACCGTATTTGATGAATAAAAACTACAAATTTTGCATCCAAGGCGTTAATTATTGCTTTATCAGCATTAATCAGTGGTCCTACCGAAAATAATCGAAAGGTGTCAGATCGCACGACCAAAGAATGAGCCTCATTGCTGAACATAAGCTTGTAATAAAACATCGAAACAGTTTCTTAATACACCAGAGGCCAATCGGCAGCGATGATATTCCCTCAGTATAAATATAACTTCATCGTGTTAGTATTGATGCATGATTAAGCGTTTATGTGGTAGGAAATCTAGTCATAGTTCAAGGGTTGGCTTGCTCAAATTGGCAATTATGTGAGTCATAAAAATTATGATGTTGTTTATAAGTTGCGCGAATCGATAAAATCTTTTTCAAGTAAATCCTAGTAATTTGGTGGCGTCGTTTAAGCATTTATCTATTCAAAGTGAGTATACTATCAAAGTTTGTTTAACAGTTCACCTTATCGTAAATTTTATTCGGCTTGATAATATTTTGATACCGGTTTTCTAAAATATACTACTACCAAATTGGGAGCTTATAAAAAAAATAACCGATTTGTTAAATGCGTTATTAATGGAGCTCTTCAGTTTGAAATAATTTTTACGAAAAAATTTATTTTAGATTGACATCTAAAAATCTAAAAATGAAGCGTTAATTAGTAGACTCATGCAAATCATGCAAAAATGTTTTCCTTTTTTTATAAAAAAGATTTTAAGAGCGTTTCTAAAATTATAAAATGTTATTAATGATCTACATCACATATCATTTTCCAAGTACGCTGTAATTCATAAATTTGAAATTTATAAAGAAATACTGAAACAGTTGCAGAGAATAAAATGACAGCAAAAACTATGTACTCGTATTAAAAAATAAACTTTTTATGAATATTTTTGTTGCCTTACGAAAATAAGATATCTTTCTTTTAAAGGAAAAATTAAGTCTGCTGCTATATAATGACATCAACAGCAATTAAAATGTCTTTTTGAAATTTGTTTTCTATAAGAAAATTGCCATTTTCCATGCATGCGTGCTTTGCAAGTAACTCATTTGTATATTTTCTCCACCACAAAAAAAAAAGGGTGTAACTAAGTTTGTCATTCCGTTTGTAATTTTTACAATCTCCATATCCGACCCCATAAAATATATATATATATATATATATATATATATATATATATATATATATATTCTGACTTCTTTTGCATAGCAAAGTCGACTGAGCGATGTCCGTCTGTCCGTCCATGTAAGTGGTAAAATCAAGTTTGTCGAGGTAATAGATCAGCTAGAACAAATTTAAATACGGCAATCAATCAGACATATAGTCGAAAGAATTGCTAATGGCAATCGCCACGATCGGTAAAAGTCCTTCGATGCAGCGGAAAAAACACCACGCCTACCACTAAGTTGCCTACACCATTTGGAACATTGAAATAAATAAAAAAATTGAAATAACTAATGAGGCGATGGAGAATTAAAATATAAGAAAAACATCAAGTGAAAAAATTGGCAATCACCCATATTTCAAAAGTTACGTGCATCTAAACTTTTTAAATTTTATTCAAATATCAATTTTTTTATCATTTTAAAACTTTTGAAGAGATCTTCAAGGAAATTTTATTTTTTTCAAATGCTTAACCCATGGTAAAGGGTATATAACATCATCATAGCTAAGTATAGAACTCTCATTTGTTTTCATTTATGTTCATTACTATTAATGTATTTTTTATTTAAAGTTAAGCGTATGTTGTTTTTGTCTGTTGTACTAAAAAATTTTTCTTAAATTATATTTATCCTACAAAGTCTTTCTTCTCTTTCGACAAGTGTTTGAAATTATTTTGAAGTATGCTTCAGTTTTTCCTTAAAAAACAAACCTTTAATGGGTTGGTAAGAATTTTTTTTTGTCGTTTCTCTTTTTTTTTAATTTTTCGTTGTTTTTGATAACCGCAAGGCAAAAATATAACTTCTGTAAATGACAAGTAATACAAACATGTTGTTTACTTAACTAATGACAAAAATTAACATTATGCAAAGTTGTTTTTTAATTAATATTTTTTTTTTGTCGCTGAAAAATTTTTTTATTTACTAGCAATCTTAAAGCAAATAAAAAACGAAGAAAATATGCCACGAAAAATACTTACCAGTTCACTTTTAAAACTTACATAGAGAAATACTTTCTTTCAATCTTTTCTTCAATCTTATACTTTTTATACAAATATTCCAGAGATTATTACATGTGAACAAAATTTCACCACAAAATGTAGCAAAATCTTGAAAACAGAAAAGTGCCATTTCGAATGACCTTGCAGGTCAACTCAAATGGCAATATTTCGAAGTCAGCTTATCGCCAAATTTAGGTTTCATAAATTCAGTCGCCCATGGTAGGCAGAATCTCTGCCGAACGCAGTCCATCAAAAAATAAGGTATAAAAATGCCTTAGGTATCCTAAGCGCACCAAATGGTTAATTTTTCTTAATGTAATAGGAAATTCTGTTTTCTATGAATCCTTTAAGTTTTATTCAAGCGTCACTATATTTGTGAAGATTCGCTAGAGTATGCTGATCATAAATACCGAAAAATATAACAGTTTCATTGGTGGTTATTCATTTCGTAAGTACTATTAGGCTTAAAAAGGACCTTTTACTTTACAACGACAAAATTTTGGACGTATGTTATAAAGCAGGCAAAATTTCGTTTTCTCCTGTCGCTAGGAATCTTTTGTTTTTGTGTATTTTTGAAATCTCGTTTTAAAAAAACCACGATTTTTGCATGTTCCAAAAGGTGACAGAAAGAAAAATCGACACTTTTGCCTTACCAAATATTGTTTTTAAGTTTGTCGTAAATTCAATCATCTTGAAAGTGACAAACAAGATAAATTAGATGCTTAAACCCTTACAAAGGTGAAAAAAAACCCTGACAGCTACCTTCATACCATGAATTTGTATACTTCTGTCTTTTAAAGACCCAATTTTTTCCAATTTAAAAATGATTTAGTAAAGTGTAAATTTACTTTACACTTTTAAGCTTACGTTAGCAAAATAAAACTAGCAACAACTGCAAAAATAAGAAACACAACAAGCAAAAACATTAAATGCAATATACAACTACAATAACTTACATATCAAAATGTTAGCTTATATATAGCAACACATATATATGTTCATATATAGAGAAGAATGGGAGAATAAAAATTAAATAAAACATGAAAAATGACAAGTGGCCTATTTATATTCAACATTCCTTATCATGTTTATACAAGGGCAGATTTGTGTACATATGTACGACGAAGAATGAGTTAAAATAAGTATTTCTAAATAAGTTTTTTATATGTGTGTAAAAGTATTTTCAATATAATATATTAAGTGGATTCGTCCAAGTATTTAAAAAAAAAACTCATACTGGGTTTCTCGTTAAATATTTTTAAGAATTTGCAAAAAGATTTGTTTGGATTAATGATTAATATATCTTTTAAATAATTATTCTAATAAATAGTTGAATGCAAATAAGTTATCAGTTAATTTCCTAAAAGGTGAAATTAGTGTTATTTTTAAGAAAGAAATTAAACTATTTTTTTAAATAAAAACTTTCAAATACCACTCTGTAGTCAGGATTTTAATAATGGCTGTGAGGTAACATAGAAAAATATAAAAATTGTATAAATCAACCTTACATACTTGATTAAAAAATAATTAAATTACCTACAGTATAAATTATTTTCCACGTAAAAACTGTAGAAGCAATATCTAGCAGTGAAAAGAAAGAAACAGCAAATATAGTTTGCTTATGCTTCGTGGCTTGAAAAAATAATAAATATTAATTAAGCTTTGGTAACAGGACAACGCTGGCAACATTTTGGAAGTACATTTTTGTTTACTCGCATCAATTTTTCAATTCTTTAAACATTTTAAGAAGTTCGATACATCGAATTGTAAGTATTGTAAAGATACTGAGGGACTTTCGTGAATGTCAAGATTACTGACACATCTAAGCTACACAACAAGTATAAAAGTGGTGTCCACCCATATACTACAATGGTTAACTTCCGCTTCAAGTTTCTAATCCAAACTCTATATTAAATCTTTTTAAAGACTCTACAGGCACGTCGTACTTAATAATCTAATAATGGAGTTTGATCGAAGTATTCTAGGTCATATTAAACAGATCTATTCTGTAGGATTACAATAGCTCTCTCATCCGTATCGTGCACTTTTTTAGCGTGCTCTTCATTTGAGGAGATCTGTGCGGTTGTAAATCTCTTTGAACTTTCCTTTCTTCAAGCAATATCCGTCTTACAACTAAATCAAAGTTTTGATTAAGTATCTTTTTTTGTCGGCTTATTGTTGCATGTTGATCAGTTAGTTGTAGGTTTTTACAAAATCAGTAAAAGGGAGCTCTAGTTCTTCTGGTATTCTTAGCGATATATTTTCCAATCCATTTGGGTGTTTACGGTAGCAAGGATCCCAGTTGTAGTTGCATATAGCAACAATAATTGGCGAACGATCTGAAGATTTTTCTAAGGGCGATTTAACAATTAACATTTCTCTACATCCTTCCTTAAGCTAAAAGCCACTAATAGTAAGTCTTCGTCCCACATGAGGTGCCTAGTGTAGATAGTAAGCATGTTGACTCCAAAATAAATTTTTATGTGTTTAACTCTTGTGATAGCCAAAGAAAGATATTGTTTTTTCTGTTTATTCTTAAATGGTAAAAATTCAAAATTTTACATATAACATACCACTTCGTAGGTGAAACTATTTAGCGCTTTCATCAAAAAAAAAAAAAAAAAAAAAATATATATATATATATATATATATATATATATATAAATATATATATATATATATATATATATATATATATATATATATATATATATATATATATATATATATATATATATATATATATATATATATATATATATATATATATATATATATATAAATAATAATAGTAATAAAAACAATAATAAATAGACGGTTTTTTGCTTCAACAATAACCGCCTAGTCAAACACGTATGGCGGGCGTTAGTTCCACTCACCACCTACTCATTTTATCGTTGGCTTTCATAAAGAATGTAACGCCGTTATAAAATTAATTAGCTAAGCATTGCTGCCTAAAGTGCTACTTCTTGTAAAAAAAAACAAAAGCAAAAGTGGTAGATATGTCAAAATATTTTGTTTTTATTTGCTAGCGTGTTATTTTATAAAAACATATAAGAGTTTTGTGTTCAGATATGCCGAAACTTTTATAACCTTTACCATAAACGTAACCACATATAGCTTACTGCAGATTTCCCATTGAACAATTTAAATCTTGAAATTGCAAGTATTACTTAGGGCTGTTGTCCGAGCTAAGTAAATGAAAAGAATACTGTATCAGATTCTAGTATAATTTAGTGGTAAATGAGTGGTGTGTGTTGGCATGCTCACCAATTTCTTTATTTTTTTATTATTTTTTCTATCGTAAAAAGATTTAAATTCAGGAATATAAACGAAAGTTGAAATAAAAAACACATGGAAAAATTAAAGGAAAGCCCGTTGTAACAAAGGAGATGAATTGATCTTGCAGATTTTCAAAACCAACATTTTCTATAGACGAGCTCTCATAATTTTTTGTATATTTTTGTACAACCGACAATTTCTATGTGATTAGTTTTTAATATGTGAACATTCACATATAATTTATATTTTTTACCAAAAACTCTTTTTTTAAAGAATATCGAGGTATGTTTTGTAACAAAATTTTTGCTTTTCTTTATTTGCAACTAAGATAGCTTCATAAATTTTACTTTATTAAATTTTGTATACCTTTTTTGTTTAATCTTTAAAACACTTGAATGCATCCTAGGTGTTGTTATATAGCATACGGTAGGCAGGAGTCTATAGTCGTTATAGCTTCAATATTTCCAATTTATTTTTCTTTGTTTTAAAAACATCGTACAAACGCTAGTATATGCGTATTGCTTACAATCTTAAAAACATTTTGATATTTCTTTTAAATACTGGTTAGTAGCTGATTTTACATTAATGTGCGAGGGTTTCTATAAGATTTGTAAGAAAACAGAAGAGATTGTGCTTATGCAAGCAAACAAGTAATTAATTTAATACAAATTTTAATTCAGCCTAATTAATGTAAAAAAGTTTTTAATATTAATTTCGAAGGCAAATTTGTGGGCATTTTCAGAATTCCAGTCAGAATAATTTTAAATTCGTAATATAAATTAATTAATTAATTTTGTGTTACCTTCTTCACATTACGGTCAAACTTGTGAATTTTAATGACAATACTGTGCACACAATAGCAGCAAAAAATGATAATTTATATTAAAAAAACCTTTTTTTTTAGAATAAGACGTTTACTTTATATTTTTTTATACTAGCATCGTTATTACTCATACGTATTTATTTTTGCTTAGATTTCTTTCACTGTAACATTTTTATGCCCTTCATTACAAGTAGTGAAAGGGTATATTCCGTTTGCAACTTCTAAAATATAAATTTCCGACCCAGAGTCCTTATGCATAGTCAAGCCGATTGAGAGATGTCCGTTTGTCCGAGTTTAGGTAAACTTTACCAAGGCACTAGATGAGCTAAGGAAAATTTAAATATGAAAATTGATCAGACATAGTTTCAAAAATTTTGCTAATAAAAATCAGCAAGATTGTTCCATGTCCATTTTTTTGCTACGTGCTTGTGGATGTCTTTCAAACAAACCAGGAAAATTAAATTAAATTAAAATGTAATTTAGCATATTCTGAATTGTTTTATCTGTTATCAGCATTCTTCTTCTAAATATAAAATTATAAATAATTGTATTTTTTTTAACGAAGAATTTTAAATAAAAATTTAACTAAACAAGAGCCAAATTAATTCAATTAAATGTTGAAGAACTTACTTTTCGTCAATTATGTACTCCATTTTACCTTATTACACAACATTTCACTTACACTTTTTTAATACGAAATCACACTGATCTTAGTTGCTTTAAAATATTATAAAAAAAGATTTTTAAAACTCCTAGGTTAATTAAGTCAATTCATAATATTTTTCACTTGTATTTTTAATATCTTAAAAAATTTTTTTTTAAGAATTTCAAGCTAAATACATTTAAATGCCTTTGGACTTTTAAATCACCCTCTTATGACTGCAACACTTAACAGGAACAGCAAAACCAAAATGTATTGTTTAGTAAGAAAGACGTTACCGTCATCATGTTCTACATTGTATATAAACAAAGTTTCCTAACTTATTAAGTACAACAACAAAAACACCGAAAGGTGTTTAAGTAGAACTTTGACATGTTATAATGATAAAGTGCCTTAAGGTAATAAATTCAATATACACTTTATCAAATAATAACAATAATGGCAAGAAAAACAAGAAAAGACAATAGTAGAATAAGAGTACTAAAGAAATACATTTTAAGAAAATAAAACGGGCAGTAATGTTAAAACAATTAAATTAATAAAGAACAAAACACATAAAATCTAGCCATAGTTCAAGGGTTTGCTTGTGTCATTAAAATGATGATGTTGTTTATAAGTTGCGTGAATCGATGAAAGATTTTCGAAGTAAATCTCAGTAATTTAGTGGCGTCGTTTAAGCATTTATTTATTCAAAGTGAGTATACTATGAAAGCTGGTTTGACAATTCACCGTATCGTAAATTTGATTCTGAATATCACCCTTATAACTTTGATACTGGTTTTCTACAATATACCACTACCAAATTGACAGATGTTTAAAAAAATAACCGATTTGATAAATGCGTTATTACTGGAGCTCTTCAGTTTGAAATAATTTTTACAAAAAAATTTATTTAGATTGACATCTAAAAATGAAGCGTTAATTAGTAGACTCATGCAAATCATGCAAAAATGTTTTCCTTCTATTATAAAAAAGATTTTAAGAGCGTTTCTAAAATTATAAAATGTTATTAATGATCTACATCACATATCATTTTCCAAATACGGTAACATACTGTAATTCATAAAATTGAAATTTATAAAGAAATACTGAAACAGTTGCAGAGAATAAAATGACAGCATAAACTCTGTACTCGTATTATAAAATAAACTTTTTATGAATATTTTTGTTGCCTTAAGAAAATAAGATGTCTTTCTTTTAAAGGAATAATTAAGTCTGCTTCTATATAATGACATCAACAGCAATTAAAATGTCTTTTTGAAATTTGTTTTCTATAAGAAAATTGCCATTTTCCATGCATGCGTGCTTTGCAAGTATCTCATTTGTATATTTTCTTGATTATCTAAATCTGTTATACCCTTCACCACAAAAAAAGGGTGTAACTAAGTTTGTAATTTCGTTTGTAATTTTTACAATCCCCATATCCGACCCCATAAAATATTTATATATTCTGACTTCTTATGCATAGCAAAGTCGACTGAGCGATATTCGTCTGTCCGTCAGTTTGCCGAAGTAATAGATCAGCTAGAACAAATTTAAATATGGCAATCAATCAGACATATAGTCGAAAGAAGTGCAATCGCCACGATCGGTAAAAGTCCTTCGACGCAACAGAAAAAACATCACGCCTTCGATTAATTTGTCTATACCATTTGAAACAATGAAGTAAAAAAAAATAAAAATAACTAATGATGCGATAGAGAATAAAAACATTAGAAAAACATCAAGTGAAAAAATTGGCAATCACCCACATTTTCCAAGTTACGGGCATCTAAACTTTTCAAGTTTTATTAAAATATCAATTTTTGTTATCATTTTAAATCTTTTGAAGAGATCTTTAAGGAAATTATATTTTTTTTTCAAATGCTTAACCCATGGTAAAGGGTATATAAAATCATCATAGCCGAGTGTAGCACTCTTACTTGTTTTCATTTATGTTCTTTAGTATTAATGTATTTTTTATTCAAAGTTAAGTGTATGTTTTTTTACTGTTGTAGTAAAAAAAAAATCTTCTTAAATTATATTTATCCTACAAAGTTTTTCTTCTCTTTCGAACAGTGTTTGAAATTATTTCTAAGTATGCTTCAGTTTTGTCTTTAAAAACAAAACTTTAATCAGTTGGTAAGAATTTTGTTTGTCGTTTCTCCTTTTTTTTCATTGTTTTTGACAACCGCAAGGCAAAAATATAATTTCTGTAAATGACAAGTAATACAAACATGTTGCTCAACTAACTAATGACAAAAATTAACATTATGCAAAGTTGCTCTTTAATTTATAATTTATTTTTTCTTTTTTCTTTTCTTTTTGTCGCTATAATTTTTTACTAGCAATCTTAAAGCAAATAAAAAACGAAGAACATTTGCTGCAAAAAATATTGCATATCAAAAAAGGTTTTACAAAAGGTGCCCCAGAAAAAATATAAATAAAGAAGTAATACCCATTATGGAAATAACGCCCAAAAATAGAAAACAATTAAAACTTAGAAAACAAATAAAAAGTACTAATAACTCTGCAAATATCTAAGATAGATCTTCTTCCAATATACTTTAAACCGGTTTAGATTTTAAAAGAGACCTCAGGATTTTTAATTACCGATTAATTTCTTTATGAGTGGTACCCCACTAATTGCCCAAAATTACTACTATAGAAGAGTTTGGTAAAGAAAGTTAAATACCTTCAAGAGCTACAAATTTCTTATCGCTTTTGTACATATTAAAGTTGTTTTATTTTGGTTAGGAGGACCTAAAATATACGGCTATAAATTTAAATTCCCGTAGCGTACCATACTATTTAGAAGTTTTGATCGCTATTGCTATAAAAGAATTTGATAAGCAGGCTGAAAACAAAATATTTTCTAAAAGCTGACTTAACAAAAAAATCTGAGATTTCTTTTTATCACATTTTGTCCATGAAAAATACCAAAAAAAGTTTCTAAGTTCGAGTATGTTTTATAATGGATACGCAAGAACTATTTTCATTCCGTAAAAGGGAATTTTTTTGTTACTTTTTTTAGCAGTCATCTTTCCTTAAAGTTTTCAGACTTACACACAGTGGTTTGAGAACGATTCGTTTTGGACATAATTTATTATCTCACGAGCCACTAAAAATTTCTTAACAAAATTTCACAGAAGCAAAGCGGATGTATTCTTAATAAAACTGCTATGGTCAGCAGCCCTTATAGTTAACGGGGGATTCTAGGTAGAAACACAAATTTTAGTACTTCAAAAATATATATTTTTTTAAAAGTTATAACAGTTTTATTTTTTTTTTTTAATATCTAAAAATAATTGTGCTTACATGTGTAGATTATCTGTTTTAATTTGGGAGAAAATTGACTTACATTTTTTTTTTTAGTTTTTGCCTAACTTAACATTTTTAGCGTAGTGCATTTATTAATAATGGGAATAAAAAAATGCGAATAAAGGAAATAATGGATCAAAAATTGTTACGATTTTTCCTTCAGCCCTATCAATTTCCTCCTCCAGCCGTTACCAATTTGAAAACATAATTTATAGCTTTTGTAAAACTCTTCGATGTGCAAAGCACATATTAAAAACATAAACAGACTTTTAAGGACCCGATTGTCCGCTACACACTCCAAAAAGAATTTGACAGACCCATAATAACAAAATCTAAATTTTTTAGCATTTCCGGAATATTTATTTTAATATAAAAAATGTATTCACCTTTTGATTTAAAGATCTTTTATTTATATAATTTGAAAATTTTATTAGAAACTCGGAAAAGTTTTAATATCGTGGCAAGTGAAATTTTATATATTAATTCTCAAGGAAACAAAATGTTTTCAGATTTTGAGGTAAACGTCATTTACTGCAAATAATACAGTTGACTATATTATTAGGATGCTCTAACCCACACCAGATCTAATTTTTAAAGAGAAGAAGTGGGTTTAGGATGAAACAATTATTCGGCTAAAGTTCACATACATATATTTTAATTTCAAAATTAATTTAAAAAATATTCATTTTGTGTAATAAAAGACTGTAATGCAGCAATTTCTTAACATTAGTATTCTTCGTATCTCTCTACTTTCACCGTTAAAAAAAACAGTATCGGTTAAAAGCACGACTTCATTAAATTTTAGTTAATTCAGTAACCATAGCTCTATAGCGGTCACCATTAACTGCAACATTCTGACCAGTATCGTTTTAAAAGAACTACAAACGAATTATTTATTTTTTTTTATATGTTATGGTGTCTGTCTTAACACTAACTTGAGCACCAACCAAATACGAAAGTTTTGTTTACTAAAGTGTCAGTTCAAACTAAAGTGACCTTCATCGCTAAGCAAAATTTTCTGACTGAAATATATATCTTGTTTTGGGCCCGATTTGCATAATTTGTTAGCGTTATTTAGGCGTCTGTCGATTCATGTTGCTGTCAAAATTCCAGCCAGTTAAAAAACTGTTGCCAACTTAAAGCCCTATGCATCTATAAAACAATATCCGTCATGTTAAACATCTCCTTAAGAACAAACAAAAAATCATTTATAGTTTCGATTGACTGTGGCAAAAATTTTCAAGTAAGATTCTTCATAGTTTAAGTTAAGCAATTTCAATTCTTTATTCAAATTCTTTTTAACAGGCATTAAATTTTCTTCCCAAGCCTCTAGAAAGAAAATACAGCAAAATTTTGTTTATCAAACTACAAATAAAATAAATTATAAAAAATAGTTTGTAAGAAATGAGTACAACATGAGTTTATTGTGTAAAAGAATTTTTATAAAAAATGAGCAAAGAATGAAATAAAGTCTACTCATATTAAAACATACATACAAACATACATTAACACATTTCAATGCAACGGCAAAGTTCTTGAAGGAAAGCTTTAGAATAAAGAAAATGTATCCAGTCTATCGTATGATGATAACATGTATGTATGTGTATATGTAAGGAATTGTTAAAAACTTCTCACTTATACGTCTGTCTTCAGTTGTTGAACATGACCGTTCTTTGTTGGCATTCTTTAACTTAACTACTTTTCAAACAAATATTGCTAAAGTATGTTTGACATTATTTTTTACTCGTTTTATATAATTTACTGATTAAATTAAAAAAAATTTTCATTTTTTATAAAGCGAAGCTAAAGAAAAGAAAATCTAAAAGTTTTCAACATTTTTCAGAAAATTTTATAAATTGACAAGAATTGTTGAGAAAAATGAACTCCAAATTAATAAAAAAAAAAACAAAATAAAATATAATAAGTATTATGTATGTATATCTTAAAAGAGTTTGTTTTATATATGTATTAAAAACTCAAATTTATTTATTCTTTATGCTTTTCTTATTTCTACTTATTTTTGTGAACCTTACTTCGTTACTGTTTCTTGTCGACTGCCCGCTGGTCTTCATATACTTCATATTTATAGCATGCTGCCATCGCTGTCATAAAAGTATGCTTACAGTCGGCCATCCTCTCACTACAATCGACCTCGATTGGAACCGTCGTCAATTTATCATCTCTAATTCGTTCTTCGTCATCGCTTGAAATTTCATCTTCGATAACCGGTAAGGTACACCATGGTTTTATTTTATCAGAGGTGTATATGGATTTGTAATGCCGCTGCGTTCGACTGGAACCCGGTAAATCCTCGATCACATATCGGTCCTTATCTAAAACCTTTGTAATAATAAATGGGCCCTTATAGCGTGGCTCTAACTTTCTTGAAGATCCCATTGCTGGAGGCTCATTTTCAGTTAACACTAAATCACCTATTTTGTAGTGCTTGGGTTGTAAGTGTTGTTTGTCGTAACGCTGTTTGGCTGTCTCGCGCTGTGCATTAACCCTTTCTGCTACATCTGCATGTATGGCTTGTATAATTTCACCATCTTTTACCTCGCTGTTGTGTAAGGCAAGAACAAGCTTGTTTTGTAAAATATCTCTTGGCTCAAATCCGAATAAAATCTCTTGGGGCGTTTTCCCCGTCGTCTTATTTCGCATTGAATTAATGGACCACTGTATTTTCCGCAATTGTTCGTCCCAACGTTTATCCTCCTTCGTTGACGGTAAAAGCATTCCCAGAATTGTTCGATTTGTTCGTTCAGCATGTCCATTAGCTCGTGGTGTACGAACAGCATTTAGTACGTGTTTAACATCGTTAGCCTTACAGTAGCGTTGGAATTCATGCGACGTAAACGCTGTTCCACGGTCTGTAACAATTCGTGTTGGCATACCAAAATATTCGCTGACTTCATTTAAGGCGCTAATGACATGTTTGCTCGCTGTACTTTTTACAGCTTTAATGACGGTAAACCTCATGTTTTCCACCTGGCGCTTTATTATATGCACATTCTACGCATGATTTGATGTGCGATTTCACGGCGTTTCGCATTCGAGGGAACCAAAAATATTTTTGAAGGCTGGTTAGCGTTTTTTCTACTCCTAGATGTCCTGCGTTGTCATGATGCCCTTGTATTACACGCCATCGTATGGCCTTTGGAACCACCCACAGAGATTTGTCATTGACCTTACGGAACAATCTGCCATTTTCGATTAGATAGTTCTTACACATATCTTTATCGCCATTTTTCACTTGCTCGATAATTTCGCGGATTCTTTCATCTTGTAGTTGCATGGAGAATAACAAATCGTTTTCATTTATTGTCGTTTTTGCGATTCGTAGGGATGCCGGGTCTAAACTCCGTGATTCTTCATATGGTGCTCGGCTTAATGCGTCAACATGTTGCATACGTTGACCGGTCCGATGTTCAATCTTTATGTCGAAATCCTGAATCCGTAACCACCATCTAGCTATTCGAGGTATCAACTCCTTCTTCTGCATTACTGTCTTAATCGCGTTACAGTCAGTGATAACAGTCACCCTCTTGCCATATACGTAATATCGAAAACGTTCAAGTGTCTCAACAACCGCTTAAGCTTCTAACTCATAACTATGGTATTTCCTTTCCTCATTAGTCGTTGATCTACTGAAGAATGCTACGGGTTTCCATTCATCGTTTTCGCTCTGCAACAGAATACCTGCTAACCCGATTGAACTTGCGTCTGTATGAATCTGGTGTTCGGCAGTCGTTTTGTAACCAACTATTATTGGACTTGATGTCAGACATGATTTTAACATTCGAAATGCTTCATTTTGTTCTTCTTTCCACTGGAATTGCGCATCTTTTTTTAATAAGCTTCGTAAAGGTGCTGAAATTATTGCGTAGCCAGGAACAAACTTACGGAAATAGCCGCTCAAACCTAGAAATTGTCTCACTTCCTTTACATTCGTTGGAGTTGGAAATTCTAAAATCGCATTTGTCTTGGCTGTAGCTGGGCTCATACCACCGTTATGTATTTCGTGACCCAAGAACTCTATTTTACGTTCAAAAAATCTGCATTTCTCGGCATTAAGGGTTAAATTCAAGTCTTGCAGTATATTAAAAACACGTCGCAACTTCTCAAACATCTCGGCTATATCGTAGCTACCAACCACAATGTCATCCATATAGTGGATTACGTCCCCTTTTTCCGTTTTGTCTCGTATTAAAGCCATTAACCGTTGGAAAACAGCCGGCGCATTTTTGAGGCCAAATGGCATTCGCCTAAATTCATACGTACCGTCGGGTGTAACGAATGCAGTATACTTTTGACTGTTCTCCTCAATTGGTATCTGGTAATACCCACTATTTAGATCCAATACTGTGAAATACGTAAACTTCATGACCTCGTGTAAACGTTCTTCGATGTTCGGTGTAGGAAATATTTCTTTAGCCATGTGTTGGTTTAAACGCCGGTAGTCAACGCATAGACGATCACTGCCATTTTTCTTTTTAACCAGGACGATGGGACTAGCATACTCAGATGTTGATTTTTTAATGATGTTATTTGCTAAAAGTTCGCTTATCATTTTCCTAACCGATTCCTTTTTCATTTCCGGCAAACGATATGGCTTGGTCACTACAGGCTCATTTGTGGTTAATTTAATGGTCATTTTTACAGCGTTCGTTAAACCGATTTCACTAAGATCCTTACCGAAAATATGTCGATATTCGTCAATAAGCCTGTATAACTCCATCTTTGTTGCTTCATCGATTTCGCCGTGTTTAATTCCTGTTATTTGGGAACATGATCGCTTTTTAATTTCCGTTTTTGCAACATCCAAATATTCAAAACGCTGATCGCTGCCGTTGACAATTAGACGTACGTTATTATTTTCAAAAATGTCTTTGCCGATTATAATATCTGAGGAAAACACGTCATCATCTGTCACATATAGATCTACCAAAATCTCAGTGTCATCGATTTCAAGATTTACTTTTATAAGTTGATTTAAGATACGGGTAGCACCGCAAACTCCACTAATTCGTACACTACATGTTTCTCTGTCAGTGTTGATTTTATCTGCTTGGGATTTTCTTATCATGCTACACTCGCTTCCGGTGTCAATCAATGCATATAATTCTACACCGTTTATTATTACTTTTTTGTCGTTAAAGTGTTTTTTTACGCTATTTGTATGTCGTACGTTGATCTTACCGCAGTTTTCAGGTGAACCCCTTGAATGTACTCGCTGACAATCTTTACACCTTTGTCGTCTTTGTGGTTTAGGGCATGCGCTTGAAATATGTCCAGTTTCAGAGCAATTATAGCACACGAGCGGTTTTCGTTCTATAACCGGCTTAGTCACGTTTTCAGCGATTCGTCTCACGTTGATATTGCCACTGTCATTACGTTTTGGTAGTGTTGACTTACTGTTGGACGAACAACTTGCAATGTTCGAAAAGTATCCATCAAGAGTCTCGCGCATTTCCTTCATCGAGTTAAAACGGACCGTAGCAATTGCGATCTGCAGCTCACGATGTTTTAAACCTTCACGCGTATATTTTATGATTGCTGATTCACTTAAGTTGTGTCGTCTACCTTAGGCACTCATTCTAAAACAGTATTCACTTACAGATTCACCATTGTTGCGTGTTGTATTCGACATTTTAAAATGTATGTCAGCTTCATCTGGTACAGTACCGAACTCCTCTCTTAATGCGATTGCAAATTCACGCCACGTTACGAATATTTCGGCTGATGCATCAAGCCAGAACTTAGCAGGCCCTTTTAGTTTACTATAAACTGCTAACATCAGACACCCTTCATCCCAATCGTACGCTCGCATTGCTTTCTCAACCCTATCTATAAATTGTTCCACGCTAAACACTGTATCTTTTGTTGGATCATATTCTGGAGGAGTGTCAGAGATTTCTTTTACGCTATATGTATTACGTTGTCTAGATTCCCGATTTGACGGTGTTGCAACTGGTTGGCGTTCTTGCGTATCACTGCGTAAGTCTTGTGCGTTATTATTTGACTGCTGTTGTACAATAGCCATAACATTTTCTAACATACTACGTAACTCATCTATTTGCGTTCTTAGACTATCATTATCATTTACCTGTTCTTCATCTAACTCGATTTCATCAGAACCCTCAGCCTCAGTTAACCGTTGAATTAACTCAGCCTTAGTACCATTTGTTGGCAAACCGCGTTCTCGTAAGAGAGATTTAAGATTAATTACTTTTAAAGACGATATTTGCGGCATTGTATAGAATTACTGGTGTTATTTAATGTTGCGATAAAATAACAAAACACGTTAATCTTACTTAAACTCCGTTATAAATATATTAATCCGTTATATGTTGTCACGTGATTCTGTAGTAAATATTAATTATCAACGTTCAATTAACATTTATTAAGCTACTGTTCCGTTATCATACGTTTATGTTATCGTTCTGTAAAAAAAATTAGTTCATTATAAGCAGTAGAAATTATTAACCGTTAAACAAATATTCATTATATCATCGTCTGTATTACGTTTTATCGTATGCGTAGGCAATATTATTCCTATGCGCTTAACTTTAATATACGTTTCTTTTTTTCTTATCACGTTTAAAATTTTCCATTACAGTTTCGTTCATGTAAAATTTTAATATTTTTCCGTTGTTTTAAAAAAAACACTCACATTCCAAAAATTTTGTTTTTGTTCTTTACACACGCATATCTTTCACTTACTGTTTTCAACCCTTTTATAGTAAACATTTCTTTAAAACATTTTTTAATGACGCATTAATATATTCCGTTTTATTACATTCCTTAACGCAGGAACAACAATACAAGTATACGCATGCGTCTTAAACACGGGATCGTTTCAATGTAATCGCGGCGCACAAGCAAACTTCATTATCACTTTTTTAATGATCATTATCTGCACAGAATTTTTTAAAACACAGTTAATTTTTTTGGTGAGCATTATCCCACTTCTGAACTAAAAGAGTTTGTTTTATATATGTATTAAAAACTCAAATTTATTTATTCTTTATGCTTTTCTTATTTCTACTTATTTTTGTGAACCTTACTTCGTTACTGTTTCTTGTCGACTGCCCGCTGGTCTTCATATACTTCATATTTATAGCATGCTGCCATCGCTGTCATAAAAGTATGCTTACAATCTATTGTAATCACAATGTCTTTATTTAATTCATTAAAATACACATAAAAAAATTTTACTTTGGAAAAGTAATCACAATTGCTTTTTGTTGTACTCAAAAGTGACTTAATTTCTATTGTCGCTTTGAAAAACGTCATAATGCCAATATATATGCCAATATATATTGTGTCGTTTTAAGTACAGACGCAGTGCCGCTCATAAAAGTGTCATAAAACCCGCACATTAAACAACAATCGCTTCGCTTACCAACGATTTTCTCCACTATGGTATAATTAGCACCGGCTACCAAAAATTTTCTGCATAACCGGCCTTCGATTTTTCCTTTGTGATATAACTAATACAGGTTTTGCTTACCAAAAATATTTTGCAAGCCAGTTTAAAAAACGTTACATCTTACATAGAATAGCATAAAGTATACCTATAATATCCACTTGAACGTATAACATGCCATCCAAGAAATTATCAGAAAAATGTAAAAGAAACAAGCTTTGACTGTTAAGGTTTTTGAGCACGTGTATAATAGATTTCGTGCTCACAATGTAGCAAGGTTTTAGATAAAAAAAATAGTGTCATTAAAATTTTTCATGTTTTTGTAATCTTAATTATTTCTTACTCGGTGTTGCATTGTAATTTATATTCAAATTCATTTTTGATTTGAAACATTTTATTCTATATAGTTTAATTAAATATCATAATTGTAAGTACATATTGCTTTTGGATTTTCGATATGAAAAGAAAACTTTCTCAGTATCATATAAAAAATATATATTTCTTTTCGGTTTCAGTAATTTTATGTTATAAATAAAAAATGTAGGCTTGCAAAGAATGAAGACAAACTAAAACCAAAACGTCAAACTAAGTAATAAATTTTTAATTATTCATTTGACGCAGCTTAATTCATTTAAATTTTCAGTTTTATTTTTTATTTTTATTTGAGCAAAAATACTGAAAGGTAATCAGTATTATAATCAACACATTTTTTGGGGAAATTAGTTTTTTATACCATTCACCACAGTTGGAAAATGGTACATTTAAGTGTGTCATTCTGTTTGTAATTTCCACAAAAAATATTTCCGACTCTATATATATAATACATATACCTTGTATTCTGAACGATACCCGTCTGTCTGTCCGTGGTTGTTGTTTATGGTAAAAAGAAAGAGTGAATTAATATTGGGACAATAATCCAAACAAAATCTTAAAATTTTTCGAAAAAAAGTTTTGCTTAAAGAGAAAAACTTTATATTAGAAAAGAATTCCTTATGCCGATTTTTAGTTAAACCATTCAATGTGAAATCTGTAGTATGTATAAATTAACATAGCTAAATTTAGCATTCCTACTTGTTATTCATTTAACTCCAAGAGAGTTTGCATAAAGCAGTGCTTCTTTAAACTTGAAGAGCATACTTCTGCCTTTCTATATTTTAGAAGGTAATAGATTAAAGACTACGACTATGTTATAAAATAAAACTTTGAAATGAAAGTACTGATCTATAGAAAATTTATTTCTATAAATTAATAAGCGCTTTAAAAAAATCCACTTTATAAATTCTCTCGAATTAGCAGTTTTTAACCGACACAAAATGGCTTAATAAGTTATACTTATTTTATAACTTATTAAGCCATTATTTGCTTCCTTAATCTCCAAGTTTTTATTAGCATTAAAATTTTTAAGGAAAATATGTTTGGAGTACAATAAATGGATAAAGCAGTTCTTTATTGTTATAGAAATGGCAATAAAATAAAAAACAATGAAATAATAATAAAAGTAATAATTACTTTTAACAAATAAACACAAATAATTTTCATATAAAGATTATAATCCATTCTATTAAGTTCCTTCATACGCTGTTTAAAGCTATTGTATACAAAGAAATAAAATCAAAAACAAGTTTATTTTTAGCCTATTGTTGTTTAAATAAAAAAATTATTATTTAAGCAAAAACAAATAAATTATAAAGGCCATCAAAAGAACAAAGAACCAGGACTTTGCCTCTTGAAATAAATATAATATAACAAACTTTACTTTTAGCAAGGCATGCATTACTGTGACTATGTGTTTTATATTACAATATCAAATGTCAAGACATTACAAAAAAAAAAAAAAAAGGAAAAAAATATATAACCGAGAAAATAAATAAAACCAATGACATAAATTTATGCTCATTTTAACATTTAGTTTTAAAAAAGATGAGTGGATATAAATAAAGATGAGTGGATATAAATAAACTAATTTTTGCTTCTCTAAGGGCTTAATAGGCTAAAGTAATACACCAGTAATAAAAATTTAGTTAACATTTTTGGTTGGTTAAAATAAAAAAGAAAGCTTTAAAGCAAAGTTAAAATTTTCAATATAGAATCAGTTGAAATTTTTTTTTTTTTATTAAATTTTTATGCTAAGTTCAATAAAATTTAAATGCCGCTTTAATCTGAACTTAAATTTAGACTTTATAATTGATACGTTAATAATTGCATATGTTTTATAAAAGTTAGTTCAAAATTGATTGAAAAAAATGATACTTTTCATTTTCAAATCAATATTTCTTAAAAGCTTAATCTGCTTGATTTTAATTGCTACCTCAAAATAGCTGCCAAACATGTAGCAGGAACATGACAGCAAACAGGATATCATCAAACTAAGCGAGGTATTGAAGTCCATAAGAATAACACCTCCCAAAAACTTAATTAAAAGGCCTTACAATTAGATTACTTTGTACTTTGAATGCGGAAACCCTTCTAGTCCAACGTAACCCTTCTTTGCGAAATTCTTCTGATAGTCGAGCTTATGCTGAGCTTAGAAAAATGCAGTCTATTTTTTTAAATCTGAAAACTGAAAACAAATATGTCAACTGATTCAGCTTGGTGCCTACACATCGTTCTACTTCAGCTGTTCCTCTTGTCACTACCTGTATAAGTTTCCAAGAAAGCCCTTGTAATAACTTACCTGTACCCAATTCTATAGGCAAAAACTTATTTTGAACCATTACTTTGGATTCAGAAAGAAATATACACATTAGTTAATATATTTAAAAATTCCATCGAGGAAAGTTAATAATTTTCTGCGCTCATAAGCCTGTTTCAAGCGGTTGACTTACTATTTTATAAAGATTTAATATGTAGTTAACCCTAAAATTGCCTAAAATTGCTCTTATAAAGTCATTTAAGTGTCACAAAAGAAAACTCACTTCAACTTCCCTAAGGTAGTGTATGGGGATTCTTTTTATCCTTGATGCATACATGGAATATGCATCACGTTTCTAAAAGTAACTCATACTTAAATTGAAATTTCTCAGGCTACGCCACGCTGCAACAACACACGACAGTAAATGCCGTTAGGCGCATTTGCCGCCTTGTATCCAAGTGTATAATTATTTTGAACGCAGCAGCTATATAATAAAAAAATGATTTTATTGTTTTTTTAGTAAAAACACTTTAAAATGTTTGTAGCGTTTTTAAAGAACTTACTCTGGTTTATTATTTGATGAAAATTTTTAATATTGGGTCAAAAATTGTACGAAACGACATGACAATTTTTCGTTTGTATTGTTTTTAAAACTGAAAATATAATGAATTAATTCTTGTTATTATGTGTGTCAAACCAAATGTACTGCCTTGGTCACTATAACAGCAAATACTAAAGCCACACTGTTCTATGATATTTACGAAAACCAAATTGTGTAAAAATTAAAATGTGTCCCCTATAAGAAACCTATTTCTTTTGAATATAGATGCGATAGGCACCTCAAGAGCATGTATACAAAACAGAAGTAAATTTATAGATAAATATTAAAAAAAAAATAAAAATTTTATATACATGTTATTTCTTGGAAATTTTTACACTTATGCTTTGTGTTTTTCATCATCAATATTAAAATATTTTTTTGTTTGTAAAATACTTGAAAATAAAACAAGAAATTTTAAGCTCTTATTTATTTTACATGTCTTAATATATTGACATCATTTAACGGTTTGTTGTCGCTTACAAAAAAAAAATGGTTTAATTGAACAGCAGCGGTAAAATCAACATAAAACAACAAACTGACGTCTTGTTGCCCCCAACGTCGTCAATATAATCTTATCAAATATGTGTATATAATTTAAATTTTATATATTTTTAAATTTTGCGGTCGTTAGCTGGTGTCTCGAATGAGTTCAATGCAATAGAGCTCTCTTGTTTTATGGTAATAATTAATACTCTGTATATGAAGCATCCTTCATCAGTCATTTTTTCCGTAAGTTTTATATTTTTCTGCCCGACTTCGCATGTTTTTTTTAAGTTAGATAGATAATTCAGAAAATATTATTTACATTTCTGTTACTGCTTTGTTCAAGGAGTGCAGTCCTTTTATAAAAGCAAAGAGAATTAGAGAACGCAAATCTTCAAAAGGTTTAAAAAAAATCATAAAAATAGGATTTTTTTAGTTTTTTGCTGACAATTGCTGTGTATTTTTATGAACTTAAGGAAACAAATATACATGACGAATAATATTGAGAACAAAATAGCTTTAAATGGATTGTAGACTTCGTCTAATAAAATTTAAAATATTTTGATTATGATTTATTTTTCGTATTCTATTTTTTTAATAAGTTATTTAAATGGGTTATATAAGCAAATAACATAAATATATAATGTACGCGACGGATAAAGCTACCCACAAAATGGTTTCGCTAGCTGTTAAATTTTTCTTTTTTCTTTATAAATTAACAACCAAACTTTTAAAAGTTATTTTGCTTTGTTGAAAATTTTCGAACTAAAATTATAAAAAAGTTATTTCAGATTAATAATTTTTTGTTGGTAGTAATAAAAAAACAATAACATAAAAAGACAGCAAATGAGAAGATAAGCTATTAGAGACTTTATAAATTAAGATAAATAAAGTAAATAATCGCTAAAATTAAAAAAAATTTTGTTGAGTTGTAAAACAAATCTTAAAAAAGCTTCACTTGAGTAAAACGTGCGCTCAAATGTATCGCCTTAGTGAAAAAATCGACAAAAAATCTTTTAGTACTAAAATAAAAAAATAATATAAACAAAAAGAAAAAAAAATTGTATAAAAAAGTAAAACTTTATTAAATTTTTTATACATCATATTTAATAGAGGGGTTTGTTAGAATCAGCGCAGGATAATATAAAAGAATTCTACTGAGTATTTCTTTACTGTATTTTTCTCTTTGATGACTTAAGCATATTCTGCACTCTTTCATGCATTTTATTATTTTATACAACAAAGATAAAATCTGATAAATATAAATTTATTTTTTGTTCAACTTTTGAATACATTTTTAAATTAGTTTATAGTTTGTTATTGGTTATGCACATTATTTTTAACAATAAAAAAAACTTGGAAAAAATTACTACAAGTTATCAAAGAAACGAAATGTACATAAAGGAGCTAAGAGCAAAATAAAAGTCCAAAGAAGCAGTCATTTATTTTTTTTACACTGTTTGTTTTAAAAAATAAATGTTAAGATTTGACACAGTTCGTAGTCCGTTTAATATGAATGGCCTTTTATTATATGGGCCATAGTACTTAATTTTTTAAAAGCTTGACTTTGCAACGAATAATGAAATACGAAATAAAATGCAAAAAAAAATATATTGTATTTTATTTATTTACATAAACAGTTTACTGTGAACTTCTGTTATGGGTTCATTTGATTTGCGAAAAAAAATTAAAAATGAATTTTTTTAACATGAAAACTTAATGAAAAATAGTTTTTGTAGCGCCTTTGCATATTAAAAATCAGTTTACGAGACTATGAAAATAAATTAAAAAAAAAGAGTTAAATCTATTTAACTACAGTTTAAAGTTGTTGCAATGAAAAACTTTATTTAATAATGAAAAACAGAAATATTTTTTATTTTAAAACACCTCATAATTGACTCAACGTAGCAACAAAAAAAATTAAAAGTACAGGCAGTTTTATTTTTTTGTAATCAAAAACATCGTCTAATCAATAATATATATAAAATGTAAAGATTTAATTAAAGAAGTTTCGCTTAAGTATAAAATCTCGATGATTTGCTCAAATGGTAAAAGAATAGGCGAAAGTAATAGTGACCACAGATGACAGCAGATCAATAAGTGGATGTAACATATTAAAATGTACATACAATAAATATCTATTACCAAAACAGATTCAATGGCCAAGAAAAAGTCTCATTCTACATCTAGTAATTGATGCAATGCCTATAGGGAAGCTCATTAAACTGATGCAAAAAATCACTCAACCGATTTTAACTCAAAGCAAATGTGGATCTTATAAGACAGAAAAGACGAGATAATATCAATAGTTGGTTAAATAGATAAGGTTTACAATGTTGGTGAAGCCTGTAGCGATCCAGAAAATGCAGCATTACATTATGCTGGTGTCTTATTATTCTTGTTTTATTTAAAAACGTCCGCAAACATTTGTGAATTAATTTCTCTTTAAAAAAAAGGTTTTAAGAAATTAAAAAAACGAACTTAGCCAAAAATAAATTTTAATTTATTTATGTCCACAGTCACAATTCCCAATTTCATAAAAATGAAAGTAAGTTATTATTACGAAACAAAAAGTATTTTATATTTGAACCAAGATTCTAAGGGACCTCCACACAAAATTTTATTCCAATCCATCCTGCAATTTTAACGTGATACGGACACAGACAGACATGGAATGGAGATTCTTGTATTCCATATAGATTACTATTTATGTCAAAATTAAAATATTCAAAAAATATTTCACGTATCTTATATATAATATGAATTTCTTAGTAAGTTTGTTTGTTATTCGTTTGTTGCTGCGTCAATCACGGCTAAACGACTGAACTAATTTTATTTAAATTTGTAACACGAGTGGATATTTGATCTTATGGTAGTAAAATTAAATCTGTTTATTTTCAAACAGCGAATCAGGACCATTTAAAATAATCATTGATTCTTATTGAGTTCAAATTTTTAGCCGCTTTCAATTTCTATGACGGGGTTGATTACTGCTTTTTTATATGCAAAGAGATGAAGCCTCTGTATCCGCTTACATTTGAAACGTTAACAGAAATTTTTACGTTAATCACCTAATGGTTAATCGTTTGAAAATAAACAAATACTAATATTCGTTTGTGAATTACGTTTAACCAAAATGCGGCTATTAAAATTCTTAAAAATACTTTACTTAAGAGCTATATTTGAAGATCATGTTTTTGGAAGAAAAGTAAGTGATTTTTCTGGAAAAGTCATGTTGTATAGCACATATGGCGTTTACACTATGTAATTTTTCATGAAACTGTATGAAAGTTTTATTTGTTCGTGAAGCAAGAGGGGTAAGCAATGTGGTATTGCTTAAATTTTGAGGGGACGTTACTGTTGCTAACGTTTTTTGTTTGTTTTGTTTTTTATTTATTTTTTTTTAAATAACGAATTTCTCCTAAAAAAATTTCATAGTGTTAATCTGAACATAGAAGCCAATAAAAATATGGCAAATATGTTTCACATAAATCCAGAACTTTTAAACCGAAACTTTGTTTGTTACGGTTAACAACGGCTATTCTAAATTTTTTAAAACATTATGACCTGCTTTCATACAATTCTTAATAACTGAAATAAAATACTGTCTTATAATATTACTAAGTTGAGTCAGAGTAAAATGTGTGACTTACTAAATAACTTATAAAAAAATGCATGTTGGTTGCGAGGTTTCAGGGCTATATTCCCTTAAAAATATGCTAAAGTGAAGGCAACGAGCAATACAAATACCAAGGTGAAAAACTTTTGATGACGAATATATAATGACAGAACAAAAATATAATTAAAAAAAATCAACTAATAATTTAGTAGAAATTTTAAAGAAAATATGATACTATTTCTGAACGTACGAGTCTAGTCAAATTTTATATTTAAATAACTTTGGTCGCAGAATTAATTAAAGGGATCTAGTAGCCGAAGCTTCTGCTTAGATTTTTAATATGATACGAGTATATCCGAACTTTCTTTCTTGATTACAAGAAATATTAAACAAGGTAACAATAATATGTTTTAGAGTGCCAAGAAAGGCCATAAAATTAGACCCAATATACGCAGGGTGCAATCAGCTATTATCAAATGTAAATATATCATGAGATAGCCAATGCTAGCAAATGGTCTTAAAATTTCTCATTAAAAATTTTAAACGTATTAAAGCTTAAACCTTAAAAACAAAGTGACTTATACAACTTTTAAGATAAACGGCTCATTTAAGGATAAATTTTTTTCCTTTAATTTTTTCCTTTTTTAATATATGGACTCGTATTTCTTTTTTTTTTTTTAATTTTTCCTTTTGAAATCTATTTATAGTCACAAATATTAACACATGTTATTCTACGGCTTTCGAATACAATTTTTTTTGGAATAAGTATTGCTTTAAATTTATTTTATTAAAGAAAGAAAAAATATGCCTCTGAATTTAATGATATCATCAAATAAAAATACAAAGAATATATGAATTTTTGCACTTTTGCAATGTCGCATGCAGGAGAATATTAACGAATGCAAATATAAATTATTTATTCATCTCTCATATACAAAAGTAGATATAAGCAATATTTAAACGTTATTTTCACTTAATAATAAACTGTAAGGATTTTTTTTTATTTTATTTTATTGTATGCTTTTAATAGCTTGTAATCATTAAGAATATTAACGTATAATGTTTTGCACTTATTAACTTACAAAGGTCCAGAAAAACAGACCATGCAGTTCACGGAACAATGATATATTTCAACAAGTATATAAAGGTTGCGGTTGTTTGCTTTAAAATATCCTGAGGAACACTTTCTTATATTATTATTTATAAAAGAGAATAGAATCGGCAAACTTTCCTTAATATTTACACTTTAATAAATGAAGCTAAATAAATCTCTTTAAATGAATAAATTATTATTTTATGCATAAATGTTGGAAATTCTATAATTTTTTATTAGGTGCATCAAGCATTTTTCTTCTAATAGATACATTTTATAAGATTTGAATATTACAGAATAAATTAAGCGGATTGCACGTATTTAATTTACTAAATAGATGATGAAACTAGCGGTTTGCAGTAGTGCAATTCCCTTAAACACAAATATTGCAAGCGCTTAGAAGGGTCGATAGAAAAAGACTGAAGTCTTCGACACACTAAAATAGACACCTCTAAATTAAGTCCAGTATGCCGCATTCTATGAAAAACCTTACAAATATTTAAAAATACTATTTTACTAGCGGTGTGGAAGGTTGCGGCTTCGTTCGCGTTTTTTTTTAAATATTCTTAAAATTCAAATGTAAAAAATATGTTTTTTTAATATTTATTGTAAAGTTGTATAAAAATTATTAATCGGCTGTTAGACGGTAAAGCTTTGTATGTGAGCACGGCTTGCTGACACTTCATCAAACTCTTGTAATAAGAAAAAAATCATGTTTGTCAGCAGGCGCTGGATGGATTTCAAAAAAATTTTGATATTGAAACTCTCTCTCTCATCAAACCGCTCTCACATGCACAGTTTTATTGTCTAATAGCAGCTTTAAAAATTGTCCATGTACATAAATAAAATGTACTGACAATTGTTATAGTATCATTATACCAGTAAATTGGGTGCTTTCACATTTGTATCTCTAGTTTCTCAACGAAATGGCATATTTTTATGAAACAAAAAGTATTCTCTATTTGAACCAGAATTCTAAGAGACTCTCGCACAAAATTTAATTCAAAACCATCCAGCAGTTCTTACGTAATGCGAACACAGACAGACCAAAATTCCAAAAATTGGTGCTTTGTACTCCATTCGGATTACTATTTACACCAAAAACAAATTAAAAAAAATATTTTATGTACAGGAATTGATGTTTTATATGTATAGGCAAGAACAACAACAATATAGGACGAAATATAATGTAAAATAAAATTTTCAATTTCTTATTTTAAACTGCAGGGATTGCAATACACACTGAATTTTGTACAGTTTGTATTTTCTTTTGTTCATACATTTATGCCGATTAATAAACATCTGCTTAAGTGAGTGCACATATGTGTAAAATTATGTGGATTACATGTTCGTACAAATTCTCCATTTACAAATAATTGAAATTGTATTTTCCACCATATTGGCCATTATTATTTTCTTTTGTGTTAATTTTACAAAATTGTTGTATTTTTTTACTTATTTTTTTATGTCATATTCATTTTTAAGATATTTATATACCCTTCTTTTAGTTACGAGATTGTTAAGCTTGATAAGATGAGAACTACAAAAACTAGTGACTGTCTAGCAGATATATGGCTGCTTAATAATTACTGGTGAAGGTCGTTTGTATTTGGATTTAAAACTATTTAAATATCGCAAGAATAGAGGTTTACCGATCAACATTTTGAGAAGCAAAAACAAAATGTGAGATATAGTTAAATCGGAACAGCCTGCTGTTAAATGACTTTACTGTTAGATATTCCTGCGACATCATATATCGTCAATGTAATTTTATTCATACACTTTTTGGCATCACACATATAAAAAACACTGTCAAAGTATCAATGGCAAAAGATTTCTTGAACCCAAATGCTAACTGTAAAATATTCAGCCCTGGTATGGTCATCGAAGATTTATTTAATAAGTTTCTGTTTATCAATGTCAACTTCCTAGTCCTCTTCCAATCATTGGTATCATGAATACCATCTGCAAGCTGAATGCAGTCATGAATATGCCGTTGCTGCATCTAATTTGGAATCCAAAGTTTCATCCTTTTTGAACTAAACAGAAATGACCCTGGCTGCTTGAAGTAAACGTCCGGTTAGTACTTTAAAAGTTTTTGTGTATTTGTTCAAAAATTTTTAAAGCTAAGATGTATCGAAATAATATAATAATCAATATATATGATCCATTTGCTATATTCTATGTCTTTTAATTATTTAGAAAATCTTGCACGTTTCTTTTAAAATAACTACCATACAAAACTACACAATAAGTTACAGCATTCTCAATAATATTTCTTTAATATTTTATTTCTCTCAAATTTCTAATAATAAAACACTTGAAACTAAGATAAATTTATTATAAGTATATAGAATAATAAAATAGACACTTTTTTTGAAAATTCTGAATATATATAAAAAAATTAATAAAGCAAAAAATATATTTTGAAACACCATAAGTTTTGTTAAATTTTGATTTTGAAGAATATTTAAAATATTATATTATGGCAGTTTACTTTATTACGACAATAATAAATCATTTTTGTATATTAAGCTTCAAATAAATTCCTATTTTTTCCTCGAATTTTCTTTGCTGATGAAATATTTTGAAATTTCCTGAAATTGGGATTGGAATTATGGTTACCTCTTGATCTGCCGTTATTAATACCAGCCTGGACCCCAAATAAATGAGTTAAATTTTTATTATAAAGTACTAATTTATTGTACCCTATGTAAGTGAGAAGTTTCCTGAAGAGCTAAGTAAGCGGTAGCGAAATGGCCATCGAAACGTGCTTTCACCTTCAATAGTCAATATCGGTGATTTTAATAATTCGGTCGGGATAATTAGCACGATTTTTAAAGTTTAAAGTTAAATTAAAAAATATTCCCCTGATTTAAAAAGTTTTAGATATTATTTTTTTTAAACTTTAAAGATATCGAAAAAAAATTCACCGAAATTGATTATTGAGAATAAAAGCGCGTCTATATGGCCATTTAGCTACCACTTACTTAGCTCTTCAGGAGGCTTCTACAGTTTAAGAAAACCGACAGTAATCAATTATGATTTTATTTTTCTTTTCCACTGTATATGGATAACTTAATTTCAGCTCTTTATACAGTTGAAAGATGATAAGATGATTTTTGTTTTTACACAGGTAAATGCCAATCAATAATTAAAACTAACCCTCCGGAATAATGGCACGATATTTTTAAAGTTTAATTAATTAAATTTAATATTCCCATGTTTTATTTTTAGATATTATTTTATCTTGTGCAAAAATACAGTTTTTTGTGGAAACTTTAAATAAAAAGCATGGCTTATTAAAAATTAAAAAAAAATTTAAAAACTAAATATGTTAAGGTAGAGCAACTAACTAAACATGCTTTTGCACAACAAATAGCTACGAAAGTGGAAAATAATACCTTTCTTTTACACGTTATTCGCATAATATACAAATGCAATGTCAGTTTTATTTTGTATAGACGAACCTATAGTCACTCACTTAACAGATTAGCGATTTTGATATGTAATCTTCAAAATTACTCTTTCGTCTATAAAATATTGTTTCTGATTGGATCGTAGTGGAGCCCTATATTAAACCAGACCAAAAAAATTATACAGCATCTAGAAATATTCCAAAATTGGACCTAACTAACATAGGGTACAATAAATTAGTACTTTATAATAAAAATTTAACTCATTTATTTGGGGTCCAGGCTGGTATTAATAACGGCAGATTAAGAGGTAACCATAATTCCAATCCCAATTTCAGGAAATTTCAAAATATTTCATCAGCAAAGAAAATTCGAGGAAAAAATAGGAATTTATTTGAAGCTTAATATACAATAATGATTTATTATTGTCGTAATAAAGTGAAATGCCAAAATATAATATATTTTAAATATTCTTCAAAATCAAAATTTAACAAAACTTATGGTGTTTCAAAATATATTTTTTGCTTTATAAATTTTTATTAATTTTTTTATATATATTCAGAATTTTCAAAAAAAAGTGTCTATTTTATTATTCTATATACTTATAATAAATTTATCTTAGTTTCAAGTGTTTTATTATTAGAAATTTGAGAGAAATAAAATATTAAAGGAATATTATTGAGAATGCTTTAATTTATTGTGTAGTTTTGTACGGTAGTTGTTTTAAAAGAAACGTGCAAGATTTTCTAAATAATTAAAAGACATAGAATAAAGCAAATGAATTATATATATTGATTATTATATTATTTCGATACATCTAAGCTTTAAAAATTTTTGGACAAATACACAAAAACTTTTAAAGTACTAACAGGACGTTTATGGTCAACATTCAACGTTTTCTTATACTCAACAAACATTTGTATCCACCTCTACAAAAATACCTTAACTCATTATTGTGCTATAATTGCTTTCCTGGTATTTATTTTTAGTTTTTCTTTAGTTTTATTTTGCAACTCTTCTTTCTGGTCGTAAATATAGTAATTAATATTTTACTTGCACAAACAATTGTCTTCAAAAACTTGTTTGTGGAAGTACTCTGAGTTTAAAAAGAAAGTTTTTTTAACAAAAAAAAAATTACAGTTCTAGCAGTTAGTTATAAGTACAGCAAATGAAAATTTTTGCAATTTTCTAAAAGATTGAGGAGTGGCGACTTAAACAATGTACAAGAAATAACCCAATAAATATTATTTTGATTAACTAAGTATTGATTAAACTTTAACTGTACATATTTACCTCCGACAGAAAACCTTTCCACTAACTGGCAAAAGGGTATAGAGTCAAAATAATAAAAAAGGGATCGATAGATGACTCCCAAAACTGAAGGGGAAATATGATACTCTGCAGTGTACTTAAGATATTATACAAGATAACCAAAAATTAATAGAGCTCTTGGATGATAAAAAATCGCTTCTGATAGCGGAGAATTTTATATAGACATTGCTACAATACGCATTATTATGGAATAGATATATTAGCTGAGAAATCTTTCTCTTTCTCTTGTTTTTGTTTATTTTCAACATAATTCGTTGCAATATCTAAAGATAGAATCTCGAAAATTGTAATTTTATATTAAAACATAAGATGTAAATAAAGATGTATTTATAAATGAAATGAAAAGCTTTCAATCATATCAACGGAAAAAGTGAGTTCCTAAAATGTTACGTTATTTAATAACCCATAGTGCTAGCGATTATAACGCAGGTTAACTTTTCCCCTCATACCTGCACAATTTTTTTAAGACAGGGCTGTATTTTGTACCTTCGGTGTTTTTAATAGTTGTCGATGAAATCCTTATAAGAACAATAGGCATCAATCTAAATAGTAAAGTGGTGTGTTCATTTACACTGATGACATTGTTTCGTTGTCCATACGTCATTCTGATATCCAAACTGAAATTCGTCAAATCAAATCAGCTGCAAGTAGATATAGCTTTAAAATCAATGGCAGAAAAGTCCATGCTATTAAAATCCTTAAATTTTCATTCACTTAGATTTTGTAACAGAAAGCCAAGTTTCAGTATATAAATCTGCACATCCAGAGAAAAAAACAGGTCTGCTTTTGCTGGCCCCTGCGGAATCTATGGCTCCAATCAAATTAGCTCCAACTTCGCCTCTTACGATGTAAAACATATCAAACATCCACTGAAATTAATAATAAGCACCAGACTTTTATTAACAGATCGCAGCAATAAATTCAATTGATATGGTGGCCAAATAATTGCAATATAAATTCGTGATAGGACGTAGAAAAGTAAAGGACAATATATGCAAACCAGCAGAGAAGCTTTTGTTTAAAATAAGACTTGACCATGCGGCAGTTGGCGACGCAGCCTAGTAGATGACATCAACCTACTTCTAGGAAATTTATCATGAAATTAAGTTAAAGCAATATGCAAATATAGTACAATGTAGTATTTTTACTATGCGTTCACATTTTGGCTCAATACCAATAAATAGTAGTAATAATTTATTCCTGTCACTTCAGTGTGGAACATAGAGCCATAACAAACAAATACCTTGCTGGGATTTAAAATTGTATATGTTTCCAGTTATAGTTTTATTCCTAACTTCGATGTTTAATTTTCATTTCTAACAATTGGCAAGTGTTCCTTCTCTTCATCAATATTTTAGCTTTCATGGATAGCTGCCATAGATCACTGTTGGAAATTATAACTGGCGAGATAATTTGCGTTATTTTTTCTACATGATATCAATTCTAGACCTTCCTTCGATTTCCATACTACTTCAAAGACCGACAACCCTTAATTTCTGAACATGACAATTAATTTTTTAACGATTGAGCAACAAAACTTACTTTTTTATAACTCTGAAAATATTTTAATAATTAAGTAAACAAGTGCTTCTGCAACACTCGAGTATGTGTGAGTATCGTTGCATTTCCTCCAGTGTTTGAGTTTATTGTACACAAAAACTAAACAAGTAAGAAAGGAACAGTAAGAAGTTTAAGAAAACAGTTTATTTGTAGGTAATTTGTTTTTCGTGTTAAGCTTCCATTATAACTCCCATTTTGTTTTCTAGAACTTTAAAAAAGAATAAAACAACCTGAAAGTTTTAAAACTGGTTATAAAAATTGTTTTTTTTTTGTCAATTTTTGGTTAAACTTTGGTTAATGTTGGTTAACCGAAAATTAAAGTATGAATCAGAAAAATTTTGTTTTGATTTGTATTGTACAAATAGCTAGGCCCTTATTAATAATTTTATCTGTTTTCACATTAAAATTTTGTTAAATTTTTATTTTGTTAAATTATTTATTTAATGAGAATTTTATCTTTTTCGTTTTTAAATAAATGTATAATTTTCGAGTATACAATTGAATATCTAACTAAAACAAATTTTTATATGTTTTTTTTGTGTGATTGATTTCAAAATCGTGTCAATTAACATTTAATTAAACTTTTTTAAATAAAACTAATAAATTTTTTTTAGCGTTTAGGTGCATTTGCTGATTACAGGATACTTTTTTGCAAAATAGCTTTAAAATGGAGCGGGCACGTTCAAATGAATTTAAAAAATACGACGTTTTTTTTAAGTTTAGGTCCGTTGAACTTCCCTGTCTACATAGTGTTTGAAGTAAAAGTTTCTTACACCCATACAATTTCAAAAGTTATGACCTGCTTAATAAATTTTTTATAGAGGTCCAATAGGTCTAGTTTTTTTCCTATAACGGATCTCCAGCCACATTTCAAAATTATTCATATTTTGTTAGATTTATCTAAATCGAAAATACTTAAATATTTAATTATTCGACCAAACATAAGTCGGTAAATCGAGTAGTGGCTATAAGCTATAAATAAGCTATAAATACTATTATTATACACTATTTACGCCTTTTAACTTTTATTAATTATTTAAATTGAAAAACAAGATGATACATTAAACTAAGAAAACAAACCAACAATTCTATTGCAGTTAAATTCAAGTGTAATGATAACTCCTTATTTTTTATTTTTTGTTTTTTTTTGTTTTCTTTTAAATGTTTGATATTACATTGTTGTACGTTTTTCCGTTATAGCTTTAATTTCATTTTATTAACGTTGCTTTTGTTGATTTTATAAACAACCAGACATTAAATAAAATACCATCTTAATTACAAGCACTTGGTGGCTATTAAAAGGTTTCAAGAATTATTACTCTAAATGAAGAATGTTTGTATGCATGTGTGTGTAAATACAAACGTAAATGTACTAAAATGTGTATTTGTGAACAATGGCATATAAAAGCTGTTTATTTTAATAGCACAATATCTGATGATTAAGACGATAATTGTGATTTGCTAAAGACTTAGTATGAGGTTAAATATCATTCTGCTTTAGGTATTTAACCTTTATTAAATTTACTAATGCTACTTATACACATTTGGTCAAGTGCTATTTCAAATACGCATTATATACGTGCAAGTATGTTATCCATGTTCACATTTATAAATTAATATGCGACTTTGTAACTCGATGTAATAAAATAATATGTATTTGTGATGTTGAATATAAAAACGATTCATTTGATATCATTGGGAGAAACATTTTAAACAAAAAGTGTTTTGTTGTAGTGACTTAATATTGCTCGACGTAGGTCAGCTTATTTAGTTTAAATATTGAATTAATTTTAAATTTTCCACTTCCAAAAGAATACAATTAACAATTATTTAAAAACTCAAGTTTAATAAATCTGCCTTTAAAAAAAAAATCGCTTGACTAGAAAAGCATCATTGTGCCTCGCTGTGTCCCGCATGTTCTTGCATTTAATTAATGTAAATTTTCAATTTATAACCATAAAAAAACTTCAAAAACCGTGTCAAATCATGTAGAAACGTAATTTTTTTAAAGAATTTTAATAACTTAAAATGCTTTATTACCCGCATAGAAATGAATTTCGTTGGTTATAACCATTAATATTTTTTTGCCAATTGCCAAAAGGAAAAGAGATAATAGAACTGAACTGCAACAGTCATATGAACAAATGTTGAGTGTGAAATTTTCATTGCATTAGCAGCAGTAACACAGGACAACAATCCAAAAATCAATTTGTTTTTATTATAATGAGCATTCTGTACGTGGCAATTTAGTTTAGTATCAAGCTCTAAGAAAAACCGACAGTAGTTTTAAAACAATTTATAATGGACAGAATTCGGTAATCCATTAACAAATAAGGGTATTTTAATTAAATTTTAAAGAGGCAAAACAGAGGTGTTTTTCAGTGCGAATGGTTGGCCCCTAGGCTAAAGGAGGACTTATGGGTAGACCTCAAACAAACGGTATTTTTTACATTTTATCAATTCAGAGGGTTGTAACTTTTTAACTACTTTATTCTAAATTTTATGAAAAATATAGCAAATGTCTTGAAAAAAAATCTTATAATTAATAACTACACTACGCCAAAAATACTAAGTTAACGCAGGTTAACTAAGAAACACTTTTGGTCCTTCTATATAAAATTTTATTAAGATATCTTTAGTATTTCATAAGAATTTTTTCAAAGTAAATCATTTTTAAACCACAGTGCAGCATAACATTAAAAATAATGACATAAGAAAATATATATTGATATAGACAAGTGTTTCATGCTTGCATGCTTCCATATATGCATTTGTGTCTGTTTTACAAACTTTTTATAATTCGTTGATATCATTGAGAGAGAAAATCAACGTCATTCGCATGTATTATATCCGTACATGATGTTTTTTTTTAATAATAATTTTAAAAGCCCAAAAACTACACTATTATAAATCTGTGAACAAATAGTAATCCATAAACCTTTACATACAAGCATTATACATTTGACTCTATTGTTCTAGACTCTGTCACTTGAAAACAACAGAAACCAATAATCCGCACGTTTCGAAATTCTAGTTAACTAATGATGTTCACGATGACAAAATAAAGGATTATCTAGCGTATGCTTAACAAGCATACAAATGGGCATTATTATTCCTACATATGTTTGGCTGCTCATCACAAAAAAATACTATTAAATGCTTTTTGGAGATTTCATAAAATCTAATGAAAGCGTCGAATTAATTAACCGTGCATATTTTGGTTTGGTTTTACTCTATGTAATAAAGCAAACATACCAGTACTATGTGTTGACAAAAAAAAATGTTTTAATATGATACAATTTTGAAGAAATTTTAAAATTAGTTTTAGAAATTTAAACATTATTTTTTATATAATATTTTAGAATAAAATATAATTAAATCTTGTGAAATATACTAACAAATACTTAATAGGGGAGCCTTAAGAACTGTCTCTCCTTATGTCAAGGATGTGAGGTGGTTACATAATAAATAACATCGAATGAAAGACATTTGTATGTATAAGGCACAGAATGTGTTTGTATGTTTCCTAGCGATACCCGGTGCGCTTGGCTATCCGTATGAGATTATAGCTTTTCAGATTGTGCTGAAGGTTAAACGCCCTCTGGCGCTCATGTTATTGCTCTTTAGAGCAGTATGAAGTGTGGCAAGTACCACGCTTACTTTTTCAATTTTAAGAATTTTTTGCCCAGTTCTGCACAGAAATAAATATTCGTGCAGTGTTTTAGTATTCTATCTTTCTGAGTTTCTTAAGTATACGATTATAATTTTTTACTTTGTGTTAAAGGTACAATGCCAACTACGCCGAAAATAAGTTGCGTAGCTACGAACGTTAATATGGCCGTATTTGAAGTAAGATCCAAAGCCAATTTTTTTGCTGAACTACTTCCACTAATAAGTGGGTCACTTGAATACATTTTTAAGAATCTAACTATTGTTGATCCTTAGGAACGTAAGAATAGTTGTTCATTTAATTTTTAAAGGGAGGCACCACGCTCACTCAATATTTCAAACTATTTTAACCTTATTTTATCACTGGTAAGGAACTCTAAAAATTTCAGGGGACGTGGGATCCACTGCTGTAGGCACCTATAACTTTCCGCAAACCAAATAATCAGGGGATCCTCTACCAAGACCTCTCGCCACTTATGGCTTCATAATAAATCATATCATTTAATAACACATAATTTATAGGCACCAACACCAAGGCATTTTTCTCTGCAAGTAAAGATGAGAATTCATAATATAATTTAAAACCTCTTGCATTTCTAAATAAGTTATTCATTTATATCTCAGTTGAAGGAAAATTTTTGTTCATATCCATATTTTGCCTGAAGCAACCTGTCGGATGTTGTTTTGAAATTATAATTTATCAGGAGATTTTGACACCTCATGTTGGAAAACGTTAGAATAGGAGAAAGATTAACGACATGCAGGTACAAACGAAAAGATGTACGTTTCTAGCTATAATACAGTACCACAATATCACAACTAACATTGCCAGGAGCTTGGAGTGAACATAAACAGGCCTAAAGCTAGACTCTTCAAAACCTCAAAAAAATTGTATTAAAAACGCAAATTACATGAAAGCATATTTGCAAAATATTATATAAATCTTTGAAAAGTAGAGTAAGGAACTCTAAAATTGCGGTAATATCGCTCTAATTTTTTTAAGAATGGAATATTTAAGAATTTTAATATATATTCAATTTGTTTGATGTATTTTAACAATTCTTTTAGTACTAAAAATCCTTCAATCAATTGAAAAATATTTTAGTTATTTTTAGTTTTAACATTTTATTAAAAAAGTAACTACTTTAAAACTTCTAGAAATTTTTGATATAGCATTTGTTATAACTAGAAAAAATAAACAAAATTCAAATAGATATTCTGACCCAAATTATCATGTTACTATTCTCAACCAATAATTGTTAGTCGTGTTTTTATTTATTTTTAAGAGCAGATTTCAAGTACTTGTTTTTTTAAATATATTATACAAAATGTGAAAAAATTTTAATTGGCAAATAAATTTTTTCACGTAAAAGTAAAATAATTGTAAATTCCATTAAATTCTACGATTTAGGAATTCGGTTGTTTCTTTTTGTCTCCTAATAATATAATAAGGAGGAAGAGGTGAAAGAAAAAAATTTTAAATGTATTGCAAAATACAAAAAAAAAATTGTAAATAAAAGAAATCTTTCACAATTTTAAAATAAATAAATTACAACATTTTGTTTATTAGGAACAATATGCTCTCACACATGAAACCTTAAACACCTCCTACATAAAACATCATATGTACACAAGTTATTTACCTAATATTTTATCGGTGTGTATTTCTTGATCGTACGATCTCGTGCTTACTAAAATTGCCTTATTGCAAACGCTGCCATCCACGCTACACTGCTGCCTTCACCATCCACAGACCACTTACATGCTGTACATCCACGCCAGTTCTCTTTTTCCCTATAGTCCAATAATCACAACCCACAATTGCCGTATACTGTTTTTATGCTGTTACTTCCCTTCTATAAAGGGGCGCCTTTACTATATATCTGTTCTACTATAATGTTAAATAGATGACGTCTCCACTAAATTATTATCCATGGGAGGTTTGTACTGCAGGTTGCAAGCTTTTGTTAGAAAATTGTTTTACTAAAAATAACTTATTCACCTCTGTTTTTTACCTGTCACATACGGACAGGAGTTGCTAGGTCGTAACAATTCCTTAAAATATAACGATTGAGTTATTAAATAGCTTAATGGCAATTTTAGTGATAGGTCTGTTCAGTATCTAAAAATTGTTGCTAACTGTTACTAGAAAGTGTTCACGTACAGAAAAAACTTGCAAATAGGGTGTGAAAGAAAGGACCAAAAATGTGAGAGAAAAAATTAGTTGCAATTTTTGGCAAGTAAAATTTTTACTAATATGAATTTGCCAACAGCTGTTTCTTATTTTTGTTAACAAAAAATGTCAGATTAAAGCAATTTTAGAACCATCTAAGAAAATACAAGTATTTGGCACTTAAAAAAGTATAAAATTAATATTATTTTGTTATTTTTTTTTATTTACCTAAGGAAGTGTAAAACAACAGAAATTTGGTTTATACTCTTCGAGTTTTGCAGGTGTTTCTATTGCTTTTAGAACTAAAAGTAAGTGATGAAACATTAGCTCTGTTCTCTTACTTTTTGGGTTAAGTTCGGTTAAATCAGATAAAACATAAATTATTCTTAATTTAAGAGAAAAGTGCCCAAACGTACGGGAACCCAAAAAACCAAATTACTATCCCAAAACAAGCTGTCGAGCAAAATATCCATGCAGTTGTTTATATTAAACATAAGAACACAAATATTTTGTATGTTCTTGAATTTATTTTAATATTTATAGGAATAAAACTTACAAATAACACTTTTGGAAAACATTTGCGAGCATGAAACATAGAATTTTAGCATTATTACTGTTAGCTTTTCAATCAGCTGATTGTTTTTCAGTTTACACAAACTCACCTAAAGAAAAAGTCTGGGCTGTTTTGTGCAGAAAGAAGAAGAATTTTGTTCTCTCAAAAACTCTCTCTTCTACCCAAACTTGTAGTATGGGTACAGTTTCCGCTAATATTGAGTATAGGAACGCACCTATTAAATGCACTGTCCTTTTCTTCGGTACAATTTAAAGAAAAATAGTACAAATATTATGTATAATTATAAATAAATTATAAACATATATGAAGTTTAAATTATTTTTTAATATAAATATTTTTACATCTAAATTACGAAAGGAATGTTTATTTTAATTAATTGCAGAAAAAAATATGTTCATAATGCGCCTAAATAATAATTAATACTCGTAGAAAATATAAAACATTTTTGTACTTTTTTTTCTATTTGGTTACTTGGAGTATTATTTTTTATGTGTTTACTACTTTGCTGGCTCTTAGTGGTCTTCGCTTTATAAATTTTTTGACTATAGCACATTTTCTTTAAAAATGGTACTATTTAATGTTCAGACCGTACAGTTGTTTAGTCTTACATAGCATTTTCGGAGCCAATCTTCTTTGCTAATTTCTGCTAGTAAAGTGTTCATTTAATTTAGCATTTGGGATAATTATTTTGAAAATGTCTGTTTTACTCTTTCGTTGCTAGTTTTTGCTACTAAAGTTATTGAACAGACCTATTATTTGAGCTAAAAATGAAAAATGAATTGATTATTGAGAGCTGAGGGGTACCTGCAACTGTGAGTGATTTATTGGGCTCTCTTCGTTGAAAATTTGTTTTATATAATTAAAATGTATACATAAGTCATTGGTGGCTTTTGTTTTGTGGTCATTCGTTTTTTTCCAAGATAAAAGTTTAATGATGTTTTTCTCTCTGGTTTATAAAAGCTTGTAAAAAATCAAAAAACTGATTTTGTAAAAATACGCGGGTATATCATTGTTTATTATTTAAGTTTCCAAGCTCTTTAATCTTATATTCATTGTTATTTGCTTTTCACTTAGTGCTAACAATTGAAGGTGTAAAACATTATTTTACTTTACACATGTTTTGTTCTACCTTTAATTAATAGTGAAGCGGGAGAGATTGTTTGTGTATGATGTTGAGAATATTTGATGATGATAGAAAAAGGTTAATGTACGCTACACTAATGAATGATTTTGAACTTTAACGTAAACTTTCTGTTGGTTTTTACGATTGTCTTATTGTACTCTTTGATGTTTGATGTTTTATAAATTGATGATTGTGAAGTATTGTGTTAAATCGGATGAGTGTGTGTGTGCGTATGTTTGTTATTTACCATTATTTGGAAATTTAGTTTGATTTATAGTCTTGAAGATATTGGCTAAATTTTGAATGTAGTGTAAAAACCACAAAGTTACCGGATTTGTGGTTTTATTTTAATATCAAAAATTTCTATAAAGCTGAAACTATATTAATGAAATTATTGTTTTAGGCAAGATAAAAGAGTTAAAAGTAAGAGTGCTATACACGGTTGTGCCTTGGCTTTTATACACTTAACCAAATAAATTGTGTACTAATTTTTTTTTCTGAAAAAGTGTTTTTTTTTTTTCTTTTGCATATCTTTGATATGGTGGATATATTATGGGTAAACTTGAGTGTGTTTTTTAGAAAAATTTTTAAGGTGGATTATCGGTTTCAATGAAGTATCAAATTATTTATTGCAAGCATAGTTACAAATTTTAAATTTTTGGCGAAATTTTCATGAAATTTTTAAGAAAATTTAATATTTTTGGTGAAATGATGGTGTAAATTTAGTTTTTGGTCAAATTTAGATTTACTGGCAATTTAAAAAAAATGTATTAAAGTTTTGAAAACACTTGTGACTTTGGTAACAATTTCTCCCTGTATCCTAAAAAGCAAATAAAAATTTCTCATTATGCTCGGTAAAAACAGTTCACACTTTAAAAAAAATTAACTGAAAACCTAGCAATTTGGAAGGGGTGCTATCTCTGTACGAGCTAAATATGACCCCAGTATTAGCTCTTTATATTATGTACGTTATTTGTAAATACCATTAGTGGCTTAAGTTAATCTTAAGATCATAGAGAATCACCTTATGAAGCCACTGATATTCTCAGACTTAAGGTGATTTTAAAGACGTATTTTTTAATTCGATTACTTAAAAATAACTTAACTTGATCATTTCATAGTCTTTGTAACGGGTTTAGAGGTCTAAGATAACCAATTGATGCACTTTTTAATTAAGTATAGACGATGAGATGTTTAAAATCTCTTAAAAAATAAGTAATCTGTTATTAGTACGCTTTTTGCTAAAATTAAACTATTTTCGGTCATATTTTTTCTCAAAATATTTTGCAAGGAAATTTTAATGAAAAACAGAAGTATTTAACGGGGGCGAGCTAACAAAACAGGACAACAGCAATAATAGAAAATATGCACAAGCTGTTACAATTAGTTCTCAATCTCGAATGCAGTGATTTCAGATTGTGTAGTTTGTTCTTTCTTTACACAGAGTCTGTCTTTGTTTCTTATACGAGTATTTGCCTATAGTAACCAAGATCTATCGTTAGATGTACTAATGTATTGTTTTTATTTTTGGTCAGATATTACTTGCAGCTTAAGTAAACTATAACATCTTGTTATTAAAAATCGCTATTTCTTCAGAGACTGCCTTCATCTCTCAAGTATCTTCCTTCTAAAGCACTACCGAAATATTATGGTATTGTGTGATTTCATAAAAATAGTAACCTATAAAATTTTCAATGTTTTGGGAAAAGAATATTTTGAATACCATCTGTCGTATTCACCACTAACTAGATTTAACTTAACCCTCAGCCTCCTTATAGAGCAGAAATATATCATGGTATTGCTCTTTTAGTAAAAAACAAAATATATAAAACAATTCTATCTTTTTAATGGTTTTATAAATAAAATAAATACTAGACAAAGTTAATTTGGTAAAATAAGCTAGGTCTGCCTTAAAGGCCTTCTTAGTTGGCATGTCCTGATTTATAATTTTATATCACTTTATTTATTGTTGATGCACCACTTTTCATCGAACGAGTGTTTGCGTATGTGTTATGAATATTTTTTTGTTGACTTAGATTTTTCTATAACTTTTTTTCAATGTTTTTTACTTGCGAATGTACATGTTTTTGATTGCTATCGAGAGATGTAAGGGAGCAAAAAAGGAGAAATAATGTTTTGTGGAAATATTTAAAATGCAGTTATGTCGAGTCACAAGTGAGTAAAAATATTAATGAGGAGTAAAATTTATTTCAGAATAGCTTAAAATAATTCTATTAAATTGTACTTAGATAATTATGTATATAGATCTTATAACGATAAATTAAATTGAAGCATAATGAGCATTCTGGTATGTGATAGAAATTGATTTCGAAATCGAAACGATCTTAATCCGAAAATGGTACTGATCTTATTACTATTTTCGTATTTTAAATATCTTCAATATACATTTAAAGATAATTATGTCTATAATTCTTCATATTGTTGTTACGCTAGACAACATTTATTTAATATGTAAAAATACTATGTTTTGCTTACATCCATGTTAAGTTGCTTTTTTTTGAAAAATAAATTTTAAAAAAATTTGTTTTCTTGAAATTTAATTTCTCGTTTATGTTGCCTCTTAAAAATCAGCCTTTTATTTAACATGAAACATCCTGTTACTTCATGGAAAATCTATAAATGAATAAGCTGAACTTGGTTCTGAGCTCGTATTCAGACACAAATATACAGGTTTTTGAACAAGGTAAAAAACATTTGAGGAAAAGTAATATTACAAACGGAATTTCCAAAGATAATATCTCAGTAGCTTTCTTATGCTTTTTGATAAATTTAATATGCCAATTTACGTTTGCTTCCAAAAATGGACTTTGTTGACGATGTTGCTTTTCTTAGTATTTACGAAAGCAGCCAAGTATTTTATTTGCAGAGAAGTTTAAAGAAATTGACAAGATAAGCTAATGAACGGAAAATAATTTGCACAATATTCACAATGCGTAAAGAACATGCCCTCCTGCGAAAAAATGGGAATAATGCCTCAACACGTCGAATATCTTGGTGTACACTTTTGTAGCTGCCGTACTTGGAAAGTGACATAGAGCTCAAGTTGAATTGTAAGTAAATTGTAAGCTGTACAAATAACTTGATTTTCTCTCAGATATACTCATTAAACAATTACGATCACTACTTTGTATTCAAAGAAAAAACTCTATAAGTTACTTTTTATCTATTAGTTATATCCGATTTAGAGAGATGCAAAATACTCCTGATAATACGTCAATTTTAAGAAACGCCTTTTCGCCAACAGTGAAATTTACGTCGGTTATAAACATTGTAAGAACATTCACGGAATTATAAAATTGTATAGTTGAAAAGCCACTTAATTATACTTTTTTAACAACTTATTCCCTTAACTAATAATAAATTAGAATTTTGTTTTTAACTATTTTTCTGTCAACTAAAGCTATTATTTTTGCCATAATATGTTTTGTCTGCCTCTTTCTTTTATTTGAAAATATTTAGTAGAGCGTGAAAATAATGAAAATCATTTTTCTTTTGTTCTCTTAAAACGCAACTAGAAAACAGTAGAAGTTGTCATAAATGTAACTTTTAATTTGTTAAGGAATTGTACTCGAATATAACTAAATTGTTAATGCTTGAAGTAGAAAACACTCAAATGATTTAATGTAATATTAGGGTTTCTGCTGAAACATTACTGATAATATGTAAGTAATTAATATAAAATATTTGAATAATGTAAAATGGTTTTAGAATGACCTTCTCAAACAAAAAAAGAAAAAAAAACGAATAAAAAATAAATCGAATTAATTATAAAATTTAAAAGGTATGCGTTAGAGAATGTTAGTAAATCAAAGGAAATTTGCATTAGCTTCCATTATCTTTAAAGTACACTTTAGGCAATTATAGCCTTAGTTCCGTGAGATCGTTTTTTAGAACCCATCTTATACTTGCCTAATATTTACACGTCATCCAAGGCTCAGTAGTACCCTATATTTGCAAATCGAAAACTAGAAATTCGCTTAAATTTATTAAAAGTAACAGGAGAATTTTATCATGAGAAGACGCGGCATCATTTTTCTCTCATTTAAACACTAAAAAGATGAATTCTTAATTATATAAGCAACTATGATAAACATTTTTCTCCAGGACTGTACTTAATTTAGTTTTATAAAAGATTAAAGATGTTAAACCTCAGAAAAATAAAATGATTATTTAAACCAAAGTACTCGGAATTTTTAAAAATGACATAGATTATTAAACTTCTTTTTCCTTTCAAATTAAAACGTATATAATTAAATTTTTTACAAGGTTAAATTGCGTAAACACGCTCAGACTGCTTAAGGAAAGCAAGATATATTCTAACTGGGCATTTAAAAATTTAATAGAGATTAAACTGTGTAATTTAAAAGAAAAATTTATGCGTCAACTTCAAAGTTATGGGATGCTACACAAATACCTCACCCAAAATAGATTAAACTAATATTTACTTAAGTTTGGCATATGTAGCCTACCATGTGCTAGGCTTTCTGAACCAAGTTGTGTAAAATTTTTTTCTAGGGTTTCCGGTTTCTTTTATAATTAATAATTTGTTCAAGTCTACTTTGGAGGTCTTAAGCACATATCAGCTACGTCAATGCTGTGAATTAGTTCCAAACACAACAGACACATTTTATTAAATTGTAGGAAGAGTATAGAAGATTTAACAAATAGCTGCTCGTATCGTGCCCAGTGTATCATGCGTCAAAATTTCATTGCATTCCGCACTTGCGTTTTATACCTAAATTGTTTCTTTTTTTGTTTTTTTTCCTTTTCTCTCCTTTATATCCGAGTTTTAAAATCAGACTAACATGTTTCACGTTCTTGACAAAGGTCTGTAATGTCTTTATAACGAAAGAGGAAAGGCAAATTGCCGATTGTAACATTAGTATATGGAGTATTCGGCATGAACTTGGGGATATCAGTATTTTTCTTCAAAAAAAGGGGACTAGTTGTCCACGAAAAGTTCGGCATTTTCGTTGGCCTTTAAATTTTGGTGGAAGGAATAATGACCAAAGAAATATACCTAAACTGTCTTAAGGAGAGTTTAGCAGTTGAGATGGTCAGTTGAACCTTCGTAACTATTTTTGAGAAGAGCATAAAAAAACATAGTTGTGATATGGTCAGAATAACAATATTGTTTTCTCTGTAACAATGTATAGCTGTGGCAAACGAATAACTGCAATTCTAAACATATATATAGGAAATATCAACACTATAAATATAAATAATAAATAGCTAATTTTGGTGCATTTTTGGTTTTAAAAATATTTTGCAACAAATAATTTATAAATAAAACAATAAAAAAGTTTTTTATTACAGGAAAAGCATACATTACGGGACCACATATTAATTTAAATTTATTACTTGCCATTTTCAACCAGGTTATTATATCTCTATTTCACCATTTAATGTTTATATTTGAACATAATTTTATTGTAGTAATTAAAGTGTTTAAACATAATTATGGTTTTCATCCTATTTTTTATTATTTTAGACAACAATATGGTTCCAAGACCAACTTTATTATTATTAAATGTAACAATTATGTGTTTTGTAGACAACCATATGGTTACTTTAAGCTTGTTTGGTCTTGTGTGCATCAAAATTAGTTCAAAATTGACATAAAAACGAAAATAAATTACAACAAAAAGGCGTTCAGCCAAAGGCTCAAATCTCAATCCAATCGAAAAATTTATAAACGATTGTGAAAATGTCGCTTGAAAGATATGAAATATACTAAAATGTTTTCTGGGACTTTTGGAGGAGAGTAGAAATCATTTAATCTGGCACCTATCAAGACATGTCAATAGCTATTTTAAATAATGCTTAACAGTGTTGAGAGAGATTAAAAGATGGTGGCTTTCATAATCGCGAAATTCTTACAAGCCATAGATTTCTAAATTGAACAGTCCAGAATCTAAAATTAAGAACACAATTTAGTCTAAAGTGCTTGTTTCTCCGTTTTTATTACCAAACTATGGTGTGAGGTGTTTTATATAGCACTTACACAGTTAACAAAACCAATAAAAAATGTTTAATGAATATTTCTATTGTTGTTAATATGTTAAATTTTGCTATATCTGTCTTGTAAAAAATAAATGTATATTAATTTCTGTTACTTTACTTTTACTGCCCATTAAACCTAATTTAAAACTACAATTAAATTTACGCTAATTAGTTAAAAAAAAAAAATTAACGAGAACAAGTTTTATTTTTGAAGCTAAAGAAGACAAGGGTTATAATTAAATTTAATATCTGAAGCAACTTTCAACTAAAATAAAGGTTGACAAAAACTTTCTGTCCTATAAAATTCTCTTCTAGATAATACAAACATAAATTAATATTAAAAGCTCAAATATGCATAAATAATTATCTAACGCTTACACTACTGCTATTTAAAATTACTAAAATGAGAGCTTATTGGCGTCAGCAAAATTCTCAATATATAAAACATTGCAAAAGCAATAAAACAGGAATTTATTTTGTATTCCTTTTTTGCTACTTATTGTTAAAGGGGTCTTATATACTTGCAATGATCTTTGATTTTAAGAAAATTTCCATTTAGGAACATTTGTTTAATAGTTGCATATGGTCATTAAACAACAAATATTATTAAAAATAAATTAATAACAATAAAAGTAACATACAACTTTATGGAATAAGTTTTATTAAATTAGAAGTTCTTATTAAATTAAATCCAATTTCGTTTAAAATACATATAAATTTTTTATTCATTGATGTTTTTTAATTTTATCTTTCCAGCTTAATTGGAGTAATTGATGGCCAAAAGCAAAATTAACAAAAAAGAAAGTTTTTGCGAAGCCAAAAACATAAAGCGACTGTAAAGAACTTCTACAAGTTGAAAAAATAAAAATAAAATAAAGCGAAATAAAATGGTTCACGCTTAACTAATCAAGCCATGGAAAGAGTTGCTGGGTAAAATAAAAACTAAAGAAGCAATCTCAATTTCTCGAAATGCATGTTTGTAAAAATATAAGTATTTAATGGAATAAACTTAAAAGCTTTTTGCTAAAAAGGCAAATTGAAAAAAAAAAAACATTTGAATACCATAGAAAGAAATATTAATTTCAATCAAAACTTTTGAGTATTTAAAAACGTAAAAACTAAGAAAAGCTAACTGTTGCTATTTGATCCTGTCTCGTCATCAACATTCCTAAATGATAAAGCAGTTTTGAAGCAGCTTATATTTTTGAGCTTCCACGTAAATTCAAAAAATCAAATTCATGGCATATAAAGCAAATTAACTCACTCACATTCAATATCAGTTTGCAACGATTTTAAATATTATCAAACTAAAAGCAAGTAATTTCAACAAATGTTTTTCGTGGGTTTTGGATGAGAAACGATAAATGAAAGAAGAGAAGATTATTGTTCCATAAAAGTTAATTTTCGTTTTGAATTGACTCAACCGTTTTTAATATTCAAATTCATATTTGGAAATTCCTATTAATTGGTAAGTAATATATTGTTAATGAAAGATTAACTTTAACATACTTTTTTTATTTATATATTTAATTTTTTTAATGCACTTAAGTGTAATTAATAAATGAAACTGACAGCGAGAAAAAATATATTTTAATTAAGTTTTTATTTGACCTTTTTAATTATTATATTTAATTTAATTATCAAGCAATAGCTCTTTTATTTTTTATATTAATTTTTGATATTTAGCTACTTCGTTGTATAGCATCATCAAGAAAATTAATCTTTATTTCAACAGCATAAAACAACAAGAAAAATGTAATAAAAATTTTGTCAAACTAACATATTTCAAAACACAAAAAAAAATATTTTTTGTTCCAAAAATTTTTTAAAAGAAAACAAAGTACAAAACTAAAGATAAAATACCGAATCAAGAACTATCAAATTTAGTCTATAAGATTCCAAGTAGCGAAAACGATAATGACATTTGTAATAAAGTGTGAATAGGAACAACGAAAAATAAACTAAAAACTAGAATAGCCGGTCATAAATCTTATCAAAGGTATTAAAATATAAATTTACAAAAAACTGCATTATCATTTCGTTTTGGCAGATCAAATCACTATCCCAATTTGTAAATGTTTCAGTAAAAACACAGAAAACAATTATAAACGACGTTATATTTTAGAAATGTTACTAATTATTAATACACCGACAGCACAGAGAATTAATTTTAGGGCAGACGCATATAATGTAGCTCAGATTTATAGACATTTAGTAAAAAAGAAATAATTTTGAACTTTGTATTTCTTTTAAAAATTTTTTGTATAACAAAATAATTTTTTTATTTTTTTTTTTGTTTTTTGAAATATGTTTATTTGAAGAAAAAAAAAATATTAAATTTTTTGTTGCTGTCTTATGTTGTTTAAATAAATATGTGTTTTCCTAATGATGCTACACACAATAAAAGACCTATTGCTTGATAATTAAATTAAATATAAAAAATTATATCTTTAAACTGAATTTATAGCACGTCAACATTAACATCTGTTCAGCTCTAAATATCAACATCATAGAAACGCCCTGAAATTAAAACCGGATATGTAAAGACGTTAAACATAATATCTCTATCATTTTTTTTTTGTTTTTTTTTTTTTTTTAATTGTCTTTACTGTTGTCGCATTGTTGAAAAAAAGTCTTGCAATGTCTTTTTAATACGTAAACTCTTTTTTACATAAACATTTTACGAGAAATTAAAAATTAACCAAAGATTATTAACATGTATCATAGTTGACAATTTAGCTATTTTTTTTAATCTTTTTTACTTTTAAAGTATCTAAAAAGCTTGTTATGAAAAATACTGACTAAAAAATTGTTATTGAAAAAGATAAATTAAAATAGAAGAAACTATCAAAATTTATTCAAAGAAGAATTAATATGAAGGTAATTAATTTTGACTCGATTACTAGTTATTACATTATTCACTTATGTTTTATTTACTTTTGAATTACTTTCACATATTGCTAAAAAGGAAGAAATTGATTCTAACAGTAAAGGCATAAAAGAAATAATTCTTTACTAATATAATAGCATAAAATTAATCAAATGGGTTCTTATTGATAATACTGTTGAGTTTTGAACAGAAGTTTCTGAAAATATAAAATGATATAAGGAAGGAGAATTTACAAATTGAACTTTTATCTTTACCATGGTCGAAAGCAGACGACGAAATGCTTTTCAGTCAAATAAATTTAATTAAGGGCAAGCTTAAAAATCGTATACACAATGGTCAATGCAATATTACAAGTTCGGTATGTTTATATTGTTTTGCATTACGTATTTTAAAACTTTTATATTATATTAGTAATGGATTAAAGGCTTTCATAATTATAAACCAGACAAATGCTTCATATGATGAGGTTGAGCTAAATGAAGAAGACTGTGTTGCCATAACTCTTACGTAAATTGTTCAAGTTGATTTACCCTCAGCTTATGAAGATGGAGTCAAATGTTGAAAGGTTTACCTTCATTTTTGCTTCTAATACTTATTTTTTTAATGATGCTGATGTTTTATAAATAAGATTAAATAACTTGAAATTTAAGGCTTAGAAGTTGAAAAATTTCACTTAAATTCTGCTATCGTCGCTATTTTTATGATAACTAAATAAAAGGGTAAAATAATGTGTACGTGTATGACTTCAGCGACAAATGGATATCACTTACAAGATGTAAGGTGTACAAATATTGTTTTTATATTGAATGAAAATGATAAATATTATAAATTATTACCAGATGTGCTATAACGGAGAGAATATCTTTAAAAGCAAGTAGTTATAAAAGCGAAAATTTATAAACCAATATCAAAAAATTTTCATTAAAATGCAAGGAAGCAGCAAAATTAAATCTACTGACAAATGTTTTCTTTAACTATAAAATGATTTTTGTAGTTCTCATTTCTTTGGCAAATTAGTTGAAGCAAATATTTGCAAATCGCATAGCAATAGATAAATTTAAAATTTATAGCTAAATGTTTTTGTTTTAGCTGATATTTTTATGTCTAAACGTTTAATTCCGTACTTCTCCCTATTTTTTTCATTCAAATAACATACAAATGTCTTAAGGTCTAATCTTTGGAATTTCATTTTTAACTTCAAATATAATCAAGTGCATAAATAATTATTTAAAATAATAAGATTCACCATGTGGTTGACAGTAATTTTATTCAACACATTCCGCAACATATATTATTTCAAATTATATACATGCATTATTTTAACATATATTAATAACTTTCCAAAAGTCACTTATTTGTTGCTGGAAATTTTCACCCTAAAGTAATAAATTTTATATTTATTTAGTACATGTTGCCCATAAGTTTATAGGGGAAGATTAAATATATTTAATTTACAAAAAAATTGCTATATGATACATTATATCTTATAGATCAGATGAAAATGGTAAACAAGTGTTTTTAATTGCCTTTGTAATTTCTACAATATTCAGTTGCACTTTCATAACATTTATATTTGTTGTATCGATTAACAAAAAACAAGTTGATTTAACGAAATTACAAGGGAATGATATACCCTTTTACCACTTTTTGTAGTGAAGGGTATAATAAAATAAATAAAAACTGACATGTTTTGTAGTTGCAAACAAGGAGGACCCTCCAACGTTTAAGAATTTGAAAAATTTTAAAACGTACAAATTTATTTACTGTAATGAAAAAAGTAGAAAATATGCACTTATCTTTGCACAAGAAATAAAATTTCTTATATTTCAACTTTACAAAAGTTTATAATTTATTATCATTAATTTTTTATAAAACAATTGTTTGTATTGCTTGTAAGCATAATCTTAATAAATGACCAAAACTTAACAGGAAAAAATCAATACGACTTCTGCTTAGCTACATTTTTTATGTTTCTTTCTTGTTTTATCAACCATTAAATGATAACTCATGTATTTATTCAAACCAAAACCATATGAGTTGTATGTAGTACTCGTAATACTTCTTACCACACAGTGATTTATTTTCAAATGAATTATATTGTCTTAAAACTGAAGTTCTTGCAATATAGCTTTCTTAATAAAATTCAATGTTATTTGAATTTGTTTTATGTTCTTGCTCATGGAAAGACATGAAATATGTATATGACCAAAGGAAATATAGAAAAAAAATTTTTTTTTCTTTTTATAAATTACTTCTTCATTATTTTTATCTTTGAATGGCACAGATGACTTATGTTCGTTCGAGTTCTAAACGATTTACAATAATAGAGAGCTAGCATTGACTGCGTAAAATAATTTACAATCTACAGATATTTGTTACTTCTCAATCCATTTTTTTGCTGGAATTAATTGCATGCTGCCTGTATTTAATATTTTTTCTATATTTAAACGAAATACTGGTAAAGAAAAATTGTTTTAATTATGTTTTATATGATTTAAGATTTTAGTTTGTACGGTACATTATTATATCCAAAATAAATGTACACTGAAAAGTTAAAATCTAGTTTCAATTATTAAAAATAATGAATTTAATTAGCGTTCAGTTCAGTTAGTTAATTAAAAAGAGATAAATGTTTGTTAAAAAATTGAATTGAAAAATAAAAACTTTAATTGAGAACTAAAAAATATATTAAAGCAATTAAAAAAATTAATTTAAAATACAATATAAGTTTTGTATTTTAATTAAAAATTTAAAGTAATTTATTTAAAAAATTAATTGAGTGATTTATTAAAATTTTTATTAATTTATTACTTGATTAGAGCAGTGAAAAGGATCCTTAACACACATTTATAAATTCATACATGTATATGGAAACAAGACATTATTATTTTTTTACTTATTTAAGTCTTTGCAATAACCTTAAGGTTTATTGATTCAATTTAAATTTTTATTTAGTTTTTTTTTTATATTTATTGTTTAAATTACAAGATGTCTGTAAGTTTTTCCTGTATAGTCGGACAACTATTGAAAATTTTGAATTACATGTGCTATACATGTTTATAAAATCAACAACTGCTTCAACTTTGACCATCTATTTTGATTATTTTTTCTAGTTGTAATAAATTCTTTTTGCAATAATATTCAACTTAGCATTTCTAACCACTAAAGATTTTTTATTTTAAGCATATTTCTATTTCAAGAATTCTTTTTCTTTTCAACAAAGAAATAAAAAGAGAATATTAAAAGAAAGAACAGTGTCCTCCTTCATTTAGTAGCATCATATGTTTGTGTTCCGCCCAATACTATTGCACTAATACAGAAATACAAATGATTGATGACATCGATAAGTTGTTATAAATTGCACAAGATTTTTTTCAACTTCATTTTATGGATTACAAGCATATGAGTAGTTGCATATTTGTACGCTTTCACCTTTGTACATACTTACTTAGGTGTGTAAGAGTGAGAGTGTGTTATTATATAGGTTAGTAGATTATTTGATTTACATTAAGTCGTTAGTATAGATGTTCATTGTGTAGAAGTCATTAGACAACCCACGTCTTTTTGCAAGATACTTTTATGGTATTTTCAGTTTATCAGCTGGGTTGGAATTTTTTTCTCATATTTGAAAATTTAATTAACAAGATCACTTTACCAAAAATCAAGCGACACGATAAGGTACTTGAGTAGCAAGTTGAAACTAATTGCGTTGGGTGTTTTTTGTAGCAATTTAAATATTAAGATTTTTTCAACGTACCGGAGCATAGAGTACCACTAATTCATCCGCTTTCATTTATTAATGCTGCTAAAATACTATTATATAACCAGAGCGATGATAATAACTAGAACACATTAAGGTAGAGATTAATTCCATCTACGCATATCATTTGTTCTAAATCAAATGGTTGCAGTTGCATCAGTCTCATTGATAACATCTACAACTCAGAGGTTTGTATTTTGAAAGTATATATTTTCGTGTTACGCAACATGTTTATATATTAGGAAAAACAAAGATTAAAACGTTTCTGCTTCAAGTCGAGAAACAAAAAATATTGCATAAAAGAAACAATTAGAGTATTTTTAAATTATAAAAAAGTTAATTATTAATTGAGAGAGTAAAATAAGAATATCAGAAGTCACATTAATTAAAATATATTTACATTTACATGTTTTTTTTTTAATTCTAGGTGATGTTCATAGCGAAGCTTACAGGGTAGAGCTGGATTCTCAACAAAAAAAAATATATAATTTTTAGATTGACTTAAGTTTGCTTTTACACGTGATTAATATTATGTGGATAAGGAAAAGCAAGATTATAATAACAATAAATGCATTTTATTGAATATAACATTTTTTGTATTGAAATCAATAATTTATGTATTGTTGTCTATTGATATCCCCTAAAATAAGCAAATTATTTATTCAAATCTGTACAATTTATTCAAATTTCTAATTTATACAAATGGATAGATCTTTCTCTAAATATTAATTAATAAAATCTTTTTATTCGGCTTAAAAAAGTTTAAGAAATTTAAAAAATCAAATCTATGGATATAATAAAACAGGACTGGGGTCATTTCTGTACATGAGAAATATTTGTTGAAAATTTTGGTGTTGGTGTAGATAGTAATCAAAATGGAATACAAAACAACTAAAATTGAAATTTTTGTCTGTGTATTTGCATCATATAAAAACTTCTGGATTGATTTGAAAAAAATTTTTTTTTGATAGATGTCCCTAAGAACCTTTTGGTTCAAATATAAAATACTTTTGTTTTGTAAAAAAAAATTATTTGAAATAATTTTTTTGATAAAAATGATTTTTTTGATAATTGATAATGTGCTATCACAGCAGTTGATACTTCTTAAATTAGTAAAGTATTCATAACGGTAAAATAATATTGTGATCAGGGTTGCCGCGGCCTTTTAATTTTTGTAACCAAATTTGAGTAAAAAAGCAACCAAATTGGAAAAAATATAACCAAAACTCTTAAAACAAAATTTTTTGGTCAAGCAGACATGACAGGAGAAAGTACTGCAAAAAGGGTATCATTTTGCGCTTAATCAATGAACAATGCTTTTACTTATTTATACATCTATTAAAAATGTTGTTAAAAGGATTTTAGATCTATTATTAGAATTCCAATAAAAGAAATATTTTTTTTTTTGGGGAAGAAGTAACCAAAATGAGACCATGTAACCAATTTTGGTTAGAAATAACCATAACAACAACACTAATTGTCATCGATCTTATTTTCTTATATTTCCATTACATTGTTATTATTATGGCATAGTCAACCTTTTTTTCTGACTTAAAAAATAAAAGTAAAATTTTAACTTTTATTTTTGACCGAAAAAAAAAGTCAAAAAATAACTATTATATTTAGACTTTTATGAAAAAAGTCGTAACTGTTACGGTCCCTGTTTTTTACTACGAGGGCTGCTATATATATTTCTGGCCTGGCAGCACTAAGTGCATTTAAGTGCAATCTGACATTTCCGTTGGAAAGTTTGTCATTTTTAGGCATAATCGTACTCAAAACGTTTTGACGTACGACCATTATTTGTGTTGTTTACAGTGACTTGAAAAACTTAATATAGAAAAAATGGAATTAACTAGTGAACAGTTTCGTGCCATCATTTTTCACAACTTTCGACATGAATTATCACGACAAGAGTGCATTGATGAACTTAAATATTTGTATGGCGATGAAGCACCATTCTATAGCACTGTGAAAAATTGGTATAATGAATTTAATCGTGGCCGATGCTCGCTCAAAGACGAATTCCGTGAAGGTCGTCCAAAAACGGCTGTTGTGCCAGAGAACATTGATGCCGTGCGTGAACTCAGAATGTAAGATCGACATGCGACATACCGAGAGATAGAGACATCCTTGGACATTTCTTCCACCAGCATACATTCGATATTGCATGAACACCTGGCCGTAAAAAAGGTTTGTTCTCGTTGGATCTCGCACAATTTTAAAGTCGCTCAAAAAAGGCTCGTGTCGATTGGTGCAAAGAAATGTTGCAAAAATACGATTGCGGTGCTTCAAAAGACGTTTATAAGATCGTCACAGGTGACGAATCATGGATCTATGCGTATGAGCCCGAAACGAAACAACAATCGACCATGTTGGGGTCTTCAAAGACGAGCAAAATCCAACAAAAGTTGTTCGTGGAAGAAGCACTTCGAAGCAAATGGTTGCCTGTTTCTTCGGCAAAACTGGTCATGTGGCGACTGTTCCGCTTGAGCAACGTAGGACGGTCACTTCTGAGTGGTACACTACAATTTGTTTGCCTGAAGTCATCGGAGAAATTCTAAAAACCAACAAGAGAAGAGGAATCATTGTTCACCATGACAATGCGAGCTCTCACACATCGGCTCAAACCAGAGCGTTTTTGACCGGCCAAAACGTCGAATTAATGGGTCATCCGCCGTACAGCCCTGACTTGGCACCTAATGGCTTCTTCTTGTTTCCGCACATCAAGAAAAAAATGCGTTGTCAATGATTTTCGTCGCCAGAAGAAGCTGTTGAAGTGTTCACAAACCATGTTTAAGGGGTGTCTCAATCGGAGTGGAAAAAGTGCTTCGACAACTGGCTTGAGCGCGTGCAAAATTGTACAAATCATGCTGGAGAATACTTTGAAAAACTATAAAACCATTTTTGATTATAAATATTAGCATTTTCACTATTAGGCCAGAAATATATAGAGCAGCCCTCGTACAACTAAACAATAAAAGTTATTAATATCTTTGAAATCATTTCACTACTGTGCCACCGTATACGACAAACAGATTCAAAAGTTCGCTATTCACTGCAAAATATTACGCGAAATAAATTATCACAGCTAATTTCTACTAAATTTCTGTTGAATATTGTACAATATTTATTTAGATTTAACACAGTTTCGAGTTACATCAATCAATAACTTACATATATAGACAACCCTTCTTATTCCAAATCATAAACCATCTTCATTCATGTTTGTATTTTAGTAATAGATGTTTTGAAGAAATAGTAGTCTACCTATGAAATTTATTCAACATCAGCAATGCGCAGGACTTCGACCGCGTGTCTTTTATTTATTTTATTTTTAATTCAAATATGCAAAAATGTTTTTTTTTTTAAATTCTTTTGTAGAGATCTGTAAACATTGTTAAAAATGTTCCACCTATAAAATTGGGTGACTTCACTTTTGTATCTCTAGTTTCTAGACAAAATGACATATTTTTACCAAACAAAAAGGATTATATACTTGAAGACATCTCCACACAAAATTTTATTCAAATGCATCAAACAGTTTTTTCGTGATGCGAAGAAAGATAGACAGACAAAAGTTCAAAAAATAGGTGTTTTGCATTTCATTTTATTACTATCTACACCAACACCAAAATTTAAAAAAAATATTTCATGTACTAAAATGACCCCTTTACTGTTTTCTTATATGTCTAGATTAGCCAAGTACATTTAACAGGTGAAGATAATTCCACAGGCCCTTAGATTACTGTTTATTTCACCAATGACAACACTGTTATGCAAAGTTAAGACATTTTTTTTTTGTTGTCTCCACTCATTTTTATATCCTTTACTACAGGTACAGTATCCATTTACGACTCCATAAAGTAGCGTTCTTATGCATAGCGAAGTCGATTGAGCGATGACCGTCTGTCCGTCCGATGCCAGGGCACTAAATAAGCTAAAGTTTGCTATTGAAAATCATCAACACCGATCCATGTACTTCAAGTGAGCGGGCAAAAGACCACGCCTCCTCACAATATTTTATTTAAATCCATCCAGCAGTTTTTACGTAATGCGAAGACAGACGGACTAAAAAAATTCCAAAAATAAGTGTTTTGTTTTTGTTATCGATTACTACCAAAACCTACAACAAAATTTTTTTTAATATGTTATGTACAGAAATTATCCTTATTACATGTATGTATATGCAACCAATATCCGAACCTACTTAAAATTAAGTGTTTGAATTGTTGTGTAAAAAATAAAAATATTTAGAAATATTTTTGAAAAAGTAAAATAAAAGGAAGAATTATTAATTGTACTAAGAGAATAATGTTATAATTAAAATGGTGCACTGTGATACTTTCGAAAGTTGTATCACAAAGTTCAGGCTTACAATACAAAACTACATTAAACTCTGAGAAAAAGTACACTTTGAATATTTAAAAAAATCCTCAATTAAACACTTACTTTATGGTTGACATTTACTACTCGTATACATTGAAGTTTTTAACTCAATAGATAACCTAGTTATTACATATAAAATGTTGTTGTGTTTTTTAATGTAAAACATTATGACAGTCTTATAAATTGTTATAATTACAACGGTAAAATTTTTTTCTATGCAAAATCACCAATACATTTTCATTCAAAGCACACTCTTACTTAGCTTCTCTTTTCTAAGCCATATCTGATTTAAATTTTTATCATTGTTGTATTTTTGCAACACTAAAAAGGGTATAGTTTTCTAAAATTATCTTTTGAAATTGCATTCATATTCCTACAATGTAAATTTGTTCCTACAATTCCTGCCTAGATTGTTTACTTAAAAGAAGAATCCCTTTTCCATTCGTTTTTTTTTTTTCGTTTTTAACTATCTAGCTTAAAAATTACACAACAAAAGTAACAAAGTGTAGATGAGAACTATGTGTTAAATATGTAAATAGTAATAAAATATATTAAAATATAATTATTGCGGTAAAAATATATTATTAAATACTTTTACGATCCATTAACCTTCTATTATTCCTATCTTAACATTTGTGTAACTTCTGTATTTTTCCCCAGTGGAAGAGAGATTTGTTGGCACTGAATTGTTTAATCAATGAATTTTACATTTCACTTCAATATTGTGTTTTTACTACAATTTCGTTGAGCTGTTTGTATGTGGCCTATATTTATAACGCAACTACATTCCCTTCGGTGAGTTTAACTCAACTCGACCGTATTTTACTTGTTTTAAAATAATACATACATGTGCAGAAAACATTGATAATTTAAGCGTCAAATAACGGTATCTGATTAACTACTTACACTTGCTACGTTAAAGCAGGTTTTTTTGTTGGATTTTTGCAACAAACCATAAACGTGAATATGAAAATACTTAACCAGAGAAACATGCTGCGAAGTAATTGCCTTTCATACATGTCAATGAAACATTTTATTTAAAGGCACGGGTATGACAGAAAGACTCTGGCAGTCCACTGTATTTATGATATTTTTCGAAAACAGAAATACGACAGTTGTTGATTTTTTATATTTCCTTGCGGATATAAAATTTACTTTCATGTACGTGAACATTAATGTATTAACTTTTGTTTTGTTTTTTGCAACCTTTTTATTTTATAAATTTTCGTATAATTTTAAAATTGTAGCAGGAACGGTGAGAAAACTTTTTTTGTAAAATTACATTTAGGGTCGTAGGAACGATCTAATAATTACTAAATTATGGAAAAAATTTTAGTATTTAAAGAAATAAAAGTTCCTACTGATTATAGAAGATGAGATATCACATTTATTATATTATAAATCATCATTTCTAATGAAACGTCTCAGAAAAGATTGAATAAACATTTGTAAAAAAAAATTGCTAGTAAAATATTTGACATATCTGAAAGCACAACTAAGAAAACAGTTTAAAAAAGTAGCTAATTGAAAAAAAAATTAAAAAATACACAAGGCATAGCGCATAAATTTGAGAGGTAACAAGTATGAATGATGATAAATAAAAATTGCATTTGTGGCGATACCGGTGGTTGATACAAAGGCAAAAACAAATCAACAAAATGATTTATAGAGAGAACAACAAAGAAATGCTTAGGTTGTGTGTGAGATTTGTCTAACCAAATTAATATTGATAAGTAGGTTAAATAGATGATGTTTACAATGTACAGATCCGAAGAATGCTGATAAAGGATGTAGCAGTACAGAAAATTCAGCATTTTGTTCTGCTAATGTCTAATTTTTCTTGGTTTTCTTTGGAAATATTTTTTTTTTTTTTTGAGAAATTTAAATTAAAAACTAACTTACCTAAGCCGAAAAAAGTATTTTTTAATTCATTTAAAATGCAGCAACTTTAAAAATAAAATAAAAATTAATAATTAAACTAAATGTGTGAGCTGCCTACACTCTTGTGATTTGCTCGTGGACCATTTCTCTTCACACGTCGAGCTAATGTCTATAAGCTTAAACGTCAACATGATCTGCAAAGCTCAATTGCCCTTTTTCTTACTCATTTCTGCACGCAAAACAATTCAAATTAGAACAAATATGAGTGTTATATTCGGCTATGACCTGTACCCTTCAATAGATACATATGTAAATATAGTTTGTTTAACTCTCTAACCCCATTTTTTTATTGGAATCACTTAACTACACTAGATTTGTTTCAAAAATTGCCTACGTGGATGCCAATATTTTAGGATTTCTTAAAATATATATTGGCAGGAATAAAAAACACGGTAAATTTACTCGAGAAGCCATTTGCCAAGAAATTATAACAATTTAAGGATGACCTTTTGAACAGATTTAATTATAAGCTGCGTTTTAAACTTTTCTATAAATATAAGCCAAAATTGGGTTTTTAGTTCACTATAAAAAATACTTTTTTAATTTAGTACCAAAAGCTCTACTGGTCACCGATTAAGTATTAATTGGTTTCAGACTTCCACTACTTGCTGTAAAGCCTTCTCACTTTTCTCTAAGACTTGAAGTAAATATTATTTTCTTTTCCTTAACTCACATTAATTTTATTTTAATTGCCTACTTATCCTCTCGTATTCGACGTTTTATCGTAAACTAAATTGTTCGGGCAATAACTTTATTAGGCACAAGAAAATTAAACTTGTCAACTTCATAAGTTTTTGCGCGCAAGGAAGCTCTAACACTTAATACTTAATACGACAGTACAAACAATCTAAAGCAAAAATCATAAAATAAAAAGCCATTTACTACATCTCTTTTATATAAAAGATACGTGACTTTTCTCCATTTTAACTATTTTTTTACATTTAAATTTATTCTCTTTATAACAAATTTCTTGTGAAAAATACTTTCTCTTCATCATATTAAATTGAAAATTTGATTTAAAAATAATATCAAAATTATATATATAAAGAAAAGAAATTTTAAAACTTTTTAAACCTTTTTACCACAATGATTATCGTTGTTACGAGAGTTAAGTTTGATTGTTCATGGATACGCCATTAACTTCATGAACAAGTTCAAGTTAATTATTTCACACTTTCATATGCACTTTGTGAAATTTAAATTACAAGTATTAAATTATTGATAAAATTAATTATTTTTAAATTTATATAACAATAATAATTAGTAGTACTACCAAAACGCATTTTAAAACTTTCTCCCAATAACGGTTCTTCAAGATTTCATATAGCCGTGATCGTCTAGTGGTTAGGACCCTACGTTGTGACCGTAGTAACCCAGGTTCGAATCCTGGTCACGGCAATGATATCGATGAAACTTTTTTACGGGTGAAATTTGTATTTTTAAAATTCAATAAAAATATAATGTTTATTCAGGCTCTAGGCTTCCTTTAAGCAACTGCTAAAAATAATGAGTGTTACGATGTATGTACCAATTAAGGTAAATTAGAGTACAAGATTTTTTTCTAATTCAGTTTTTAAGATCCATAGTGACTTGATCTTAGGAAGTTTTACTACTTAATAGGTTTTTTGTGTACAACGCCGTTCAGATTTAAAGACGCTTTTTCGGTAAAGATTATTGTCATTAACTTCACTCGTTTTACTTTAATGAAAGTGTGCTTTTCTTTTGTATAGTGTCCTATGTGTAATAATCGTAACAATCCACAGTGTTTTGAAAACGATATTTCAAAATAAATTGTTTTCAAACTACTGTGCAATCGTTAGTGGCAGTTGTTTAACATCAGAGTTTCTACTTGAGAGCAAAACTATCACAATATTTTAAAGCTAAATTTTGTTGCACCAACCTTTAACCTGAGAAACCTTTCTTTTAATATTTAAGTGAAATAAAAAGAAAATGTAAGGTTTTTAACCCATTATTTAAGTTCATATTCGTTTATTTATTGCAAAGTCAGGTGACAGTTTGTTAACTATTTTTCAAAATTTATTATAAAATTTTTGTTTTTGTTTGCATGCATTTTAGCCAACAACAGCATTAAAATATTAATCTTTTAGGCGGCCAGCTTTCTTCTATATAAAAGAAATAAAAAAATCTAAAATGCTAAAAACAAAACCAACAACAACTATAGATTTTTAGATATTGCTTCAATTTTATTATTTTGCTTAATTAAATTTGTGTGTTTTTGGTCTGCTTAACTCTTTCTCTTAGCAGCTTTAACGATTATAGTTACAAGTTCAGGTACGGTACAATTCTACTACTGATTTTTCCTTTTAAAATTGAGTACTTTAACCAAAAAAGCCGTGATCGTCTAGTGGTTAGGACCCTACGTTGTGGCCATAGTAACCCAAGTTCGAATCCTGGTCACGGCAATGTTTCAGAAGTAACATTGTCACGGAAGAGTTGTTTTTTTCGTTTTAGGTTCATGCTTTTTTTATAATTATACACAATAGCAAAATACCACACATAAATTATTTTAATAAATAAATTATGAAAATAATCCCTGGAAGAAATAACTGACAGAAACTAATACTAATACAATTTTTACACTAACACATTTGATACAATTTTGTATTGAACAGCGTAGCCGTTGTTGGGTTTTTGGTACTGAATTGGGATGAACTTTTTTTAAAAGACTAAATCTTATTTTTCGCTTGTGTTAATAGATGATAGTGCAACAAACTTAAAAATACAGCTAACAATGTGTTTTGTAATTAAAATTGTGTCAAATATCAAACAATTTTTTTTTTTTAATTTGTTGTAAAAACTTAGCCGGTATTGAAGAATTTTGGTAGTTTTTAAAAAGAAAAAAAAGGGAAGAGAAATTTCTGATCAGTTTAGACGTTGTTTGCCCCAAACAAACAAATTATATGCTATAGGGAAATTGCTCATTTATCAAGTGATTATAAAAGTGATATGTTAATTTATTAAAAGCAAAAATTAAAAAAAAAAATAAATAAATAAAAAACAAATAGTTTAAAATAAATGTACAAGAACAATTTCAATGTGAAATTAGAAAGGTACGTTGTATTTGGGATTGCAAGCAGTTGTATTGTAGGGATTGCGCCAATGAACCTGACGCTGGAAACTCAAAACTTCACAGACATGATGCGGGTATTTAAAAAACCGCCACAGACTTCAAAAAGTTTGTTTCGAGTTGGAAGAACTAAATCTAAAATTGTAAGTGGTTTTTGAATGTGTAAAACTTTTCATAATTTTCTTAATTTTATGTATTTCTTTGGTTTTCAATCTAAAACGGTATTTGGTAGAAATACTCAATATGTGTGCCTCAATATCACCGTCGTCCAAAAGTGATGAGAAAAATAAAGGTTAAATAAAAGGTTTCAAACATAATATTGGCTTAAAATTTTTTCCATTTAAGGTATTCCTTCTCTTTCAAACTTCCGTCTGGAGTCAAAAGCAAATGTAAACCCGTCTGTCAGCTGACGGTAGACTTATGACTCAAAACTTGATAAAGTCGCCAGCATGCTCCCTATGCTGAACCTTCCTTAAATTATATATGCATATTGGATTTTAGTTTGCACATTTTTCGTGTCACAATGTGATTTTTTGAGTAAGATAAAATTTCTTAAGATTTGTTTCTGAATGAATTCTAGGATTATGTAGGTTAACTGGTAACCACAGAGACTCTAGTAATTAAATTTTTTATTTATTAAATTCGGTTATAGTTTTTTTAACGGTGCCGTTTTAATTAAACATGAACTTTAATAAACTTGGAGCCGTATACGCACGGAAAGTACTCTCACCTATTAAATATTTTATTTGACTTCATATTCTCATTTAACAAAATTTTTTATTCACTCAATTTTTTAATTAATTGAAAGATAAAATCCAAATTTTCTAATTAAATAATTAATTGAAACAATTACACATACGTATATTTAATTAAAACAGGAGAAATAATTTTCTGGTTAACTGAACTTCAATCTTTTGTTCCATTTACAATGCTTAAACTAACTATTTTGTAAAAAATAGGTATTTAAGCTCCTTCAAGATTTGGTGGTGTAAGACTTCCACCAGAATTCATACAACTGACAGCGACTCGCGCTCAGCTGAAGTCATTGTTCCCATATGTGTCCTTTTCCTTTTTTAGCGATTATATGTGCCTGTTTTGAATGCATTACATAAATCCTAGCATTTTAGATTCAGATCAGTCCATAATAAGGCAATAAAGTTTAAGGCTCTTATTAATGAGAATTTGTTGGAGAATCTTTTATTTTGATGATTTAAAATCTTAAAAGTCTAATGCTTGATTTTGTCAATCCCAAATATATTGCTTAATTGCTGTGACCGGCTACATTTTATTGTGGTATCACTTTAAAAGAATTTGCATCTGGCCTATATTTTCCTAAAAGGACCAATTAATAACACAAAGGGATTAACTAATGGACCTAAGTGGGCTGTAGCAACACGGCTGCCTGCCTAACTTAACCTAAGCATAGGTCGGGGCACATATAATCCATCATATGTTAAACTTTAAAGTATTCAACTGACAAGTCAGCTAAAATAAATGTTTACTTATGAGCGTTGTCACAATCAATACATGTTTGTCAACGCAAAGTGCAAAAGTTGATCAACTTTTGACGTATATGGAATACTTTGACAGCTATCAATTGCTTCTTCTTCTTTGTTACCTTTGTTCTCTTTTAACTTTTGCTGTGTTTCAATTGTACTCTGTAATTTTTATAAAATAATTTTGGTGGCAAAATATAAATTATAAATTGAATTAAATTTACAGGTTCAGTTGAATACATCAAAGTACAACGTATGACGGATTCTATGTGCCCCGACCCCATCTATATCAGTGATCGTCAACAAGCGCGCACGGGCACACGTATAAAATACAACCACAAAAAAAAAAAAACTTCCAACACACACACTAGCTCTCAACAAAAAAGTAATTTTCTAAAGAAATAAGAACATTTTGATTATTATAGAACAATTATAAAATATAAATTCACTACAGTTTACTGATGTTCTTGAACTCGAATCATTATAAAAAACATTCAGCTCTATAACTCAACAGTTTTATAAGATTTTTTTGTGCTTGTTAATGTCAAACAATAAAACAATGTATGCTTATAAATTGTTATAATTTTAACACCGAAAACTTTTTGGTATTAAATCACAAAGCACATTCCCTGATTGGCGACCTCTTTTCGGAAAAGTATGTTTTTTTTCTCTGCTATTTTATTATTTAAATTTGAGCCATACAGTCTTTTTTATTTTATTATACTGTTTCCATTATCTACGTAATTTAAGCCCTTAAGACTCATTTATTTTAAACTTAAACAATTTTAATCTTTATAATAGCTTAATTAATTTGTTTAAGAAGTTTTACATTTTATAATATAGACGTGATTATTATATTTATGAACTTCTTATTTAAACATTACATACATTAATTATATAAATGTTATAAATTTGTATTTGCGCCATTTTGACTAAACTTTTATTAATACTTAATACCTGCTATTAAATAGCAAAACATATCAATGATTACAACAACAACAAAGTGTTAATTATAAATTGTTTTAATTACAGGCAGCACAAATAAAAAATAAATGCTCCTTTAAAGAAAATAAATTGTATACTTGTAAGCTAATCTTAAAATTCAACCATCGTTTTTTCTCTCACAGTGTCCTGATTTTGTTTAAAATAATAATTGTTTAGTTTAAAAAGTCCTAAAAAATTTTAAGAACAAACTATTATAAAATTAATGCTATTGCATTAATTAAATTTGGAAAACATTTTATATCCTTTTCAAATACTTAAATAAAAAATATAAAATCGTACTCAATGCATGAGGTAAGATATCAAAATTATTTATTATATCATAAATTACGATTCGAAATGACACGTGTGAGAAAAGATGTAATAAACATTTAAAAAGAGTGGTAACTTATATGACTAATCTGACTGCACCTTCATAGTTTCGTACGGTTAGCATGCTGGTGGTATCACTGGACTTTATTTCTTAAAAAATTAAGCCGGAACTTGCTTACAGCGACTGCAGCCATCGAATAATTGAAATAGAAATTTTGCTATAAGTTAAATTCGTTAAATGGGGCTGTTAGGTCATGGGACTAAGAACCTCTCTAATATTTCCTGTAGGGCTATGTAAATCTACTACTTTATGCCGATAAAATAAAAACAATTCACGGCTTTGAGGATGTCCGTCGTCAAGAACAGGCACGATGGTCGTATTTACGGCATGCGTTGATCTTTTAATTAAAAATTTATCAATTTCAATATTTTTCTGGCTTAAAAATCAGCCTTTATATACTTCTTGCAAATATTTTACAAAGAAAAGTTTTGCTATTGCTTCTTTCGATCCTACAGCTTCAGTTTAGTTAACCCTATCATGCCCGAATTAAAATGGTCGGAGCAAAAAAACTTTTTAGGATGTGTTTGTGTTAAGTATGACTCAACAATTCGTTGATAAAAATTTCCGAGTGCTAGGTATCATAGTTCGGTAGTTACGGAATGTTGCCTATAGGCAACATTAGTCAATTATAGTGAGTTAAAAAACAAAACGCAAAACATAAAAGCATATAAATACAATTTTGCCTATAGACAACAATCGGCATAAAAGGGTTAAAGTTTTGCTCTCATGATACCAAGTTCAAAACTATAATTTTCTGAAATTCTCAATAATCTTCAACTGCAGCATCATAGTTTTGCTCGTAACGCTTTAAATATTCTTATGTTTTAGGCTGCTTTAAAAAAAATTATTTTATGTCGTTTATGTTAAATAAAATATGCGTATAGACGAACAACACAAATATGTGTGTATTTTAAGTATTTAATTTTCTAATTAAATTATTTTTTTAATCAATTCTGGTACATGCAACAATTAAACGCAACTAATTTGAAAACAAACAATTTGCTGCAAGTGTAACCAAATATAAATGAGTATGGAAGTACATGCGTTTGATACGTGTCCAATAGACAAAAAGCTGGTGTTATTTTGAAATAAATAGGATGTTCCAAATATAAGTGTATAATTTAATTATTTTTCTGATAGCACTGGAATCATGTTAGAAAGCAAGGATAATATTATGAGAAAGTGCCATAACGAAATACAATTTAAAAAACCTTAACGAGGTTTGGTTAATAAAGGTCAAAACTTATTTTCAATAATTAAATAAGAGTTTTAAAAATAACAAGGAAAAATTTATTATTTTTTTAAACAAATTTTAAGTTAAATATTGTAAGGTTTTCACCTTTGTAACGTATCGCTTCTTTTAGCTGCAAATAAAGGTACATAAATTTCAATTTATTGTGTTATTTGTCTCTTTTTCTTGTATTTCTTACTCTCTAGATCTGACTGGACTTGTACTTATGAACTCATGATCAAAGACACCACAACATACAATGACTTCAGCGAAATTTTAACTACTCGTAGTTTTGTTTAGCGAACGTGCCTCTAAAAAATATGCCGCAGACACGCCTGCCATACACGATTGTAAAGTCCGTAGATTGCTCGATTTAAGAGTCCCGGATTAGCTTATTTTTTCAGAAAAGAAAACATTTAACTAAATTTGATAACATTTGTTATTTTAAATGCCCTAGGGACAAAAATATGAACTCATCGTTAATTTATAACTACAAATTTACAAAAAAAGTAACAGTTTTATATTTGGATTTGCCGAATCTGTTATACCCTTCACCATATATGTATAACCACATGTACTCTACTGCAGATTTTCTGTTGAATAGTTTAAATAAAAACCGACATAAGAATATCTTTCTAACCATAAAACTGTTCTGTTCGAGTGGATTTTTTTCCAAAATTTGATAACATCCCTAATACTCCACCAATTAAAAATGGCTAATTATTTTGCTGCACACGCTTTTTTCTAATAAAGTTAACGTTAAATTTACCGCGTACAAGCAAAATTTTGTGCTGGTGTTGTATTTAATTAGCATTTAATATCTATATTATTTTGTTATTAAATTAATTGTGGCTTTTTGAAATTATAGCAACATGTACTGGTACAGTCATTATTACTTATTAAATAAATTATCAGCTTAAACAAAAGCAAAGATAATAGAAACATAGATATGTATATAAATTAATCTGTTAGTTAAATATTTGATTATTCGCTTAAAAGGTATTAAAACGTTTAAAATTTTTTATTAAAAAATATAAGTGATTTTTTTTACGTACATATTTTCTAATTATAAAAACATATAAACTTATATTGAAATTTGCAATTTTAAAATCATGATTTTTTTTGTCATTCCGTTTGTAATTTTTAGGATATCCATTTCCGAGGGAAATCCGTCTGTCTGTCGGTGTTAGTGTTGAAATCAACTTTGCCAAGGCACGAGATCATCTGTAAGTATGGGTAACATAGATATATATATATATATATATATATATTAAGGAATCAGAAGCCCTCGATGTTCTTGGCATGAAAATTCAATGCGATGTTCATTGGAGCAAGCATTTTTTCATCTCGCAAAAAAAAAATTCAAATGCCTTGGTTTTCTGAAACGGTGTAAGAAATACTTCACTCCATCTGATCTAATTGCTATCTATATCACATTTATTAGACCGAAAATTTAATACAACTCTAATGTATGGGCCGGTGATTCAAAGCCTATTTTGGAGTTATTCGAGCGCGTGCAGGAGAGAACGAAGAAGCTCATCGGTGACAATAGAGTATCCAGCTCTATTAACTCACTGGAGCATCGACGCAATGTGGGGTTTGTTTCACTATTTTATCGTTACTACAACGGAATGTGCTCTTATGAAATCAGGGAACTTGTTCCTGAAAACCGTAATTTCCTACGGGCAACGCGCTCTGTATCAAGAGCGCATTCCTTTGTGGTCGATTGGCCAGTGAATCGCACTACGCATTACAGAGAAAATTCGTTTTTTAGCCGAACAGTTTGTATGTGGAATAAACTCCCTGCAGAGGTCTTTCCTGCCACTTTAAATGGGCAACGATTCAAATCAAATGTCCACGAGCACTACTCCTTTTATCCCCCTTCCCACAACTTAATTTCCTAGTTCTGGCACAATGCATTGCATAGGTAAGGGTAATCCCCTGAGTGCTGGTCCTAATAAAAAAGAAGAAAAAAAAAGAGATTAGCTACGGAAAATCTAAGTACGTTAATCGATTAGACATAGTCTCGAAAGAGTTACAATTAAAAAATCAGCAATATCGGTCCATATCCCTCAATGCAGTGGGCTAAACACCACGACTGCCTCTTACTTTTCCATATTATTTGGAACAATAAAGTAACTCCAATTAAAAAAACAAATATAAATATGTAGCGATAGAGAATTCGAAAATAAAAAAATAACAAAACGTGAAAAAATTTGGCGCTCGCCCATATTTTCCGAGTTATGGGCCTCTAAAATTTTTTTTTAAAAAGTTGATTGTCAATATGGTCAACATATGTATCATTTCAAAGCTTTTGAGGAGATCTTTCAGGAATACAATTTTTTTTTTAATACTTAACCTATTAAGAGCCGATAACATTTTTATTAAAATTATATAAACTATTTTTTTTTATTCTCTGTCACCCCAATATTTGTGTTTTTGATTGGAGTTTCTTCTAAAAACAAGATTTACATACATGTTGAAGGGTATATAAAATTCGACAAAGCCGAATATAGCATTCTTACTTGTTTTGAAGTTGGTTAAAGATAATTTAAATTTGTTATAATTTAATTAATTTTTTTAACGGATTTCCCAATAGAGTGAAAAGGCTTGTTATTAATTAGGCTTTTGTAGTTTTTTTAGTACTTTTGATATCAGAATGTGTATTTATGCGTTATTTACCAATAGCCCATAACCGTTTCTTAAAAAAATTTATGAAAGAGATAGTTTTGCAAAAAATTTAACTAAAATAATAAATAATAATGAAAGTCGAGTCTGCAGGTTAACAATTAGGGCCCCCTTTACTTATGCGTATTCTGTTCCAGTGTACACTATTGTTTTCGTTTAAAGTCTTTATTTCTTTCCGCCTCACTTTCTTTTTTTTATAAAAGAGAAGTAGCACTTCAGGCAATAATGCCTATTTAGTTATTTTTGTAGCCGTACTACATTCTTTTTAGGAAAGGGATAGATGATGAGAGATAAGACAGGTGGTGAAAAGAGAAAGATAGATATAGCCATTTTATTAATTATTTAACTTGGCCGGCGAATATGCTATTAAGAAGTAACGACGAAGGAGGCTGCATGTTTTTAATGTTAATTCTGAATATGAATTTATACCATTAAACAGAAAAAAAAATTTTTATTTTTGGTTGCCTTTTTTTTCGTTAACCAGCAAGTGCCTAAATACAAAATTAAATAAAGAACAATTTACTTAAAAGTTCTAAGGTTTATTTAAATCCTTTGCAAAATTTCAGTTTTGATAGAATTTTTCAAGTTTAAGTTTTATTACAACAAACAAAAAAAAAGTAGTTTAACTTTTTCCTACTCCAATACCCTTTGTAAAATTGTAGTGTGTGTTGGTGATGATATGTCATGTATTTTTATTATCAAAACTTTACACGCTTATTTTAAAATATAAATTAAAACTTTTGCGTGTTTTTGTAATTACATACCCAATAAGCACAAATTTTTTGAGAATTCCAATGTTGGAATTCCAGTGTGATTTCAAGCTTGAATAACATTTGAAATCCCTTCTCTTTCCAGTCCGTTTGAAGTTTGTTAAAAAACAACAAATTTGTTTGAAGCATATTTTATCTGTTGTGAAAAAATTGTTTTTATTTATATTGAATTATATTTACATTACATATATTATTCTGGCGATTGGATACGAAATACTGCCACCTAAAGAACGTTGCTGAAAAACAACGTCGGCATCAAATCGAGTCAGTTATGTACTCTAAATGTCAATCATAAAATATTAAAAATGAACAATTTTACAACGCGAAAGTCCCAAAGTTTTAAAAGTGAAAATAAAGAAATAAAAGTGAAAATAAGCCAAAAGAAAATAAAGAATAGAAAATAAAGCAATATAAAGAAATTTTGAATAAATGAAATGGAAATGGGGTAAAAAATCTGGCAGATAATGGTTTGAAAATTATTGTTAAAATAATGTTATAACACTATTTATATACTGTTGTAACATTGCTTGAATAACACTGAAATTCCATGCTTGAATTCAACGGTAAAAACAGGTTCGGTTCGAATTGAATTCCACTGCAATTCCATGTTTGACTTTAAGTGTAAAAACAGGTTCGGTTCAACTTGAATCACACTGTTATTCAAGGCTGGAATTACACTGTAAAGGTACTGTTTTGTTCGACTGTAATTCAATGGTTAATTTTGCTGGATTCGCTATTGAAATCAACTGTGTTTCAAATGTAATTCAACACTGGAAATTGGAAATTGTGACTGGATTTCAAATGTAATTCCACTTGAATTCCAGCCAAAATGCTTATTGGGTATACTCAAATATATAAACTTATACATATTTAGATATATGTGTATGTACGTTTACATAACAATAACTATTAAAAACACTCGTGTGCAGAGAATATGATATGAGTACATGTTCAAATATATTGATTGTACTTATTTGCTTAATGTTTGAATACCCTTCGCAATAAGTTTAAAATATTAGATTAGGATAACGAAATTTAAGTATTCTTTGTTAGTATGTGTGCTAAAAGGAATGTTTCGAAAAAGAAGTGTTTTGCACAGCTTGTTGCTTTGGTGTGAGAACTTTGGGCTGAAGGCATTATGGAATGATATTTCTACAACATATGGTTGATCTTTCTACTAAAATTATATGTTATATGCAAAACATCCTAGGAAACAATTTATTTATTGTATGAGTCGTCAAAAATGGCCTTCTAGATGGTGTGAATTAATATTACTAATTTTGTTTGTTTTTTTAAGCCATGATTTGAAATTTAGGCCTTACAATATAATGATTTCTTTTAGTGAAAAGGGCCGTTTGCGGCAGAAATTGCTTGGAAGTTGATTTTTGGATTAACTATAATACAAAAAAATTTAACAATATAAAAAAGTAAAATTTAAACAATTATATGTACATATACATATATTAACCGTAAAAAATTAAAACAAATTAATTTTTGTAGAAATATAAAATCAATATAACTACTGAGTATTCATCTTAGCTTTTCTCTTGCAATTATCCATAACTTCAGAGCACTTTCTAGCCTTTTTAATCGTAAACCTGTATTGCAATGTATGGCGGCAGTTGTTTTATACACAGTTTTTCTGTAAAGTAAGGCCTTTGGCTATAACGAAGTTGAAATTTGTAGTATTTTAAGTCCATCATTGCGTTGCTCACTTTAACGGATGGGTGAGGGGATGAGAAACTTCTAGTTTATATTTTTTTAAATTCTTATTTAAGAGAATTTTCCTGAAGAGCTAAGTAAGTAGCGAAATGGCCATCGAAACGTGCTTTTATCCTCAGTAGTCAATATCAGTGATTTTAATAATTCGATCGGAATAATCTCTACGATATTTTAAAGTTAAATTAATTTAATATTCCCGTGATTTAAATTTTAATTATTTAAAAAAAAATTGGTTCACAGAGTCACAAAGTTCTAAAAACAATAATTTTGCACAATAGATTAATAAAAAAAAAAACAAAATAATAATAAATTGATAAGAAAAGCATCGAATGGTAAGTTCACAGAATCAATTAAACAAGTTCAAAAATTTGGGTACTGCATGCTCTAAGATAAAGTGTTCCAACAAAAACTTTACTTACTAAGAAGCTATTTAGTAATGAGAAATCGTTTTCGCACTTGCTTATCATTTGACTGAAAGAACTAATTACTTTTGCTCTGAATAACGCTCATAACCCAAAAAATAAGCCATTCTTTAAGTAAAAATTCTAAAACTCATATAGCTTTTATAAAAAGATGCGATATTTTGAGCAACGATTTTCATCAACACTGCATTTAAAAGTATTTAAATTTTAAATTATTATTACAGTAATATGTGCATAATCTACCCGTATATTCAAAATTTTGATTGCATCTTATACAAAAAACACATTATTTGCAAGAATTATAACGTTGATCTGGAAATATAAGTAAAGTTTCAAAAAAAGATAACTGATGAAATAAATTCTTTATTATTTTTTAAAAGAAAATAATGAGTCATACGATTAAATGTAAGGAAGTTATTATTAAAAAAGTTACAAAGTAATGCATTGAGTGGCGAATAAAGCTACAAATTAATGCATTGCAGAAGTTCTTCTCATTGAAGTTGTGAGCAAATATTATGCTGGGGTTAGTCGATCGAGAGAACGTTTACAGTTTATGTGTTTGCCATTGTGTTTAAAATTTTTACAATATTAAACATTAGCAGTGCTTACGACACCGTATACGTGTTATGCTAGTGTTTTATTAGATACAGGTAATGAATAAATTATTTTTTGATCTTTATTGCCCACGACTTTGTCCGCGTATCATTTCTAACTTTCTTAAAATTTAGATTTAGAAAATTGTGTTTTTAAATATTTATTGCAGAGTTCTGTAAACAGTGTTAAAAATGTTTAATTTACAAAGCTAAAATATGCTAACAATTGTTAATTGTGTGCTTTCGCATTTGTATCTCTATAACTATAACTTACTTTTACAAAAAAAGTATTCTATATTTGAACCAAGGTTCTAAGGCACCTCCTCGCAAAATTTTATTCAAATTCAAACAACCTGAGAGCCAGACAGACAAAAATTCCAAAAGTAAAATTTTATTGCTATTAAAAACCGAAACGTTCATTTAGAAAGTGGATTGCCACGTGTATCTCTATTTTGTGATATCTTTCTTCATTCTGTATTTGCTTTATTTTTTAATTTGTTACCTTTTGGTTGTTTTTTGCGTCAATTTGAAAGATCATGTAACAGACATCACTGGCGTGTCCAACGGACTTTAGGCATCTTAAACAGGTAACTGGGAGTGGTTTAAACATCTTACAGAAAATTTTACCCAAGGTGACGGCTAATAAGCTCCGTATAAAACAAAATGTTAAAAATGCAAAAAATAAAAACATATATTTTAATTATTTAAAAATTACTGACTAAAGTTCTGTTGTGTAAAACATGAACAAAAAAGTTCAGCAGATATTGAAGTGTTTATGAATTTCTGCTTGCTTTATTTATTAGTTATTTTTTTATATTTGGTTTTGCTTAACATTTTCGAGTATTTTGTTTTTTGGATGTATTTAACAAATGTGTTCTGCATTATATGGCCAAAAGCTAATGTCGTGATAGAAGTAGAAAATGATTGACTTTATTCTAATATGTCCTATGCTGCAGAAAAATAGTCTTATTCAGTTGTTAAAATAAAAAATTCCATCACTTAACGCTTTTCAGAGTTCCTAACAGGAAGACAATGAATTGAATTTTGTTTTATACGAAACTGCCTAAACCCATCAGTGCATAAAATATCCTAGAAGTTTTAATAAATTTTTTTTTCTAAAAAAAAGTATTAAAAATAAATTAAAAAATGTTTTTAATAATCCTTTATATATATGTAGGATTAGGGTTAATAAATGCAACCTTGCATTAAGAAATGCAACTTTACTTGACGAAACAACCAAGCAAGACGTAGAAAGGGACAACGACATTTGCTCGCTTTGACAAAAAGAGAGTTCGATTTTTTAAGTTAGTCGTTAAACCACCATTGAGCTAAACGCATCATTTCATAAGTAATCATTCAATAAAAGTTAAGTTTTTTATAATCATTAATTTAGCTTGTTTTATTCAATAAAGAATATGTATCTTACAAATTTGGGGACTCGTCCGAAATAAAAAGAAAATAATAAATAAATAAACCCTAGACAAATTGTAATAAACAAGCAGGTGTACATAACTCGTGCATGTGTAGAAAGTTCTAGAACGAATGGAATGTAAAATAAAAGAAGAGAAATAAAATTCCATATATATATGTATATTTTTTTTCTATTTAACTAAGTGTGAAGCAAATGCGCAAGTGTATGTATCGTATTGTGAAATCAATGGTCAAAAACAAAACCCACCCTTGAAAAAAGCTGATGATGCGCATGAAAAACAAAAGAGTTTTTTTTTAACAAAAGAGTAAGAAATTTTTTTAAAAAAAAAAAAAAAAAAAAAAAAAAAACTAAAGACGTAAAACAAATTATACGACTGAGTGTCAAATAATCTATGTTTAAACCAGAAGAAAAGAGAATTAAACCGACTGAGTGTCTAAGAAACAATTTTTTATAAAAATAGTAACGAAAATTTAAAGAGAAACAAAAACATAAAATAAAAACTAAGCCATGTGTGAACATTGTGAAATTAAAAGCAAACGGTATTTTACAGTTTTCAGATATATTTGTCTTTGAATAACTACATACAAACATACATATCTACTTGGTTTCTGTATTAATGAAGAAAAGAGATAAGTACACCTCTGAGAATATATATAAAAAAAAAAAAAAAAAAAACTGAGTGTCAGTTGGACAGAGCGACTGAGTGTCGAAAAGATTAAATGACTGAGTGTCGGAAAAATTAAATGACTGAGTGTCGAAAAGACTAAACGACTGAGTGTCGAAAAAATAAACCAAACGAAATATAAAGTGTGTGTGTGAAAAGAAGAGAAGAAGCCTAAAACAAAGAAGAGTGCAGTTTGCCTAGAGAAGTGGTAGCAGTTAATTTGAGCAGAAAAATACAGAAGTGCGCAGAAGTGGATGACAACAAGCAGAGGCAGAAGCAACAGATATTGTATTCATAATTAAATAACTACTTGAATCATTATTGTATTAAGTAAATAGCGTATGGTTGGATATTCATTTTTTTATTGTTATTCTCAACTTTGAAGTAATTTCATACCATTTTCTTGATAACTTACAAATTTAATTTAATCTATTACCCATTAATTACATTTTGATTACTTAATTTAATTTTTTTTTTCTTATTACCTATAATTTAATTATTATTACTCATTATTGTTCAAAATCGATATTACCTGTAACCAATCGAAGATGGACAGATCAACAGTTTTAAACATGAGTGTTGTACAGTTAAAGACTAAATTAAGTGAACTTGGTTTAGGAGTACAGGGACTTAAACAAGATTTACAGAAACGGTTGTTAGAACATCTTGACTTAGATTTTAGTGACGCAAATGAGAATTTAGATGATAGTACTGGAAATACTGACAGGTCTCCTGAGATGAGCAATGGTGCTAACGCTAATAATAGAAAAAACGTTTTACAAAAGAGTATTTATACTTTAAAAGATGTGGAGGATAGTCTGTCTGTTTTCTCGGGTACCAAATCACCTGACATTAATCAGTGGTTGCTAGAATTTGAAGAAATGGTAGAAATAGTAAACTGGACTTCACTGCAAAAACTGGTGTACGCGAAACAATTATTAGTGGGTGCAGCAAAACTGTTCGTAAAAAGTCAAAGTGGCGTAAACAACTGGCATACATTAAAGAAATTGCTGTTAGATGAATTTGATGGTAATTTTTCAGCAGTCGAAGTTATTCGTCAAATACAAAACCGGAAATTGAATAAAACAGAGTCTTTAATAGAGTATCTTTATAGTTTGATGGAGATCGCGAAACGAATTAATTTAGATGAACGAAGCATTGTCGAATACTTTATTGAAGGGATACCAGACTCTAGATTTAATAAGTCAGTACTGTACCAGGCCGAAAATATTGGTGAATTGAAAAGACGAATTAAAATTTACGAAAAAGTACGAATCAATCCCAGATCGTTAAATAAGGGAAAAGAGTTCGTTGACGTAAAAAATAAAAGAAAGAAAGAAGATAGAGAGAGAAAATGCTACAAATGCGGTGATAAAAACCATATAGCCAGAGATTGCCCTGAAAAACAAGTAAAATGTTTTAAGTGTCAAAGATTCGGGCATCGATCTTTTGAATGCAAATCAAGAAATCCGGAGATGGGCGTAGTCAAAGCGGAACGAGATCAAGCGAATGTGGTAAAAAAAGGGCCAGGACTAATTTTTAAAGATATTATGGTACGAGGCAAAAATTTGTCAGCATTAATAGATACCGGCTGTGACATATGTCTTATGAGGCTGGACTTATTATTTATAATTGGTGACATAAACTTAACCCCAGAAAAAGTGAAACTGCATGGTATCGGCGATAGCGAAATTCATACTATAGGACATTTTAACACCCGAGTCGATATAGATGGAATTGAGTTCGACGTAACGTTCTATGTTGTAGGTGAGCGCGATATTCTTCATACTGTAATGATAGGGAATAGTTTACTGAAAAGGGCAGAGGTAGTAATAAAAGATGGGGAAGCATTCTTCAGACCCCCTACTGAGAGGAATATTTTACTGGACGAATTCGAAAGTTTATGTCTGAACGTTGAAATAAGCAAACTAGATGTTGAGCTTGATTTAGAACATCTGAATAAATCAGAAAAAGAACGGGTTTTGAGAATGATAAATAGCTATTCACCAGTAAAGAACAACAACAGTCCTGTTGAAATGAAAATTATATTGAAGGACGATATACCAATATATCAACCCCCCAGACGCATCCCATGGGCGGATCAGGCTATAGTTGATAGACAATTTAGCGATTGGTTAAAGGAAAAAATAATTCAACCCAGTACCTCAGAGTACGCTTCACCCGTTGTTTTAGCTGCAAAGAAAGATGGCACTAAGCGCCTGTGCTGTGACTACAGAAAGTTAAATCAAAAGATAATAAGAGATCATTTTCCCATGCCACTAATGGACGAAGTATTAGATAAGCTGCAAAAGGGCAATGTTTATACGACTTTAGACCTCAAAAATGGTTTCTTTCATGTACCGCTAGAGGAGACATCGCGAAAATATACGTCGTTTATTACTCATAATGGGCAATATGAATTTTTGTTTGTACCCTTTGGTATTAGTAATTCGCCCGCTGTTTTCACCAGATTTATTGCAGCCGTGTTGCGAGAGTTGATACGGGACGGCACAATAATCGTTTATATGGACGATATTATTATTCCCTCCAAGGACGTACGAGAAGGACTCATAAGGTTAGAGAGAGTGTTGAAAAAAGCAGCATCCAGTGGTCTGCAAATAAAGTGGAACAAGTGTCAAATATTAAAACAGAAAGTTAATTTTCTTGGCTACGTCATTGCAGGCAGTTCGATAAAACCGTCTGACGAAAAGATAAGAGCTGTGAAAAGTTATCCCGTACCCACTGACCGAAGAGCAGTCCAGAGATTTTTAGGGTTGACTTCTTACTTTAGAAGATTTATCGAAGACTACGCCATTAAAGCTAAACCATTAACCGACCTACTTAGAAAGAATACACCCTTCAAATTAACGGATGAAGTGTTGATTGCCTGTAAGCAATTAAAAGAGTCGTTAGTAAGCGCTCCAGTCTTAAGATTGTACGATCCTGATGCGGTGACGGAAGTGCATGCGGATGCCAGTAAGTTTGGCTACGGTGCCGTATTATTGCAAAAATGCGTGGATGATCAGCAGCTGCACCCAGTCCAGTTTATGAGCCGCAGGACTAAACAATACGAAGAACGATATCACTCTTACGAGCTTGAAGTCCTAGCAATTGTGGAAGCGTTAAAGAAGTGGAGAGTTTACCTGCTCGGTATTCCGTTTAAAATAGTGACTGACTGCAGTGCATTTAAAATGACAATGGTTAAGAAAGACGTACCGGCAAGAATCTCACGTTGGGCGATGTTTCTACAAGAGTTTGCATATGAAATAGAGCACAGGCCGGGTACACGGATGAAACATGTAGACGCCCTAAGTAGAATGTCATGTTTGATGATAGAGAGTAGTCTAACCCATAGGTTAAAAGAAGCACAACACGCTGATGAAAGAACGAAGGCCATTAGAGCTGTATTAGAACACGGAGACTATGAAGACTTCTATATGGACAATGGTGTACTGCGCAAGGATCACGTGAAGGAACTAATAGTGGTACCGGTCCAGTTGGAGAATGAGGTGATTAAACTGGCTCAGAGACAGGGTCATTATAGTGCGGCGAGGACACGGGAATTGGTTGAAAAACAATACTATATACCCGATGTTACGGCTAAAGTTAAAAAATGTGTAAATGGCTGTATCGAGTGCATTATCACCGAGGCCAAAGGAGGAAAAAAGGAAGGGTTTCTTAACCCAATTGATAAAGATGATAGACCGCTAATGACTTATCACATTGACCACGTTGGTCCTATGGAGATTAAGAAGAAATTGTATAACCATATTTTAGTAGTTGTAGATGGTTTTAGCAAGTTTGTTTGGCTTCATCCAACAAAGTCTACCGATTCGAAAGCAGTTATTGAGAGTTTAGAAAAGCAATCGTCCGTTTTTGGTAATCCTGCAAGAATTATCAGCGATAGAGGTACGGCGTTCACCTCTCAAGCATTTGCCGATTATTGTAAAGAGGAGAATATTCAGCATTTAGTTATTGCAACAGGAGTACCCCGCGGCAACGGGCAAGTGGAACGGATGCACAAAGTAATTATAGCTATGTTAACGAAGCTGTGCAATGAACATCCTGGGAATTGGTACAAACATGTTCGATGTGTTCAGAAAATGATAAATTCAACGACCTCGAGAAGCACAAGATTTTCACCATTCAAGCTTCTGACCGGAGTGGAAATGAGATTGCCTGACTATCCAGATCTTCGAGAGATGCTTAATGAAGAAGCGGTAAATTATTTTGATAATACCCGAAACGAAATGCGATCTGAAGCTAAGGAGAACATTGCGAGAATACAGAGGGAGAACTGAAAGGGATTTAACAGTAAGCGAAAGCCTGCAGAAACTTACGAGGTGGGAGAGTTAGTCGCCATTAAGCGAACTTAGTTTGGAGCCGGTCTTAAGTTGAAGGGCAAGTTTTTGGGTCCTTATAAAGTAGTTACCAAACTTCCCCATGGAAGATACGAGGTGGAGAAAGTTGGTGATCATGAAGGCCCGAATAGGACAAAGACCGTGGCGGAGTACTTGAAAAGGTGGCAATCCGAGCCGTATTGCCGTCAGGAGGGCCGACTGTAGGATTAGGGTTAATAAATGCAACCTTGCATTAAGAAATGCAACTTTACTTGACGAAACAACCAAGCAAGACGTAGAAAGGGACAACGACATTTGCTCCATTTGACAAAAAGAGAGTTCGATTTTTTAAGTTAGTCGTTAAACCACCATTGAGCTAAACGCATCATTTCATAAGTAATCATTCAATAAAAGTTAAGTTTTTTATAATCATTAATTTAGCTTGTTTTATTCAATAAAGAATATGTATCCTACATATATAGAATACTGGTTTTAGAAAGTGTCCCTTACAAGGGATATTATGCAGTATGGTTTCTTGGCGAATGATAATTTTTACAACTTTTTTTTAAATGAAGACTTTTATTGCATTTAATAGATTTAAAAAAAGATATAATACATTAAATAAGACAAACGGGCAGAGAGGCAAAATTCCAAAAATAGGTGTTTTTTATTTCATATTGAATACTATTTACACAAATGCCAAAATTTTCAACAAATATTTCATGTACACAAATGACCCCGTTACTGTTTTACTATATATATATATATTCATTTATATTCCAAAAATATTCTGGATGAAATCTATGATTATATTTGATTATTTAATATTACTTCTAAAACCAAACAAAACAAATAAATAAAGCGTTGAAAAAGCCAACTTAAACATAGTAAAAATAGAACATTTTTGTTATACCATTTTGTTTAAAAGCATAAAAACATAAAAAAATTACTAAAAATTAACACATAATACAAACAACTTCGATGTAAAAAGATAAAGTAAAAAAAAGTAGCAAAGGTTTGTCGCTCAACCTTTTACGTGGTTTTCTTGTCCCATAAAATTTCCACAACGAGTAGAGAAAAAGGTCTACTCAGACCCGCATTAGAAAATATGTTGACACTGAAAGTTTGATGGTAACCAGAGTTCGCGCTACAAAATTTGTTAACCAGTTTTTAAGGATTTATTGTTGACTCACTAGGATTTTTTGCCAGCCTTATTTCTGAGATATGACCTATCTGTGTCACGAGGGTTAATTTAAACTCCTTATACTACTCTCAGTTCTGGCAACTGTTTATGTTTCTGCTAACTGTCTTAAAAAAAGTTGTAACTTCTAATAACCACTTCTGCTGTCTGTCCTAAGAGTCTTTAGAAGAAGTCAAGTCCTGTTTATTCTTGAGCCCTTTTTTTTTATCAATTTATTGTTATTTATTAATTTCAATTGAACTTTCTTTGCCAAAAGTCATGCTTCAAAAGTTTATCTCTTGCGAAGTTCACAATAAGTTAGGAGAAAATTATGTTCTAGATGTTGGCTGGTAAAAAATTTCTATTTATTAATTGCCAAGCTACCTTTTGTACCCATCGTTTTGTTCAGGAAAAGAATTTAATTTCATTTGGAGAACTTTTATTAAGTTTTATTTTATATTTTGGAATGTAACTAACACCAGATCTTCCTGATTTATCCCTTTTATTGGCCACTTCTATCCTCTCCTTTATTTATTTTTATTGTTGTTATTTATTTTACTCACATTTTTATAACCTTTAATTATTACGCTTAGCTGCTCGTTAACCTTTTCAAGGCAAACATTTATTATCTAACCAAAAAAATAAATCCTCTTTTCATTACTTTAAAGAAAAAGATAATTATGATAAATACTTTTCTTCAAACACATGATTCGCTTTCTACATAACGCGCAATTACTTAAAATCATAAACGAAGTTGATATTTTACCTTTGAACAGTCCCAACGAAATTTAAAGTATAAATTTAAGAGCATAAATTCTTTTGTTATCTGATGTTCTTGACATTAATGTAACACCATAGATTTCGTTTTAAAATATTATTATTCCACCTTCCATACATTTCCGCACTCTCATTCAAAAACAGAAACGTTTATTTCTGTAGGAATAATTGTGTGGCTTTTGTGTTTAGTTTTATCAATGTAACATTAAGAGACTTGTGTTTTATGGCCAATAAACTAGACATGTCTCCATGCATATGGAAGACTTTATTTTAATGCCAATACAAACAAATAAAAAAATAAAAAACAACATCCCTACCATAACAACAACAACATCAATGATAACTATAACACATTTCCCAACATGGTGATGATTATGGTAAAGCGATGATATAGTACATGAATATGTGAAAATATATTGCACATTGTGTCCATATGCTAAATCATCTAATAGCACTGAAAAACAAATTAATATACATATATTTGCATATTTTACGATTGTTATAGAGTTGAGATGTAGTAAAAGTATTTACATAAATAGAACCAATGGCTAACGGTAAATGAGTGCAGTGTACAAATAATTCTAAAAAATTATATCATAGTAAAGCTCAATGACAAACAATGCTAGTTTTATACCCTTCAACACAGTTGGAAAAAGGGTTTATCTGACTTTGTAATTCCGTTTATAATTTCTACAATATCTTTTTTCGACCCCATAAAGTAGAGTTCTTATGTATAGCAAAGTCGATTAAACGATGTCCGTCTGTCCGTCCGTGTTTGTGTTGAAATCAACTTTTCCAAGGCACTAGATAAGCTAGAGAAAATCTTAATACGACAATAATCGATCAAATGTAGTTTTAAAATTTTCGCTATTGAAATTCAGCAAGATTGATCTCTGACCTTCGAGGCAGCGAGCAAGGCACCACACCTACCCCTTCTAATTTTCCATATCATTTGGAACACATCTAGTTTAATGAAGTAACTCTAGCTTAGCGAAGTAATAAAATTAAACAAATATATCGGGCGATAGAGAATTAAAAACAAGAAAACAACCTGAAGTAAAAAAATTTGCGCTCGCCCATATTTGCCGAGTTATGGGCCTCTAAACTTTTCACCAATATTGGTATAATTTAAAAGCTGAAGAGATTTTAAAGGAAATACTATTATTTTTTAAAAAATGCTTAACCCATTAAGAGCCGATAACATTTTTATGAAAAACTTTTTTTTAATATTTTAATTCCCTGCAACCTCAATATGGGTTTTTTTGATATGAATTACTTCACTAAACTAGATTAAAGTTTTTTTTTACTTTTGTTAGTGTTTCTGCAGGTGGTTGTTTTGCTTATGGTGAGCCTTTACCTTATTTGTTAACCTTTTTATTTACGAAGTTAGAACAACAACCCTAAGCAAAACTTACAATTTTCGAAAAAAAACATTCAATGTATCCGAAGGTTTTATCAGAACCACATGTTAAACAATGACGGCCTCTCCAGAGACTTGGGATACAACAAGGCTGTATCCTACAGCATTGCTTTCAACTCAAAATAATAACGCCAAAAAAATGTTTATCTGAATTAAAATATTTTTGCTTGACTAGATGAAAACTAGACAGCTGATGAAGATATCAGATGCTGTCTTAAAATGGCTAGAAGTTTTTTAATAAAATGTAAAAATGTTCAGTGTTTAAAATAGACTTAAAACTTCACTGCTACATCTCCTCAGGAATACCATACATTCTCTGTAGCCTTGGATAATTCATTATTAACATAATAATAAATTGAAAAGTTTTAAAATATGTACAACTTTTCCAACACCTTTGACAGATTTTGTAAAAATAATGAAATGATAAGAAAATTGATCACATCTTTAGAGGAGAGAAATATGAACTGTTCTTAAAGGCAGACGTAGAATTGGACAAATTAGATGTCTCGGCTACAAAATATCAGATCCTGGACTGCCATTTAAGTATAGAAAGCTGATAAAACTGGCAGGAAATTGGAAACAGCTTGCATATGTTCCAAGCAATGTGCTTAGTGTGCCCGTGCCTTAAGTATTTTTTATAGTTCCATACTCAAAGCCGATACATAAAACAACTCAATTAAAAAAAAAAAAATTAAATAGTTCAAAAATCATTAGTATTTTAGTTACTCATCTTGCACTTGTTTTCTATAATGCATTTTTATTAAGTTCGTTTATTCTAATTAAGTTATAACTTTTGAACTCAAAAAACAAAGACTAATGAAATAACGTATCCTAATCATCGAATTTTCATTTTAAGCATTCATGTAAAAGCTACGCTATATGAACCCATGCTCGCCAATGACAAGCTAAAATTACAATTATACGTTTTTCCTCTAAATTGAATCAGTTCGTTTAACGTAGAAACCATGAATTACCTACTTCTTTTGCATGTCTTTTTTTGCTGGGAACAAATACTAAAAAGGGGCGTTTTAATAGTTACTAAAGTATAAAAAACAATAAAAACTTAACTAAAATATAAAAGGTGTTGCTAAAGTGACGTAATTTCAATGTTAAAAATAAACTTAAAAGTTGAAAGGGTGTTTCTTTAAAGGCTGTGTTTGTGACGAACATGGTCTTATCTATAAAACCGTTACAGGCAGACGTTTGAAATTGACACAGAGTATGTATTGCTATGTCGGTTCTAGAGACAAGAAACAAAAAACGAAAATAAAATAAAAGGTGTACCGATAGTAACTTGATTTTGTCGTATATAATTTTATCTTTTAATAAGATGAAGGTAGACGCTAACAATCTTTAAACTACAAATATTGAAAAAATAAAACTAAAACTTAAAACTGGCTCATGCATGATTCGTTACTCTTCGTGCATGATTTAAACTTGAATTTAGCGGATCTATTTACTATTGCATATTTCTTGCTACACTACAGCATATTCTAAAAGTTTTTTGAACCGCATCATTTATAACATCTATATACTCTAAAAAAATTTACTGAAGTAATTTTTGTGGGGCCTATTATATTCCCATCACATTTGTCTTTATTTATCGAACCAGTAAACAAACAAATTTATCTTTGTATTACTGTTGCTCTTAGATTTGAGCTGCGGCTAATTTATTATTTGCCTTGGAAATAAATTTTATGTTGCTACTATTGTTAGAAGCACTTGTTATTTTGTTATTTTTATTCATATAAAAAAAATCAAAAATAACAATAGGGACGAAATAAAATATTTTAGCATAAAACATTGATGAGTTTTTATACACAATAACAATACATAGAAATACATTAACAAGGTTGTACATGTCTTTGTTGTTAATCTACGGCTTGTTATTATAATTATACAGCTCACAAAAAAGAAATTGAAATATATACAGTGTAAACATAACATTTCGATTAGAATTTGTGGTTGTTTATTTGTATGTGTGTGGTATTATTTAAATTTATGCAGCGGTAAAAAAAGCAGTATCCGGGCCTCTTGAAAGGCCTCTTTACACATTCCTTGGAAGCTTATTTTGCACTTTAGCCTTTTACATTCAGCTTTCGGTAGCAAAACTTTCCGTCTTAAAAGTTTTATAATAAAGACATGTTAAGAATCTTTTAAACAATATTATGCTAAATAGCATAAAGTCTGTTAAAATGGCTTTCATTCACTAAAAAAAAATCCTTGCGCACTCCTTTCAAAATCCTCATTAAAATCATATCAAATTTTTTATTTAATTTATTATAGCTACAAATTATATCCACAAAAAGTGGGAAAAGGGTATATCTAAATTTGTCATTCCGCTTGTAATTTCTAAAATATCTGATTGATTTTAATCTTTCATTTTTGTGGAATCTGTAGAATCTGTAATCTTTGTTCCTTTTCTCTTACGCTTTTTTATACAGATCTTCTATTGGTTGCAAATTATGTTGAATGATTTGTTCCTCAATATACAAAATTTTATGAACCATTGAAGACATAAATCTCCAAGAGTATTTTGCATTGTAAGGTGCAGCTGTTTTGTTGGGGTAATCACCAAGTTTTTTTGCATTTATCTTTTTGCTGCATGTTAAGACTTGTAATATGATTTTTAATTGTCTTATTAACTCATAATTTACCTGTGATAGATGCTGCAGTTTTTGGATCGGAAAAAATCTTCTTACAGTATTTTCATCATTGGAATTTCCTTCTCCTTATTTAGGTTGGTCGTTTACAAGGTATAGCTGAAGATGTCTTTTTTAAATTTGTTCTTTTTTCTTTCGTTTTTTTTTTTTGCAAAAATAACAAGTTACTTAGAATAATGAGGTACAAATCATCCCATGCAGTGTGTGCTCACAGCTTTTGTGTACAAAACTGCGTTATTCAATTAGGCAAGGAATTAGCTTACATTTCCTTACCTACCTACCCTTTGTACAAAATACCTGACTTTTGTTCAGAAAAATTGCTCTGGTGCACAAGATCGCCACCTGGCGTACATATAATGGGGTACAGGTGTATAGGGGAGGTTTAACACAGAGAAATATCTTTTTGACGTGGTTTTACGGGCGGTAGTTGTGCTAGTATTAAGCACGAGATTTTTGAATAACTTTGACCTTTTTTAAAACAAAAAATTTAACAACTTCTAAAAAAGTAGCGACTTTTTTTTTGCAAGCATTGATAACTAATAAAGTGCATAATAAAAGAAAATTTATTTTGATTTGATTTCTTTTAAAACAAAAAATTATAGTAATTTGAAAATAAGATATTATTAAAAAAATTCATTTTAACAAAATATTTGGAAATTCTATTTTGGATCACCCTGTTCAGTATGTTATAGTTGGAACAGAGTTCTAAGTTTTTGCCTCTCGAGGTTTACTGGTATTCACTTTCAAATGATTAAGAAAACAATAAGATCGGCAACCACAAAAAAAAAATGATTTTTGGCCGCCTTCTCAAAATATGTGCCACTTTTCGATGTCCGTCCGTGAAATCAACTTTACTAAGGCTACAGATAAGCTAGAGAAAATTTAAATACGCCAGTTGATCGAACATAGTTTTAGTATGGAAATTTAGCAAGATCGGACCATGTCCTTCAAGGCAGCGAGCAAAACACCACGGCTCCAATCAAAAAGCTCAAATTAAAAATAAAAAAAGCATGAAGTCGAAAAGGTTGTGCATGATAAAACACAATTTTTATATCTCAAAAGAAGCGTTCAAGTCTCTTGGTTTTTCTAAACAGTGTAAAAGATATTTTACTCCATCTGATCTCCTGAATATTTATACCACATACATCTGGCCAAAAATGGAATACAAGTCTCATGCGGTAACTCGACCTCGTGTAGAATAGGGCGAAAAAGCCCAATTGGCTTTTTTGAACATCGACGCAGTATTGGTTGTGTTTAGCTTGTTTGTCCATTCTATAATGGAATCTACTTTTACGAAATAAAACAAACTCTTTCCTGATTTCCGCACGTTTTTTTGTGCAACACAGTATTCATCAAGAGCTCATCCATTTGTGGTCAAATGGCCAGTGAATCGCACTATGCACCACAGAGAGGCATAGTTTCTGGGCTGAGCAGTTCGTATGAGAAATAATCTTCTTGCAGAGTTTTTTCCTATCACTTTTAATGTAGGAAAATTCAAATTAAATTGTCCACAAACACAACTCCCCAAGCCAACCTAATTTATATCCTCTGGCACAAAGTAGAAGTCAACTCCTGAGTGCTAGTCCGAGATAAAAAACTCTACACAAAAGAAGAACAGCTCATAAATTTTCGAAAAAATTTGGTGCCAAAAGCATTTTGTTGCTATAGAATATGAAGCTGGACGCATTTCGGAACTTTTTAGAAATTGTACTATTTGATTTATTTAATTTTTTTTTTTATTCTTTAAATATTTTTTTGACAGCATGAAATACCGTACATTTATTTTACTAGGTAATAGCGGCTCTACAACAAATACAACATTTGTAAAAACAACATTGCATTTTATTGTAGCTTTGTGAGTGGAAATGTCAAAAATAGAAAAAGAAAATAAAAAAGAATTGGTCTAAAAACAAACGCTCTCTTTGTTCTACATATGCTTGTTGTTAGTGTTTTTTGAAATTCGTAAACAAAAGTAGGAAAATATAAAAAACTTTTGACATCTCCAACTACAAACCAGCTGGGCGGACGACACTACCTAGTAAAATAAATGCACCTTGGTCTTTATACACAAAATATTAAATAAAAATATTCATTGAATAGTTTGGGTTTTGTATTTTGTTCGGAAGTGGAATTATTTTCGTATTTTGTGTCTATAGAAAACGTAAAATAAAGAATCTTTAGGTATGAAATCATTTTTAGCTTGGCATAATGATGTTTTAACACTTTCTAATCGTATAAACTGTTCAGAATATTTGAGTAGAAGTAAATAATAAAAAAATATTTGAAAGAAGTTTGATAAAAAAATTTAAATTTTTTTATTAAACTTATTTTAATATTGCCATAGTCTTAAATTTAAGAAAAAAATCCAGTAGTAGCACGCATAGCTGTCGAAAAGGTACAAGAAAGAGTTAACTTATTAAAAAAATTATAGATCATTAACTTCAGTATATGTGTAAATAAAAGGCAATTAAAATTAATATATCCGTTCATAATTTTTAAGGTAATTTTAAATTCATTCACATATGACGTGCAAGCCAGGAAAAAAATATTTTCTTAAGATTTTATTGTTTGTTTGAGACAGAACGGAACATATATAAAATTAAACGGATTCGATTGGAATTTGTGATATGACCGATGACACATTTGAAAATGGTAATTGGAGCTCCTATTTACACGATGAAATTTGCATGAGGCATTTGAACTGACATTGAATTTTGAAAGGAATATTCTGGCATTAACTTTGTGTATATTAATTTTGTATACAAGTTAATATGCTTATTTGTGAAACACACAAACAAATACAATAACGATTCTACAATTAGAAACAAAATTCCATAAAGTCAGTGGCATCAAAAATTTCATCGTTACGTCTTGTTTAAAGAATCTTAGAGAATAGAAATAGGAGTGTGATAGAAATTTAGTTGAAAGGCAGACACTCTTTGAAAATAACGAGAGACTAAAAATAGTATTAAAAATAATGTTAAAGCAGGCCTCTAAGAAGGCTTGGAGTGAGAATCCTTAACTGCTGGACTTAAATATTATTTATATTTAATTCCAACTAAATCAATACACATCGTTAAGTTCAAGTCGGTTTTATTAATACATAAATAAATAAATAAAAGCATTTATATTCATATCCTTAGTGTTTTTGATAAATATATACATACATAAAATAAATGTATAGATGTTTATACATTTACATACATCTACACATATAATAAAACAGTAGCGGGGTCATTTCTGTTCATGAAATATTTTAAAAAAATTTTTAACACTGTTTACAGATCTCTGTAATAAATGTTCAAAAATATATTTTTAAAAATTTAATTTGAAGAAAATTGGGAATGATACGTGGACGAAGTTGTGGGCCCTGCTAGTATAAACATATACTAAATTATTCAAGACATACGTATTTAATATATGTATTTTTGTTTATCTTATTCATAGCTTATGTATATTGCGGCAAAATTTGTATTCATATTCGAATTAACGTTTTAACAAATTGTTCTTGTGCTTACATTGTTAAGATAAGTTTGAATAAAAAAGCTTAAGCTTTTAATCAATAAATTTGTTGATTTTGTAGTATTTAATAATACTGAAAAAAAACAAGTATTATCTTAAATCAATTTAATTTAATTTAAATTTATTAAAAGGAAAGAATAAACATTAACATTCTTAATGCTTAAAACTGAATCTAAAATTAAAAAAACCTTTTCAATGCAGCAAATTTTTTTTCAAAATAAAGTTAAAAACAAAGTATTTAGAATTGACTGGAATTTGTTATTTTATTAAATTTTCTTTTTCTGGATATACTATAGTCTTTAAAATCCGCATTAAGTTTTGAATAAGAAATTAGATGGGTAGTTCTTTGACAAATCGGAAGGTATTTTACCACGTTTTGGGGTGACTTAAAATTACGAAATTCTTTTTATTTATCCATCAAGCAACAAGAATATGAGCTTTTCAATTTATTTTTTTTTAATATTTAATAGTTTACCAAATAGTTATGTCCTTCAGTATCGGCTTTCTGAAAGCCCTAAGATTTTTTTTGTGTTCAAATGTAGTTTAAATTGGTTTAACGTGACAATTCGCTCTTTGCACATTTAAATTCACGATCTAGTGCTATCGACACTGGCTGAAATTTTACATGGTGGTAGGGCAAATGTAATCTCAGAAATATAATTTTTTAATCGAATATTTCATTTTTAACCAATTTTAAAAACAGAAGGACTGAATGTTTCTTTTTTTATGTTTGTTCCTGCAGAACTCTGTCATTTCTAAACCGATTTTGAAAATTTTTTGTTTTTGTTTTAAATTATAACTTTAAAAATTAAAGGGAGTTTCATACCACATAAATGTTTTTTAAGTGTAAAGCGCACCTCTTTAGTATCTAAAAGAAATCGTTTTATTATCACTCCCCATAGCAAAAAGTAATACAAAATTAAATCTAAAAATAAAAGGCTGTCCCAATGGGTGACGTAAATTGACTTATATGCGCACATCTTTTGAACCGTTATAGACAAACGCTTGAAAATTGGACAGGATATCGATTTCTATAATAAGTATAAACATTCAAAATTATAAATTAAAGGGTGTCCCAATAGTTAATGTAGTTTGATGTGTGTAGACAGTTGATTGGAAGAACCTTTATTCCTAAGTCTGTTATAACAAGTAGCAAACTTGAAACTAAAGGGTGTTCCTATAACAGATGTAATTTGACTTATATGGCCCTATCTTTAAAACCGTTGCAGACAAACTCCAAGTATAAGAAGTATAAACATTTAAAATTAAAAATTAAAGGGTGCCCTAATAGTTATAATTTAATGCATTTGGTCAATCTTTCGGACAGTTTTAAGATAACGCTTAAATTTTAACAAATTTTATTTTACTACGTCAGCAATAAAAAGTGTAAAAATACAGGGTGACCACATAACTGCGGAATTTCTTGTTAAATCTGCATTCATATTTATCTTACGACACATACAAAATCATGACTCAATTTTTCTCAAATATAATATAGTTAATAGATAATTACCGTCCTAAAAAATATGATTTTAAATTTGTAGCTTCCTTAACTTCAGTTTTTTGTTTGCGTAAATTATATGATTGGAAAAATAACCATTATTTCTTGGCTCTCTTTAACCACCCTGTGACTCTAATCTAAAGAAAGCAAAAAAAGTTTTTTAAGAACAAAAAGTACCTTCGTCGATTAAACATTAAAATTTTCAGGCAGATCGCCACTTATTTGCTACAATGTATCAAGTCAAGGCCTTAGAAAATGTTGATCTTTAGATATACCCCAAAGATATATTCTTTGTATAGGAGCTACGATGTTTTGTTGCTCTTTCCCATCTTTTTTCAAATTTGAAGACCACACTTTTAATTAAAAAAAATTTTTTTGTAAGTGCTAACCACATGCAACTTTGCGATTTTCCTTTGTATAATAAACATCCTTGGGTCAAGCAAAATTAAAAAAAGAAATAAGCAAATTACTACAGACGTTCTTAAATTATGACGTAACCAACAAACTTCACATATAAAAAAAAAATTATATAACTTATTTCGAGAATTTTTTTATATATTTGTTTATTTGGGACAGAAGGAAATTCAAAAAAATCTGAGATCATTAAAATCGGTTCAGCTGTTTTTGACGTAATTCACCCAACTTTGTGAGCTGGCTATATTGTCATATCATAATATAGCAGTTTAAAATTACGTCATGTGAGTTAAGTTTATTTCCATTTTTTATTTCGAAAAACGATGACTATTTTTGTGTAGAGTGACCGCTTTTAATTATTTCCTATTTTAAAATTTGCTTTTATTTTTAGCAAAAAAAATATACTGTTTTTTTTTAGTAAAATATTTAATTTTAATTCCTTTTTCCTTTTATGTTGAATTTTTGCTTTTTTTAAATACATGTTCATTCTATCAACTGACATATCCATACATATGTGTACAAAACACATTTTCAAATTTATTTATAAAGAATTCTATACTTTTAATTGAGTTTAATCCGTCGAATTTAAGCAAAGATTTTTGATTGTCGTCTTCGTACTGCTGTGCAGAGTTCATCGTTCGTCGCAGTTGTATTCAAACCATTAAAGAAAAACTATTCTTTAGAATTCGTAAAGTATAGTTTATTGATGACTGTGATTATAGGCCATGGAAGTTGAAGTTCTTTCTAGAAAACTTTAAAAGGGTGTACAAAAATTTATACAAAATTTATTTTTCTGCAACTAGAAAGAAAAGAAAAGACAGTTAATTATTTAAATGCAATTAAAGTATGAAATCAGCTTTGCAGGAATGCATGATTAGCTGTTACAGCCTGCAAGTTATTTAAATAAATAAGAGAAAATCAATTAAGGTGATTTTACACATTCGATATCCAGATAATAATATTGAAATTTTAGTGAAATTCTTACAATATCTCGAGAACTGATTGCTAATTTCAAAAATGTCTCTGCAGAGTAAAATATATACTGAACAACACGTTAGACATAATCTTATTTCGGTACCTAATATTTGCTGCTATTTTAAGTGACTTATTCTAATTGGAATTGTTCTATAAAATTATTTGTCGAAGATCATTTTATTAATATCATATTAGGCCGAGAGTTTTTAATTGCAATTTAGCAACTTTTATATATTTAACACAATCATAGAATGATTGATATGTGAATTACGCATATTGTTTTTGTTTTAATAAAAAATTACTTACGTAATTTTTGAAGCCCCCTTTACTTTGTAAACTACATTCAGTACAAAAAGTTTACGATCCTTGATTATGTAAAGTCATTAATCAAAATCAAATTAAAAATGTTTTCATACAATATAAAATCAATTTATATAGTTTCTTTAAAGATGTACGCTAATGAATATACGCATAAAGCACTGCAGGATATAATTATATTTATGAGAATATGAATGTGCTCAAAAGGATGATTATACATTCAGTGTAAAACATGCGTTAAATTGTATGCAATCAATTACATTTATCTGTGTTAGGAAATCAAGCGGAATATTACATTTGTATAAATTAAAATTACAAACATACACGCGTACAAACAAACAAATAAATATAAACAACATAAATAGCGGGGGAAAAAAATAACATAAAGTAAAATTTATCTGTAGCTACTCAGCATTTTTACTTTAATTTACTATTACTATTGTGTAATTCTTTTTCCATTGTCGTTGTTGTTATTGTTATAGTGAGTGAATATTGTTATTACTACTACAATTAAAACTTCAACTACGATTAATATTGCTTTGTATGTACGGTTTCAATTATTGTTGTGTCTGCTCTACTCAATTTTTCCATCTCAATTTAGTGTTGAAGAAGTTAACACAAACACATACTTTCTCGAGCACACACATTCATACTTACAAAACTAAAAGCTATTTAAACATACTCCTTTAAATATTTGTAAAATATATGCTGTCACTGATATAACAAGGACACTTCTACATTATTTTTGTTTTCGTTTAAATTTTCGCTCATGTGAAACTACAATAAAAAACTATTTACATTCACATTAAAAGTAATGGATATGAAATCGTAAGAAATTGCAATCGTATTCAATTCTTATTTTCACAAATAAAGAAAATTTTTATTTACAAAGCTTATTTTACTAAAGTAATTATTATTAAATATTATTCTTAAAATCAATATAATGAAATAAACAAAAAAAAAGAAATACGGAAAGAAAAAAAAAATGCCGAAAGATTATAAATGAGCCAAACTGTTTAGACGCTTGGTGTCAAAAATTTTTCACTAAGTAAAATAATTGAAAAAAAAAATTGAAAATCAATTATCATACTCTCAAAAACCATATTTCATATACAACATAGATTTTCTAATTTTTACTAAATTTTTATTTTTTTTCATTCAGAACATCAAATTTTGATTCACTGGCTCTATATCGCAAACGACATGAACTATTTTGGCTTTCAAGGCGTCGCATAGATCAGTAACTTCACGTGACATTACAGGAAAAATCGAGAGATTTCGAATTATACGGCCAATTGAAAACAACTTATTGTTAAATTTTGACTTTAATAAAATGATGTTTGCAGTCGCCGTATGGTATGTAGCACCGTCTTCTCGAATTTATTTGTCGCTCGTATCTATAGCATCCACATTCTCAAACGAAATATCATTGATCATGGTACGATGGCCAGCTACATCGGTTCATCTTCATTTTTAAAGAAATACAATCCAATGAGCCTTGGTGAGCTTCTTGTAGTGCAATTGCATCACCAACTATTCATTTACGTAAATGTCGTGTAAACATACTGTTCACTCTTCTATACAGTACTTTCAACATTCCTAATACTATTTTATAAGCATAAGTATACTACTAAAATTTACATCAATGTATAGAATAAGCATAGAGATAAGAACTCTGAATAAATAGACAATGAATGTTTGACCGGCAATAGAGACGAATGTGTTTTATTAAAAAGGAGAATCCGCAATCCACTGTGGAAAACTGTTTATTTCGCTGGATGCAAAGTAGTCCGTAGGGCTTATTACACATTGGTTTCGCTGCATATGTTACAATTTTGTTTGTGAACAAATCTGTAAAATAAAATTGCCCTTATCGTCAAACAAAATTCTGCGATAAAACATCAGCGCAGTTTCCAGCTACTTTAGAGCCCTATTGGTTAGAGAAAACTGCCTATGACTATGCCGTATTTTAATTCCTGCATTAGCTGGTTTTATAAGGAAAAAATGATTATATCCTTAATATCTACAAACACAAAGAATCGATAGATTTGAATATTTTTATATACTTTCGTTCCTTCAGTCTTCACACTGCTTGCTATTCTCGTGTTATTATTTAGAGACTAATTGACATAGAATTTTTTTTACAGATCAACGGTTGGTTTGCTAAGATGAACAATTATGAGCGCAATAATAATAACCTAGTCGTCGACACTTACTGGGTTAGGCATTTAAAAAAAATAGTATTTCCTGAAAAATTTCTTTAAAAGATTTTAAAATGGTTACCATATTAATATCTTAAAAAATATGGTGCACATTCGTATTTTTATGTAAAAAGTTCAGAGGCCCAAATTCTGAAAATATTGGCGAGCACCGATTTTTTCACTTGCTGTATATATCGTCCCATATATTTGTTTTTCTTTTCTTTTCTTTTCTTTCCTTTTTTTTTTTTTTTTTTTGTTTGAAATTACTTTACTAAGCTGGATTTGTTTGAAGATATGATATGGAAAAATTAGTAAAATGCATGATATTTTGGCCGTTGCCTCGTAGGCCAAGGACAGATTCTGCTGATTTTCAATATCAAAAGTTTGCAAGCTTTGTCCAATCGGTTGGTGTATTTAAATTTCTGTAAGCTCTTATTGTGCCTTAGCAAAGTTTGTTCCAACGAAAACACGGACGAACAGAAGTACATCGCCTAATCGACTTGGCTATGCTATAACTTTTGAAGTCGGAAGTGGATATTGTAGAAGTTACAAACGGAATGACAAACTTAGATATACCCTTTTCCATCTGTGGTGGAGTGTAGAAGTGCTGGGTTACGAACCCAGACCAATCAAGTAGTAACCGTTTGAGCTGCAACACATACAATAATGCGGCTAAAGCATCAATCTATAATTTAGAGCATTATAAACGACAAAATAACCCATTAACGTTTTTTCCACTGCTGTACTTTCAAATATATTTTTATTTTAAAATTTTATTAATGTACATATTATTTGCGTATATTTACAGTTATGTTAAACACATAAATATTTGTAGGAATATTTGCTGCTCTATAAGTTATAAAATGGTACATTGTTTATTGTCACATACATTAACATCAATTGAAAACTCAACTATTACCATCCTACTAACAATGCAAAATCAAACATTCAATAGTTGTGGTGACTGTGGACTTTATTTTTATTTATGGCATTTAACCCGATAGTTCGTTTAATCCAAAGTTTAAGTAAAACTCAAGACCTTAACTTGATTTTGGTATTTGCTCTTATGTAATGTTCAGTAGTAGAAAATTTTTCATCCGTCCAAAAAAATCTTAATTTTAGAAAAAAAAAATCTTTTAGAATAAATCTTTTCGCCCTTTTTTAATTAAAAAATATCAATAGCAAGAAGCAAGAATGCTGCATTCGGCTGTGGAAAAACTTATATATCCTTCACCAAAAGAATTGTGTATTTATTTTCTTTAAATATCTTCGTTTCTTGGAGTGAATTTAAGTTATTAATTTTTCATCTTGGGATCTTCTCTGCACTATTCACATTAAAAAACCATTAAGGGCTAAGAGTATGGCTTTAAGTAAGCCGAGTTTTTGCTGAAATGAATATTTTAAAGATGTAAGCTTCACTTCTGCAATTATAATAATTCGTTTTTTTAATTCCTAAATATATTTTTTAAATTTGTTACAGCGGATTTCCTAAAATATACCTTAAGAAATTTTAAAATGACGTTACTTTTAGGACACCTTCTATTTTAATTTGTTATATTTGTTTTTATAGCAACTTAGCAATACATATCCTGCATAAATTTATAGTCTCAACTTATTAGGGTTGAGAATGTAAAAATGCCAAGCGTCTGCACATAACGGTTTAAAAGATAAGGCCATATTCATCAAAGTCATTGCCACTACAGTCACTTCCTTCAATTCCTAAATTAATTGTGTACAATTTATATAGTGGACATGTATGAATAAACTATATAAATGGAAATCACGTCATAATTCACATAATTTTACTGACACTGCATAAATTTAACGTATTTGCCTATCACAATTCAAAAAAAAAAAATAAAAAATAACGAAAACAAAACTTTTGTGAATATCAAGTCAATTTCGGAACACTTTTTAATAATAAGTTTTTGTTGTTATACCCGCTATAGCACTACATTTTTATTATAAATTTATTATAGAAGTTTAAAAAAGAAGTTCGAGTTTGTCCAGGTAACACCCTTTAATTTTAAAATTTATTATTCACACTTTTTTATAGCGAACTGTTTTGTACATACGCTGTGTGAAAAACTTAAACTATATACGTTAACATCACGTCACTATAGCAACACTCTTAAATTTCCATTTTAATTTTGTTTATCTTTTTCACTTGCTCTTTTAGCAGGAATAAAAATACTTAAACTTAAAATGTTTTCCTATTGTAGTTCAAAAACAATCTTTAAATCAAAGTTTTATTTTTTTTTTTTATTTTTTTTTTTAATTGTCACAAGTATAAGATTTTGTATTGGGAATTAAAGGTTGGCCCAAAAATTTGTGTAATTTTATGAATTCTGTCTGTTTTCAATTGGTTTTTTGCAAGAATTATTGCTTAATTATTATTCATTTGCCTTTAGAACTGCAGGGAAATTTATAAGCAGCCATTTTTATACAGATATGTGTATGTCTTCACACATCCATTTCCATGAAGTATATTCGTATTATTATTATTTTTTTTTGCATATTTGTATATCGTTATGTTTTGTTTGTTTGCTTAGAGATAACAATAAAGTTTTTTTTTTACAGTAAGGAATATGATTATTTATTTATTATTGAATATAGTACGTTGTTATTTTTTCTATTTCTTTTTATATTCCATTTGGAAATGGTATAGTTGTTTATAAATAAAGAGATGCAAAAAAAAAAATAACTTTTTACATTCACACACATTTCAACAAAATGAAATTAAAAATAATTTTAGTTTTCTCCAACTGATGTACGCAAAATATAATAGAAGTATTTAGATAAAAACTCATGAATACTATTACTTTTCTTTTGTCGAATCTATTAAGGAATTGAAAATAAATAAATAGCATTAAAAAGGTTTTTTTTTGCTTCTTCAAGTTTTTCATCATAAAAAATTGTTAAAATATTTGTTGTGTCTAGTATGAGAAGAATTTGAAAATAAAACTATTTTAGGTGATTTAAGTGAGTTGGTAATAGATTTTCATTGTAGGATTTATGGTGATTAATTCACTGTAAACTTTTTAATTGTAATAAAAATTTATGAAAAAACCAAAAACTTATGAGTAAAAAAATAATTAAAATTAATTTAAAATACATTTAAAAATAAATTCTATGATTATTTCTGTAATTGTCATTTAAGGTAGATTAAAATATATAAATATCATATATTAACAATGATCGCTAAACAAAGAACCACAAATACATACGTGTCACATTTAAACTACAAATGCCCTTTTAAAGGAAATAAATACAGTTTGAATATTTTAAAACAATCATAAAATATCCCTTTGTTGCTGTTCATTTATGTTTTTTAACTCTAATAATAAAAAAATGAATGGTTGGTCAATAACTTAATTGAAGAAACTAGTGTTTTTGTGTTTGTTAATGTAAAACTATTATTATAATTTTAACGCAAAAAATTTTTTTACGGTGAACAATCACCAATATATTCTCATTTGAAGCACACTCTCTGGATGAAGCATATAAAGCACAATTATAATAGCATAAGTCACACATATTTTAATGCTGTTCTTTAAAGCCGTCATTGAAAAAGCAAAAAAAAAAAACAGATAGTTTGCGATTATATAAGAATCTTGTAAGCTGCACCAAACATTATTAATTAAAAAGAACTTTGGTAATATTTAGTGATTGTTATCTTATTTTTAGCAGACAGAAGCAAAGTTAAAAGAATGACGGCTAAAAACACATGGGCATGTAAATAAGGGAGTGATACAAATATAAAAAATTTTCACCGATGAAAAGTTAACATATAATGTCACTGGTTTAAAAACATTAAAGAAATAGATATAATGTTAAATATGTTAAGCATTGACTTATTCAATTCATATATCCGCCCTAAGATTTTGGTTTTCAAGGGTTATACTTTTTAAAATTCTTAATATTTTGCACGGAAAAGACTCTTTTGCAAAGTACCAAAATATTGCCAATTGACAACTTAGTTTAATCCAATCTTATTATTATTATATTGTGTGAGTTATAACCTTTATTGGCTAAATAGTAATAAAAATTGTGACTCAATTTTTTTTAAAACAATAATTATTTGTTGACTGTAAACATATATTGTCACAGTGAATATAATATGGTTCTTGTGACAATAGTTTAATCATGTTTACACTAACATAGCGTACTGTTTGAACAACACAAACTTTAAATTTGTTTGTATTGTTTATGAATCTGTACTCAAACAAAATACCGTACGCAACGATTGTAGGCTCATGTCACCACCATGAAGAACTGAACTTTATTTTAGTGTAATTTAGTGTACTGATCTTAAAGAACACACTTTAGTTATCTTTAGAGATTACTATGAAAATGTTAGTGATCTTTAGCGTACTTTTTATTGATCTTTAGTGTTTATCGCAGCGGTCTTTCTTGTAAATTATTTTAAGTGTTCTTTAGAGTATTTTTGGTTATTTTTGTGATTTTTATTGTTTTTTGCAAAGGTATAATTGAAAATTTAATAAATAAAATTTTTTATTTTGTATTTAAAATATTTTTAAAGAAAAAAGAATTTGTAAATTATCAAATTATCAACATTTATAGGAAGCATGTTGTAACCTTTATTTCATTTGTGTTTTTTATAAATAATGAAATATAATCTTGCATTTTCCAAATATCAGTCAGTCAATCAACAAAAAAAAAAAAGAAATGAGAATAACAACTGCTACAAACAAAAAAGGTGTCAAAATGACACACGAAAATAACTTTTGTCTTTCCTTTCACCATTTGTTCTCAACTTCCTTTAAGCCGAAACCATCAGCACAAAAAAAGGAAAAAAAAACATAAAGAGGAAATGTTTAATAAAAATGGAGTTGGAAATATTTGTACTTTTGTATAATTTTATACATATTTTATACAAAAGGCTTGAGTAAATTTCATTTCCGAAATAATTCAAAAAACACGTACACTTATTTATAACCCTGTCGGAAATTTAGCTAACTCAAAACTAGTCAGTGGTTAGCCAGCAATGAGTCATAGGTGACTCAAAAACTAGCTCATTTACCTTGTTAAAAGCTATTCAGTTTTAACACACGATGTCCTACGAATGAGTCAGTACTCACTCACTCTGCATCAGTTTTGATCTAGCCATGAGTTAGTTCAAAATTAGTTAGCTACAAGCTAGCTTATTTTGAGTTAACCAAACGTCAGCTAATAGAGATTTAACTAAAAGTATATATATATATATATATATATATATATATATATATATATATATATATATATATATATATATTAGGTACATATATGGTTTAAATTCTTTGGTTTGCCTTTGTACCTTTTTAGACAGTTTGAAAATTAGTTTTTATTAGTATTTTTAAATTCATTGGTTTGCTGTTTTTTTGTTCTTAATATTGAGACAGCTTGAAAATGTCTTTTTTTAGATAGTTTTAAGGCAATTCTTAATGATTCTTCGGGATTTTCGCAACCGCTGGCACGAATTGCATCTATGGTTTGAAAACAAACCATAAAAGAGTTTTTTTAAAACTTTGTAAAGATAGCTTGCCGTGAATGCCATTGATATTGCATGCGAGAATGACATCTACTGACAAAACCTCTTTTAGCGTCTTATGCAATTGACCCTTAAGCAACGATGAAATAGAACGAGTCTGTAAATAAAAAATGTATTTACATTAATTGTTAATAATAGAATATACTTTTGCTTACATAAATTGTACGATTGCTGTCTATGATTTTGCTATTAACAACCGCCAAACCATCTACGGTCAGAATAGGAAATATTTTTTCCAAATCCTTTTCATATTTTCCATTAGAATCTTTTGGGTGGCAAGAGCTTCCATTATTACTTTATTTTGCTCCACGATGATGGCTCTTCAAAACATGCACGGCTTGGCCGGTTTTTATAATACCAAGCGCCTAATTTTTCACTTAAGGTTTTTGTTTTGTTTTTTAACATTTCATTTTCATCACTTGTTTTATTAGTCTCAACCACTGATTCTTCTTCTTAATTTTTCTGTTCCATAATGTACATATCTGGCTCTATTTCAATTTTTTTCTTTATTTCCTACCGCACTTAATTTTGATACGTAAATGGATCTTTCTTTTTTTTAGCAATCTTCGCTAATTTCTACTGCTTCCACAATACATTTTGAAGATTATTTTTAGCACTATTTTAATGTATATAATTATTATTTTATTACTAACTCTGTGTTACTTACTTTTTCTGTCTTTCACAATTTTAACTTTAGTGAAAACACATGTGTTATTGATAACTCAAAAAGCAATTGTAACTTTTCAGATATTTTTACCCAAGTATAGCAAACCAAAAAAAGGAAATACACGTTTTAAAACTTTTCGTAGTAGCTAATTTGGAGTTTGTAATTACATACCTAGATACTCTTTGTTAATTGTCGAATTATTAACACGACATTTTAAGCAAAATACAAAAAGCAAGACCCATGGCGAAATATAAGATATATGCATAATTTTTTTATTGAGTCCAATTTACAATCTTATGCAAATGGTCTTGCATCAGAGCATTTGAAAAATTGTGTAGCATATTTTTTATCTACACCAACAAAACATATAGTAATGAGTAAAATATGCTACATAATTTTGCAAATGCTCTGATGCTAGACCATTTGCACAAGATTGTGAATTGGGTTATGGTGTTTAACATTTAGCGTTTACGGCGAAATCGAGACCATCTGTATTATTTCGCCATGGCACGACCTTTTAAATGGATAATTTTTAGAAAATTTAAAAACAAATTTAGGAATTTTTATATAATAAATTTGTAAAATTTAACATGGTTAATATTTAAATGCGTACAAAGCAAATTTATAATAATAAATTATGAATTGATTTGTTATTGAAATTTTATAGCAATTTATTAAAAAAATTTATATCCTATTTGTCTTAAAATTTTCTGAAAATAATTAGCATCACTGTGTATTGACTCACTCTGCATCAGTTTTGTGCTAGCCATGAGTTAGTTCAAAGTTAGTTAGCCATAAGTTAACCTTATTATGAGTTAGTTCAAAATAATCCGACAGGGAACTTTTCAGTTGCACACATACACATATATACATGTGCTACATGCATAAAAGGGGGTGTAGATAAAAATGTAATATACGTTTACAAAAAATTGGTTTCAACTGAAGGATGTTCCTACTGTATGTTTGAGCTAAAGTGTCTTGTCAGCTCATACTACACATGTAATATTATTATATCCTTGTATTTGTACATGTAAATTTGAATAAATACATTTACATTATGCAAAAATTTTTATACATGGGTATAGGTGTATATAGCTGTTTCTGTTTTTGACAGTTGCTTGTGCAATTTTACTAAGTAAGACCAACAACAACAAATGTTTATTCAGAATTACAGCGTCAACAAAGTTTATAAAAATAAATTATTGCTATTTTTAAGTCATATTTTTTAAGTAAGCAGGGCTTAATATTTTTTGTGTTAATAATAGAATATAGAATGTAAATGCTGTGACACATATTTATATATGCATGTGTACATAGTTTTTATGGCTTTGACATCTGTTACAAATGCAACAAATAATTAGTTTTAAATCAATCTTACTTAAAACATTTATCATGACAGTTTAATTTAATTATATAATATACGAAAAACCTACAAACTGTACTTTGAATAGTAAAACACGAAGATTACAATAAAAAACACAGTATGCATGTAAGTTATGCTCCTTACTAATATTTTGGCAAATTATTTATATGTGCATTAATATGAAAGATTTAATAGATTTTCTGCAAACTGGGCTATTGGACTTTTTGGATCAAGTTTTTTTCTATTTAAGATATTTTTTAAATCACATTTTTCTCCCTACTTACACCTCTGTAAATGCCCGTTTTTCCCCTGATCTATGTTTTATCTTTGAAAACAGATATCCCATATTGTACTTTGTTCTTGAGGACATCTATTTTTCGACAAAATCGATTTATTTATTTTTTCGGCTCTGGCGCATACAAATTTCGGAAAAAAGGAAGCTTTTCTCCTCACAAACAAAAAAAGAAACAGGAGTTTCTCGATTTTGTAATGGAAATATTCAAATAATTAAGTCAAACATAAACCAGAGCGTTAAGTCAAAAATATAATGCTAATCCAGATGGTATGAATTGCGATTGGAAAATTCTATAATGACAGCGCCTTACATACTGTCTTCGGTCTAAGTTATAGAACTTTTATCTCAACATATTGAAAAATCAATTCCAGAGATAATCTTATTACATGTGGAAATCTCAATAAGTTTGATCGTAATGTCATGATCTTTATCATGAGAGTATTTTCATAAGAAATCTCATCAACACAATTTCATCAAACGAGTTATCAATTAAACGCATACAATTATAAACAAATGCCGAATTCTTGTTTTTGCTCTGATTTTAAATTCTAAATTCTAAGTTTTTTTTTAGCGTATGGATTACCTTTTATATTTTATATCTTAAAAGATATTCGAATTTTGAATTAAAAAAAATAAGCTTGTCTAGATTTTTACTTCTAGCAGGATCAAAACCCTTCCAATTTCTCTCAAAAAAATTTAATAGATTTGGCAACAAATTTTTTTAATTGGAATAAAATTTTTTTTTTTTTTCTTAACTTGTTTAGATCAAAAGAAAATAAATAAATAATATACAAAAGTTTTCTTTTTTATTTTCTGGCGAAAATGTAGAGTTTGTGTTTTTATTTATTAATATTTTTAAAAACAAATCTACACAGAGTAATAACTTTTTCCCCTGATTTAAAGAACAAACCTTATACGTTTGTATGGGTATAAATTCCAAAACTTGAAACACAATTAAAATAAATTATCAATTTTTGTATGATGTGTTTGTGTAGTGTATGTAAATTATATTCAACAAAAGTGTAAAGGCGTATTTCCGTTACAATGAGCGACAATGCGGTGAATTTCACTTTATTATATAAAAATGTGAATGCTTCTGTATGTGCTTATGTGCCTGTCAAATCGTTTATAGAAGGTTATCCAATACAGACTTTAATTGTCTTTCTAGATATTATTTTCTTTGCAATTTGTACCACCGTTTTATTGAAAACATATCTTTGTAGACATAGTGGAACGGAATCCTATTAATTTTTACGTTTTTTCTTGCAGTCGGAAGTATTATTTTAGATAGATCTTTTTTATTTTCCTGTTCTTGTACGATGTTTAAATTTAGCACTGGTGATTTTTATTTAATGTATAAATTCATAATTTAACAAAGTTTTCCCGCCCCTGCTGGGTTGCCCTTTATTTATCCTTAATTCAAAATTGTACATATGAGTGCGTGAGAAGGTGTAAAATAATGACAATAACATGTTAACATTTGATAATTTTACCAATACAAATGCTCACAAAGAATTTGTTATGCGAACAAAAGATGGAAATTAAGAGTGTGAGGGCAACTGTATAAAGTGAACATAAGGTGAACATCTCCATGGTGTAAAAGTGACAGAGGATGAGATAAGATAATGCTGTTGGAAATAAAAATAAAAGTGTGAGAGTTGGAAACAAAGGTACATATTGTCACTGTTGTGTATCGTCAAAGATTCGTTTGTTTTTTTAATTAAAATTTAAATATTTGTTAAGCTTCTTGTTCATTATTTCATTATTTCATTAGCCTTAGTTGCAGAATGTTTAAACAACAAACTGAATCATAAGGCTAAACAAAGATTTTAAATGTATTTAGATGTGTTTGTTCAAAAATGTTTTTATTTTAAACAGTTTCATTTTATAACTAAATTTTACTCTAAATAGATTTATTTTTTTTTTAATTCTGCGGTAAACGTTTTTGCTAGTGATAAGATATACGGGTGTGGAGTTATATAACACATAACCGTGAATTCATAAAGTGGGTTCTTACGAAAGGAGAACTAACAGCTGTATTTTAACAATCACATGTTTTTGACATTCATATCAATCAATTATAGTCGGTATTTATGGCTTAGTTTTAGGATGTAGCGCAAGAATATTATCATTGGGTAATTTAATGACTTTAATTAGAAATTTATTTTTAATTTAACGATTCGAAATTTTTTTAATTAGTTAATAAAATAAAATAAATAATAACCCCAATATATTTCTCCATAGTCCTTGTTATCATGGCTAGGGTTATCGCTCTTCTTTATCCTGGAATATGAACCAAAAACCTTAAGAATGGCTGTATTTGTATGCCCCAGAATTAAGGCATTCTCCACATAATGCTTTCTTTCACAGAAAATATCAAAGGCAAAGAAAAGTTTCCATTGTAAAATGAGAAATAAAACTAATCTAGTACACTTGGACCCAAAAAGTGTATTTTTTTTTTTTGTAAAATTTTCTTAAATCACTTGTTTTGACGCCGCAATAATTCGTTAGAAATACCTAAATTTTACTATAAACTCTGTAAGAAAAGAAATTTAAGGAAATGTCTGCTTCATGACTTCACACACATTATTGTGTCTCTTTTTTGGACTGGTTGCTTTCCGTTAGATTTGTCTTTATACTACAATTATTATTTTTTTGTTGTACGCATGTTTGATGGTGGGGCTCGAACTCATGTTTTCACCACTATCAAAGCTTCAACGAAGATTGCTCGATTTCCGTTAGTTAAGTGTTTTATATGCACACCACTGGTGGAAGTAACTCCTCATTTTGTTTTGTTATGCAAACATTTAAGGGTCGCCAGATCTTATTTTCGTAACTATATGTTAAATTTTTTATTCTGTATTGTAAGAAAAAAAATATTTGAAAGGCCCTAACTAACGTTTGCCCTTCTTTACAGGGAAAGAAAAAAAAAAAACTTGATAGTTGGACATTTTTTATTAACGCATTGTGTTATTGAATTCTCTAAGCAATTCAATACTGTTACAACTTTTTTAATCTTTTAATGGTGCATAAGAGAATCATTTATCGAAATATGCATAAAACTTGAATAAAAAAATGACGTAGGGCCTTTCTATATTAAGGTAACGGTCTATTACTTAGATATATAACAAAAATTCTGTTTGAAATTAAAATATATTGGTGTTATTTCATTATTTTACTAAATGTTTTTATTTTACTCAAGGCTTATTGACTTAAGAAAAGTTGTTAAACTAAATTCTTAACTAATATTTGTGGCCGTAGGCATCTTTAGAAAACTGATCGATCGACCTAGAGCGACGTAGGTTGCAAGAACTGAAATAGAATCTTATTTTATTCTTTGATAATGAAAATTTTACAATAAAAATTATAATTTTTAAATTTGTAGCGATTATTTCAATACTTTATAAAAATTAAATCTTAAAAATTTAGTTCCTATCGAATAATTGCGTAAAAAAAATAAATGAAAAATCGTCAAATTCATGTCAATTTTGTAACACTCTTTAACTTTTCTGCAGCGTTTATCATGGCCGATATAAAATTTTCAACTGAAAAAGAATTGTTGTAAATAAAATGAATGACTTCAAAATTTTTTATCTTCCAATAACTGCATATAAATTATAATTCATTTAAGTGGAGGGCGAGTGAATACATTCACGACTTTTGTTTTCATAAAAAATCACTTCAGATACAAATTATTTTTTTTTTGGTGAAGTGAATGCAGTCACACAAATTTTCTTCCTAATAAAATGATACGAATTCAAATTTATTTACTTTGTGCTGCCAAGTGAATGGCATTCAAGAATTAAAATTTATTGTGAACGCATTCAAATTTAAATTCAATTCGTTTTTTTAAACAAATGAATTTTAATTCGCGGTGAGTTAAAAGCCAAATATATATCATTTGTTTATAGCTCTTGCATTAAGTAATTGATTCGCCTTGTAAATAAGCTTAAGACCCTTTTAACATGTAAAAATTGAAAAGGAGACAGGCAAAGTTTATAGGCTACTTGTACTAGGCGTTTATTATATCACTTTTCAACTCTTTGCAACTTTCATGTTGTTGCTTTATATAATTTTTCTGGCTTCGATATCGAACGAAATTTAAACTTAATTTGTATTAAAAGTTTGATTGGTATTAAATGCCGTAATTTGCCCCAAGGTCTGGTCATCAATATCTACATTTTAAACGGGGACTTATATTATTTACGATACTTGTGCTTGATTCCAAAAATAATAATTTTTTCTTGTAACAAAAACAAATTGTGGAATTTTTTTAAAGAAAATTTTATTGTCAGAAAATTAGCAGCAAAAAGATTTACAGTATAGTAACCATATCCATCAACACACGATATTTTGCTATAGCATATATAGGTCATCACTCGCTTAAACTTATTATTGTTCTGAAAACTAAGGTATTAAGTTTAAAAGAAAATTGAATAAAAATTTTTATTATTAACAAAGTCTTCAAAATTAAAAATTTTTCAAAAACACACAGTAATCACAAAAATGAAATTTTATTTGTTTTCCAGCCATTATTAATGAATCCAAATAATAAATTTGGTATCAAAAAAACGTTTGCTTGAATTGTTATTAGAGTGAAATTTTTTAAGAAAATATTGTTCATGTTTTAATTTCTAATCTCAACAAGAAAAATTTATTAAGACATCAGCATATAGACATTTAGTGAATCGGCATCCTTTGTATTAATTTCTTTCTGGTGGAGAAACTCACCCATCACAAAAAGCATTTTTAGTCTGCTCTCTTTATCAACTTTTGCATTTGATTATACCCCCTCCTATACACAATACAAACTCTAAAGGAACTAATATCTTACTCACTGAAAACCACAAACTCAACTCCAACACAAAAATATTTATAGAATTTCTTTTGATAAAAAACAAAACTTAAATGCAAGAATGGAATCTCTGGTGTGCTTTTCAAGTCAAGTTTAGTTAAAATTCTTATAATAGAATATACTATTACTGGCTTATTGTAATTTTTAAAGAAGAATTAAACAAACAAAACAACATATCTTTCTTTTCATAGTTCTCTATCCTTTCCAAACTTTTGCAGCTTTCTCTTCAACGTTTAAATATGTTTAATAATTTTTAAGAAATGTTTTGAAATAAATTTGTTTCGAATTTTTTTAATTTTCATGTATTTTGTTAATAAATCACTGGACAGTATTTGTGGGTAGACGGATGAGTCAATGCTCGTGTTTAGTAATATTTTTGTTTTGTTTAAATTCATTAATTGATTGCATGTGGTAAATACGCTTAAAGAAATTAATATTAACTATTCTACATTTGTAAAAAATAAAAAAAATTAATTGACTGAATTTTAAGTGCTGAATTGGGATAGCGGTTGTGGGACCTGCTATATAATATGATAAATAATTATTGTAAGTTTAACCCTACTTTAAAGGTGAGAAGTGAGATCAAAACTCAACAGGATTAAACAAGCAGGCGACGCACTTTCTGTACAAAACGATTCTGGTAGCCAGAGAAGTTTAGTAAACAGGTTCAGCATTCTTTAAGTTATTCTCTTATTGGTTAAAGTATTCCAAGAAAACATATGCTAAGGACACTCTCGATCAGACGTTTAGAACCACTTGGTGTAAGAGGTGTTACGCTACTTGTTGAATTCTGTTGGTTTTCGGGTTAATTTATTCACATAATGCTTAATTACCATTTGTCAATGAAAAGCCCGCGACCACTGCCTTAATTAAATTTTTTTTGGTTTAATACGCGATGATAAATATTTAGTTAGTTTCGTAAGGGCTACGAGACAACTTAAAAACAAGTTAAAAGATGAAAAATTTTCAATTTCTATTCATTTACAATGATGAGTATAAATTTGATATTTAATATTTAAGACCTACTGCCCCAATTAAGGATATTTTCGTTCTATCTTCCTACTATGCTAATATTACTTTGTTTAAATTTTGATCAACTGGCTGTTGTTTTCTGATAACAGAAAAGGCTGTTTGGTTGAAAACATTAGTTTTTGTAAAAGAAAAATATGTGGGTACGATTAAAGTCCTTGAATTTAGTGATCTGTACCCAAGGCGTAAAAATGATACAGTGTCTGTTCGTCTGTCGCAGCCTTCTATCTGTGGAACAATAGTAGTCATGAAAGTGATGTAATATTCATACAGGTATTGCTTTCTTTAAATTGGCAAAGTACACAAAATAAGACTAACTTTAAACTAAAGGCGATTTTTAAGTACATGGCCGTAAAAGCATATATGACCGTAGCTTTTATGTCATTAAAGGCAAACACATATAATATAATATTTATATAATATCAGTTGTTTTATGTCCATTTGACGAATGAAGTTAAATATAAAATTAGACCTAATAGCGCGTCACTCTTAAACGTTACCCTCTATAAAAAGAAATATAATTGAGAATGAAAGGATAATCCTGCACAGAACCTTACGTATAACTTTTTGTCTTTTGAGCCGTAAGAAGCGGAAGTTTTCCATTTTTGACCAATAATAACGAAATAAAATTTAAAATAAAACTGTGGTCGGTACGTAGTACGGAAGACTTCATATATGAGAACCCAGGTCACATTTGGTCAACTGATTTTAGTTGACTAATGTAGTGGTTAATCGGTCAGCAACTGTATCACAAGCGAATTCATGATTTACAAGAAATATTGCCGCAGTTCCTGACAAACACAATAAATATTTAATAAAAAATAATCTTCAATAACTATCCAACTTTTTAAACAAGTGTATAATAAATAAATAGCGTTACTTTAATATAAAAAGGGCCAAACTATTTTTTTTAATTCAAGCTTTATACATATTTCGATATATGAATTTTTCATGCACCACTAAAAGAATTAAAAAAATTTTAACGGTATTAAATTGCTTAGAGAATTCAATAACACAATGCGTTAGTAAAAAATTTCCAACTACAAAACTATATGTTTTATCAAGTTTTTCTTCTTTTCCTGTAAAGAAGGGCAAGCGTTGATTAGGGTCTTTTAATATTAAGGTACCGATATTTACTGTACAAACATTTGTAAAAAATATTAAAAGAAAGTGAGAACTTGTGACCACCAAAATTTAAAAAAAATGAAAATGGAATTAGATTCTATAAAAGAAATTAAACGGCATATGCCATACATTCAAAAGTTATTTCTTTAACACTCGTGGTGCTCCTGGTAATCAACTTTTGTGTTAAAAGTTGATTACACATACCAGTTAACATGGTCCAACAAGCACTAATTTATTTATAAAATTTTTGTTGTTTCATGAAAGTCTTTTATGTTTTTTTTTTTTTTTTTGAACACTTCACTGTTTTAGTTGGTTACACCTAATTGTGTTTACTATCAGATTTTGTTTAGGTTGCTGTATTCTTGAGTACAGTATCTAAGAAAACAAGAGGATGTGTGAATTAAACTTTGGTATTGTATGCAAAATCAAATAAATAAATAAATATTTTGCTCCCAGAGGCCAACTAAGATGTAAAACTTGACATTCACATAATTAAAATTTTTTTCTTATTGTTTCCACGAGTTTAATTTGAAAATTAAATTTCGATTTTAAAAAACTTATAAACAAATCATTCAAGTTTGGCTGGACTGACACAGGAAGGGTTCTGTACCATGTATGGAAATAATCTTTAATTCTTAAATTTATTTTATAGAGGGCACATAGTGCGCTTGATTTTTAGGGCCGCTAGAATGAACAAAATGGTTAGCTGTCAAACGAACTATCGTACTGTGTTCACTTTTTTAAACTCCTTACTTTGAGGGCGCAATTCTTTACTTTGATGATGAATAAGTAATCCGTTGAACTGCAACATTTTATCAAAAAGAAAAAATAATTCTTTTGGTCCAGCTTACACGCTGGTGGCATCACTCGACCTTATTTCGCCTTACGGTTGATGATGATCGTTATTCCATCGAACAATGATTTTATGTTCAAAGGTATTTTTGGTATTAATGCGGGTTCGATGTGGTTTTAACAGAATGTTGCTACGTGACATACGGTGAACACAACCATCGATTTATTGAAATCATAAGCTAAATTCGAAAAATGGACCTGCAATATGTCTCCAAGATCATGCGATTTGGATTCTCTCAATGCTAGAGAAAGTGACCAAAAATTGGACTTTTATTAATTTTTTTGTTAAAAATTGTTTGTGTTACTTTTTACAAATAAAGTGTTATTGGAATTAGATATAGCCGTTGAGAAACATTTTAAATGCAATACCCTCTAAACTTCAATTTTAGCTTTTATACTTGTCGTTATAGGGAAAATAATAACTCTGTTTTTGTACCTTTTGGGTAAGGCTCGGTAAGATTAGAGTAAACATAAATAATTCCCATTTAAAGACAAAAATGCCCAAAAGTACGGGAGCAAAAAAGCCAAACTTTTATCCCAAAACAAGATATCAACCATAAAAAACTTGCGGTTGTTCAAAGTAAACATAAAAATACAGATATTTTAAATGTTCTTAAGTTTATTTTAATATTTTTTTTGAGATAAAACTTGTAAATAACACTTTTGGAGGACATTTACGTGCATTAAACATAGAATTTTTTGTATTTGCTACTGTTTACTTGTTAACCAGCTGATTGTTTTTCAGTTTACGCAGGCTGGATAAAGTTTGTTTCGTGCAGAAAGAAGAAGAATTTTATTTTCCTAAAAGCTCTCTCTTCTAGCCAGACTTTTAGTACGGGAACAGTTTTCGATAACATTGGGATCCCGTGGAATCCTAAAATTGAGTACGGAAATATATTACAGACTCTATGTAAAATGTCTGGTATTAAAGATAAGACTACATTGTCAAAGTAATATATCATCTCTATGGGAAACCCCTTTAATATTAATTTTAATTTGTAAAATATATTTTGTGTGAAAATATCAAGTTTTATGCTGTTTGCAGACATTGAGTTACAATTGTATTTTTTGTTTACCGAACCCAAAAAAGAAATTAACCTCTAAATAACTTTTATGACCACTTGGTAACATAAAAACACTCATGCACTCGAAACTTTATTGAAATCAAACGAGTGTGAAAGTATTTATTATCCTTAAACCGCATACCTTTACATATTTTGCTTTATTTTTAATCTTTTCTATTATAGACTTGTGTCTACCAAGCATTTGTGACACAACGAAATAAGTGCTGTTTTGGTTAACCACGACAACACACAATTACTTATTCTTTGTACCTGTATAGAAACGGAAATTGTAAGTGATGGCTTTTTTTGCTTGTGTGCCATACTTTTATACTAACGTTTCATATTCTATTGCCCTTTTATTTCTATAGCAGCGAGACTTTGTGGTCGACATGACCTAAGGAATTGTGTTTTAGTGTGTCTTTTTCTAACCGACAGTTGGTTTTATATTTATATATTCTTTGAAACCGCTTATTTACAGATGATTGCGTTTTACTGGTCAATAACAGCGTGAAAAAAGGTGCAAAATATAACCTTAGACATTTTTTATATTCAAGCTGTAAAATAATAGACTTTAAAAGTGATAAATTTGCGAATTATATTTACTAAAAAATTATAATCAACTTAGCTATATGTGCAATTGATTAGAAAATAAATGGTTTCCAATTGATTTCATATGAACTTTTCAGCAATCATTTTGCTACATGGAAATGACCTTAAAATGGTGATTTGTTCGTATGTCTTTCTGTAAATTATGCAGCAACGTATATATATTTTGTACAGAAAGGTTACCAAATTATTTGGTTATTTGATAAAGGGTAAATATAAAACATTAAATTTTCATCAGAAATAATAAAGAAAAAATTATTTTCTTATACTCCTTTTAACATTCGGTAATCATGTGTCAACTGAATTCACATAAGGAAAAAACGAAAACTTGCTGAAATTTGTTCACAATGTAAGGCTTAAAATAATGGAATCTAAAAGTAGATCGTCTGATTTACATACATGGTGAAATGTATACAAGATTGGGCATAGTCGAATATAGCACACTTACTTGGTATAATTATTTATTAGATTTGAAAAACGTCAATAACAAGTAAAATATTTTAAGTGTAATTGAATATGTGTGTGACAGTCTAGATTTTTAAACTAAATAAATTCGTGGTGTCACGAAAAAAAATTTTTTTTTCTTCGTTTCTTGTTGTGTATCACTCTTTGGAAGCTCATCGAATATTTTTTTTTTTGTTACATATTTGATGACGTTATAGAATTTTTCTTTAAAACAAATAAAAAAAAATCAGTATTTCGAACAACTTAAATCTTTGTCCATATTTAGCAATTAAATATTTCATCATTTCACTTAAAATAGTAATAATATTTTTTATTTGTTGAAAAAAAAAATTATTTATTTATTTTTAAATTCGAGGATGTTTTGATAATGTGTCCTTAAACAAAACTTATTTTAGTAATGTGAGAGCTTACCATAAAAATTATTATGAAACTAGTCACATAATTTTTTCGTTAAGACAAGAGGTAAACAGAATCAAGCGGGGTAGCAAGAATTGGATGACCTAAATTGTAGTGGGTTGTTTTTACACAAAGTAAAATTTTTACATATAACAAAACAGTAACGGGGTCATTTTTGTACATAAAATGTTTTTTTTTTTTTTGGAAATTTCGCTGTTGTTGTAGAAAGTAATAAAAATGGAATACAAAATACCTATTTTTGGAATTTTTGTCTGTATGTCCGTATGTCTTTTTGTGTTCGTATCACGTTAAAACTGCTGGATAGATTTGAATGAAATTTTGTGCGGATGTCCCATAGAACTTTGGCTCAAACATAGAATATCTATTTTTTCGTAAAAATAAGTTATTTTATAGAGAAAAAAGAGATGCAAATGTAAATTTACCTAATTTTATAGGTATAATGGTATTAAATTTAACACTGTTTGAAGATCTCTACAATAAAATTAAAAGAAAACATTTTTTAGTTTGTATTTTAACTGCTATATAAAAATAAAAGTGAATTGTACAAGTGCCAAAAGCATTTAAAATTTCTTCTTTAAAGCAGGCATTGAAACACAAGGAAAATTTAAGTAAATGTTATGCAAAATGGCGAGAACAATAGTGGTAGAAAATTAAAACTGCCCAGAATTAATTTAATTTTAAGTATCACATTGTATTTTACAATTACGAAAGTTACATCGATATGATTGTGAAAAAAGTTATTGTCAAATAAAGAAACCAAGAAAGCCTTCATGAAAGTCCAATTGAATAGATGTCAAGATTTTTACCCCCAAGAATCTGTTGAATTTTAAAATTATTATTTACATTAAACTAGAAAAACGTATGTAGTTGAATTTAAAATGAATTAAAAATAGACATCTAAACCTGTAGAATCAAATCATAGACATAATAACTATTGACGTGTGCACAAATTTTACATATTAGCATATATTTTAAATGCATACGTATATAAGTGTAGAATAAAATAAAATTATATTTTTGACTTACATATGAAAAAATTGTGACATTCAAAACAAACACATTTACATATTTACAAATCAAATGAAAAATGGAAACATATCATCACTCGTATGCATGAAGCTTAATGTAAAATCTATATTTGTTCGTAAAATAATTTAAGAAAAATTGAGTCAACCAGGCAGAAACAGAGTGTTAAATGTTAAAAACCAAACCATGAACATTTAACCAGAGACACACATATACCCACAACCTAAACTATTATATATTTGGAAAATAAAACCAAACAGACATAATGAAAAGTCAACAAGAGTTTGTTGGCTAAAGGTAGAGAAAATGATGTTATAAAGTTTCTATGTTTACATGCTGTTAAAATTTATGTCAGCTTGAAATGAGTTTTTATTTTTGTGTGTAAAAATTTTAGGTTTTAAAAATTTCTATGCACTCGTATGTTGTTGAGACCGTCTGCCTGGCTGGCTTAAAGGTGACGACGCCATTTCAAATAATTTTTTAAATTTTGTCCTTAAAATATTTTTTATTGTCTACACTCAACGTTACATGCTTGCACTTGCTAACTTTCTCTTCCTTCTCCACTTTATATTTATTATATTTTCTTCTGCTGCCTTGAATGTTGCAATTTAGTTTTTGTTTTATGTGTTTGCGTTATTTTTAATATAAGTTTTGTACGTGTTTAATGTAACACAAAAATATTTCGAGGCGAGGGCTCTGTCATGTGAAAACTATGTACGAAAAAGCTTTTGTAAATGCAAACATGCTATAATGTTTTTTATTCTTTCGTATGGGAGTAAATAATAATAATAATAATTTTTAGAACACTTGTTGTTTTTGGTTTTATTATTCGTTTTTGTTTTGTAGCTTTTTCATAAATTTAATTTTTCTTTGTGCAATCTGAATAATTTTTATCACAATAGTGTAAATTACGAATTAGTACGCGAAATTGTTGCAAAATATTTTAGCATCAAGGTTTTTATAATTTTGTTTGCAACAATAAGCAGTTTCAGATCTTCTTATTTATGTTTCAAAATAAAAATAAAAAATTTTAAATATGCTAGAAAAAAAATACATTTGTACTTGAGTAAATAAATCTGTATTTGAGTTAACATTTTAAATTTAATAACATTTTAACTAAGATTGAAACAGGCGGTGCAAAAGAAAAGTCATGAGATCTGTCTTCATAAAAAGTTCACTTAGAGATGTAAAATGGTTTTTTGATAACATTAGGTTGACCAGTCCTTAAGCTGATATACATTTATTCTTGTATAAATATATTTTGAAATGTCGCTGGCAACAAATCTGACTTCTTCTGCAGTGTTAGTTTTCTAGACATTCATTCATTTTTTAATGTCTACACTTAACGCTACTTGCTTGCACTTGCTAACTTCCTCTTCCTTCTTCACTTTATATTTATTGTATTTTCTTCTGCTGTCTTGAATGTTGCAATTTAGTTTTTGTTTTATGTGTTTGTGTTATTTTTAATATAAATTTTGTACGTGTTTAATGTAACATAAAAATATTTCGAGGTGAGAGCTTTGTCATGTGAAAATTATGTACGAAAAAGATTTTGTAAATGCAAAACATGTTATGCTGAAACGCAACTTGTGCTTTACTTTTGTATGTTTTTTTTTTCTCTGGTATGGGAGTAAATTATAAAAATAAGAGTTTTTAAAACACTTGTTGTTTTTGGTTTTATTATTCTTTTTTGTTTTGTATGTTTTTTATAAATTTAATTTTTCTTTATGCAGTCTGAATAATTTTCATCACAATAGTGTAAATTACGAATTAGTACGTGAAATTGTTGCAAAATATTTTAGCATCAAGGTTTTTATATATATTTTTTTGCAATAGCAAACAGTTTCAGATCTTCATAATTATGTTCAAAAATAAAAATAAAAAATTTTAATAATTAAAAACACTTTTTTACTTGAGTAAATAAATCTGTATTTGAGTTAACATTTTAAATTCAATAACATTTTAACTAAGAATGCAACAGGCGGTGCAAAATAAAAGTCTTGAGATCTGTCTTCATAAAGAGTTCATTTAGAAATGTAAAACGCTGTTTTGATAATATTTGGTTGACCAGTCCTTGAGTTGATAAACATTTCTTCTTGTATAAATATATTTTGAAATGTCGCTGGCAACAAATCTGACTTCTTCTGCTGTGGTAGCTTTCTACACATTCAAGGGTTTTGTTTTAGTTTGGAATCTCGAAAAGTACTAGCAGAATGTATTGCATCAATTTTTGCGTCACTATCAAGGCGCATCAACCAGGTGACTGCATCAGATCATGTGTTCATCATATGTTTTAGCTTTTACGTGTATTTTGTTTTTGTAAAAACTTTTTCGAGCTGCCAAAAACGCCTGGCAATATGTGTGTATATTTGTGAAGAATAAAAAAGCCACTAAAAATATATTGGAATACATACGCACATATTGCCGGACGTTTTTGACAACTCGAATAAGTTTTAAAAAAAAACAAAATACACATAAATGGTAATGCATTCACCAGGTATTATTGCGCCATGGTCACTATATTTACATCCTCTGTTATCGCAACCTATTTAAGAAATTTGAGTTGCAATTTCCCTTTGGTAAGACAAAGTTTGTACACAGTCCACATCTCTTCTCGTTGTTGTCTTTATTAATCTTCACATAAACAAAAAATGTAAGACATAATCCCATTAAATTTTCCGAAGATAATTTTCCCACAACATACCTATTGCCATCACCGCTCTCTAAGACAGCTCCCATGCTACAAAACATTTTTATACAATTTATTCCCATTAATAATAACTCTTTAGCCCGAGCATTTTTTTTAACCTTTAGGAGATTTTTTTTTTTTTATAAATTTTTGATACCCATCACCGCAGGTTGAAAAGAGTATATCATTTCACTTGTAGTTTCTAAAATATATATTTAGAGTAGTTATACATAGCGCAGTCAAATCAGCCCTCTCCTTCTGTTCGTCCGTGTTCGTGTTAAAATCAACTTAGCCCAGGTACTAGATATTCTAGATAAGCCAATCGATTAGACATAGTTCCATATATTTTGCTATTGAAAAGGATTAAGAGATGACCATGTCCATCCGTGCAGCGAGAAAAACATCACGTCTTCCTCTAATTTTTCAATATATTTTTTAACTTTCGCTTGTATTTCTGCAGGTGGTTGTGTTGATGATAAAATATTAATAAAAAGAAAATGTGAGAAAAATTGTTGTTCTTTTCACCACGTACTACTTTCTTATTCACCACTAACAGTCCACCCTAAATACGGGCGTTAGGCACGACGTAATTTAGCGTCTAGGTTTTACGCTGTAATGAGTAACTTAAATACGAGCGCCAACGTTGTGAAACGAACAGTATTGTTTACTTATCTTATTTGCTAAAAACCACAAAATTAAAATAATTAAGAGAAATAAAATCGCAAAATTGACCTTAAAGTAGCTGTAATGTCATCACTGTTGGAAATACTTTTGTATATACCACAAAAAAAAACAATAACAACACTTCTTTTGCAGCCAACTTCACTTTTTACGCGCGTCAAAATTGGATTTTTCAATTGTTCAACGTTAGCGTCGCGCTATTTGGGTTGGTCTCATACATTTTGTATGGGCATGAGAATTTTTGACAGTTAAATAACGTCTTACGCTCGTATTTAGGGTGGACTGTAAGCTGGGCAACAACCCTAAGCAAAACTAACAATTTTCGAAAAAAACCTTTTTGAACAGAAAAACTTAATGATTAGGAAAAAATTCTTATGCAGAGGTAATTTTATCTTTTATTATTTTTAAAAACAATATTTTTAAGAATATTTTCAGTTAAAAAATGTGAATGAAATTAATTTATTTTTTTACACGATGGATATTTTTTTCTTATTTTAAGTGACGACATGAAGCTTAAAAAATAAAAATAATTTAAATTTGGTTAAAATTTTTAATTAATTTACATTTAGCTTCGCTTGGCATTTTCTTTTATTTGTTTGTTTATAATTTTATATACGGCTTGACAATTTTATAATTTTTTTTCTTCTCACTGAGCATAATTCCTAGTTAACATATTTGTTGGCAAGATGTATAGCTGCCTTAAAGTTTTAAATAAATAATAAAGGTAAAAATTAAAAAAAGCAAAATAAAAATAAAATAAATTCTTGAAATCAAATATAGGCAAGTTTTAAAGTTACAAAAGCACTCCATTTCGGTTTATAAAATTGTCAAACGCTTGGTTGCAAAATGTTGTAGCAATGTATTACTAATTGTGAATAGAATAGCCCTATTCATAAACTTATGTAAATCGTTTACATTTGCCAACTGGTATACGATACTTTTGCTATACAATACCATAAAAAATAAAGGCTTACCAAACATATTTTAAAACAGATAAATCATAAAAACTTATAAAAACTAATAAACTCTATAAATAGGAACAGGGGAGAATAAAACAACTTTGAATTATCTCTGAGAAGTTTTAGCAGAAATAGGGGTACGAAAAAGTAATCTCTGCAATTTCTCTTGCTGCAGCTGGCTCATTGGATCTCATCAGAAACTACGACCACTAAAATTAAGTTAACCTTATTAGAATGTAGAGAAGCGATTTTAAAAAAGTATTCATTGCAGGCGAATTGCTATAAATGTGCCCCAATATACAATTCAATTTTCGGTAGAAAAATGATAATGAAGACGGGAGAGCGAGGGTTTCAGTTTCGAGACATTTAACACTTAGAAATATTTCATAACTTTTATTTAAATCCAATACATTAGGAGGAAACAATTTTCCTGTTTACAAACAGCTGATTCGTAAAAGTTCTTCGCAATACAATGGAATTTTTATAATTTAAATCCTTGCACAATAAACGGCGCTTATATTAAGGTTAAGTTCGGCTATTGTTTTTAAATTTTTTTGAACCGTTAGATGATTTTGAATTTTTTGAGACGTAATTTCAGATTAAATTTTTTATAACAAATAATATAAATTAATTTCAATTTAAGTTTATTTTTATTTTAAAATCTAATTAATTATAATAAGTTTTAAGAAAAAAATATTTACAATTGTATGCGGAGGTTTTCCAAAGCAAATAGCATATTCTGTATTATATTCTGCTGGTGTTTAATTTTTCCTGTTTTCTTAGGAAAACGTCGGCACATTTTTTCTAAATAATTTTTCTATTCAAAATTTTTTAGGAACTAAAATAAAAATGAACTTAAGCTGAAATTGCATTTGTGGCCTTACCGAAGGTTGGTACAAAGCAAATACAAAAGTGCAATACGAGCTACAGAGAGAATAATAATTCCATCTACCATTTTTCATAATCTAATTTGTTAAACACTAGCAGTGCCCACGACTTCGCCCGCGTATAATTTACGATTTTCAAAATTAGGAAAAATTCTTTTTAAAAATTTATTGTAGAAATCTTCAGTGTTAAAAATGTTCCATCTTTAAAAATAAAATATGCTGACAACTGTTTTAGTATCATTATACCGATAAAATTAGGTGACTTCACATTTGCATTTCTATTTTCTCTATGAAATAACTTATTTTTACGAAACAAAAAGTGGTCTATATTTGAACCAGGGTTCTAAGAAACCTCCACACAATATTTATTCAAGTTCATTTAGCAGTTTTTACGTGATGCGAACACAGACAGACAAAAACTGCAAAAGCAGGTGTTTTGTATTCCATTTTGATTACTATCTACACCAACACCAAAATTTTTAAGAAGTATTTTATGAAGGGAAATGACCCCGTTACTGTTTTGTTATATGTATAGATGTTGGGGTAGTCATAATTATTTAGCCCTAAGTCATTGTAAGTGTTTGTTTGATTGTGAAGGTTTTGTTCGCTTTTCGTACTGTGTACTTTGTTTTTGTTTTGTAAAACTGCTTACTTTGTTTAATGAGTCTCACTTTCATAGTGACAGTAATTATTTTTTTATGACAACAATTTTTTAACTGATCTAAGTTTTTCATATTCTTAAATAAATCAAACTTATTTGCTGTGTCCATAAATCTTCCTGCTTAAACGTTCAAAAATTTTTTTTAAAGTACATGCTTTGTCACTTAATAACGTTGTAAAGTGTGGCCAAATTTTATACTTTAAGACTCGTTGTCGTTTTTACATTTTTATAACAGTTTGTTTTTACTGTTTTTATTATTAAAAATGTTAATAACTTTAAGGGAGTGTTCTTCTTCTTGGCTGTTTTATTGCAAAATAAAATAACATTAAACATATATTTTTGTTTTTTGCTTCATTAACCAGTAACATAAATTTAAATTGACATGTGTTAAAAAAATTAACAAAAGTGATTAAAGGAAAAATTTAAAATATTTAATTATTTTCTTATCTCAAAGCTCTTAATAATAGATTAATTTTCACTTTATCCTATAAATGATTAATAAGCAAGTGCATCTAAAGTTGTTTTTTAATTTGTCTTTGGAATGTCATCTTTATTTAAAATGTCTTTTCGCTTTTGGAATATCTTTACTTTGTCTTACTTTTTTAATTGTTGGTATAAGAGATTCTTTGATTTTTTTTTTTTTTTTTTTTTTGAAGTTATGTGTTTTCAAAAAGAAATCCTTTTAAATTAATTGTTTGCATATTCTATGCTTTAGAATACTTCTTTAACTCTTAACTTTTTTTTTTTGTGCCGTATGAGCGTAAGTGTGTATAAGTGTGATGTATTTTTCTGCTCAAAAGAGTTTGCGCCAGAAACTGCAGTAATTAGTGACAGCTTATAAGTCTCATTCTCCTTCTTTAAATTGCATGGGTTTTTTGTTTTTATTTTTAGTTTCCTTTGTTTTCGGTGTCATTTATTTATGTCGTCGTCGTCTTTTTATGGTCATGAACCTTTTGAACGTTTATTTTGTTTAGAGAACAAAGTCTTCTAACAAGTTGAATTTTTTGGTGTCATGTCATGTCACGTCTTTTTTTTTGTCGTTTTCGACTTATATTTTAATGACACTATTTAAAAAGGTGATATTTTGCAGTTCGTTAACTAGTGAATTTTAGCAAGAAATTTTAATTGATGTGGTTTAACTTAGAGAAGAAAAAGCTCCTAGGTCAAAACTAATGAATAACAGTGCTTTCAGAGAATTTCTTAATTTATTGCAGGTTTAAAATACTGAGAGAAGTAAAACTTACATCACTTGCAAAAAATAGCTTTATTTATCTTAAAGTTTTCATAAGCTATATTCCGTGAACTAGTAGCTAAAATCCTTAGAGATATTTTATACCACGGCATTTTGCATGAAACTAGTTTCATGATATTTTTGTTTGTTGGCAAGAGGTGTAGACGATCAAGAGGGGTAGACAAAATGGCATGGCGTGAGTTTTGAGGAGATTTTTTTACATTTGCTTTGTGTGCGTTCGCTGTATATGTTTTGTTGTATGTGTATTATTTGATATAACACAAACAACTACAGTAAAGAATATCAAATTAAAAGCGAAATGTACAAATTCCGATGACATGAAAAATTTCACAGTTTATGGACGCGAAGTGAAAAAAATGGCATGAAATAATCGCACGCGTAAATCGGGACTTAGTTTTTTAAAAATTAATAAAATGCATAAAAAATTTAAAAATATAAATGAAAGGTCAGTTTTTAGCTACATTATTGTTTACGATTGTTTTTGTTCTAAATTAATTAAAAATTTTATTTTTTTTTACACCAGCAGAACAAAATATATTTTATGGTCGTTATACCTATCTTCGTACTTATCGATTTCAGGCAGTATGCGCTTCAAACATCAGCTATTTAACGACAAAATGTTCGTTAGTTTGAGGCTGCTGTAGTCAAAGTGGTAAACACGTTGACTACAAACCTGGTTGTTCAGGGTTCGAATCCTGCGGCAATCAATATACAAAAAATGTTTTTTTCTGTTTAATGGTATAAATACATATTCAGAATGAACAAAAAACGTGCAGTCTCCTTCGTCGGTACTTTCTCATAGCAGATTCGCCGGCGAAGTAAAATAACTATCTATCTTTCTCCTTTCACCACCTGTCTTATCTCTTATCTATCCCTTTCCTAAAGAATGTAGCACGGTTAAGAAAAATAACTAAATAGGTTTTAATTCCTGAAGTGCTACTTCTCTTTATTAAAAAAAAAAAAAAATCACTCTGTTAGTAATTTAATGCATTTATTTTAGCTTCTACCATTAATTAGTGACGAATATTTCTGTGCGAAAATAATACCGATTTAAGTATTTTACTCTTTGGTGACAAAATTAGGAAAATTTAGGTAAATTTTCAACAAATTTGGCGAATTAGGAACTATGGTCCTTAATGACCATTAACCCTTTAGAAGTAAAAAAGGCATAAAATTTTTTTTTTTGAAAAAGAACATAATTTCACATCAGTATTCATTTAAATAAGTTTAATGAGTTACCATATTCTGACCTACTTCAAAATGGAAATTAAGACTACCGACAGCGGATAAAGTTGCTTTAACAGTTCCTTTCTTAATTTGAAAAATATCACTATTAAGCCATCTATCAATTTTATATTAAAATTTTATTTTCTTTCTCTTGCATTTTCCAAATTTGTTGCAAAGTTAAAAATGCGCATAAAGAAACATTAACTTGTTGCTTTTAAGATTCTCAAATGTTTAATTTAGTTTGTAATAAATAATTTAAAAATATACGACTCCAGTCGTCTTGTATAAATATTTTATGCTTTCAGAATCTTAAACTTTTTAATATATTCACTAATATGAACTTTCTTTTTACCTGTATTTTCCATCTTTTACTAAACAAAATCTTTTAATACATAACAAAAATAAATCTTTTCCTAATATTTCCGTTTATTGTAAATTTTGTCTGTAATTATTTTAAGAAAATTAAACTTTTCTGTTTTACAGTATAGAAACTTTCAGTTTTTCGTTCTAACTTCTTGGAGTAAAGGTATATTTCTTTCTTTTTTTTTTCATTCTTTTATTTTGCTAATTTATTTTGCAATTTAAACTGACAATATGAAATAAGGAACGTGAGCAAACAAAGAAAAGGATAAAAGAGATTTTAAAATTTTTAAAATTTTTTTCAATAATTACCAAAACAAAATTCTTTACAAATAGCAAAAGTTGTTGGTAGTTGTGTTGCGAAAGAAAAAATAAAAATTGCTGCATGCTCAAAAATGTATTAAATTTTAAACATTGAAGTTGTATTTTAAGAATATGCCGCAGAAGTTTTCAATAGCAGAAGTTAAGATAAGCATAAATTAAATTAGTTTTTTTCGCATAGCTTTTGCGCACTTTAATAGAAGCATTTGTTGTTAAAGAACTGGTGGACAAATAGCTTAATAATTTACTGATGGAATTAATAACAACGAAAGGTAGGGCGAAAAATTTAGTAAAAAAGCCGATTTTATCAATTAAGTACAGTCTTTAAATAGAACATTATTTTAACAGGCGATGAAGCTAAGGGGGCTTTTTGTGAGTACTACAGAGCCCACGAAATACATATGGCTAATGAAAACCAGGGATCGCCTTAATCACTCAATGGCCCCACTTTTGTTTCCTTCAGTTTGCTGTGAGATCTTTTGCTTTGGTATAAACGTCCAAAAGCTTAATAGGAACAACAAGACAGCTATTAAAGCTCAAGGGTATTTCCAATGAACGTAATATTAGCTAGTTGGTCGTAGAGTGTACAACAAAGCGCAAAATGCAGTTTTTTTTTGTGCATTGAATTTACAATAAACAAGCGCAATAGTAACATACCTACGGAAGTCTACTAGGCCACAGGAGGCTGAAAATATTACCTCGGGATATTCTGCAGAGTCACATGTTGCTGTTGACTGATTTTTAATAGTTTGGCAGCCAAGGCATAAAAATGTTCTTTGTAATATCGCTAAAATATGTGTCCTTCTTAATCACTTTGGAAACAGAAAGTTTTCACATAAGCTGTTTAATAAAATACAGTTTATATTAAAGGTGAAAGGAGAGTGGTGATTTTCAAGGCAACCGCCATTCCAATTTAATCGTCAAAAAATATAATATACTTTCGGAAAAACTGTTGGTATCGCAGTCCTGTAAGTTAACCCAGTCACTTTGCACTACTTAACTGTCACTCAATATATTACAGTACCCCAAACAATAAGGCCATCCTTTCTGCTATGATGACTTTATAAAAAGGGTGTATATTTTCTGGTATAGTTTTTTCAAAACTAAATGCCGTAGAACGCCAAACATTAACATAAACTCTAACTTGAATATGACATGTCATATGCTCTCTAGAAAATTGTAATCGATTTACTTTTCATACATTTTTCCTGTGGCTTTTTTTAAATTGAAATACGTCCCTAGATGCCGTCTTGAGACCTTGACGCAAATTACGGCATTCGATACCGATCGAAGTTTCAATAAAAATTAAATTTAAATTTCATTCGATATCGATTGCCGTAATTTGCCTCCTGATTTAAGGTGGTGAAACAAAAGAATTTGTAGTGAAATTTTAAAACTTACTTTGTAGTTCTTTCTATAGTTTTCAATATCTATTAAGCATTCAAGCACAGTTTTTACCTTACGCAGATTCCTGCGTGATGGCCTGATAGTGCACGTTTAGATAGGCAAAATTTTGAAAGGAAAAAATAACGAACATGTTGTTTATTTGTGTGAACTTGAATGAAAAAACCAGAAGGGAATTCCATACATTTTTCTTTCACACATTCGCCTGTCGAAACACGAATATATTGATATCCTGACGAACGATAAACATAGATTTTTGTTTTTTCCTCTAGATATTAAATACGTTTGCTCATTTTTAATAATATTTATTGAAAAAAATATTTTTCTTTCAGTAACGGCTGCATGTGTAAATAAAATTCTTTAAAATGCAAGCTGGTTATAGTGAGATGAATGGAAAAAACAGTGTTCTTTTGCCTTTTTATTTGAAAAGGAATTTATGAAAAATATTGCGTTAAACGTTAATGTTGTTGTTGTTATTTCTGTATTTCTTAATTTGAAAACTTGTTTTATAATTTTTGCAAAACAACCGACTTCAAAACAGACAAACTTAAAATCACATTTCTTTAGGACGGTAGTTATACATTAATAATTTTATTTTATATTTTGAGAATGACTTCGTCAGAATTTTTTATATGCTTAGAATAAAATATGAATGCAGATTTAACAAGAAAGTTCGCAGTTATGTGGTCACCCTTCATTTTTTACACTTTTATTTTGCTGACACAGTAAAACAAAATTTGTTTAAATTCTAAGCATTATTCTATAACTGTTCAGAAGATTGACCATATGCATCAAATATGGAGCACCCTTTAATTTCAAATTTTAAATATTTATACCTGTTATTATACTCGATACAGTAATGGACATTATGTCTAATTTTCAATAGTTTGTCTGTAACGGCTTTAAAGATAGAGCCATATAAGTCAAATAACATCAGTTATAGGAACACCCTTTAATCTTGTTATAGCGGACTCAGCAGTAAAGGTTCTGTGCAAATTTCAATCAACTGTCTACCACTGTTCAACAGTTTGATTATATTCATTAGATAACAGCAACTATTGTACTACCCTATAATATATAATTTTAAACACTTATACTTCTTAATACAATATAAAGTAGTGGACATTCTGTTTAGTTTAAAGTATTTGTATATAACGGTTCAAACGATAGAGCCATATAGGTCAATTTACTTCTAATATGGGAACACCCTTTAATTCCCAAATTCAAATTTTACATTCGGGTTATAGCGGACTTAGCAATAAAGGTTCGATGCAAATTTCAACTGCCTGTCTATAACAGTTCAAAAGTTTGGCAGTATTCATCAAATTACATTTACTATTGGGCATCCTTTAATTTTTAATTTCGAATAGTTATACTTGTTATTATTACGGTCATAGTAGTCGACATGCTGTTCAATTTTTTGTCGTTTATCTATAACTGTTCAATTTACGTCATTTATAGGACACCCTTTAAATTTAAGATTTATTTTTTTATTACATTTTGCTTTTTTGAGCTATTGTAACACGCATTTTATTTAAATTTGACAGAAGTTCGCTTTACACTTAAATAACATGTGTGTTATATGGAAACACCATTTAATTTTTAGGTAGATGAATTGTTTTTAAAACGGGACCAATCTGTAAGCATAGTCTATTATATTACAGACTAAGTTCTGCAGGTTCAAACATAAAATAGCAAGATTCAGACGAATTAATAAATAAAAAAAAATCTTCACTAGAATTTATGTGTTTTTTCTGAAACCTATTATTTTTGGTCACGTTGTCAAAAATTTCAACACAGAACTGAATCAGTTCTTTGATGTTTGCAAATTATTCCAATACCTTCTGTTCTGCTAAATATTCAGAGTAAAAAAGAAACTTTTAATAAAAAAATTTTACTACCCTAAAATTGTTTTCATTTTTGTTTTGCTTATATCTATTTTGTATATGCTTAAACACATGATTAGAAATGTGAATATGTATGCATGTGTAAGCTCAGACTCTTTACAAGTTTATGCCTTTTTTTAATTTAAGCTCTTCAAAACTACATAAAGTAATTAATTAATTCAAGTAAATTATCTTGAGTAATTAATTGCTGTACAAAAATAGTTTATCACTTAATCTCGTATTTAATCAAAATGTTTATGTTCTAAGCAATTAAAAACTAATTATATTTAAAAACACTTTAAAATGAAAAGTTTTTAATTAAATAAAACCTATTTTTTTGTTAATCTGATTTTATTACAAATGTATTATAAAGAAACACGTAAGCAGAAATATTAATTAAAATACTACAAAGAGCTTTTCTTTCAAGGGTTAACAGATTAAAATGGATTTATAGAGAGATAAATAGATTTTTCATACTTAGCACTAGTTAATCCGCTTTTTGTGTTTGTTGCAGTTTCTTGGGTTTAGCGTGATAAATATAAAATGCGCAGTTACCCTTAGAAACAAGTAGATAACTAGCAACAACAAAATATGTACAACATTCTGTAATTTCGAGTTAAAAAATTTTGAATACCTTTTTCAAAAAGTGGTGTAGCCTTATAAGTGCCGCTATAAATTTTTTAATGATTTTTGTTAAATTATAAGAATTTTTTTTTATCAAAATAATTTAATAGTTTTAAGGGGGTCTACGTTCTCAATCACATGAAATTTTCAACAAAAAGAGCAAAAGACATTTCACACTCTTAGGATTGCTTTTAACAAAAAAGCTATTTTTTACTACGTATTGATTGTTTTTTTATTCTAAAAAACACGCATCCAGCTATTTATTAATGAAATCATTAAATATTCAGTGTTTGTTTATGTAAAACACTAAAATTTATTTTTTTGCATTATTATTACGGCAACGCAGCAATTTTTTTATTGCAAAATAAGCAATACAATATCATTTTAAGCACACTATTTTTTGGCGACCTCTGCTAAAAATGGATAAAAATAAGTGATTTCAGAGCTTATATAAAAAAAAATAATAAATAAAGTTGGCAAATCATTTAGTAAAGTTTGAAATTTATTAAATATTAAAAGTAATGAAAAGATATTAAAAAAATGGAAAGTAAAAGAGCAAGACACATTGTGATTGTCCTTGAACTTACGGTAAACTCAAATACTGTATTTAGACTGTCCAAGGAAGTCAAATGACATAATTGACTTTATTCAAAATGCATTACGGAAGATTGAAGCAAACGTAGGATTTAGGAAGAAAACAATATTTAGCTAAATAAATAATTAAGATTAAAAATCATTTATTTTGGAGAGGGAAAATTGCATTACATTTTTTATTTTTCCAATACAGTGGAATACAAAGTAATAATATTAAATTAACTATTTCATTTTCCTTAATATCACAGGCGTTGGTAAAATTTTTGAAAAATGTGTATGCAAACATCATGCTTAATATTGAGCGACCTATATATTTTAATTTTATTTTCTATCCATGTTGTAATAAATACTTTAGAAAAACACATTCTGTATGCAAATTTGAAGTTTCTGCATTTTTTGACCTAAAGTCATGTCTTAAGAGAACATCTTTTAAAATGCTTTTAGTTATTAGAAGCCACTGCAATACACACTCAAAATTTGATTTGTCTGCCAATTGCGATTTAATATAAAAATCAAGTTTGCTATATGGGAACACCCGTTGGTTCTTAACTTTTTTTTAATTTTTATATTAGGGATAAACCTTGTAACTTGAAAGCATTTAAAATCGGTTAAGTAATAAATATCAAAACATTTTCCCCTTCTTTTTCCTCTGAATTATAATTTTCAAAGTTTTTATTTACAATTTCTTTTACTTGTTATCTTTAAGCCGTAAATTTTAATTGGTGTAGTTTACACATTCCAGTGTTTTTTTTTTTTTTTTTTTTGTTTATTTTGTAAACACAATTAATTTGTAAAACTGTTGATATGGCAACATATCAATTAAAAAACTTGTAAAGCAAGAGCAAAGATAGTGGAAAACCTTAAATTTTTTTTAAGTTTTATATAGCTATTTAATGACTTAAACAATTTTAAACCAAGTTTTTCTTAATATTTAATTCTTTATTCCCTTCTGTAACCTGTGAACAAAACTCGATCTTCATCATGCAGTCACACGTATACATGAATGTTGTATATGTTTCATATTTTGAAAATTACATAACTTCATTCCAACCAAATTTGAAATGTCTGTGCTTAACGTTCACATAAATTTTAATTGGCTGTATTAAAGTTTTTTATGTGGAAAATAAACTTTTTTGAATAAAATTGGAAATTTAAAGCAAAAAAATAGATTGCATCAAAAGTTAATTTATTTCAAATAAAGTCAACTTGGATGGACAATTAAGGTTTTGACATTCCATAATTCTAATATAATTAACAATATACCAAAAATAGAAAAATGAACTAAAATAAAAAAAAAACCCACGAATACGTAACAAAGCACAAGAGTAAGAAAACATTGCTTAAAATGAAAATATCAGTGTAATAAATCCAAATTTGCCAAAAATTCAGGTATAAAAATACTAAAAACACCAAAAAGATAACACAGTCATAAAAAAAAAAAAAAAAAAATATCTTCAACGATTGATTAAAAAACAAATATTTCACATTAATTTAAAAAAAACTAAGAAGTAAAAAAGAGTGCTATGCCGAACCTTATATACCCTTAAACGTGTATATTGGTCTAGTTTAGTTAAGTAACTCCAATCAATAAAGCAAATATTTTGATGACAGAGAATTAATACATAAAAAAAAAACTTTTAAGTACCACCTACATACAATTTTAATTAAAAAAAGCTATCGGCTCTTATGGGTTAAACATTTTTTTTTAATTTTAGCAGTTTCTTAAAGGCCTCTTTAAAAGCTTTAAAATGATGCCCATATTTATATTTAAAAAGATTTAAAAATATCAGAGGACCGTAACTAAGAAGATATGGGCGAGCGATACTTTTTTCACGTGAGGTTTTTTTTTATTGGAGTTACCTCATTGATTAACTCTCAAAAATATTCCCAGATCCGGTTTGTAAGCTTAATTTAATTAAAAATATTTTTAATATTTTCCAAGTAAAAAATGAAACTTGAAAAAATAACTTTTATATTCCAAGCAAAAATATAAAAATCAAGTTGGTTTTCTCCAAATATGAATTATTTTCAAAAAAAAAAAAAAAATAAATAAAATGTTAAGACATTAAATATCAATTTTTGAATATTACTTTTGACCGTGGTCCCTGCTTCTTAAGAATAATCTTAGGTTTAGCTATTGGTCTTTTTCACTGCATGTTTTTATACAGATATCCTATGTTAACAACGATTAAAAAGAACAATGAATAACTTGGTTTTCTCTAATAAATCTTCTAACTAATAGAGTTATTTAAAGTGGGAGTATGTTTTTTTTTAACTATTTTAAAATTTAAATACAAAATTTTTTTAAATGAAAAATAGTACAACAAAACTTGCATATAACATCTATGTGTTGTATTTTTGTGTGTGTTGATATATATATATATAACTTTGGTCGTATTTAAAGTAACAGTAAGTTATAAATTTCTAAAATACCAAACTTTTTTATATACAAAAAAAAAATTATATTTTGATTTCTCATGAAAGAGATGTTAATTTGCTTTGCTGGAGATATCTCGACATTGTAGGAATTTAAAATATACATATATCAGTTTTTGTTTTTGTGTATAATCCTTAAAGATTTGTAAAGAACCAGAAATATAAATGTACATACATACATACATTAGGAAAAAAGCAAGAAATACATGTCCAACACAAGCAATTTATTTTTCATTTATTTATAATTGTCTTTTTTTGCAAAAAATTATTTGAAAATAAAATGCATGTTAATGTTTGTAGAAAGTAATATTTCTAAAAGACAAAGAGTTCTTAAATTTTTTTTGTCATTTTCAAGTTGTTTTTTATTTGAAATTAAGTCTTGTGTTATCACAAGTTTATTTTAAATAAAGTTAAAATTTTATAATATTTGTTTGTTGAGTTCTAATATTAATTTTGCATTTTCTTCTAAATGACTTAAGTTTAATTGCACCTCTGAAGTCTCGTTTTTAAACTTAAAAAAAAGTAATATTTAAGATTATAAAAATAAATAAACAAATTAACAAATTAGATGAGTTAGGTTCTGAAGTTAACAAAAGCAAATTTTTTTCATAAAACGAGGGCAATTCAATCATTTAACCAATATATAAATTAAATGTCCCAAATATCTTATTCTATTTAAAAGACTCGAGGTGATAAAGAGTCTGCTTTTAAATGTGAAGAATGTGCAGAAATTAAAGATATTTTGATGAAGGTAAATGGCACATTTTCGCCAGTGCACTGCGAGGAATTTTGTAAAAATTAAAATAATTCCGTTTTTTTTCACAAGACTATGGTAAGGGTACCATCGAATTAGAAATTTAAAACTTAAAGAAGTTGCAACGTAATGCAAATAATAAATACATTATTTTGCTTTGATTTTAGAATTCAAAATTCCCATTATAGCTCTAGTCCTGCTTGAAAAATCCTTGCCGAATATATAGGTTGAAAGATCTTGCGATTTTAACATATAAAATGAGTATTTTTGCGTTATCTCTGTCAAGAATTAGACTTTAAGCGTTTCTAAAAATATTTCCATTTTTCTCACATCGATTTTTTCATATTGCAAAAAAATTTTCTAGCAATTATAAAAAGGATTCTAAAAAGGTTTTCTTTTAGAAAAAAATCATTCGCAAGTTTATTTAAGATTTATTAATTAACGTTATTTTGGAAAAATTTTAGGCAAAGAAATTAGTTTAATTTTTTTTAGTAATTTAAAAAATGTTAGCCAAACTATAAATTTATTTTATTGCTTTTAAAAATTTAAAAGTAAATTTAAATTTTTTATTAATTCTTACTAATTCTGTCCTTTAGAGTAGAACAATTTCTTAGATAAAAAAAAAAACACAAAAGAAAAAACAGAAACAAAGCTAAATGCAAAGCCCAAGCGAAACTCATTAATAAAAACCGAAAATCACTAAAGTAGATAAAAGCAATAAAATAAATAAATGCCTATCATTTAATGTATTACCATTTTTAAAAAATAAGCCAATAATGTCTGTCATGTCTTAAATTTTTTAATTCTTTTAACTTTAAAAATTAATTAATTTTTTAAATCTTTTATCGCAGCTTGCTTACTGGTCAAATAATTTTTTGGATACAAACATTTTCTTTAATAAATATTATTGTTGATCACAATTCAAATACCACATTATAAAATTTATTATTTATTTATTTATTTGTCATAAGTTTTGCTTATTCAACAAATATTTCCTTAACCGTACTAAAGACCAAAAACAATTGACTGTTACAATAGAGTTAAGATTATTAATAGTGTTTGGTTTGTTGTGGTTTACATGCTGTGGTTTTCATAAATTAAAGAAAGTAACGTAAAATTTAATGAAATAATTGAAATTTAATTTTCTTAAAATTTTTTTTAAATAAGTATTTTATAAAAATATATTTCGGTAAAGAAAGCAGCAGGAAGCAAATGTAATTAAATTTTCAAAGCAGAATTTTTTGCTTTTTTAATTTTAAAGAAACTAATTGTAAAGTTAGAGTAGTAGGAATAGATGAAAGTCATTTTTAATTCTAAAAACAAGGTAAAATTCGGGATCTGTAACCGAAAACGATCATCATCAATTAGATGGTTGTTAGCCCATAATCTTTAATGCTTGAATAGTATGGTCGCCAAAAACATGAAAAACATACTCTTAAGACAAAGCTACAAAGATTAAAACGTTAAGCATATCTTTTGACAAAAGAAAATGTTCAACCATGGCTTTGAAGGCCTTAAAGAAAATTGGTTTCCTTGGACATTAGTATAAGACCCGCAGTAAAGTTGGCAGCACTCAGAGTAAACAACTTAGCAGAAAATAAGTACTTGTTGCAAAGTTAAGGGCATTATACCAGATAAGGAATTTTAAGGGTCCAAAGATAGATACTCGCAGATTGCAATCGTGTTCTAATAAGACCAAAATACAGATGGAAAGAGAGGAATTATCAAAATTATTTTATTGCACGAATGGGTTAATAGTTGATTGTCTTTTAGGTTGCTAATACCTTGTGCTCATGGTTTAAAATTAGCATAGGTATAAAGGGAGCACATAAACATATTTTTGTTTTATGGCCATCATGGACATTTACATTTGGGTTTTTGTAAATAAATAAAATTGCTTCATTAAAAGTAAAAGCAATCCATTAAAGGCTTCACAGGCTCTATTACATCCAAATGCACCGTTTGGTACGGTTTGTACATTTGTGGCATCATTTAACCATGACTTCAGATTCTGCAACTGTTAAAGGTGTTATTTGTTTTCGAATTGAAAATTGATTAAAGTTTTGATTAATTGAAATATATAATTGACGTAAGTAATTATTTAATTATGACGTTTTGTCTGTTCTTTTCAACTAAAATATAACTGAAACAATTAAAAATTTAACTAAAGTATAATTTGAAAACAACTGAAACCCCTAAGAGATGCAAAAATTTTCTTCGCAAATAAAGCTAAAGCTAGTGCCAACTTCAATAGAGATCGTTTTTGCACCAATATGAATAATTTTTGTTTGGGAATATGAATGGCATTGATTCATGCAAGACGCGGAGACCGCAATCACCGAATTTAAAAGTAAAAATTTAACAATAGGGATTTGACAACTCTTGATTATATTTTGTGTAGCCACTTTAAGTTACTGGCTTATGCTGTCAAACCAGTAACATTGACACCCTAGAGTCAATATTGTTTGTGCTCGAATGCTCTATATAAATAATACCTATGATTGCCATTTATTAATCTTTTGAATAAAAAAAAAAAAATAAGGTTTCTAATAAAAGGTTAGAAATATATTTTATCTCTTAATTAATACACATCAATATTATTGAAATTATTTAAATTTCTTTATTTTTATTGATACAAGTTTCTTTTGTTATTAATTAAATTAACTTATTTCCTGTTACATTAAATGTCTTTACACAACGACACAATGACACAATGACACTTTGATTTTGGGTTGATTCAATAAAAGCTTTTCTTGCTTAACAGAGATTTAATTTTGCACCAGAATCCAAATTTTATTTTATTTTGGAATTTCTATTGAATTTTATTTGAATTGATTATTTTGTCTACTTTAAATACCATTTGTTATCTCCTTAAATTGTCCACAATGTAATCAAATAAAGAAGAGACATGATAAATATCTTATAGCCCAGAGATAAATAAATATTGAATATAAGTGTTTAGAATGTCTACAAGCATCTAGTAAAATCTCACATGTACATTTGATATGAACCAAAAAATGTTTTAAAGTCGTGCTTAAGAAAATAAAGGGAAGAAAGTATGAAAAAAAACAGAAATGCAGCAGTACTTCAATTTTTTATTTACCAGAATTTTATATCAACACATATTCGGTTTTCCATTTTATTACATGCTCTACAATGACACACTTGAAAATATTTTATTCTTCTTTTTTCGCCAGTCTTCTACATTACCCTTAATATTGTGGTGATGATGACCTTTTTTTCTATGTCGTAACTTAGTTATTTGAAAGGCTGACTGGTTTGTTGGTTGGCTGACTGAATAGTTGGTTGGTTGGTTGGCATTTAACGTACTCGCATCTTAGGGTGCACACTTAAAGTTCGCCTTGTAACATTTTCACATGCTCGACAAACCACAAAATTATGCTTAAATTTCATGAATAAAATATTTACAAAGTTCAAATATTCAACCTTAAGTATTACAGTTTGTTGCTATAATGAAAGCCTTGGTTAGTGCGAATAAAAATAAAAAAGCAACCATTTACACTCCCAGATGCATACATAAACAATTTAAGGATATTTATGTATCTATACGAGGGTAGTGTAAAAAGAGTTTATAATATTAAAATAAACCAAAGTTGCTTTTGTTGTTTTATAAAAATTAGCCAAGCCAAGACTTTTAAAATGATTGGAAAAATTGATTGTATTCAAGACAAAACTTTTGGAATAAACGCAGTCTTCTGAATTGATGATTTCTTTGATATCTTTATCCCTTCAAAGCAAAATTATTTGATGAGGTTATCAAAATAGTTATTTGTTGGTGACATGGTTTACAGTTGAAGTCAAATCTTTTTTTGGGAGCTATTTCGTAAGGCTTGGAAACAAAAACAAAAGAAATGTGTGTAAGAGAACTTTTTCTATATCAAATGCAGTCGTTTCTCTTTCCAATAATTTTTTTTCCTTTTGAAGATAGTCAATGTAGATTACATCGTGTGCATTCCAAAATACGGTCGCCATGATTTTGGTGGCTGATATTTTTTGGCACCGATTCATACAGAGATTTAATTGCTGCTTGGTATCTAGCCTGTTGTGTTGGATCCACATTTCGTACAGACGTGTTTGTTTTGCGGTTGAACAAGGCCAAACACTGAAGCAAAGTTGCCAGAAGATTGCATTTTTAAACGATTGTATTGAAATATGGCACCCACCTTGCAAAAACTTTTTTATATAAAAGTCTTTATTCAAATTAAAATCCGAGCACTGCCAGTAGCCTTTGGATTTCATAACCACTCGTCCCTTTAATCTTCGACTGGCAAACACCATATTGTGAATATACTATTCATTTGGGATGTGGAAACCTAAACTGAGCGTCGAAAACATTCGGCATTGTTAGTCCATGTATAGCTGCAACGGAATAAAAAAATCACTTTTTTTCACTGAAATTGATAGTGCAAAGTTCTCATAGTATTTAGCTTCAATTTGAGTGATGTCTTGTTTTTTTTTCTTTTTGGCAAAAAGTAATGTTAAATTTGAACACGATGTTTTATTTTTATTTTCTATTCTACCCTTCAAATTACGCGTTAGTATATTATCAAGCGCTTGTAAACATAAATTAAATGATGCAGCTTGTTCAAATTTGACAGATGATTGTTGACATAAACCTACCGAGGCTACTCCTAATAGCTCGTCTTAATGGGCTCAAGTGGCAAACATTTTCAAATTAAATATTGTGTCTTACAATATGTAAGCCAAACCTGTAATAAAAATTTTAAGATGAATTAAAATAAAAGCCGTAACCATAAAAATATGTTTTCTGCTTGCAATTTTATGATCGAAGTAACTAAAAATATTTTTTTAATGGCTGCAACGCCTTGAAGTGCCTGCTTCAAATAAATCATAAAATAATTCCCAAGTGCCGAGACCTTAATGAATTGAAATCTTCCAATATTTTTAGTTTAGTAGCAAGCTCCTATCTTAAAGTTAAACATTCTCTTTTTCATGTTTCCATAACATTATATAAAAGTTAATTTTATATGAATTTGCGTGAAGAAATACTTGTCCTAAATTCAAAATTAATTGAGGACAAGAATTATTGATCCCCAGAGGTTTTTCAAACTGAAATTTATGCTATTTCTTTGCGTGTTAGGCGCATTGGTCTTAGGGATACAAATTTATCGCTCATCTTCAATATGTTTGGCATTTAATTGCTTTTATTGTGTTTTATTTTCCTTTTTCCTTTCAGAAAAAAAGCATTCAAAAGAAATAGGTAATTCATGGGTTATACGTAAAATGAACTGATTCAATTTAGAGGAAAAATGTGTAATTTTAACATTAGCTTGTCATTGGCGAGTATGGCTTCACATTAAGAAGACAGCTTGGCATATAAATAAATGCTTAAAACCGATGAAAAGTTGATGATTTGTATACGATTTTTCACTAATTTTAATTTTTTATAATTTCTGTTTTTTTTTTTTAACTTTCAATAGTGTTTCACGAGTTCAAAAGTTAAGTGGCAACTGAGATAAACAAAGCAATGTAAGTACCTATGATCTCTGAACTCCTTTTTTTTTTTGCTATGCACCTTCAGGAACAAAATCGAAGGTAGAAAAAAACAGGAATAGAAGAATTAGAAGGAGGCGTGGCGTTTTGCGCGCTCTCTCAAGGGATATGGATGATTAAAATTTATCATTGGAGTTTGTTTAGGTTCAGTTTCCAATGTCATATTATTATTGTTATAATGCTGAAATCTTTTTGATTGACAGTTTGATAAAAGCATCCTACATTATAACAAAATATATCATTTTTAATTAGCATTCATGGAAGTAGTTAATTAAATAGATGAATTGATTTCTAATTTTATAAGCATTGATTAATGAATAAAGGTTTTATGATACAAAAAATATTTGTGAACGTTTTAAAAATGCTGATGTACCGATTCAGAAAATAAAGCATTAAATTCTGCTTTTCATTTTAAGGAGGAATACTTATTTAAAAACTTAGCGGATTTTTTCTAAAAATATCAAGAAAAATTAAATATCTGTAGAATGTTGAGCAGCAGTATCTGGATCGCTACATCCGCAAGGAAAAATTTTTTTTGATAGTTAAAAAATAAATCCATTATCATTCGCATATTATTAAATACTTTGAAAGCAGTGATATTAATAAGCGCTATTTCTAGTCTTTTTACACTAAATAAAGACCCTAAAGTGTAGTAAGCACTATTTTCAAAAGGCATTCTTATCACAAAATTGGTGTAAAATGTATATGTATAAATATTCGCAAGAAAAGTGTGACCTCTAAGAATATATATTTGTTTTATTGTATGTAACAAGGACTACTAGGTGACGGTCTTCCTGTCTGTCTGCCTCACTCAGAATTTTTGTGTTATTAAAATTGTCAACTATTGATCCATCTACAAAAAAGTTAAAATTTATTTGTTTTAGACCTAAATTTGTATTTAGATTCTCTTGAGTAATAAACTTATGACTTTTTAAAATTGAAATTTGGTAAAAAAAAACTAAAATATCATCATAATAAATCATTTTTGTTTCTAAAAACCTTTTCAGTTTGCAATTTAGTTTTTACTCATTACGTATGTATGTGTATGCATTTCATCACGTATGTTGATTAAAGAATTTTGATTTTATATTTGCTTGAGACATAAAAAAATCCATACAAACAAGGAAAACAAGTGTCGAATAGAGAAGTAAAAAAAATCAACTACTTGACCAAGAAATCTTTGCTACAACTTTAAAAAAGCAGTGAGAAGAAATTGTATTGAATTTTATAGAAAAACGTGATGCATATAAAAAACTATTAAATTTAGTACATGTATTTGCTTTTAGAAAAAAGTTTATAAATATATTTATTTAATGCTAATAAATTACCAACATTAAAAAAATATTTATGAATTTTTGGATTAAGTTTAATTCCCCTTAACTTTCTAAAAACTTTTATTTTCAACTTATAATTTAATTAAAATTATAATAAATATTTTACGCCTTTTCTTAAGGTACTGCAAAACATTTTTATTTAAATTAAAAAAAAATTTTTACAAAATTATTTTAAATACATAAATTAATTTATTGCCCAGGGCTAGAAATAACGAGTCTTCTCCCTTCAGGCACCTTCATTTTGAAAAATTAGAGGCAGGCGTGGTGTTCAGCCCACTGCCTCAAGGATCATGGAACGATCTTGATGATTTTTAATAGCAACTTTTTCAAAACTATGTCTGATCGATTGACATATTTAAATTTTCTCAAACTCATCTAGTGCCTTGGCAAAGTTGATTTCAGCACTAACACGGACGGAAAGGCGAAAACACAGATATTGCTCAATCAACTTCGCTATGGCACCACTTTTTGTGGTGAAGGGTATAAAAACAAAAAATGGTTTTACACATTAAAATCTAGTAAGCTTCACGCATTTTCAAATTTACTTTTTGTAAATAATCTTTGATTTCCAAGCAAATAATTTTATACTGATTATTTACTAAAAAATTATTCAAACTTATAAAAAAATAACAGAAAACTGTAACAATAACAAAAATATCTTACTTTATTTGTGTCTATAAACTATTAACACAAATCTTTTTATTTAATTTCTTTTTAAAATATTTATAGACCAATCTTGTTTAAGCATTATAATTGAAGCAAGTTTGAAGTAAGGTGGCTTTAAGTTTTTGCAATACGCACAGAAGAAGGTGAAATAATACAATTTACATAATGCTAGGCAAGAGGCTATCACAAAGTTGCTCAAACGATTTAGTATCAACGCCAACTCGGGAAGAATTCAAGCAGAACTGTTTCGCAGATATTTTAGGAGTCTCGAAAATCAGTTAACGATGTTCTAAGTCAGACTGAGAATCATCCTTGATTTAAGCTAAAGCAAAGTGTTAACGGGTAATAAGACAAGACAAAACAGTAATTCAAAGCCTACGAATTTTGTGCAAAGCACTTGTAACAGCTTGGTATTTTTGATAGTCATTAGACTATCAGGCGCCAGTCTAAGAAGAAATTAAAAAAAAAAAAATATATTTCTTGCAATAAACGTAGAGTAGTGATATTATTCTACCACTATCCGAAATTTTTTACAACCTGATGACTTTTGGGATAATGCAATGTTTTTTGTCGAGCCGAAGATGTTATCAGCAGCAGTGATGTGATGAAAACAAGGAACGAAATTGCCAACAAAACAATATATGGTTGAAAAGAGTTTAGTTGTTAAAAATGGGTGTTTCTGGAGCATAAGCGTTATGTGATCTGGTTACCTACGTAATATTATTTTAGCGCATATTTAATAAGCAAAATATCGAAGAAATAAATCTAGCTATAGAGAAAGAGTAAGAAAAAACAACCGATTGTAAAATTCCATTTTTGCAAAACCAAACATATCACAATACAATAAATGTATCGAATCTTAGATTTACAAGGTGTAGATTGGAGAGAACTAAGCAACGTATTGACGACGAAGGTGGTAATATGTATAATAGTTTACCTACTAATATAAGTTTTACAGAACGAATATCGACTTTAAAATCCTATCTTCACATGTTATTAGAAACGCTTCTGATGTAATACATCTATAATGAAAAAGTTATTATAAAACCTTTAATTATAAAATCTACATAAAAAATAGAAAATAAAAATATTTACAATAAAATCAATAAAATTGTACAATAAAAGAATGTAAGTTATTGCCAGCCTGCCTCAATAATGCCCTTTGGGCGCTTGAGACAAAAACTTAACAAATGTAAAATAATAATATGTAAAATTGAATTAACAATAAAAAAAAACAAAAACAGAAAATAAAAAGCTACATTTGAAAATAAAAAATATATATACAAAATTCTTTTATTTAAAATACGCCTGTACTGTTAAAAAATCGCTAGTTATATTTATATTTTTATATTTATATTTTTTCTGTCTACACAAAAAAAAAAATATTCTACACAGAAGTAGTAATTAAAAATGAACATTTAATGCAAAATGTTAAAAAGAATATAATGAGTTTGCGTTAAGTACTTTGGCTTTAGTTTTTATAGTGTTAATACTACAAAGTATAAAAAATAGAAAAAAATATACTATGCGTTTAATCTCAAATATTTGCATATTAAAATAAAAAAACATCGAGCAAACAATACACAACACAAATATTTATTTTCAGGACTTTATAATAAAAAATTCATTAAAAATTTATATTTTATATATATTAGTCGTTAATAAAAATAAGTACGTATGCATATACATATGAGGTTACTCTATAAAGGATTCAAAATTATGAATTAATAAAAGGAAATAAAGTGGCTACAAAACGATGATTTTTATGTCATCAATCTCTTGTTTACGGTTTTTCCTTTTAGGTATTTTTTTGCTTTAATCATTTTTCTCGTGTAAGCATTAAAGCCGCTTGGTTGATAAAAAAAAATTTTTGTTACTTTTAATTTTTTACTCCAGATTTTTAAAACTTAAAATTTTTACAATATCCTCTTCCGACCCCATAACGTACATAAATATATATTCTGACTTCTTATGCAAAGCCATTTCGCTTAAGCGATGTCCGTCTTTCTGTCGGTTTAAGTAATGTAATTAAGTTTGCCGTGGCCCCAGATTCGCTAGAAAAAATTTTAATTCGCCAATCGATTATACATAGTGTCCAAAGAGGTGCTATTAGAAATAAGCAAGATCGGTCCACACCACATCCACTTCTAATTTTTCTATATCATTTGGAACAATGAAGTAACTGCAATAAAAAAATGGGGCGAAAGAGAATTAAAAAAAAGACAAAATTATAAATATAAAAATTGGCACTCGCCCATATTTGCCGAGTTACGGGACTCGGAAATTTTGAGAATTTTTAAGTTTTCAATATGAGTATCATTTTAAAGCTTTTGAAGGGATATTTAGATTATACTAAAATTTTTAAAAAATGCTTAGCCCATTAAGAGTCGATGGCATTTATATATAATTTTTTTTAACTTTTTAATTCTCTGTCACCTCTCGTTTTGGTTTCTTTTTTATTGGAGTTACTTCACTTAACTGATTTAGATAAATATTGAAGGAAGGATATATTGATTTGGCGTAGCCGAATATAGCACTCTTACTTGTTTTAACTTATACTTGGAATTTTTTATTTTAGTAAATATTGCTTAAATCAACCCACCTGACACCTCATATTAAAATAAAACACAATAACGATAAAATTAAAATACAAAGAAAAAAAATTAAAAGCAAAATAAAAAAATTGTGTCTTTTTCTTAGTCCTATTGCTTTTCTGTCCTATTCGTCTTCAAATAAAAAAGAAATATTTTAAAATCATGTAAAAAAAGCAATGTCTAAATGACGTCAGAGGATACTTTAAGTATTTTAAAATTTTTTTAGTTGCAAAAAATTTTTAATTGCGAAATGACTTTATTTGCTGCCCGAATATGTAAATGCTAATATGGCAAAGTTTTTTGTTTGTATTTATAATAGATTTTAAATGTGTTTAAATTAAAAAATAATAATATTAAGTTGAATACACAAATTAGTGGAATTTTTTTATTGATGATTTTACGCGCTATTAATAAAACAACATTGAAATATTCATATTCAATTAGTGTTCAAAAACAAAAATTTCACAACAATTGATATTACGCAAGACGTAAATTAACTAATTAATTTACGTTCGTTTTTTTTTTTAATTTTTAAATTATATTTGGGACTTTTTATGCCACTAATATAATAAATATTTTTTACATGAGGAAACTTGTTCATTTGATTGTTTGTTGTTTAATCACTCCTATACGGGCAAATCGAAAATGATGTTATTTGGAATACTGTTACCCCTTTATTCAGGTTAACATATGAAATACAATATTTTCAAAATTATGAGTGAGCTCTTAGATGAAACCCATTAAAACAAAATGGTAAAGAAAGTGGCAGGCCAAGTGCAACTTGAAAAGGTTCAATGGAATTCGAAATGAACCAAGTGGGTTTATTTGGGAATGAACTTTGGTCATTTGCTTAAAACCGTGACAGTTGTTATTGGCTCCCTATGGTCCAGTGGAAGTTTTAGGAATAGATATAAATAAATGTTTCTATTTTTATAAAATTTTTTAACTTTACTATTTAATAAAGTCCTGCAAAAAGATGCAGTTTCTCTTAATTTAACTTATTTACTTTAAAAAATTATTTGAGAAGAAAAGGAAATATTTTTAAATTTTCTCTGAAACAAATCTGCACGTTTTGTAATTTTAGGATTTTAAGTGTGGCAAAATTTAAAATATTTAAGCGGTTACCTTTCGCATAATTTATCATATTTTAGAGATAAATTTTTTTTGCAACTCCTTTACTAAGAACCCTTAAGAACAGGCATTTTACTTAATTATTGGTTGATAATCATTTAATGAGCGCAAGTGAAATTGAAAGAAAATAATGTTTGTTTGTTTGTTTGTTTTTTACAGATTTCGTTGAAGCTTTTTATCCGTTAAATATATGCCTTAGTTTAATATATATACTTTAATTGAAAATAAAATAATATTGACTGCAAGTTTATTAAATTTATCCAATTTATCTGAGTTATAATTAAACAAAAAGTTTGTTAGTTCTACAGTAACCTATATTTCTACAATTTATACTCCACTATACTGTATTTAGTTGAATTTGTGGCTCAGTGAAAAAACAATTATTTTGGCTAAGAATTTATATATTTCCTTTCTGGTGTGGTGCAGCCTATTATTGATAACAAAATATGAAACGTAATTGTAGCAGAATCACATACTACTTTCCTGTGAAACTTAGATCTTGTGATGGAACAAGTAGATAGAAGAGGCAAGAAAAATAATCAGCAAATATGAAATGTCCACTTACAGCGTATCTCTCGTTATCGCTGTAATTCTCTCATGATAATTTAGTTAATAGCATCTCTTTTTTTTTAACTTGATGACAGGGATGTTAGATATTGCAAAACGTTGCAATTTTGAAACTTTTTTGACCACCTACATTTTGATTTGACGACGTGGGTATTTTTTGTTGGCTTATAAAGTATTTGGCTTTTTTTCATGTCGATATGAAAAAATCGTTTTTTAACAATATTATAAAATACTAACTTTTACGTCATTATAAACTGGTAATACCAAGTTCACACACGTCAATATTTCTTGTGGAAGAGAAAGCAGTGCAGAATCATTTAATTTCTCGTTTTCTTGTCCACAAAGTTCAAATTGACGCAACGAAAATCGACGTGTGTGAATTCGGTATAGCTTTTCACTTTTACTTTATAATTTATGTAGTGTGAATAACAAACATCAAAATGAGAACTTGAATAATTTTGGGCAAAAATTTGCAGTAATAAGGACACTGCAGGCGACCGTACCTGATATTATATTCTACTAAGATTTACCTTTAAGATAGATCATGCTGTGCTTCTTTTATACCTTCTCAGGAAAGGCATAATATATTTAATTCGTATAGAGTGTATTCCAAGAAAGAGGACTCTGAGGAATTTTTTTTTAAACTTAAGTGTAAAGTGTATTAGATGTATAATAAAATAGTAAAAGTATTAATATATATTATTTTAGCAATCAATTTTCAATTTATATGGTTAATTTTTTTTATTGATTTGAATAAATTTGCTTATTTTATCCATTTTATTTAATTATTTATAATTTCTTTATGATTTATTAAATTATTTTTGTTTCCAAAAAATATTTCTATTTAAAAATATATTAATAAATATTATAAATTAAAACTAAAAAACATTGTTTTGGCGATTTTGGAGATTTTTTACATTGATTTTGGCAAATTTTACCAAAAAGAATTAGGCATAATGATAGCTATTAAAGAAAGTAAATAATTCTTGCGATAAAACGACTTCAAAGCAGATTACATCTGTTTGTCTATAACGTTTCAAAAGTACGGCTACATAGTACAGCAGACTTCGCACTACAGCTCCTTGTTAAATTCAACCGTTCAACAATGTGGCAATATACATCAACAGTTTGGCAATATACATTAAATTACAGCAACTATAGGGGCACACTTTTATATCCAAATATACATTTTAAACCCGAAGTTGTAGCAGATTAAGCAATCAGGTTCTTTGTAAACGGTTAAAAAGTTTGACAGTTTACATTAAATTACATAAACTAATGTGACACCCTTTTATTTCTAAATTTAAATTATAAACTTGTTCATATAACGGGCTTAGAAATAAAGGTCGGTTTTAAGTTTCAGCATTCTGTCTATTACGGTTCAAACGTTTTGCTACATACATCAAATTGCATTAACTATTGGGATATCGTCTAACATACAAATCCAAATTTTATACTTATTGTTGAAGCGGAGTTAACAAAACAGGTTCCTGTATGGCCATATACATTAAATTTAATTAAAAAAGTACACAAAGTGGGTGAAATATAAGGCAAGACCGCAGGTGGTATAATATGAATATTGCGTGCAGGCAGATAGTTTTTATAACAGTATTGTAACGTACATCTTCCTACCGAGCCTTGTAAAGGTCCTTAATTTTTTTTCTTTCTCCATAAAAAATATAACATACGAAAATTATTTTAAATTTCATAGTTATAAATTTATAGAACATTGTTTTTACACATGCCTGCATATTATTAATATATGAGTAACATTAAAGCTTGTAATGTGAAATGTTTTGATTATTCGCATTATCTCTTGTAGCTTTGCTATCACATGTATGTAAATATGTATGCAACTACATGTCCGTAATTGCAATAAATAGTTTAATATTTTTGTATGCTTTTATTTTTGCTTGAATATCCATAAGAATTTACCAATTTTCATATGATTGAGTTGCTTATCTGCTTGATGGAGTGTAAAATAATTTCCATAATATCAAGTGCCCATAATAATGATAAACAAAATCAAATCTTAATTGTTTTAAATATAAAGTAAAATTGTTATAAACAAAATTAAGAGAAAACTAAGATAATTACATTAAATGATTTTTGTTTATATTTAAATAGTACATGTTTAATTCTTTTAAATTATATAAATTAATTTTAAGTAATTTAACAAGAGTTATGCAAATATTTATTTTATATTCTTTCAAGCATTTAAAAATTCTAAGGGCATTTAAAATAATATGTAAATATGTAAATTGTAGTATTGAATCAATGCATAATTTTAATAGAATTAATAACTACTTTATTGATTTTAAAAGGGAAAGTTTATAAAATTTTAAATAATTTCTAGTTTATGTTAATTTGATAGTTTGAGTTTTTGCAAGCTAGCAATACTTAAGTAATAGAAGCCCTAGGTGATCATAAGGGCTAAATTTGTTTAAAATATGTAAAATAATTGAAAATTTAACTTAATTTTGTTGAACTGATTTAAATTTTGAAATCACTTCAATTCTTTTTTATTTTGCATTAATAATATCAGACAACTTAGTTCTTAACCTAAGTTAAAAATTCAAATTCAATACTATATTTTTTATTTTCCTCGTAAAAACACACTCACTCAAAAACAAATATTATTAAAAGCGAATAAACGAAGCATAACAGTGATTTTTGATGAAATTATTTTACGTTCATGCAAGAGATAGTTATAAAACAATATATTTAAGAAAACCAAAAAATTAATATAATAATAATAATATAATATAATAATAAATATTAACAACTTATAAAAAATAAACAAAACCAAAAAATATTCAAATAAACGATTGCCGGTGACAAGTGTTATAAACGTCGTCATGTTATCGAGAGAATTGGAAACAAAACATTAAGTACTCTCTATTTCTGCGAGCGGCGACTTAGAAAAAGGGTATTAAAAATTTAAATATCAAAAGGAAAATTTAAAACAGAAGTAAAGAAATTTTACGAAGAATAATGTACAAGATAAGTGCAACGTTTAACTGAATATTACGAGCACCAAAAATATAAAGAAAAATAATTGTTGTTGAATGCGGCTGTTTTGAATAAGCTATATGAAAAGCGAATTAATGGAGAAAATAATTCTTCATAGAAAAATTCTTTTGTAGCTTTAACTCTTTAGCCGAAAAATATCCAAGCATTTATAGCTGCCCTATTAACTCAAAGTGGCCGCTAATACTTTTGATTTTGATTGGAAATGTTACAGTTCGCTATACGATATTGCTACGCGAATATACTATACGCATATATTTAAGAAATTCTGTAATCAGCTTTGGCTTTAGCAGAAAACCAAATTTAAGGCTTTAGTGCCAACCTAAGAATAATAAGTACTTTGGTATTTTTAATTTTTAAATAAGTGTCTGATTGTTTTTAAGGAATAAAGCTGTTTTAAACCTTTTTGTTTTAAAAGTAGATTTCAAGTGGCAAGTAGCAAGTGTAAATTCACATTTTTGAAGATAATTGAATTTTTGCAACTAAATTTATTCAGATTGTCAATGACATTTATTCGTATAAATATATATTAAATATTGTTACTAAAAAAACGAATCCATTTTTGGAAAAAAGTCAACAATTTTCAAGATCGGTAGTATAAAAACCATCTTTAGTACTCTTAAGAATTTAAAGCTTGCCGTACATAAATGCGGAAGTAAGTAATTTTCGTTATTCCAATATCAGATAACGATTAAACTTAATTTTTAATATAAGCCTTGCCCTCCTTCTTTATGCATTATTCGTCAAAAAAAAACAAAAACAAAAAAATATGTAAAATATCGAAATATTAAATTAAATCGGGTTTATAGCCCTAAACAAACTGAGATGTACAAGACTTAAATAGTTTTAACAGTAAATTTATAGAAGAAAATAGTAATTTAAATTTCTTCAATTTTTATCATTGTTAATATCTTAAAACTTTTACTTTAACTTTCTTCTTTAAAACACATTTATACTTTTTACGCGCTGTGAGTTCAAAATTACTGTTTTAGCGCATTTTTTGATTTCTAATGACCTTTTTGCTTTCTTGCTTTCACAAAGCTTTGAATCACTGGTTGCAAATAGAGTCCAATCTGTTATTTATTTTCGAACAATCTCATATACGTTGGGGTAGATATAATGTACTTAAGCTAATTAAAAATATAACTTAGGTTTGTTTTACATTAACTCACTAGCAAGACAAATTGATACCAGGTAAATGCTTTTACGTATATTTTGTTTTTGTAAAATCTTATTGAGCTGTTACAAACGTATGGTAATATGTACGTATGTATCTCAATATATTTAAAGTGGCTTTCTTATTTTTCACAAATACGTATACACATATTGCCAGACGTTTTTAACAGCTTAGCAAGATTTAAAAAAAAAACAAAGTACACGTGAAAGCTAAAACATATGTTGACCGCATAATCTGCTGCAGTCATCTGATCAATTCGCCTTGCTAACTAGTAAGTAGTTCTGTAAAAGCTAGTTCTAATGAGGGAAGAGAATACTTGTCAAAACAGAGAGCAAATATAGTTAGAGATTGCATAAATTTGAGACATAAAAGGTACGAAAAAAAAAACGGTAAACTGTTTGAAAAAATGAAAAGTTTTGGTGTATTTTAATGTTCTAAGCTACATAAATTGTAACTGTATTTAATATAAAAAGTACAATGTTTTTTATTTGAAAAGAATTGTTGAAAAAAGGATATATCCCTTAAAAAAATTGTTTAATTTCCTTGTTATTCGATTCTAAAGGGCATTCATTATAAACGTATAGAATTTTAAGCTGGCAACACTTTTTTAACTGGATACCTTTTCGTCAGCTGTCAAGTTATTTATGGTCATGGCCAAAACTAACTTAGCACATAAAGCATAATCTATCTGTCAAAAAAATTATGTACCTACAAAATGTATGACGCAATCTATAATATCGCAGCGTCAATGCTGAGCAATTGAAAATCCTATTTTGACAGTGCGTTAGGAAGTAAATTTGCCTTCTTATTTTGTTTTGTTTTTTTATTGTTGAAAATTAATTACTCTTCTAAACAAAAAGTTGACGCTCTAATTAAGTATGACATATGTGTGTAAAAGCTATAGCCATAACGTGTTCCGCTTTACGCGCTAATTAAGGTTTGGCTGTTAATTTGGTTTGGTATTTCAAAATGAATAAACCGACGGCTGATCAACGCTTATAAGTACATTATTGTGAAAATTTATTTTAAAAATAATAGTTCTGCTTGTTCATCAGAGCAATTAATTCGATTAATTGTGTAATTTTTTCGCACCATATTTACTCTAAATGATAAAATGCATCGAGAGGAACGTTAGCAGTATATACAGAAGAAGTCATTGCTGTGTACAGAAGAAGAGAAAGACCTGATTCAGCCTATTCGATTCAGCCATCGTACACAGGAATCGAGTCTATATATCTCATTCTCCTATAAAGGTATGAGGATAGATCTTAGTTTTCATGCTTATAATGAAGTATATAAATATTCAAAAGAAAATAAATAAAACTATTTCCAAAACCGTTTAAAGCTTATGAAATATATAATATAGAAATCAGCTGATAACCAATTTGCAAGCAATTGTCCAAGGTATGCGAGAAAAGCCCGCTCATAATTGATTTTAAAACTGTTTATCTAGTTCGTCTAGTGCCTTGGCTATATATATATTTATATATTTATATTTGTATATATATATATATTTATATATTTATATTTATATATATATATATATATTTATATATTTATATATAATATATAGATATTGTAGAAATTACGAACTGAATGACAAACTTAAGTAACTTTTTTTACCTGTGGTAAAGGCATCAAAGATAAATTTTTTTAACGATTAAAAAATTTTGGAAATTGAGTTTGTGATTTTAATCTTGAAATATAATTTTTTATGAGGCCAAAGGAAACGTTTGTTTTTTTCAGCTTATTTTCCTATTCAATTAAAGATTTAGTTTAAATATATTCAAATATAAAGGAATTAAGTTTAAAGGTATTAATATAAATCGCCATTTTCTCAAATATCCGAGATGTATGTGTTTTGGTTGAAGTATGTAAGCAGAAAAATTAAACCACCCAATAAAACAACCATCCGGAGAATTTTGTTTTGTTTGTTTAACCACTATTCAACCAACCATTGCAGTCGTCTGTCCAGAAGCCATACAACGAGCTTAATGGAAAGACATACATAAGTACTTATACATGTACATAGCAACATTTGACGAATACATTTACTTTAAAAACAAAACGAAGTATAACCATTTGTCTTCAATTCTTTCATTCCTGTTACAACAGTTTCAGTTAAATTTTCTGCTGTTTGAATTTGGTTGCCACTAAATGTACAATTAAAGTACACGAATGGTTCTGTGTGTGTGTCCATGTGTTTGTTTGCATGAGAAGAGAAAATTTTGTCATTTTAAAACCACCAACATTTTCCTTAGCATATGGTGATACAAAATGATGCAACGGTGCTTACTGTACAGCTGTATATACACACAAACACACACACACATACATATTTACATATATATAAATGAATATTAAGCATTTGGTAGATTGGTAAATACCGGAGATATCTCAATTTGCTGCTATTACGTGAAGTGAATTTAAATTTTTCTCCTCTTTTTTTTCTGAGAGCAGGCTTTGCAAAAGACAATATGAAAAAAAAACTCACTAGAAAAAGGCTCACAATATAAAGCAAGACTTAAAAAGAAGAGAATGCAAAATTCTTTCGCATTTGCTTTGATAGCAAAGCCAACAAAATTATGAAATGTTATGGAATTTCCATAAATGTATTTAAAATTCTTATTGTGTAATTTTTCGTCAAGTTACTTCAATTACGGATGAAACATAAGTGTTGAATTTTATGCGAAAACATAGGCAAAAAGTTGTCAAATCAATTCAAATATTTGAAAGGGTTGAACACATTTTGTTTAAAAAAAAATTGCATATTCATGAGACATGAACTTTTTGTTTTACAAAGTCAATATGTGTAGTGTTCAATATTACCAGCTTCTTTTTTCCTAAGGTCTACATTTTATGGTGTAAAAATTTTGTTCTGTTTTGTAAAATGTTTGTTTTGTTTTTATCGATTTAAAAAGCAATGACATACAGATTTTTTATCTACGAATATTTTATTCTAGTTTGCTTCCATATTTAGACAATAAATTTTAGAGAAAAGAGAATTTTATAGAAAAAATTCTTCGAAATTTTAATTATTATTATTCTGAATGTCTTTATTGAAATGAAATTAGTCACATAAAAAGGTGTCTTCCTTATCTTCAGTTGACAATAAGGCATGAAATGATTGAGCATCTTATGCACCACTGAAGTCCAATTAATCACAACTTACTTTCTGTCAAAGACACTCTTTCATTCTGTATCTTTAACACTTAAATTTCTAGTTGTAACATTTTAGTCCCCCTTGGTAAAAAGATTTATTACGTTATTGCCTAAAGGCTTTAGCTTCTGGCTAATCAGTGCCCTGTATCCTTAGTCTCTTTCATACTTACGGGCTTTGTAGCCAAAAGTCCCTAACAGGATGTAATTCATAGAAGTTTTTGTTATTTTTAAATAAAAAATAAAATACATTTTTATGTGACATTGAACAGCCTGAGAGTCTTAGGCAATACCGTTTTACCGATTTCCATATATTATATAATGTTAAAAATGAGACCTTAAATTTAATTCTTATTTCTATTTGGATGACTTGATATTCGACTTTTGATTCTAAGAAATTTTTTTAATTTGTCGCTTTAAATATTTCACATATAGAGATTAGTTATGACAATAGTATTTCTTGCCAGTTGCGCATATTATTTCGGGTTCAGTTGAAATTATTAAATTAATGATATTCTTGTGTATTTAGTACTAATAAATTCAGAAGATTTCAATTTAGCCTCAGTTGGCTTCATATTTTATTATAATTACTTTTCATTTATTTTATTTTTTATCAGATTTGTAAATACCGTACATTTTGTGATCTACACTTTACACCTTACAAAAGGTGCAAGCATTACGTCACATAAGATGAAAACATACATCAATTTTAACGAATTATGGAATATTTTATTAAAAAACTAAACATATATATATAAAAAAATAATGATCAAAACTGTATGTTTTGTCCTCTAATTCTCATTTATAAATTTTTAAAAAGATTTTTGTTTTGTTAATTTTGTATAATCAAATTTTGTTTTTGCTAATTATCATAATTATTATCAAGAAAATTTAGAACTGCTTTTTAACTTAGAAAATTTAAAAACTTTTGCGTAGATAAAACAATCATGCCGGAATGACTTGAAGGTAGTTTTGTTCTTTATCTTTTAGAGTTTTACTTTCTCAAATCGGATTAACCGTTCCCGAGTTATGGTGATGTACTTAAATGTGTCCACTTTGTAAAAGAGATTGTATTTGCAACGCCCCTAAAAATTTCCAAATGTATGAGAAAAAAATCGAAATCAGATTTTAATAAAGATCGTAAAACGCTTTATAAACATTTTATTTTTGTTTTAAGGAGTTTCTTTTTACCGAACAGAGTTATCAGCCTCTCAAGCAGCAGTAGCAAGAGCCGATTGTGTATAATATTCGAATTCGCTTAATAATTATGGAGCTTCTTTAAACAAAAATCACTGATGAAACTTTACATGGCAACACTAGTGAGCTACGATAGTAATGTAGTCAAAGCAGGAACTTATAGCACTTTTAAATAATCATATTGCTATAAAGGAGGACAATCAAAAATCGAAAACTTGCGATCTTTCTCTTGAAACTGATATAAAAAATTTGAATTCGGAAAAATCTCTCATTTAGTTACATAAGAAAGTTAAGGCATAAACTGAATATACCAGTTGCCTTTTACACACTGAACCAATTTTCATAGGCAATATAAACGAAAAATATATTAAATCAAATACACTTTTATTAATATCTATACACGATTCAATAAAATTTCAAGATTTTTTGCTGTAATTTGACTAAAAAAACACATACGAAATAAAGAAAATTTTGTTTAATTAACAAACATTAAATTAAAAGAGTAGTTAAAGATTCTAGGAAAATAAACTGATGAAATATGTTAAATTGTAAATAATTTACCCTTCAATTTGAATAGATTTTTTTAACCAAATTCTTCAATTTTACTTAAGGCATGCAGATTTGAAGAAAATTTGTTAAATTTAACTAATTAATTTTTCTATAATTGAATGTAGTTTTTCTAACTGAAAGTTGATGTCTAAAATGTAAAGGTTTCCAACCCTGACAACTAATGCGATTTTCTTAACTATAATTTTTCCTTAGATATTTTTATTAAAAATAATCGAGTTACTCTCTACTTTAATCGCATAAATTTCGTGGTAGTTAGTTAAAAATTTGTTAATTAAAAATTAAATTATATTTTTTCTTAATTTTTTTTTTATAAAGAGAAGTAGCACTTCAGGCATTAAAACCTAGTTAGTTATTTTTCGTAACCGTGCTACATTCTTTGGGAAAGGGATAGATGAGAGATAAGACAGGTGGTGAAAGGAGAGAGCGAGAGAGTTATTTATTTTACTTCGCCGGCGAATCTGCTATGAGAAAGTACCGACGAAGGAGACTGCACGCTTTTTGTTAATTCTGAATATGTATTTATACATATTTATACCATTAAACAGAAAAAAATAATTTTTTGTATTTTGATTGCCACAGGATTTGAACCCTGAGACAACCAGGTTTGTAGTCAGCGTGTTTACCACTGTGACTACATTTTGAATTTAATTAAACTAAAGGAAAGTTAGTTTGTAAATTTTCCATTATTACCTAGATTGAAAAAATTTAGCTACTTGTGTTTCTTTTTTATTGCAAAGTGCTAGTGCTAGTGCTAGTGCTTGTGGTTCCAGTTCTTTTTTGGTGAAGACAGCCGTTTGGATCAATCGTAATTATCCCCCACATTTTTACTGAACAAAGATCCTAAGAATAAATTAAATCTGGTACTAAAAAAAATTTCGTTAAATTTAACTTATTTACTTAAAAAAAAGGAATTAGGGGAGACACTCAAAAAGGATTTTGTTTTTATTTGACAAGTTCTTTTATTTAAATCACTTGAAGTAAAACAATAAAAAATTCAATAATAATTTCATTTATATTTGGCTTATTTTTTAAATTTTAACAAACTGAATACATTTCTAGCTGCACTTTAATTAGAAGCTATTAGAATCAGTATTATTTTTTAAAGCAGTGGCAGAAAATCGTTTAACCAAAACCTCTTTATAGTTATCGCAAGTGAAATTGAAAGGTAATTTAATTAAATTTTCATCACGTGTAAGACCCATTCAGTGTAAAATTGAGTGTAGTCATATTAACGGAAAATAATAAATAGAAACAATTTTCTGAAATTATTTTTTTTACTAAAAAAGTCTGCACACACCCACCAATTTATCGTATTTAATTGAATTTTTGGTTCGGTGTAGTTTCGGTATTATCCAACATTCAACAATAATAAGTACTTTTACTTTAACTCGAATATGGATTTATATCTCTGCTAGAAACATTTAATATACCCTTCAACACAACTGGAAAAAGATTTATCTTACTTTGTCATTCCGTTTGGAATTTCTACAATATTAATTTCCGACCCAATAAAGGTTATATATTCTGAGTTCTTAAACATACCGAAGTCGATTAAGCAACAACCGTCTGTTCGTCTATCCGTTTATGTCTCTATTAGGGCCAGCCTTGATTACGCCAATCGATCATACATTTTTTTTTTAAAGAGAACTAGCACTTCAGGCAATAATGCCTATTTAGTTCTTTTCGTAAACGTGCTACATTCTTTAGGAAAGGGATAGATGAGAGACAAGACAGATGGTGAAAGAAGAGAGATAGATGTAGCCGTTTTAATAGTTTTTTTACTTAGCCGGCAAATATGCTATGAAGAAGTACCAACATAGATTCGAAAAGATTAGTTAATGTTCTTCGAGGTAGCTGGCAAAACACCACATCTGACTCAAATTTTTTCATATCTTTCGTCAACTTTCATTTGTATTCCTGCAGGTGTTTTTGTTTTTGATAAAAAATTAATGATAAACGTGATAAAAATTGTTGAGCTTTTCAACACTTACTATTTACTAACCACTGAATTGTACGAGGATTTGATGCAGCAACCTTTTCACTTACTTAGCTGGGACCACAACTCTGAGTAAAACTTAAAATTAAAAAAAAAATATCTTTTCTGGAACAGAAAAAAACTTTATAGTAGGAAAGAATTTCTTATATCGTTTTCTATTTAATAGTGAACCGTAACAAAAAATTTTCAGTTGTATTCTTTCCAAATTATTAAGTAGTTGTTGCGATAACTATTATACAAATATTAAGATTTGTATAAGGCTTTTTTAAAAAGAAATCTAATGAGAATTGTTGTGTTTTTAAAAAATCGAACGTAACATTCCATTTTGTTTCTACACTATCACACTTGTAGTAGAATGAAAATTCTCAGCAAACCATATAAATCAGAGAGGAAACTTTATCAACTTATTTCTGGAAGAGAAACAAAACTGGTTTGGGTTAATTTAAATCTAGAAAGACATTTTTTGATAGAATTTTTGTCCTTAAAGGAGCTCCTAATTTAAAATATATTTCAGTGTAACGAAGGAGTCATAGTGTGAGCCACTTTTAGGCATGCTCAGAAGTAATTCCGTACGTGGGTTCTTCTAAATCTTCTCGCATAATTTTCATTTAAAAGTTGGCTGGGTTATGAGGTAAAAATGAATTTGTATTTTGGGATGTCAAATTCCTTTCGTAATATTTGACATATATGTACATTATTTTTGTTTTAACACTATCACAGTTTTTCATGCTATTTAGATATTTGACAGGTTTTAATACTCAGTATTATAGTGTATTAACATATTTTTGAAAGTGTTTTAGCATGAGATATTGCATAGAGAAAATGATAATTTAAAATTCGTGTTGCTTATAATTCGGAGCCTTCTTTAATAAGCAGATAAAACAAATGCGAAAAATTAATATTATATCCCTTAATATTATTTAACTTAAAAATCTCCTTTTGCCCTAAGGAACATAAATTTTTTTTGGCCTTTTTAATGATTTCAAAAATACAAACTGAACTGTTATTGATTCACATGCAGTGCCCACGACTTCGTCCTCGTGGCATTTATAATTTTCTTAAAATTTAAATTAAAAAAATCTGTTTTTAAATATATATTGTAGAGATCTGTAGACAGTGTTTAAGATTTTTAATCTACAAAAATAAAATGTTTTGACAACTGTTTTTTATACCGAAAAAATTGAGTGACTTTACATAAGTGTCTCTATTTTCTCTACGAAATAACTTGTTTTTACGAAACAAAAGGTATTCTATATTTGAACCAACATTCTATGGGATCTCCACAAAAAGTTTTATTCAAATCCATCCAGCAGTTTCACGTGATACGAACACAGATAGACAGATTACTATCTACACTACCATCAACATTTTCAAAAAATATTGCATGTACTAAAATGACCCCGTTACTGTTTTATTGTATGAATAGATAACCAAATTTATAGCAAATTTTTTTTGGTGTAAAATATGTCGACACTTTAAAAATACTTTTACATTGCAACAGTCTTTTAAATGTCAATAACGTCTGCATATTTACGTTCAATAAAAATCTGAATTGATTGTTTTTACGTTTTTTAAGTTCAAAGTATTCTACTGTTGCTGTTATCCTTAAAGGTATCTGAATTGAAATATTTCCATCGAACATTTGCTAAATATTTTCTTTGCATGATGAATGTATTTTTAGTTTTACACACATACATATGTAAATATGTCTGACATTTTCAACCAGGATAATAAATAAGAATACACATCTTGTTATTTAAGGCAACAGATAGATGCCCGGCTAGTTGGATGATATGACCGAAATTTAATCTGAGATATTTACCAGACAGCTTCAATTATATCTTTTCTTAATGAATTGTTTTTGGGTTTCACTTAAATTATTTTTTTTTGTATTTTCCTATTTAAAACAACATGCTTCAAAAGAAAAATATATGAATGACATCTGAAATGTTGTTGGTTAGTGCTGTTGTAAAAATTGTTTTAATTTGGTTAATTTTTAATTTTTGCAACAGGTTATACAGTGGTGGTTAAAATATTGCCAATATTGTCCTATTTTTAAAATTGTTTTGTTTGTATAAAAAATACATTTCTTGTCGTTTATAACATTTTAATAACAAACAGCTTTGTGTGACAAAAGTTTGTGAAAATAGCAGAATATCAATATCATGTTGAGAAAAGAAATAAGAAATGTGTGGGTGGCTCTATTTCAGTGATGTCAGATGTAGGAAATTTTTGCCTTTTTGAAGGGGAAAAGCTGAAAAAGGGTTTGTCATTCCGTTTGTAATTTCTTTAGTATCCATTTCCGACCCCATAAAGTATATAGATTCTAAGTCCTTATGCAAAGCAAAATCAATTGAGCGATGTCCGTCAGTGTCTGGCTTAAATCAATTTTTCTAGGGCACTCAATGAGTAATAGATAATTTAAATACGCCAATCGATCAGACATAGTTTCGAAAGAGTTGGTGTTGAAAATCAGCATGATTGGTTTAAGTCCCTCGAGGTAGTGGGCTAAACACCAAGTTAACTTATGGGGCGATAGAAAATTAAAAAACAAAGAAAAAATTAGCTTTTGCTCCTATTTTTCGAGTTATAAAGTTAAATAATAAAGAAACAAAAAGTTTTAAACAATTCACAAATTGTAAGAACAAAGTATTTATTTTTGTTAGAAATTATTGCTATTTTTTACCAAATTATTGAAAAATTTGGTGTAGAGAAAAAATAAACGATTTTTTTGAGAAAATTTTAAAATTATGATCTGACATCACCGTTCTATCTCTCCTTTAAATTTTTTTATTCTAGTCTTCTTCTTTAACATTAGCAATTTGTCAATAAGCTTTTTTATGTTAAGTTTAACAATTCTAATTAAGTGTTACAAGTGTTAGACGAATAACAAAAATTATTTACCATTCATCTTTCTGCTTTTGGTAACTATTGTATTGCAATGTGTTTCAAGCTTTTTCAGATGACTTTAAAAAAGTCTAGTGATTTCGGCCTTCTCCTTCTAGGTGGATGCAGTGATAATTTGTAGAGTTGATATTTTTATTTATTTTTTTTTTTGAGCTTAAAACAGATGTTATACAGGACAATAATAATTGAAATTAATTTCAGGAATATGGCCACCATGGCTTTTCCTAAAAAAGCGCATTCTGGATATTTAATTTTGAATCATTTTTTTAATGTTGCTGGCCTTCAATAAGTAAGTAGTTGCTGATTTATTAGCATAAGCCATGATTTCACGTAGCCCTGCCTTAATTAATTCGGAGCTGTCAAACAGCATTACCCTAAAAATTAATTAAAAGCTCCATTTCTTGAAATCGAGTGATCGGCAAATTTTTATTTTAATTTTTCGATTGTTGTTAAAACTACATCCCGTTCGGATCAATCTAATCAATATTTTAAATTAAAGGAGCATTGATTATGGTACACTAACGATCTTCATCGACCATAACATAAGCTTCGGCTTAATTTTTTTTAAAGAACTAACATCCAGTGATGCCTCCAGCGTGTCAAGCTCACCAAACAATGCATTTTCCAGGATATAAGGGTGCGGGGCAAATGTGTCCAACGGTTGATTTAATCTAGAACTCACTAAAAAATAACGAGGTACATAGGTATCCAAACGGTAAATTTTACTTGGCCACATATGTCCCAACAGTAACGTACTTTTATAATAAGTAATTTGTTTGTTTCTAAAAATTAGCGAATTTCAAAGAGGAAGCGCCACGGGTTATTTGATGTCGATGAAATTCAAAGCGTTTTGGAAAACACTGACTATAAAATTGGCAGTGACTTCGATTGTGACAATTTTGGAAACCCCACATACTCACTGATATCTCGTCTGAAGACAACTTATTGCCTAAAGAAAAGAGTTAGCAAAAATTAAGCATCGCAGCATAAGTGAGCACCCTTCCAAACTACCAAAAACACCTTCAGCAGTTAGGAAGAATCCAGGCCATTTCAGATAGATCCAGGCCCTGATAGTAAAAAAAGAGCAACTTTCGAAAATTATTTTCGTTGCTTGTAATATTTCTTTATAGAAGTTACATTTTGCTAATTATCGTTCCATTGGGCTTACATTTATAATTATTTCATATACTTGTAATGTTTATTAAATTTGTAGCGGTTTTTCCAAAAAAATTAGTACCGGACTCAATTTTGGAGTTAAACGATTAGAATTCTTATTTTGTATTTTCCTTGTTGTTACTATAGAGACGTGGAGACTTAAACGCTCCCTACGGAACATTTTTAAACCATTATAAACTAACCGCATTGGAAAAAAATTTGTTTCTTAAAAAAAAGATCGTATTGAAAGTATTATGGTCCGTAAATTAGCTTACAATCAATCTGTTTGCTTTAAGATATACATTGGTTACATTAGAAACAAGCCTGAGATATTATGATTGCTTATAACACAATATGGTTAATAATACTTTATGATTTAGGGAGTTTCATTAAATCTGGTTTCGATTAAAACTATTCCAAAAATCGTATGCTTCAAATCGTTGAACTTTTTAATTAACTATAACTATTTAATGACCAGATATTAATACAAATTTGTTTATCATGACTGTATTAATGTTTTACTCAATTATAGTTTTTTCACCGAAACCATATATTGCGAAAGTGGTTGTTGGGTGTTTAGCTATCTTTGAACAGTACTGTAAGGGATGAGAGCTCTGTAGATGTTGTCTGTGTTCTCAGTTTAATGATTTTTGTAGCACGTTTTGTAAAAATAAATGTTTGTGATAAATTAAATTAGGAAAAAAAAAGTTGCTTCAATAAAAAGTTTGAAGTTTTATTCACGAACTAAAAAAATAATTTTTTTACGATTTACACACCGTTTTGTTAACTTGATATGAAAATTGTATTTTGGTTAAAACAGTTTAGTGAAAATTAAAACTTAATTTACAGTGAAAGGATAATGTGAAGTTAATAGGAAGTATAAAATTTCATTTGCTCAGCCATATAAAACGTTGTTATGTCAAGAAATGCTTAAACATAATAACATGCAGTAAAGACAAAAAAAAAGACATATTAATCTAGTGGAAATTTTTAAGAGACTTGAAAACTGACGTTCTAATATCTATACACCAAAATAAATAAAAAACTGAACTAAGGACTAAAAAATTTTTTTATTTATTTATAGGTTAAAAAAATTTAACTGAGAACTAATTTCATGTTCACGATAAATATAAATATACATATTTATTTGTTTTTGTTTTAAGAAAACATGAGTTGAACTGTGGATATTATAAATAATTAAAATTGATTTTTGGCTTTGCTTAATTTTCTATTTTAATCTTCCAAATTTTTAGAAAAAAAATTACTTATAAAGAAAAAAAAATAAATATTAGCAGGACGTAGTGCTGCCATTTCTAGATTGCTACATATTCAGCAGCATTCTTCGTATCTATCTACCAACCTTCTTTAAGGCCACAAATGCAATTTTTACTTTTAATTATTCACAATTGTTTCCTCACAACATTATGGATGCTGTTTCAATATCATATGGCTTGATATGAGTTGAGTACAAATGTACATGCGCTGTGCCTTGCGATATTTTTGTTATTTAATTTTTTTAAGAAATCAGGAGTTGAACCGAGGATATTACAAATGTATTAAAATTGATTTTAAAATTTATTTTGTATATTAATTTCTAAAAAATCTTATGAACAAAAATTATAAAAAAATATATATATTTAATATTATACGTATTCGATGTTGTTTTTTTCGATAATGTTTTATTTTATTATTGTTGTTGCTTTTCTATACCATACTGATTGTTGTGAATAAAGAATAAAGTCGCGGTGCCAAGTACATAATTTCACCTCAAATTTTAATTAGTTTTTTTTTTCTTATTTAATTAAGGAGTCAAAATATAAATTTACGCATATTAAATTGAATTATAATTATTTATTTGGTTTTAACAATTTGTTTCATTTTGTGATAAAAACTAAAAGAAAATCGAGTGTGTATGTATAATGAACATGTCTTCCCATTTTGAAATTTACTCTTCCCTTATTCTCTATTAAAATATTTCAAAGATTTATTGCAAAATATTAATATTTTTGTTATTCGTCTTGTGGATGATGCAGACGAAGGAAATTTGAATCATATTGAGGTAAGTAAAACTTTTAACACAAAGTGGGATATTAAAGTAATTGAAACCGAGACTGATCAGAATTAAAATTCCAAAAAATTCCTAATTATAGAAATAAGAGTCGTTTTTTGAAATAGAATATCTATAAATAGATGTTTTTACTATATAATCGAAAAAATATATTTACCCATTCAATAACTTAGCCGTTAGATATTTAGAGTCTTAGTGTTTGTTAGTTTAAATCGATATTATCAATAAATCTAATATATTATTGTATTTGTAATGCAGAATTTTTATTCTCTGGATGGCAAACTCTTCTTAAAGGGATAACTTCTAAAACCAATAATTTACTTTAATCGTAATATATGTATAAATGAAAATTTTGAACGTTGGTTTAACTACAGGGCTGGTATTTCAAGTTGTTATAAAAACAATTGGACCAAACATTTTATTTAAACAATTATTACTAATAAAAAGCGTGATACTGTTAATCAAAATAATTAAATTGTTCAGATATTTTCAAAAGTAATACAAGAGTATTATCATAAATTAACTAGGTATTTATAATTAAAACAAAAAATGGCTTCGCTAAAAATATATATATAAAAAAAATACATTATAAAATGATTAAAAATTTCATATTCTTTGTTTTCTTATTTCAAAGTAACGGTAGTTCCGATTCTTTAGCATTAAGTATTTCACGCACACCTGTCAATTGTTCTTAAGAAATTGATTTTATATGCAAATAATCTACAAACCATTTTGTACTGCTTGTTCAATTTATAATACAACAACGATAACTTAAGGGAAAAAAATATAAAAAAAATCTTAAACAAAGTCAAGATAAAAAATAAAAATAAAAGCACTTAACAATTTATAGCAGTGTTCAGTACTCATTGGCATATACAAACACTAGTAATTCACATAAATGTCTGCAACAACAAAATTGAAAATGCTGGCGGTGATGATGGTTGTGTTGATGGTAGTTGTATTTTTTATATTGAAAATCATTCAGGTGGTGTTAAGGTAAAATCATAAAAAGCAATTGATATATAAAAATAATGCTCATGTTCAATAAAGTTGAAAATAAAAGAAATCTGCAACAACAAATAACAGTCACTATATAAGAAAATATATGGATATTTTAACACAAATAATATTTTTTATGAACAATACAAATCTGTAAAAAATATACAGTCTCGTTTATGAAAGCAAGAGGAGGAAAAAATAGCGAAAAAGAAAAGACAGGAAATTCGACTTAATTAAACATAAGAAAATGAACGACAATAGTTTCTTTTGCTTTTTTTATTCGAGCTGATTGTCTGCATAATTTTCATCTTTTTTATTACAAATGATTATTTTAAGAAAAAGTCATAAATTCAATTTTATATGAAGAATGATAGTTAATAAAAAAATTTATTGCTTAAAATAGATCAAGGAAAGTTATCTTTTGCAATTCTAAAAGGCAAACCCTAAAATAATTAAATAATTAATGAAATCAGAAAAATTTGTTAAGAGACGATATCAAAAATAGATTGCAAAAAAGTCAGAATTTTACACTACACTGGTTTTTAACGGATGTTAATCTGTCAACCAAGAATGGCAAAGAAGCCTATCCGCATTTGAAAAAATAAAGACATATATGCTTACTATTTTCAAAATATTTTTCTTTAAAAAAAAAAATTTCTTAAGAAAATTAAAGATTATTTAGTCTATGAGCACTTTAATCGGCCGTACGAATAATTAAGATTTGATAGCAAAATTTTTAGAAAAGTTAATTATTAGTGCAGTCCCAGTCTGTGAAATTTGTGAAGAGGAACATCCCACGAAACTATTATTGACCGGTTCGAAAAGGGCACAATTAGTTTATTGTTGTTTAATTGACAAGGCCCTGTTATCAGGTTATACGGCTTATCATCAACGTAGTTAACAATAACATTGTTTGTAATTGCAATGATAAATTTCATTATAAATATTATAACGATACGTTTTCGCTGGTTGCTGGGGTGGCTTAAGCAGAGCCCAGCGACGTTTATAACTCAGGAGAGATCTCAGCGATGGGTAAATAAAAAAGATCTCTCTTTCTTTCAACGTTATACGTTTTAAGATAAGAAGCTACTGGTGGTAACGACAACAGTTTGATTTGTTGGTGAGCGGCTCGCGGTAGTAACGGGGTAACAATAACTTCCTGTCGGATTTATCTGTCTCTCTTACAGTAGCCAGCGCTTGAAAGAGAGTAAGAAAAATCAGTTGAAGGTATAACCTCATGTCGGAATTACCCGTCTCTCTCACAGTAGCTAGTATAGCATCAACCTTTGCTATTTGTTCATTAGTGAGAGTCTTTCAATTCGGGACGTAGGAACCTCCAAATCATTATGTTACCGTTGAGCAACAGCAAGACAATTGATTTCCGACTAAAAAACATTTGACATCATCAGCGGCACACACACACGTATGCTGTATTGTGTGTGAATAGCTGTGTTATGTAAATCTGTTTTATCTTACACTTGACTAATACTTCGACAAACGCATGGCGCTACTTTTTTACAGGGCCGGTAATTTAAAAATCAACATAGTATTTTTCATTATATGCAAATTAAAACTAACAAAACAAACGGACAGTTAAATATCTGGTGGAGGCAAAAACGAGGCCAACAACTTTTGTACATACAAAAGAAAATTTAATATTATTTGTTTTGCTTAAACTTAGCGAAAAAGGTAACGTTTCCATTTACGGCTACACCGGTTTTATTAAAAATTTTAAACATTGCTTTATATTTATGTTAAATATTTATGTAAATAGTAAAATATTCTGTTTATTTTGAAAAAAAAGGAGTAGACAAATTTAACAACATTGGAAATATTATCGCCTGCGTTCATTCATTAACTGATATCTGAAATTAGTTCCTGTCTTAAAGAATGATAAAGGTGGATGTCAAAAATTTATGTGAGACGCTATATCATTAATTCTGTACAGAGTTTCATAATAAAATATATTTACAAATGAGAAAGAATGAAAGAACCGAACAATAAAAATGTCGAGGTTAAAGAAAAAATATTTTTTAATGATAGAGCTAAAATATAATTTAAAATAAAGTAATACTATTTTTGAACATGCAAATCCAATCTCAATAAATCTTTTTTTATGCGTTTTTATGTCGCAGACTTGAAGTATATGACCTGGTAGATGACGCCTCTTTTGCAATTTTAAAGATAAAATGACTTCTTTGATTACACAATACTGAATCTAATGTGTTCAGGGTGCACCCCTATAGTAAACGAGTCTTTAATATAATATACACTGCGTAGAAAGAAAAATAATATTTATATATACGATAAATGATACCAGAGCTTGTTAATTATACAGTTGAAATGAAGACTCAATTACATAAAGGAAGGCAACAGTACCTTAGTCTTTCCATGGTGATTTAAAATTTTTTTTTGCGCATTAACTTCAGTAGTTATTCAATGCAATAATAAGAAATTTTGTAAATTATGTTTATGGACTTTCAAACGTATTTTTCTTGTAGCCTTAAAGAGACCGTTTTCTTTCTGCGGTTCCTGTTCGTGTTAGTGGCCATGTTTTAGTTCTCTTTTTGAAACACTCTTTATTACTGTTCTTTAATAATATCTGCGTGGAACAAAAGTATATAATATTTTGTGTACTTTAAAGGTGAAATAAAGAACTTTTATGAAGTAGACTATAATTTTGCAAAATTAAGAAACTGTTGTTTGTTGAAGGCTAATTAAAATAACATATGCCCAACGTAAATTTTATATGTATGCATTTGTGTATGAAAATAGCATGAAGAACAATTGTTAAGAAGTAATCACTTGTTATTGGCTTTCAGTTATTGTTTGAGAAAAATATTTTTTAGTTTTGATTTGATTTTGCATGCGGAAATTTGCTTTGTTTAATCCTGTTCTTATTTCTGTCAAACTGAACAAATTTTTCACACAGTATTTTTAACACATAAAGTTATTATCAAGAAGAGAGCCAGCTATAGTAATGCAATATGCAGTTTTCAGCTTATAGCATCTGCTTGACACGAACGCTAAGTACCTAAATATAACATGGGTTCGTCACATATTCTTCAAAAAATAACGTTCAGTTTAAAACGCGTTTAATGTGCCTGATACGAGTACCTAAATAAAACATGAAGTTTCCAGTTCGTGACATGTTCCTCACACGGTCACAACCGTGTATCTGACTAAAAGTTTAGTTCGTGATATGTTCTTTACTCTATAAAAAATGGTACTTAAAAACGATGGCCACATACTAAGTGCAAGAGAGCAAATGCGAGTATCAACAATAGCTGGTTGACAGCTTTGCTGTTATAAAAAAAGTGTACTTTTTTTTTTGATACTTGTATTGAGTGCTCATACTTCGCCACTGCACGTCTACTTTATGTATACAAATATATTTGTGCAGAATATCTTTGTACGTATCTCGTAGAAAATAATATTTTTCATTTCTTTGTGGCACTAAGGCGTATTGGTGATATTTTATATTAACAATATTAAATAACTATACGTCTTACAGGTTTCTACCTTATCTATCTTAGGGGTTTAAGAGTTTGTTTTCTAGAATTGAAAATTTATACCACTTGAATTTTTATCGTTGTAATAATAATTGCAGAAATCAGAATAAAGTTGTCAATTACGATAAAAATTTTGTGCGAGCACTTAATGTTAATGTTAATTAGTTTTCTTACTTTAACAGGTTGCAATATCAGGATAAAAAATTAAATAATATTGGTAATTAATTTAATTAAATAACATTGCATAAGATGCAAGATAAGATAGTGTTTCTTACATAGTTTCACAAAATTTGTTTTTGGTTAATCTGTTTTTAAGTAAATTTTTTTTATAAAATAACGTGTTTATGTTATGATTAATACTAACGCGGCTTAAAAATGATGTTCTTACACGGCAAGTGCTCACTAAATATACCAAATAAACAGCCAGTGACGACGATCTTCATCGAAAGGTATGAAAACTGTGCCTTAAAATAAAATAATAATAAAAACTTAAAACAAAAAATGCAAATCTCAGTTCTGTCGAAAGTAGAATAGTCAAGTTAAAAAACTTTCTCAGTTATTTAGTTAGGCCTTTTTTTACAAAAAATTTTAATGACTTAATAACTTTTAGTTATATTTCCAAAATTTATTAAGAGACACAATTTATTATCAATGTAGGTGAACTTTTTCGAAAGAAGACAGGAAAACAGCAGAATGTGATGCATTATTTTCTGAATCGCTATATTCGTCATCAGCACTCATCGGATCTACTTTAGTTTGTGCACATTTTATATATCATCTATTTAACCAACAAATTTTGCAATTAAGAATACGAGGAGTATTCATAATTTAACAACATTAATTTTATTAGACAAATCTGTATAAAACCCAACACATTTTTACGTTATCTTCTATGCAAAAACACCATATGCATTCGTTCTTTCTTTCTGGAGACCATCGGTATAGCCAAGATATACAATGTTGTTCCTTCGTAATTTTTTTTTACACATTTATACATTTAGCACTTGAGTATGAAAAAATATTATTATTATTTTTAACACAAAAAACGAGAAGGAAACTAAAATGAAACATAATTTTATTTTAAATCACTATAAAATGACGCCTTAAAAACTTAAAAGATAAGAAAAGTTTTCCATAATTTTTTATCTGTTTGGTTTCTCGATAAAGTACAATTCTCATGAAATCAATTAAGTTTGAGACAAGATTTTTTAATTTTTATTCCAAATTTAGGTGGAGTCAACTTATCTGTTATAGAAATAATAAAAACTAAGCTAGAACACCAGATAATATAAATTTTATTTCTCTAATTTAATAAATTTTCGATACTTCGGGAATTACAGAACATTTTATGCAATAAATTCCTTTTTTTAGATGTTCTTTTTAATATTCTGTTTAAACGGAAATTTTAATTGTAACGAAGTTCTGTTAACGAAAACACTTCCCTTAAGAATGTTGCAAATGTTAAAAATTTTTATCTTTATTTCCCCTTTAGATATTTTTATATTAAAAGTCTTCCTTCTGTAATGTTAAATTTAACAGAGGATTTCTGGCTAATACGTGTGTTCTTCTACAAGATATAAAGTAATACTAACCTACATTATTTATCTAACAGTTAACTGTTATCAAAGAAACTTGTTAAGAGAGTATAAAACTACAGTTAAAATAGGTAATAAAAGTAAATTAAAAATTTTTTAATTTATTATTAGTAAAGCTAAGAATTTTTCAACAATTTGTTTGATCATAATAAATTTAAAGTGAACTGAAATCACATCATAAAAATTTTTATGAATATAATACTAAGAAATCCTTTTTCCCAAATTTTTGATTTTTTTAGAAGCAATATTTATTTTTGAGAAAATGTAAAAAGTTTTATATAAATACTTTTGTGTTCGCTTTAGTAATTTTTAATAGAAGTTCATTTGTTTGTATTCTGTTTTTGAAATATTATAATTTTCAATAAAGTTTACTGTTAAAAAAAATATTTCTTTGCACAGTAGGATATTGCGATCAACACGCTATGATTTTTTGTTTATCTTCCGAAGGCTATAAAATTTATTTCATGGACTTAGTAGTTAAAGAGCATTGTCTGAATGTACATAAATTTATATCACCCTCTTAAATTTTCGCCTTAACATGTATTGCATATTTCGCTATTTCAATCTAAATCATTATAAGTCTCTGTAAATGGCTTTAGTTAATTTAAATTTAAAAGATTTTGGTTTTTAAATTATTGACAAATAAAACTAAGACTTCTATAAGAAAAAGTTTATTATTATTTTTATTCTATGGTAACATCCTTTAAGTTTTAAGGACTCCTAAAAAATTTTGTTTCTTGCCAAAACTTGTCCTTGTTGTTAATATTTTTTTTATTAAAATTTTACAGAACCGAAGTCTTTAGGTGTATTAAAACTAGTTTGCTGAAGAAGGTTGTGTTTTTAAACCAAAATTTGTATTCGCATGTTTTAAAATTCAGGCTCTAAGGCGCCAACAATGTTTTTGAAAAAACATTTTTAGACTTAGGCTGGAATCTATGTACCTTAAGAGGCTTTAAAACTTGAATTAAAAAATGGTACATCTGTATCTTTCTTATCATTTCTATATAATTTTTTATTTAGAACTCAAAAAGCCAAATCTAAATCAATGCCTAAAGCATTGTCATCGGTCCAAAAATGCTCATGGTCATACAGAAGTTAACCTTATCAACAAGACGGCAGCTTGTTTTTTTTTTTACTTTTAAAATTGCTAATGTAATTGTTAAAAAGCAATAATAATTAAAATTTTTTCTTTATCTTTTATATCTATTTAGTGTGGTTACTTTAACTAGGTAAGAAAGCGTTCTTGAATATTTTTTCCGAACTTGACATATTCAAATTTTTTTTTAGGCTTTTCTATTGCACTTTTAGAAAAAAATGTATCACAGTTGCTAAACTTTTGCGAAAGCAAACAAAACATCGGCTTGAAAACAGATACAAGGATAAAGATACAATGTGAAATAAAAATTATAATACAAACTTTGTTTAAGTTTCAATTGCCTCTTGATAACCGTTAAAAAATAAGCCCATATAGATTTATTTATAGGGACACCCTTTAATTTTAAATTTTAAATCACATTTCATCACTTCTAGGGCCACTCTTTAATTTTAAATTCTAAGTACATATAATTTTTTAAGAATAAAAAGTGTAATATGTGTTATTTTTATGTATGTACAACATTAGGCCATATAAGCGAAATGATGTCGCCTATGGGGACACCCTTTAATATGTAAGTTTTTTTTTATTACTTTCTCTTATTTTAAAATACAGTGATAACAACTTTTTAAATTTTATACGGATAAACAAATAATGTGTTTTGAATGGGGCATACTTTAATTTTCAAAATTATGGGTTTTTTAATTTTTATTTACTAAATCAGCTAAGGAATTTAGAAGTGATTGGGGATCAGTGAGCACAAAAAATCCGCTGAATAGATAACACTCTCCTTCCTTTATTGAAGTCAATTAAAAAATTTGTATCAATATAATATTTAAACAGATATTCTTAATATAAAACGTTGTCTTTGTTTTATTTATGACCATTTTATCTATTAACTGAAAGTAAATTATACTTGAAATAGACATTTCGTTTAAAGTTTCGTAAAGTAGTTAATTTTTCTTCAAGATACAAAACTCAAATTGAGATTTACAAAAAGTTTCACATTGTAAAAAATTTATCCTAGATTATGAAATTATATGACAAATAAAAGTTTTTTGAAACTAAACTTTTCCTAACAAAAAAAAAAAAAAAAAGGTTTAATTAGGCGTGAAATCTTATCAACAATTAAAAATTATGATGAATGTTAAACTAAAAAACTTATTCCTGTTAAAAACTTTTAATAAGATAATTATTTATACACTTCAGTTGATTTAGTTCATAAAATATTTTTATACTAAGGAAAAACAAAGTTGAAAGAAAATCAGGAATTTTTCATGGCATTACAAATGGCCCCTGAAAATGATCTGTAATTTGATATCAAAACTAAAAGAAAAATAAAAAAAAATATCTAAAAAAGAAAAGACATAACCAAGTATGCTTTTCCATAAAAACCAGAGTTATTAGTAAATTTCCATAAAGTACTGAAGAATAACAATAAAGAAAAGAGAAAATAAAGATTGAAGAAAAATAAATAAATGGCTGAGAAAAGGCAAACCTCTTTACTCTTTAATTCTTTTATATGACGTTTGTTTCTTCTATACATGTTATAAAAATTTCTAGTTATTATTACGTCTTTGTTTTTTCATCTTGTTTTAGCACACTCATAAAACATTTATGTAAATTATTTTACATTTCTAGCAAAAAAAAAAATTGCCTTTAAGCAAAACAATGATTTAACAGTGAGTAGCACGACAGATAAAAAATGATCAAATTTCATTTTAAAATGATAAGATTTTTAGATTTAATTATTTTTAGTGCTGTACCATAAAACACCTTAGAGGCTAAAAATAAAACTGTCAGCGTATTTGCAGCTAATCATCTAAGAAATATTTAAAAAGAAAATATGATTATCATAAATAAGATGGGTTTAACATTCAGGCAGCTTATTAAAAAAAACTGCACAAATATATTTTGATCTCGCAAGAAAAGAAACTCAATAATGTAAGCTAAAGCTTACTTTATGTGGCTACGTGTAAAACGTAGTCTACATTAATAATCCGATATGATCCAAACATAATATAAACTCTGGCTACCGCAGCTGCTCTTGGCGGACATAGAATTTTGTCTGTACATCATGTGTAATTCGAACAAGTGTCCACGGCGTCAATTGTTAATGGTTTTTTCAGTATGGCCCTAGAGAAAGGAATTTAAAAGTGTCAAATCTCAAAAGCTTGGATGCTAGTTGACAGGTTCATTTGTCAGTATTAAATTTTGATTTGAATAATTCAATGCTAACAGTCGCCGGCTAACACGTAGAGCCATCATGTTGAAACCAAATTTTGGCTGATTCATTGTCATACATACAAAAACCCTTGAATTTGGGGCCAAACCAAATCTTGTATACCCTTCACCATATGTGTTAATCTAGTTTAGTGGAGTAACTCCAATTGAAAAAAAGTAAAAAAATTTTATATAATATTACACAAAAATGAAACCGGCTCTTAATGGGTTAAGCATTTTAAAAAAGTTTTAGTATTTCCTTTAAAGATCTTTTCAAAAGCTTTAAAATGATACCCATATTGATATTTTAAAATTATTTTAAATTTCAGGGGCCTGTAACTCACTTACACTTGATGTTTTTTTATTTTTTAATTCGTTTTTTTTTATTTGGGTTACTTCATTGTTCCAAATGATATGGAAAAAATTAGACGCATGTGTGGTGTTTTTCCTGCTGCCTCGAAAAACATGGACTGATCTTGGTGATTGAAGAGTTGATATTGAACTCTTTCGACACTATGTCTGATCGATTGTGGTATTTAAATTTTCTTTAGTTGATCTAGATCCTTTGCAAACATGCTTTCAACACTAACACGGACAGCCAGTCGGACATTGCTCAATCGAATTCGCTATACATAAGGAGACAGAATATATATATATTATGGGATAAGAAATGGGTATTGTAGAAACTACTAACGGAATGAACAACTTAGATATATTCTTTTTCGACTTTTTGAAGTGAAGGCTATAATAATGTCCAATGATGTCAGGAGTACGTTAACAGCACCAAGATATACAATTTTTGCATTTTTGGGATACTGTAGAGTCTGCTCTGGATTAATTTTATGCCATTCTGAACTTGATTTTGGGTTGAAAAATTTATAACTGATTTTCAAATTTAATCTGCATAATTTGCTGATTTTGTTGAAGCGTTAAATTTTTCCCTTCATAGGTTCTACCGGGATTAAAAAGCATAAGAGTAAAAAAATAGCAGGTTGAGAAAACCGAATACAATATAATATCCGCAGATATACTGAGCCACAAGTATACAGGTTGCAATGGCCCGACAGTTGTTTTTATTAACCGTATCTTAAGCCTCTCAGACTAACATCTTGTTTTAGTGCCAGTTCTAAAAGTCTTTATAAATATATCAAAGCCTCTACTCATGTATTTAGTCTACAAATGCTAGCAATTATATTTTCACATGTAATCAAAGTAGAGCAATTTTTTATGTTTCTCTTGGAAAATATTTTTCTTTTATATTTTTACATTTAATTACATGCAATTATCACTGGCTTTTTGGTTTGTTACAGGGATTAACAAATTTCTTAAAACAACTAATGTCTAAAAGAAATTTTTAAGTTTCAAATTAAAGAAAACATACAACTTTCCTGAAGTCTTAACCTTAATTTGGTATATTCAAAAATATGTATATGTTATGTTGTGCATACTTAAACAGAAATTGTCTGCAACCTGGTTTCTTACTTTTTCCTTATAAGTTTTTGAACATCTCAGAACGCAAAAACAAAACGTTTATAGTTTTCTATTTCTTTACCCAATTGTAGGTAATAAAAGTAAAAAGTTAAGAATATGGTTTCCAGCAAAGTAGATAATTATTATTGTTACAAAATAATGAACAGCACATATACTTATACTCCCAAGCATTTGCGTCTACTGCAAGTCTGTGTATTTGTACTTATAACAAACCAATGCTGCGGTGCTTATACAAGCCCACAAAAATTTATGTTTCTAATTTTTGTTTGTTGGATTTAAAATTCTCTTAACACAAGTAATGCGGAAATACTTACTATTCTCAAATATTCGTAAAAAATATTTTAAGCATCAACTTAAACCAAAGAGATGCTGAAAGGAAAATATCAAAAATAGAAATTAGCAGAAAGCTTTAATTGCTATAATTAAAAAGATAAGTAAAATAAATTAAATTTAAAGTTGAGAAAGTGTATAAAAACAGGCATGTGTAAAACATTAATCCTTAAGTCTTAATGTTACAACAGGTCACATGTTAATCGGTTTTTATAAATGCGATTGCGGGCAAGCAAAATGCAGGGATCTAGGTTACATGTTAAGAAAAAATATAAATATTTTTTGGAATATTTTAATTAATATTATTGTTATAGTTTTTTCTTTCAAAATAAAGATATTCTTTAAATTATAAATATTAGCAAAAAAAATTTTTAGCAAATTTTTATTCTTGTTTTTCTTAACTTTTTGACCGTGACTTGGTTTGTAGCCAAGATTTGCTGTGTACTTAAAATGTGATGTAAAATATTTGTGGCTAATATTTTCGATCACTTTTTTAACAAACATACGCATTTAATCAGCGCAGCCAACAAGACCACAACTACACTGTAGCTCCAGCAAAACTCAACTTCACGATGTCTTGTTTAAAACCAGTTCCTATTTAGATTTTTATCATAATGCCGTGGCCTTAAAATCTCACCTGCTGTTTTAACATACACCTACCTTAACTTTCCTAACTACAGTTCTCTTACACAGGCACCGTGGCCAGCTCTTCTATTAGGATTTAACAAAAATTATCTTTTTTATTCAAGACTTTTTTTAATTCGAATGTTGAAACACTTTTTCGACAATTGCTGGCTGTATGTCACGAACAACACAACAACAATGTTTGCCTTCAAGGTGTCAATTGTTGCTGATATAAGAGCAAAAGGTTAGGTTAGGTCAGGCAGGCGGCCGTGTTGCCACAGCCCACTTGGGTTTATTGATTGGTCCCTTTATATTACCTGCTGTTAGAAGGGAGAGATAAGAAGAAACAGAGAGAGAGAAGATTAAGATAAGAATTAGCGATAAAGAAATGAAAAGGGGCAGAAGGAGAAGGTGGTAAGAAAGAACCGCTGGTCCGAGAATACGGAGAATGCCCGAGAGAAAATGCAGAGAAGAATCCGCTAAGTGGGTCCAGTCGACCAAAGTATCCGCTCATCCCCTGAAAGGAGCTAATCCTGCCTGGACCCATTGACGAAATATCAGAAAGTCCCTCATAGTACCACTATGAAAGATATCTCAGTCGTATACACTCCAGTGCAGGGCATTAACAGAGGAGGTGGTCTACCGTCTCCTCCTTCTCCTCCTCCTGGCAACTTCTGCAGAAGTCGTGAAAGGGATACCCATTCTCCTAGCATGGGTTTCGAATAGACAGTGCCCAGTGACCGCTGCCATTAAGTCACGCAGTTGAACCCTCCGTAACTGCAATAGTGCAGCTGCCCTGCCCCGATCCAAAGAGGGCCAGATAGTTCTAGCGGTCGAACATGTCGACTCGTTGATAGCAGCATTAATGTGCCGTCCACAAGCAGCGAGGAGTATGCGCAGAAAATGTCAATGTCACCATCGTCAAGTATTTTCCCCCTCTTTGACAGTTCGTCGGCAACAACGTGCAAAAAATTATAAAACATTTAAAACTTCGAATCGCTTGGCTTTAAGGGTCAATTGGCAGATTCAGTGTAACAATAAACTTTGCTGTTATAACCTTCTATGAATAGAATTTTATTTTAAAAATAACGAATTTATTGCTTCACTTTATTTAATTTATATTTTAGTCCTTGTAATATCTCACGTCCACTGCGATCGATGCAGTACAGCCTTTGTTTAATTTCTGCTCTTAAAAAAATTTGGATATACTTTGATAAAAATTTCATCAAGTGTTAAAAGACAAAAGCCAATACTTTGAGTGTCATGAAAGTTTTATTGAATCTTCTGTAAATCTTTGACGAAAACAGTAAGAGTTTTGTCTGTCTATTATGTATTTTCGACCTTTTTTAAAGACACAAAATGAAAATTAAAATTAAAGTACTTAACTTTTCTTAATTATCATTTAAAATTATTGTATTTCACGTGGTTGAAATATATCAAATATTTTCTCATTTCCTTTTATCAAAGATAATATTTTTTTTTTTTTTTTAGTTTTTTTTTTTTTTTATCGCCAATTATAAGAAGATTTGTTTCTATCAAACACAGCAAAAAAATATAGCTTTTTTGCTTTAGTTTAAGGTCCATTAAAAATAAATTCAACAACTGTTGGTCATTACCTAAAGGCTGTAAGGATTTTTGTTTGTTATGCTTTTTCTGTTAGTTACGACATTCTTAAAATTCAAATACACAATTTGTAGTTCGAATCTAAAATAAGTGTATATAAAAGCCATAAAACTAAACTAGAAGGCAATATACTTTTTAATGCTTTTAGGGATTTTATTTCAAAGTACTTTTCTAAGTGCCACTTAGGACTGTAACAACAAGTGGCGAAGGAGTATAAACTTAAACGAAAATAAAAATAAACTCGAAATTGTTTTGATTAGGAAAAAAATTTAAAAGTTAAGTAAAAGTTACTTAAAAAGAAAAATTAAATTGAACTAAAAATATTTTATAATACTATTGTGCCATATGATTTGGTATGTTACATTTAGTTTAGTAGTTAAGGGTTAAATTTCTTTCTCAAATTTCTTAGATATTATATCTTTTGCAACACTGGTTTAAACACGTTGATGCACGTTTCGTGTTTGTTTACCTGTCAAACATCTTCAATTTGGTCTATAATTTAACCATGAATCGTCTTACAAACGAACAACGCTTAAAAATTATTAGATTTTATTATCAAAATGCGTGCTCTGTTAAAAAAGTTCATCGCGCGCTTCTTCCATTTTATGGTCAGTTTAATCGACCCACTGAAGCGGCTTTTCGGGCTATTGTGACTAAATTTCGCACCGAATTTACATTGTTGGACATTAAACCACCAACACGCTTACATAGAGTGCGAACTGAAGAGAATATCGCAGATGTATCGGCCAGTGTTAATGATGACCATCAATTATCGATTCGTCGTCGTTCGCAGCAATCGGGCCTCTGTTACTCAACAACGTGGAAAATTTTGCGGAAGAATTTAGGTGTGATGCATTTCAAAATACAGCTGGCGCATGAACTGAAGCCGAACGACCTAACGCAACGTAAAATTTTTGGTGAATGGGCGTTTGGAAAGTTGGCGAAGATCCACTTTTTTACAGAAAAATATTCTTCAGCGTCGAGGCTCATTTTTGGCTCAATGGGTACGTAGATAAGCAGAATTGTCGATTTTGGAGTAAATATCAGCCAGAAGCATTGCAAGAGCTATCAATGCACCCAGAAGAAGTCACAGTTTGATTCGGTTTATGGGCTGGTGGCATCATTGGACCGTACTTCTTCAAAGGTGATGTAAATCGTAACGTAACTGTGAATGGTGAGCGCTATCGTGAGATGATATCCAATTTTTTTTTGTCCAAAATACAAGAGCTTGACTTGCTTGATATGTGGTTTCAACCAGACGGTTTCACATGCCACACAGCAGGCGCAACAATATATTTATTGAAACGCGAGTTCGGTGAACATTTTATTTCACGTTTGGGACCGGTCAGTTGGCCGCCTAGATCATGCGATTTAACGCTCTCAGGCTATTTTTTGTGGGGCTATGTTAAAGCTATACAGACAAGCCCGCTTCAATCAAAGCATTGGAAGACCACATAGATGAATTTATTCGTGAAATACCGGCCGAAATGTTGGAAAGAGTATAACAAAATTGGACTAAGCGGATGGACCATTTGAGGCTCAGTCAAGATCAACATTTGCATGATATAATCTTGAAACATTAAATTAGATGGACTGCACTATCGATTCAAATAAAGATTTCATGCATTTTTCTAAATTTTGTGTTTTTTTTTTTTTTTTTTTGGAAAACTTTCCTATAGCTTTTAAAAAATCACCCTTTATTACTATGGCAAAAATATCGCAGTAGTACAAAAGAAAAAAATTAATAAAAAAAACAAACAACTCAATAACACAATAAAAAAATTTTTTTAAATATTTATAAAATTTGAAAGTATGACTGGGACACTCATGTCTTTACGATCTAAAATTATTATATTAATTACAAATGAATTGAAATTTATTTTTGGCTTAAGTTTAATTTTCATTTCCTAAAAACCTCTTGTAGACAGAAAAATTATTTTAGAAATGTATGCGGACGTTTTTAAAAGATAACAAAAAAGTTAGGCACCAACAGACTGTAATGCTTAATTTTCTGGATCCCTACATCCTTCATCAGCATTATTTGCATCTATGTACCTTAGGTTGTGTATATTGTAAACAACATCTATTTAGTTAAATAATCATCTGTAAAGTCAAATAAAGTTACAATCTTCTATTTATAATTCTTAATATTTATACTTCTGATTATACCAGACTAGTGGACATTTCTTTTAGTTTACAAGTAATTTTATACAAAAGTTCAAAAGATACGGCTATAGAGCTCAAATTATATCAATAACGAGAATAGCCTTTAATTTCTGAATTCAAAAATTTTGCAAATTACGTTAATTAAAATCAACCATTGGGTCACGCGTTATTTATAATTTTAAAAATGTATACTTGTTATTGTAATGGTCATAGTAATCGGTACTATTAATCTTTTGTCTATATTGATTAAAAAGATGGGCCTATAAAGGTCAACTTACGTATCCTATGGGGACATCCTTTAATTTTTAGATTTATATTTCTTATTAATTTTTGCAAGTGGGAGTTATAGTGTTCCTCATTTTTTTTAATTCTAGAGCGGTGCCCTTCCGGATCATAATTAAGCTACAAAACATATTTGCTGTATGAGGAAACCCTTTATTTTTATAATTATGAACTGTTTTAAAACGGGACCAATCTGTAAGTATAAAGAAAACATTTTTAAAATCGATTCAAAAATGATTGAGTTAAGCAGAAACAAATATAAAAAGGAAACATTTAATCGAATTGATAACCTCCTTTTTTGAAATCTGTTAAAATGGAGTATGTTTGTATGAATATGAAAAGTAAATTACATACAATTTAAATAAAAAAAGCTTCCTAAAAATGTATTTATTTAAATTCAAATAAAAACTTCAGACATGACGTGTTGAGAGTGTATTTTCCTTTTTTTCCTGGGAGCTGTATAATTCTCTTTACAAAAATTAACAACACAGCAAATTCTTATTTGTTCTTAGGTTTTCTTTTTGCAATATTTGAGAAACAAAAGAAATCTATTACCATGTTTTATTGTAAATTTAGAAGGTTATTTGTATGAATGAGCACGTATAAAATAAGTTTATTCACTTGTATGTATATTTTCAATACTATTTTCATTATGGCCGATAGGTTAAAGAAAATGTGCAGAGAAAAGAAATATAATGGAAGTTTGGGGTTTCACGTATTAAGGATGCAGATAGGGAAGACAGTTAAATGAAAAAATTTTTCTCCTATGAGACCTTGAGATCACCATTGCATTATTTTTTTAATATGATCTTTTATTTGTTTCGAACTATAAAAATTTATTTAAAATTTAAAGTTTTCGTTATTTGCCCAAATACAATATAAATTTTGATATAAACATATGATAATTGTTTCCATCAAATTCGTCCTAAACGATAAGGCACATTCCCAAATTGGTGACCCTTGTAGAAATTAAAACAACAACATATATATGGGAATGCAAAAGTTCCAAGTGTAGAAGGTGTGGATTTCGTGATTTTCTACGAATGGCTAAAAAGTAATCACAGTTTTGCTATTATTTCGTGGAAGAAAATACAAGTTTTATAAATATTAAACTTAGAAAGGGAATGCTTATTAACTATTTATCTTTTACGGTACTTTTTAGTTGTGTCTTCAATTTACCTGAAGTTCCTTAGTTGTGTTATATACGACATTATTATAAGTGCAGAGAAAAGCTTGGAAGAGATAAATTGCTTACGCATATAGTTGAATGAACTATCAGCTTAACCACGATCTCTATTTTGCTAAATATGCACTTTAAAAGTCATGGCTGACTCCGGCGAGGCTCAAAGTGTTGTTTGAATATTTAGGACGTTTTTTCAATCACATATCGCGGCCACATAAAAATTGCATGCTTTTTTTTAATAGTGAACTCAGGAGACTTAAACTGCCTTATTCATAATTTGCGTTATCAACAATTTATCAGTCGTTGCTGCTTAAATAAATTTATTCTTTAGACTCAAACGATTTCCACTCCTGATCTATTTTATAAAAGAGACACCAACAGTAATGCAGGTATCAGATAGGCTACATTACACATGTTACAAATTTTCCTTTTATTGTATTTAACCAAATTTGTGCCTAACAAATCAAATTCCTAAGAATTAAAATTGAAAACCATAATTGAGTACGATTAAAACGAACTGACCATAGAGGGCAAAGTAAGAACTTTTAAATTAATTAAATTTATCTTGAGTGGTGAGGTGTTCTACTATCCTTTTTAATTTCTAGTTATTGAATTTACTCCTTCGGCTTTAGTCTTTTGCAAAAGACTTTTGGTGTCGGTAACAGCTTGACTAGACTTATATCGAGCTTTCTCAGGGATCGCACTATACGAGTTGTCATAGATGGGATCTGATCAAGCGAGATCAAGGCAAATTAAGGGGTAACGCAAGGTTCCGTCCTTTCCCCTACCCTATTTTTTTTTTTCTTAATGGCCTTCTACGTTGGACTTCCAACCATTTCGATTCTTTTGCAGGTGACAGTAGTTTATGCCATTCATTTTCATTTCGCTGTAGACTAAGCCTTCTGGAAATTGAGGCTATGAGAAAGCACATGGACGATACCCTTAATCGCGACCTTTTGTTAACTTCCGAATGGAGCATGGCGAACAGGGTTCAGTTTAACGCTCATAAAACCCAGTGCTGTGTGCTTTCGCACAGGCGTACTGCTGAACATGCTACCTCATCTGTATTTATGGGTGATATATATTAAGCAATCAGAAGCTCTCGATGTTCTTGGCATGAAAGTTCAATGCGATGTTCGTTGGAACAAGAATATTTCTCATGTTGCAAAAGAAGCATTCAAGTGCCTAGGTTTTCTGAAACGGTGTAAGAAATACTTTACTCCATCTGATCTCTTTGCTGTCTACGTCACCTTTATCAGGACGAAAATGGAATACAACCCTAATGTATGGGCGGGTACTTCAAAGTCTATTTTGGAGTTACTCGACCATGTATAGGAGAGAGCGTAGAAGCTCATCGGTGACAGTAGGGTATCGAGCTCTATTGACTAACTGAAGCATCGACGCAATGTGGAGTGTGTTTCACTGTTATCGTTACTACAACGGAATATGCTCTTATGAAATCAGGCAACTCGTTTCTGAAAACCGTAATTTTATACGCGCAACGTGATCTGCATCAAGAGTGCATTCCTTTGTGGTTCAATGGCCAGTGAATCGCAGAGAAAATTCGTTTTTTAGCCGAACAGTTCGTATGTGGAATAAACTCATTGCAGAGGCCCTTCCTGCCACTTTCAATGCAAAAATTCAAACCAAATGTCCACAAGCAATACTCCCTCTATCCCCCTTCCCGCAATCTAATTTCCTAGTTCTGGCACACTGCATTGCATAGGTAAAGAGTCATCCCCTGAGTGCTGGTCCTAATTAAAAAAAAGTTCTATTATAAGTTTTTTGAAAAACATTTTTTAATTATTTTAAGAAATCAGAAGATAAACCGTTTATATTATGAGTGAAATAAAATTGATTTCGGTTTTATTTTAACTTCTTCAAATTTTTTTTCTTGAGCAAATAGAGATACAAATGTGAAAACAACAAATTTCGCAGGTATACTGGTGCTCGTGCCAAACAGTTGTCACCACATTTTAGTTTTGTAGATGTAAAATTTTTGAAATTGTTCGCAAAACCCTACAATAAAGTTTTTAAAACAAGTTTTTTTAAATTACAATTTTAAGGATATTAGAAATGATACTCTTACAAAATTAAAAATAAAAAATATTGTTTTAGAAAAAAAATATAGTTTTTTATTTTCGTGGATAAAATGGAAGTGTAGTGTCACAAATTTGAATTTTACGTAACACTTTTCCCTGTGGAAACATTTCGCAAAACTATTTGATATTAAGGCAGTGGAAACGTGTACAAATCGCACCTTGCCAGCGAAAAGGATGAAGCTTCGTAGTTATATAAATAATGTTATTTTAAGAAATAAATGTAAAAACGATTCGTTGCAGTTTTTCTCAGTGTTCCAATCTTTCTGCGCAAATGTTGTAAAAGTAATAAAAAGGAACTTCAAGTTTATTTCTAAAACATCTTTTATTATGAACAAGTAGTGTTATGCTTTTTTTTCGTTCTTACCATTTCACGTACGAATGCTGAGTAGAGTGAACAAAAATAATTTTTTTAAGTTATTTTTTTCGAACCACAAAAATAGTAATAATAATACAAACCACAAAACTCAAAAAACTAAACGCAATCATACTCATGTATATAAATCGTGCATGGATGTATGTGAATGTTTTTGGAGTGTGTTGCAGTTCAAGTTCTTTTTTTTTAAGGACATAAAGAAAATAAATCAAGCATCAAACTAGAATTCTTTTTGGTTATACACATTAACTTGCATGGTTATATTCTCTGCGACACATAAATACCAGCGCATTCAATTAAACTTACATACACTCACACTGTTGATTCAATTTAGAATAAAGAAAATAATATTTTTCTTTATTTTCTCTAGTTATTTCTCTTTACGTTTGTTTGCAGTATATAATCGAGACTATGAAAAGTGAGTATATTTTCTGCTTTGTATATCAAGTATGATTAAAATGGTTTTGCATGTGTCTTGTTTTTGTTTTACATGTGTCTTCTTTTCTCTCTTGATAGAAAGAAGGATAAAGTTAAGAACGTATATGTTTTTTTTTGTGATTAAAGAAAAATTTTAAATTTTAATTTTAAAGATTGTTGAAATACTCTTCACCACAGGTGGGAAAAGAGCTTTTTTAGTTTGTCATTGCGTTTGCAATTTCTGCAGTATCCATTTCCGAATCCTCAGTTCTTATGCGAATCCTTCTGTCCGTCCTGGTTGGGTTTACTAGGCACTAGATAAGCTAGAAAAAATTTGAATACGCCAATCGATCAGACACAGTTTCTAAAATTTTCCTATTGAAAATTAGCAAGATCAGTCCATGTCCTTTCAAGCAGCTAGCAAAACACCATGCATGCCTCTAATTTTTTCATATCATTTAGAACGAAGAAGTAACTCATAAAAATAGAAAATATATACAGAGATATAGAATTAGAAAAATAAAAATAAATAGTATTAAGGAAAAAAATTTTTCGCTCGCCCAGATTTTCCGACTTATGGGTCTCTCAACTTTTTGAAGAAAACTACGATTGTGCACCATATTCTTTAACATATCCATATGGGTATCATATTAAAGCTTTTAAAGAGGTCTTTCAAAAAATCCAAAAAAAAATTTAAGTGCTTAATCGAATGACATTAAGCTCACGTTTATTTTAATTTCTGAATCTTTTAAGAAAGAAAAATTATGTGTTTGTTTGGTTTTTGTTTTGTCCCCATATCACTTCTAATTTTCTTAAAATTTAAATTTATAAAAATGTGTTTTTACAGGTTTTTTGTAGAGTTCTTTAAACAGTGTTAAAAATAGAATGCACTGACAACTGTTTTAGTACCATTATACAGTAAACTTTGATTTTTTCACATTTATATATCCAGCTTCTTTACGAAATTACATATTTTTATGAAATGAAAAGCATTTTATATTTGAGGCTCTAAGTGACCTCCCCACAAATTTTTATTCAAATCCATGTGACGCAAACACAGATAGATAAGATTTTCAAAAACAGGTGTTTTATATTCCATATCGATTACTATCTACACCAACACTAAAACTTTCAAAAATATTTCATGTACAGAAATGACCTCGTTTCTGTTTTATTATATGTATAGATTGGTGAATTTGTTTTCAAAAGAAACAGCTAATTTTTATTATTAAAGTGGGTTATACTTCATTAATTTTTCTCTCTTTTTATTCGCTCTGAGCATCATTAGCTAGCGTCTCGTTTGTTGTTTCCCATAAAAAATATAATTAATTTACATAAACTAAATAAATAATTCTATATTAAAATATGAAAATATCGCTTGAAAATTATATTGACAATTTTTAAACGCCAATGAAAATCGCTTCAAAAAATATAATTTCGTGTAGTACTCTCGGCGGTTTTTTTTTACTTTATTCGTTAAGAGAAAGAACTCTTACTGATAAACTTTAAAACACCTTTATCTTTTTCTGCATTAGAGTGATATGAATCATGATTTACATCATTAATTATAAATATCTCTATGACAGTTGTTATTAGTGTTACAACAATATCCAAAATAACGTACTTTAGAAATGGTGCGTGTCGCTTACAAAAGCTGTTTGCAATTTTTCAAAGAAAACTCTTCAAACAGACTGATGGCACAACCTTAAGCAGAATTAATTTATTTTTTATTACGACACAACTTAGAAAAATTAATGGTGTAGCACTCTTAACAATTTTTCATACTTATATTTCTAATTTGTATTTATAAGTTTTCTGTTCATGTTCATGTTCCTGTTTCTATTCCATTTCTGTCCTATTTTTTATCACAATAACGTGCTTCTTGAAATATGTTTAGGAAAATATATCTTATGAAATTTTAAGACGACTTGTTTTATGTTTTATTTGATTCAGTATCTTACAGAATTTGATTCAATTATTTGAGCTTTTTGAAATTTTTTTTGAAAACGTTGAGTGTATAAGTGGTTCTTAAAAATAAAAGTTATTTTTACTAAAATCGAAACACGAATTGAAAAGTCTGCTAATTCATCTTACAATTAAGTTTATTACGAAAATCGAGACTTAGTAAAAGAAAAACAAAAACGAAATATCAAAAAAAAAAAAAAAATTAATAAAAAAAAAAACAAAAAATAAATACTTGTGCAACATAATTATCAAGCCTCGTATATTTTCAAATCAGTTATGTGTCATATTGTAATATAACAACATAATTTTCATCGAAAATATTATAAAATTTTACAAGTTTATTTAAAATGCTTAGAAAGTTGTAAAAAGCCCCAGCTGGGACAAGCACTTAAAAGCTTTATTTGCAAAACCAATTGAATGTGTAGTAATCAGTAATATATTTTTAATTAATTTGTACCTATGCATAATTTCAACTGTACCACTAATTTGAAAGATATTTGAGAATAAATTTTAGTTGGATTTTTCTATGCCTGATTTATTTTTGTATTATGATTTAACAACTGATAAAATAAAATTGGCGGCTAAAAACAATAAACGCGACAAATTTTACATGCGGTACTTGATACAATGGTTGGCTTTGCTAATGAAGTTTTACTATAACATCACCCTCTTTACTCTTTAATTTTCAACATAGTACTTTTTATTCTAGCGAATATTTAGGAATAAAATTTATTTTAATATTTAAGTCTTTGAAATTTTCTATTGTAATCAACGTAGTAAGCAAATATAAAAATATGTTTTTTCTGTTTAGTGTTATAAATACATACTCAGAATGTGACAATACACCACGCAGCCACCTTCTTCGTTACTACGTAGTACATTCGCCGGCGAAGAAAATAACTAAAAAAATGGCTATACTTTAATCACCTGTTCTATTCTCTCCTCTATCCCTTTTCTAAAGAATATAGCACCGTTACACACAATTATTAAATAGGCATTATTGCCTGAAGTACTGTTTGTCTTTAAAGAACAAAGGTATAAAAAAACTTTAAATTAATAAATGCATAATTTTAAACCTTAAATTTAGGCAGAGTTTCATAATTTTCATTTATCTCCATTGAACCTGAAATAGTGTTTAGCATTCAACGGCTTTTCAAGCAATTAATTTTTTTTTAAAAACGATTTTCAAACCGATTCCATCTTTGTGTCTATAACAGTTAAAAAATTTGCCAACATAATTTATATTGCATCAAATAAGAGGCAGACTTAAATTTTCAAATTCAAATTTTATTCTAGCAGACTTACCAATACAGGTTCTTCTTAAATTTCAACCGTCTGATTAAAACTGTTCAACAGTTTGTCCGTTTATGTTAATTTACATTAACTATTGTGACACTCCTTAATTAATAATTTGTAATATATATGCTTCTTATTATAGCAGACGAAGTACTAAATATTTTGTCTAAAATTCAAGTAATTTTATGTAACGGTTCAAAAGATAGGGCCATATTGGTCAAATTTCATTAACTATGGAAACACACTTTAATTTCTAAATTCATATTATACACTTGTTACACTTAGCAATAGAAGTTCCTTACCTGTCTGCCTTTAACGGTACAAAAGTTTGGTCACATAAATCAAACTACAACAACTATTGGGGCACTCTTTAATTTATATTTTCAAATTTAATACTTGTTGGTATATCGGATTTACAAATACAGGTTCTTTGTAAAGCGACTGTGTACAACTGCTATATACTTCAAATAATATAATTTTTTGGAGCACTCTTTAATCTATAATTTCAAATATTTCTACTTGTAACTATAACGGTCATAGTAATCGATGTTCTGTCCAATATACACATGTTTGTCTATAACGCTTCGTATAAGTAAGGAGAAATCCTTCAATTTTTATACTTATTTTTGTATTACATTGTGCTATTGGGTGCTACAGTAATACGCCTTTTACGGTTCATAATACCCGTAAAAACGTGTGTGTTATATTAGGGCAACGTATAATTTTTAAAATTATGAACTGATATTAAAACGGGACTAATCTGTAAGCATAACCTTTCAAATAAAGAAAAATTTTCAAAATCGCTTCAGAAATAGCTGAGTTTTGCAGGCAGAATTATAAAAAAGCAACATTCAGGCGAATTGATAACCTTTTCTTTTCAAGTCGGTTAAAACTAAATTAATATCCACTAAAGCAACAACAAAAGTAATCTATATTTCACATTGAGATCGACAACTTGACAGACAACTAAACGACATTTTTTAATGATGGTAACTAAAATGTTAACATTCATTTGTAAATATATTTTCTGCCAAAAGCTTCTTATAAATATCAAATGAAACGTAAAAACTTTCATTTAAAGTTATTCAATTTTCTCTTATCATTATACAAAATTTAATTTCTTGTAGCATTTAAGCTTAACAAAGCATCTTGTTAAGCTCATCTATTAAACTTTCCCAGGGGATTTGGCGAAACAACTTATTTAATTTAAAAATTGAAAAGTGACATTTTACAAATTTACTTAACTGCTAAAATTTTGCGTCGTTTAACTCCTGTTGGGATTTTTTTTATTTTTGTTGTAAAAACAAAATTTGTTTACGCAAATTTGTTGAATAGCGATTGCTTATTTTCATTTTGAGCTTAAACATTATTATAAAAGTTGATTTTATTTACATATATGTATGTATTTTTAAATTATATAAACACTTTTAACTTTTCGTATAAAATTTATTTCGGTTTAAAATATATATTTGTGTGTTTTTCTCGTAGTGTGCGTTTCAAACCTTTTCAACAAATAGAATCAGTTGGGAGTCATTCATTTTTCTTTAATCACACATTTGAAAAGTTTCTTTTAAATTTTGAGTTCTTTTCAAAGAAATGTTTTTATTTATAAACTTTTGCTATTATTTACACACATCTTTGTATTCAACTTCAGAACTTATACATTTACGAGGTGGCGTTAAAGTTTGTCTTATTAGAAAGTGATATGGCTAAAAGTTCGGTAGGACAAGTAAATCTTTAACCAAAAAAGCGTATCCACTGTATATAAAAATGTTTAGTCAATCTTTCCCGACCCTTACCGTTACGCATAACTAAAATTAGAGAGAAACAAATGAAGGATTCTGCATAACAACTAAAAAAAACTTTACTGAATTTTAAAAGGGTAAATTTTTTAGCCCGATAGAACTTTATATTGTAAAAAATAATACAAAAATTAAATTGTAATGAAGATTTTTTTATACGAAAGATCAGAACATAACATTAATATATAAAAATGACTTGAGGCATATTGCCGCCGAAGCTGCTCATGACGATGCTCATTCTGGACGCCCAATTTTGGGTCATTTTTCAACTACTGCTAGCCGTATGTCTCGAATAACACGAACAATGTTGGCCTCCAAAGTATCAATTGTTGCTGGTTTATCAAGAGGTTCCAAATTGCAGGATCTTGGAGGTCAGTTAACAGGTCCATTTCTCAACACCAGCTTATCGCCACACTTTGATTTCAATAGTTTGATGGTTGCGGTCGCCGCATGGCACTTAACGCAATCTTCTTGAAACCACATTTTGTCCGAATAAATGTCATCTATATTTTCAAACAAAAAATCATTAATCATGGTGCGGTTACGATCTCCATTGACCGTAATGTGAGTCGGGCCTCATTTTTAAAAATATGAAAGCTGGTGATGCCACCAGCGAGTAAACCACACCAAGAGGTGCATTTTTCTCTATGCAAAGGAGTCTGTAGGGTATATGGTGGATTGGTCTTACTCCCTACTCCCTATAAACAAACCCGTTAAACCAAAAATAAGCCTAATCGCTGAGCACAATTTGGAGATAGAAAAAAGGGTTTGTTACTAACTGCGCAAGAGCCGAATCGGCGAAAAAACGACGCATGTATCTGTCTTGTGGCATCAATTCCTGTACTAGCTGGATTTTATATGGGAGAAGGTCAAGATTTTTGCGTGAAATTTTTCACGTAGTGATCCACACTTTCGTTTACAGCAGCGATATTCTCTTTCATACGCACATACCTTCGACATGTTGGTGTTTTTGCATGCTCTAAAGATATTGTAGTATGAAATCTATCTATCTACAGTTCGACTTCCTCACCAAAAAAATCACGATTTTTGAAGTTAATTTGAAGAATTTGATAGCGTTGTTCAAGCGTGAGTCTATTCATAATCATTTGCCAGAATTTACTAAATATAATAAGAAAAAAATTTTCATCAAAATTTTACTTTTAATGTTATTTTTATAATTTAATGTTCCATCGGGCTTAAAAAAAACCCAGCCGATATAAACAACTGCATAAAACTCTTTTTACCCTAATACTTATCGTGATTCTATGTCCGCTATAATATTATTAAAAAAATAAATAAAATTAAAAAAATTTAAAAAAAAAATTATATATTTAAAAGTGTATAGTATTGTGTCTGCTCTAAACATGTAAAAAAAAAAAATATTTAAAAGGTGACCAAGCCAAGACGAGACGTTTCTCTCAATGTGCTTGCCTTTCAAATTGTAAAGGCAGACGCATAAAATTAATACTGAGTAATAAACACATGTGGAAAAAATAAAAATTTTTATTTTTAAGGGTGTCGCCATATAACCACTAATTTTTATGTATATTTTCTTGTATTTATTTCATATTGTGAAGGTCTTCTTAGATATTCTCGTTTGCCAAATAAATATAAAAGATTCTGGGTGCAGGAACGTATACGATATTTTTATTTTAGAATGTTAATGTTTTTAAAGCTCTTAACTGACGTTTGTTAATATATTCAAAGTAAAAAAAATTAAGAATTGAAAAGAGAAAGAAGAAGTTCAATAGTTTATGTCAGTATCTCGAAGACGTGATTGCAAAGGTAATTTTGGGAATGCCTTGGTATTCTTTATGCTGCGTTACATACCATTACAGTATTGAACTAAAGGCAAAATTTTTAAACAAACACAAAAATAAAACTGCAATTAATTTATAAACGATTTTAGTTGATCAAACCACAAGGCGTAATAAGAGTTTAATAAAAAACCTTGTAAAATCTTTACATAAAAAAAAATTATAAGCTTCACCAAACCACTAAACAACAATAAGAGAAAGTTTAATATAAAATCGAAAGAAACGTTTCTATTTCACTGGCTAGCAAGTATTGAAACTTTGTAATATTATAAACCAAAACTCAAATAACTTTGAGAAAAAAGAAAACAAGATTCTGAAAGCAACTTTTTAACAAACGCATGCTGGTTATTTTCGTTTTACTTGTAACTTGCAACGGACTGCTATAAAAAAACATGAGTTAGGAAACATAATCTTATAAAATTATATTTGTTGAAATAAATAAATGGGCAAGACAAAAGTTTAAATTATCAAAAGCAAGTTTGGAATTTGTTTAAAGTCAGTTTATTTTTAACCACTTCAAATTTGTTGTTTTCTAATTTAAAGTTGATTGATGCTTTTAAATGTTTTTTTTAAGGAATAAATGTTAGTACTTAATTTGCTAGACTGATATTGCTCAAGATTTAAGATTAAGTTAAGATTTTTTCAAATACTTTTGCCAACAAAGGAGGTATTTCTTATGTTTTTATTCTCTTAACTCATGCACCGAACTAATATTAAAATGCAACATGTCCCTGTTAAAAAACTTCATAGAAGTCTACAAAAAAAAAAAAAAAAAAACCAATATTTGCGTTCTAAAGAACGATTTAATAAACGAACGATTTAGTTAAAATTTAAAAAAATGTTTTATTAATCTAACGCTAATCATCAATAATTTTAATAATAATATAGGTACATCATCGGATTTATCTAAAAAATACTACAAAGGGTATTTTTGTCTCACATTTTAATTCTCTAACTGCTACATAAATCGGTTTTTTTTTTTGTTCCTAAAAAAATAAATTAAATTTCCAGCTGGCTTGATTTATGAAGCAGAAATGTAGTCGTTCAAAAGGTTTGAAGTTAGACCTTAAGAGTACTGTGCCATGATAATCTAAAGTAGAACTGCAAGTTTTAATCAGTATACAAAATCTAAAATTAAAGCTCGATTAAATCTCTTTGAACACAAAGTTCTCAGCGTTAAATTCTAACTTAGCGGATCATAGATAAAAGCAACAATAAATGCTTGACGCCTTTGATTTTCATTAATTTCGTATTAAAGAAAAAATAAAAAAAAACTGCTTTGATGTGTTAAAGTTAATACGAGTACAAAACGATTATTTTCCCAATTAAATTTTCTATGTTGAAAATTGCTAAAGAAGTCCCAGGCAAAAATCTTTATCGAAATCTCCTCATCAGGGCGTGCTCCCATCGAGGGATGCTATTAATTAAAAATATTCATGTTCTCGTAGCTGAAATATGCTGGCCATTATTTAATAGTGAAATAGATATGATGTAGCTTATTTGGGAAGTTGCTTTTAAAACCGGACAGGATTTTCAAATTTACACGAAAAATTAATTGTTAATTTCAGGAATAGTTAAATATTTTTACCCTCCTGAATGTTCAATGTTTTAAAGGGTCAAAGAAAGTCTTAAAAAAATAAACTGATTAGATTTTTTAAATAGTTAGACTAAAAAAAATATGTTAACATGTATTTCACTTTAAAATAAAGTTTTATAAAATCTTTTGATGACTGGATATGCCATTCGCAAAGAAAGTTTATTCATAAGGTGGTCCATAAAGACGTGTTTACCAAATGGACTTTCATCTCTACTTGAATGCAATAAGAAAAAAATTAAACAGTCAACCTTTAATGGGTCCAGTGACTTGGGACTTCCATTGTGCTGGACGCTGGTGCCTTTGGATATAAAACGATATTGTATGCAATACAGAAAAAGTAGATTTCTTTTTTAATAACAATAATAATAAGTGGGAGTTGATTTTGGGAGAAATAAGCAAATAAATTTCCACTAAAAATATTTTATACTTTACCTGTTGTGAAAATACTTACACAACTATTAAGAAAATTTATAAAAGCAGCTGAATACTGTGATAAAAGAAAAAAGCTTAAAAAGTATTCAACAATGAAATATTTAGAGAAAATGAGCTAAAAGTTTTTGCCCAAAAGAGAACTGTTAACATCATATTACAACAAATCGATTTTTCGTTTTAAATTTTTTTTATAGATCTGGCTAAAAACAAAAGATTTTTTGAGTCAATGATTGTTTTGTCGAAAAATAAGTCAATACTTTAAAATGATTATAAAATGAACAAAGGGAATTTATTATGAAATTTAATAAAATTGAAAATATTATTTTTTTTTTCTGTCATACTACAGCTAGAAGGAAGTTACTAATAAAAGAAAGCTTTAAAAAAATGCTTTTGTAGTAAGTTTCTTGCAGATTAAATTTTATAAAAAGGCGATAAAGAAAATATATGTCCATCCATTATTATTTTAAGTTTTCAAAAAGGTTAGATATTTTTGCTTGCATTTTTTTTTAATAAAATTTTAATAATCCTTGCAAAAAAAACGACTTAAAAAAAGATAAACTATAAGTCATATTTCTTTAGGGCGGTTATTAAAAATAAGTATATAATATTTGAGGAAAATTGCGTCAGGACTTTTTAAGCAAAAAATGTAAAAGGTTATGAAAACTGCAAGATCAAGTAAAAATTTTAGATTATATATAGTTGAAGTTAATTTAAAATAACGTAAATTTAAATACAACAGAATGTACTAAAATTAAAGAAAAAAACGAAATTTTTACTTTTATTTGTTTTTTTTTTTTGTATTTCCTAACTTAAAATGACCGCAATCTGCCAAAATGTGACACCTATTACGATTATGTCACAACAAAAACCGAAGAAATAATCCAACACAGACAATAATTTTACATTGGTCTACTTACACTCGTATATACGTGCTTGGAGTAGGACGAGTAACGTAAAAACGTTTAGGAGAAAGTAAATATTTAGGAAAATTTCATCTTTGCAGGCACATAAGATGACACTTTATCAGATACTTTTACTTAAACTTTTTCACGCAAAATTGCTAGCAGACAACGTATAGTGTTACAATAAACACGTTTAGTTTCACTTATTTATTTGTAATCAATTGCTATAATGTTTATCCCTAAAGTAAGATTGAATAGAAAAAAAAAAGAAAAAAAGAAAAATTCTTTAAATAGCAGGATAATAAAAAAATTTTATATTTTGTACATTTTGTAATAGAAAAATTTGTATTAAAGATGAAGAGCGATATCAACTGCAGTAGTCAGATAACTAGAGCAATTACTGCACAACTGTATATACGAATATTTTTTTTCATAATGTGGCTTGTCGTGTGAAACATTTTATGGAATTTTATAAATAATATTTGCATATAAATGTATAGGGGTGAAAACAGTGAGATGAATAAAAAAAAAGTTAAAAAATAAAGGGTAGAGGAAGCGAAGAGCTAAATGGAATTATCTATTTCTATTAATTAAAATAAAATATAAAAATAAAAATAAATGCAAAAAACATTTTAAACGACAAAAAAAATTTAATATAAAAAAATATACTCTCGGTAATGTCATAATGCTTCGCCGTTAGTTTAGGCTGGCCATAATTTAGATAGAAAGTAGTTTTGTTTTAATGTAAATGCATGTATTTTAACTTGTTTTGTTAACTTTATTTTATAAATATAGCAATATTTCTTGTTGAGTTTTTCATTACAACAGAAGCCGGCACTTATTGCTTCTTAAGAGCACAACGACATTGCTGTGATATAAAAATCTTAGATCAACTTGATTGATCAAAACAGATGCAGTCATGTTTAGTTTTTTATAAAAATAATTTTCAGATGGAATGTGAGTTCAGTTTAAGCGAAGTAAAGTGGTGGGGTCAGATTAGTCAAATATTTGACCCAAAAAAGCGTAACCACTATTTTTATAAATGTTTATTTATGCCTTCCTGAAACATATTATTACAAATAATAACTTATAATATTATAAATATGATATCTTACCTTTAATACTGAGAAGGATATCTTGTTTCTCAAAAAGTATTTGAGAAGGACAAAAAAATTTTTTTTTTAATTTAGTGGTAAGTTTTTTCGGTAAAAATTTTGACAAATCTGACGACACCTTAAGCAAAATTTATAGAAACAGTGTTATTGATTCGCTTTAATTCTTTTTTTTTTTAACACTTGTTCTAGTTACGTTTCGTATTTGAATGGCTGTACCGAATAAAGGCATAAATACTGAACAAGACATAGCCGCAGAGATAGGATATTATGATCTGAACGTGATTTTGTATAAGCTCATCTTAAAAATTCAAAAGATGTTAGGAACAAACTAAGCTGTAAAAAAGAAGAGAAGAATAAAGAGAAATGTATAACTCCTAGTTATAATAAAATACTAACCTGACTGCGTTTGCATTGAAAGGAACCCCTACATTTAATTTTTATCATTCCTATTTTAATGAAGATTTATTTTAAAATTTTTCCAGATATTGTCTCTAGGCACCTTCATTTCTTTTAAAAGAACATACTTTGGTGTTTTGACTATCATTTTTAAGAACCCTTTATGCAACAAGCGTTTAAAACATTAAAAATTTTGTGAAGTAATGATGTATTTCCGTATTCTGATTTGGCATAAAATATTTTTTATTTATTATCTTGCAAAAGCAAGACAGCATATTACGAAAAATAATGCATATTAATTATATAAGAACTTAGTTAAAGATAGGCGCAAAAACTAAAATTTAACCGTCTTAATTCGGATGCAGAAAAAAAAGCAAACATTAACTTATATAAGTGCGCTAAGAAAAATTGCACAGGCTTCTCCGCTTAAAAGACCGACTCAGGTAGTTCCTAAAGATCTCATTGTGATGCCGGAAGTTTGAGAGCGAAAGGAGATTCCTGAGTTTCTCTTAAGTAACACTTGTACCGAACTATTTCGAAGCCCGTATAAACGAATTTATCCAAGTAATATTTGCAGCCTCTGCTCTCTTCTCTCCGCCAGTCGGGCAGTTAACGACCGAGGACCTAGTTAATCATTTTTTTACCTATTTATTTTGGCAATGTCTGCAGAAGTCATAATATGGAGTATTTAATCTCATAGAATGAGCACCAGTGTTGCATGGCCCTGGAAGCACAGAAACTAACGTATACATTTGAATCGAGAAATCCGTAGCAGATTTGAAGTTCTTCTACAGTCATACTGTTACCATAAAAGGCACGATACCAAGCATATTACTTTCTTCGACTGTCTTGCGTGCACGGTAACCATTAATTTTCGCTAAGGTTTCCCTTATAGCAGCATAGTGGCAAGGACATCAGTAATTATATTACTAGATACCGTGGATTTTCTAGGTACGCAAAGGCTGGAATGTCTTAAGGCTTAAAGATGCCCGGCATACACAAAAAGCTTACATGTCGTATACACTCGTATCTATAGCAGCCTTGAAAAGCTTCTTCCTTTGTCCCTATTATATATCGCTGCCAATAAAGGATGTAGCGATTTAGAAAATGCTTAATTACGGCTTGCTAGTGTCAAGCAAAAAATTTTTTTTCTTAAATTAAAAAAATTAAAAATTAAAATAAACGCGAACTTAAACCGAGTTTTATTAAATTTCTTAAAAAATGTAGTTTTGTTAATAATACTTTTTGTTTTTTAGTATAATTTCAATATATTCCTAATATTTTAAGAATTTTAAAATTTTGTTAGTTTCAAGAATCATTGTCCGTTCTGCACAAGTAAAATTTCTATATGATTGTTTACCCGAATTTTATCTAAAATTTTGCGACTTTTAATTTTGTGGGCGAGTTTTCGTTATTCTTAAATTTTTGTTAACTATTGATTTTTTTTTTTTGGCGAAACTCGATATTTTTGTTGAAAATGCAAAAATTTGAAAAAGTTTATAATGAAGAAGTTTAAAATTTACTTCTGAACTTTTTGTGAAATTTAAATCTTTGAATAGTTTAGATTTTTTAACTCCTTATCAAAGCAAAACCAGCAACCTCTTCGAAGTATTAAGAAGACGGTAGAAGCATTATTCATTTTTTTCATATCCTCCTGGATCTGGCATTCTCTTCCACTTTGCGGGGACGGTAGTTATTATGTTGATTATCATATTTGTATTATACAAATAATCCCATATATTAAATTGATTAAAAGCATATATTTTTAGTGATTGAAACGATTTTTTAGAAAAAGTAAAATAATTTCTGTTTTTCTCCTTAACAAATTGCCACAGCAATTACAACAGAAGCCAACTGTTACAAAGCAAATGCTTACTTTACGCAAACAAAATAATATCAAAACAGCAACAATATTTTTAAATGAGACTAGTAAAAAAATTAAAAATTTCAGTAAAAACACAAACCATAAACATTTGTTCACTTTTTACATTATTTTTGTAATTATAAGAGGCTCAAGTTTAAAAAATATATATATTTTTATGAAGAGCAAGAAAAGAAACCCAACTAATTTCCCAGAGGTAAACATTATTACACACGCACAGAAACCTCACATAAGAACTCATAACCTTATTTGAACAAATATTTGTATAACTTTATTAAATACAAAACAACCACCCACAAGAGGTTTTAAATATCACACTTGTACGACTTTATTCGCACAAGAGATGTGAGCATTAAATACATTTCCATGAAAACAGAAAAGTTAGCTTTTTTTTTAAATCTGACAATTTGCAAAATTTCCTATTTGGAAAATTTCCTATTTTTTTTTTTTTTTGCTGCTGCGATTTACAACATTTTAAGCCAATTTTGTGTGTAAGTAAGGCCTAGATGAGCGGTGTAATCTTAAACACATGTACATACGCATAAAACTAATTGTATAATTATGCCGTGTGCACACAAATGTAATGATGACATTTAAATTTAGATGCATTTTTGAGTTCTGCGTTCGCAAGGGTCCTGCTGTTTATATAAAAATGTCATTGGCAAAGAGCCTTTTTTTCGCCAAACAAAATAGTGAAAACTTTAATGCTTTGGAGACACATTATTGAATGGAATTTTAACAGGTATCACACAGTCGTTTTTCGTTTTGTAAACTCAAACGAAATTTCAATGGGAGTTCAAAATTTGAATTTGCGTTAACAAATAGCTGCGTTGAGTTATAAGGATGTTTGTATACACTCGCATGGAATTAATAGAAAAGCATGTTTGTGGTGAACGTTGGTAAATTTTTACTTCAAATTTTAATACATTTAAGACCGAAAAAGATGTTAATTTTATTAAATATTGATGCAAATTATGATAACCACAATATTAAAGCCATCTCTTATCTTTTTTAGAAACAAATGTATAAGACAATTCCAAAAATAGAACAATGAAGAAATACTTTGGTTTGTGTGTCGATTTCGTCTAACCAAATTAATATTGATTTGAATATTTCTCGTATTCTTATTTACAAGATTAGTTGGTTAAATAGATGATGTTTACAATTTACACAAGCTAAAGTAGATAGATACAAAGAATGCTGATGAAGGTCTGTAGCGAGCCAGAAAATGCTGCATTTCATTCTGCTAGTGTCTAAATTTTTCTTGTTTTCCTTGGAAAACGTCCGATTACATTTGTAAATTAATTTTCTTTCTAAAAAGTTTTTAGAAATTAAAAAATGAACTTAAGCCAGAAATAAATTTTAATTCATTTTTTAGAAATATTTAGAAAATATCAGTTATAAGCAGTATTGATGGCGATCTTACCACTTATGTTTCCTTACTAGTGACTCTTAAATCTCTTTTTCATCACAAAATCCCACGTAATAAATTTTGATTCAGAAATCTATTTCTAACTCTAACGCCGTACGGTGCTGGGTATTTGCACACGATGTCTTAACAAGTAGGAAATTCGATAACACGATTTGTAGGATCATGTATTACTGTTTAAGAGTTGGAGCCCATATTCACCTTTACGCACTGCTGTTGAGTGTATTCTGTTAAGAATGCAATAGCACATAAACCACAACCGCGTTACACCCCACAGGCTCTCAGAAACAACCAGTACAGATATGACTTACTTCCGGCTTTTATTGTTTATTCAAGTCATTGTTGGGACTTAGATATTTTCTTATCTGCAAGTGTTAGGCCCTAAAGTACAAGGTGGCTATTGCCGCCTTATAACCCCATCATGATAGGAAACACCACATCTTTTCTTCTGTGTCAAATTTAATCCCTCTTTCAACTAATTCTGCAACCATTTCAAAAGATTTCTTAAAACTTCATGCAACTTTTTGGGTAAGTTTAGCTTATATTGCACCAGTTCAATTATATGTTACAGAGACGCCGATAACGGACTTTTTAGTATATTTACTAAGTTTTCAATCTGTTCTTTAGCAATATTACCTTTTTTTGGTGTGTTACTGCACTTTAGCCCTTTCCATTATAAATCAGGTTTAGATTAATTATAATTAACAATTATTGAAAACTTTTTTGTGTGTTCTTCTCCTGGCTTTAGTTCATCAATCAAATGATATAAAATATATTAAGGGCAATAACCAATTTAACCGTTAATAATCTGGCCATTAATAATCACTTGTACTGAAGTTTCCAGATCTTTCAAGAAAAAATTTTTATGTTAATTTTTTATTTTTGTCCATCAAAAAGAATTAGTTTTGGTTTTGGTAATGTAAATAACGATTTAAAAATTTTAAAAAGTAAAAAAATTTTAACATTTTTTCATTACACCGCACCGTTATAGTTCAGTAAAAAAAATGGCTAAAAATAATTTTTATGTTTTTCATTCCTTTAACTGAAAGTTGCTTGCAAGAAAATATTTTACATATTTATTTATATGTATATCTGATGACGACGTTAAGAGCATAAAATATTCAAATATGTATTTTTTAAAATTGTTAAAAAACCTAAAACTTCTATTTAGTAATACATTTTACAGAGTCGTGAAATGTTTTTTCCATATAATCATAAACCACATACATTACTAATAATAATACTGCTAACGCAAAACTATTAAGAAGTGTTAGGAAACAAACAGATAATAATCTTCAGATACTCCTAAACGGTTTGAAGCATTCAGTAATAAAAGGGCCATTTTTACTTTCACAATAGCAGAAACCAAAAAACTTAAGTTCCTTGGAAATGAAAATTAGCCTTAATAGCAGCCACATACAATATTTTGTATTTTATGAAGGCCTTAAAACCTTTTTCAAACGCAAATTTTGAAGAAATATAACATTCCACTTTACTATATTAAACGTTAAAAAAATATAAACAAAAAGTCATAAAAGTCTGTTACGTAAGAATGAAATTTAAAAGAAAAGAAGTGAAAAAATGTTTAATAACACACAGTGAGAAAGATGAATAGTTACGCAATAACGAAAAGCACTTAAAATAGTAATAAAAAATCCTGATATTTTATATCCAAATGCATCATCTGCGATACTGCAGTAGCACAGAAAAATTTGTTTCTAATTACTATTTTTTCCAGGATGGTTTTTTTTGTTAATTAATTTATTTAATTTAAGAGATAACAAGTCAGTTGGCCTAATTAATCCAGAAAGAAATCTTATGGATTATATAATTTTCAAAAAAGAATACTTAAAATGAAAATATGAAATATTTGTAAACTCTGTAACTGAAAAACAAATTATTCGCTTCTCATAACGAATAACATGTTTTCAAATCTCGCTATTCTAACAAAAAATGATCAACTTGGTGTCTTGACATATAAATTAAATTATTTTAATATAACTTCCAACCAAATTTTATTTATTTTTTTTTTTTTTTAAGAGAAGTAGCACTTCAGGCAATAATGCCTATTTAGTTATTTTGTAACCGTGCTACATTCTTTAGGAAAGGGATTAATGAGAGATAAGATAGGTGGTGAAAGGAGAACGATAGATATAGCCATTCTATTAGTCATTTTACTTCGCCGGCGAATATGCTATGAAGAAGTACCGACGAAGGAGGCTGCATGTTCTAATGCTGATTCTGATTATATATTTGTACCATCAAACAGAAAAAAATATTTTTTTTTGTTTTGGTTGCCGCAGGGGTTGAACCATGGCCACTCAGGTTAGTAGTCAACGTGTTTACCACTTTGACTACAGCAGCCTTCTAACAAAAATTCTGTTAATATTGATGATCATCAATGTTATAAGTTTTTTTTTTCTTTAATTTATTCAGGCATATTTTCACCTAAGGGACGTATATGTATGACCTATATATGTTATCAAAAGCTATTAATCGTTCTAGCTTATTTTACATATACATTGACATAAACATGTCATTTGGCGATCTTTTGTTAAGGCAGTATATAGAGTTGTAATATTATTGTAAATGAAAGGGGGTAAAAGTGTTTAGATTAGAATAAAATATTGACCTTAAGGTCATAAAAACCATATTTAAATTTGGCTTTAAATATTTTTAACTCTTAGGCAAGTATGCTATTTTAATTTGTTTCAAGGGACTATGAAGGAATGAAAGCTTAAAATATATAAAAAACCCACGCAGAAATGTTAGAAATCTGTAAAGAAAACCCAATAAAACAAATCACCTGGAAACCGGAGGAAGATTTTTCTATGAGATCCATCTACTAGATAAATCCAACAAAAAAATTTTTTTTTAATTTTTTACTTTTATATACATAAATAATTTTTAATAAAACCAAACTATCTAATTACAACTTCTTGCTACATCAACAACAATCCAACTTAAGCTTGCTGTTTGTGCAAAATATATTTAACTAATGTATTTAGCAGTAAAAAAAGAAAACATTTTAAAAAAATAAAAACATATTACGAATAAATTTTCAAGAAGTCAAAGTTGATTTCAAACCCCATTTTTAAGTAAAATTTATTTATGTATTCTTTACCACAATTCTGAGTTCGATTGATCAATGCATGTCTGTCCGTACGTATTGTGGTTGAAAGGAAAATCAAAAAAATTTAAATACGCCGAGGGATCACGAATAGTTTCAAAAATTTTGCTATTGAAAATCAGCAAGATCGATCCATGTCCTTCAAGGCAGTGGGCAAAATATCACTCCTGCCCCCGATTTTTCCATACCGCTTGGAACAAGCTAGTAACTCTAATCAAAGAAAGAATAATTTATGAAGCGATATAAAATTGTAATAATAATTTTAAGAAAAATACATCAGGTGAAAAAACTGGCGTTCGGCCATTATTTTCCGAGAAATGGACCTCTGAACATTTCGTAGAAAATACGATTTTGCACCATATTTTTTTAGACATTAACTTGGCTATCATTTAAAAGCTTTTGAAAAGCTCTTTTACGAAATGCAAAAAGTTTAAATATGTTTAACCCATTAAGATCCGGTGAGATTTGATGTAAAGTTGTATATAGTCTTTAATTTTTTATTCTTACTTTCTAATTCTCTGTCACCACTATATTTGTTTTTTTTTTTTTAACTAGATATATATACATGGTGAAGGGAAGGCCGGATATAGCTTTCTTACTTGTTTTTTGTGTTTTGATTCGTTAAAAATATCAGTGGAATTTTGTGGTCTTTTCCTCCGCAGGTATTATTTTCGCTGTTGAAATTATAAGGGCTGTGAATCAGAATTTCTATTTTTCACCTGTACATCAATTACTTATTTCAATTACATTGTTGATCGTAGGCATAGCGATATTTTTTTTTTAATCTGCAAACAAAATTAGAAGTTATGATTAAAATATCATGATGTGATTAGTATATGATAAGAGTATGATAAGAGTATGGGGCGTATGTCAAATAATTAATAAAAAATAATAAAAAAAAAATATTTGTGTAGCTCATACAAAAATTGTTGTTTACAGCAGGTTATGAAAATATTATTGTTCTTTAAAGTGAGTAAAACAAGAAAAGAAAAGGAAGTAATGAACATAAGATTAGAACGTTTGATGATTGATTTGATCGTTATAGTAGAGAATGCATTAGTGATTAAAAAAAATTGTGTAGGTCTACTGTTCCGTTTGCAGTATTTGTTATTCAGAAAATATATGTTTTAGCTCTGAGAATATAAGCAACGATTCATTATTTTATAGTTTATCAGGTCTGTTCTAAAAACCACGTGATTTAAAATCAGAAACGGTTTTAAAACGCCAACATCAATGATTTTGTGCTATTCTAAGAATCACGCATTTTAAATTTTCGGCGTGGTGTTAAATGATCGAAAATGTAAGAACACAACTGATTTTTAGATTTGTGTTTTGTTTGTTTACTTTTTAAATTTGAAATAAAAATATTTATGTAGTTAAAATAAATCAAAAATAAATCAAAAAATTAATCAAAAAAAAAAAATCGAAAAATTTCCTTAGTGGAACTGATTGAAGCGTTTAAGACTCGGCGTTAAGAACCAATTCGTAAAATAAAAAAAATATTTTTTATGTAAAAAAGTTAAGGACGTTGCCACTGTTTTCAATGATGAAATTTGCTTAATTGTGTACTTCAATTGCTAAATTGCTCAAAAAATAACTCAACTGTTTTCAATTAATATTTTTTATAGTAGTTATTAAATTTTGTATTAGGTTTATGTTATCACATCGCCTGTTCTAAAATTAGGAAAAAGCATAAACTAGATGAATCTTAGATGCTGTTTTAAGACTGTGTCAATTGGGCGAAATTAGAATTATCTTCCAAAAATCAAAATAACCGCTAAAAAGAAAAAGAACTCACGAGTAGTGTTGAACAAGCAAAAAAATTTTTTTTTATAAAATAAGCAGTGTCTTCAAGAATTTTTAAATTCTTTTTGGTGTGAATAAAATCAAATTTTTTTGCAAAAATAAATAGAAGACATCATTTAAAATATATTTAATTAATATCATTGTACTATAATCGAAATAATTAGAAAAAATAAGCAAGTCATTTCAAAATGGCAATCATTTAACAAACCTTTTTTAAATCACGTGATTTCATTAAAATTTGCAGTCAGAACATCTTTTGCGTGATTTAAAATCTTTTTGACAAAAAGTAATTTACAGAACAGACCTGAATGTCTTTGCATAAAACTTTTGCATAGGCTTTTATGACTTTTTTTTCGAATACAAGTATTTATGTTAAGTTTTTGAGAGAAACTAACGAAAGGCCTTGTGTTTAAATAAATTGCGATACTCGTAAGAGACGATTTTGGGGTGGAGCATTTGCTAGTTTTTCGTTCTAACAAATCCTGTTGAAATTCAAGAATATTTTTTTGAACAGGATGTAGTCCAATGCAACGTGCAGTACTAGGAATGCTAAATCAATGGGAGAAGTATACTTCGATGATGCATAGCCTGGATGGTGCTTAATCACTATTATTTGGACTATAATTACCTGCTCACATAAAGTTAAATTATAGACTTTACACTCTGACATAATATACTTGTTGAGTTTCTTATATTCAGATAATTCACTTCATGGTTAAGAGCATGCGGAAAAGTAAGGACAACTCAACACTGCCGTACATGCAAAGAAAAAGCATGGTTAAGGTAACCATAATCTAAGAACAATATTTTATGGTTGCATCATATGGTTGTAATTTATTAGAACCATATTTTTGCGTAGCATAGAAAATATATATTATAGTATATACATAATTTAATTTAAAATATAACAATAACTATAATATGGTTAACTTAAAATATCATAATATGATTGACAATGTCATGTAATGATTTGGTCTTTTTAGAGAATATAATTTCTGAAATATCTTTTATTTCAGATAAGATATTTATTTATTAATAATTGTTAACAAAAATTATTTATTTTTATTATAAATTAAAATTTTTCATTTTCTCCAACAAATTTCAATTTCAATCGTTTTCACATTAACCGATAGCTAACAAACAAATCACTAAATCGATGGAAAAGCATTTCGCCAAATCCTAAATCAAAATATTAAAAAAAAAACAAAATTACTTGCTTGCTCTTAATCATACTTGGATTAATAATAATATATTACGGTAAAATATATTATATTGTTTTCAACGAGCCAATAAACTTTGGTTAGGTTTTAATTTTTTTTAATAGTTAAAACCAACCATTATGCATATGAAGTTATCAACTGTGACCAAAAAAAATGTTCATCGTGAAGTATTGTTGAAGAAAACTGAAAATTGCTCGCCGTATTATTACAGACAGCATAACACGTTTATTGTGACCATATCACAATCCTGTTTTTTCAGCGGATACAATATGTGAACCTTTAAAAATGAAGTAAAATTTATGTAGCCGAAGTTAAATATCAAAAAGGTAGAAAATGAAGTATTAGATGCCCTTAGGAAGAAAAGATCTTTCTCTACATTTTTTGTTCCAGCGCTCGCAATTGCTTAAATATTAAAAGGTGGTGGAAGACACCTACATGTAAGTAGTTTTGTATAATAGTGATCATTACGCTCTCAGGCTGTTTCTAGAATAGGTTCAGACAATAGCGCAAATCTTTTGTTAATATCCCACATTGGCTTGCATTAAAACGAGATTCACGGGCTTATTGTGTGAGAATGCCATTAGTAACGAAAGTCAAATAATGCTACGCCATCATTATCCGTGTTTTTCTATGAGGTCCCTTAAACGATCTCCAAGAGAAATTGAGCATATTTTTTTTATAAATTGTGCCCCGACTAGAATTACTTCTAATATGAGCCCTAACAAATGTTTACATTTACGTAGGAAACTGTGGTCGAAAAAACAATTGAGTAGCGATGGATTTAATGATAAGAGATAATTTTTTGGCTCAACATTGTAGAATTAAACGTTACGGACTTTAAAATGACTGAAAAGGTGGCATTCTGCCTGAATATTCCTTCTGTAGTTCTACTAGTGACCATGGAAATCATGTCTCCAATCAGTAGTTAAACTCTTTTTTTTTGCAAAAGAAATAATTTAAGCTTCTAAAACAGTTTATTCTTTTTTTATTATTTTTTTATTTTTTTTTTTTTTTTTTTGTTTTGCTAAATTTTATTATGATTACCAACTACCTACGTAAGTACCTCAAATGCTTCATTTAGATATAAACTATCAAGGCTTTTTACTAATTTAAGTGTTGTTCGTTATCGTGTAATTATCCATCTTCCTCATTGTCTGCTGTTAAACATTTTATTTTTATTTCTCTTCTTTTAACTTTCATTATACTCTTATGTAACAGACTTTTATGACTTTTTTATTTGTTTTTAACAAAAAGCACTTTTAATATTCTACCAAATAGTTATATGGAATATTGTTACATTTTTGTCGAGGGTTTCATTTGAAAGGGACTTTAAGACCTTCATAAAATAAAAAATATTATGTGTAACTGGCATTAAGAAAATTTTCATTTTCAAGGATATTAATTGTTTTGGTTGCTGCTATTGTGAAAGTAAAAAAGAGCGCCCCTTATTATTTAATGCATCAACAATCTTTTACAAGTGTATGAAGTTTACGACCTGTTTGTTTTCTAACACTTTGGGATAGTTATGTGTCAGCAGTAAAATTGTTATTTTTGAATGTCGTTTATGGCCATGAGAAAAGATCATTCCAGGACTCTTTATAATGTATTAACAAAGGGATGTTTTAATATATTAAGAGTTTTTTAAAAACAGTAAATATTTAAATTTTTATGTCTTTAACATCTTCATCAGATACATAATTTACATATTTTCTTGTGACAACTTGTACCTTAAAGAATAAAAATCGTGAAAACTAATTTAAGTAAACACATAAAACACAAACAAGCATATCGTTTTATTTGGAACAACAACAAATTTTTGGGATATCAATAACATTGTTAAAACTTTTAAGCTTTTTTTAAATCGCTTTCCAATCAGCAAAAATAAAATCAATTGTTTTTGAAAGACAAAAATTTTTAAATATGTTTTTTTCTAACAGATTTTAAAATTTCAATATACGCCAACTAAAGCCAGATTAAAAATTGTTTATTTGGCTATTGTTCTTTATATATTTTATGCCATTAGCTTAGAAGACATTCTTGTTTACCATGAAACTACGACCAAAAAAAAAAAAAAAAAAAAAAAAAACACACAAAGTAAAAATCGGATAAGCCTTTTATCAAATAATGAAATAATCGTATCGCTATAGTAGCGTTGATGTTCTTGAAAGCCTTACATCGACGTCTGTGATACATTTGATTAAATTGACGGAAAATAAGAAGAACTTAAGTTGCGTACAATCTTAAGAAAGCTAATTAGTTGCTTTTAAAGCTAAATTAAATGAAGGAGAATTTTTTATTGTTTTCGCAGATGCTCATGGACCTAAATTCTCGAAAGTCAAGCACTTCAATAAAAATTTGGGAAGGCGCTTAAATTGGGATCAGAGTTGGCACAGTAGAGGGATGCGGTTATTTCATCAAATTTTACAGAGATAAATACAAAATGCTCACATCAAGATGAAGAAGAAGCTTTAAAAAACTGGTTAAATTATGTACAGCAAATGTGCTAGAATTTTGATGCAAAAACTTTCTGTGAGTTCAATAATACTGAAAATTCAGTACATGACTCCAGAAAAAAATTTTAAAAAAGATTATCTAGTGTGGAATTAATCATTTTTGGTGGAAGGGCTTCCAAACTGAGAATCGATTATATTGACTATGGCAAGAAATAATAATAATCATTGGTATGCATGTATTTTAGGGTATTCTTTATTAACTTGAAAAACTAGTTTAATTATTGCTTCCTTTACTTGAGAACTAATATAATGTGTTTTGTAAGCAAGTAACAAAATTTAGCAATCACAAAAGTAACTCATTATATGGCAAGTACTTTCTAAGGTAATGTCTAATTTTTTTGAAATTAATATTTTTTTAAATGTCTCATTTGTTTGTGTATGCACAACAAGTTAAGAAATTAAATTTTAATTTTTTATTTAAAATACATGTTGCATTTGCTTTTTGATGTGTCATATCTATATATAAGAAGGCAAAACACAAAACGTTGGGTTACTTTTTTTCCTCTGTTTTTTAACCAATTTTATTTTTTCACATGTTTGTAGATATTGTCAAGCTGTAGTTCACCGTCCCTATCTCATTTAAATCGGTTCAGTATTTCAGAAATAAATGATCAGTTGATATATGCTACTACTACACATGCAAAAAATAGGCATATATATTAAAAACAAAAAATTGTCGATAACAAACTTGATTTATTTTGACCACTAGGCGAGCTCTCTAGTATTACTTACTTTCTGTTAAAAAGCTAAGAGTAATCTTGAAAGTTTAATTTACAAAGTAAAGCACTCGCAAAGCAGTATTTTGTAAAGAGCGCATATTTAACTTTAAAATAAAGAGCGAGCACCGGTACAAGTTTTTTAGCCTTTTCGGCAAATTACTTTTCGAGTATAGCCAAAGTAGTCCAATATAGCGAATATATAAAAATAGTTTTGTGCAGTAACTAAAAAATCTTACTAACTGTTATTTTAACGTGTTCATGTACTTAAAATTTTAGCAACGAGAGATTGAAAAAAGAGCGTCAAAGTGTAAGAATTTTTTTTTTTGCCACCAGCCTATAAACCGTACCAAACTCTAAGTATTTCTGGATGCATTGGTAGCTCTTGCAATGCTTCTGGCAGATATTCACTCCAAAATCGACCATTCTGCTTATTTACGTACCCATGAGCCAAAAATGAACTTCGCCGCTGAACACAATTTTTCGGTAAAAAAGTGGATCTTCGGCCAACTTTCCAAGAGCCCATTCAACAAAAATTTTGCTTTGCAGTAGATAGTTCAGCTTCAATTCTTTCACTAGCTGTATTTTGAAAGGCATCACACCTAAATCCGTCCGCAAAATTTTCCACTTTGTTGAGTAAGAGACGCCCAATTGCTGCGAGCGGCGACGAATCGTTAATTGTTGGTCATCATTAACACTGGCCGATACAGCTGCGATATATTGTTCAGTTCGCACTCTAGGTAAGCGTGTTGGTGGTATTATATCCAACAATGTAAATTTGCTGCGAAATATAGTCACAATAGCCCTAATAGCCGCTTCAGTGGGTCGAATAAACTGACCATAAAATTAAAGAAGCGCGCGATGAACTTTCTCAACAGAGCACGCATTTTGATAATAAAATTCAATAATTTGCAAGCGTTGTTCGTTTGTAAGATAATTCATGGTTAAATTAAACACCAAATTGTAGATGTTTCATAGCGAAACAAAACACGAAACGTGCGTCAGCTGTTTAAACCAGTGTTGCCAAAAAGATAATAGCTAAAAAATCACCCTTTACATTCTTTTAGTAAAGATTTAAAAAAATGACTTTATAACAACGGTTTGGGATTTCCCGGAATTTTTTGTTTCCAGGGAAAGGGGAAAAATTAAAGCATTCCCGGGATTTCCCGGTATTCCCGGGAAAAAAGTAATTTTTATAGAAAAGAAATTTATATAATGAAATAATTTAATATAAATTGAAAGTTTATTAAAACATCAACAAACAATAAAAATATTTGTTGAATAATAGTTAAACAGTTTCTAAAACTTAAAAACAATTCAGGTGACAAAACTTACATATTCAAGAGATAATACAGATAAAAATACTGAGAAATTATTTTATTAATTATTTTTGAAATATATGATTTTGGAACCGCATTTAACAATTCACTAGACATACTGTTACTTTTTTCTGAGGTAGGTTTTGTTGTCAAGAATCCGTTATAAACGACTTGGTCAGCGTATTATTTCTAATTTTCTTAAAATTAAAATTTATAAAAATGTGCTTTAAATATTTGTAGAATAGTTTTATAAACATCCTTAAAAACTTTCCACATACTAAAATAAAATATGCTGACAATGTTTAATGAAATAAAAAAGTATTAATATATTTGAACCAAGGTTCATAGGTCTTTCTCAAAAAATTTTATTTTAATCCATCGAGCAGTTTTTACGTGATGCGATCACAGACAGACAAAAAATTTTAAAAATAGGTGTTTTGTATTCCATACAGGTTACTATCTACACCAACATAGAAGTTTTCAAAATATATTTTAAGTACAGATGTAGTAGAATTCATACGAAATAAGATATTGGAAAATTTTTAAATGTCACAACCAAAATATCTGAAAAACAAACTGTATATTTTTAAGTGCTAATAATTTTAAACTTCCCATTTTCTGGCAATTTAGCAAACATTTTCTCGGGAAATTGTGGATACACCCTATTAATAACACTACTTAAAGAGGCAGGTACCAGTAGCACCATAGTAATTCTAAATTTAAGGCCAGAAGGCGTACTTTATAATAAAAAATTTAATCCCACTTATGGAAGAAAGCTTTTACCAAAACAAGTGTACCAATGGATTTATAATGAAATTGATTAACTCGCTGATGTACGAACATATTTGATTGACTTTAAGCATGTAAATTTAGGCTGTGAATTTTTCAGCCTCATGTTTAGAGACCAAACGCTATAACCCACAACAAGTGTAACAAAAGGTAAGATTTCTAAAAGATATATATATTTTTAATGAAATAATAAATCTCGGGCACATTTTACACATATACAAATCTGATGATTGAGGTCTCTTTGTCACAAGTATTATATAAAATTTATTCTTGTTTCTGATTATACGAAAAAAAAACATGAAACTAATTAATAAATACAAATTAAAATCTGCCTACGATACTTTTTACAACAATAAATTCATCACGAGCTTAATTGTTTAATGGTTATTTAAGGAAGATTAAATTAAGTTTTATACAAAATAGTATGGATCACTAAAAGGCATGTCTTCTACATAACTAATGCATACATATATATGTGTACATACATATATACGTGTATGACTAATACTATATGACTACTTTCAAATGAAAAAATATACATACACACTTACATATATATACACATTTCTTTGGAAGTGATAAAAAAAACATTTAATGAACTCCGTTCAGGAGTGTGGGAGTGTGGGTGCGTGGGAGTTATCTATCGACCAAAAATGAATAAAAAGCTACGACATTCTTTTTAATGACAGTTGTCAACAAAAGTCATAATAACAACTACAAAATCATTATTATCATGACTATGAGGATCATTTTGCTCATCCCCACCCCTGTCATTGTTCTTTTAATTATTGCTTTTTAAAACAACTGAAAGACAATGTGAGAACAAGCTAAAAAACAATTACAGCAAAAAATACGAAATAAATAGAAAGAAGGAATAGAAGTATAAATGGAGCGACAAGTTACATAAGTGAAAATAAATCAAGGAAAAAGACTGCTATGAGTTGCAAATTAAGAAAAATGGGAATATTGCGAAAACTTGGTAAATAAAACCCACACAAAAATTTAATCAATCAGAGTTACTCATTGTTTACTTGTCACAAATGCCAAGCAAAAAATAGATAAAGTTCAAAATCTATTGTTGATGTATTTTCAGCTTCAACTCTTTCTTTAAACAATTGAAACTAAGTTTTTGCATGAAGAAAATAAAACCTTTTATACAGTAGCAACTGCACTGAAACAGTTATAAATAGAAAATATAAACGCAAGATAACTGTCATAATATTTATGAGTATTCCATGTGCCTTGCTTTTGGGATACTGAAAATAACAGGCAGTCAAACGAGTTAAATTTAACTTTGCAAACAGAAAAATTTTAAATATTTCTGCTTTTAAATAACCTTTAAACATTTATAATTTATAGAAAAAATATTTTTTATGAAACAACTCATTTCTGAACCAAAAAAAAGAGATTTAAAGTAAAATTTCAACATGATAATATTCATTTTCAAAAGGCTTAATAAAAATATTGCTTAGTGTTTAAATTTCTTTACAATCGTTGTTTTTATTAGTAAGTGTAGCAATGAATTATTCTTTTTATAAACAGCAAAACATTATGGAGTTAAAAAAAAACGTACATTAAATAACTTGTTACCAACACTTAGGATCTAATTCAGTAGAACTCAACGCAAAGCTAAAATTATGTGGAGAACAAAAAAATTTTAGAAGTACATATATTTTTAAAATTGTTATTGTTTTTCATACAAATTTTGAAAGTTTTCAAACGAACGCAAATGCCAAAAACTTAATGGGTTGATTTCCTTTTGAAATTTATGAAAAACGAAAACAAATTTTTAAAAGAAACTTTGACGTTGTTTTGTGTTGGGAAATATTAAATTAAATTAGTTTTTAAAAAATCTTTACTTTATTAGAAATATTTGTGAGAAATTTCCTGTAGAGTTAAGTAAGCGGTAGCGAAGTGGCCATCGAGGCCTGCTTTCACCCTCAGTAATCAATATCGGTGATTTATTAATTTAATCAGGTAAAAAATAGCTCGATATTTGTTTAAATTAAATAATTTAATATGATATTCTTGTGGTAGAATTTAATTTAATAATTTGCAAGAACAAAAATAGATTATCGTTGTGTTGTTGCGGTATTTTATTTTTCATTATCTTTCAACTGTATATAAGACCGCAAAAAAGTCAGCCGTATAGAGTGGATGAAGAAAATTAAAAAAATTGATTATTGTTACTTTATTGTTTAGGCAAAATCTTTAGTTTATATATAATATTTGTGAGAAGCTTCCTGAAGAGCTAAGAAAGCAGTAGCTAAATAGCCATCGAGACCTGCTTTCATCTTCAGTTATCAATATCGTTGATTTATTAATTTAATCGAGATAAAAAATAGCACATTTAAAAAAAATGCAAGTGTTTTTAAAACATGAAAATAAAAAGAAGAAAACGGGCCTTGTTAAAGCTAAAATAAGAGTTCAAAGCAAGATAAGTTCATTCTAGGATTAGGACTCACTGCACTCATTAAATTTTTTTAACGCAAATTAAAAAAATATATATGTATTTCTTTGAAGATTATATGCGACGGCAACACCACCTGTAGTTCACGCTTATTTAGCCCAGTTAAGATTATTGGCAATAAACAAGCCTTCACAAATTTGAAGTCCTTTTTGCAGTTGACATCATTTAACCGTACGTTGGACCTATATAGAAAGAAAGGCACTACCTTACATTTTTTTTCAAAATGTAAATACATTTCACAGAAAAACACCCTGTGAAAAAAATTTGATGCAATGCATTTTTAAGAAGATACATTAATGTGAGTTAGATCTTTTCTACATGAGTCAAATGATACTCTTTGTTCTTATTTTAGTAATTTTTGAAAGTGCTTTGTTCAGCTCTTTAAAAAAATAAAGTATTAAATTCCTAAAGCATAATATCTGCCATGACAATAACTTTACAATTAAAATACTCTTTCCTAGAATTTGTTCGTAGATTTGTATTTTATTTTCTTTATGTAAACTTTTATTATACTAAACAATAAAAAAAAAACAAATTTAATTACGGTAATTTTTTATAAATTCGTTGTCATTTTCACATGAGTTACTCATCTGCAATAGTCAGCTTTACTTTCGTTTTATTTTTATTGCAAACGTTTCATAAATTTAAGTAATCACATGTTAAAACAATCACACATTTGTGTAAATCTAATGTAGCATTTGTTCGAAAATTTGTGGTATAAAAAAAAATATTATATTTTTTAACCTTCCTGCTTTTTATTTCAAATTTTTAAAAGTTAAGATTTAGAAAAATGTTTTGTCAACAGTGTTAAGAATTTTCCGTTCGCAAGATTAAAATGTGATGACAACTGTTTCAGTACCATCATGGCGGTAAAATTTGAAACTTACACATGTATATTTCTATTTTCTATACAAAATAACTTATTTTTGCGAAAAAAAAAAGGATTCGATACCTGAGCCAAGATTCTAAGGGGCCTCCTAAGAAAATTTTATTCAAATCCATCCAGCAAATTTTACGTTATGCGATCTCATTCAGAGATCTTCACCAACATTAAACATAAGATAAATAATTTCATGTACATAAATAACCCCGTTACTATTTAATTATATATAGATTTATATTTGGCTAAAAGAAGAAACCTTTTCGAATGCTGCAATAAATATGTAATTTATAATACACGTGTGGTTAATTTTGTTTATCAAAAAAATTTCACCGTTTTCTCTATATGTAGAGGAGGGAACGATAAACTAATTTTACAACTTCGTTACGTTTTTAGTTGTAAGTAGTTCGTCTGATATTTATATTTATATTCAATTTACCACAGTTTAATAAGAAATCGATATTAATATCTGTAATTAGTGTTTAAGGGTCATTCCATGTCAAATCAACTGTTAAAATTTAGGTTTTTTTAATTTACCATTCTAGTTTTTATATTCGTTGACCTCCTGAGTCCAATTTTTAAGACAGTGTCATGTAATTTTCTTTTTATTACATAAAAAAATTTTAGTTTCAGAAAAAAGTTTTTTAAAACCAATTTAAATATTTTTTGACCCTACCTACATACTAGTCCACATTTTAAAGCATAATTAAAATTAAAAAAAAAATAAAAAAATACAATTTTTGATAAATTTTTTTAAGGTTTAAGAAAAAATTTATGATTTTTGTATTGGTATCAAATCAGAGCCTGTAAAATTTAAAATTATCTCTAACCTAATACTCTAGAGTTTATATAACTGGAATTAGAATATATTTCATACAAGAGCGAATATGTAAAAAAAAAAATTTAATTCTTTTTTTTTTATTTTTTATGAGACTAAAGCAAAAAAAAAATTCTTCTTAGCTTAATTTGGATTAAAGATAAAATTTATGGCTTCAGTACGGTCGAAAAATCATATTGGGTTTTTGTAATATATGGTAACTGTAAAAATATTCTAGTTTTATTGAATAATAAATTTATCATTAAGAACAACATTTTTTTTATTATTAGATCATTAAATTTTTACTACGCACAAGAAAAGCAACTTGGTTGATTTCAACTAAATAATCTGTGCCAAAATTTTAACCGCAAATAAGATTTTATAACTATATAAAAACAATTGTATTTTTAACCACAAGATAGTGTTAATAAATATTATTAACTGGTAAGAACCAACAATGTTTAGTTCTAAAAATGATCAAGGTTTTTTCTTGGGTAAATGCATTCTTATCAGTTAAGGCTTTTGCTTGCCTCCCAAAAAAATAAATAAAAATGTAAGCGAAAACATCTCAAAATAAATATAATTTTTTTATTATATATGATGGTATTATATAAGAATATATTTTCGCTTTAGGCATAGTTATGGTTAAATTTAATAACATTGTTTCTAGTAATAGCAATAGGACTAGTTCTGAAGTCAGTTCCAAAAAAAGCAGAGGCACAAAGGAAACAGCATCTTTATCTTGATAGAAAAAAACTCCACTTCCGAAATTATTTACGGCTGTACGTCAGAAACTCGGCAGCTCATCACAGTTACAAAATTGCTGAATTGATTGATAGTGCAGTTCGTTAATATAAATTTTGCTGATGAAATAAAATATTATTAGGCTAAATGAAAATTAAAATGAAAATATTTAATTTCGATAACAATGACTCGGTTTTTAATAAGTTTTAAAATCATCTTAAGACCTTTTCTCAATTTAGAACTCTAGTGTGCTAATTCGAAAAAGGATCTGGACAGTTCAAAATCTACATGAATGTAGTTTTGATACCAGGATGTATAGATGATTACTTTCAATCGCTCAGAACTTGCTGAGTTATTTTCAAACTAATCTGTATTTGACTTACTAAGTGGTTTCTACTACCTCTTAGTAAAGACAAAAAAATTTTATCACGTTTTGTTGTCAAAAACAAAACGAAACTCGCGTATATATGTATTTTTTTTGTCTGCATGAGAATTTAAAACAAGACAATATTGTGTTGGAATGATTATCTTTTATTATAATCAATTTCATAGCATTTAATTTTAAAATATTCATTTCCGTTATATTTCTGCCGTAGCTACGGGTTTCGTGGTTCAATCGGTCAATTTTTGACTATTTTTGCCAGTAAAACTGGCCATATGGTCTAAATGGTAGCTTGAATATTAACATTCAATTCCTGAGACCTGAGATAATCCCATAAAACGGAATACAGAGGCATTAAATCCCACGAACAAGGAGACCAGCTTAGAGGACAACTTCTGGAAACAAAGTTTTCACCAAATTGATTTTGCGATTAATTAGTTGTTAAGTGCGTTATTGCAAGTTGCGTCATCTTGTTGGAACCAACTGTCGTTGTTGTTTAGCTGGTTAATTTTTGGAAACTTAAATGCACTTAGATCCATGTGATCTATAGCAATCGTTGTTGACCGTAACGTACAAGGACCGAATGCCGAATGTCATCAGCACATAAACCATACTTAACAATCAATTTTAAAGTCTGTTATGGGTATTCTTAAACGGCTTGTGGAATGTCTTCGCTCCGAATACGACAATTTTGCTTACTAACACAACCACTTAACTAAAATAAATTTTATCTTTAAGCACAATTATGCTTTATAAACTGTGCGAACTGTTTATGTTGTTCAAAGTAAATTCAAAAATTTATAATTTGAAATCAATATTCTGTTGTTAAACAGTTCATAATGACTTGCCAAACTTTACTGAAAAAAATGTCAAAAATTGTTTTTATGCATGTTTTTATGTTTTTTTTGTGTCTAAATTTAAAATTCTTATACAAAACTGTTTTCAACATTTTTTTGTAAGTTTTTGCATTTAATACCATTTCAGTAATACATTACATTTATTCTCAATTTAAATGTATATCGTTGAAAAACAATTGTTTTTCTCTAATTAAAAAAGTTCTCGTATTGAAAAAAATAAATATCTTACAAGTACTTGTCTATTCATTGTTTTTTATGAACGACTTATCGAAATTAGTCTGATGATAAACTTAAAGGTAAAGTTTAACTTTTAAATAAATTCAATATAATTTAAGTAATATTTTTGTTGGTGTCACCTCAATTCTCTTAATTTATTTTTGAAATGGTTTTAAATTGATAGTTAGAAGCGTAAGCAAATTGAATTTACAATTCTTATTATTGTTTATTTAGTAAAACTAATTCTAGAATAAAGTGTTGTTAAACCATTTCATTCTATAATAATCTAATCTATTTGGGGAAGTAAAACTTTTCTAGGTTTTTTTTTTTTTCTTTTTTTTTTAAGAAAGTAACAAATTATTTAACATCTATTAAATCTAGTTCACGCTATTACAATAATATATGATAAATTTAGGTTTTGTGGATGTTTTTAGTTTAATTTAATCTTTTGGTGCAAAATTTCGTAACCATTTACGGTCGATTTTCTTTTAGATTATTGAAAAAATCAAGAAAAAATTTTTTAAGCTTTTCCTTGCTGAGAATTAAAATAAAAAGCTAAATGCAGAAAAATATAATATTTTTGAGAACGAAGACATATTTTTCTTCAATTTATTTAATATTTATTATAATTTTAAAAATTTGCTTGCAGTCATTATTTTATTCTTATTAATTCATGATTTTTAAAAATCAATATTTTCACATCGTAGAACAGGCTGTAAATATACTGTTCAGAGTAATTTTTAGTTTTTAATGGTAAACATTTACAATGTATTGCATTGGCATGTTAATTAAAAAAATCATACATGAAGGGTCTCTTACCATTTATGGACCAACTTTTTTTAATCTAATTTTTTTTTAATTTTTACACTGGATTGGCACACATTCTGCATTTAATTTTATGTACGTGCTTTTATAGCAAACTGTAAATTTATAAATCTCAGCTTATAACGTTATATAAGTAAAATAACGTTACTATCGTGATACCATTTATTTAGTTTACCCTTTACTTTGTTATAGCAGAAAATACAGTACATACTCTGTGTAGATATCAAGAGTCTCCTTTTAACGGAAAGATATGGACATGTTCGTCGAAATCTATAAAACCCATTCCATTTTTAAATTTATTATTCATGCATATTTTTATATTGGACATATTTGTGCATACGCTTATAATATAAATTCTAAATCTCATATTCATAAAATATAATTTTGATTTCAAATATTTTTTAAATGAAAATATTGTTTTAAAATAACTGCTCATTTTTTACCCTTCACTATGTATTTAAAACTAGTTTAGTGAAGTAAATCCAATTAAAAAACAAATATTGAGTTGAAATTAAAAAAAAATTACATAAAAGTGTTATCGACTCTTAATTAGTTAGGCATTTTTAAAAGATTTTAGTATTCCCTGAAAGATCTTATCAAAAGCCTTTAAAAGATATCCAACCGATATCTTAAACAGTATGGAGCTCCATTGTTCTATGAAAAATTCAAAACCACTAACTTGGAAAATATGGGCGAACAATAATTTTTTCACTTGATGTTAACTTTTTAATTCTCTATCGCTCCATATATTTGTTTTTACTTCACTAAACTAGATTTGTTCCAAATATGAAAAAACTAGAGGCAGCCATGGTGTTTTCCCCGCTGCCTCTTAGAATATAGACCGATCATGCTGAATTTCAATAGCAAAATTTTCGAAATTATATCTCATCGATTGGCGTACTTACATTTTGTTAAGCTTATCAAAAATATCGGAGGTGGATATTGCAGAAAACGGAATGACACATGTGGTAAAAAGGGTATAGCAAGATCATAAATGTATGTGAAAACTACATTCGTATTGTGACTTTGTCTTTTAAAGTTTACTTTTTTTTACTCTCTGAGGTGATGAGCTTACATTCAATGTGCTAATTTAACGTGTGTGCCAAACAAGTTTCAAAGAATAAGAATATTTTGACGAATTTTACGTCATTTTGGCAACAGGTTTTAACTAGTAGTATTTGTTGTAATAGCGGCAATAATAACTTAAGAGATAGAGGAATATACAGAAATTTGAGAGAAAACTATAGGGTTCCGTTTTTACTCTTTAAATGCAAACTCTAAAAACAGAGCATTAAACTTAAAGTAAAGTTAAAATAAAAAGTAATTGCTGTAATGGTAAAATAATGTTAACTGATAGTTAAAAAAATAATTGTGTGATTGCAGTAGCATTAGTTTTTAGCTGGCCTTTAAAGAAAAATTTAAATATATATAAATATATATATTTTTTTTTTTTTTGCATGAGATCACAATATAAAAAGTATTCGCAATTAACTAATTTAAATTAATACAAAACAAGAAACATAATCTTCTTCTTTTATATTTAATAAAAAATTAATAAAAATCCCACAAAGTTAGTTTCCTTTTTTCCGTTGTAGCGTTTTAATTTTGAGCACACTTTGTCTCTAGATGGCTCTTTAAACAGAAATATATGTAGATAAAAACAAATAAACTGTTATTTAGGCAATGGCCTGCTTTAAAAAAAAAGTTTTTCTGTGTTCAGCGCAGCACATTTACAAAAAGCAATGCAGTAAAAATCATTAATATTTTTTATTGTAAAATTTGTAAAACACTGTTTTGCAGTATTTTTAATAAAATGTTTTAGATGTTTTGCCAAAGATTGCAAAAATTGGTCTTTTTAGCTTTTTCTATTTTTTACTTTTGCAGTCATTCTTTTTAGCAATCTGCTAGAAAACAAAAAACAAAAAACATGAAATATTGTTAAGATTTTGCTCCTGCTGCTAGCTAAACACCAGACAAAAGTAGATGAGAAAATAAAAATTTCAATTTTAAAATTGAAATATTTCTCAAACAGTATTAATTAATTTTCTTGCAAGCGAGATATCCTTCTGCCAGGCGTCTCTAATATGTTAAAATTAATATTAAATATTAATTTTATTAATTAATGGCTGTCTAAAGTTTTAACTTAACAAAAGCTCCTGCATAGAAAAAAACAATATAAGTTTTTCACTCTTGTAAATTGTGGCAAAATGTTAACTCAATAAATTAAAGTATTTTCAGTTAATATGGCTTTCGCCAATTGTGTGTTGTTGGCTTATTTGAAAACGTGTCTTCTATTTCATATGAAAGAAGAAAGACATAATGTTGATAAGACTCTTCATTTTTATAAATTATTTTGTATAAGTTTATTTTATCTGTCATTATTAAAATAGATTTGAAATATACTTAGGGCAAATTTGTATGAAACATTTGTAATAAAAGACATTTCAATATTATTATATATTTTGTTAATACGACTCGCATTTCATAGCAACAACAACTGTGCTACGCTAAAATGTTAAACCTAAGTCATGAAAATAGTGACGATGCTAGTGACATGCAAACCAATGGTAAAAACATCGATGATAATGCTATAGTTATGCATAACAATAGTAACGACGGCAATGATGTTGAAGAACTAATTAGGCAGAGTGTACCATCAACTAAACGTAAGAAAATCGAATCTCCTCAGAAACAACAAAAAAGAGTGAACAAATTTAATCAACTAAGTACGTCATCCAACAACAGATATTCAGCCCTTGATATTGAAGACGAAGAAGTAGAAGAATCAGCACAAAAACCTCCACCGATTTATATTCCCAACGTTCAAAATGTAAACAACATGGTAATTGAATGAAGTAAAGTTATTTTAAATACTGAATTTAGTTATAAGTCTTTGAAGGAAGTTCAAGTTAGATTAATGATAAAGACCGTTGATGCTTATAGGCTAGTTATTAAATATTTAGAAAGTTCAAAAATAAATTTTCATACGTATCAATTGAAACAAGAAAGGTCATACAGGGTAGTTATTAAAGGTCGCCATCATACAACACCTATTGAAGATATTAAAGCCTAGCTTATAGCAAAAGATTACCCAGTTAGAAGTGTTACAAACGCTTAAAGCCGTATTTCTAAAGAGCCGCTTTCAACGTTTTTCGTGGAGTTAGACCCAAATCCCAACAATAAAACTATTTACGATTTAAAACATATTAATCAAGCTCTTGTAAAAATTGAGCCACCTAAGAGATTTAGTGCAATGCCATCGCTGTCAACAATTTGGACACACAAAAACATATTGTAAAAATCCATTTAGATGTTTCAAAAAAACGTTAGAAGCTCCACCTCGTTGTGTGCACTGTTTATTAAATCACACAGCCAATTATAAAGGTTGTCAAGTATACCAAAACCTTGTTGCAAAAAGGTCCCATAGACAAAGAAATTATTCAACTGGTCAAAGAAATTCTAATTTTAATATGAATTCCAATAAATATCCTCAGTTAAACGGTGCTGCTAACAGACAGCCCAGTCAAAACAGATTTAATGTGTCATTTGCAGATGCTGTAAAAACATCAAATTTCAGCGAAAGCTCTCGTATGGACAGGCCTGAAAAAATGATGGAAAATCTTATGAGTATGATGTCAATGCTAATGACCAAATTATGCAAATAAATTTAATAATAGCAATATGGAATGCCAATGGGCTTTCTAATCATACAAACAAAGTTGAAATTTTACTTAAAAACAATTATGTTGACATATCTTTAGTTTCCGAAACACATTTCACAAAAAAAAATCTTTTTTTTAAATTAGAAATTATGATACAATTACCGCTAATCATCCAGATGAAAAGCCCACGCTGGTGCAGCAATTTTGATAAAATCTAATATTAAATATGAAATTTTAGATCAAATCACAAAACCGTTTTTACAGGCAGCTGGTGTTAAAGTTGCTTATAATGATAGTTCTGTTCATATATTTTCAATATATTTCCCTCCTAAACACACTATTAAATGTCTACAATATGAAAACTTTTTTAAGAATATTGGTCAAAAATTTATTGTTGGTGGTGATTTTAACGCTAAGCATCCTTGGTGCGGATCTCGTCTTTCAAATCCTAAAGGGAAGGAACTCTATGAGTGTATTACAAAAAACATTATTCATCGTTATCAACAGGAAGTCCTACTTATTGGCCTAGTGATTCTTCAAAAATACCAGACCTATTGGATTTCATTATTTATAATGGAATACCAATATCGTTTTTAGATATTACTGATAGCGCTGATTTATGTTCTGATCACAGTCCAATAATCGTCACCTTAAACGAAGCTCTTCATACTGTAACAAAAAAGGCTTAAATTATTACCGCTGAAACAGAGATGCAATATTTTAGATATTGGATAGAGCAAAATCTAAATCTAAATATTCCTATTAAAACTGGTTGTGAGTTAGAAGACGCAGTTGAATCTTTTACAAGCTTAATTCACGAGGCAGCATTTTTGTCAACTCCACAAAAATCCAAAAGTTATGGTTAAAATGTTAGACTATCGACTGAACTTAGGCAACTTATAGCAGAAAAAAGGAGGTTACGGAGATTATATCAAAGTACAAGAAGTCCATTAGATAAAACCAACTTTAACAGAGCTTCGCAACACCTAAAACAACGGTTGAAGGATTATAAAAACGATTCAGTAAAAAAACTTCTTAAAGAGTCTTGATGTGGCACGAAACGACGATTACAGTCTATGGCAAGCAAAAAGATTTCTCAAACTTCCAACAAAGAGAAAAATTCCAATTAAAGATGCTAGTGGAGATTGGTGGAGATCTGATAAAAGCAAATCTAACAAATTTAAGAATCATTTAGAAGAAACGTTCAACCCATTTTATTTAAATAACACAATGGATAGAAACGAAATTGAGAATTTTGTAGATGTACCCTGCCAAATGGATCGCCCAATTAGGCATATAACTCCATCAGAAGTTAAAAATGCTTTAAATAAACTAAACAACACAAAATCTCCAGGTTATGACAACATAGATTCCAAAGCACTCAAATCACTGCCTAAAAAAGGAATAGTATTTCTCACAACAATTTTTAATTCAATTTTGAGATCAAATCACTTTCTATCGCAATGAAAATATGCAGAAATTGTTATGATACTTAAACCTAAAAAACCCGAAAGCTCAGTTGAGTCTTATAGGTCAATAAGCCTTTTATCTACTTATTTCTAAGATGTTTAAGAGACTATTTCTTGAAAGATTACTTCCTATATTAGAAAAACAAAATATTATTCCGGAATACCAGTTTGGATTCAGGCACAAGCATGGTACTCCAGAACAATGTCACAGGATTGTCGATGTTAAAACTAATACATTAGAAAAAAAACAATATTGTTCTGCTGTTTTTTTAGATGTCCAACAGGCCTTCGATAAAGTTTGGCACATAGGTCTATTATATAAATTAAAAAAACTTATTCCTGCTCCATATTATTTATATTTGAAATCGTATCTTGATGAAAGAAACTTCTACGTTAATATTAATGGTGAAAACTCAAATTTTAGACAGATTAAATCCGGCATCCCACAGGGCAGCGTTCTGGGACCGGTATTGTATACAACATTTACATCAGATATGCCAACAATGGATGGTCTTACTATTGCAACATATGCAGATGATACTGCAATACTAGCTTCTAACGATTCACCAATTGTAGCTTCCAAATTAGTTCAAAATGAGTTAAACCTGATACAAGATTGGTTAACTAGATGGAATATTAAAGTAAATACGGAAAAATCAGTCCATACAACGTTTGCGTTAAGAAAAAAAGATTGCCCACGTTTACATTTGAACGGAACTGATATTCCAGTAAGTAACATTGTAAAATATTTAGGGCTTCATCTTGATAGAAGACTAACATGGCAGGAACATGTCAAAAAGAAACGTGAACACTTAAACATAAAAACAAAAAGAATGTATTGGCTGCTAGGTCCAAAATCATAATTAAGTTTAGAAAATAATGTTATTTTATACAAAACAATTCTTAAGCCTGCTTGGCCTTATGGTGTTCAACTGTGGGGGACTACCAGTAACTCAAATATTGAAATTTTGCAGAGATACCAATCAAAAACTTTAAGACTAATAACAAAGGCTCCTCGGTTTATGAATAATAACAATATACAGAATGATCTAAAAATTCTAAAAGTAAAAGATGAAATTAACACTTTTAGCGAAAAATACCTCAATAGACTTAGTAATCATTCAAATACATTAGGTATAAATCTTTGAGATGATTGTGATGAAGTACAAAGACTGAAAAGATTTCATGTTCTTGACCTACCTTTTAGAAAATAGCAATATGTAAAAACGTACTTATGTAAATATTTTTGTAAAAAACACAATATTGTAATTTTATTTTTTTTATTGAGTTCATTGGAACTCAATATCTCGCTTATTATTAATAATTATATAATTTGCTTATAATTTTTAATTGTGTAAAATAGATTGCAAATAAAGATGAATTTATAAAAAAAAAAAATTTGTCTCAAAAATATAAAAAAATCCCTTATATTATAAAAATGTTAATAACTATTAAGAAAACTGCGTTTTTATTAAAAATTCAAAAAGCATTGAGTTGTAAGATTTAGAAAATATTTAAAAATCAATTTTTCTCTTTATAAATCCAATAGTAAAAAAATTTAGTTTGAGGTTTAATAAGTTCATAATATGTACTTTGGTAACACAAACAAAAAATCATTAATGTTAGAAGTGATAAAATATTTCAAGCTAGGATAAATAAAAAGCAGTACGTGCTTCTATTGTGTGTTAGATCGTTAAGAAAAACCTCTGTTTCCACACAAGTCATGGTATTGATAAAAAGTTAAGTTTTATTTTGTGTTAAAAAACAAAAACCAATACACTTTCAAACGAATTTGGTAAAAGGGAACCAACAGTTTGCTTGCTTATTTACCGTATTTCAATTTAATTGAGTTTCTGGTTGTACTGATTTTGTATTTATTTTTATTTTCTTTAACTTTTACTTACACGCACACATGTGTCTACCCCGACTTGTATCTGTGTTTCTCAGGAAATCTTTAGAACAAAATAAAAAAACCTTCTGCTTTGTTAAATTGAATTTTTAAAAGCATCGACATATTTGTCTGTTTTAGTGCGTGTGTCGAAATAAATTTTGGAAAAAGAAAAAAAATAAAAAAAAACTCTCTTAAAGTTGGAATGCTGTTTGTGTTGTTTATATTTCTTTTGTAACTTGCTGTTTTTATGGTCTGTTTAATATTTATTCGTTGATTTCCTCCTCACATCCGTTTGAAAATGTTTTGCGTTGAGAAAAAGAGAAATAAATATATAAATAGCACTTAATACACGTTAATGTGTTTGCAAACAGTACATTATTGACAGGCCAACTGGCATATAATTTATTTGTGTATTTTAATTCTCAGATCAATTTAAAAAATCTAATACATTTGGCAAAGTATTATATAATTATGAGTAATGTTTTTAAAGAAGAAATGTTATAAAATCTAAGATTAAAAAATTATTGGTATATTAAACTTGCCATTCCCTTAATATCGATTTATTATCGACATCAAGTATTTGAATGTCGCAAAAAGCCATGTCGAAGCCAGTTAAATTATGATGTTTTTTAATTAAATGAACAGTTTGAGTTTTAATCCGAGCTTTTCTGCCTCTTAACAGCTTTTGGTTGTACAGTAAGAAAGGTTTTTACTCAGATCATATTCTAAAATTTAAGGATGGAAACTAAGAAACAATTAAAATTTCGAGTTGTATGTCACAATAAAAAAAAAAACGAAGAAATACAGTGCAAAAAAATACAAAAATAAAAGCAACTTTTTTTGCATTTTTTTTTAATGATTTCATATATTCAGTTATCTGGCATAAAAAACTGAAGCTATAGGCAGAATACTAATGATCACTTTAAATTTTCCAATTGAGTAAAACTTGCGATAAAGTGTTATCAATTAGCAATATTTCAAAATAAAAGAAGACATTAATACCATTTTAACTAAATTGAATTTAAGTTGTATGAGTTTATTTTAAGAAAATATATAAGAACCAGTTACGTGAAATATCTAAATATTTATATATCATTATATAAGGATTCGTGCGTGTGGATATTTGAATTGAATCTTTGCAACACTGAAAGTGGCAGTAAAGACCGCTACAGCAAGTTTATTCACAAACATGCAAGACCGTTGATTAATGTTGAAAATGCGAAAAGTATTGCAGCAAAACTAATTTCCCAAGGGTTAAGCGTACTAACTGTTCGGCTAAAAAACGAATTCAATCTTGATGCAGAGCGTACTGTGAGCACGAAATTATGATTTTTAGAAACAAATTCCCTAATTTAAGAAGTATTAGCGATAAAACAGTAAAACATACCCCACATTGCATCGACGCTTCAGTAAATAAATAGAGCTGGATAGCCTACTGTCACCGATTAGTTTTTTCTACTGCATGCGGTCGAGTCAATCCAAAATAGTATTTGGTTCACCGCCCCATACATGATAGTTGTATTCCAGTTTCGGTCTGACAAACTCTAGTTATATTTTTAATATTTTGCAACTACCTTCAATAACATCACAGAGATAAAATAGTATAAAAAAATTATAATAAAATTATTACAATACATTTTGTCAAAGAAAGGTTTAAATTATTTTAAATTAATTATAATAAAAAAAAATTCAACATTATAGTTAGCAGTATTCAGGGTATTGTCGTGTAAGAAATACAGCTAAAGCAGTAGAGTATACCATATTACTCTGCTTAAAATTCGAAACGTTACGAAGAAATGTAAAGTTAGAAAATTTATATACTAGGATACAAAAAAAAAAGCTTTAGAAAAACCGTGGCAATTAATCTGCGTTGATTTTCTGTTGCTATAGACACCAACTCTGTCTATAGCAAAATTGGTTAGTAAAGACAAGATGATGGAATCTAACTAGATTTGACGTTAAATCCCAAATTCTCAATAACATAAAATTTGCTGTAAAAGATTGGATAAAACCGTTTTTGAACTGACTAAAGGTTGTTTTAAGCTTTCGAAAATACAGGCACAAGTTTGGACGACATTCGTAGTTGAAATAATAAGAGTGTTGATTTATTTCTCAATTTACTTTCAATTTACATGTTGCTTACGAGCATCAGTTGTAACATCAATAAGGTAGAATTTATGTCACTAATTACTGTTAATATTTGCCGAAATATTAAAAACTGCTTCTTATTAAAAATGCTTTGTCTGACCTAATCTACGTTAATCATTTGTATGTTGGGTAAAATCTAAATTTTTTCATGATTTAGGTATTTTTGAAAATTTATAAGACCAACTGCGTCTAAAAATCTTTTAGAGTGTCAATAATATACATTTATTTAAGAAGGCATATATTTTCTCATGTTATGTTCTTTGTTTTAATTTATGAAATCTGATTTTTTTTTTTTTTTTTTTTTTTTGTAAACAAAACCTTAGTTTGTTTTTTTTGTGAAATCTATGCATACAAAAAACTGTACCAGAATCATTTCTGTACATGAAATATTTTTAAAAATGCTAAATGATATGATAAACAATAAATGATATGAATTTTTGGAACTTTTGTCCGTCTGCTTGTAAAGCTATCTGTGTTCGCCTTACGTAAAAATTACTAGATGGGCTTAAAAAATTCCTTAAGTACCTTGGTTCAAATAAAGAATAAATTTTTATTTTTGAAAAATAAGTCATTTAGCTTAAATAGAAATTCAAATGTTTTTGGTATAATGGCCCCAAACAGTTGTCAGCAAATTTTTTTATTTTTTATTTTTGTAGGTGTAAAATTTTTAACACTTTTAAATGAACACTACAAATTTGAACTTGAAGAAAATTATTAATGAAAAGTTGGGAAGTCATGGGCACTGCTAGTATTGCAATGAAATACTTCAAAGAAGCACTGCAATCAGGTAATTTAGTAGTGTACAAACAGGCGCTTCATAGCATACCACATTACCTGCCATTGTTTTAATGCATGAAAAAAAAATTAAAAAAAAAAGATTTTTATTTTTTTTTTAAATTTTGCTTTTTTATTGTTTTTGCCTGTAGAACTCTATCATTTCTAATTTAATTTAAATTTTTTTTCTTTAATTGAAAAGTCACACTTAAAGATTGGTCCCGTTTTAATAACAGTTCATAATGTTAAAAATTACAGGGTGTCCCCATACAAAATGCATATTTTTTTTAAAAGGCGACAGTTTACAAAAAAACTGCGTGTCATTACAGCTCCCAGTAACATAAAATAATACAAAAATCCATCTAAAAATTAGAGAGAGTGCATAAATTTACCTAAATAGCCCTTTCTTTTGAATCTTTATAGACAAACGCTTGAAAATTGGACAGAATGCCGATTACTACGACCGATGTAAAAACAAGTATAACTATTCAAAATTATAAACTAAAAGCTACCCCAATCGGTTTTTTAATTAGATTTATACGTCCATACTGTTGAACACATATAGACAGGCGATTGAAATCTACAAAGAATTGATGCAATTTGGCCTACATAAATATATGATCATATGATTTGATCCGTTTTCTACATACGTTTGATAATAAAACAGAATATGCCTTACTTTGTCTTACTTTGTTTTGTTTGTAAAAAGAAATATAAATATTAAAATTATAAAATAATGGGGATTACAATAGTTAATGCACGACAGCAAGTACAACATTTGTTTTGATAAGTTCGCTTTAAAAAAAATATATAAAATTTGAATTTAGAAAATAAAGGACTTAGAACATATATATTTCACCAATTTTTTTGTGATAATAATGCGTTTCTATATAAAGCTCTATTATACTTCGCAGCTTTTAGTTAAAATGAAATGCTGTTTATTAGTGGTAAAGATTCAAAACCATTTTGTCATAGGTAAATAATAACTGTATTTTCTAACTCCTTATCAATGAAACATTTTTATAAAAAACTTACAATTGTTGAAAATAATTGTAATACTAAAAAAAATATTAACATTAATTATCAATCAATGCTAATAAAATTTTCAATAAATTAGTCCATCTTACCTTATAACCCATGTTTGATGTGTAGAGCCCTTTATTTTCAATTAAATGTTTTGTAATATTGAGATGTTTAGAGGTTTACACACGATAAATTTATGGGTACTAATATCTATTTGATTGTTCTATGGACCTTAAATTATAATTAAAAACTAAAAAAAAGTAAAAAATTAAACGTAATAAAAAACATATTTTTTTATAAACAATTTTACTAAAGTTCGCCTTTATTTTAATTTCAGAATTTATTTAAGAGAAAAAATAAGCTAAAAATTTTTGTGCTAATTTTCTAAGGAAACACGAAAAATTAGACTCTAAGGGAAAGTCATAATGCGATTCTAGCGATTTATGTCCAACATCACCATTCTTCTCGTCCATCTAACTTGAGTTTTGTACATTATAAACAACATATATTTAACCAAAAATTTTTTAAATAAAAAATATTCATAATCAATTAATTATAATTTGGTTAGGCGAAGTTTACACACTACCCTTGCTTACTTTAATGCAGATTTGTTCCCATGGTTTACTACAACATGTTATAAATACTCCTGGGTGACGTGGTATTTTTTATAACTAATTGTAATAACTTAAACTTAATAAATCCTTTTTAATGAAATTGCTAAAATAAGTTAATTCCCTTCCCTTTTGAGCTTTCGACAGAAAAAAATAGTTGTGTGTCATGCATAACTGTGTTATAAAATGATTATACTAATTAGAACAACTTAAAAGTTCTTTGCAGAAAAGCAAAGTTTAGGAAGAATTTTTGGTTACAACTATTAATATAAAATATATTATATACTATTAATATAAAATATAATACCATATTTATTTGAATTTTAAATTACCACGAACTTAGTTAAGATTGTTAAAAGGCTGAAATGATATCTCTACTTAAAAACAAATTCTATGACATACATCTGCACATTCACTTTTCCTTTATAAGGGAAATACTAAACGTAATTGTAGAGGCAGGTAAAATTGCATGTGTGTGTGTATGCGGTTAGTAATCACAATATATTATAATTGTATGTTAATGCAAATTACTCAGGATAATAAGGTCTTATAGATTTAAAATTTTTTTTTAATCACATCCTATTAAGAGCAGTCAGGTAACAAGACATCTGTTTGTATTAATATCACTTTATATAATTTTCTATTATAAGATACGATATGCAACAAAATGCGTGCTTTTGGTTTTAATAAAAACGAGGCAAAACTGCAAGTAAAGCAATTGCCTTTAATGTTTATACAATATTTGGTTAAAACAGTTATTTTAATGACGATAATAATCTTAATTAGAATTACAATATAAATAGTTTAATTAACTACTAGCGAGATTATTGTTGGATATATTACTTTTTTGTGTTAAGTGATTTTAAATATTTTTTTGATTAAAATTTAGTAAGAATTACGAGTTTATTTAGCAGAAAATTAAAAGTCTCATCCAAAAAGCTTCTTTCATATAAATGCATAAATAATTTTGAAATAAAACTTTGACTTTTAAACAGAATGGAAACTAAAAAATTTTCTTTATATAATTTTCGGTCTTCATTAAAGGTGTAAAAAATATATTGCTGGTTTCATGAAGAAAGGCCTTACTCGCATAATTGTGATCCTACAGGGGAAGGTAAAAATATAAAAGAAATTGTATTTAGCACAATGTAATATTTGAAATGTAAATGCTTGTCAAATGTATTAAAACTAAGAAAAAACTCAATTTCTTAAAAATTCAAGTAAGGTCTTTCTATATGAGACCATCTATATATAAATTTGTTAAAAGTGAGAAAAAATAAGATTGTAAAGAAATCGGAATATTTTTAATATATAAAAATTTTTACTAAAACATTAAAAAATATTTTACCAAAAAATTATATCTTTAATCAAAAAATATAAATTTCTTTCAAACACGAATATTAAAGAAAAATTATCATTAATCGTTAAGTATGCTAAAAAGGTCTCCATCTAAATTCATAGTGTCATTTAATACAACTAGATTTTACCACAATAATATACATAGAGTACTCGTATGTAGTAATAATATATATTTTTATAAAACGATAATAATAATATTTTACATATGAAGGGCTTTGTGGTATAACTAAATGTATAAATTTCAACTTTTTTATTTAGATAGCGAAACTAATATTTTTAGGCAGTTAAATATATCCGGACTGCAAAACATACAATAAACTTTTAAACTATTGAACAGTTTATTTTCTTATATTGACTTCATTTTAGGTCTGTTAGGTTATTATGACAATACAATACTTCATTCCAAGCACAACGTATTTTAACTGAAGCCATAAGGTACCACAAAAATATTACGAACATGGGAAAACGTTAATTCCGTGTAATCTGATTGTCAAAATCTCTTAGAGGAAGAAAATTATTAAAAGCCGAAATCTACTTTATTGAGTTGAGTTTATTAATTATTTAGCAAGGAATGCATGTCCGTCTGGCTGTTCGTGTTAAAATCATCTTTGCCAAGGTGACAACTATAGTTTGTGTTTCTGATCTGATACAATAACCTTTTTATTTTCTTTAAAAACTTTTTTTTTTTTTTACAGTAAACTTTATGGTAGGATTATACTTATATGGTGAAGGGTATATAAGATTTTGTACAACCGAATATAGCACTTTTACTTGTTTTATATATATGTTAAGCAACAGATATTAAAAACATTTGGACAAATACTTTATGTAGTTAAAAGTAATATTTTAAAGTTAAATAACACAAAATATATTGATTTTATTTCAGTTTTAAATAATTTATTAATCACCCTGCTTGTGGAGCATAGAAATATTTCTGAACAATTCCTGTATTTTTAAGAGATACAATTTTAAATCGGCAACGTTACACTTATGTTTTTGCCTATTTTTTAGCTTTTTATTTTTATTTTTATGGCTTTATTATATTTTATTTCTAACTGTTGTTTTAGTTTGTCTGTTAACACATCAAGATAAATGGGAGTTTATTTTTAAGTGTTTGCAATATATTTTTTCGATTTCGCCTTCTTGTTATCAAACCAGTATTTCTAAATGTCTCTTAAAGACAGTGATTGAAATGACACATTTTGGATGAAATATGTGCAACTAATATTCGATGTTTATTCAAGTTGATTTTAAAAAGACAAAAATTTAAATAAAATTGATTTAAAAAGAAAAAAATTTTAATTGAATTTTAATGCAACTGAAAGAAGTGCAAAAGGCTCACATCTTAATACAACTTTTTAATTTTTTTTTTACGAAAGAATTATGTGCTTGATAGGAAAATGCATTAAATTAATGACTTTAGGGGACATTAAAAAATTAATTGAAATGTTAAAAAAACAAACAGTCAGTTATTATAACAAATTTAAAAGATTTATAATTTAAACTATATAGTTTGAATGCATTTATAAAATTTCTGAAATTTTAAAATGTACGCTAATAAAAAATTAGCCAAAAGACTACGTAAAATTTCGGCGTATTTGAAAGATGCTTTAATCCTATAAAATTTTTTAATTGAATTATCAGAATTATTTAAAACGAATTGACTAAAACTAAATACTTTCCATTTTTGTACCAGGGCAATTTAAATATTAAATTAAACTAAGTAGATAAATACACAATGATTTGTAAAACATTTGTTTTTTTAATTCTACACATATTAATTTTTTAAGCATGATAAATTCTTTTTAGCTTCCGTTTATTGAACCAAAAATATATGCATAATAAAAATCATAATTTTATTTTTTTAATAAAATGTTTCTGTTTTATTTTTTTTACACTCTTCAAATTTTTTTTTATAGCAATACAAAGAAAAAATGAATTTTCTTTATTAATAAATAAAAAAAAACTGTTTATGGTTTAAATATATTTATTTCAATTTATATTTTGCCTCTTTAAAGAATTATAAATAAAATATATAAAATATTCTCCAAGGAAACCAGTAATATAAAAATTACAAACAAACATAATACATATGTTGGCATCTCTTGTTTATGTTTAAAATATTCAATAAAAATGTGGCTTTTGTTTCTCTCTGTGTCTATATCTTTTTTTAATTATTTTTTTTAATTTGGTAATTATGTGCACCATACATTTATTAATTTTTTTTAATTTAAACTTCTCAAGCGTTAAAAAATAGATACAATTTAAGCACAACGTGTAAAAAATCAAAATGATAATAAAAATTCAAATTGTGTTTTTTTCTTTTGTTTTACTCTTTATTCTTCTCTATAATGCCCTGATTTTTACGTCTTACTGCCTCCAAATTTATTTACATTGTTAAGGCGCATTTCTCAAAAAATAATAATAATTTTAATTATTATCAAAACTCTTTCAAGAGAAAAATAACTATATTAAGAGTTTTTAATTACACTGAAATTGATTTCAAGGAACTAAGAATGGTGCAATTGGAAAAGGCTGTCAGTGCATTTTTTCCTGACAGTGTCCTAATAACCTCTCATAAGATCGAAAGAGGCCAATCCATATCTAATCAAAATCTTAAATGTTTAAATTAAATATTAAAAATTTTAATTTTATAACAAAACTTGTCTCTTTTTTGGCAACCGAATTTAAATATGTTTTTCAATGATTTTTATTTATGATTTTTAAATAAATTCTAGTGTTTACAAACAAGAAAGAAAAAACACTACGATAATAATGTAAATTTTGTGAAAGTTTTAATTATAAGTTTCAATACTTCAAACGTAACAGTGTGTGAATGGCGTGAATACGAGCGCTGACACGTTTGATATAAATAATAAAAAAAAATAGATTTAAAATTCATTTATTTCGATTTAACAAACAAATAAAGAATTATAACAAATAAAAATTTATTATAATATTGGCTCAATATTACGCACATACGTTTTGCAAAAATTTATTTTAAATATTTCTTAATGACGTTAAAAATCGGTGAGGGACAAAAAGTTATTATTTTATTTTTGGCCCACGTAAAATCTTGTTATTTACTTTTATGTTAATATTATAATAGTTTTTAGTTTTAATACATTAATGTAAAGCTTAGCAATTTTAAATTTTATACTTGGGACACAAAAAAAAATGTCTAGTAGGATCAAAGCGTGGTAAAAATGAAAGAGCGATTTTTCAATAGTAAGGGCACTTTCCTTATTTTCAATAGCAGACTTTTGGAAATTATGTGAAATTATGATCGATTAGCATATTTAAATTTTCTCTAGGTCATCTAGTGCCTTGGTAAAGTTGAGTTTAACACAAACACGTACGAACAGACGGATATCAGTCAATCGACTTCGCTATGCATAAGAACACAGAATATATATACTTTATGAGGCCGAAAATGGACAAATGGAATGACAAACGTAGATAGACGCTATTCCACCTGTGATGAAGTGTATATAAAGAAGGAACGAGTATAAATTTTATAGAAAAAAGTTTTTAAAATTCAAATAAGAAAATAAATTAAAATAAAACATCAATTAGCTTGCAAAAAAAATCTTCAAATTCTTTTGCCTGGCGTGGAAGATTTAGCGAAATGATAACTCATATAAGAATTTCTTGTTAAATGTCGTTACAGCAAAATTAATTGGAAAAATTATTCTTATTATTCTAAAGAAGGAATAACCTATATGAACTTTGGGGCATTGAACACCTGCTAAGCTATTTAGAATACATAAAGCGTTTTACCTTCTAAGACTTTGTAGTGGAAAGTCATCCTTTATAAATATAAAATAACTGAGCTATTTTCCTTTTAGATTTTTGGCTTAAGTTTATAAAATTTAGCTACCAGCTGAATGAAATGCACTTTCTGGTTGCCTAAAATCTTTGTCAGCTTTCTTACAAAACGATAATTTTCAAAAAATAATTTATGCATCTTTTACCCTTGTGTCGCTCCTAATTACCCCTTAGTACCCAAAATTGTCTTCATTGCTTACTTATTCTCTTTCAAAGTTAACTTTTACTTTAATTGCATTTTGACTAATTAGGACTAGTACAAAAGTTGTTTCTAATATATTTTTAAATTATGGTAACATTTGAATTTAGAAAGTTGTTAAGAGATCTTTCAGCAAATGCTAAAATTTCTTACAAACGATTAACTCATTAAGAGCCGATGACTTTTTTAGTAACTTTTATTTAATTTTAATTTCTCTGTCACCTCAATATTTGTTTCTTAGATTGAAGTTACTTCCCTTAATTAGATTTACGGTGAAGACATAGTCGAATGTAGCACTTTTACTTGTTTACATTTGTTACTATTAGGACGTCAAAAAAAGTAGCAGAATTTTTTTTGTATATATTTGCTCGATATTTCATATTAAGCACCAATATCATAATTTTAAGTCTAAGCAACGCTATGTAATTATTCAGAATTTTATTTTGTGTTTCAAATCTTAAGCGTTGTTACTCGTTTTTGTTGCAGGGAATATAATAATTTAATTCTTAATACTATTTAGGATAGATTGCATTTTTATAGTATACATTTTTTCTATATTAACAACCTTAAGTATGTTTATTAATTCATATACTTCATTGAATTTTTTCAACATATTTAATGAAAACATTCGAGACAACATCTATATTTAAATTCTTTTATGCTTTGTAAACATGACTAATGCAATTTATTTGTAGTTCTTTTATTCAGAATTATTATATTTATCGTTCTCTTTTTTATTAAAAACTTTATTACCATTAATTAAACTGAACGACAATACACTGTGAGTTCAGAGCTAATGTCTTTATGAAGAAAATAACTGCTATTGATAACATTTAACTGTTAATTAAACAATTGTCAGTAACATTTCATTACTAGGGCCTTGAATAAAAAATATATTAGGGTATTCATAATCAAAGGATGAGTTTTGTTTACTGAACAAAACTAAGGTTTATTATTTAAAAAAAATCTGTGTCGAAAAAATGTGCATAACTATACGAAGGGATCCAGTGATTTTGCTGACCGGTTTCCCCTCTTTACTGTACCGATCAAGATCATTTAATTTTATCAAAATATTCCACTCACGCTCTTTTGTTTTATATGTATAAATGTTCATTTAGAACTCCTTTTTTTATCAAAATAATTTTAAACAATCGAGTTATAGAAAGTGGTTCATTAACAATTAGAGTGCATTTTCTCTGCTCATTTTTAAGAAGTTTTCTTTTAAAGTTTTCTGTAAACTTTGTTGATGGTGCAACTGATAGGTGCTTAGTTACTATTTATGATCTGTCTCATAATATAAAATGTAAATACGAATTTTGTCAATTTAAAATAATTGTAATATTTTCAATTGAACCTTCAAAATTTGCTATATATTTTTACATTTTGTGTCTATTATCTTTTAAACTTCATTTGGCTCGTTTAAGGAAAAAAATTAACAAACGATTGAGAATACTTTTGAACAGAGGTGACGGCACATTAATAAGAACGATTTGACACCAGTTTTATACTTAATTTTTAAATTTAATTTTTAATTAGTTTTAATTAATTCAATTAAAACTAAAATTTGAATTTTTTTGCTAACCAACTGTTGGCTACAACAAAAACAAGTGTAAATAAGTAATGAAGTAAGAAATGAAAAATAAATAATAAAATTTTTGACTAAAAATTATTACGTGTTGTTTTTATTTTAACAAGATTGTATTATCTTATTAATAAATTTTAAGCGCGGTGAATTTTCGATTACATAATTTAAGGCTCACTGGTATTGATTATTGGAGGCGGAAGCATGTTTCAAGAACCATTTAATTGAAGCTTACTAAGCCATTCAGGAAAATTTCTTATATTTAATTCTTAATTTTAAATTTGCTACTTTTTGTAATTTCTTTGTAAATTTCACCCATCATTAATTTAATAAGATATTGGGGCACCTTATAATTTATAATTCTGAATGTAAACAAGTATACTGTTCAAACGATAGTCCTATAAAGCTAAAGTTACGTCACCATTAGATTTTTAGATTTATTTTTGTGTTACATTTTATTATTAGTCATACGTAGTTCTTTTTAATTTTAAAGTGTTGCCCCTTCCGGTTCATAATATACGTAAAAACATGTATAAAAGAAAGTGGCGCTAAGTGACGTATAGGAATATAAAAAAAACAAGGCGAGAAACTTCCAGCTGAGCTTCAGCTGGTGTTTGACAGTTAGCGTTTTGTTGGTGTAGTAAAATAACATAACATAAATAAAATCAATAAATAAAAATAAACATCAAAAGATACCACACAAAAGTATTCGTACAGGTTACTTCAATTTTGTTTTCTAAGTTATGGCTGAAACCAAGATAAGCTTATATTTTGGAAGGTCATTTTGAGATTTATTAAAGCTTTTATATAATTTTGCATTAAAAAAAACTAAGCTTTGCGGCAGATCTACACCAAATTTTATTCATCTGTTTGGTTCTTTCTTTCGACGGACTTTTTAGCTTTTCTATTGAATTGTTCACCGGTAATTGCAATGAGGAAAATATTTAGAAAAAATACTCATACATGTTAGTGTCAATGAAGATCAAGTAAGGATTTTCAAAGTCAAGCTTAGAAAAATTTTAAGTTACTGTGGTACTTTTTTTCAGAGTATAATTTATATGATTGTTTTCGCATACTACTGTTTACTTGAGTGAATGCCATTAATGTTTTAAGTTTTTTATCACTTAATTTTTGTTGTTTTCACAAATACGTTTCGATTGCTATAATACTTACATTTGTCGAAAAAAATTTTACGTGTTAAAAGCAAAATCACAAAATAGGTGTTTATAAAAAACAGCAGAATTACTCTTCCAGCTCGGTATTTTTTTGCTACCAACTCAAATAAAAAGCAAAGAATATGAATATGTAAAAACTTTTAACAATATATAACAGCAAAACAATTTTAAAAACTTAAAAAAATCAAAAACAAATTTAGCATACCTGCAGATTTGTTTTTAGCTTTAACTGTCAGTGTTCTAAATAAAAGTAAAAGTAACATCAAAAACAGTTAAGTGATTTAATTTATAGAATGTTGAACATGAATGTAGAAAATAAAACAACTTATATTTTAAGGGTGTGTGGAGCAGAAAAAGCTGATTTTAATAATATTATTTTTGGGAATATTAATACAGTACATTATCGTTCTAAATTTTACGTTTCAGATTGTTGCGGTTAAAAAATTAGCCTATTTGTATAAAAGTCACATTATTATTTAGACATCCCTTATATAATTTTTTTACTCATAGTAGACATAGCTGTTCATACTCTGTTGGGAAAAATTCTCGTAGTTTATCCAGTAGTTTGATAAGTGCACTAAATTTTATTGTTCATGTTTAATTATCAAATGCTGAGTTTGAGTTTTAACTATAAAATATTTATATCAAACACCTTTTGTATTTGTGAAATGCTTTAATTAAAGATAAAAATAAAGATTTTTATATAAAAAGAAGCAAAATAGCAAATAAAAAGTAGCACTGTATACTTCCTGAATTCTCGGTTGAATAACGGAAAGGAATTGTTGTGTTATAGCGGTAAATGAGTTGGTAAATGCGCTTGATATGAAAACAGAAAATGAGATAGTTGGGGCTGCCGAATAGCAATTTCAGGGAATGGTGTAAGTAATTTTGCAGAAGCCTGAGTTGAGAGAAATGTAACAACATGGCAACAAGGTAGGACACTTAAAACTGAGTTGGTTAAAAAAGGTCCTAGTTAGTATAATAGGATATCGCGAGCTTGAGCCGCGCTAGAGCTCTCAGTATATGGGTTATGGCCCATTTTAGCTTTTGCTATAAACACAACCTTTATGCTTGTCAATAAAAAATATATACATACATATATAATTAATTATTGCATTACAAATATAGATTTACTAAAAGTAAAAAGTTTTAAAAAAGAAGATTAATACATCAATCGAAACTTTTTGAAAACTTTTTGTGTTAAACACACCTTCGTTATTATACAAACTCGTCATTGGCATCGTTTTCTCCATCTAAAAGCTTTGTGGTGTAGGAAACTAACATAAAATATTAAAATGTACATCTTGATAACATCGTTGTTTACATTTTTCTTTTACATGAAATACCATCGACATGAAAAACATTTCCAACCATATGGTTGCTAATAACCATTTTTTATTGTTGAAATTTTTCAAGTGTCACAAAAAAAATTGCTTTGATTTATAAAATGTTTTTTCAAGCAAGCTTTGTTTTATAAACCTCTCAATAATTGATTATGATGCCATTTCTCAACAAACGTGACGATAAAAACTCCTTTTTAGTGATAAAAATTTCAAAGTGGAAAGCTGCGATATACTTGGCTGTACTTAAAATACCTTATGAGTTTTTGTTGACTATTATTTATGATTTTTTTATAATAACATTGCAATTAAAAAAAAATTTATAATAATGAAGTTTTATTTTATATGTTTAAGGACGACTTAAAATGTAGGTATATCGGCGAAATAACCAAGTTCGCTTTAACTTCTGTATTTTTAATCTGCCTTTTATATACATAAATACTTATTTTTGAATTAAAATCCTAGTGAAAAAGGCGCTAAGAAAAGACAGTGAGACACAGTGGATGGAGTGAAAGTACCATTTTTGTTTGATATCAACGGCTAAAAATGTTTACAATTATTTTTGTGATGAAAAATGCCTTTTTCATAAATAGCATTATAAATGGAATAAACAGTTTAAATATGGTTCGCAAATCTGGCTATATAGATGCAGGAATTATGCGACAAAAACACTTTGCCAGAGTTTTAGCTAATACAGAAAATAGCGACTAATTAAATAAATAAGGATACGAGGAATTTTATTAATTAATTATTATTGATTTGGTTGGGAAAAGTACAACGTTAATTTTTTTTCGTTCTTTTATTTGTTAATCGGCACAAATATTTGTTCATATTGTGCTAAATCTTGGTGCACCAATGAATGGTATTTCATTTCTTTATGCTTCTTTCTTCTCACCGCAGTAGCTGCTGCTGCAGTATCGAACTTAATTTTGTGAAAAAATCATCAATGCAAGCTTTCTGCTAAATATCTCTGCTAGTTTAATTGAGACATTAAACTTACATGTATAATACTAAGAACGACTGTTGTATAACACCGTTGCGTATGAAATCTAAAGTATTTGAATTTTATAACGCATGCGCTGCGATGCACTTATGTTAAGTTTGAGTACAAAGTTTTTTTATATGGAAATATTGAAAAGAAATACGAGTGCAATATTTGGCTATACCAAAACTTATATATCCTTGACTATGAATATAAGAAATTCTTTCTTTCTGTTGTTCCAATATGTTAATGAAAAGGTTGGTGTGTCAGAATACAAAAAAAGCTGAAAAAGTGAAATGAAAATATTAAAGGCAGGCGTGGTACTTTGCGCGCTGCCTCAAAAGGCGTAAGTCGATCTTGCAGATTTTCAAAAGTATAATTTTCAAAACTGTGTCTGATCGGTTGGCTCATCTTCATGAGGTGAGATATAGATAGCACAAAAATAAAAACAAAATGATAAATTTAGATATAACCTATTTCATCTAGGGTGAAGGGTATATAAAGATATAAAAATTGATGCTTCCCTGCTTAAACTTTTACCCAAGCTTTGGAGAAATATCCTTTGATATCCACAAGGCGAATACCTGATGTAATTGTATTTGTTCAGCTGCCGCTCTCGTTCCACGCAAACAACAATAGTCGTATTCTTCAGGTTACAGTTTAGACTGCAAAAAATCTTGTCAAATAAGGCGCACAACTCTGAGAATGATATGATATAAAATTTTTTAATTTTAATGATTTTTGTGACCTAATTCGCAGCATAAAATTAGATATTACCTTAAACAGTACTTGCCATATAATGACTTAATTTGTGATTGCCAAATTTTGTTACTTGCTTACAAACCACATTACAATATTTCGCAAATTAAGGAAGTAGTAATTAAAGTAGTTCTTTAAGTTAAAAAAGAATACCTCAACATACGTACTAATGATTTTTATAATTTTCTGCTGTAATCAATGTAATCAATTTTTTTATTTTATTTTATTTATTTATTCATTTATTATTGCAATTTTAAAGCCTATAGAGGCCAATTAGGTAAAAATTACAATTTCAACTTACTAACTAAATTAATGTGCATTAAAATTCAATAAGTAATAATATAAAAACAACTCTTAAGTAAAAGATATCTCAATTATCTAGTATGTTAATAAATTTTATTACACTTTATTATAATAAAACATATATCTATTTGATTTATTTGTGTACTGTAAATTAAATAAAAAATGCAATTAAGTGGCGTTTATGTGAAACGTATGAACTTGAAAATGATTTTAATTTTTTTGGGAGAGCATTATATATTTTAGCCACTCTAACAAAATACGCTCTTTCTAATATTGACGTCAGCCTTGGAATCAAAATCTGTGTATTTCTTGTAGATTTGCAGAATTTGAAAAGATTTGTAAAACAAGACGGATAACCTCTCTTAAAAGTTCTATAAAAAAAGGAGGGATACGAATTTTAATGTAGTTATCAAAACTACATCCTAGAAAACGTCTCACATAGAATGATATATGATCATGCTTTCTCAACGAGTAAATATATCTAACAACTCGGTTAAAAATCAATGATGATGATGATTGATGATGATGACTTAATGATTTATTTTAAATTACATTATTTACATTAATTACAAAAAGTATAACAATGAATGAATAAATCATGGGAAGACATTACATTTAGTGTTGTGTGTCTGATTGGCATAATAAGATTTTTAAAACATTTATTATTAATGTAATATTATATATATATATATATATATATATATATATATATATATATATATATATATATATATATATATATATATATATATATATATATATATATATATATATATATATATATATATATATATATATATATATATTAACTAAATTCAGTTATAATCAGTTCTCTATACTTTAAACAACGTGATATAAATTTAAAGAAAAGTATGTAATTCTCGCCATTCAATAGATTATTAACTTCTTCAGTTGTAAGAATTCTTTTTCCAAAATAGTGGAATCTCAACCCTGAAAGGATTTGACATCTACCCATAAAATGAATAGTGTTCTCTTGCTCATTAAAGTTACACAAAGAGCACAAATTTGAAGCCCTTCCATAAGAAGAGCATGCATTTAGATTTAATAAACCACCTCTAGCTTTTAATATCAAGCTGACCATATAGGCCGAATTACCATCTTTAAAATAGGGAGGAAAATCATATTTTAACGTTGGATACATATCATGGTATCCAAAATGCGGATTTCTAGCATTAGCAATAAAATTTTCAACTTCAATTGAATTTAAAATATTAAGTAAGATATCATAATGATAACGTAAATTATTTCTCCATATATTCATATCTAAGTTGATACCACTTTCAGTACATAGAACACCCCATTGCGAAAACCAAGAAATGTTTTGCCGAATAGTTTCCTCAGCTAGCACGCGAGGCAATCTATTTATTGAAAGATTTAAAACTTTTTCAACATAGCTAAAATGTAAATTTAAAGTTTCTAAAAATAAGGAAGATAAACGTGTTTCAATATGCAACATATAATTGGAAGTATTCATTGGTAGAAATAAAATTTTCTTTACGAAGTATCTTAACAGTCGTTATACTTCATCGTATCTGTGACAGCCCCATATCTGAGCACCATAAAACATTATGGATTTTGCCGCTGTGTGAAATATTTTAAGTTTGTTTGAAAGTTCAATTTTTGAATTGTACATATAACTTAACCAAGTGGAGTTTATGGTCATTTTGGAAGATAAAAGTTTTGTTTCAAGATGCTTCTTAAAGCATAGGTTGTACGTTAAAATAATACCAAGATACTTATATTCGTTGACCACATCGATTACACCGTTACCGTACTTCCATGAAAGTTTACGACTATATCTACTACTGGTTCTGAATATCATCACTTTGGACTTATCCAGATTAACTTTAAGACCCCAATTTTTAGAATTAATGTGTAAGGCGTTAATCATGTCCTGCAAGCCATCAGGGGAATCAGACAGTAAAACAATGTCATCTGCATACATCAAGACTTTTACTACTCTGCCGGCAACAGTTATACCTCCCGGTAAAAAGTCAGGGAGGTCGTTAAGATAAACCGAAAATAAAACAGGGCTAAGTAAACATCCTTGTCTTACACCTTGGTAGACAGTAAATGCTTCAGAGACTAAGCAACCGTCCCAAACCTTACTGGTATTATTTCCATACAACTTCTGTAATAAAGTTATAATCTTTCTGGACAGACCTATTTTACTAAGGTTATAAAAAAGTGAGTTACGTGGGATATTATCAAAAGCCGAAGAAAAATCTACAAAAAATGCAAACGTTTTTATATTCTGATGAAAACCCAAATTTATAATACTGGTTAAGTTAAATAAATTGTCAATTGTTGAGTATTTCTTGCGGAATCCCGCTTGGTATTCATTTATTATATTGTTTGAAAGTAACCAGCTGTTAATCCGATTGAGTAGTAGACCAGTAAAAATTTTATATAAAGTGCTTAATAGGGATAAGCCTCTATAGTTTGATACAGTATTTATGTCACCCTTTTTGAATAAGGGTATTATGACAGAGCTCTGAAAAGAATCGGGTATTTCTTCATGTAGAAAAATGAGATTGAGCAATGAGAGAACTTCAGTTAAAAAACTATTAGGGGCAAATTTATAAAATTCATAGCTAATTCTGTCTTCGCCGGGAGCTTTGTTTGGTTTAGCCATTTTTAAAACCAATTTTAGTTTTCTCATCTCAAAAGGAGAGTCTAGAAAAGGGTCAATAACATTAGGTAAATTCCAAGATACTGCATTTTCAAAACCAGCATCACTCAAGAGGCATCTAAAATAGTCATAAAAATTAGCAATACTTAGATTGTTTCCCATACATGGTTTATTATTTTTCATGCTGTTCGCCAGTTTCCACCAGTCCGAACTATTTTTTACTTTGTTAAGTTTTTCAATATTATTTATTTTAAATTTGAACTTTTTCTTTGAACAAATTTTTGTATAAAAGGTCCTAGCTTCAAATAATTTTTTTCTAGAAACTTCAGTACCAATTTTACGATATTTGTTTAGCGCCCTATGCACTTTATTACGAGCATTATAGCACTGCGAATCAAACCATTTATTTTTGGGGTCAAACAATTTTTTTGGTGAACTAAAACCTATAGCAATACGAACTTTAGCTGTGCATATATTTATCTTATCTACAATTTGTATATTTGATTGTATACAACACAAGTTAGACAGATCTTCGAGAAAATTTACATAATTATCTATTCTATTTGGATACCATGGGAGTTTTGGAGGGAATTGTAAATTTTTCAACGAGGTAGTATTTTTCGAGCAGAAGGAACAGCTAATGGCATGTGATCTGAATAAGGCTTAGTTGAAACACGGAAGTCAGTTATAAGTTTCAATATAGAAGGCGAACAAATACAGTAATCTATCACTGAACTTCCCATAGCACAACAAAACGTATACTCGCCATTCGAATCACTCTCTATTCGTCCATTTAATATAATACCTCCAGTGTTATCCAAAAATTCTAACAACTTCTTACCTTCACGATTAGTGGTATTGTCCTTAGACACGCGTGATATGGAGATTGAGGGGAGATTTATCAATATATTTTCATCCAGCAATTGTGCAGCGGAAACACGAGCATTTAAATCCCCAATTATACAAAAGGGTCTATGACAAAGATTGTTTATTAAACTAATGAATTTTTTAAAATCATGCTCCCAATTAGTGCAATTTAGATAAGTTGGAACAAAATTAAAACAAATGTCATTAATTTTAGCTGAGAGAGTTACACCATTTCTATACTCGTGGAATTTTAAGTCATATTTATTTTGTGTGCTTTTTTTAAAACCATTCAAACAGCCACCTATAGCTCGACCTTTAGTACGATTTTTTGTAGCATCATGCCAATAAAGAACATAATCTTTTAAAGAGCAAGAGAAAACTGACCGTTTATCAGCGAGTACATGTGTTTCAAACAGAAATATTATATCAAAATTGTTCAAATATGTAAAGAAATTACCAAAATTAAGCTTACTGTTAAGGTTAGCAACATTATGTGAAACCAATCGACACACATCTAGTTGCTAATTGCGCTGTAACTCATTTGAGACGTCCTTTCCTGAGCTATTGTTCGTGTTATTGGAATCTCTAACGATAATGTCCCACACACCGTTGACTTTTGACAATAAAAGACGTAGATAACTTGCATCGGCATTATTAACAGCAATGATTTTGTCTCCACTGCATGAAAAAGGTTTGTCGGCGATGAAAATGCGAGTATCTCCATATCTAATTTTTATATTCTTCTCAGCTGATTTGACTTTTTTTCCAATTTGGCGTAAAACGAATCTGTTGTTACGTTCCTCCACTGTGTAATCTTTGTCAATGAAAATATTTGTACCCTTAAGCAGATGTCGTTTAGAAAGTACCAATTAGACTTCTAATGGAGAGTTGAAGGTCACTAATAATGATTTTCCAGAAGCAATAAGACGAGCTTCGACTGCATTTACAGAAGTTTTCAGTAAATTTGAGCATATTTGGTTGAATTCGTTGAGAGCTTGTGGAACGAATTTACTGGTTAGACCACTTATGACAATGTTGTTGCGTCGGCTTGCCTTGTCTACTGTATCCAGTCTGTTTTTTACAGTTTGTAATTCTTTCTGAAGGCGAATATTTTCTAGGCGTAGATTCTGAATATCTGTTGAAATAGTGGCCAGGCCCTCTTTCCTTACAACATTTTCCAATTTCAGATCAAGTGCATAACTCAGTTTTTGATCGAACACGTCCCAAGAAAAACAATTCATATTGGGAGCTGTAGGGACAGGGCAGATGCCGCTTGAGAATGTAGCAGCTGATGAGGAGGCAGCATCGACATTTTGGGACATTTTGTTGTACGTATAGAACTTTTTAGGAGATCTTAAATCAAAAACGTCCGGAGAAGTTTGTTGGATATTCCTCTTTGGTACATCCATGCAATGTTGTGGTGCACTAGCCGGTGAAGTATAACCTCTCTTTTTTACCAGAACAAAAAACAGTAAAATCAATGATAACGTTTTTAAAATAAATCCACGAGTACCAGAATATAACTCAATGCCGTAATTAAAAATTGGCATGACTAAAGCATGCACTATTTTAATTCTTACGTCCATTGGAATAAAAAAATTAGTGCAATATAATTTCCTAAGTAAAAAATGAACTCTTGATGATATTGAATTTATTTGATAAAGAAACTTAAATTCGTTATCAAGAACCACACCAAGACAATTTAATCTCTCCACAACTTCAATCTGAACATTTTGAATACAAATTGATATACTATTCATATAAAATGAATTACCAAAACACATAGACTTAGTTTTTTCAGGATTGATGACCAAATAATTTCGATCCATCCAGTTTACGGTTTCATCAACATAAAAGCTAACATTTGCCTGAAAAGCATCCAAAAATTGTTTATCACCCAACATAACAAGCTGTACGTCATCAGCAAAGGCATATGGTATAGTCGCAGAACAATCATATATTTGAAAAAGATCATTAAGAAACATTACGAACAAAAGTGACCCTAAAATAGAACCTTGTGGCACCCCAGATACTACAGGTAAAACAGTACTAGACTTACCATTCAGTGATACATATTGATGACGATCTTGTAAATAAGAGGATACTAGCCTACAAGCACTAGTTGAAAATTTGAAAAAGTGAGCCAGTTTTTCAATAAGCTTAGAATGTGAAATGGTATCAAATGCTCTACTCAAATCAAGTGATAATAATATTGCTAGTCGTCCATCACTCAAGGCATATCAGTCATTTTAAGTAAAAGATGAGTAGAACTACGTCCACGCCTGAAACCATACTGACAATCATGCAACATTCTATTGAAATCAAGGTATTCACTTATTTGATTTTTCATCAAATTTTCAACTACTTTGGCTAGTATTGGCAAATTTGAGATAGGTCGGAGATTACTGAAATGACTCGATGTCCCATGTTTTTTAATAGGTGTAACCCTAGCTAATTTCCATTTTTTAGGAAAACAAGAGGTAGTCAAAATTCCATTTACTACGTGTAAAATGTGATTTATAAAAAAAGGAAATACAATTTTTAAAAATTTTAATGAGAAGCTATCACATCCAGCAGAATTAGATTTAATTGATCCAAAAGAAATAATGAGTTCCTCAATAGTAACACATCTGAACATGAAACCATTAGTGTTTAAATTTAAAAAAGTAATGGTAGTTTCGTCATTATTGGCACTGGCATTAACAAAAAAATTGTTGATACCCTCAACATCTGAAGTCTGAATTTCATTAGTATTATCAGTTAAACCAAAATTATTCAGTCTGTGCCATAGCTGTTTCGTGTTGAGATTATTAAATAGTTTATAGTTATACTTTTTCTTATGTTTTCTCATTATCGATTTTGTTTTGTTGCGGGTTTTACAAAAAATTCTCCAATTTTCATCTGATTTTTCATATGCGTCAAATTACGTAATGATAAGTAGTATTTTATTTCAGGAGCATCTATCCAGTTTTTCTTTCCAATAATGATTGTCTTCTTAACCAACGGAACTATAGAATGTACCTCATCGATGAAAACATTTAAAATATCAACTTGTTCATCTACGTTATTTGTTCTGTACAAAGTTTGAAAGTTACAAGAACTTACAGCGTTTAGCAGTTCTATACTATTGATAGCATTGTAGTCATAAGATTCCACAAAATCAATTCTCAGTAATTCATTATCAAAGTCTCATGCCTGGTTAAAATCTTTAGATTGACAATCTAGTTGGGAAGACCTTCCCCCAAAAATGCTTAATTCCACACTCGATCACCTTTTTTGAAAATTTTTGTCTGGGTTATTGTACGGTACTGGCTAAAGTAAAGAATTGATGGTACTTAGGCATCAAGAGACATAAGATACGAAAAAAGTATTATCCTGAACCTAGAACTTGGACATAGAGGACTGAAAATAAATTTAGTTTTTTTTAATACCTGCTTAAATATTGCAATTAAATTTAATTAAAAAAAAAAAAGAATTCTTAATTAATTTATAATTAAATAAAATTATGTAAAATTATTATTAACACGGTTGTGTACTCATTAATGAAGTTTTTAGTATAAATTTGTCTCTTTAAATATTATTAATATTTAAATATCCAGTCTTGTAGCAACACAAATGTAATTGAACTTTTTTGATAAATTCTTCTGCCCTTCATACACACATTCATTAAAGTTATAATAACTTTTATATTTACATAACTAGCATTACCAAGAATATAATTAACTACAACGTTGACAGGGACAAAACAAATAACAATAATTTTAAAAAAATTTCATATATAATAATGTTAATAATTATACTCGTAATGAAATGAATTTCTAATTACAATATAAATAAAACAAACAAAAACATTTGTCTTTAAATTTTCTAAAAAAATAAGACTTACATCAACACTTGCTGTTTAAAACTAAATATATCCACATGTCACCAGGTATATTTATGAAGAAATTAAAAATAACGAATATTTTGCCATACATAAATATTTGGGAATATTTTATATACAAGCTGATTTTTTAGTATATGTGTATTTAAGCACAGTGGTGAAATCAGTTTAAATCTAAACTTCACGAGCTGATAGGAATATTTTGCAGATGTCAAATATATTTTGTTTGGGTTCAATTGTACAAATGTAATTAAAAAATGTTTGAGTAAGGTAAAATTTTTATAGATCGTGAAATTAATTTTTTTTCAGAGTTTTCGGGTTTTAATAAAGTTTTAATTTTGTTTTATCACAAAAACATTTTTTTGTGAAATATTGGTGAAATTAAGATGGTTAAGTAATATTCCGGTTACATAATAATTTATAGTTTTTCTTCGATTTTAATAAAACAAAGCACAAATAAGTCACAATTAAATATGAAAAACGTAAGGAAAATAGAGGCGCTCGCTTTTTTTTAAATATCTCCACCATTTATTGACTGTTAATACTTAATTTCAAAGCATCTTTTTCGAAACTACTTCTGTGAGAATGCTGATCATAAACTTGCTGTAGCTCCTTTATGGACGTGGCAAAATTGACTTCAACCCCATTAAGGACAGACGGATAGACAGACCTTTATCGCTAAACTGAATCTCCTATGTAAAAGGATCAAGAAAGTACAAACGAAATGTAGTGAAGAGTTTAAAAAAACCGCAGACTATAGCGAAGTGTAGACGACAAGCTACGAGTGGAGCGAAATATAGAATAAAGAAGATCAGGGTAGAAGAAAATATTTTCAAGCGGGGTAGATTTATACGGACTAGAGAAGAGTCGAGTAGAGTACAGTAAAGCAGAAATCAATATAGTATAAGAAAGAAAGAGAGAACCGCTTTCAATTATATTAAGTTTAATTTATATTCGTTTAACGTCTGTTTCTCACAGTGAATTCACTTACTTATGTGTAATTATTTGTCATTACAAAAATATGTTAAGAAATATCCTTACTAAGATAAAAGAAATAAAAAAGAAAAATTAAAAATATTGCAAAAACTTTCCTAGAAATTTTAAATAATTATAATTAATACTGTTTAATATTTTTGGATGAAGTATCCAGCTGTAACATAGGAACTGGAAAATTTATTTTCATACTTTTGTGTTTGTATGACAATTATAATACAATCATATAATTAAAATATAAAGTTTACAAATGAATATGAAAGACATTTGTTTTTAAAACTTTTATTTTGCAAATGTATGTGTTTAGTAATGCACTCGTTATGTGGTAATGCCTGTATATATGTATGTAATTGCTGGAAATTAAAAATTAAAATTTCATGAAAATAAGTTGTATATTATTTTTAAATTAACTGTATGAATAGTAAATCACAGGTGTTGTTTACATTTTGCGTCATTGCAAAAGTTTCAGGTATTAATTTATTTATTTGAGGTATGATGGCCTAACTACTAACTTCACCAAATGGTAATTTTGCTAGAAGGATATTTATTTTTATTAAGATTCTGTAAAAGTATATATAGGCATCACTTAGAAAATTTTAATAACTACAAGTCGTACAAACTTTTAAAAGAAGTATGTGGAAAGTTCTGTAAATTTAAACTAAACAGGTCTGAAAAATCTTTTATTATATCTTGTTTACAAATCAGTTTTCATGATTAACTTTGAACATGGGATCCTCATTTTTAGTTATCTTACGACTTGGGCACGCGCATATTTGGTCATTATTAAAAGCACAATTTTCTTGTGGCATAATGTCATCAGTTTTAATATAAGCAGAATATATATTCCTGATTCAAACTTTAAAATATTTCATTTCAAGCAGAGCCCACGACTTTATTTGCGTGTCATTAATAATTTCTTAAAATGTAAATTTAGAAAAATGCGTTTTTAAATACTTATTCCACAGTTCTGTAGCAAGAGTTTAAAAGTTTTCATTTAAAAAAATAAAATAAGCTGACAACTGGCTAAGTACAATTAAACTGTTTAAGTTGGGTTATTTTACATTTTTGTTTTTGGTTTCTCTATGAAATGATAGATTTTTATGAAAAAAATTTTTTTTTTATTTGAAGCAAGATCGTAATAGACCTCCCAAAAAAAAAAAATTATATAAATTCATCCCGACAGATAGCAATAATCAAAACAATAGGTGTTTTGTGTTCAATATTGGTAACGAACTACACCAACATCGTTAGTTTTGTTATATGTAATACAGATGCTCCATCTGTTTTCAAATAAAAAATCAATTATCAATCTATTACAAAAAATGTAAAATAGATAAAAATTTTATCTTAATCAGAATCAAGTAATTAATGTCCTGATCCTGGTCCGCTTTCTGAAAATATAAATATCCTATGTTACTGTGAGGGCAAAAATCTCCCGGTATTTTCAATTTCGTTCAAATTAATCATGAAGTTTACCCGTGATTGATGCACGAACAAACAAATAAATAAAAAAAACATAAATAAAAAAACAAACTTTACAAGAGATATATAAAATATATTAGATATTTGACTGAAAGTAATTTAATATATTTAACTAAAACACATTATTTTTATTATTCAAACAAATATTATTTCCTTTTAAAAATATTTTGTTCCAGGACATGATAAAATCAAAGACTATAATTTTATTTTTTTTTTTTTTTTTTTTTTTTTTTTTTGTTTGATAGATGCTTTTCTACCAATTTAGTGAATTGTTTGTTGATTCATGTTAAAATGCCAAAAATTAAAATATTCATATATTTTTGAAACAAATGAAAAAAATTATATTAAGTTTACAAAATAATTTAATGAAAATAGTGAACAAAATATCAAAACAAGTAAAAATGTAATAAAAGAAAAAATAAAAATAGGTGCTTTTAAGACTTCTTAGTTATTTTGCTTTATTAATTTAATATACTTCTTATTAATTAAATTTGGCTTGAGATATACGACTCCTGAATTATTGGTACAAAGTTTTGGGTAGAACCCACTACAGAATTCTGAAAAGCAAGAGCGAAATGAAATAATAATAAAAAAAGGCATTTTATGGATACTAATTTGCACTTAAATATATCTATTGAATCTGGTGATGAACTTGATACAGCTGTTGAAAATTTTACAAACCTTATTCATGAAGCTGCACTTATATCTACTCCTGAAACAGCAACCCGAAATGGTAGTAAGTTGATAATATCAACAGAAATAAGAGATTTGATAAGTAACAAAAGACGGCTGAGAAAAATATGGCAAATGAGTAGAAACCCAAGAGATAAAACTAATTACAACGTAGCTGCAAATCACCTCAAAAAACGTATAAAATAATGGAAAGGTGAAGAACTGTCAAATTTTTTAAGAAATCTGGATTCGACAAATAATTCCGAATATAGTTTATGGAAAGTTACAAGGTTTTTAAAAAAATTCCTTAGCAGAAATATACCTATCAAAGACGCAAATGGAAGTTGCTGTCAAGACAGTAAAAGTAAAGCTGAATCATTCGCTAAGGATTTAGAAAAAACTTTTGAACCATTTGAACTTTCAAATACAACTGATGAAAGTAATATTATCAGCTTTTTAGAATCTCCATGTCAAATCGGTCTCCCAATAAAATCTTGCTCTCCACAAGGAACTCAACATCAAATATATATTCTTAATAACCCCAAATCTCCCGGATATGATTAAATAGACGCAAGAGTAGCAAAGTCACTTTAAAAAAAGCAGTAATATTTCTAACAATCCTAAGGTTATCCTACTGTCCACTACAATGGAAATGCGCAGAAATCAATATGATTCTTAAGTTCTTAAGTTTCTTGCAAATTTTTTCAAAAATTCTGGAAATACTGTTTTCCTCCAGACCACCACCTTGGGTTCCGCCACAAACATAGTACACCGGAACAATGTCACAGACTTGTTAATGTGATAACAGACGTACTTGAAAGAAAAATTTATTGCTCCGCAGTCTTTTTAAATGTAAACAGGCATTCGACTAAAAAAAAAACACTGCCGACTCCGTTTTTTACTTTTTTACAGTCATATTTAAATAATCGATCATATTATGTTAAAATTAACGACGAAACGTCAAATATTTGTAGGATTTATACTGTACCACAGAGCAGTGTGCTAGCTCCTATGTTATACACTATTTATACATCCGACATGCCTTTAGTCGAGAATGTAACAATGGCTACGTATGCAGATGATACTGCGATATTGGCATCAAATAATTCACCAATTGAAGCATCTTGCTTAGTTCAAAGAGAACTTAATCAACTTGAAGAATGGCTTATTTAATGGAAAATTAAAACTAATACGGATAATTCAAATCATGTTTCTTTTACACTTAGAAGCGAAGAATGTCCTACTATTTTTATTAATGGATTCGATATACCAAAAGCAACTTCGTGGAAAAATCACATAAATACAAAAAAAGAACATCTTAACTTAAAAACAAAAAGAATGTTCTGGTTACTAGGGTATAAGTCCGATTTAAATCTTGAAAATAAAGTTAAAGTGTACAAAACTATTTTGAAACCTGTATGGACATATGGTTTACAGTTATGGGGTACCTCGAGTAACACGAATGTAGAAATTTTACTACGTTATCAATCAAAAACTTTGAGAACAATTGCGAATGCCCCCTGGTTTGTAACTAACAAGAGAATCCATGAAGATTTAAAAATTCCCTTTGTTTTTGATGAAATAAATCGATTTAGCTCTAGATAGATTGATAGACTTAGTTGTTACAGCAATGTTCTAGCAATATCTTTATTAGATGATAGTGTAGAGGTTATAAGACTCAAAATATTGCCGTACAGGAAATAATCTATCTTTTTTCACTTTTATTTATATAAAAAAAGTAATGTAAATGTAATGTAAATATTGTAAATAAAAATTTTTAGGATAAGATTGTTAAATTTATTGAAGATTAAAATCATATGTTAACTTACGATTTCCACTAGCACATTTACTAAATATTGCACAAATATATTGTAAATAAATAAAAAAAAAATAGAATTATAAAGAAAAATTATGACTAATTTTTATTCAATTAAGCATAATTAATGTGAATTTAAATTAATTTGTTTCAATAATTTATCTACCGATGTAGATTTTTAGGGTCTGGGATGGATATTTATACTAAAAAGGCTATTTTTTCTTTCTATTTTATGATTGAAAATAGCACAAAGATTTTGTAGATTGATTAGATTATTTTTTATGTAAAACTGACATTGAATTTACGATGTTTTTTGCATTTTTGTTGGATTTTTAATATTTCAAAAATAATTAAATACTTTTTTTTTTGAAAACTGTCAAACTAGTTTTTTTCCATATTTAATTACTTTTAATATTACTAAAATAAATCACTGAAAATTTGGCGCTAAATAAGAATTAAGTAAAAAATGTAATTTTAACATGAAAACTACGAAGTCTTCAGTTTTTGCAACCTCAAGGAATTTTCTATTTATCCGTAACAAATTAAATAATTTTTCACCAGTAAAACTTTTTTTGTATTTTGATATTTTTACGCCAAACATTTTTTTTCACCACAAATTTTATGGAATTTTTTGTTATTTTATGCATAAAATTTTAGTTGTTTTAACAAATTGTTTATTTTACATAGTTTTACCTTTATGAATTCTATAAAATTTGCATAAAAGCTACGCTTGATTTACTCATGTGTTCATTTTCAACAATTTTCTTTTCTTTTTTTTTTTTTCTTGTCAGAACATAAATAACAAAAATAATTTTTATAAACTGCCAAACTTTTACTATAACAACTGTTTTATTACATTAGTTTGTTTAAACAAAGAATTTATTTAACAAAATTGTGAATAGCAGAGGGTGAAACATGATATTTATTTAAAATAAATAAAGAATAAATAAATAAAGGAGAAAGCGAAAAGTAAGGTTGACGTACTAGCTGCAGTTGTATGAGGTAAATTGATTTTGAGCAAGAACCACAAGAGCTTATCTTTAAATATCTATTTTCAAAAATACAAGTTATATTTTTCGTGAAAAAGTTACAGGCTCCGTATAAGGTTTTAGTATTTCGTAGAACTTTTATTTTTTATGTCAGAATAAAGTTAATTTACATTTTTTTTAAATTAATTTGTTTGTAATTTTGAAAAAGTTTAGCTACCGTAAGCGTAGATTATCTAAACAATATTTTTATGCAATCTCACAAATAACATATAAAAAATTTGATTATAAAACCTTAAATATATTATTTCACGGAGTGTTGTTATTTACGTAGATTGTGTGGGGTGGTTCGCTTTTGTTACAACTTTAAGGGCAACGAAGTTGCTAACGAAATTGTAAGATTGGTTTTAAAATGGATAAATTCGGAAATTGTTATAAGGGTGAAGTCACAATGGCTAGTTAAATATGCCAATCTGTTCTAGCGGGCTAGAGAGGATTTGAGATTCTCACGGGCTATTAAACAAAATCCAAAATGCTTCGAGGTTTAATCTTAAAAGTCTTAAGAGTATGTTGGTATAATCACTGGTCATAGCGCCATTGGGGCAAAAACTAGTAGATGCACCATTAAATTTGATTTTTTAGGATATGAGGACACTTAGAAGAAGTAGAAACTTTTCAGCTCATTCGATGGGCTAAGCGAAATCTGCTTGTGTAATCTTGAGGACGTTGTCAAAAGAGATCTAATAGATTTTGGTAAAGGAATTTAGAGGAACCGTAACAAAACCCCTGGTGAAGGTGTCACTTCTGTAAACACTATCCCTCTGAGCATAACCTTACCTACGTTAGATAACGCATCCACCATTCTTCTAGTTGAAGTAAAAAAGTCATAAAAATTAATTTTCGTAAAAATGTCCCACACGTCGAAATTAAATGACCTGTCTTAAGCCATAAATTGATTATAAACACATCAATATAAAAATTATTTACATTAATTGTGCTTGAATCTTTAAAAATGTTAAACCAATTGTAAAAAATTTAAAGATTTAAAAAAAAATTTTTTAAATTTAAAATAAATCCTCCAAGTTAAAATTTGACTTAAGAGGGTTTCTGTATGTCCAAAACACCCTTTTAATTTTATCGCTTTATCATTTGCTAATAAAAATATTTGGTACTATAAAAAATGAAGCAAACGTGATATTCATGAAAATATTATTGTTTTTGAATTGTGATAGGCAGACATATCCCAAAAAAACTTTAAAGTGGTTCGCTATAGCAAGAATCTTTAAGTGTAAATATTTTTATGTCCACTATCAGAGAAATTAGAATAATAAAACATGAAGGTGTTTTCATAGTAAAGTGATTGTAACGCAAGTGGCTTTAATTTTTTTATCCTACTAGGCAGACATTTAAAATTTATAAATACAGCTATAAAAAATAGAGTTAAAATATAAGAGGTGTCTTTATAAAGCAATGACTTTTACTTACAAATAATGTATAATATTTTGAACCGCAGTAGAAAGGCACTTTACATTTTTAGCAAAAAAAAAAAAAAAAAAAATTAAATAAAATCAAAAAATTTTAAATTAAATGGATCACCCCTTTGGACATAGATAAATTTTTTGTATATTATTTTTATAAATGGATAATATACTCTTTAAATTCCAATTATATATTTTATAAATGTGCTTTCTAAATGTCATTCATGGTTTAACAGTTTTTTCACCCTTTTAACTTATAATTTTAAATAAGTATTTTAAAGGGCATTGATATTCTGTTAAATTTTCAGGAGTTGTTTATAAGAAGATAAACCCATAACGGTTATTAACCTTACGTTTGGGGACACCCTTTAATTTTAAGATTTAGTTTGTTTTTTTTTTGCTATTGGTAGCTATAATGATAAGTAGCTTGTTTCTAATTTTTAAGTGGTGCCCTTTATGGTTCATAATACACGTAAGAAACAGACGAATTGATAACCTCCTTTAAAAAATCAAAAAAAGTTTTTTTACTTTTTAAGTTCTATAGCAATTAAACCAGTAGGAACTAAAAAAAAAAACATTTTAAAAACGATCACTCGAAGCGAAAATAAGCTGAAATAACAAATAAACAATCTTCTAAGCAAAAAACTTTTGAACGCATTGTTCACAAAAACAGTTTGATTAACAAAAGTAGAGATCAAAATAGAATTTTTAGAAAACAAAATGAGCGTTATATTGTGCAAATTGCAGAGAATCTGAATATAAGATGAAACTTTCGCTTTTAGTAGAATAACGATCCGAAACAAAAATCGGGAATTGTGCGGTCTTGGTTAATTTATAACTGCCCTCGTTTGGAGATTACGCCACCACAGTCACCAGGCGTTAATCGCATTGAAAATCCATGGTCCATTTAAAAAAAAGTTTGCAAACAAAAATTACCTGAAGGAATTGGAGTGGCAGAATATTTTTCCCAATTTACGCGAAAACTACTTGCATCTATACCAAACCGTCTCAACTCTGTTATAGATAATAAAGGGTATCACACAAACTATCAAATTTAAAAATAAGCAAACACAATTTGCAAGGTTTTAATAAATAAGCCGTGAGATGAAAAAATCTGTATTTTTTAATTTTAAGAAAATGCAAAAGTATCACATGTTATCTATTGTAAGAACTTTATAATTAGTTTTTATTATCTTATGTTATTTGTAAATTTTTGTTAAGTTTGAACTGACTACTCACTAACCTAAGAAATATTTTTATTTACTACTTCTTACATTTTGATTAATTTATTTGTCAAGTTTTATTAAACTAAAAGCAATTTAAGTAAACAAATATTTACAAAGCTTTTAAGAATATTTTGTAAAATTAATAAGCTAACATTTATTAAATAAACATTAATAAGGTTTTAAATATTAGTTTCATTAGATCTGGCCATTTAAAGTTATGTGCTTTTAGAAGGAAAAAATAAAATTGTCTGTTAAAAGAAAGAAAAAATCCCCAAAAAAACAAGTTGTTTAGCTTCATGGCCTCTTTATGGATAATAAGTACACTTTTAAAATATATTTTATGTTTGCTTTTACGACTGCCATACATAAAAAAAAATAATTTGTGTGTCGCATTTCGTTTGGGCCATCGGAAATACTAAAATTTATGCTTTTTTTATTTTGAAATTTTATCACGCTTTTAAGCTGAATTACAGGGAAGCTTTTCATTACATAATTTAAGTGAGTACACTGCGTTACATTAGTATATATACACCTCTTTTTTCTTTTATACTGTGAAATACAATAAAATAAAATTAATTTTTCTATGTGATTTCCCAAACTTACGGAAACGGACGAATCTTAATATAAAAAATAAATATAGTACACAGAATATTACTGTTTTGAGAATGGCACAATCAGAATTTCTTTTTATTGAATGTTTCAATGAATATTTTGCAAGCATAAGACTTATTAACATTGAATTTTTTATTTTATTGAATTAAGATTTGACAGCCCTATAAATCTGTAACAACAAAAATTACTATTATTGTTGTTATCCGTGTATTCGTATAATAAACGGCGATGAAAATTGCTCACAAATAAAAAGTGTAGTATGTGTGTGTGTGTATGTAAACAGGATAAAAAGGAATGTTTCCTAGCACATGTTGAATAACTGCGAAGATTTCTTTTTTGAGGTGCCTGAGTATTTGTTATGAATTGAATTACCATTGGCGGCTTAAATGCAGAAAAATATATGTTTGTAATTTTATGAGTGCCTAGATAGGTGAATAAGTGGAAAACAGTAGAACATAACTCTTGGAGTCCCTATAAATAATAGTTCTTGCAAAAAAAACGACTTCAAAACAGACAAACTTAAAATCATGTTTCTTTAGGACGGTATGTCGTCGAACAAAATATAAATGTAGATAAAACAAGAAATTTCAGCAGTTATCTGGTCACCCTTTATTTTTTTTTACATTTTATTGCTGATACAGTACAACTAAATTTGCTTAAATTATAAGAGTTAGTCTATAACTGTTCAAAAGATTGTCCATATATATCGAATAACAACCATTAGGGAATCCTTTAATTTCTAATTTAAATATTTTTACTTTTTAAAATACTTGATATAGTACAAGATATTCTGTCTAATTTTAAAGAGTTAGTCTTTAACAGTTTCAAAGATAGGGCCATATAGGTCAATTTCCATCAGTTATAGGGATACCCTTTGATATATAATTTTGAGCTTGGTCATATACATCAAATAACAGCAACTATTGTAAGACCCTGTAATATATAATTTTTAATTACTTATTATGTTCACTACCAGACAAAGTAGTGGACATGCTCTTCAATTTTCAAGAGCCATGTAGGTCAATTTACTTAAAATATAGGAACACTCTTTAATTTAAAATTAAAATTTGTTAGTTGTTGTTATAGCGGTCTTAGCAATACAGTTTTTTTGTAAACTTCACCTGAGTATCTATTTCGGGGTAATAGTGAGGCCATATACATCAAGTCAAATCAACTTATGGGACACACTTTAATATCCACATGTAAATTTTAAACTTGTTATTTTAGCGGACTTAGCAAAAAATGTTCTCTGTAAATTTCAATTATCTGGCTCTAACAGTTAAAAAAGTTGGCTACATACATCAGATAACATTTACTATTGGAATACTCTTTAATTTTTTAAATTTAAATATTTATACTTGTTACTATAACGATCATAGTAGTCGACATCCTGTGCAACTTTCAAGTGTTTGTCTATAACGGTTAAAAAGACAGGCGCATATAGGCCAATTTACATCGCCTATGGGGATCCCTTTAATTTTTAAAACTTATTTTTGTAGTACTTTTTTGCTATTGGAGGTTATAGTAATACGTATGTTTTTAATTTCAATATAGTGCGCTTTATGGTTCAGAATACACTTTAAAAACATGCATGTTATTTAGGGACACTCTTTAATTTTTAAGATTATGGAGTGTTTTTAAAACGGGACCAATCTGTAAGCATAGCCTATCAAATTACAAAAAATTTTAAAATCGGTTTAGAAATTAATGAGTTATGCAGGTACATTCATAAAACAATCAACATTCAGTTAAATTGATAACCTCCTTCTTTTTTTTTTTTGAAGTCGGTTAAAAATTAAATAAAATTATGACTTACCACAAATTTAAGAAGCATATGGAAATTACAAAATTTAAAGACAGCTTAAAAAAACAATAAGGAGCAAAATTATTAAAACAAAATATAAGAACGATTTTGCACTGAAATTATTTAATATACTTTAGATTCGAATAACTTTTTTTTGCTATTTTTTTTTTATCAATCTTACCACTCTACATGAAAGTTCTGCGTTAACATACAACCACTACTTAACTTTCACATCCTTAAATAATTCGAAAGTTCATCATCAATTAAACTATAGCGAAAGAACCTGGAAATTAAAATTTCTTTATAGTTTTTAAAACAAAGCTATAAAAATTTACTGTATCTATAGTAATGCAACACAGTACATAAGCAAAGAAATAACTCATTTAATTCATACAAATTTTATGTCCACTTTTTTAAAACCATAAACTTTAAGTTTTTACCACAACAATGGATGATTTTTTTCTTTCTTTCTTGCAAAGGTCTTTAAAATAATTTGAATGACTGACTGCAGTGATTTGTATTTTCAAATTGTATTTAAATGCAAGTTAACATTGTATTGTACAAAACTTCTAAGTGATTGTTATGTGAATTTACTACAAAAAAAATTGTTTAAACTAAACGCTGATGTTCATTGTTTGGTAAACAACCATTTCCTTTACATACGCGAATTAAGCATAAGTGAAATTCGTTGGCATAAACTAAAATTGTTCAGCTGCTCTGTACCACATTAAACCACTACATTTGTAATCTTCATAACAAATAATCAACAAATTTGTCTGCTTTATGAAAATGCATGAGAGAAGGTGTTCCTTGTAGCAGTGCTGACAAATGAGAAACATTTGTTCAGTTTTTATGTTACAAGCGGCCTTAATCACTTAGCGTTTTGACGTTTTTGGTTTCTTGGTCAAAAAGCATGTTCTGTACATTAATAAACCACGACATAAATATTCCATTCACTAAGAAAAATGTCCACCTACTGATTGCGATTATCTATCCGAAGAAAAATACCAGGAAAAAATGCGCTGTCTCTTCTGCAAGAAATATTAACTATAGTGGTAGCCATAAGCTAAAGTCTGTAGAATAGAATATCCTTTTTTAACTAGAGACGATCTACCTTTAGCGACAATATTAAGTTTTAAATGCTGTATTGAGGTTCATTTTGGCTTTGCATGTCTTTATCTGTACAAAATGGCGAAGCCTTTCGCCATTAGAAAGCATTATTTTTTAATAATTTTGGACAATGGTCTATCCAGGAAAGGTATCATATCATGATCATCTAATGAACGGTTTATTGTTAGAGCCGAAGCAATGTTCGCACTGAAGAGTACAATGCCGCTTAATGACTTTAACCTGTAAAATGGCCAAGGCAATTATTGTGTGAAGCCAAAAAAGCTGAGTAGATAAATAAGAGTTCAGTGGACGTTTATAATAAATAGAAAGAGCTCTCTAGCTGCTAGCGTAGGAAAGTAAAAATATAACAATACCTTGGCAGATGTGATTAACTAAGTTGGATAGAAAGGGTAGGGACTGACTGGGTTCGAGAGCATGAGGAAGTTGCTTATTAAGTGGAGTCTGTAAGTTTGATAGAGACGCACATGTTTTCTTGCCAATGCATTAAGTAGTTTGTGTCTCGTTGGAGTTACACCGTAGTTTAGTGACCTTTAAGAGACCAAAGACAAGTGTAGAAAGTTGAGACTTTATAATCTGCCACAGTAGCATATGCAGTAAAAAGAACCCATATTTTTTTGTAAGGAAAAAACGTAACAATATTTTTAAACTTAAGTTTAGTTGTTCTATTTTAAACAATCTGCGGTTGAGCTAATTAAATTTATTTTTATTATCAAGAATACGACAAAAAAGGTATCTTTGGTCCATAGTTCGTCAAATTGTTCAAATGTTTTGTGATCTTAAATTTCATTCTGGTACACTTTAAAAACATACAAAAGAATATTGTTTGTTTGAAGGTATAACATGGTCTTTGAATCATTTAATTTCATTAAAAATTAATTCGCCTGAAAAGTATTTATTACAGATTTTAATATTTTTAAAAAGTTGTAAAAATCTTACCGATGAAAAAATATATATGACAGACAATAAGCCAAACAAATAATAATTTTAATTTCTAAATATATAAAGATAGAAAAATTAGTTCTAATCTTTTGTGTAACTTTAATAAAAACACTTAAAATTTTCTAGATCGCTACATCCACCATCAGTTTTTTTTTCGCGTCAACCTATTAATTTCGTTAAACAAATTTTACACACAATCTAAAGGCACAACTATAACTTACATTAGCTGACTAAAGCTAACTTGCTCCGCAAATACATTTAATGCATAAGAATCACTCTATAATGCACTTACCACAACTTTTCTTCAAGTTTTGTCAAATTTCATTTGCTAAATTTAAGTACGAGGCTGGTAGCATTTTTTAAAATTTTAGTGTTGGTGTAGATAGTATGTAAATACAAATCAACATGGAGTACCAAACAGCTATTTTTGGAATTTTTGTCTGTCTGTTCATCTGTTTGTTTGCGTTGGCTTCACGTAAAAACTGTTGGATGGATTTGAATAAAATTTTGTGTGGAGGTCCCTTAAAACCTTGGTTCAAATATAGAATGCTTTTTTTTCGTAAAATTTACATTCCTAAAATGTCATTTCGTAAAGAAACTAGAGATACAAATATAATATCATTTAATTTTATTGGTATAATAGTACTAACACAGTTTTCAGCACATTTTAATTTTATAGATGGAAAGTTTTGAACACTGTCTACAGATCTCTACAATAAATATTAAAAAAAACATTATTCTAAATTTGAATTTTAAGAAAATTATAAATGACACGCGGACAAAGTAGTGGGCACTGCTAGTAAAAACTAAATGTTTCAAATGGAACACGAAGGGGAGAGAACTATTTTTAATTTAATAGAAATGTTTAAGCAAAAAGCTGCTTGTATGACGAAATCAATGTTAAATTATTTAAACATTACATTTTCTTTTTCATTTGTCTGCACAAATACTTTTTTTCATAATAAGATAATAACCCCATTGTATTTTAAGTATTTTTCACATGATTAAAAAAATTAAAATAAAAGTACTTTCGATTTTAAATCTTCTAAAAATAAGAAATTTCTATATTTGTGTTTTCAAGTAGATAATCTATGTTCATTTAATAATATTTTGACAATAAATTTCATGTATTTAGGAATCATAAGATAAAATATATTTATAGCAAAAATGGGAATATTACAAAAACTTCCAACTGCGGCTAAATAGTTTGTAAATTTACGTAAGTACATTGTGTTCACCAAAAAGGCTTTTAAGATTTGTTGAAGTGTTTGAAAGGCTTATTTAAATTATAGTTGGGCTATAAAGCTTTTTATCGTTGGTTTCCTTATTAAAAATAAACACAAACATTTTCAATTATTTTTCTTTATTAATAGATTATTAAGTTAAAAATCACGCTATCTTAAGCAGGATTAAACTTTTACTTTCCAAATAAAGAAAAAAATTAACTACAGTGTGTCTATTACACTCGTGTTATTTGGTTACATGTATAAATATTTCAACAAATAATTTATTTTAAATTGAATATTTGAAAATATCAATTAGAAAATTAACCATGATTTTGTTATTGTATTAAACAGCCTTAAATTATAACTGAGAACTTAAGAAAATAATTTAAAGCCTTAATTACTATGTGTATCATAAAGCATTCATTTTGCTAAACCACAACAGCTATTTGGTAAACCTTCCTCCATTCAAAAACACTTTTCATTTGCATAACAAAGTTTTATCGTTGACTGCTTGTGCTTTATGCTATTTGACTGCACAGAAGTTGGACCCATAGCTGAGGTTTTCTATTTACTTACCATTACTCATTGTGGTTTTGTGAGCAAAAGTATCCTAAAAAGGTACCTATGAATAGAAAATGGTGAGAACGATGATTATGACTACAATAGTAAAAATGATGATGACTTTGGTTTACGTGTTGCAGAATGCTTTTTATATTCCTATTTTTTTATGCAAGTGTGTAAGTGTTTACATTTTATTTTAATTCTATTTGTCGTTTTTTGTCATACTTTTGTTCATAGTTTCGTCTTAATGTAATGGCCGTGATTTTTTTTTTCGAAATAATTTTACTTTTTATTTCGTCAAAATACAAAAATTAAATTATGTTGCTGGATTTTTTTTGTAGCTTTTATTTACGTTGTAAATTATTTTTTCCTAACACGAAAAGAAACATTACCTTTTTGGACGTTGTTCACGAACCACTCGTAATGGGCATTGTTGTTATTTTTTTATACTTTCTCCTAAACAACTTAAGAAATTTTTTTTTCATACATCTTGAGCTTGATTTTGAACATAATTTTTATTCCGGAAATAAAGCCCATATACATATTATTTAAGAGAACCATAAAAAAATAGCACAACAAATTCGTGCAGAAGTAATGAACTTGTTGTTTTTGTTGCAAATAATGTATATAAGTAAATTACATGAAAGAAACACTTTATGACTTAAAATGAAAGGACCAAAAAGTAATTTAATGGATTTTGTTCAACAAAAGTTTTATAATAATTATACTTTCACCGTTAGTAGTTTTTGTCCTTTTGCTTAAGGAAAATTGTGGAAATTAAACAAATGACGTAAAATAGTTATTAGCCAATGCGAATATGAATGACCATGCTTTCTTATATTAATTAAAAAATTAAGTAAAAATTCTCACATAATAAAAAAAAATAAAACCTGGTAGTAGAAAAATTAAGTTATTGGGCCTACTTTGCAATCTATACGTGCATATAATAAAAGTTCAACAAGAGCATTTCTGCACATTGATTATTTTTGAAATTTTTTTGATGTAGATAGTTATCGGTATTGAACACAAAAATAGTATTTTTAAAATTTTCGTCTACCTGTTTGTTTGTGTTCCCATCACGTAAAAACTGCTAGATGGATTTGAATTAAATTTCGTAAGGAGCTCACCTGAAACCTTATTTCAAATATTTTTTATTTCATAAAAATATGTCATTTCGTAGAGAAACTAGAGACACACATCTGAAAGCACCCACTTTTTCCGGTATGATGCTACTAGAATAGTTGTCAGTGTGTTTGTGGAATGAATTTTTTTACAAATCTCTATAGCAAAAAATTAAAAATGACACGCAGACGATGTCCTGGGCACTGCTAGTTTTTTATTTATAGATTAAATAAAATTGGTTTCCATGATAATTATCCACATTCTTTTTAAGGTGCAAAGATAATAATTTTAAAATCGTTAAAAAACATTTTTGTGGATGTTAAATTTCTCCTGATTGTCTACTCATTAATTACTTTACATAATCTTCCTTTACATTGTGTAAGAATAATTGCTTTGTAAATATTTTGTCTTTGTCCATTTAACTTTATGATAATAATTAATGTATTGAATGCTCGGTAGAAATAAAATTTATTTTTCTTGGCACTGATTCATTTTCATATTTCGTATTTTAAAGAAAAAGTAATTTAATAAGTTATAGTTGAGCAAACGTTGCCAAATGAGGGTTTACATTGAATGCAAAAGTAAAATAGCAGTATCATAACTTATGATTCATATTCATCTTTGCAGATATTACTCTATAGAGCAAGGTAATTTGCGATCGAATTTACTAAAAAAATATATTATAAAGAAAATAAAAAACTTATGTAGTTTTAAGATTAAAACAGATAAAACTTTGAGAACTTTGCTGTATGGCCCAAAATTATATACAGCAGTTGTAATTTATTCCGGCGTCGATGCCAATCCGACAAACCTTTACTAATGAATCAGGAGGAAGTTGTGACATATAGCAACGCGGCAACATGTTTCAACATGTTCGTGAACGTATTATGCATTCTTTAGTCTATAAAAAGTTCAGTAGGGTGTACATAACAATAAAGACGTGAAAGAAATTGCAAGGTTTTTGTAAATAATAAATTGTGTTCAAAAATTATAAATTAACAAAAATATTAATTATATCTGAAGGCAGTAAAGAAATGAAAAATGTAAACTTGGCTCAACTATTCTGACACCATTTTAAATTTATTGATTTAAACTTGAAAGTAAATAAAATTTATTTATTTGCCCTTAGATATTTTAATTTTTTTGCAGCTATGTTTCCATCAATTTCATTTAAAAAATAATTTGTTGTAGTTTATTAAAAAAAGAAACAAAAAAAAAAAAAAAAAATAACGACATTAAAAGTTAAACAAACTTTTCGAACATCAAATAAATGAACCGGAGCAAACAAAAGCCAATATTGATCTGTGGCGCTGGCGGCAAAATCATTGTTCTAAAAATCATCATCATCAACGAACCCAACTGCAGTTTCCTGTATAATGAAAGGAAAAATTTTATATTAGTTTTACTAAATTTAAGAAACCTGTTTCTATTTCTTGTTTTCTTTTTTTTTTTATACCAAACTCTAACTAGATGCAGTTGGTTTTCGAAGTTTGATTTTTATAAAACAATTCCTTGACAATTTTAAAGGTTTTTGTATGGAACTTGTTTTATTATTATTTTGTTCATACATATCGTGATACAAATATTTTTTTAAACTTTTTTTTAAGGCAAAAAATAAAACACTTCCTATTTGATATTTTTCTTTCTTTTTTTAGGTATTTGTTCTGCCACATCTGGTCAACTTTAGAAATTGCAGGGAAAATAAAAATAGACAAATGACAAAAACCAATAGATGTTTTTTTGTTTATCTTTTTTTAGTGAAATTTATATGATTGAATATTTTATTTCTTGGAATATGAAGTATAAGGTTGAAAGATATTTTCCGAGGGTTAGGGATAAACATTTAAGGTTTTGTTTTTTCTTTTGTGAAGTAATATAGTGAATGTCTCTAGTATGTTTTCTACCAGTGTATTATTGCTGAATCTAAATAGGTTTTCCTGAACACAGTAAGGTCCAAAAATTTTTTAACTTTATTAAAAATTATTGACACGACCTTAAACTTTTTATTTAATTTTTATTAAAACTTGAGCAAATTGATGATCGTGCAAATTTAAGAAAATTTTTAGTAATTAAAATCTCAATAACTGATGAAGTGTCGTCTTTAGGTAAAGATATAAAATCTCCTTCCAGTTTATCAAAATACTTCGATCCAAAAAGTATTTTAATTTGTCGTTAGCCAACTTTAAACAGCAATGTTCACTGATTCTTAAAATGCTCATTTTAAATATAAGAACTTTTAAATTTCTTTCGACTGATATGCAAAAATAAAGAACACAGTTCACGAAATTCCAGTTGACTAAGTTTTTAATAATCTTTTACACCAATTGATGTTTAATAGTATTTGTGAAAATTGTAAACTGATCACCCATTACCAAAAGAATTGTGTATTTATTTTCTGAAAACAATAGTTTTCTTTTGCCGCAATCGTACGTGTGTCTTTGCTATAATGAAAATATCCTGATATAAATTTTTTTCTTCCAAATTCTATTATTTTTGTAATTTACTTCACTTCATTGATATGAGTAAATAAATATGACAACAATTTTATTGCCTACTGTATAATCAAGGATGATTGATGTATTTTAATTTATTCCTTTTGTTTACATTTATAAACATTTTAATATGCCTTAAGACATCTGCTAACAAGTGCCTTTCTTATTAATACAAGAAGAATATTAACTTGTATTACATAAAATTAAAAAAATCATTTTTTTTAAACTGGGTTACATTTGACAAAACTGTTGCTTGAAGGAGTCTAAGTTTAATGACCAAAGATAAAATTAAAGCAAAAATTGATTGCTTTTACTGTGTGTGATGGTGAAATGTAATGTATCAAAATCACTTTAAGTTGCTTGCATTAAAATCAACAGAGATATTTGTAGTTCTTTTTTATGCTTTCTAAATTATTAAAGTGTTTTAATTAGTTCAGGCAGACCACAAGCTCTGTACTTGCCACCGAGGCTAATTTGCGAAATCACTCCTATCAAATATGGATAAATATAAATGAGATGGATCAGCTTCTACCAACTAATTTTAAACATGAAATGATCTTTTATTTACTGATGCTTGTCTAAGCCTAAAATTTCATTAAGTAATGAAATAGTGACTATAACTATAACTAAAATAAATGCAAAATGAAGTTACTTACCTTTTTTTTTTTTTTTTGCTACATACAGCCTTCTCTTCCTCGCTGGCTACATATCATACATAGAATAGAATGAAAGGTAAAACTGCTTTCTTTCCGACGCTAAATCGATTAGAGAACGAATCTTACTGGTGCCGATCCATTGATGTATATTGCGTGGCCATGCAGTTAGCTATGACTAGCAGTTACCACGACTTCGTGAGCGTATCATTTACATATAATTTTCTTTATATTAAAATTTAGAAAAAAATATTTGTAAACATTTGTTGTGAGCTCTGTAAACACTTTAAAAAACGTTCCATCTACAAAAATAAAATGTAATGGCAACTGTTTTAGTACCATTATCCTGGTAAAAGTGAATACTTTCACATTTTGTGGCCTTCGCATGAAATTTTATTTAAATCCATCCAGTTTTTTACTTGATGCGAACACAGACATAGAGACAAATACTCCAAAAATAGGTGTTTTGCATTTCATATCACTTACTATCTATATCAACGTCAAAATATTCGAAAAATATTTCATGTACACAAATGACCCCGTTACTGTTTTCTTATATGTTAAAACTAGCATCACGACGGTCTTCAATTTTATTTATTAAAATAGGAAAAAGAAGCTCACATTTCTGATCTCTAACTACGTGGCCAAAATATATGCTTTTCTTAACTTTGATCATATGCAAATGTTGGAGCTAAGTGATCAATCTCAGGAAGACATCAAAATTTACAGACATGATTTGTTCATAAAATTCGGAGAAGATGTGTTAACATTTCAAAATTTTCAAACTATCTTAAAAGTCTAAAATGAATCTTAATTTCGACACTTGAAATTAAATTTATGTATTAAAGAAAAAAATGCAAGCCATCTCTACCCTGCTTTTTTTCGATTAATACTCATAATTTTCGGCATTTAGTATTAAACTTTAACCCATTTGGGTCTCTGGAATTATTAATTATTTTACGCGTTATATGCTCTTCCAACTAGAGCAGTAAAAGTCAAGTAAGACTAACAAAGTGGTTATTTAAGAGTACGTGCTTGCAGGAGGCTTAGAAGACAGCAGGTTTTTTGTGTTTGCCCTGTATAGAACAGAATATAACTAACAGAAAGTATGCGAGAAAAAAATAAGCATTAGAACGAGATAATTAAAATAAGCAGAGAATGTTCATAATTTCGAGGTAGTCAATGACGTATTAGGCGATTGCAAGCGATAACGACTGAATAATGCCATAGAAGGTTTCAAAAGCAATGCTGGCCAAATCAGTACTCATGCGGAACTAAAAATATAAGCACTTTAGAAATTACGAAAGTGTTAATTGTAGAACAAACCCTCATATGCGCTAAGTTTTTGGCTGCTCCTATGAATATATCCAAAGCTACGTTAAGAGCTGAGGTTTATTTTTGAGATAACCGTGTAATATTCCAAGGCCAAATTCTGATTTTATTTTAAATGAGAATTTAAATGAGAATATTTGTCCAAATGTTCATATAAACAGTCAAGCATGACCTAGTAACTTATAAAAAATTTGTACTTACAGATCACGCACCACCTTCTCTTCTTAAGTAATTATATAGTGTATATACTGCGTAAATTATTTGAAGTAATAAAAACAACAATAGATAAAATTCAAAAATGTTTTTCTAACTTTTGCCACAAAAAAGAACATTTCAATTTAATTAACAAAATAAATGTACAGACATATTTATGTGTTTTCATAATTGACCAATATTGCAAATACAAAATTTTCATACAAATTTAACAATTTGGTTTTAAATTAACTGCGATAACAAAATAGATTTTATTATTGGCTTCAAACATTGAGTGGAATATAATTGTGGGATGATCTGTACCTGATTATTCTTAGTACCTGTTCATTTTTGCAGAAAAACGAAAGAAAAAAGAAAAAACTTAAGAAAGACATCTTCAGCTAGACCTTATAATCGACCAACCTAAATATGGAGAAGGAAATTCGAATGATGAAAATACTGTAAGAAGATTTTTTCCGATCCAAAATCTGCAGCATCTAGCACAGGTGTGGATTATGAGGTAATAAGACTATTCAAAATCATATTATAAGTCTTAGAATGCAGCAGAAGGATAAATGCAAAAAATTTAATGATTACGCTAATAAAACAGCTGCACTTTACAATGAAAAATACTCTTGGAGATATATTTTTTCAATGGTTCATAAAATTTTGTGTAATTGGGGAACAAATCATTCAACATTATTTGCTACCAATAGGAGATTTGTCTGAAGAAGCGCAAGAAAAAAAGAACAAAAACTGCAGATTCTTTCGCAAACGTAGCACAAGATCCGTATATGTACTTCAGATCCATATATGTCCAACATTCGACAAAAATGGAAAACAGCTCCAGTCGAATTTGAAGAGGAGGCTAAACAACTAGTAGAAGATTAAAATCAATGCTTTTTAAAGAAAATTTTTACTAAAATTGCTTAATGTATAGTGGCTCTTTGATTTGAAAGTATACGTATGTATGTAAATTAATCAGTATTTATTTTTTAAATTGTTATCAGTTCAAAATTATTTAAATTAGGCTAAGGGTTTATAATTTATATTTGAAAAACCTAATTTAAATACAGTGACTTAAAATAATAAAAATATTAATATTTATTAGACTATGATAGTAGATACTTTAAATTGAATTGTATTTAATATACCAACAGTAAATTAAAAGGTGTCTCGAACAGTGGTGGCAGAAATATTCATAGAAAAATCTTCATTTATCGAAAAAAAAAAAATATCTTAATTTAGGAAATAAAAAATCTTCGAAATTTTTAATTCTTTTTACTTTGGAAATATTTGTTCAAAGCTTGCAGATAGGCAAGGGAGACATATTAAATTTTTTACAAACTACGACATGTTTTTCCATCTGACATGCCAAAATAACTGTAAAACACATACACGTTTTGTAGGGCTGATAAAACATTACTTTTGTAAAATACATGTGAAAAGTAAATTGACAAAATTTCGGGTAGAATGTATTTTATTTTGATCAGACAAACCAATCTAACATTAGCTATTTTATAATTCTAAAAAGTTTTGCAAAAAACCATTGACGGTAGCACTAGCCGGCTGCCGGTTATATTTTATATAAGTAAATTCTGTAATATTATTTAATGCACTCTAATCTTCTTCATATTTAGAGTAAAAAGAGATAAAAAAATTGACAAGTCTTCAGTAATTCCATAACGCACACAAAAATATATAAAGACGGCAACAAGCCATTTTAAAATAGAACGGCTTGAATATCTGTGCAGTGAAAAAAGCGAGTTAATTAAAAAAGTAAACTTATTAAAAGTCTTCTGTAAAATACTATTTTTGACACATGCAGAATTACGTATGACTCATGTCGTGTATAGGAAGCTTAACTCACTATCCGCTCTAGATATATTTTACATTGTATGCCAAATTCTCTTCACTATTACATTTTCTAAATTTTAACAATATTTATTAAATTCATGTGGCGAAGTTCCCTTAATTGACCATTTAAATTTTGTATCTCTATCTTTTTAATTTAATTTGGAGAAAGTTTTATTAGACTTACTAGTGAAGAAATTTTTGGTTTTATCAATAATGTTTTAACAAAAAGTTGCAAAATAAGTTGTCAAACAACTAAATAAACAAAAGTCTTAATTTTAGAAAAGAGATCTTCAAATCTTATTTTAATTAAAAAATCTTTAAAATGAAGGTACAATCTTCATTCTGCCATCGCTGGTCTCAATATTGACGTAATTTTCACTCATATCTCTTGAATTTTTCAACCGTATAAGGGAGACATTTAAAATTCACACAGAGAGTACACAAAAATATGTCTGCTATAAAAATTAACTTTGGACAATAAACTTAAAAGTTTATTACGCGTGGATCTTATCTGAATAAATCAGTTCTCGGTCAGTAGCATGTTATATAAAAAGAATTTGGGCTAGCTCTGCCCTCAGTGGCGTGATGGTTCATGACCCAAGGGTTCCCCGCGTAAGCACAAACTAAACATGCTTAATCAAACAATTTATAATTGTAGTTTCGCCACGAAGCGAATATCTCAAAAGCAAGTGTATGATGGAGGTTCCCTAGCCGCTGGTGGCAATGAATACGTATCGACTATGATATGATATGGTATATGATTACTTAAACATAATTTCCGGATCACCCCTGTTTTCGTCTTGCTAGTGACTTACCCATGGACGGTTAACCTTCTCTCAAAAAAAAATCTAATTACAATTCATGTTTAGAATATTATTCATTTTATTTTACCAAAGAAAAATCCAATTAAATACAATTTTAATATATAGGTTAACACAGAAAACATTTAAACTCCAAAAAAATATAAAATAATTCACACATTAACAAAGCTTACGTTGCACCTCCAATTACAACACATTCCAACAGCAACGTAGCTTTGTTCCCATTAATATTGCTGACTATGCTGTTCCCACCGATATTGCTGAGTATGCGTCTGGTGAATACACGAGTCAACATGAAGAGGTGGCGTGATCGGCTGAATGCTACGGTAACTTAAGTAAAATGTATTTTAGAATTAATTACTTGTAATTTTGCTTTTGACAAATAAAGACGTGTTGTGTGTGTAAAAACACATAACAGAAAAATATTTTTTTATAGAAAAATTCTTTAAACAAAAATAATTGGCGCCCGAGCAGGGACCTCCTTCCGAACGTTAAGGAGGTTTGTCGAAAAAGTAAAATTACGGTCAAGCCTTGGTAGGCCCCTTAGTAGTCCTTAAGAGGAATAAAAGTATTGACGTTATGTCAAAGCCTGCTAAGCCCGGTAACGCGGAAAACTATAATTAATATTAAATTAAGAATATTAAGAAAGAAAAGAATTAAAAAAGGAATAAATAAAAATAATAAGTGTAAATTAAAAGGATATTAAAAATAAAAATAAGTAAAAAATAAATAAGCAATAAGGACAGTGAAAATTTATTAAACAGTGATAAATAAAAACAGTAAATTTTTGTTCAGAAAAGAAAAGAAATAAAGATCAAAATTTTATTAAAGACGAAATAAGAAAAAATTAAAAAGAAAAGAATTAAAAAAGGAATAAATAAAAATAATAAGTGTAAATTAAAAGGATATTAAAAATAAAAATAAGTAAAAAATAAATAAGCAATAAGGACAGTGAAAATTTATTAAACAGTGATAAATAAAAACAGTAAATTTTTGTTTAGAAAAGAAATAAAGATCAAAATTTTATTAAAGACGAAATAAGAAAAAATTAAAAAGAAAAAGATTGTTAAAATCTAATAAAAAACAGTGGTAAATAAAAGAGAAATAATTAACAAAAGTTTTCAAAGAAAGAAAACCAGGTAAAAATTTTGAAAAAACGAAACTTATCAGAACAAAAGTTTGAAAGAAAAGGAAATTATAAAATTGTGAACAATACAATAAAAGAACAGTGACAAGAATCAAAGAAATTTTTCAATCAACACCTGAAGAAATTTTGCAATCAACAACTGAAGAAATTTTGTAAACAACAGCATCAATTATTACCAACACCAATTATCTCCAGCAAGCAGTATGTTCCTGATTTTAGCGTAAGATTATTTTATTTTTTGTATTTTTTATATCTATTTATGATGAGTTCAAAATCTTAAATTTTTAAATTAACGTATCTTCTTCTAGCAAAAATTTTGCATAACTATTCCCAAAAATTTTCGTATTAAAATTTTGTACTCTAGATTATAACATTACTTTTTTATTAAAAATTTAGACACAAAACTCGATATTTGATAATTTCATAAGAAATTTTCTTAAATTACTACTATTTGCGTCGGTTTTTCTTGATTTTCATATTGAAGCTTGGTTATTGTTAAACTTTCTTTTCTCTGGTATTCAAAATCTGGCGAATCGAATCGGTCCTTAAGGGTAGATTCTGTCCTTACCATTTATCATGCCAAACGAAACAGTTGATGAATTAACCGAAAGGTTGAGCAGAACTCTCACGATAACACAAACGAGTGGGGGAGCAACTTCTACAGGGGGATTAACCCCGACTCAGAGGGAACAAATAGCATCGATGATAAGCGAGGCCCTTAGGCCACCCCCCGACCTTTTATTGGAAGAAGGAGCAGATCAACCTATAATTTCGACTACGACCAGATTAGAGGAACTGGACAAGGTTCCTGATATTGTAAGATCTCTAAGAGAGTTCTCCGACAAACAAGGGGAATTTAACTCGTGGAGAAAGTCTGTTGATAGAGTTTTAGGACTCTACGAATCCGTGAAGGGAACTGGGCGATACTACGCGATTTTGCATACCATTCGCACAAAGGTTATTGGGGAAGCAGATGCAGCTTTGGAATCATACAGGACTCCTCTGGATTGGCCCAGGATAAAGAAGTGTCTTACGATGCACTACTCCGACAAACGGGATATAGGGACGTTGGAGTATCAGATGAATAGTCTGTGTCAGGGGAATAGAACGATAACGGAGTTCTACCAGACCGTGTACCAACACTTGTCGCTAATTCTCGATAAGGTTTCTTGTTTAGAGTTGGCAGAGAGCAGCCTCCACACAATGACGAATACCTACCGAGAAAAGGCATTGGATACCTTCATAAGAGGACTCAATGGGGATCTGCCAAGATTACTTAGCGTTCGTGAACCAACTTCACTGCCACAGGCATTACACATTTGTCTCAAGTTGGATAATATGACGTTCCGTATGAATCATGCACACGGACAAATGTCCAGGATGAGCATGCACAAAAGTATTACAAATCGACCTCTGGTAAATGGACGAAGATTTTATCCTGAACTTGCTAACGTCGGTGGATCAATGCTACTAAGACCACCAATTCCGCATCGTTACAATTCCGCATAATTTTAACCGAGGCTATGATCCAAACTATCGTTATTCAAATACAATTCCGAACACACAACCAAATTTGGGACCACAACCCAATCCGGGAATGCAAAATAGATTCTTGAATCGGAACGTTCAAACTTCAAACTATTCCAAACCATCCATCGTGGAACCTATGGACGTGGATCGATCAATCCAGACCAGACAAGTTAACTACATGAACAAACCACCAGGTAACCAATTTATCAAAAGACCAGCTGGAGGTTCTTTCCAAGGCCCAGTTAACAAATTACAAAGAAACTTTCACATAAACGCTGACTATGTACCAGAAGATGAGTGGTATGAATGGACAAGTTATCCACCTGAAGGAAATAAAGTCGATATACAACCAGCGAATAATGAAGCAGACTACGTTCAAGAATATTTACAACAAATTCCCGATGAATCAGAAACCGCAGCAGGACAACAGGAGGAACAACTAGATGAAGTCCAACCAGTAGTGAATTTTTTAGATTAAACTGTTCCTCGTTACCATACTTCGAGGCAAAAACGAGGAACGGAGAGATACTTACGTTTTTAATAGATACAGGAAGCAATAAGAACTACATAAGACCAGATATAGTACCTAACCCAAGGAATAACGACAAGATTTTCTTTACCAAATCGGCAAACGGCGGAATTAAAATTTCACAACACACTTTCCTGAACTAATTTGGAATCCAGGAAACACCCTTTAAATTTTTTCTACTACCTAAGTTAGACTCATTCGATGCAATATTGGGAAATGACAGTATGAAGGAACTCTCAGCAGTTATCCATACAGCTGAGAATTATTTTACTATAAAGGGTGGACAAAGGATAAATATAAAACAACGTATATCACAAAGTGTGAACAATATGGAACTACGAACACAACATTTGAATGAAAATCAGAAATTATCCTTTGAGAGCATTATTAGAAATCATAATGACCTTTTTGCTGAACCAGACGAGAAACTCACATATTCCACTGTGGTAGCTGATGCCTTATCAAGGAATAATAATGGATTAAACGTTCTAGAGGAACAATCAAGTTCTTCTACTATGACTCAGCATAGTGCGGAAAGTTCATTCGAGCGTTTGATACCTAGTGTCTAAACTCCTGTTAATGTATTTAAGAATCAATTGGTAATCAGTATTGACAATTCGCCTTCATATCAGTTTAGGATAATCTTTCCGGGAATTCACCGCCACCTAATAACGGAAATCGACTACGACGAACAGAAACTAATAAATATTCTTAAGAAATACCTTAATCCATCTGTAATAAATGGCATCAAAACACCCGAACCTATAATGGGAAAGATCCAGAAAATATACCCGAATCATTTTGCAAGTTACAAGTGCAGATTTACCCAGCTCCTGGTCGAAGATATAACATCTGAAAATGATCAAGAGAACATAATACTCGAAGAACACAATAGAGCTCATCGCAACGATAGGGAAAACAAAGTACAGATTTTAGAAAAATATTACTTTCCAGGAATGTGTGGAAAAATTAAGAGAATCATAAAATTATGCTCCACATGTAAGAAAAACAAGTACGAACGACATCCAAATGATCCAGTACTTAAAGAGACCCCAATTCCAATGTATCCAGGCCATACTGTTCATATCGACATATTTTCTACGGACAAGAAACTAATATTAACATCAATTGATAAATTTTCCAAATATGTGCAAGTCAAACAACTACAGGGCAGATCTACCGAAAATATTAGGAAGCCTCTAAGGGAAGTCTTGTTTTTTTATGGAGTACCAAAGAACGTGGTTATGGACAATGAACCCTCATTAAATTCTGCATCGATCATGTTTATGATGAAGGACGACTTAAAAATTAATGTTTTTACTACACCTTCCTACAGGAGTGAATCAAACGGGCAGATAGAACGATTTCACTCCACATTGGCGGAATTAATGAGATGTCTGAAAGAGGATGGAACGTCTAGGAATTTCGAAGAATTGCTGGAAAGATCAGTAAATGAGTATAATCACACAATTCATTCTACCACTAAAAGAAGGCCTGTAGATTTATATTTTGGACGTACAATCGAATTTTCCCCACAGGACTACGAAAAAACAAGGCTGTCAAACATCGAAAGGCTAAAACGGAAACAGGAACAGGATATTGCTTACCATAATAGGAAAAAAACGCCTGTTAAGAACTATGTGCCTGGCCAACTAATATATGTGAGAAACAACAAAAGATTGGGCACGAAATTGAGTAGTCGATTTAAAAGTGAGATAGTAAAAGAAAACAGGGATACAACAATTGTTACGAATAGTGGCCGTGTGATCCATAAGAGTAACATTAGAAATTAGAAACTTCCTTTTTATCTTCAGACTACTGTATCTTTTGGGACGAATTGAACTTAAGTACTGATAATTTTTTTTACAGGATACTGCTAACCTTCGGGTCTATTATGGGTGAATTCCAGATAATGGATTATTCCAATTCGAAATTAATCGTTGTAAACACCGGCCCAGCGAAGATTCAAACAGGTGTTTTTAGATTGATTCACACGATTGACTTTGGACAATATGAGTAATTGGTGCAGAAACTTGAGGATGGAGTTCGCATGTACAACAACACTGATAATTCGATTCTGCCTTACCTATCGTATACCATATCCCAGATGAAATCCAGTCTAAACAGACTTAGATCCAAGGCAAGGACAAAGAGATCACTTGATTTTATTGGAAGTGCTTGGAAGTGGTTGGCCGGAAATCCCGATCATTCTGATTTTGAAGTTATAGAGAACAAAATTAATAATGTTTTGCAAAATAATAATAACCAAGTTATAATAAATCAAATGGCACTTGATAAAGTGAACAAATTATCAATCATGACTAACAACATTTCAAAACTGTTAGAAAATAAACTTCAAGAAAAGCCTTTAATAGATTTTAAATATAAACTAGAGATTGTTAAAGAAGAACTATCAAATATCGAATACGCAATTCATTGGGCCAAATCAAATACAGTAAATTCATTTATTTTTTCTAATTCTGAAATAGAAATTTTAAGAAATATCTTTGATAATGATAATATACCATTTGGTAACATAGACGAATTATTAAATTTTTCCAAAATTAAAGTAGCTTCAAATGATAGGGAAATAATTTATATTGTAAATATTCCAACCACAAATAAACAGAATTGCGAACACCTTTTAATTAGACCTGTAAAAAGTAAGAACGTAGTAATTAAGACCAATTTTAAAAATATCTTAAAATGTTATGGTAAAATATATGGAATTAAAAATGAATGTAAAAATTACAATAGTTTAAGTATTTGTGAAAAAGAAAATACCATAGATCTAAATGAATCTGAATGTATCCCTAATTTGCTGAAGAGTAAGACATCACGATGCATAACAACCAACGACGAACACGTGCCGCCTATAGAGAAAATTGACGAAAGTGTGATACTACTGAACCAATTCGCAGGAAATATATCAATCGATAACTCAACAATCGTTTTGAACGGCACCTTTCTGATTCACCATCTAAATTCTACAGTACGGATAGATAACCAAACATATTTAACAACCCAGGTTACCTTTACTAAGCCACTACCTGCATTGTTCCAGCCAGTAACTGTGAATTTTCAAGAAGAGGTCATAACTTTGGAAAGAATGGAAGCTTTAAATGTCAACAATTCTCACATTATACAACAACTAAAAACTGAAAACAAAGTTAATTTGTCCATTAATATTGTGCTAATATTGGCTCTGTTACTACTAATCATTATCGTATCGATCATAAGGCGAAATCGCAATAAGACAACCAAAGAACAAGAACATGTTCCCGAAACAGATAAGAAAACACAAACGCCAAAAGAAGAAACAAAAACAATAGAAGACATTAGTGTTTGCCTAAACCGGAAGAAATCTCCATCATTGCCAACGGGAGGTTTAGGAAGGAGCAAAATTCACGATTTACCCTTTTTCTAAAAAATTATCATACGAGGACGTATGATCTTAGAGGGGGAGGAGTTAACACAGAAAACATTTAAACTCCAAAAAAATATAAAATAATTCACACATTAACAAAGCTTACGTTGCACCTCCAATTACAACACATTCCAACAGCAACGTAGCTTTGTTCAGAAAACATTTAAACTCCAAAAAAATATAAAATAATTCACACATTAACAAAGTTTACGTTGCACCTCCAATTACAACACATTCCAACAGCAACGTAGCTTTGTTCCCATTAATATTGCTGACTATGCTGTTCCCACCGATATTGCTGAGTATGCGTCTGGTGAATACACGAGTCAACATGAAGAGGTGGCGTGATCGGCTGAATGCTATGGTAACTGAAGTAAAATGTATTTTAGAATTAATTACTTGTAATTTTGCTTTTGACAAATAAAGACGTGTTGTGTGTGTAAAAACACATAACAGAAAAATATTTTTTTATAGAAAAATTCTTTAAACAAAAATAATTTATATATATATAACTGCATAAATATATACCTATATATACTTAAGTAAGTAGTATGCAAGATGATAAGAGTAGTATTAATAATAATAGTAGTACTAATAATAATACCAATAATACTTAATAATATTAAATAACAATTTATGTATCTATATATATATATATATATATATATATATATATATATATATATATATATATATATATATATATATATATATATATATATATATATATATATATATATATATATAACTTCTTAATATTAACCGGTACTCGCTTACATCAATTTATTCGTCAGTCAAAGCTTAAGTGCTGCCTCTGCTACTGATATTGCTGTTGATGATGCCGCTGCTGTTGATGCTGCCGCTGCTGTTGATACTGTTGAAACTGCTGCATCTGATGCTGCCGCTACTGTTGATACTGTTGATGCTGATGCTGTTGCATTAGTTTATAAGTAGAATTTGGGTTTTAATTATAATTAAATACATTTTTAAGGGTTTTTTTGTTTTATTTTTTTCTTTTTAATTTTGTATTTAATTGGGTGTTAACTTTTGTTTGCTATTGTTTTGTTATCACCGCTTTCTCAAGTTAAGCCTCACTAATTATTATTGGTGTTTTGTGTCACTGTACCACCTATATGTACATTTTTGTGGGTACTTTTCTATAGGTATATATATATTACTCCGTATAATTACGGATGAAGGAAAGAGGAATTTATTTACTTATATTGTTTTTTATGAGTTCATGATAAAAGGAAAAATGACCACATAAAATTAATAATTGTTGTAAGTGTATATATATTTTGTTTTTTATATCTTTCTTTTTTTAATATTATTAAACATTAATATTTTTATGTTTGATTAAAATTTTCTATTTAAATGTATTTTGTTTAATGTAGATTTATAAATGGGTGTGTATAGATTTTTTTCTTGGAAATAATGATACTTAATTACTTTTAATTATTTTTTTAAATTAAAACAATGACTTTTTTAATTCATTTTTTTTTTGTGGTTATTAATTGTTTTGTTGTTTTCACTACACTAAAGCGAAAGATATTTTTTGCATACACAGCCACGCACGATTTTTTCTTACATGCCATTACAATTAAAATATCGTTTTTAATTGGCTCAACTTAATGTTCCCTTTTTACGGAACCACCAACAGTATTCTAACCGTTTTTAAAGCCAGCTATCCATATTTTTATTTCTTTTAAGGCCTTTCTTGTTTTTTCTTTAAATATTTTATTCTTTAGGCGCACCCAAAAATCTACTTGTTTTCTTCACACTAAAAAAAAAACTTCTTTCTTTATATCCGGCATTTTGCCTACCAGGTTCTTCGTATTCACGAATTATCGCCGAGCCTCATCCATAACCATCGTTGTCGTTCCATTAACACGTAATCCCGAAGAGTTGCATTTTCTATTACCAGCCCAGGGTTGCAATGACCTAATAGTAAAAAATCGCAAAAAGGACATGGTCGTTATTAAAATCGCTAACAAGTTGAGGGGTGTTCTGAAAGGCGGTGGATATGACATAAATGACCTTATATCTCAAATCGTTAAAGAAAGATGCTTGAAATTTATACAAAGGACGTACTGCTATGGAATGCTACTGTAATAACAAGTACAAAACACTTTAATGAAATGAAGGGTATACCGAAAGTAAAGTGATTTTCGTAGGTATGGTCTTGTAGTAGGCTGAGACAATAAAATTTTGATGCTAAAAACGTGTTAAAATATATACGTGATTTCCACAGGAACTTTTTTTAAATTTATCCAAAGTATGTACTAATCTTTCCACTGCAAAAAAGTTAAAAATATATAATTAAAAAAATTAAGGGTTGACAAATATATTATACGGAACCCTTTGTATGTGACTGAACTCATAACTGCCGGTTTTCTTTTAATATTCTTTTCTTTTGTTTAAAATTCTTCTTAAAAGATATAAGTTACCGCCAAGCGATAAATATCAGAAAAGGTAATCAATTGTGGAATTAAGAATTTTAGGCGGAAAGACCTTCCAACTTAATGATTTTAACAAGGTATGAGACTTTTTTGGTCAATTGCAGAGAATTAGTTTCTGCAGGATATAATAATAATCATTAGTACACATTTAAAGGCATTCACATTTAACTTAAAGAACCGGTTCAATTACTGTTTCCTTTAACCTGCAATAATGCTGGGCTTTACATTTATTGCTCAATTGCAATTTGTATCCTTTATTTTGGTTTACACTGTCGTTGTAGCTTTACATTTATTCAGCATATTTTAGAATTATTTTTCTCTGCCGCTTCAACCAATATTTCTGCCAAAATAGTTAAATTACAAAAGTATAAACTCTGCGATATGCCATGGTATATATAGAAAAACACACATTATTTCATTTAACATTAAAAGGCAACAATTTAATGAATAAATGAAAATAAATAAACAAAAAAAAGCAAGTTAAGGTACTAATAAACCGCATAAACAACAGCCTGTATTTAGTGGTAGAATGATGGCAACTAAACAAAACACAATTTGGGATTTTGTAAAAATTTATTCAAATCGCTAAAAATCATGCGACTCACGTTTGACTGTTCATATATTCACACGCATACATATAAAAATTTAAAACAAAACAACTTAACATTAAATAATTTCTCATTATATTTGTTTTCATAATTTCTTTATGCTACCGCTGTTGATTGTAACATTCCGTATTAATAAAAAATACTATCTAAGAAATAATGAAAACGAACAAAATATCAAAAATATATTGATATTTAGGCAAACCACAAAATTAACATTAAATATGTATATTTTGTAGGTATTTATTTTTGCTTTTTAGTTAAAGCAAATGATATTAAAGTCCATTACATAGTGGGCAGTTTTAAAAATTTTTGTAAAATAAATCAGTCAATTCCGTCAGTCAGAGCGAGACTAAATTAAAATTTTTGAAACTCAAAATCTTCATCTGATTAATAGGAAAATATGCTTCCTTTAGAAAATTTTCTTTCAACTGTTTGGAAATTGACCAACGTAAACCCTTTAACTGAAATGACATTCAAGTGGTATATTGTTTAATAAAATTGTAGTTGTGCTTTTGCGCCTGTTAACTATAACTGTAAGAAGTTAGAGTGCTATATTTGAATATGCCAAGTCTTATATACCCTTCACCAAATATGAATAACCACATGAACGTGTAAATCGGCAAAAAAAAATTATTTCTGTTTAAAACTATTTTTTTTTCGAAAATTGGAGTTTATTGTCCCAGCTTAGTAAATAAAAAGCCCTACCCTATTATAATTCAGTTGTGTCGAAAAGCTTACCAGAATTTTTTTTTAACTTTTTCATTGTTTTTTTTTATATAGATAGGGCTACATTATTCACGTCACTTTTGGGGACACCATTTAATTTTTAGATCTATTTTTGTATTAGTTTTTGCTATTGGTAGCAAGAATGATACGCAGTTTTTTTTTTAATTTTATAGTTATGTTCTTTGCGGTTCGTATTACACCTGAAAATCTTATGTTGTATAGAGACACCCTTTATTATTTAAAATTATGAGCTGTTTAAAAAACGGATCCAATCTATAAGCATAACCTTTTAAATAAAGAAAACATATGATTTTTATTTTTTTCCCAATCAGGGTTTTTTTTTTTTTTTTTTTTTTTTTTTGAAAGACGTCCGCGTAATAAATTTTTCTTTCTACGAATTGTTTAAATTAAATTAAAAAATAAACCTTAACGCGAAAAAGTAAAAGAAAATTTTAATTCCTTTAGAAGGAATACATGTTCAAAATCGGTTGAAAACGACTGAGTTCTGCGGGCACAAGCATTAAAAAAGCAATATCGTATTTTCTTCTTAAAATTAAATGCAACCAATTTACTAAATGCGTCAGCCAATATCTATCGACATCTCATGAAAAATGTACATCAATCGGATAGGTAAGTAATAGCAACTTAAAACGATTCATAAAGGTATTTTTACTTTATGTCAAGGTATTTATACTTTGACCTACAGTGCACTAAGAACAATGTCTATTATTATCATTTTATATGTAATGTTTTTTGTTTTTAACTATAAAAAGAAAACTAAGGTTTTGCATGTTTGTTAATAAATAAGTGAAAGCTTTAAGAATTAGTAATATTTTCTTATTTGCTGTACCAGGAACGAAGTTGTAGAAAGTAATAAAAAACTAAATTTAATATCAGCAAACTTTTATTATCCAATATTTCAAAATTAATGTATTAAAATTTGGTCTTTTTTTCATTTGAAGATTCATGTAAAATTTCAATTCTTTATGTTTCTTATTTAAAATTACAAGAGACTATCACAGTTACACTTTGTGTTGTATTTCATTACTACTGAAAACTATAGTTTGAGTGTGCAAAATAATAATACAATAAATAAATAAATAAATATTAAATAAAAAAAAAGTTGTCATAAATTTATTATATTGCCGATGTTAAAATATTTACGGAAGATACATATTTATTTAAGGTCGAGAAGTATAATATATTATTTAAAGAACAACAATTATGTTTATACACAAAAAAGAAAAATATTTTTCAAGGCACTACTGCTGAGTTAGTGAAAACATTCCTATTGTTATGTACTGATATTTCTAAAACCTATGATAAAGTATAGACTGAAAGCACTGTATATAAGCTGAAACAAAAGCTGATTGAAAACAATTACTTCAGTAAATATTATATTCTTCTATAAAGCTGATTAATAAGGTGAATGTTAACACTTAAAGTAATATATTTCTAAAGTTCGCAAAGCTAATGAAATTATTTTTTATTAAAAATAATTAAAATAAATTATAACCCGATTCAATTTTTTGCAAGTTAAGAGGTGTCAATCTGGGACCGACGATATGTAGATAGTATATTGGCTTATCTTAAAAGTACGTACTAAAGAAGACAGTTACGTTTTAACGTAAGCACTCAGGATAAAGATATAAATCTTAAAAAAAGAGACAGCTGCTCTCCTTTATTTCATAAAGTTTTCTTGTAAAGCTTATCTCGTAGGCGGCCGCGATATAAAAATTTAAACAATTTTCCAGCAAAAAAAAGTTTAGAATTATAAACTCCTTGCAGATGAAGTATAAAAATATTTTTAATGATCGCATATACATTCAATACAAACCTACAATGAAAAAATGTAAATTTAAGGTCAACGTGCCTTTTTTACTTTAGCCTTCATTTATGGGGTGAATGGTGTTAAGTTCTTCCTTTTGTTTATATTTGTACTTTTTGTTTGCTTGTCATTTAAACATGTTTACATTAAAATCTCTAAACGTGGGAAAAATCTTGTTTTGTGTGATTTTTTATTGTTTTCTGGTGTTTTGAGTTTCAGGCTTAAGTTGCCCTTAGAAAATTAGCAATTTGTATTATGTGCTGCTATACGCGATATTCAAGTTTTTTTTTTATTACCGAGAGAATAGCCTTAATTTAAAAAAAATGTTTTTAACAGCATCAATTGTATTTTTTTTTTTTTGTAAAAAAAAACTTTTTATTCTCTCACTAAAGTCTTTATAGTGATTTGTATTTGAGCCATGTTTGTTTCTTTTTTTTTTGTTGTAAAGTGTAACTCGCAACGTTATCAAAGATTTTATATTTTATTTTTTTACTTTGCATATTTTGTCGAAGTATACGTATGTTGTGAAAAAGCCTTGCCATGGGTATGCTACAAAGTAATTTCGCTAAGAAAACAGAATGTGCTTCATGCAATAACAACCAACAACTGTTAATAAAATCTTTAAGGAATTATAAAACAAAAAGATTCCCATATGCGTCCATTTAGGCAGTTTTATGTAAATTTACAATCGTTTTTACACACTTGGGCGGAAATATTCAAATATAAAATGAGTTAATTTTTTCCCAAACCCAAAGTATTTTAGATATGTAGTGAATTTAAGGAAAAATAATTCCTATGGGATTCAGTTGAAAAATAGAATAAAAATGTATTTTCTGTATGGGTTTTGGTTTTTATTCCTACATCGTTGTTCGCTGTTAAACAAATACGTGTAGCACTCAAATACAGATAGAATTCTTATCTATATACTACGGCATTGATACAAAAGGGATTTAAATTGTAAACATGTTTTTTAATTTTTTGTTTCTATTACTGTTTTGCTAACATTTGCACAATTTCTAACATTTGAGTTCTGTATTTTTAAAATTTGTTACCAATACAAATTTTTGTTGTCTTTGTTATATTTTGGAAATAAAGTCATGTTAGACTAATGAAAACAAAAAAAAAAGAAATTGACTGATAAGCACCACATGCAACAAAAACACAATCATTGATAGTGAATGTAGGGCATTTGGTTTTGAGCCCTTAAGCCTTTAACACAAGTTCCAACAATTTTACCAACACAAGAATTAAAACTTAACTTAAAAAGAAATGAAATCGCTTAGAAATTAATTGTCGGATTTTCCACATAGTGTTGGTTTCTATACTTCAAATATAATCGTAATTAAAGTATTTATTTTCACTACTGCCACCCATGACTATTTTGCATAGTTGTCTTAATTCACTGAGTAAAAATAACGCACATATTGATAATGGTGCCTTTGGGGAGACCAAATTTGTTGCACTCGAGTTTTACAACCTTAGCAGCCTTTACTGAGTTAATTTGTATCTTACATTATATATTATTTAGTTAAAAAGTAATGTGAAAAGTGTAGCGAGTTAATTTTATGAATTTTATTACGTACAATAAAGAATTAAAACTTAAAAAAATTTTAATTAAATTTATATTAATCCGCCAAATGAATCAGTGCTACAGTAAACATAGTTTGAGACACAATCACTAAGTTAAAAAAATCCCTTGGAAGCCACGTCAATATTAGAATACCTTTCTTTTACCGTTCAAAAATATAAGGCCATATAAGTTAAAAAAAATACGTTACTATCGAAATACTCTTCATTTCATTTCTGTTCTGTAGTTATTTTTATAGCAGATAGAGCAGTACATCCTCTGCACAAATTTTAAGCATCTGTCTATAACATCTTTTAAGATAAGGCCATATTCCTCATATGCACTGTCTTTTGGAAAAACCCTTTAAAATATTAATTTATTGTTTATAATTTCTGTAAAAGGCAGACATAGATAATAAAAGCCATATAAGTGAAATCATGTCATTATTAAGACACCCTTTAATTAAAAGTTTTAGTTCCTAATTTTGGGCATAACCTTTAATTATAAGTATTTGCTGTTATAGCGACAGTTAAGTTATACATCTTTTGTTAACATTTTGAAGGGCTACATATAACATACTCCAGAGCAAGAGAGAAGGCTTTGACAGACTGACATACAGACATTGTGACTGTAACACTAGGGTTACGTTCTTGCAATTTGTGTACGCAACTCTAAGACGAAAATTGATAATAAGAGTTATTTGTATAAATTCAGACTAATTATTAACCTTTGAAATCCTTAAATCGCTGAAAAAATTTACTGTAGCAAAAGTGAGACAAAGCATCGTGGTAAAAATTCTGGCATTCAGACGAAAACCGCCAAAGTAGGTATACGTTAAATTTTCAAGGTGGATCTACAAACAAATGGAAGAGAAGAAAATCATTGCACTGTATTACAAAAAGCCATCGATACAGTCAGCGAAATGAACGTACATCGTAGAAGAGAAATCTCTTCTATCTTATCTAAGCCGGTAGTTAAAATAAAGGAAATATTTTTTGTTATTAATTTAAGAAAAAAAATTTATATTGAAAACTTTAAAAATTGATTAATTCGATAACTATGCGTCCTAGGGATTAAATAAGCAAAATCTCTGAAAAAATGAATTTTTATATTAAAAACTTTAAAAATTGAGATAAAGTACACGTAAATCGCAAAGAAAACATATTTTTGTTATTAAAAAATATTTAACAACCTTTAGACCTTTTCACAAAAATGATTAAAGTTTTACAACAAAATAGTTTATGCCAAAGCAACACAAAAAAAAAAAATTTATTATAAAATGTATGAATGGCAATAAATTTTATACCAAATAAAAGTGTCTTAGATTCGATGTAAAAACAAATCACAGGGGAAATTAGCAAGCGCTTAGACTAGTCTGTTTGTGGTAGAACTAACGAAATGAGGTATGCTGGCGTATATATTTCTTCAATCGTTTTCAAAATCTTACATCTTTATGCATTATCTTTGCTAATCATTAGACTTCGGGAAATGGACCCATCAATTGGCCTTAAAGTTTGTGCGACTTAATAACTTTAGGTTATATATGGTGAGGCAGAAACCAGCCTTGTAGTGCAATATTGCGGACGAGTTATATGTGATTTACTGGCACCAATTCTCGAAAAGGTGACGCAAAATTGGACGTCCAGATGACGCCATTTTTAGCAATTTTAATTCATTATACAATGAATTTGTGATGACCCAGCAACAAATTTCAGAAAAGGTAACCGATTGTGGAACTAAGCATTTTTGGCTGAAGTACTTCCCAACTAGAGTATCAACCTAATGATTTTAACAAGGCACGAAACTTTTATATTAATTATTGAGAATTAACTACAATGATTATTACAGGAAATAATAATCATTATTAGGAATTTAAAGGAATTCCTTTTTAAACTTAAAGAACAGGTTCAATTTCTACTTCCTTTATTTCCAAACTACTATTATGAGTTTTATATGCAAGTAACAAAATTTGGCAAGCACAAAATTTGGCAAGTACTTTTTAAGATAATGTCTAAGTTTTAGCTGGAAATTTCTTTCCAATAAACCTGCCTGACAAACCGGCTTCAGGATGTGGGTATTTTACGAACACCTTGCAAAAAAAATTCTTTATATAATTCCTAAAATCAAACTTCTACTTTCGGAGATTCCAGCGAATATCTCTACTTGCAAAAGAAAAGAATTTACTTTGAATGAGAAATGCCTCAACTAGTTACAATCTCCTTTATGTCACCATATTTATTAATGAGAGTTTTGAACAACAAATGTGTAGATGGTTGGCATTTAATTCATATAGAACACTTTCATTTTTCATTAAAAAACAATAATCGTTTTTCATGTCAGGGGTTCATTTTAATATTCACACAAAAATGTTTTTGTGTGAATGAGTAGTTCTACAAGTTTCCATGCAAATATTTTTTCATTATAATAAACGTAGAAATAAAAATAAAAAATTTTTGAACTAAAGTGTCTTCGAAAATTTGTATAACCCAAATTCGTTTACTCTTGTTCTTGTCTGCCAATCAGTGATTTTATCTTAATAAGACTTTTCAACTCCTCATCGTTTTTTTTTTTTGTGACTGCTTGTTAATATGATTATAAAATTACTCAATTATAACGCGAAATTAAAACAATAAAAACAAAAAATAAAAGAAAAGAGCAAAATTGTGTCAATTATCTTTTTGCATAAAGAGAATGAATAGTGGGAGGGAAACATTTAGAAAGAAAAGATATAAAATTTTTTACCAATAGAATTAAATTCAACAACAAAAAAGATTCCAGGAATTAACAGAGAAAAATTTGTTCAGCACAAATTATATTTTATGATTTACCATCAAAAAATCTACAGCATTTTATTTAATATGCATCTTTGTGTGTCTGTTTCCACCATTTTGCTTTTTTTCATAAATTTTGCTTTATGTTTTTCACTTTTACTAGCCCTTATACTGCTTTCGTTTGCATTTTGAGAGCTCAACATTTTCGAAACCGTTTACATTTTTCCAATGCAGTTTTCAATATTTATCGTCATAGTTTATATTATGGAGATTAAATTGCTTGGTTGTATGAATGATTTTCAGGGCTTTATTTTTCATTGTGTCGTTTCTTTGTGAAACGATTAGCAGTGGTAGTATTTTTTACTTCCACTACATTACAAACGTTTTATTTTCAAACATTTTGTCATGACGACATTTTTACTTTTGGCAAAAGAATGCGAATTAAATGAACCAACTTTTTCCGAAAAACAAAAGAAAAAAAAACAGGAGATTATTGTAATGAAATAAATTGGACAACTGTTCATACATTTCGGCGTAATAAAATATAATCTTATTTTTTAGTCTTGGGCACATAAAAAACGAAAGGATGATTTAACAATAAAAAAATATTCAGAGCTACTTACGAGCATATTTGTCGCAATTATTTTAAAAACTTTTTTTAATTGGAATTAGCAAAGCTAATTATAATAAAACTTATAACAGGTTTACTTTATTTCCTTTAAAAGGGTACATAACTTAAATTTATTTATGTTATTTTGCTGACCCTAAATTTGGTTCTTCTTCTTTTCACACTATCAGTGTATCCTGTTTAATAAAGGTGAGCATCCGTAAAAGTACCAAGTTTTGCTAAATCTTCTAGGATTTTTTGTCAGTCAAAGTAACTACACATAAGCCTTTGCACATGCCAGACAGACTAGAAAACACTAAGTACCAATGAACCTTAAAAGTAAATGAAAGTAGTCAGCTAAGATACTACGAGTAAAAACGATGTGTACTAGGGCTTGCAATATGGCAGTGCTAAGACTACGAGAACAGAAGAAAAATCGTACTTCTACAATATGAGGTGAGAAAGATCAATAAAAAAAATGGGCACCATTAGTTCAGAAGCTACAAGACAACGGTTTCAGCAACTTAAACAAGAAAAAATCTTACATATAAAAAAATTCCGTCATGCCTGAAGACCAAAGTCTTTATCAATAAATAGAAAATAAAAAAATGGTCTTACTAAGTACCTTCAGAAAAAAATTCTTATATTTCGCTGACTATAAGAATTTTTAGAATTTATAAGAAGGAAAGGCCTAAAAGAGTAAAAAGATGTTCTTGTTAATTTATGTAACGCAAAGCATCGGATGTTTTTTAAACTTTCTTGATCCTACGAACCTTACTTTTTATGTTATGACAATTTATTGCAAAATTGTGTTGAATAATTGGGCTCGTTTTTAAATTTAACAAAGTTTGTTAGTAAACAAAATTACCACATTGAAAACAATCCACAAAAGACTTTACAGAAAACAATTCATCCAGAAAATGCATCGATTAGTGCAGTTTAAATACTGGTAGCATTATTCGATCTTATTTATTTTTAATAAAGCTGGAGCTCATATTATAACTGATCGAGATCATTATCGCGCCATGATCAATTTGTATTTGGTTCGGGCAAGATTTGATTTGAATAGGATTGCGCTAATTATCATAAAGCTTTCATTAATTGAATGCAAACTTTGACGTTAAACTGGCCATATGCCCGAAATCATATTCAAATCTTTACAGCAAGTATTGGTCGTACGAATAAAAACATTATTTTGATTAAAATTTCATTTTTTGCGCTATTTTTAACATATAAAGCCCAGTCAGAATAAAATATACTCTTCACTTTGAGTAGTAGAACCAACCTCTGACAAGTACTGAATCGTAATTAAAATGTTTGATAAACACTTTGCAAGATTTTGTAAATTCATGGAAACAGTGAGTGGAAACTGTTAACAAAATAATGAAGAAAATTCGCTTATAAGTTCTAAATCTCTTTAACCTTTTTAATTAAAAGAAGTGTGTAATAATTACATTATGACAAATAATCCGTCCTGATAAAATAATAACTTATTGCGGGCTCACTACATAATAGAGTCCTATCACTACGTCTACAAAACAAAAAATTTAAGTACGACTGGGCTTTGATTGCACTATGCTACACCCAAAATAGCCTATGATTGGATTTTAAGTAAAATTTTAGGTAGAGTGTTAGTAAATTATCATAATACTATAAATAGATAAATATTAGACTGAGACTTTGCTACGGCTAATTAAATTTTTAATTCTTCTAATTACATATTTAATTAAAAAGTACAAAATTTTCTAACTAAATAATTGATTAAATATTTTTAGGTTTAATTTGAAAAAACAGTTTTTTAGTCAAATAAATTATTAAGTCAATTGAGAACTCAATTTAATGAATTTACTTTAATTGTGCTTGATATATTCAAATATAGATATTTTAGCATATTCTTATGGAACAGGATAGAAAGATTCCAAATAAAGGTGTCTTTAAACGAAATGTTTTCCACATATGACTAGTCAGGTTTTTCCATAACAAAATACATAAGTATCGTGTAAACGGTTTGAAACATTTCTTATGTTAAATACAATTGTAAAAGTCATATTACAAATTTTCATTTAGAGCGTGTTCTATGACAAAGCATATGACTTCCAGTGGTGCAACTTTTCTTTCTTCACTTATGCCGTTTTTAAATGATTAAAAAGTGCAAAAAGCACTAAAATCGTTGGATGCAGAATAGAGTTGACATCTTAATTAGTATTAACAGAGCCGTTCACCATACAACTGTTGTAAGCAATGATTTACTTTGTAGGTTATATAAGGAGTAATTTGCGTGAACGTTTAAACGCGAAATTTAAAGCCATGTGTAAAAATGACTACTTTCACATACATAAGGAATTACATGTGGATTTTCAAACAGACAATTCATATGTAAAAAACATTTCGTCTAAAGGCACTTTAATAAATTGTCATATAAATGTGCACATTCAAGCACATTGCTTATTATTAATTTTAAATAATATTTTTATTAAAATTTTTAATTTTACATTGAATCCTTTAAATACATATGAATGGTTCCCAATAGGATCCCTTTGTAGAAAAATGAAAGTACTAGTTACTGTATTTGTGCGTAAAAAGTTTTTGAGTTTTCGTTGTCTTTTTACTTTGTTAATTCAATATAATTACCATTCAAGCAATTCACCTTTGAAAGGTGCAAAAACCTTTTTCTGTGTACGATTATACTCTGAAAAGCCTATGACCAGACTGTGTAACTAAAAATAATTAAACTATGACCATACTATCAATAGAATATAGCTAAGCGTAGGCTATAACCAGAATAAGACAAAATTTTAAGTATAACTAGGCAACGAAAAGATTTGATTAGATCAAGACTTTAAACTTAATAAATTATGATTAGATTAAAACTTTATTATAAATAAAGTGTAGAATAGAACAGAATACTACTATGGCTATAATTAAACTCGTAAGTTTTTGATTATGAATGAACTCTAGTAGACTGTTCCTAAGGCAGGTCAATGCCATAGTTAAATTTAATAGAAAATATTACAATAGAATTAATAAATAAAATATTACAACGCTACAAAGAAACTAAAACTCGAATTAAAAGTAGGAGAACATAATGCAAATTGGATTTCAACAAAATATTTCTGCCTGCGGCTTATATTTTTTAATCACTATTTGCAATTACTAAGCAACTTTTAATTAACAAAAACAATTTGCAGCGAAACACTACTGTGAGAACATTTCTGTGTAACTCTAGACAGCTGTGTAATTAAGCGATAAAATCAAAATTAAACCAACACAATAGTGTAAGACGAAAAAGACTAGTGGTTAAAAAGCAACAAGACAAGCAAAATAATGGTATAAAATTAAAAATCGATAGTACAAGACTTTGCTGTAACGAACTTTACACTCAAGTTTCAAACACTTGAAAAACTCTAAAACCGCAAAACAGGAACAAAATTAAAAATAAAATAGAAAAAGTTTTCTATAGCAAAAAAGATTACTTTTGACGTTGTCTTATAAACATGTTGACACCCAAACAGAATAAACAAAATAAAAAAACAGACAATTGGGAAATAAAGTGTTAAAGAAAAAAAAACGTCATTTATTTAAACTCGAAAAACAACCAAATAAAACCTGTAAGAGCTACAGCGTGGTATTAAATTTATTTTTTATATTTATCATTAAATAATGTTTAAGCTTAAACGAAAATCTGCAATGAATGTGTAAGAACAAAAAGAAAATTCGTGTCTATGGTATTCAATTTTTAGAGAGGATAGTTATCTCAATAACGATGTAAACACTAGCAAAATGAGGTTGATGTGGCACAATCAGGAAAAGTACATTCAGTGTTTTTTTTGTTTTTTTTTTTTTTTGTTGGCAGGGTTAAAGATTGGATTTTTCAGTCATCCATATTGACTGGCACACACCAGAGCTTATTACAAAACAAACAAATTAGTAACTCTTTAGCAGCATAATTAAACTACTCGTTGAAAAGTACACAGCAAAGGTAACAGCTAATTTTGTGAAGCAAATGTCAAAAGTGTTGTGAGAGTTTTAGATTTTAAAAATTCAAGAATGAAGTGATTTCTTGTAGTTTATAAGTTTATTTGTTGTTTCAGTTTTTTCCTTTCATTAAAGTTTTAAATTGTTGTTCCGTCACAAAAGTTATAAAACTTTTTGATTAAAATTTGTTTTTAGTTTTTAAAATTTATTAAATCGGTTTAAGTTCACGTATATTTTTATTTCAAAATTTATTGAAAATAAACAATAACTTTTCAATGTTGCTTGAATCTTTTAACAAACCAAAAAATATAACACATTAGCAGAATGTATTAAAGCATTTTGTGGATCTATACATCAGTCTTCAGAATTCTTCTCATATATCTAAAAAACTGACTTTAAATACAAAATAAACATTATATTACACACTTTGTTTACATTGCACCTGTCTATTTATAGAGGTATAAATAATGCATAGAATTACATCACCTGTGAAGGCACCCTTTAATTTTCTTATTTTATATTTATAAATTTTATTTTATAGCGTACAAAGCAGTACGCATACTGTAAAAATCTCAAGTAACTGCTTATTATAACTTAAAAAACAACGTCATACAGTTGAACTAAACCTACTTTGCATGGCCCTCAACTTTAACTTTAATTTTTATGTTTTCTACTTCCTGATATTTCGGACATAGAAATATATATTCCTTATAATATTCAAGTATCTGTCCAATAACAGTTAAGAAGATAAGGCCAAACACTTGAAATAACATTATATATGAATTCACCCTTTAATTTCCAATTTAAATTTTATACTTGTTACTATAGAGAACAAGAGAATACACGTTCTGTGCAAATTTCAAAACATAATGACATTAGCATCAAATTACATCGTTTATAGGGAAACCCATTATTGTCTAATCTTAAATATTTAGTTATTGTGGACTCAGTAATATACATTCTATACATACATCAAATTGTGTTAGATATGAGGATAGCCTTTAATTTCTTTATACTTTTAATTGTGTTAATAAGCTTTTTGTGTAAATTTCAAGTGTCAGTCTTAGACGGTAAAAAATATCTGAATATATAGACAAAATTACGTCACTTATGTATTAAGTTTAAAGGCACATAAGCTTTACGAAAATTTTGTAGAATTTAACTATTTTTTTTTGTATCTTAAGGTTCAACTTAAATTTTAAAAATATTATGAACATAAGAGTACAAACCCAGCTTTGTAAAACTTGTAATAATAAATACATCAGAAAGTAAATTTCGAAGCAATTGTGGCATTGCTTGTGGCACACTAAAAATGCTGCAAAATTAATAGCAATAACAAAAATAATAACAGCCAAATAATAAATAAAATACGCAGTATTATAATTATGCATATTAACCATAAATATAGAAGATAATCAGTACAATAACTAAACGCTTATTTCGCAGAATAAAATTAAAACTATTAAAACAAATAACATAAATATTGCAAAGTATATAAACAGTTAATCAAGTTAAAGATAAGAAAATCTAAAGCTGCAAAACCACATAAAATAATAAAAATAAACTGGTAAAAGAAAGGTTATTTAATAAGTTTTCCAGTAGTTTTGAAAATTGGCAATTTTATAGATTTTGTCACCTCAGAAAAAAGGCGCCTAAAAGAAGTTTTTTATTATATCTTCGTTCCCATGCATTAAACAGGAAAAATATATCATAACAAAATTGTAAATAAATTTTTCTACAATTAAAGTCATCATATAAACAATGGATATCACTTGAGCATAAAAAGCATTGTGGTCATCTAATGTCTTTGTATTAAAATCGGCGTTGCTGAAAAGAGACTGTGATGATTAATCTATCGATGATCATTAAGTTAAAATTTCGAACACCACTGTTTCGGTGTATAAAGAGAAAAATTCCGAGAGATGATAAAGTATCTTCAAGCGCCAAGATCTGTATTTTGGAAGCAAAAATACTGCTGCACCGCCCTAAGCCAATTGTTTTAAAGACCTCACCTTGCTGCAGCAATAATGGAATATGTAAGATCAATGATATTTTCTTCAATTTGTCAAGCGAGGCTCTTTTTTTGTAATTCTACCATATAGGAACATTCGTAGGGTTTTAGGTATATCTGACTCGACATCTTGAAAACATTTGTCTTTCGTATGTTTTATTATTTATTTTAATCAAAATATAGTTTTCTTTTATTTATATTTGTCCAAATTTAACACCCAAATTTTAAGAAGCTGTTTAAGTTGTGATAAAATATTTTACAAGAATTTAACGAAAACAATTTTATAAAAAATTCCCCTTTGCAATTTTCTGTTCGCGTGAAATAAAAATTTCACTTCTTATTCAGGATAAGGGTGAGTATTTTTCAAAACATACGAAATGAAATCCTATTTTCATAAAAGATTTTTCATTATTAACTAAGTCAACTTTTTAGCATGATAACAGAAGCTAGTGAATTGAATTTTTATTTATAAAGATATTTTAATAAAATATTGTGGGTGTAAGAAAGCAGCCCAAAGAATTTATTATTAGACTTTTGCCTATAATTGGCCCGAGAGTAAGAAAATTAAAAAAAAAAAAAACTTGAGAAATTTAAAAAAATGTAAATTTAAATTAAAAATAATCATTAATTATATTGGAAAACATTACATTTCATACTTGATTTTGATCCTGACCTTAACTTTGTTAAAAAAACAGCAAGCCTTGTAAAAATTTTTGAAAAATGATTGCTAAATCTATATTTTATATATTGCACACAATCCCAATAATGTATGATAGAGCAGAATCAAACTATTTTGGAATAATCCGTATCCAAAATTCGGCATAAGCATGGCAGAGGAGCAATTTTGTTTTCGCCTTGAAGCATCACCATCCACTTTCCAGATATGACGCTATGTGGTCTATAAATTAATTACCTCTCATCCGAAAACTTTTTTCAACGCTTGGCATTTCTTAAATATGTCAATTCCCACAGACAGAGCTTTAATTTTCATGTTTATGTTTAAAAATGATAGAGTTATAATCATCTTAATATTTATCGTAGTTAGTAAAATATAATAGTAAAAATTTGAGAATTATATCTTTCTTGGCTTAAAAATTATACGATTTTCCATTTAAAAACCCCCACAATTGCACTTTTGTTAATTTTAGGGTTAAAATGCCCACAAATATATATTAGATAGAAAAAAGTTTTTTGAGGAATATATAAAATTTGTTATTTACGAGTATGTTTGCGCAAGCTATATGTTATATACATATCAACCAACCAACCAGCTTTTGTATAAGTTTGATCAATTTTGTAAAAGATAGAGATGTTTCAATTTGCCCTATTTTACATTGAAATTTTAATTTTACCATATATTTTATAAATAACCGAAGTTGCCATCGAAAAAAGAAGAATACTATATGAGCCTTAGGCTTTATATGCAATTTATAAGCAAAAGAGCAAAAATTCGTATTTTGGGATTTGTGGCCCTTGTGGAAATTGTGGAATTTCCGTTTAGTTGACCAACAACACATTCACAACAAAGCAAAAAAAAAAAAAAATCAGACATATTTGCTTAAAATTGTACCCAATTTTTTTCGAGAAACTACACCAGGGTATCGTAAAATTTAAAATTTTAATTTTACAATGTTTATAACCTTAGCATCTTTACACGTAAGCATGCATATTATTAAATGTATTTATTATTTATTAAAGAGTCATTTATTTATTTATTAAATGTTCATTTATACATTTAAAAAATCAGACATAAATTTAAGAAATGCCGAATGTTAAAAAAAAATTTGTTTGATACGAGGTGCATAGTTGGTATCCAACTTTAAAACTAAAGCTCAAATACTCCTCTGTTAGGTCAAGCCCTCTACAATTGGCTCAGTTATTTCCAAACTATTTTGATTCTGCCCCACTGGGCAATATAGTTTTCGTTAGAAATATTAGGAATAATTTAAATGAATTTCTATTCTAATTTTTAGCTTTTAACGACATAGCGAGTTTTGTGTCTTAAAGTGACTCTGGCTACATATGGAATTTATAATCATTTCTTTTTTAATAAAGGCAATTAACCAATTATTCCATCGCAGCTACATAGCAGAAAATTTTTTTCTTCTTACGACACTTGTGAATTTTGACCTGCTGCTCATAATTAGAGTAAACCACTTGTCCTCCGCCGGCATTCAACCACAACTTTAAGTAATTTTCCGCTCTAAGCTTCATTTGATTTGGCAATACTTGTGCATTATAAAAACAACACATGACCTTATACTTTTGTCGCATGCCTTACAAAAGTTGTTTTGCATTTAACTGCCTGCAGTTAACACAAATCACCCACAATACAAACAAAAAAATAAAAAAAACCAATAAAGTCTAATGATACGAGTAGTAATTACACCAACAATAACACAGCTGCGTATAATAACAATAATTTATAGTTTAGTAAATTTCAATATCAACATGCACAGAAATATGATTTTAGATATTTGAGTATTTATGGTTCAACAAATAATAAAAATAAAATTCTAATTGCCACTAGTTTGTATAATTTGCTTATCGGCAATAAATATAGAAATATTATTGTTTGTAAAGACTATCCAACAAAATTTTGTCAGTTTTTAGAAAATGCTTCAGCACATTGCAAGGGTTCCTCAGAGTATTTTTCAGTTTTGTCACATATATTTTAACAGCATCAAATCATGGTGATATTCCTCACGAGGCACAATTTGAGATTGAGTCCCTATATAACTTGAGGGTCTATATGTAAGACCAATATGTGTGTTATACGATAAAGAATATTTGTATTTCTGTCGCCTTTTTTATAATTGTTCTTTTATTTTTATGTGGTTTTTGTTTATGAACATAACGTGGGATTCACTCTAATAACTTATTTTTAGTGTAGGTATAAATACGAATAAAAAAGAAACACAAATCTGTTATACTTAACGTTGATCGATTTAATCTAGTTTAAGCTTTTTAGCTTTAAATTGTATTTTAATTGTGATTTGCAAGTGTTTATTTCTACAAATTTATTTATAGCTTTTTAAAGACAACAGAAAAAATTAATTATCGCATATAATACTTATAATAAATAAAGATTATTTATCTGCTATAATGCGTATCAAAGAATAAAAATAAATTTTATTTCAAACAAAAACTGATAACAAAATGAGTGCATATTTTAATTTTTACTGATAAAATAAGAATATATAAAATAATGAGAAGGCGAAGTTTAGAAAGCTCCTGTTTTTTAAATATTTGCTCTGTATACATGCAGGTGGTATCGAAGAAAAACTGATTTCTAGATTAAAAATATTATAATGACTTTTTCAGGCCCAAATTTTTAAATAACATTTAAGCACAAAATTAGAAAAAAAAAATGTTGAGGTGTTTTTTGAGAAACAAAATTTAAAAATTCAATTGCCACAAAATTAAAATGCAAAGAGATAATCTTATAAAACTTTGAAGTTGTATATGAAGCAAGTGCTGAAATAAAATTAATTTTTTTTTATTTTGACACATAAATTCCCAGAAAGGGGTAAAAATGTCCACAAAATTCTTTTTTTTTTTTTTTAAAGAGGTCTACATGTCTTTATAATTGAAATCGTCAAATCGTTATTGGAGAATGTAGCCAGTAATTTGGGACTGAAAAGTTCGTTTATGTCGTTTTAATCGGTGCTTTTCTTTTGGAAACGAAGTAAATTCAAATTACAAATTGCAAAAAAGGAAAACCACCTTTTTTTGAGAAAATCCTGAAAAATGTTCTTTTAACATTTTCTCAATTAAGTGGCTTGTATCTTTTTAACAAAAATTTTGAAAGCTATTTATTCCTAATTTTATTTGAATATAGTAAATGTTTTAAAATTATAATCTTATCATTAGTACGTAAGCTATGTTAAAAATACTTAGTTAAAGTCGACCGAAATTTAAAAAAAATGTACTACCGAAGAGCCACCCCTCATATTGGGGTCCGCCCGTTCGTAGCTTTACTCAGAAATAGCTCTGATATCTCTTCACTCTGAGATACCGAATTTTTTCCAAAATAAATAGTTTTTGAGCCAGTGTGCGAAGCGACGTTTATCATAAAGCAAGAACTATTGATTTAGAGGTAGCATATCTTAGTGTTCAGTTGCACTGAAAATTTACCTTATGTACAAAGACGTCATAGATGTTATGAATGAGTTTGGTGATCCAGAAAATCCTGCATTACATTCAGTTTGTGTGTCTAAATATTTTTTTGGGAATTTAAGTGCATTTGCTACCTAATTAGCAAAATTTATTATGAGTTTATTTTTCCAGCGCTAATGTGTTTTCCTATTTTGAAGAAAATGCAACGAAGTTGTCGTTTGTTGTTGATTTTAGAAATATAACAGCAAAATGAAATTAATAATGTGGAATTATACCAAAAAATAAAATTAAAATTAATGGGAAAAGCAATGAAATTAAACAATAAAATTTACGGTTTAGAAGCAAAACAAACCAAAAATAAATTATTGAATATCCTGTCCAAAAAATTAATTCATTTTTCAGCGAATGCAATTTGTAAGAAAATATATAAATGAGAAATCGTTATGCACACACCAGAAAATTGCGAGAAAAGATAATTTTCACAAGCAAATAATTACATAGAAAATATTCTCCTTGTTTGTTTGACTTCAACTTTAGGATTTATTTATTTACCCCGATGAAAATTTATGACGGTACTTTTGAAAAACTCGTTTAAGTAATTTTTTAAATGTCCTGATTTAATGCTATTAGTAAAATGGCAAAAAAAAATGTGTTAGCTTTTGTACGCTTCCGCTATTTTTTAAAATTTTTTCTTAAATTTGAAATCAAATTTAAAATAAAAGTTCTTTGCTTTGTAAAATTAAATACCAATACTGCGCGAGAATTATTGTTTAAGATATTAAACGTTCGACGTACTTTAAACTCTAGTAATTTTAATCAATTAAATACAGACAACTGTCTACAAAAAAACTATAAAAAAATACAATAAAAATAAATATAAAGAAAACGTTTATACAGCTCGTTTATTTACACCAACTAGTAAAAAAGTTTTTTTTTTATATATAAAAAAAAGTTTTTTTAAATAAAAAATTTTTTTTAATCGATAGTAAAACTTTTCCAATAATCTTTTTACTTTTGTTTTTTACTTTGATAAGAAAAGGAATTAAAAAAGCGGCAACAAGGCTGCTGTTAATGCTGTTGAGTTTAGTTGAGCAAAATTTATTAAACCTTTCACAAACAAATTCTTATGACTTAAAATAAGAAAAAAAGACAAATAGGAAAAATGGATGGAGCCGATGACATCATTATATAAAATTATATATCGTGCTTAATTATTATCTTATTATTTCCATATTCTCTGCCACCGCAACATTTGTTTTTTGTGAGAGGACCTACTTCACAAAACTAGATTTACATACATGGTAAAGGGTATGTAAGATTCGGCAGAACCGAGAATAGCACTCTTAATTGATTTTACTGCAATTGCTGTTTTTAATCCTTTACTAGACAGGCTATTTGTATAATTCTGGGAACTCTATCCGGGCTATTTTTTTGTGCTTATTTTTCACTTTTAACAGGTTAACTGTACATTTAAGCCAACTTAAACAAATTTAAAACTCGGCTTAAGCAGTGAACTGACTCAAGTACCACCAAAAACTACACAAATGTTTTGCGCAGTGGCACTAAACTTGTGTAGTGTATGTCCGGCAGACTTTTTAATCATACAACCAAAATTGTGAGCAGTTTTTCTGCAATAGAATATTTTGCATATGTATAATAAAACTCTAACATGATTATTTTATACATTATATTAGTTTTTTATTTAAATTTGTTGTTGTAGATAGTAATCGATATGAGATAAAAAATACTGTAACGTGATCATATTTGTACATGATTTATATTTTTTTAAATTTGTTGTTGTACCTAGTAATCGATATGGGATACAAAATACCTATTTTTGGAATTTTAGTCTGAATGTCTGCCTATGTTCACATCATTTAAAAACTGCTGGATGGATTATAAAAAGTTTTATGATTAGCTCCTTTGATCCTTGGTTCATTAATAGAATATTTTTTTTTCTAAAACTAAGCCATTTCTTAGAACAAATAGAGATATAAGTGTTAAAGTACCCAATTTTACTACAATAATGATACTAAAACCGCTGTTAGCACATTTTTTTATAGATTGAAAATTTTTACTACTATTTGCAGATCTCTACAATAAATATTTAACAAAATTTTATTTTAAGAATATTAGAAATAACACGAGGACGAAGTCGTAGGCACTGCTAGTTTTCTATAATCTTAGTTTTGGAACTTTAAGTTTCATTCCTATGATAAATCCTTTTTGTTTTTTGTAAGTTTACAAAAATCACAATTACCTAGGAAATATTTACTATAAGTATATTCTTCCTCAATCTTAACAAATCGCTTCTCTTCTCTTCTTTTATTTTTTTTTTTCGTTATTTGAGCAATTAAAGTTAAAAAGACATTAAAAATAAGTTTTCTTTATTAAACACAATTGTAATTATGAAACCATAAAATATAAAATATATCACTTAAAAGTAAACAAGTAAAAGGAGTTAATTAAATTATTCAAGTTTAATCATTCAATTCTTATCGAATCACCAAAAATTTTTATAAGCTGGTAAATTTTTATTTTTCAAAATTTACTCAAAATGTAGCATTCAAAAAATTAAAGTGGCTTTTAAGCAGTCTTTTATAGATCTAATGAAATTTTAAAATGGATATTGCTGTCAAATATTTTTTTGTTACCTATTTCTAAACATTTAAAAAGAAAATATTCCTTGAATTACATTTAAAAAATTTTTACTGTAGTTTTAAATGCGCTTTTTAGTACAACTCACCCGAAAAATAGTGAGGCGTTACAAAAAAAAATGCTTAATGAGAATTGCGAGGGTTGCAGAAAGCAAGACTTGATTTGAGCAAATTTATTAATTTTTTAAGCCAAATCTTTCATAGTAAGTCTTTGGTTGGTAAGGAGTGGAAGTTTTCGCAACAGCGTGGGAAATGAATATTTGGTCGGGTTGGGGCACAGTTTCCAAAATTGTTGGTCATGTTATAAACGAAATGGAAATAAAAACTTTTTCATATCTTTAATTTTTAAATATGTTCTAAATACTGTGGAGCAGCACATGGGTCATTTGTCTAGAGGCATTCTGTGGAAAAACACTTGTTAGAAGATGTCTGCAATAATAAAAATATTAAAAATGTTTGGTTTTTTAGTTAGTTAAACAAACATGTGTTTTTATTTTGATGTTTCGAACTGTAAAATGAACTAAAAGGGGATTCTGGGCACCCGCTTGAACCATGGCTAATAACAATATACTGAAATCCATGTTCGATGGAGACTTACTTCAATGACAGTCATTCTAAAGCCCGAGTATAGTAGAGAGGTCTATTGACATACTCAAAGCAAGATGGAAAATCTCAAGCAACGAGAAAAGGAGCAGATACAAAAATAGCAAAATTTAAAAAAATTCCAAATCATACACACAATTCCGTGGCTTAATTTTATTATCGATTGCCTAATTTAGTATGTTAATATATGCAATTATTAATCCATTTAACAGCAAATACAAACAAAAGTAGTTTATATAAAAGGACCATTCACACTATTACACAAGTCTTAAGATTTGCAGTAGATTTTGTTAGAAAGATATCTAATAAAGACTGTTGTGATTGTCAATAAATCGAAAATAACATTTCATTTTGTTTCTACACTATCACGCTTGTAGAAGAATAAAAATTCCTAGCAAACCATATAAATCAGAAAGGATACCTTATCAAATTATTTTTCAAAGCTTTTACGTCTATAAAGGGTACAAAAAACAATCATTTGCCATCTGAAAGCCTTCAAAAATGAGGGCATTTAAGAAAATTAGTTCGTCCTAATTTAATTCAGAAAAGACTTTTTATATTTTTTGTCTTGAAAGGAACTCCTTAATTTAAAGCTCCGAAGATATACATATTTGAGTGTCAAAAAGAATTCATAGCGTAAGCCATTTTGAGGCATGCTCAGAAATAATTCCCTAGGTGGGTTCTTTTAAATATTTTCTCGGGGTTCTCATTTAATGGTTATAATGATAAAATGAAAAGCAATAACTTCTTACTCAATATCGAATTGTATGACTACAAATCAGATACTTCGATATCGAGTGCCATTCTACCAAAATAAAAAACCACAGATATAACTTAATATCGAGTGCCGTAATTAGATCCCTGCTTATACAAAAAATTAAAATAATACTGACTACTTGATAATCTTTCTACCTTTTTTGTAATAAAAAGAGTCGCTTGAGGCACGGAGTAAATTTGTTCGAAAGTATAATATTTTTTTTTGTTTTTTATTTATATTTAAACAAAGCGGTTTGTTATACAGCTTAAGTTCATGTACGATTTTTTGATGCATTTGAACATCAGCTACTAGTGCAATAAGATTTTTTGGGTTCTACAGTTTTTGTAGCATAAATGTTCAGCTGTATTATTTCCTTATGATTATCCGTAATGATTATATTTATTCATCCTTTCGGCCTCGATTCTCTTTCTTATACGTCAGCATTTATTCTATCCTATTGATATCGTTATTAAAAAATAACAGATGCATAGCTACTTGCGTATCTCCGTCATAATGTAGCCGTTTACAGTGGTAAAGAATTATTATCCCTTTTATTGTCTTGTATACAATATACTAACTTCAAGGCTTCAAATAGAAGTTTCTGTAAATATCGCCTTTGTAAATACTACTTTCAGTAGTAAAACACAATTTATATTATTTCTCTCTAAAGCCATTTAATAGAAAAATTAATTTCATTTTAAACGAAAATATTCTTCTTCAGCAAATATATGAAATTCTTTAGAAGTGACTTTTTTTCAATATTTCGAATTCCAACTTCCCCTCGTTAGAAACAGGCAGCAAAAAATAATTGTGTTGCAAAGTAAGCGTAACACTTGGCAACCAACGCAAACTACACAATTTTACGCAAAAGTAAAATCAATTAAAAAAAGTCTCCCAGTTGCTGTTGGTATTTTCCCTATCACCTTTTCATTAAGGTTTGCTTTTTGTTGAGCAATAATAGTGCGTGCTTTTATATCAGGATGTAACTTTGTCGCCTTATGCTTTGTTTTGCAACTACATCTGCAGCAGTCGAGCACGTACATATTTTACAAGTTGTTTGTTGAAAAAATTCGTTATGTTTTTGCAGCAAAACAGGTCAAATACTATCCAGGCTATAGGTTTTAAAAACATGGCTGTAAAATAACAGAAACAAAATTCATGGCAATAGAATAGAAATGCATTTGTGAAAGTCCATTTAATGAAATCATTGACGATAACAACAGTAGCAAACATTTTTGTAGTTGCTTTCGGTGCTTTAATTCGAAACACGAGTAGTTAATGTTGATGGCCAATTGTTGTTTTTTGTTTGTTTCGCCTTTATTATTATTTTGGATTCTATTGCTAGTGAATGGTAAAATTAAATTGTCTCGAATGTTAGGTAGGTAAACAACTTTATTTAATGCACTAGAGTTGAATAGATATTCATAAGGCCCGTATAAACACAAAATATTTTTGATTTATAAAAGACTAGCTTATTGTACTCGGCTTAGCCTGGGTCAAATTTTATGGCTTCTTCTGGCACTGTAAAATATATTATATTCCTGTTTACTAAATTCATATATGTGTCGATATTTTATTAGTAATAGCTCTTAGTTTACGATAAAAACTTTTGCAACAAATTAAGCTTAATCTTTTATTTTAATAACCCGCACTCTAGACCTTAATAATTTCATGTCACTACTACCAGTTCAGCGTTTTGGAGGATAAATTCTAATTTTAAACCTTTATATTCTTAAAAGTTTTAATACGCAAATTTTGGTAAAACTTTATTCACAAAGCTACTAAGCTTTAAACACTAAAAACGATTGAACATGAAATTTTTTTAATTCAACAATGCGACCTTCCTGTTACAGCCTGCTATGAAGTTCTAATAAATCTTAACACAAGAGTTTTTAAACATTTCATTTCACAATAAATTTAGAGATAAAAGTATACTTGAACTTAAGCCGGATTAAAAAAATACTCATTTGGTTATAATTCTAAAATATTTCACCTAATAATTATTTTAAAAAAAATTAAAAATATTAAAATAATGAAATATTGAATATGAACATAAAATATGAAGAAAGTCACTGTATAAAATCCGCAATAGTTTGCAGTAACACAAAGAAAACCCTTGGATCTTTTCCCTACTCTTATCTTTCTATATTTACCTGCTGTACTTACTCTAAACTATTGGCTATTATTGTACTCACACAAGTTTTCGTTTCAAATAGCTTGTGCAAACAATCTTCAGTAGCTATCTAACAACCAGGCTGAGTTACGATTGCAACATACTTTTGTTTTGTTATTCCTTATTTCCCTATAAATAGGACTCAATTTTGTATTGGACTACGATTTTCTTGTTTATCCAACTTATCTATTATCGCTACACAACAACTATTTTTCCGTGTTCTAAAAGATAGACCAGGAGGCTTAATGTAAGGTACTATAAATTCAACTTTTAATCAAAGCACATAAATGTAACTATAATTATTTTTGGGATTTGAACTTAAAAGCTTTAGTATATTTTCAATAAGAAATTAATGCAAATACATCCACCTCGGCTGATTCACATGAGTAATCTAACATTAATTTGTATTTTGTTTTTTTCATACCCACATCACACTTGTAAGTGGTTTGAATCCAATTGAAACCAAAATCACACCCGGTTCAACATTTTTATTTAAAAGAAATAATATAATTTTTTTTTAAATTATAATCTTGTTTTAAAAATTAAAGTTATAATATATTTATTATCTTAATAATATGTATAATTTTTTTTATAACACTTAAACAATTAAACTTAATTATTACAATAAACTTACGACACTTGCATTTTTCCCAGCACCAAAAAATTGCAGAGATTGAAGTGTTTCTTTTATTTTCATTTTTTCGTTTATCAAATGGCAATTTTCCAAAGTTTTTAAAAAACGTTTATAAAAATTGATATTGGCTTTAATTGAAATACTGAACCAATAAAATTTATTTAAGTGTGTTATCTTTAGTCATAAAAACGTAAACCTGCTAAGCGGAAAATTATAACAAATTAAATATTTAATAAATCTGACAAACACACACACACACATTTAAAAATGGACATAATATTAATTATAATTAGTCTTTGTGTTACACACAATTTTTTATTTTAGTATTCTATCGAGTTTTACTAAAAAAATTTATTGATATTAGTTTTTATAAACTATTTACTTCAAACAATTTTTACTTTTTACCCAAACGATAATTGTTATTTACGGTTATTTACATATAGTGTACATAAGTGAGTAAATATATATACATATGTACGTATGTATACATATATGCACATATTCACATAGTATATTAATAGGTGATTATGTGCGTTAAAATAAATTTAGAAAACAAGCATATTTGAATAAATTTGTTATATAATATATTTATTTAAAAAAAAAAATTAAAACTCGGAAATATTAAATAAAATTTACCTTAAAATTATCGTGCTATTTTCGCTATATTGATTATTTAAGGTGAAAGCATGTCTTGATGGCCATTTCGCTACGGCTTTAGGTGCGTTCAGACGAAATGTTTTATACATATGACTTGTCAGATTTTCATCATTATTGAGATAACTATCATCTCTAAAAATTGAACTCTATAGACAAGAATGTCCTTTTTGTTCTTACACATTAAAATAAATTTAACACCATATTGTTGCTTTTACAGGTTTTATTTGGTTGTTTTTCGAGTTAAAACAAATGCCGTTTTTCTTTTTTTTTCCTGTTACACTTCATTTCTCAACTGTTTTTTTTTTTTTCATTTTATTTATTCTGTTTGGGTGTCAACATGTTTATAACACCACGTCAGAAGTAATATTTTTTGCTATAAAAAATTTTTCTATTTTATTTTCAATTTGGTTCCTGTTTTGCGGTTTTAGAGTTTTTCAAGTGTTTGATACTTGAGTGTTAAGTTCGTTATAGCAAAGCTTTGTACTAAGAACAGTTCTAGTAAGAAGTGACACCGTGTCGCAACTGTTGATGCATTGTTTTGCTTGTCTTGTTGCTTTTTAACCACTTGTCTGTTTCGGCTTCCGCTATTGTGTTTGTTTAATTTTGATTTTAACACTTAATTACAAAGCTGTCTAAAGTTACACAGGAATGTTATCACAGTATTTTCTCACAGCAAAAGGTTTTTTTTAATTAAAAGTCGCTTAGTAATTTCAAATAGTTATTTTAAAAAATAAGCAAGCAAAAACAACAATAATCAACATTGATTTTATTTTTTTTATCCACTGTATACGGACGGCTTAATTTTTTTTTGGCTCTTTTTTACATAGTTTTAAAGATGTTGAAAAAAAAACAACAAATAAAACATCACAAAACACTATGATATTTTACTTTTGCTCAAAGCACAGGCACTTGCAATAATTTAATAATTAAAAATTAAGCACGGGAATATTAAATTAACTTAATTAAACTTTAAAATTATCATGCTATTTTCCCGATATTGATTATTGGAGGTGAAAGCACATCTAGATGGTCAATTCTTTATTTTTTTTATTTACTGTTTTAATAAAGTTAAGAAAGTTACAATTGTAGCTTCGTTTATAAAACCTGACTTTTCCTCGAAGATATTCTCAGGTTCAGATCCACTCAACAATTTAAAAGTTTCATTTTTACTACCATTTATAATGCGAATGTCTCTACTGTATATTTATTGTAATAATTATCACCAACTTGTTAAAGGGGTTTATTGCGAAGCATTTTAACATAGGTAGAAATAATTAGTAATGTTGGAGGAAAAGATTGGTATTAAGGAAAGAGGGGAACAAAAAATTCACGAAACGTTCAACGAATCATTTAATAAATTATATTTTACAACAAATTTACCAAAGGCAACAAAATGAATTGCCAAATATATTATAAATTAATTTTGATGTTAAATAATAACTTGCAAGCTAAGCTCAAAACTATCAGAAATTATTTTTCGGCTCGTACTTGATCACAGTCTACTCCATAAAAGATATAAAAAAAATATATTAAATAACATAAACAATAATGATGGTAAACTTATTATTTAATTTTGTTGTAGTTTGTTTAAGGCAAGACTTTTGAAAAAATAAAATGCAAATTTTTATAATGTTTGTTTAAATTTTCTGTTAAGAATTTGTAATACCAAACGCTTCGTCAATTATACCATATAATTTTCAATATTTTATTTAACTCTCTGTAGTCAATTTATAATATATCAACTGCATTTCAAAATCTGGTAATAAGATTATTACCAGTTGGCGTGCGAGTTTGTAATTGTTTGCGAAGTTTTTGTCATATTGTCGTTCATCATTTAAAAACCAAATTCCACTCTATAATAAGGCCTATTGATTGTACTTCTAAGATATATAACTCTACTATTAACTTTTACTATTAGAAAACCTTTAACTTATAATTTTGAATTGTTATACTTGTTAATATGACGGTCGTAGCATTCAACATCCTGTCAAATTTTCAAGCCTTTTTCTATAACGGTTCAAGATATTCGCATATTGGTCAATTTACGTCACCTCTAGGGACATCCTTTATTTTTTAATTTATATTTGTATTAATTTTTACAGAAGTGCGCTTTAAGGTTCATAATACACTTAAAAACATGATGTTGTATGGGGACACCCATTAATATTTAAGATTATTAACTGTTTTTAAAACTAGACCAATTTATGGGCATAAGCTAGGAAATTACAAAAAATATGAGAAAAGAAACATTCAGTCGAATTGATAATCTCTTCTTCTTTTTAAAGTCGGTTAAAAATATAAACGCTTGTGTATGTAAGGTAAGGTCCTTCTATAAAATCCATTTAGTTTTATTAATTCGTAATACGCCGTTTGTTTGTATAAGAAAAACATAAATTTTAAATACTATACTCTTAGTTATTCTTGCTGCAGCAGCTGAAATTTAGTGATACACGATCTGTGAAAATTTTGTGGTCTGCCAACAATTTTCAACTTTGCAAAAATTTTTTTACAGCATGATCTTTCAACTAAAAAACTATTTTCAAATATTTTGTAAAAGTGATTAAGTATCAAACGTCAGAAAAACTAACTGATAAATTGATAAGCTTCTTCTTTTTGTAACTGGTTAAAAAATGTTCTAAATTTTGAGGAGTTACAATAATTTTAAAACCATTTGTTGTTGAAAAGAGCGATGTTATTATTCTCTTCATTACCGAAAAGTTTAATGATCCTTTAACTTGCTAATTATTTAGCCACTACCCCAATTGTTAAGGAAAGAAACATTTGTTATAAATACTTCTTGTTTCTTAGCCAGATTAGAAAATATTATTTTAATTTGAAAATTTGAATTCCCTTGTGCACATTTCAACATATGTTTTCTATCAATTTTTTAATAGCGAAAGTAACGACATCATATACATTTCATTTTCCTTCTCCCTTATTATTTCAGTTTTCCTTAAACCATCACCTTAACTTTCATCAACAATGCCGAAAATCTTTCTTAGTCTTAAATATGTTTCCCTTTGCAAGTTACACTTTTGCAACAACAAATACAAGAGAAGAAAGAATGCGGTTAATTATTCATGGAAATTGCTGCGGTTCAAGATAATTTTAAACTCCCTAATTGCCTTAAATTAAGATGAAAATGTCGAAGACATTGGTGATGGCAACAATAATTTATAGTTAAAGATTTTCGAGGAAACATTTTGCTGTTGTAAATTTAACGAAGCACTTCATTTGTAACTGAAGAATTTGTTTGGTAACAAGATAAACACCTAAAATATGTAGTGTTAGATTAATTGAGAGGTGCTCAAATTTATTTGAAGAAATATTTAGAAATATTTACGTAAATACTGGATAATTAAAACGCTCGGATTTTTTTTTTTTTTTTGGTTGAAGTCAAGAGTTTTAAAAAGTTTTTCGTTGCGATTCAAAACACTTAGTGTTGAGAAGAGTTAAAAAAAATGTAATAAATCGTATTTTATACCTTTCGCTACATACGAATACGTTTTCCATGAGTTTCTCATTACATTTGCAAATTATACGATGTTAATTTTTGGCCCTATAAAAATATATATTATGGAGCCGTCCGTCTGTTCGTGTTCCAATGAAAATGGAATTTACCAAGGCTTCAACCATTCTGAAAAATTCTTAAGACATTCTTTTTAGATGTCTTATGTTTTTCCCATATTGTTTTTCAATTTATTTTATGTAATAAAAACCAAAAATTCTGAAAAAAAAGCTCTGAGTTCAACAAAAATGCTTAATTTCGGAACAAGATAATTTACAATCATTTGCAAAAAAAAAAAAAATAGTTTAGTTTCAATAAAAACCGTGGGCCCAAGATCGCTAAAAATCATTATTAATTTATAAAAAATTACTTAAATCTTTTTTTACAAGTAAAACATCGTATTAATTTTTTAGCCTTGTCATTCCGTTTGAAATTTCTACAATATCCATTTCCGACCCTATAAACTACTTATATTCTGACTTCTTATGCATAACGAAATTGATTGAGCTATGTCCGTCTGTCCGTCCATGTAAGTTGAAATTAATGTAAAATTATATATATATATACAGGACTTATATTTTTTCTTATCTTTAAATTCTCTGTCACCCTAAAAATGTCCTTTTTTAATTTACGTAGATTGTTAGGGGATTAAGAGATTCCGCGTAGTACTTTTTGCGGTACTCTTACTTGTTAGTTTTTGTCTTGATGTGTTAAAACTAAAATCTCAAAAAAAAAAAAAAACAGAAAACCAAGAAAAGAAAACAAAAAAATTACAATCGTTATAAAATAAATTATGGTATTAAGTTAATCGGGTTTTTTCCATCAGTAAATATTATAATGTTGTCATACCTTTCCGTGTAGACTATCGTCGCTGGCTGTTTACTTGGTACGTTTTCTGAGCGCGGCTTGTAAATGATGTCCTTACATCGAAAGCGCTCGCCAAACGTACCGAATAAACAGCCAGTGACGACGGTCTACACCGAAAGGTATGACAACAGTAAAAAAATTATGTTTCATTTTATGCGGAAATGTTACAAAGAGCTGAATGAAAATTCTAAAGGACTCAAAAAATTTGTTTCTTAAAACATTCGCTAGCCAAACATAGAAACTCGTTATCAACAATGTTTACACGCGAGTTTAAATGTCTAGATTTTTGAAATATGAAGAGATCTGGCAGCTTATTTAAATTTTTGTTGTTATTTTATACTTTTATTTTCCTGCATTTAGGTGTGATTTAGTAACAACTAACAAATTAATCAAGATTTACATTTATAAAAATGTCTATAAAAATCGAACTGAGAATAAAACTGCTGCTGAAACTCTAAAAAAGTCTGAAAAAATTAAATGCTTTGATTATTTCTGAAAGAAAATTTTATTGAATTTATTATAAAGATTCTTTGAAGCATAAACTATTCCTAAAAGTTTCAACAAATAATTTCATTTAGCGCTTTTTATATAAAATATTTTTAGAATTAAAAAATATTTTTTTTTATATACGTAAAATTTAATTTATATAATCAAAACCTTAGCTAATATTCCAAAATTAAGCGTGTGAGATTAAAATCGTAAATTCGTGAGACTTTTTGATTTTTGTTTTCTTTTTAAAAAAGAAAATATCACATTTCATGCAAAGATTTCGAAACTGCTCTTAAAACTCCCAGAAAAACAAATTTAACCAAGCGAAAAATTAAAGAAAGAAAATGAAAAAAAAAAAACATCAATACATAAGTATATATGTATTTTTATATTCAGAAACATTTGTAGTCTGTATATTCTGTTTCTTCAACGAAAAATCTCATATTAAAACGAGAAATAAAACACAAGGTTAAACAAACAAATAAAATGCAAGGAACTGAAATTAACAGAATTTATTGCTTCACACACACACTTAAGGATAAAAACAAGGTTTTAGAAGACACAGGGACCACAAATTGCAAAGTTTTGGCCTTTTAGTGATGAAAATCGCTCCTCTTGGCGCTGCTGTTTTTTAAAGTTATTATTGGAATTTTTGGCAGATCATTATTTTAGTCTGTAATTTTTACCTTATTAACAAATTTTCAAAATAGGAAAATGTTACAAATTCGTATGTATTGTCTTTTATTTGCGTTTTTGTTATTTCAGATATCCATCACTTGTTGATCGATTTTTCATATTTTTTCTAGTATTAGGGAAGTTAACTTAACAGATCGATCTTATTGTACAAAACTTAACTAATTGGATTAAGGCGTCATATAGTTCTTACATCCCATGTTGTAATGTCGATGTGCAATATCATAATAGCTTGTGCAAGGCGCAGACACCAGCCTATATGTAGTATTCCTCCGATCACTTTTCTGATTTTTGGGACCACCATTTTTATCACAAAGTCCCTTAAATCAATTATGGATACTGGATACTTTTGCCAAGGAAATCTGGTGTTTCATTCCCTGCAACTCCAATTCGTGCTTTGGAGTGCATTCTGGGGCCATTATTTTTTATATAGGAATTGTGCAGTGCAAGAGTACCTGTCCACTTATCAAAAGAGGACATACAGCCTGCGTTTTAGACCAGCTGCGGTTAATACTATAGTGTGGCCAAGATTCATACATCAGGCATGATAAATAAACACGCTATCCCAAATGCGTTCGAAGCAACCCAAGTTAAGTTGTGACAGATTTTCACTACACAGTAAAGTCTATATATTAAATTGTGAATGACATTTATTTTAAGTCCACATAAAGGAAATTAAGGTTCACAGTAGATTACTACATGGCTAAGAAGAATCTAGTAATCATTGCCTCACTTACCAAGCGCAGGAGTGCTAACTTAATAAAACGTAAAACCTACAAGCTTAAATTTTTCGGTTATATTTAGGAACTAGTGAAACTCATAAGCTTCGAATATTTTATATCTCTAATTGGTCCAATTTTAGATAACTTTTCATTTGTTCTAACAATATACAGAGGAATACGATTAACAGGTTTTTGAAATAAAAAATTTTCAAATATAAATGAAGATTTAAGGCCCAACAATATGTCTGATAATTTCCCTTCTTCTATTGAAGCACAGATACATACGCTCAGCCATAAAATGTACAAAAGATAAGAGATAAACAGATAATAAAAGCAGAACAAAATTCAAAAATGTACGTCTGAGTCACTTTTATGCACATTTATATTTGAATGTGAATTAACAAATAGTTTGAAGATTTAAGAGCCATAAGCAAATGTAGACAACAAACAAACAGTTCAACTAAACCAATCACACATAATAAAGGAAAATGCTTTAATGGAAAATAGTTAAATTTCCGGAATAAATGTATTTCAGTAAATTAATTATTTGCATGATTATTTCCATGTATGCGTTTAAGTACAATACAATGCATATGTATGTACATATTTTTTCAATCTTCTATTCCAAAGGAAAATATTTTTGAAATAAATACAACAAAATATTTTGTGTTCGTTTCTTAATGCTTAAAGGTTCAATTAGACGACGTTCCACACTCATAACGATAAAATAGCTATTCAAAGCAATTTTAGTGAAAGCACTGTTTTCGATGATTTCTGACATGTCATAAACATTACCATAGATATCCATTGAATTCTTATTTTCCATGATAACAGTATACAGTAAACTACTAAATAAAGGTATTAATTTTTTTTGTTCTTATTTTTATGTCCGCTGCATTGTATTGTTGGGTTCAAATTCACTTCTTTTCAAATGCACTTTTAATGCACTTTTTTGGGCCCAAATGTCAACAAAAATAAAAGTTGCTTATGGCAACAACAAAAATAAAATAAATCTATGCACTTGATTTCTAAAATTAAAAAAATAAAAAGAAGAAGAATTAAGACAGGGGTTAAATTCTACGTAATTACTAAAAGCATGTTTTAGTGCATAGGTAATCACTGATGCTCACGTTAAACGTCGTGCAAGAATTAGGAGAGCAGCTAACCGAAAGGAGTGCAGACGAAAAAATTACTTTCAATATTTGAATTGAACTTTTAAAATGCAGGAAAAAATTATTCCTGTTATGCGTTAAGGAATTTCCTCGGCAAAAGGCACTTCCTTCCTATCTTATTCCTGATTTTTACTTATCAGGAAGAAGTTCTCTTGTTATTAAGAAACATTCCAAAATTGTAGCGAAAAAAAAGTGATATAGTTAGAAACATTGAGAAAATAATAATTCTTAAAGTGCGCACAAGAATTCTGCGCTTTGCTGGACATATATTGCGTTTACTTTCTTTAAAAAAAAAGTGTTTTTGTATTCGTAAGAATTAATTCATGTAACACCAAACTGTCATTGGAACTTCCCTAACAGGCAACAACAATATTTGTCATTTCAATCTGTACGTACGTTGCATCTTTTAATGTAGTTACTCTTGTTTTTTTTTTTAGCATTAATCACATTAGCTTCATCAATAAAATCAGTTTGCTATCAACAAATCAACATATCTACGGGCCTACGGGCTCTAGATGAAAGTAATATGAGATTAAATCACGTTTATAATAAAAAAAAGGAAGAGTGATATATTAGGATATGCCGAATCGTATGTACTCTTCACCATATGTGTATAATCACAGCATAAGAAATTATTTCCTACCATTAAATTTTTCTCTAGGAAAAAGGGTCGAAAATTGTGAGTTTTGCTTAGGATTGTTCTCCCAACAACCTGCGTTTATATTTTTAGTACTAAGTAAAAACTAAGTAATGTAGGAATACAAGCGAAAGTTAAAAAAAAGATATAAAAAAATTAGAGGCAGGCGCTGTGTTCTGGGCGCTGCCTCGAAGGACATGGGCCGTGCCTCTTTATAGTTTTAAAAAATACTTACTCATCTCTGAAGAAATAGCGTACTTACTAACGACAGTAGGGTCAGATAATAGGTAGCAGATAATAAAACAAAATTTATGTGATGTTTAATAAAACGAAATAAAATGATTGACTATTAATATTCCCCTAATTCTATTTTATAAAATAACATTAATTTTTACTTACAATGTGCACAATCAAAGTTAGAATGCTGGTGACGGATGTAGCGATCCAGCATACGCTCCATTACATACTGCTAGCGTCTAATTCTTCCTGTTAAAAAACAAGCTAAGAAAAATTGTAATAATATTTGTTTTAAATTACAATTTATTATTTTCTGGCTTAGGTTTATTTAATAAATTAATTTCTAAAAATCTTTGGAAAGAAAAATTATTTCCAAAGAAAACCAGAAAAATTAGACGCTGGCAGAATGTAATTGAAATTTACTGGAACTTAAACCGCTTTAATATAATAAATTTGGTTAAAATTATTTATTATGGTAATTTTCGCCATCTTTCAGACTTAAGCTACTTATTATCTTATTTATAAGCTTTTTTATTACCAAGCGAATTTAAAATAATCGTACATCAAATCTTATTAATAAGGTTTTGAACAAGGAATAAAAAAAATATATTGAAATAAATAAAAAATATTTTGCAAAAAAAAAAAAAAAAAAATGCTCCGGCTTTTGAAATTTGTGTGTTTGAAAATTGAAATACAGTAGTTTTCTATGAGGAACGTAATGCTACATATATTGGGTGTTTTTTACCCCGATAGAACATTAGATTATAAAAAATAACACTTAGATTTAAATTTTGATAAACATTTTTTATTATTATTTTCAGTAAACTCTGGCATATCATTGTGAATATTGAACAACGCTATCAAATCAGCCAAGTTTAATTTGAAAATCAGTCAATAATTCGAGAAATTTTTAGACGACTTCGTGATTTTTATGGTGCACATAATCGACCGTTTAAGCAAGTCATCCATCGAATTGTGGGAAGATTCCGCACCATACACGTTGTATACCAACACGTCGATGGAATGTGCGTACTGAAGGAAATGTCACTGCTGTAAACGAAATTGTGGTGAAAGATCCAAATTTATCGATTAGTCGTCGGTTGCAGGAATTAGGGCTCTGTCTGTCTACAACGTAAACAATTTTGCGTAAAGCTCTTACCCTGCACCCTTATAAGAGTCAGCTATAGCAGAAATTAAAACCACGAGACCAAAAACTGCCGCATATGGAGTGAAGCTAATCCACAGCATACCCTACATCTAAAAAATTGCACTGTTTGGTGTGGTTTACACGCTGGTGGCATCATCGGACCTTATTTCTTCAAAAATGAGGACGGATCTTACGTTAAGGTCAATGAAAATCGTAACCGCACCATGTTTAATGATTTTTCGTGTGAAGATATGGATGAAATTGATTCAAACGAAATGCAGTTCCAATAAAATGGCGCTATGTTTCATACAGCGACCGCAACCATTCAGTTATTAAAATCAAAATTTGGCGATATATTGATTTTAAGAAATAGACCCGTTAATTGGCCTCCAATGTCCTGCAATTTCACAACTTTCAATTATTTCCTGTGGGGTCATGTTAAGTCACTGGTTTATGCCGACAAAGCAGCAACAATTGATGCCTTGGAGGCCAACATTGTTCGTGTTATTCGTGACGAACGGTCAGAAGTACTTGAAAAATAGACCTAAAATTGGGCGTTCAGAATGTGCTTCGTCATGAGCAGCTGCGGTGGCCATATGCCCAAAATCATTTTTAAATATTAATGTCATATTGTGATCTTTCGTATAAAAACATTCTTCAATAATTTTTTTAAATTTAATGTTCTATTGTTGTTAAAAATAATAAAAATATAACGTTGATTTAATATTTTAATGTTTGCAAGTTAGTGTCAAGATGAGTATTGAAAAATGTATAGATTTTGTGATGCCTCATGACATTGCAGTACGAACATGCTGTAGAAATTGGTTTTAACACTTTTTTTTTAAAGAATTTATTTAAATAGTTTGAATGAATTTCATTTTAAGTAAAATATTCGAGAAAAAATTTGTTTTTAACAGAAAATGTTTATTTTAATGAACATTAGATTCATGTAACAAAACTAAAGGTTACAAATTTATAGATCTGAAACAAACTTAACTAACAAAATAAAAAAAAATTTATCAAAAAAAATGGAAAAAAAATTAAGGCATATTATAATCGAAGAATTGCAATTAGTTGCAAAATAAATAAAATTGAATAAAGAACGAAGTTTTATATGTATAAACAACATGGATTATTCTCTATTCAACCCGCAATTAATTTTAGTCGATCAGATCTTGTATTTGTATTGTAGCCAACTTACATCACGAATTTTTGTTTTTGTAGCGGGGTGACCAAAATCGCATGGCTTGAATTTTGAAGCGTTATTTTAACACTTGCTTTGTGTACGTGCTTTGAATATGTTTTTGCAATTTAAAATCAAAAATTAATTGCACGAATTTCATTGTTAAAGGCCGCGAGCAAACTCGCTTAGTCTTTAAATCTGTATTGAGTTCCACACATCTGCTTGGTACAAGTGTGGATTTTCTTGCTGGCATGGGCGAAACGATTTTGAATTTCGATGCTTCTTACAATTCATATGATTTTGGCGGAATCAAAACTTAAGGATTGTTATATTTGTCTGAGTATTACAAAAAGTATAACAATTGTTCTTAAAGATTTAGCTCTTATAGTGAAGATCTACCTCCACCAGAAAATCTTCTAAATTCTGATTAACCTACTACGGCAAAATTAACTGAAAGCGAAGCATTATCATTTATTAATGGAATGGTTTTTTACATATGAAAATAAGGCGCACTTTCTTTAAAATCGTCATGTGAATTGTTGTTGCTTTTAAATATAACATAAAGATATAATTTTCTAAAGAACTAAGTTAGAAGTCTAAAAATTATTACATACATAATTTGAAGGCATTTATGTATTTGGCACAAAAGCGAGTCTAAAAATATTAAAAAAAGGGTTTATTTGACATATGGCTAAACAACAAAGGAGTTTGTTGATGTTATTATTTTTTACAGCCGTTACAGTCTTTAACAATATATATAAAGAAAATGAAATATAATAGTCAGAATAACACATGTGTATACGTATGTAAAAAAGGAATACAGTGAGTATCATGTCCTTCACATTGGTGTAAGAAAGTTAATGTGCGTTCATAAAATCATAACTTGAATTTTTTTGTATATTTATCATTAAAAAAAAAATACGTCTCTTTTGTTTCCAAAATAATAAACATTTAATCTAGACACAACAACAATAAAAATACTTAAAAATAAATTATCTTTTTTAATAAATTTTTTCCGTAAATGTTACATTTTCAATTGTAAGTAGAACAATAACTTTCGCCATTGCTTTGTAGAGAAAAAACAATACTTTTTTACCTTTACTTGTTTGTGGAGATTCCAATAGTTGTATATTTTAATGCGAGGAGTGTTCAAAAAAACAACTTTCTCTAAAATATAGTTTTGTTCATTCATACTGATTCTGTTACATGGCAGCAGAGAAGAAAAATATTAAGTTTTCTCAGCGTCAGTCATAAAAAATAAAATAAAGGATAAAAAAAACGAATTTTTCTGAGGCTTCTAAAAGTTAAGAAAATAATAAATGGATCGTGTTAAATACAGCAAATACTGTAATGCAACTAATCAAAAGGGAAATATAATTTCTAAATCAGCTTTTATTTTGAGTTATATAGTTGTAGACAGTCATTACAATGGTACAAAAGCTTAGAATTACTATAGAGGAAATAGTTTTTTAAAAAGGGGTTTACAACGATTGTCTTATGTATCTCTGGTTTGAAAAATCTGCTTCAAGTAGAAATAAAATAAATAAAAACCCCCAATTATATATAATTTTTTTAGAACACAAATATAATGTTTGATAAACTTTTATAAGTGAATTTAAAAAGCTTTAAGATTTTATTTAATATATTATTTTGTTTTTTGTCCCGCACATACATGGTAAAAGCAGACAAAAATATATTATTAAAATTTAATCAACATGAAAACATGTAATACAATTGAAGTTTCCTGAAACTGATGTAGATATTATAATTAGATATACATAAATCAACTTACGTACGTAATGGCTTAAGTTCTTTAGTTTTCTTTGAAGAGAACAATAAAATTCAGATACCAGCAGTACAAATTGACCGTCTAGTTTGCTACAACCTTCGTCAGGATTCTTCATATCTATCTGCAAACAAAACAAAACAAACCATTTACAACGAACAAAATATGAGAAATTTAGATTTTTTGGCTGTTAGAAAATCAAACTAAATAGTACACTTCATATTCGGTTAACAACTAATTGTAACTTTTTAATTAACTTAAAATTTAATATTAAAAATATTTAGTTATAATAAGTGTCATTGATTAATAACAATTGTTATTTTATTTGTAGTTATTCTTTACAACTTTTATAAATGTAAGATATAGATTTCTTTTTTCCTTAAATGTGCGAAATTGTAGCAATTTTAGAAGAAAATTCAATAGTTTTTAATTATTTATTCTAAATTTTCGATTTTCAATGAAATTCAATTTTTTTATTGCAAATGCAATTCTTGATAAAAATAAAAGCTTTTATTTAAATTTTCGTGAAAATAAATATTTTTGAATGAAATTTTAATAGTTATATAATTGCTTTAATTACTTAACTTTTATGAGGTGTGTAATTGTGGGTAATCCACCGAAGATTGAAGGTAAGTTACAAAGACAACTATGAAGCAATACTTAGAGCTTTGTGTAGACTTCGTGTAACTAAATTAATAGTCATATAAATACTCCTCGTATTCTTATATACAAAACTATTTGGTTAAGTAGTTAACGTTAACGTTGACGTTGAAGAATTCTGATGAAGGATATAGCGATTCAGAAAATGCAGCATTACATTCTGCTGGTGTCTAATTGTTTTGTTTTCTTTGGAATACGTCCGTATATGTTAATAAAAATATCTTTTTTTTTGTCTTAAAAAGGTTTTTAGAAATTAAAAAAGAAAATTAAACTAAAAGGATTTCAATTAATTTTTTCTACTTTAGGCCCATTTGCAATAGAAGCTTAAATAACAACTTTCATAAAATTAATCTATTTACGTATTATAATATTATTATTAATTTTATTATTATTACTGTGCTATTTTTAAGTTTTTGATTTTTATAAAATATTAAACTTTTTAATGTAAAACAATTTAATTTGTGAAGTGTAGTATTTTTGACGAAATGGTAAAAATTTTATATTCTTGTGGATTTGAGATGACTTAGTGATATTCTAATTACCTGGTCATTTATACTTTTTTTCTTAAATATCAGTTTTTCATACAATAAATCAAAAAACGACAATAACAAAACAAGAAAAATTAAATCTGGGAAATGTAAATAAAAAGAAGCGCTCGACTTGTTTAAACATATCTTTATCCCTTATGAACCGATGTTGCTAAATTTCAAAAGCACCTCTTTCAAAACTATGTGTGGTGTATGGTGTTCACAAGTTTTCTGCCCATCTGGGCACGTCGCGAAACTGATTTCAACATGGTTACAGATAGACGGACGTACAGCTGGAAATCGCTAAATTGACTCCTCAATAAATAATTATTATAAATAAAATAATAAAAAGAAAAGGAACAAAACATTGGACACTCAAACTTTCCTTTAGCTTTCCTAGGTTATCCCCTGCAGATAACTTTTCATTTGTGGTATATTGACTAATAAGTTCCGGTGACAGCTCTTGGATCCATTATCCAACTCTACGATGAAGTTCACCGTGATTTCTTTCTTTCTCCTTTAACATGTCATTTATAAGGAAGCGTATCAAATTACAGCAAACAAAAAAACTGATATCAATTAATGAAGCCATTTGGGCTGGCTTCTCATTTATCTTTCCTACCTATCAAAGTACAAAACTACAAGAAATTATAAAAATTAAGAGTACACGAAATGACTATCAGTACACCAGCAATCCCAATAATAGCTTGCTGTGCGTAAGCTTTCCTCTATCCATTAAGTATATCTTGTGGCTCATTATATCACTATGGAGATAACTAACCGCTTCAAGCAACTATGGCTCATCTCCCAATAACCATTGAAAGCGCAATTTGATTATCTGCCCTTTTCAGAAAACCCTTTTTGTATAGTCGCTTTAATTCTTTTGCTGGCACCTCCATCTTACTATAATGAAAATCCAAGAATTTCCAGCACCTGGAGGGTCCGTAATAATAAAGAAGTAAGGTCAAACAAGAGTAATGAGAGGCGCTTACAGCAAAACAATTGAGCAAGGCAAATATTTAATACATCATTTACTCAAAAAAATTTTAAAAATAAGTGCTTGAAATTAATTAAAAAATAATCTGAATATAATATAATAATAAAAAATTCAAAATAAAAATAATCCACTAATAATTTATTTTTTAACGGACGATGTAAATAATTTTAAATACAACACACATTATTATGCTAAAATGTAAAAAAGTTCAAATTAGCTCTTTAATTTAAAATTAATATATTTCCTGCGAGTAGTTCACCAATTTTTGTTTAGCAGGGTATTTTTTTAGTTTAGTTTCTATAAATGCCATCATAGACAAACATCTAATTCGTAAGCTGCCGTTTAAAAATTTATTTTTAGACTTTTCATTTTATTCACATTTGTTTTTACATCTATAATGTTTACTTAAGACCTTGTTGTTGTTATTTTTGTTAACATTTTCCTAGATTCTTTGTTAACTCACAAAGGCATTCATTCATTCACTGTAAAAAACAGCTTTTTCTATAAATATTACAAAGCAGACAGAAGTAAAATTGCAGAAGGAATTAGCGCAACAGTAGAGAAGTACAAAAACTATAGATGTTCTTTTTAGTGTGGATGAAAAGAGAATGTACGAATGCTATTTTATTGTTCAGATTTGCGATGGGTTTTTATAGCCCCTTTTTTTGTTCGCATGTTTTACACAAATGTATATAAATGAATGGTGTCTGAGTGTGGATGTACATTAAAAGTTTGTGTGGATGGCTTCATGTTACCACATGCTTTAATTCTATTTTACTAATTTCCTACATAACATTTTTTCAGTTGAAACTTTTTTATTGTTGTTTCTCACTTGCAACAAAATAAATCAGTTTTATTCAAAAGTGTTGAAAATGTATGTGTACGGCAGACTGCATGTGTGCAGAGATTTTTCTCATTCTTTTCACAAATATTGCTTTTGCATGAATCCTGAGAATGTTTTTGTTTTCACAAACAATAACATGTTCTGTTATGTGCAGTAGTAATTTTAAATGTTTTTTTTTAGTTTCACAGCATCGGTTTACATGACAACAAAAGGAATGGTAAGTAAATAACACAAATAGCCTTGTGGTGTCAAAAAGTTATCATCACTTATTTTTAACAAAAATAAACTGCAAATATTGAACTTTTTATGCAGGACTCCATAGTTAGAAACTAAAAGTAAAAAAGGGTAATTAAAAAGTAAAACTAAATAATAATACTCATGAAGCAGAGATAAAAGTACAAACGCTTGCTGGTAATATCGTTATAAAAATAAGCGATCTGAAGGACATAAAAAATGCCGAAATATTCAAATTTCTCTCACAGTTAGTGCTAGCACTAATAAGTGTGTTCTGTTGTAACAAGGTTTATAAGTGTTTAAAACTAGAAAACCTGAAATTACCAAAACAAGTAAACTACCTTCGATGGGAAAAGTACAAAAGACCTGCCGAAATAAATTCATTTGAATGAGTTCAGAGTGCACAATCAAAGAATAGTAGACTAGAAGAAAAGGTACCACTACCGATAGTATTACCCAATAGAGAACTTGAGTTTGTAGATGAAGTATGTTCAGGAAACATAAAAGAAAACTTATTTAAGCCAACTGCGTTATCGATAAATCTGTTGTTGAAAATTATGAAAGCAATTCCTATCGTCAATAATAAAAAAGATTTAAAGAACTCTTGTAACCATTATTATTATCGGTTTATCTTAAAAAATTACATATGACTAAATCACGCTATTTTACTTTCAAAAGGAAATTAGTTAATGCCCACAATTAATTATATCTCAATATTTTATAAAAAAATATCATTTTGTAGGCCTCAAAGTAAAAGAACAAAAGCATCAAAAAGCCTTAGCTATACTTTAAGACTACAACATTATAGATAATTTCGTGTAGTTACACTTTAGCTTTCCCAGATGCTTAGTGAACTGGCTAATATACCACTGAAAATAAAATGTACATTTTGAAAATTCTACATAATTCGCGATTGCATAGAGAAAGAGAGGAGAATGGCCTTTAACACATTTTCGCTTTTGTAGAAAAACATGACGTTCAGTATTGAGGGATACCATATACGATATTATGATTATGCTATTAAAATGTACCAGAATGACGTTTTATTAAAACTGGTCACAGCGCCAGATATAAATTAACCATCCATCCACACATAAATCCAAAAATTCAAATATTTTTTATCAACTTAGCTATTTTTAACTTTTATTTCTGTGTAAATTTTCCATAATTTTTAGTTGAAATATTTTGTTCTTTAGTTAGTATTCACTAACATACATTTTGTCATTTTGAAACTGTTTTCATTTAAGGTATTTTACCCTTTGATTGCCAATCTACGTTTAATTAATTTATCTACAGATTGAAATGTCTCACTTTCTAGTTTGTAATCGTATTTTTGTTGTTGTTATTGTCAAAACTGTCTAAAATGTTTCATATTTTTATAACCTTAACCACACGTGAAAAACGGGTATATTTAGGTTAAACATTTCGTTTGTAATTTCTACAATGTCCATTTTCGAACCCTGAGTTCTTATGCATAAAAAATTCTATTGAGCGATGTTCGTCTGTCCATCCGTGTTGTTGATTAAATCAATCAAGGCACTGGATGAACTACAGAAAGTTTAAATACGCCAATCGATTAGGCATAGTTTCGTAAATTTTGTTATTTCAACTCAACAACACCAGTCCATGTCCTTCGAGGCAGCGGGCAAAGCACCACGCTTGTCTCTAAGTTGTCTATATAATTTGGAACAATGAAGTACCTCCAGTCAAAAAAAGAAAAAAAAAATAAATATGTATGTGGAGAGAGAATTACAAAGTAAGAAAAAAACATCAAGTGAAAAAATTGGCATTCGCCATATTTTCCGAGTTATGGGGACTGTTTTTACGTGAAACCGAACACACGTATATTTTGCGATAGTTTACAAAACTTATAAAATGTTTTCCATAAAATCGAAGACAGCGCGAAGTACAATTTATAAGCCAAATAAAATAATTTGTTTTTAAATTCAATTAAAAAATGTTAAATTGGCAATGTATGCAAATATTTAATTATTGCAAACTAAATATATTATAAAGCGTAAGGTAACAAGTTAAACTGCATACAGCACGAAAAAATATCAAGACGAATGTTTTAAGCTGAGCTCTTTTATAAAAGAAAAAAGAACCGCTATCTATCATTAATATATTAAGTAAATGGGTATATTTTGTTTGGAACTTACGATATTAGACTTTACTGAGTACTTAATATATGTATGTTAATAAAAGTATGTACGTGTTTATTTTATGGTGGAAATATTGGGGATTTTATGTTGTAGCTGAATAGGGGCCTCTGACTTTTTATAAAAAAGTATGAATGTGGAATATATTTTTTAAGATATGGGTATCATTCAAGAGTTTTAAAGTGATCTTTCAGAAAATGCTAAAAATTCCTTTTTAAAATTGCTTAAGCCATTAAACGCCGATGACACTTTAGGTAAAATTTTATATAGCACTTAATATTTTATTGTTATTTTTTAATTCTCTGTTATCCTAATGTTTAGTTTTTTGAATGAAATTACTTTACTTAAGTAGATTTAAATATATGGTGAAGGGTATACAAAATTCGGACATAGCCGAACATAGCCCCCTTACTGGTTGTTACTTAGTTTTTTTTCTTGTTTTACTGTCACCCCAAGAATTTTTTTTTTTTTTTTTTATTGGAGTTACCTTATTACAAATTTAATAGCCTATCTTTTTTTAAGTTTCTTTTGTATTCCTGCAGGTGGTTGTTATTTATGTTTAAAAATCAGTGATACAGCAACCTTTTCATTAAATCAGTTGGGAAAACAACCCATAGAAAAAACTTTATTTGTAGAAAAAATTCTTTAAGTACAAAAACTTTACGGAAGAAAAAATTTCTTATGCTGATTTTTATTTAAACTATTCAATGGGAAATCTGCAGTGGAGGGTGTATAGCCAAATATAGCAATCTTACATATTTATTTTTAAATACAATTCAAAAGTCTATCTGGAAGTTTGTATCCATTCACATAAGTTCTTTTTTTGTAAACTTTATTTTTAAGATATGAACATACATACATACATACATATGTTAACACTTACATAAAGACAAAGCTTTAAAGTTCTACATTAATTCTCCCAGTATGTCGAGTAAATTTACCAAGAAACATTAGAGTGGTATGCAGTTTTTGAAAATAAATTAGTCACATATTAACAATAGGTCTGTTTTAATGACTTAATAGGGAAGTAGTGGTATATAATGTTTAAGTTTATCGCTTTTTTCAGAATATATTATACCCCTAAAAATATTTTATTTTGCACAGCTGAAGTAAAAGTGTTTTCTATTTTTAAGTATTATAATTTTCTTTTCTGAGTAAAATCACAAATTTCTCAATTTTTGAATTTCCTGCTCCATATTTTTAAAAAACTAAAAACTGCAGACCTTTTTGACAATGAAGTTTTCATAAATTTTTTTAATGTGTTTTGTGTTTCTTTTCATCCAAATATATTTTAAATATTTTTTTTTCTTAAAGATTCATTCTGATAGTATCGATTTTTCTTGTTTTCTTTCAAAAATGTCTGCATACATTTGTTAATAATGTTTCTAAAAAAATTTAGAAATTAAATAAAAAAATATATCTTTAGCTAAAAAAGTAAATTTGTTTCATTTATAAAATTTTACTACTTTATTGTAAATGTTAAATAATAGTTGTTTGTTGAAAGCAAAAAAAAATTTATCTAGACAACTTAATTAAATATAAGATAGAAATAAGGGCACTAATATGTGTAATTTTAAAGATAAAGATTTTGAATATTTTATTTTTTATACCCTTCTCCATAGGTGAAAATGATATGCTACATATGCATGTCATTCCGTTTGTAACTGCTTTTACTTTGATCCCATAAAGATAATCAATTCTGTATCCTTATACATAGGGAGTCGATTTAGCACGGTTCGTCCGTCAAGTTGAAATTATTTATGTCTTGCCCCTAGATGAAATACGAAAAAATAGCGACCTCTATTTCCTCAGACCTATTTTCAAAAGAGGTCCGAAAATCGTAGAAATATCTTCAAAAAGGATAAGCGCTGTTCTTTTCCTTACCTTGTTCAGGTTTAGTTGTGCTTTTTTTTGTTGTTGTATTTAAAACCAAAATTTCGGAAAAAATACATACAATTATCCAAAATATAGCACATTCACTAAGATTACAACAAAAATATTAAATCTCGTTAAAAAAATGTGTAACAAAAAAATGGAAATTTCATAAAAAAATCGAAAATTATAGATATGATTGAAATTTTACCAAACCATTTATATCCAAGAAAACTTATAACCCTTACAAAAAATTATACTTGCAATAAATAAATTTAAAATCTTGTTTCAAGCATGCACAGAAAATAACTATAGACTCAGAAAAAATTTAAAAGTTTTCCAAAAAATCCCGCGTTCACCAAAAAAAATCACATTTACACTACTAAGCCACTTCTTATATCCTTATTGTACAAGTGAATTGAAATCTAAATATTTGACATCTTCAGAATATTACTTTCAGCGAAAGCTCGGTTCACTAAGAATCTTGCTCTTCGCGCTTTCATTTCAATAGATTCTTCAATAAAGGAGAGTACAAAGCAGATAAAGCAGATAAATAAACATTTCAACTTTATCCCAAATATATTTATTATATTAAAAAACTATTTTCTAATAAATACACAGTTCTTTTGATGCAGGTTACATAACATTCGGCACAGCCAAATACACCACTTTTAATCTTTTCATTTTACTTTTTTACGGAGAAAAAGCATTCTTTAAACATAAAAAACATTTAATTTTTGCAGTAACAGTTGCTGTGCAACCTGTATATGAGAATAACTTCTTTGCCATGGCAAACAGAAATATTTATAATGACAAATGTTTGCTTTTAACAATTATATAGAAAACAAATAGTAAAAAAGTGCTTAAATGGGTTGTTTGTATATGTGATTAGATAGACTGAAATTTTGTTAGAAAATATTTGCAGAAATATTTTTATATTTTCTTTGTAATATAAAACCAACAATTAAGTATAAATTTAAATATCATTTTAATATGAAGTCAGCAAAAATATAATTTATATCTCAAACTGAAACATTTTTAATTGGAATGTAAAACGAGGTTTTTGAGATTCTATTTATTATTATTTAAATATAAACACATATGTATATATTACTTACAACTGTTAATGTCAAAAACAACATATACAAAATTAATTCATTGTTGGAAATTTTGAAAATTTGTTATAAAAAAAGTTTATCAATTTTTTACAAAAAAGTGTATCAATTTTTTACAAAAAAGTGTATCAATGTGAAAATTTATTATTTGTAATTTTTTTTTTTTGTTGATTTAGTGTAATTGTGCTTGATTCCTTCAAATATAAATTCTTCGTGATATTCTCATTAAATATTTATTATTAAAATTTGCAAAATGATATATATTACTGCGGGAATAGCATATTCATATAACACATCGCTACTGCTCATATGCAGTATTCTCGATAAGGCGATTTCTCGCCAACCGTAGCGATAAAAAACTTTTTTGTCGATCAGAATTTTGGAATGCCAAGAGGCGAGATAACTGGTAATATTTAGAATACTTGGCGATATTTTTGGCTATTTTTAATGCATTTTTTTGTGATTACATTGCAATAAAAAAAATAAAAAGGCATTGTGCTTTATTTGATATGTTTAAGATCAACTTAACATGTAATATTGACTTCTATATCTGCCTTGTTTAAATATAAATACTAATTTTTATATTTAATATCAGGTGATAAGGGTTTTAAGGTGCCATTTTTCTTTGATAAATCAATAAAAAAATAAAAAGCGGAAATATATGTTTTTGAATAAGATAACACTCCGTCTGGCAAAGAATTTTAAATTGAATTAGAAAACAGTGTTTTAAATTTAATTGCTACGTTTATTTTACAAGAAAGTTGTTTTTTATTTATAAACTATTGCTAAAAGGAATGGTTGATCGGCTTCCATTCCTGATTGGGGAAAAAAAATGGAAATACCCAAGACACGTTTACATTCATACTTAACTCAAAAACAGTTAAATTAAAACCGGAAAAACATCTTTAATGTTGTGAAGAAACAAGTATGAATAATTAAAAAACAAAAATTTCGTGGGCATACGGAAGGCTGGTACGAAGCAAAAAGCTAATTTATTACAGAGATAACAACGAAGGAATGCTTTGAGTGGTGAGTGGACTTCGTCTAACCAAATTATTCTAACCAAATTATTGATCAGTTTAATCAAATTATTGACCAGTTGGATAAATAGATGATGTACACAACCCATGGTAGACAGATGCGAAGAATGCTAATGAAAAATGTAGCGGTCCATACAATGCGGCTTTTCTTTGGAAGGCGACCATATACATTAAAAAAAATTGTTTCTTTCTGAAAATTTTAGAAAGTTAAATTAAGTTCGTTAAATTTTAATTCATTTATTATCAATTTTAAATTTTAAAATGCTGTAACTCTGTATTCCTAATAAACAGCTCAGGAAGTTCTTAAAAGGTGATCCTTATGACGCTCTTGGTATTAAGGGAGCACAGTTAAGAAAATTTTCTTTCATAAATTGAACTCAATATTTAGATATTAAAGTACCAGAAAGCCTATACAGGTTCTGGCTTAAAGTTTAAAATTAGCAGGATGCAACTGCTACTTCACATTTCAAAATTTAAACAGAAATTAAATGTACATCAGCAAGACTACAAAAGATAATTATGACAATGTTAAAATTTCCATTCAATGTATGCAAATAATAAAACAGTAATGGTGTGATTTCTCTACATGAAGTATTTTTGGAAAATTTGAATACTGGTGTTGATAGCAATCGATATGGAATTCACCTTTTTTAGGAATTTTTGTCTCTGTATCTGTCCGCCTATCTGTCTCGCATGAAGAAACAACTGCTGGATGGATTTTTCAATTTTGTGAAGAGATGTCACAGAACTCAATTTCGATCAATTCCGCAGATTGCTTCTTCAGAAAACGAAAAACGAAAAAAAAAATTCGGAATGAAACCGCTTTCAAATTTTAAAGTGGAATTTAATTTCCTTAAAATTTTGTTATTTACGTATCTAAATTTACTTTAATTATGTCCAACTTAGATTAGTCTCGTTGTTTAGTTTGGTGTGCAAAATATTGCCATAAAATCAATCGGAATTGATAATACGGAATTGAAACCGTTTCGATCGGATAAAATACATTTTATTTCATATGCCATTTCGTAGAAACTAGGGACACAAATGTGAAAACATCCAAATTTATCGATACAATTGTAATAGTAATTAATATATGTTCTTAAATCATATTTTTTAATTTTGACATATGCTAAAATAAATGAATATACATTTTACTTCTCCGGCTTTTGCTTCACTTTTTAATTTAATATCTAAAAAATTTTAGAAACAAAAATTATTTACTAATGTATTCGGACGTTTTCCAAAGAAATCGCTACTTCCTTCATGAGCATTTTTGCATCTATCTACCTTAGGTTGTGTACATCATTTGTTTAACCAACTAATAATTTAGTTAGACGAAGTCCACACCCAACTATTAGCATTTCTTTGTTGTTCTCTCTGTAGCTCGTGTTGCACATTTGTTATTTGTATTTGCTTTTGTTTCAACCACCGGTATAGCCACAAATACAATTTTTATTTAAAATCTTTCATTCTTGTTTCTCTACAACATTGTAGATGCTCTTCCATTATCATATTGACTGTTGTTAAGTTAAAAAAAAAAAAACATTTGAAATTTACTAAAATATTGAAAAATACGACTATGATTTCGAGGTTTAATCTTGAATTATAACAATAACTTTAATGCTATTCATTGATTGACCTAACTTTGTTATTTTTTATTTTTGTGTTTATAAAGTAGCAAATTATTGTCTCTCCGGAGTAACACAGTAGTGTACAGTGGCTTAAAAACGATTTAGTTTGAACATTGTTTGGTTTCTTATGGACGACTAATCATATCATAATGGAATTCCACAGGGACAAAGCATATTTGTTTTTTAGTGGAGTAGCCGATGGTCGGTTTCCTGAGGTAATGCCAAGCTTCTGGGTAGGCCCCCTAACTTTAGTACCTCTAGTATATATTTCTCTGGAAATGTCCCAAAACTTTATTTATAACTCGAATATTAAGATTTTTTTAATACATTCAACCTTAAAAATATCTATAAGTGTCCATAAAGAATGTGCTTAAATGAGTAACATATTTATTTATTTATATTATTATTATTATTATTATTATTATTATTATTATTATTATTATTATTATTATTATTATTATTATTATTGTTATTATTATTATTATTATTATTATTGTTATTATTATTATTATTATTATTATTATTATTATTATTATTATTATTATTATTATTTTTTGGAAAATAAGCAGACTACCTAAATTTGTATGTAAAAAAATATAGTATTATTTCCCCTGGCTCCTTTGAATGACAGCATAAAATTTTCATTTTTAATTTGCACTCTCTGTAAATTAGGATAACAGTATTTATCACTGTTTTAATACTAAAATTATACAACGATTTTGTTATGCAAATTGACTCAAATGCCAATAAAAATCTCTATTTTACTATTCGGTTTTTTTTTCTTTTTTTTGTTTTGTTGAAAAACGATTTTTCCATCAGCAACTCAATATTCATTTCTCAGTTTCCAAACAGCAAATTATTTATAAAGCAAATTATTATTAGTATGAAACAAAATTGTTTAATGGCTTAAAAATATTCATTTCCTTAAGGGTTCTAGTATTAACAATTTTACATATCCGGTTGATGCTACCAAAGGAAAAAAATGACAATAATAACGTTTTCTTTCTAAAGCACTTGCAACAAATACTATAACTAGCATTGAAAACAATATCAGTAGTAAGGAAAATCTTTTGAATATTTTAATACAGTACAAAATGAATTACATTTTATATATTATTATATAAAAGATATGTAATCTTTTGCACAGTAGTTATTTTAAATGTAGATTTGAAATTGTTTTTTTTTTATTGTTGTTTTTGCCTGTTTATAACAGTTAGCAACTACAACAAAAGTAAATGAACGTTGAATTATCTCTTTAAATTTTTTATTGTTTCTTCTCTACTTGACAGGTATTTATAAAAATTTAATCCAGCATTCTAATGATTGTAGTTACTAGATACTTTTGTGGATTGAGTCATTCAAAGGATATAATGACGTTAGTTATCATAAAAAACTAAATATTAAATGACTGTGGAGGAAATATAAAAATAAAGCGAAAACGGGAAAGAAGCATTATGGGAAACTGTGATATTAATTTAAATTTAACAAAAAATAAGGAAATAAAAAAAGGAAAAATTTCAAAATGATTTTCGTCCTAATGTATTTGCACGAGAATACATGTTTTAAGTTTATAAAGATAGCGAAATAATCTACGTTCATAATATTAAAATTTGCCGCGTGCTAATTATTATATTTTTATTTTTACAATTATTTTTTTAGCAAATTACCAATGACATCAGCATTCAGGTAAACTAGCTGAAAAGCATAGCTCTCCTATTAGTAGGGAAGTTAATATCAGTAGTTGATCTAAAGAAGCTTTTTAACTGTTACTGTTGAATAAAAATTAAATAACGGCTATGCTAGCATCACCAAGGAAACTTAAATGCAGCTATCTGGCCATTCTTCTTTCTTATTAAAATGACCTTTTCAAATGACGAATAACCTTAGTAATGTAGAATTAGCCATCTCAGTAGATATGTTTTTAAATGCGACATTAATTTGTTTAGTCAACCTTAATTATTTCTGTATTTAAAATATCACTTTAAAAACCTCGTCATTTGTACCTGGATTTAATATTCTGCGGTATGATAAAATAAATGTTAAAACAACTATTTATGACGAATAAGAGAGAGAACGTGTCATGAAGATTTTTAAAGCTTTAGCAATTTTTCAAAGCTTTAACGTTAAAGCCTTTTACTCGACTCCTGATTATAAAGCTCTGAACAAATGAACTTTCTTTGTGGATGTTTATCTTAATCGAAGTTGTGGTGAACTAAAGGTGACTCTGAAAAACAGTTCACAAGATTCGTTGGTCTTCGATAGTTTGACGACCACTTAGGGCTAGAAAGCCAATGTATCTCAAGAACAGAAAACTAAGCTGGGATTTACAGCATTAAGCTGAGGAACATCTTAAGGAAAAGAAAACTATTGAGAAGATGTAAGACTTAGATATCAGGTTTATGAACAGCAGGACTTTTCCAGACATCAAGGTTTATTTTTACCTGTGAGTACTTACATCGTTTAACTGTGAAAGCAATGTAACTACTTTGAATTTTGCCAGATAATAAAAAGAAATCCTTGGCCTTATTCTACTCTACGGTTTCACTCTCTGGTGCACATTAAACTTGTCAACTCAAGAGTCCACAGGCTGAAAACAAGTTTTTAAATCAGATGTCGTGCCTCTGACTTTATCCATATCAACGAGCTAACCTCATCATAATTTTATCTTTCTTACTTTAGTCTTCTTTTATTTAAAACAAAAAATGTTTAGAAAGCTTTTTTTTAAGTTTTTCCTCTTAAATAATATTAAACTCAAATATAAATAAATTATCATACATTGTTTTTATATAATTAAGCATAAAGGAAAAAAAATCCTAAACTCTTAAAGGTTGTTAAGATACTTCATTCTTATATTCTAAAATAAATAAATAAAACAAAAAAAAAAAAAAAAAAAAAACAAAATAAAATAAAATAAAAAGAGACAGCAAATACTGTGAAAAAAAATTAGAAAATATATTCCAGGGGTCAATTAAGGAAACATAGAAATTGCGTTAAAATGAACTTGAAGTAAAGTTAATTTTAGCGGCAAGTAATCCAAAGTGCCAACAATTTAAGGAGTTTCATTTTATTTAATTATTTTCATAACTTTGAAAACTTATCTCTGTAAATCGTTAAAAAAAAACTTAATTAGTCTGAATTTAAAATATTATTTATTTTTTTTTTTTTTTTAGGTAAAAGTTATTTAGAACCGCTGCCTCCTAGTAAAACTTAAGCTTATATGTGTGTAGAAGAACAAAGAAAGACTACCGCTTAAAAATCTGTGTGGAAGCGGTATGAATTTTGCGTGGACTCTTTTAACATTTTGGATAAAAAACTTGATTCTTTTTAAATATAAATCCCTTGGACGAACAGTCACCATGCTTATTTAATAAAAATTCATTAATTAATTGTTCATTTAATTTTTTCTATAGACACAAAAATTTAAGATTCTTTGCTGCACCATTTCTAATTTTGATAATGGACTTATTTTACTTTCGAAGCTTTCAAGCAAATTTTTTTCAGTCCCAAAGGAAAATCACTTATATATTAAAACAGAAGAAATTTTCATTACGCTTATTTAATCGAGTTATTTGAATTTGAAATACTTTTGTCAGACTTTATTATTTGAAAATATGAGAAGTGATTTTCGAACGTTGCACTTACTGTTGTTGATACTTAAAACATTATGATATCAAAATAAACGAAATAAAAAAGTTTATCTTCTCTTAAATGCTTAAGCAGACACACAATTCTCCAAAATATTATTATGAAGTAGACCGTCAGATTAGGGTTGTAACTTTACACTTAATAAAGATAAATGCACACTTGCATAAAGTTTTAGAATGAAGTTTCTAAGCAGGATGCTGTTTACTACCCGGTAGTTCATAAGCGCCTTTAGAATTACTTTAATCAATATGTATTGTCAAGGTGTAGAAATGGAAAATAGTGTGCTTTGGGGAACAAAGTTTTTGATTATACCAAACTAAGAAACACAATAAGCTAACAAAATGTGTTTATACACGGGGAATCAATGTTAAGGAACATCCAATAGGTTAAATATATGCTCAATACACATCTAGGTAGTATAAGAAGAAAGCTTTTAACTTTTAGATCAATAATATGATAATAAATGATGTTTCTTGCGCAAAATTTTTTAAATTACATTTAGCTCGAAAACTGGTTTTCTCAGAAATAAAACATAGAATTTAAATTGCCATAAAATCAAAACGCATCGAGATATTCTAACAAAATTTTTAATCTAAATTTTTAACTAATTGATAAAATTTAAAATTTTTTATTTTAATAAATAAATTTCCAGAACGTAAAAAGAATGTCCCAAAAAACTATTTTTTTTACAAAAGTCGCTACCGTACAACTATCCATCAAAGGGCTGTCATACTATTTTTGAAATATGTAGCCAGTAATTGAGAATTTATGTTTTTTAAATCAGCGCTTTGCACTCTGAGGAATTTATTGTAAGCCCTTGTCTTTAAATTTGCTTGAAAAAATTATTAATGTCGAACTAAGTTTAAATTACATAGGCAAAAAAAAAAATCGCACCTTAGCACTTGTACAATCCTAAAAAAAACACGGTACTTTTTATAGTTTCCCAATGCAGGGGCTTGTAAATTTTTAGCAAAAAGTGGTATTAAAACAAAAATTATACTTTTTTATTCTAAACTTTATAGTAATAATCTTAAAGTATTAATCCTATCATTTATAAGTGCACCACATCAAAAATACTAAGTTAAGTTCGGTGAAAATAAAAATAAAAATTGTAATCCAAACTAGAAGAGATAATCTACACAGAATTAAATTTACATAAAAATCTTGAATTTAAGTTAAAAATAAGCTTTTTATGATGTGATAAAAAATGATATTCCCGCGGTACCCAAATTTAGGGGTGGAGCTAGAAGCCGCCTTTTTCCTATAAAGCTAACCATTCGCAGCTCAGCTAAGAAGCACGTCTGCTTTGCATCTTAGATTTTTCATTAAAATGTCTTCTGTGGTTCACGGGATACCAAAGTCCAAAATAAATCGTTTTATAACTCCTGTGCAGCACTTATTGTAATCCAAGTCTTTCAAATTGTTGACTTAAGCAGCTTTACATTGTATTTTATTAAGTATAATTTAGCGATTTTTAAATGCGTTAAAGTTCTTCTTTTTTATTTTAGAGACATATTATATATTATATGACTTCACGGATTAACATCTAAATGGTAGGTTTTTTCTTCCCGCAGCGTTATTTCTTTAAGTCAATATGAAAATCTCTGTTAATTCTTGTCCAAAAATATATTGCTTATTTCAATTGGGTGCCGTGCTCTTTATTTAAAGGAAACGAAGAGCTGATTAATAATTTACCTTTATAATTTTTTACCATTGTTTAGAAACAATCCAAAAAGTTTTTAATAACCCAACACCACCGACGATTAAACTCATAAATAATTTGTTTGTTTATTTTTTAAGATATATTTAAGAAAAGTTTTAACCAAGAAGATCTCTGTTGTGAGTCCACAATTAAAGTACAGTTAGTCGCCACGAACTACTAGGTTTTGATGTACACATTTTGATGGTCTGCAATGATTTTGAAGATGCTGGTTAATTCGTGGTTACTTGACACTAATACGGTTTTGTTTCTATCACATACTTAGTTTACACTAACACACGGCGGCAAATGTTGCTATAACTGCTTATAGAAAAACTATATACTCAAGAAAATATATATTTATCTAACAAATAGGAAGGAAATTTTAAGAGTAAAGTATTTGTTCATTTTATTTGTCCGACTCCTCCTGCCTTTTAACTTCATTTTTCTCATAAACCAGAGCAGGTGTTTTGCCATTTTATAGTCTCAATAATAATCGTCAGTCAGTCTTTGTAGTCATTTATAGCAGCACCAAATTGTAAGAGAAACAGTAGAATCTGCAAAACAAAAAAAGGATTGTATAAAATGACTGTAAAATGATATTTTGTTTACACTTGAGCAAAGTGTTGCACATTTAACTGCAGAATCAGTAACCAAACATGCACGCATTCGTTTACTACAATACATAAACACAAAAAGTATTCAGGTTTTTTCTTTAGTCTTTAAGTTATATCATTAATATATACACATACGTATGTGTTGTAAATCGTGCTGGCTTCTGTTGTTGAAATGTATTGAGCGTGGTGTCGAATGTAAGTATTGTAACATAAATAGTGCACGTTTTTCATACAAAATCCCTTAAGAAACAATTTATATAAAGTACTAGTATCACTTATTCACAAACTTATATTCATTGGCTTCAAAGTAACAGTTATCGATAATTTAACTTTCAAAGTATACAAGCAATACTAAATGGATACAGAAGCGTAAATAAGGATGAAACTCGATTTGTTGCAATTTTGTGGTAAAAATCGTAATTTGGTTATTTTTTCTTTTTTAAAGGCAAAGTATAGCAGTTAAAACCAGATCATCATAAGATATAGTCTCTCAAAATGCTATTAAGTCACATTAAGAGAAATGGTCGTGTTACAAAAGCAAAAAAGTATGTAAATAAAATTTAAATTCAAATTTATTTTTTCAAATCAGTTTTGTTTTAATGCTCCTTCTTCTAAATGTTGTATGTTTACGTATAGGTGTTCGACCAAAAATCATGCTTCATCTGTAATTATGGGTGGTATAAGTATTGAGGAATCCGAAGCTCTTGATGTTCTTGGCATGAAAATTCAGTGTGAAGTTCAATGAACTAAAACATTTTTCAAGTCGTTAAAGAAGATTTCAAGTGTCTCGGATTTTTTAAACAGCAATAAATATATTTCACTCCAACTGATTTCCTTATTATGTATATCACCTACGTGTAGCCAAAGAAAGGAATACAACACTCATGTGTGAGTTTGTTATAGAGATACTATACCGCTTGCAGAAGACGGCGAAGAGGCACGAAAGTGACAGTAACGTGTCCAACTATACTGACTCTTTTGAACATCGACTCAATGTGGGTTGCGTTTGCTGTTTTACCGGTAACTCGTTTTATCGGGTGCTCGCTTTATTGGGAACTTTTCCCGTTATCCGCACGTTTTTGCATACAACGCTCTTTTCATTAAGGTCATATACATTTGTGATCGATAGGCACTATGCATAATAGAGAGAATTCGTTTGTAAGCCAAACAGTTCGTATGTAGTATCATCTTTCTGCAGAGGTTGTTCCTTTAACGCATGAACATTCAAATTGAGTGTTCAAAAACACTACTCTGCATTTCCTTTCCATAACCTATTTTTGATTTGGCACAAAGCCTTGTTTGAGTAGAGGTCATCCTGTGAGTACTGTTCTGGAATAAAGGAATTAAACGTTTTGTAAGTTTAAAATAACCTGCTTTTCTTCAATGTTACTTCCTTTCTTTAATTCTACATCCTATTTTAAGTAATTTAAAAAAAATTCTTATGCTATGTGTGTCTTTAAAATTTAGAAACACATAACAAAAGTAATCGCATTTTTTTAATATAAATTAATAATTTGCAAGGTGCCTGTGCATAGAAATAAATTATCGCAGTGCTTTTGATATTTTTATTTTTCATTATCTTTTAACTATACAAAAGAGCCGATAAAAAGTCAGCTGTATACAGTGGAGAAAGAAGAATAGAGTCATTGTTTATTATTGTTTTTTGCTTAAATTTTGATTTTTGTCTTTATTCTATTGTTTATTTAAAATGATTGTAAAAAGATTCCTGAAGAGCTAATTAGGCGGTAGAAAAATTGCAATCGACACGTGCTTTCACCCTCAATAACCAATGTCGGTGATTTAATTATAAAATCGGGATAATTTTTTAAGTTAATTAATTTAATAAAAAATTCCCGTTATTTTATATAAATCGTGTATAAATTATAGTCCAATTTAATGCTTTTATATTGTAAACCTGTGATAAAGGAAAAATTAAAGGAAAGAGAAAAGAATATCTTCTATTTTACATATCTTCTCAAAATATATAAGTTGAATTTAATGAAAATTATTTTACAGTGTTTTTCATTTTTAGTTCTGCGTGCCTTTTAACAGTTTAATCATCCATATTAAATTTTACTTAAATAATTAGTTTAGTTCTATAAATCTTCTTTAAGTCTGCATGCCTTTAGTTCTAGGAAGATAACTTTTTTTAAACTTTTTTGAGAATGCAAGCTTAACTAATTTAACTAAAATTTTGTTAATTTTAATCCGACAACAAAAACAGAAGGAACTTAGTCATTTTTGAACCGATCATAAAAAAGTTTTTTTTATTTCGATGGTGATGCTTACAAATCGGTCCCGTTTTAAAAGCAGTTTACAATATTAAAAATAGAGGGTATTTCCATAAAACATACATGTTTTTTAAGTGTGTTTTTAACCGTAAAGGCACGCCTTTTAAACTAAAAAACTGCGTATCATTATTGCAGTAAAAATATTTGAGACGAACGAAGAATTTTTCGTTGCAAATCTTCGTGGAAATTTTTAAAATACATTTGTGTACATGAAAATGCGCACAATCAGTAAGTTGACGAGATGGGACGACCGTTTTTCTGTTTACTTTTTAAAGAGTTTTTATTTAAAATTTAAACTAGATTTACATGCATGGTGAAGGCATCGCCGCATTTAGCGCTCTTACTTGTTAATTATATGTTTAATTTATTTTTTTAATAAATTATATTTCTACTTTTTCCAATTTTAGATAAGTTCATTACTAGTTGTGATAAATTTTAAAGATAACAGTAAAATTAAGAAACAATCAGAATCAAATAAACTTTCTGGTTCGCTACAACTTTTATTAACCTTATCCGTACGTATCTTTAAGCTAGTTATCGATTTTAACTACTATTTACATATATAATATAAGAAATTAAAAACTTTATTATTATTTATTATAAATGTTGGTTGACCGCAAGGATTATTTACCTACACTATCAAGAACTATTCTCTACTACCGTAATTTTCTATTTTTCTTAAAAGGAATTATAATTCATTTACAAAAAAGTTCGAATAAAAGACAATATAAAATTGATTCTTTATTAATATATGGCCACTCTAGCAAGTGTCACATGTAAACAAAAATATTTTTTCAAAAAAATTTATAAATAATTTTGTCGTCGTAATTGAGTTTCAGTCGACGAGTATTTGTACACAAAGATGGCTTAGTGACGATTTCGTTGTGCTATGCGAAACTCGTCGTTCGTCTTAGTTATGTTTATCTTTATAGCTCTCAACGACAAAAAGTAATACAAAAATACATCTAAAAATTAAAGGATGTCACCAAAGGTGACGTAAATTTACCTATATGGGACAGTTTCTTGATCCGTTAAACACAAACCCTTGAAAATTTGATAGAATGGCGATTACTATGATCGATATAATAACAAGTATAAATGTTCAAAATTATAAATTAAAGGGTGCCCCAATAGCTCATTTAATTTGATGTATATGGCCATATTTTTGAACCGTTATAGACAGAAAGCTGAAACTAACAAGGAACCTGTACTGTTTAGTCTGCTATAACAACAAATATACAATTTGAATTTAGAAATGACAGGGTGTCACAAAACTAATGTAATTTTACCTATGGCCGTATCTTTTTTTTTATTAGGACCAGCACATAGGGGATGACCCCTACTTATGCAATGCATTGTGCCAGAACTAGGAAATTAGGTGTTGGGAAGGGGGATAGAGGGAATAGTGCTTGTAGACATTTGTTTCGAATCTTTGCACATTGAAAGTGGCAGGAAAGACTTATGGGGGAGTTTATTCCACATACGAACTGTTCGGCTAAAAAATGAACTTTCTAATAGCCTCAATTTTTCGAAGGCGAACGAAAATGAATGGCATAAGCTACTGTCATCTGCAAAAGAATATATAGGGTTAAAAGTGTTTCGTAGAAGGTCATTAAGCAAAGGCAAACTGTTATATACCAAAAATTGGACAGAATGTCCACTTCTTTGTTTGGTGTAAGAAGAAATATAAATATTTGAAATAATAAATTAAAGGGTGTTATAATGTTATTGATATAATTTGATGTAATTGGCCAAACTGTTGTAACGTTATAGACAACCTTTTAAATATACAAAGAACCTAAATGCTAAGTCTACTGTAACAGCAAGTGTAACATTTGAATTGAATAGTTAATGTAGTTTGATGTATACTGCTCAACTATTGAACAGTTGAAAACAGACAGTAAAATTAACAAGGACCTGTAGTGTAATATATTGTAATTTAATCTTTGTGACCATAATTTTAAACCGTGTAAGACTGTTAGATGAAATCTGTTTTGAGGTCGTTTTTTTTTTTTTTGCAAGAATTATTTAACAGAATTTTTTTCAACTTATAAAAAAAATTTTATCAAGTTAACAGATTTTGCTAACATCCTTTGTCACGATAATGTTTGCTAATTTCAATAAAATTTGTTAATGTGAATAAATCGTGTTAATATTTAAATAAAAACTAAATTAGTTTGACTATTTTTAACGTGTTTCTTACGTTTGTGTCAGTGTAAACTTTTCAAAAAGAACCATATATTTTTGAAATAAAAGAGACGGCAATGAAACTGAAGTCATTTTGTACGAAAGTATATTTTTAAATTCATCTAAGGATAGTGACACAAACTTTAATTTAATTTAAATTTTTTTAACACAAAAATCCTGATTTCTCAGTTGTATATAAAAGTAATTCTTAAAGAAAAAATCATCTTTAAAATGGTCATGCAATATGAATATGAAAAAAAAAACTTTAATATCATTTAGTAAAATTAAACTGTATAGAGCTTTCGTAAATCTCAATTTGAAAAGTATATTTCGAACATTTAATTCTTTACTAATAATTTTAGAGATGAAAACAACATGCTTAAAATCTAAAGGAATATTGCCACGAAATAAAAATTCATGAGCCAACAGAGGAACATTTAATGCATTTAAGCAAACAAAAACTCTTTTCCAGAATATGCTCACATGCACGTAGACATATTTTTTACCCTTTTAATTTTCTTAAATCTTTTATGTTCAAGGAAATGAAAACGAAAAGAAAAGACAATATAGGAAGCTCAAAATAAGCAACAGATCATAATACCATTACCAAATTGAATATCTTTAAATCCATTATATGGTTTCTTTGCAGCATTTACATTGCAGAATAAACAACATTTAATTGAATATTTAACGTGTTGCCTGCAAAGTTTTTCTATAAAATATCTGTTTTAAATGATACAAAAGTTTAACGAGAGCCACCAAATTCTGTTGAAAAGTTAGAAACACTTAATAAACAAATTTACCAACAAGTTTACACACATACTTTAACCGGCACCAATACATGAATACTTACCTGTTTACGTTTTTATTTTGTTTTGCTTTTATGAAGAAAGTTTTCATGTGATGTTTTATTTTCATTATTATTTTTATTATTATTTTTTGTTCGCTTCAAACAAACTTGAAAACTGAGCTATAGAGAAAAAGTCAGTAAACAAAGCAATAGAAAACAAGAAGAGGGTTTGTAAAACAAAAAGCATTCAAAGTAAAGTATGGCTGGCTTAAACAAATGTGTGTTAAGGGAAATCATAGTTTACTAGAAGCAGGTTTAAATAGACATTAAGTGGCTTAAAGCGATTTGTTTTATTTTGTTACAAACTGTTTAAGACTTTTGAATTATTTGTCTTAACTTTGTTAAACAAAACGTATGTCAAACTCAAACATATTTTATGAAATCACTTTTACATTGTTTAGTATTTTAACCAAAGGCGTATGGCCTAATTTTAAATGGGTTGCAGTTATTACATCCCAGTTTTCAGACTTTTAAATTTCAATAAAAAATGGATTACATTCGAGGAGCTTTAAAAAAAAAAACATTTCAAATTAAATGTTTTAAAATATTTTTTACGCACGCTGCATTCTTACAAATGTAAATTTGAAAGCCGCATATAATGACTTACTTTTTGACTGTCAAATATTGTTACTTGCAAAAAACATTATATTAAGTTAAAAAAGAACACTTTAAAATAGGTACAAATGATCACTATTTCCTGCAATAATTAATTATCAATCAATTATCAGTAATTTATTATAAACATCTCACACCTTGTTAAAATCATTAGGACGGTGGGTTAGAAAACACTTCCGCCAGAAATGATTAATTCCACATTCGTTCACATTTTCTAAAATTTTTTGCTGGAATATTTTTTAGTTTTACCGGAAAGTGAACCAAAGGTTGAGGGTAAGATATTTTATGACATTTTATTGAAAATTATGTGTAACGTTTTGTAATAACTGGACTATGATTTTAAAACTTTAATATTTTCCCTACATAGAAAACCAAAAAAAAATTTATAATCTTCACCATAAAAGATAAATCAACGTAATTTTTACTTAAATATTTATGCTATTAAATTAAATTTACTTTTTATTCAACGTAACAGAATTTTTTTGTAAAAAATAAAATTTTTTAATTTCGTTATTTTCACTAAGAAATATTTCAGAAATTAATATACTGCTCAGTTTACAAAATCCTAGTTAAAAAAAGTTAGATACGTTAAATAAAGTTTCCTCCATTTTACTAAGTGCTTGGTTTACAGTCTAAGTGAGAACATTGGTTAGCATTATCACACGAAAACAAATGTAAATTAAAATTTTTTAAAGATCAACTAATTCTTAACCAATTTATTGGTAACTTATTTAACTCAATGCAAAGAAAGTATTTGCAAAAACCAAAGTTACTAGAAAATTTGGACATTAATGTTGTCATTTTTTCAATTTTATTACTTAAAGAAATTTTGCAAAACTAAACTAAATTATTTTAGTAAAACAGAATATTGTTTTTAAACTTATTAATACCACATATAATAAAGTTTAAGAAATTTCGTTAAATTGAACTTGAAAAGGCATGTAGAACAAACAAATAGAAAAAAAAAAACGTAGTTATTCCATCCAATTTTATTCTTTTTTTCCTTCCACAAGATTACACGGCATTGAAGTTGGACAATATAAAGAATTTTTTTGTGATTATTTTTCTTCATTTTGAATACACAAATAAGCTTTTTGTTTCGACTAAAAGCAATTCGAAACACGAATGTTTTACAAATCAATGGAAAAAAATCTTTAACAAAAAAACGTCTCAATAATAACCGTAAGTGAAATTAAAAGTTCATAACGTTTTTTTTTTATCCAACAAGTAAGAGTGCTATATTTGGCTTTGCGTGTTAGTGTTGAAATCAACTTTTCTAAGGAACTAGATGAGCTAGAAGAAATGTAAGCACGCCAGTCGATCAGTCATAGTCTCAAAAAATTTTCTATTAAAATCAGCAAGATCTATCAGTAATCCATGTTTACGAGTCAGATGGCAAAACACCATGTCTGCCTCTAATTTTTCCATATCATTTGGAACAATGTAAATAATGATCTTCCTCCCATCAAAAAAAAAAAAAAAAAAAAACAAAACGTTCAGACGACTTAATTTTATGGGGCAATAGAGAATTTAAACATATAAAAAAAAACTTCACAAAATTGGTTTTCGTCCATATTCTCAAGTTTTGGACCTCTTAAATTTTTATGTAATTTGGATTTGTATCATTAAAAACCTTTTGAAGAGATCTTTCAAAAAGTACTAAAATTTTTTGAAAATGCTTGACCAATTAAGATCCGATGCCATTTTTGTGTAAATATATTTAAAAGTTTTTTCTATGTCCATGCCTGCAGAACTGAGTCATTTCTAAAACGATTTAAAAAAAATCTTTATTTGAAGGGTTATATTTAAATATTGGTGTCATTTTAAAATTTAAAGGGCGTCTCTATACAACATACAAGTTATTCACGTGTATTTCGAACCGTAAAAGACACCTCTTTTAAAATAAAAAACTGCGTATCACTATGGCTCCTAATAGAAAAAGGTTATCAGAAATAAATCTTAAAATTAAAGGGTGTCTTTTGAACCTTTATGGACAAACCCTCGAAAATTGGACAGGATATCGATTAATATGACCGTTATTAAATTATTAATATTTTAAATTAAAATATAAAGGGTGCCCCAGGGTTCATTTAATTTGAATTTCATTCCGTTTTAGATTATTTATGTAGAATTAAAAAATAGTAAAAAATTTTTTCTTTATAACTACGCCCCATATTACGTTAAGCAAATTTTTCTTCATCAGAGGTAAGAACTTTGTAGAATTAACTTAGTGATGAAGAACTTAAAATGGAAAAGTTTTTTTTGTTAAACTTTAAATCCGATAAAAAGGAAAAAAAATAAAATTTGCCATTTTTGAAACTCTATTGAGTCGCTACTAAAGGGTATTGAAAGATCATACTAAAAGTGTAATCTTAATAGAATGAATAATTATTTAATTATTTATTAGGGGAAAGGTGAATACTGCGACCTTTTGCCGAGTGATAGGGAGTTTCACTTAAACCTGATTTGTTGTCAACGTGCTTACTATCGTGACAGCAGAAGCTCCAAGTAACAATCCCCTTTGTTCAGGAGATGTCTAGGTGGTCATATTTTCTGTAAAATAGAAACAGTTCTAAAAAAAAAATGTTTTATAGTATAGTTATCATATTCACACTAGTATAAACTGGTGCTTATAATAACTAATCTATTAAAGTTACTTCTCAACCTACACTGACCTGGACTTAGACCCATAAGAGTTTTAAAATGATTTTGTTGTCAACTGTGCATGTTTTGCCCGAGAAAATTAACTTCGTAAAACTCTCTGGTGCTACTAGAATTAACAATAACGATACAACGGAGTAAAAAATAATGAATGGCATTCTTAAAGAAGGGCATCTTATTTACATTTAAAAGAGCTAACACTCATTTTGTAAATTCTGTAAGCTATTTTTAAAATGTTTTTGGAAATAACATGTTGATTAACTTCCTAAACCTACATTTGTCGTTTCCTTGAATAAAACTAAAGTTCAGATCTTCTGTAACAAAACAAAATTAGAAAAAGCTCAAGATGGCGTTTTCGATTTAAAGTGGCAAAAATTACTATAATTTTAGAAATTAAAAGTCAAAATTTCCAGTGAAAATAATGTAACAATCAAACATTTTTCGAAAAATAAAAATCAAAACACTTAAAAACGTCCCTCATTATATCTATGAAAAAAAAAAATAAATAAATAAATAAATAAAAAAGCAGAAGAAAAAATGTGAGCAGAAATAAAATTATTTTTTCGCTTTAGGATTTATTTTGTTCTACTATTTTTTAGAGTTATTTTAAAAGAGTTATTGCAGAATTAAAAAAAAGGTGTTTGTAACGTAGTATGTCCATAAGTTTCAGTACACCTTAGCTTTCTAGTGTATTATTTCATAATGTATTATTTTATATATCACAAAAAGTACAAGTTCATTTTAAAAACAATACGAATGCAAGATTTATAAAGAAATCTGATTTATGTATAGCCCCTCTTCATATTTTGTTTTTTATGATAACATTTTATTTTGTTTTTCAGATAGAACTCTAAAGATTATTAAAGCCTTGGTTAAAAGATGCTCTAAAGATAGCAAAAATATATGTTTTAAGAAGAAGCGAATATTAAAGCAAGACCAACCTTCTGAAAAATATGTTCTTGTAAACGATACTTAAAAAACTTCAGCTTCTAAAGATAGTAAATTCCAGACACAAGTATTTATTTTTTAATTTTTTAAAGAAGTTTATTAAAATTTTAAATATTTTTTTTACTTAAACAATGAATTAACCGATTTCTGTCAAATATCCTTGTACTTTATTTTCTAGACAATAAGTTGGTATCTTGTGGATTTGTGAATGTTTAAAACTAACTGCATTAAGATAAATTTTTAATTTGTAATTCATCGCTTTGTACAATTTTGCTTTTCAGCGTATCTAAAAACAACGTTTTGTGTAACATTATTTAAGTATTAAAATATTGATTCTTATTATAGAAAATTGTTAGTATTTAGAAAGCGGATAAAAAGTTGTACAATGCTTTTCATCTGAATGTCCACCTCTTCGCTAGTAGTAGATACTGTGTTTTTATTACATTTTTTTAATTTTTATTTTTTTTATTTTATTTATTTATTTTTGTAATAAAAAAGCCTTATTGGCCAAAATATATTACAATTGATTGCAGAAGAGTTAAACAAGTTAAATAGTATTTTTTAACACATTTTTTATTAGGAGCAATTTACAAATTGCTTATTTACTTTTAATTTATTTCGTTTTTGTCCTTCTTGATAACTATTAGTTTAATTAGAAGTAATTTAGCCAAATTAATAGGAATAAGACACAGTTGTTTAAATAAGAAATGCTTTCTAGATTCCTAAAAAGTATTGGAGCTTTAAATTTATTCTAAAATTAAAATTTTGAAACATTTCGAAAATAACTACAAACTAAATAAACTGGCTTCAAAATATTGAAAACTTTCACAATAGCAAAAAATATTATAGATAACGCTATGTAAAAATTACACTTATCAAAAACTAAGAATAGTGATTTGCAACCTTTAAAAATATCATTTTTATATCTTAGTTTAAAAGACGACTGAGATACTTAAAATTTATACTGATATAAGAGAGGGATGGTTGTGCAACTTCATTCATAAATTTGTACATCAAAAGTAAGAACAAAAAGCATCCCAATAAAAGTAAAAAACTAGTTTTAGTTAATCCAAACAAAAAAATTGTCCTGAATTTGTAAAGTTGTATTTTCTTAAAAGAAACGCAAAAAAATTGTTTGTTGGCATCTCCTTAACTCTTGCTTTTTTCTTGACAATAAAATTGTATTTTCTTTCTCCTCTGTTTATCTAATGTTTTCTTGTTTTTCTTCATATATGCGTAGAAGGCATATTTTTTTAATAACACTTTTCCTATGCTTGACATATTTAACTTTTCTATGTCCTTTTCTTCTAACCTTCTTACAACACATATTTACAAAGAGCTTGTTGCTTTAGCGACACTTCATTTTATAAATGTAAAAACATAATCTAAATAAGAACGAAGTGTTAAGTTCTTAATGAAGTTTCAGCTGGAATACTTTCGTAAGACATTTTTAACGATATTAACTTTGCAAGCACATGCATACTTACTTTTGCCTAAAAAAATATTATAATATATTTATTTTAGAATATTCTTAAAAATCAGACTTAATTAAAAAATAGCTCTTAGACTTAAATTTAACGTAAGTTCTATGTAGATCATTGAATCTTCATTGAAATTTTCATTTTTTTAAATGTTCGTATTTCAGTTTCATGCAGGTAAACATAAAAGGCTGAATTGTATGAAAAAAATAAAATTTTTTTTGAAATTATTCACTGATATGAACGCGTAAAAACTCTGGCATTGCACTATATAAAATAAGGCTGTAAATTAAAAACTAAACTTCACTTAAAAGTAATTTAAAGTTGCATTTTCGATAACTTGCTTTTTTTTAACCCCTTCACCGCAAGTGAAAAAAGTTTGTCATTCTTTTTGTAATTGCTCGAATAACCATTACCGACCCCCCAAAATGTATATATTCTGAGTTCCTATTCATACCGGAGTTGTCAGTCTATTCATCTATCCGTTTGCCAAGGCACGAGATGAGCTATAAAAAATTTAAACACTCAAATCGATTAGAAATAATTTCAAAAATTTTTCTATTGAAAATCAACACGATCGGTCCAATATCTTCGAGGCAGTCTACCTCTAATTTTTCCATATCATTTGGAACAAATCTAGTTAAATGAAGTAAATCCATAAAAAAATTGTATGAGGCGACAGATAATAAAAGAATAACAAGGAAACATAATGTGAAAAATTTGGCTTTCGCCCATATTTTCTGGGTTATAAGACTCTGAACTTTTTATAAAAAATATGATTGTACACGACATTTGCTAAGATATCAATATAGGTATCATTTAAAAACATTTGAAGAGATCTTTTAGGAAATAATAAAACTTAAAAAAATGCTTAACCTATTAAAAGCCGATAACATTTTAATGCAAAGTTATAAATGGTTTTATTTTTTTTTTCCTATTTTTTAATTCTTTGTTACCACAATATATTTTTTTATTTGCTACTACTGCACTAAACTATATTTATATGTATGATAAAGGGCTTAGAAGATTCGGCATACCAGAATTTAGCACTCTTACTACGCTGCACAGTGGGACAGAATCAAAATATTTTGGAAATAATTCACCCATTTGAAAACGGCTCGGCCAATTGATTTAAAATTTGGCACGAGCATAGTGGAGGAGTACTTTAGCTGAAGTTTTGAAGGTGCTTACCCTCCACTTTCCAGGGATGGCGCTATGTAGTCTCAAAGTTGGACACCTCGCTCCTGAAAATTTTTCTAACGCTTGGCATTTCTTCAATTCTTCTGATTTTTAAATATTTTACATGGTCTTAAAGCTCTCGTAAATACCTATAAAACGGTGCTTTAAACTCCATGCTTATGTTAAAAATGATCGAGTTATAAGCATTTTAAAATTAAAATTTTTGACTTTTTCCATACCCTGGTCCAGTTTTTTCGAAATATTGGGTACAATTTGCAGCAAATTTGTTTGAGTTTTTTACCGTAGATAGCAAACAAAATTTAAGATTTTCCGAAAAAACTTGAAAGTAATATCTTTTCTGGCTTAAGAATTATACGATTTTCAATTTAAAAAATCCAAAATTATTGCATTTTTGTGTATTTTAGCCTAAAATGGGACACTAATCTAATTTTTTAGACAGAAAAAAATTTTCTTTAGGAATATATAAATTTTTTTTATTTTTATTAAAGCTAGCTATATGTGCGTACGTTTACACCAAATTTCGTATAAAACTGATCATTTTTGTAGAAGATGTAAGTCTTTCAACTTGACCTATTTTACATCGAAATTTTGAATTTACCCCATATTTTCTAAAATCCCAAAGCTGGGATCGGAAAAAGAAGGATACTATAAAAAAGCTATATATACTCCAAATTATTTCAAAAAGTATTTCGTGAGCCCTAGTCCATATGTGGACTTTATGGGCAAAAGAGTAAAAAATTCCAATTTTGGGATTTTTCGTCTTTATTTTGGGAATTATGGGATTTCCTTTAGCTTAATGTTGCAGATTTTTTTACCGTTTGATTTTAGTTAACAAACTACATATGCACAGAAAATTTTATCTGATTTGCTTAATTAATAAAAGTTTTATAGCATATTTAATATTTTTACTTTTCTCAAATTGGACCGTTTTTACCATAATTTTTCGAAATTTTCGGAGCTCAGCAACGAATATTAAAATTTTGTTCTATTTTTTTATTTTTTTTATGCATGTGAATAAAGATGACGCAATTTCCTATTAAATAAAAAAAGATTCACCTCAATATCATTCTTACGTGCAAAACTATGCGTTCTTAAACATGAGTGTTTCAATATGTATCTCACTTTTATACATTTATGTTACGGAAGTAAAAATTTTCATGCCTGTGTAAAAAATTTTGTAAAAAAACAATTATACCTGAATAGAGGATAACCAAGAGGCATATCTTAAATTAATAATCATTATAGAAAACATCAGATAAAAAATAAAATTTTCTGTTAATTTTTATTTACGAAAAGTCGTTAAAAGTATTTTTTATTTCCTTAAAACTATTATTTATTTTCTATAAAATAATCTGTCATATCATTAGGCATGTCTAAAAGATAAAATAAATCCTTTAATTCTGCTTTGTTAGAAGGTGAAGAAGCCTCATAATTAATCCAACGTTTTCTCATTGATGAGAGTACAGGATCAGAAGATAACAATAGGCTATAGAAAATGTCTTCGTTTTGTGACTGCCTAGAACATTTTCGAGAACTGAATATTTGAATGTACTTGAAATCGCAGTTTCTTGCTTCTTGGGCTTATTCTGTTAATTCCCCAAGAGGAAGAATATTCGATTCTATAATTGTTTTACCATGACATAATATTTTATGTACTGTGGGCGTCATATCCCTCCATGGATAGAGGGAAACGAATAGCTGAGATATTTTTGCTGTATATTCTCCAAATCGAAAAGAATTAATTTGAGTTTTGCTATTAACTGCCATTAAAACTACGTTAACCATTCTAAGCAACTCTTTGTCAATTCCAGTTATGTTTGAAGTAGTTTCAAAATCCCCAAAAAATTTTCTTGCAGTATTTCCGTCGTTAGTGTTTCCTCCACTACAAAGAGGCTTATCAATTATTAACCCCGTTTGTACTCTAAACTCTTCTTGGATTCTACTTTTCTCAGAAGCTCTTAGAGCTTTTAGTTCATCATTTTTTGTTTTTTTTTTTTTTTTTTTTTGTTATTAAATTTTCTGTCGTACTTCTGTATTTTAAGTCGTATGTAATATGCAGAAAATGCTCCAAAAATCTTATTCTACTATGAAGGGGGGATATCCCGAAAGATAGAACTTCTTCGTTGACTACGTTGGTTGTTTTTTTATCTGAGAATTCTGACTTCTTCTGATCACATATGGAACATTTCCAATAAGAAGATGTGTTAGTTATAGCGTTACTAACTTTTCCATCAATCATTGTTAAACTAAGTTGAAAGGATATGTTAACACAGTATTCTTTTATTTTTATTGATATTGGTTCCAATGATCTTATTTCGTCTTTGATATGCTCGACTAATTTTTTTGTCGTAATATTTGATTCCTTTACATACTCAAAAAAATAGGCCTATAAAAATTTTTGGATCCTAGGGTTGTGTTTTTCCATATATCTTCAAAAGTGTTTGCACGTACTGATGAAGATGCAACCAGTGAGTATGAACGAATTCTTAGTGATACTAAGGATGCCATGAATATGCTCTTAAAATCTATTGTATGTTTTTGTTTGTACTCAGGAAGGGCTAATATTCCATCACATCCCCACTTACACATTAGTACTACATCGCAGTTTTTATCCTTTTCTAGTTGGTCAGTAGAAAAATCTGAAATAATCCGTGACGCCGTATTTTCTAGCAAAGAAGATAGTCCAATAGAAGCTTTCGTTTCATCAACTGTTATTGGAGATGGCATAATCGCTTTCTTTTTTTCTTGAATAGACTTATATGATGGTAATATTGCATGTCCTTTCTCAAGTAAAGCTTTTCTCAAAATTTGGTACTTATTTCGGCTTATTTTCATTTCCAACATCAGAGCGATAGCTTCTTCCTCTGTAAAATTTGACTGCGATGTCGGAGTAGGTATGCTGTTAACAATTCGTTTCAACCGTTTTGGAGATGCGCTGGGAAGAATATTGGCAATGTGCACTGCCTCGGAAGGCTGATTTTCTTTTTTTAGCAATTCTTTGAACGTATCGCAAACTTCATCTTTTGAAACTGAAGAAAGTTTTTCGGTTAACCTTTTTTCTCAGACTTCGAACATAAGTCATCATAAGATTTGCAGGGAGCTCCACATAATGCGATGTAGGTTGAGAATTTCGCAACAGTATCCATCCAAGTAAGATACTTTACTTTAAACTTATTTTTGTTTCCGCGAACTAATTTCATTTTTTGATCAAATAATTTTAAAAATTTTTCCAGTTTTGCAGTACCAATGACATCAACTCTGCAGTTGTATGTAGCCTTAATAAATTTTTTCATGGCCTTAATTCTATCAAGTCCTTTTGTAGCATCAGTCCACAAAACAGAACACAATGTCTCAAACTTCAATGTGATCGGCATGATGTTTTTTTTTTTTAATATGATATATATTATATTTATGCAAATATTTATATGCGTGTTCAGGTCATCGAACAGTTGGGTACCTAAAGAAGCAAAGCAGCTAGCTAAAAATCAAAAAAGGCACTTAGGTAAGACATAATTAGTCAAAGGTCATCCTAAAACGAACACCTGCACCATTATTTTTAACCCTTACATTTTTAACCCTTTTTTTCAGGTATAATTGTTTTTTTTACAAAATTTTTTACACAGGCATGAAAATTTTTACTTCCGTAACATAAATGTATAAAAGTGAGATACATATTGAAACACTCATATTTAAGAACGCATAGTTTTGCACGTAAGAATGATATTGAGGTGAATCTTTTTTTATTTAATAGGAAATTGCGTCATCTTTATTCACATGCATAAAAAAATAAAAAAATGGAACAAAATTTTAATATTCGTTGCTGAGCTCCGAAAATTTCGAAAAATTATGGTAAAAACGGTCCAATTTGAGAAAAGTAAAAATATTAAATATGCTATAAAACTTTTATTAATTAAGCAAATCAGATAAAATTTTCTGTGCATATGTAGTTCGTTAACTAAAATCAAACGGTAAAAAAATCTGCAACATTAAGCTAAAGGAAATCCCATAGTTCCCAAAATAAAGACGAAAAATCCCAAAATTGGAATTTTTTACTCTTTTGCACATAAAGTCCACATATGGACTAGGGCTCACAGCTTTGGGATTTTAGAAAATATGGGGTAAAGTCAAAATTTCGATGTAAAATAGGTCAAGTTGAAAGACTTACATCTTCTACAAGAATGATCAGTTTTATACGAAATTTGGTGTAAACGTACACACATATAGTTAGCTTTAATAAAAATAATAAATTTTTATATATTCCTTAAGAATATTTTTTTCTATCTAAAAAATTAGATTAGTGTCCCTTTTTAGGCTAAAATACACAAAAATGCAATAATTTTGGATTTTTTAATTTGAAAATCGTATAATTTTTAAGCCAGAAAAGATATTACTTTCAAATTTTTTTCAGAAAATCTTAAATTTTGTTTTCTATCTACGGTAAAAAACTCAAACAAATTTGCTGCAAATTGTACCCAATATTTCGAAAAAACTGGACCAGGGTATGGAAAAAATCAAAAATTTTAATTTTAAAATGCTTATAACTCGATCATTTTTAAACATAAGCATGCAGTTTAAAGCACCGTTTTGTAGGTATTTACGGGAGCTTTAAGACCATGTAAAATATTTAAAAATCAGACAAAAATTGAAGAAATGCAAGCGTTAGAAAAATTTTCAGGAGCGAGGTGTCCAACTTTGAGACCACATAGCGCCATCCCTGGAAAGTGGAGGGTAAGCACCTTCAAAACTTAAGCTCAGGTACTCCTCTACTATGCTCGTGCCAAATTTTGAATCAATCGGCCTAGCCGTTTTCAAATGGCTGAATTATTTCCAAAATATTTTGATTCTGCCCCACTGTGCGCTGTTATTCTAGTTAAGGAGCCGAATTTTAAAAATACGTTTAGCTGCTGTTTTAATTAATTTTTAATGACAACTTCAACCGAGCAATTCAAAGTTTCAGTTCCGATTCCATCTTTCTTCCTTCAGATGTTTATTTCCTCTGCATTATTAATAAGAAAATATTATGGTTTTAAGAAAAAAAAATTAAATTAAATTTGAAAAGTAATTCAACTCTTTGTCTTGAAAAATGCAACCGATGCAACGCTTGAAAGGGCCTGGGAGTTATACAAATGTACAATATAGAAAGGCCCTAACTCGTTTTTTTTTTAATTGAGTTTTTAAAAGATTACAAAACATATCACACGAATACATTTCGTCACTAAATTTAATGCAACACACGTTTACATTGTTTATAATACATTTTGATAAATATTGTTTCTGTTATGTTGTCAACTTTCTATATAAGAGAAGATTGTTCGTTTTAGGCGAACCTACAATTAAAAAGTGCTGCATCTAAAACAGCAAGAATTTTCCAGTTTCTGTTTAGCTGTAAGAATTTATATTTGATATGGTGGCTTTAGAGACCTAAACATTTTTTAGATTTGAAGATGGTACGTAATCAACAGTATGATGACATCACTTTTTTGGTGCAATCAATGCAACCTAATATGTTGCTGCAGTAAAACTATGTTGATTATAAAGTTTGACATTTTGGTAATATGCTACGAGTTTGTTCTTTTGAATAGAATGAAATAAATAAGTTAAATCTAATGCTATATATTAAACAGTGTTTTAAGTCAGGTGGGTTTTTTCTACACACTTATATTTTTAATGCTTAAAATTTTAATGTCAATAAACAATGAAAATCTTCAAATTTGATTTCTAAATTAAAGCATTTAAAATTGCACATCTCCTTAAAAAATAATATATTTTTATGCTATTAAAGCATAACTAAGCAAACAAACAATTATTTAAGCAATAATCCTTTACAAACCATTTATAAAACAAATTTTTTTTTCATTGACGTATCTGGTAAAAGTTCATTTGTATTTAAAAAAATATTAAATTTTACCATGAAATATTAATTTTGTACAAACAAGGTAAGATTGAAAATTTTACAAGAATTTTAAAAATTAAACTTTTCATATCTTTATAACACATTTAAATAAAAAATGGAAGGCAAAAACCTTTAGAAAAAGTGTCAGTTTCACGCCTTAAACATACACTCACTTTCAGCCACCAACAATAAAGCAGATTAAATTTTTTTTATTCAAGTCTGACATAAAGGCTTTGTGTTAGAAAAAGGAAATATAAGATTTAGAAAAGGAAAGCCAAAAACAGAGGACAAAATAAAAAAGGTCTTTTTTAATGTGGCGCCCATTAAATAAAAATATTAAATGCAGTGTTTTATTCAAAAGTCAGTTGTGTGTGTTTGTAAAATTATGTTACTAACCTACAACAACGTGTGCTTTATTTACTTTACTGTTATTTTTAATATTGTTGAATATGTGTATATTTGTGTTAGTGTTTGACTTAGTAAGCACTTGCGGAAACACATTTCTTTTTTTTTGTTTTTTGAGTTTGATTTTGTCGTTTTGCTTTTTAAACAGATTACGTGTTTTGGCTGTGATAGAAGAAATAAAAAATTTATAGCACTAAATAAACGAAAGAAAACAGCCAAAAGCCAAAATGCGGTAACTTACACTTTCCTACAGGATAAGGGATTTGAAGGAAACTAAAAAAAGAATAAAAAATAAAAATAAAAATATGTTTTTTCCTTTATTTCGATTAACAGGACATATATTAGGGAGTAATAGTAGCAACTTCCCCTGCAAATACTCTCTTTTTCTCTCTCGCAAGGAGAAACTCAATGTATTTGACAAGAAACACGTGTTCGATTAGAACAGTTAACAGAGTACGAAAATGAGTTTTCTAGTTAATATAAGCTTCTGCGCTGTACAACACCAACCACATAAGAAATAAAAGTGGCGCCAAATTATCTTAGCTTATTTTTGGCTTAAATAACTTGTGTTGATTTCTTATTAATTATTCGAATTTCGAAATACTCTCTCAATCTCATTTGATTTTTTTATTCACAAGGAGAGTATGTCTGTTAGCCATGTTAACTATTTATGTTAAGGTTAAAGCTAATGTTTCGCACAGTGTCGAATTTGTTTTTTTAAGTAAAAGAATTTTTGCCAGCATCCAGTTTAACGACGATGCTTTCTAGGCTAACAACGCACTAAATGCAGATATTTACGGCTAGAGAATTTTGTGGTTTAAATGAGAAAAATGTTGTTGTTTAGAATAAAAAAACGTGTAACTTAAAAACAAACGAAAAATTGAAAGAACAAAAATTCCTTTGGAACTTAAACATCAAAAGTGTAATGATAACAAACCGGGTCATGCGGTTTGATTTAAGATAATTAAATTACAATTTAAATATGAATAAAAATAAAAGCAAAATATATTAGTGAAAATTAAATCAAAATAACAAGTGTTGAAAATTAAAAAATTGTTTTTTAGCAAAAAAAAAAAATAATAAATATAGAAATTTCCAAACAAAAAAATTAAAATTGATAAAATTGTTATGAAAAATATTTTTCCTAACGAAATTACCAAAATTTAAAAAACCTTCGTAAAAGTCAAAAATAACGAAAAGTAAAAATCAAAATTTTTAGCAGTTTAAAAAATCGCCAAATGTATAAAAAAAAATTAGTCTTAAAAATGTTTCTATTAAATATTTATTTATTTGTTAATTCCTAATGTGAAAAGGAACGAAATTACTTTAATCAGAGCAATTACTGATTTACAACTACCCATCACAGTTTTGGTGCTGCAACTACTTTTGGACAGCTGTTTACTTCCTCAGAATCTCTTTTTATTGTTTTAGGCGAAGCTTAAAATACACTAATAAAAACATATTTTTAACTGTAAGGTGACGCAAAAGTAACGTCATGGTTAAACGGAAAATAAGCTTTTTTTTAAGTTTTAGTTTGAGACGTAAAGTTAAAACTATTTTTAATTTTTGTCCCAGCCAGGGGTTGAACCGGTGATCATCATAAATCAATTAAAATTTAACTTTTTCGGCTTTGGTTCATTTTTAATTTAACTTTTATTAAGAACAATTATTTTTGAAATGTACGCGGACGTTTTCCAAAGAAAACAAGAAAAATTAGACGGTGGCAGAATGTAATGCTGCATTTTCAGAACCGCCAAATTCATCTTCAGCATTCTTTGAAAAATAATTTTTCTTAATAAAAGTAAAGTTAAAACTTCAAAATTTGTTTCGTATAAAAGACCTCCATTTGAATGGCTACAGATTATGCTTGTTTGACAGCATATTAAATTCTTACTTATGAACATTTGGCTTCATGCAAGCGATTTCTTCTTTAGTGATAGCTTTAATGACAAGCAGAGCTTGTGGTTTGTTGTCAATCTTCATAAAACAATAGACGGCTATATGGTTAAATAAGCAGTAATATAATTCCGATGGCTTCAGCGTTGTAACTCTCTATTGCATGTTGTAAACTAAATTCCTAGCTGCCTACAAAGCAGATGTTAAAGCTTTATAGCAATCAAAAAAATTTGGAGAAAATAAGAGCGGCATGCTTTGTAAATATTTATTGATAGATGATCGCTAATTCGTCAGTGTGTTTAGACTATTTTAAAAGTATATTCTAATTTTGAAGCATTTTTACTTGAACACAGCAAATAATAGTCAAGCAGAGCGAACCGTTTTCCTGTTAAATATTCTCTTGGGACTAAAATAAAAAGAATTAGCAATTCAAAATTTAAACACTTTAAAGGAAATTAGAACCGTCTTGCTTAGATTTTACTATTTAACTGTTGTTATAATTTTGCAAATGTGTAAGCAATGCCATGACAAGGAAATAGATAAATCTCGCAAAAAAACATTTTTTTACTTTTTATTTCTACACTAAAAAGATTTTCGGATTAATAGTCCAATAAAATGTCAAAGGACGAACCACAAAAATTTTGGAAAATGTTAAGTTTTATTTTTTTTTTATAATAGCAAAAAATACGTCAATAAAAATATCACTCATATTCTCGCAAAACTAAGTCTTTACCTTTTTTGAAATGAAAAGCACACATTGACAACATAGAGATATTATTTTTCTCCAGTTAGAAATTTAAAAGATTTTTGTGAGAATAAGGATTTTTATTAATAAAATGTTTACACAATTTTTTCTCAATCTCACATTTTCAAAAAAGTTGTTAAAAACAAAATGTTGAACTCGAATCCTTAATGCTTAGAAAAGAGCCTGATTTTAAATAAAACTTGCTAAATTACATTTAAGTTAAAAACTATTGCTTTCAAATGGCCAAGAATACTCATTGGTAACATCCTTTAAAATAGTTTTGAAACTTTTGTATTTTATATACATGATAATCCAATAGGTTTTAATGATTTTTACGGATTACCATTGCGATAATTTCAATAAGCGCTTCACCTAACTTATTCTTAAAAAAATAATTGAATACTTTTATAAAAAATTTTGATCAAATAAATTTTTTTTAAGTTGTCCTAAGAGTTGCTTAAAAAAGTAGTCTTGTATTTAGGGATTCGGTAATCTTTTATAATTAACTTGAAATTAATTCTTTTGTTGTATAACCTAGTGAACCAAGTGATACGAACAAAATGTAATGCATTTGCTAGATCACTGATTCTGTCGTCAGCATTATTCCTTTAAATGAAAAGTGTTCAGGAAAAAACTCATTATCAACCAAAATTACGCTGGTTTTAACCAATTTAAAACAACCTCTTACTTTAAATTTATGAAATTGAGGCTAGTCAACTATTTTTATTATTCAATTCTTCATTGTTTTTGTATATGCATCTATTTGGTTTCCTCATTCTGTGTACTCTCGCATAAAAAGAAATTTTTGCCAAGTGGAAAGATGATTATTTGACTTAACTTCTGTTTTTATTATAACTTTTGGATAGTAAAGCAAGCAAAACTACCATAATTTTTTTTGATCGGATATTGTAGAACAAATACAGTTATCGCATTTAAAAAAAACTTCTAAATGAATCATTGTTTTTTTAAGCTAAAAGAGCGTTATTAATTTTAATAAATTAAAAAAAACACATTAATATTTAGATACCAGCAGAATAAAATGCAGAAAACTTGAATTATTTCTTATCAGATTTATTAAAATTCCTAATGATAAAATTTTATTGAATACTGGCAGGTCTTATCATCAATTCATGTTGAAAGGTGTGTAGCGGTACAAAAAGAACATTCTTTTCTACTAGCGTTCAAAAATTCTACACTTTGTATATTCTAAAAAATATCACCTTAAATAAAATAAGCTGACATAATTTTTACTTTAATTGTAGGTTGAAAAAATATCTAAAATATTAAACAAATTGTTTGACGATCAATTAATATATATTGAAAACACAAATAAAATTAAAATATCTTTAATTATAAATGAATTGAAATTTACCTTAGTTATTAAAAAAAGTAAAAAAAAAAATCCAAAAAAATTTTATAAAAATGGAATAACACCATTTAAGAAAAAGGTTTGTGAATAAATTTCAATTTATACTAATTAAATAACATTTGAAGTGTTAAAAAATAGTCTTGCTGGCGTCTATAAAATTCTCAAAATAATTTTATCTTAAATCTATAAAAAATTAATTAAATTAATATAATAAAAAAACAAAAAGTGAAATGTGTATTTCTATTAAATAAAAAATTAATTTCTGCACAAAAAACTAAAAAAGAAAAAATATATATTTAAAATAAACATCGCTCAGTGTCAAATGCAAAGAATTTTTTAATTAAAATCAAAGTATCATAACCGATAAAAGAAACTATTAATAAAATGAAAAAATAATAAAAAAGAAATATCAATATAAAGTTCACTAAAATATAAAAATATTTATTTTGAAATAACTGAAAGCGTTGGTGTGTAAAACTAGAGTATCGAAAAAAAGTATTTATACTGTAGCAGTGGGAATATAGAACATTGAATACTCGTAACAAAATAAAGTGCATACATATATACACATATTTATGTTTAGTTACAAACATACAACTAAGTTAAAGGTAAAGGTGTGTTTTTCATTAAGTTTATTTATTTTAGACTGAGTTTGTTAAAGATTTAATTACATAAAATATATTGATATTGGACGTCCTACAAAGAAAAAAATAAAATTAATTTTAGCCAAACATGTATATGTAGGTGTGTGTAAATATGTACGTATGCAAAATAGATATTCATGATACCTAATAACCATAAAATATTATGATAGAATATCAACATGATTTTTTTTTTGCAAATAATCGAATGAAAATTTATATGATTTAAGCAATTTATTATATGAGCCATTAATTTTGAAAGTGGCATAAGTCACTTTGCTTTTTAGGTATTACGGATAAGTTTCGAGATGATATTCTTACACTTCTCAGGATACTTATTTTCCTAATAGAAACTTTGGTCGTAGCAGCTCTTAACATTTAATATTTTTTTTTTTTTTTTTTTTTTGAAAATGCGACTTATATCACTTTCAAAATAAACAGCTCATATGCGACGCAAATTTAATAGAAAATTTTAAATTATTAGTTCAGAAAGTGCTACAAAAATTGTTAAATTGTTAACTATCAATGGAAAATTTTGTTAAATTAAATATTTTGTGAGTTGGACAACTTAGAACAAATTATCGGATTATCAAACTCTTAGTTTTAGGGTTCACATAATTTTCTTAATGTTGACCTTGTGATATGAAGTGAATGTTAAATTATTTCTAAATTAATTTATTTTGTAAACAACATGAAAAAATTAAATAATAATTCTTAAATAAACTGAGCCAGACAGTTTTCATATGTAAAATTAAAGATTAAAGTATATTTTAAAATTGTGATTTTTCCGGTTCACAATAAGAGCGTCCTTCAAATTTATTTTTTAGTTTGTATTCTTCTTAAATCTGATATAGTTATTCACAGTCACGTATCTGTGTACGGTGCATGTCAAAATTACATCTCTTTTAGCACACCATTCGATTTTTATTTTATATAATTGTTCTAATACCGTAGTTATTTTTATTCTGTTAATCTTTAAGTTTGTAGTGCGATTTAAAATATGCAAATATAAACTAAAAATTATATCTCCAGAAGAAAAGCCTTTAGTTTATAATTGTATTTTCTACACTGGATGTCATATCAAACTAAGTAATACACACTCTTAGTATTTAATAGATTAGTCGATATTCGAAATGAAAATTTCTATTTGGAATCTTGTTTATGTTAATGGGCTTTTATTGTGCTTTATTCTTTCATGGTATTATCATAAAATATTTATTATTTAAAACTACAAAACGAAATGTATGTGTACGGGAAAAGCATAATCAATTGAGCAGTAGCAAAATGGTGATAAAGATATAAATAACTGAGTCATTTATTTTGAAAGTGGCATAAGCCACTTTGCTTTTAAGTTAATAAACATATATAAAGGATTGTGTTTCTAGGTTTTAAAACTATTAAGAGTAAGTCTCGAGAAGACGCAAGTATGTCTTTTTGTTTCAATCTCAGAATACTTATTTCCCAATCAAAATTTAGGTCAACAACAAATCTTAGCAGATTTTTTTGAAAAAGTGACTTATGCCACTTTCATAGTGAAAAGCTGAACTACAATAAGTTTCGTCTTTTATAGGTTACTTTTAAATTTTTTAAGTTTCTATGGAATCATCTTTAAATTTTAAAATTTTTGAACCTCTTTATATAGCAAATATTGTCATACACATTCTAGGAAAAATTAATGTCTCTGTCTGTTAGGAATTAACACCTTAAATATAGACGTCAAAATCACATTTTTATTGAAACAACCTTAATTTTTCAATTCTATATTTGAATAGTTTTTGATACCAATCTAAATTTGTAGCAGATGACTTCAATACCTTAAAAAGCAATTCGCTTGTATAAAATACCATAAAAACCATATATTAACTTCTTACAACTTAATTTAGGAGCTCTTAGTTGGTTGCAGTAAGAAACAAAAAATTATAACCTCACTTTCAAGATTATAACGTGTGTTGGTTTTATGCAGAAGTTCAATGAGGCCAAATACGCTCATTTGACCGCTTAGAACTGTTCAAATACACACTTAAAGTGCAAAAAATTTTATATCATTAGGAACGGAAATATGAAATACATCAAGTTTTTTTCTAATAATCTACTGTAAGAGAAAACTGAAAAATACACAAAAAGCCTTAAAGCAAAGCTTTATTAAATGGTATTTACCTCGAATATTTTGAAAAGGTTATAGCTCTAAACTTGCTGCCATTAAATTTAGATACACATTTTTTTATTATTTATGCTATAATAAATCCTTAACACAAATTATTTGAGGAAGTGCTTTTATTTAAAATTTTTTGTTGGATATGTAAGAACTAATGGGTTTGCTTTAGTTAAGTGGACATAGAATTAATAAATGGGCTCAACTAAGCAGAGATTCTTAATTTATTTTTAAAGTTGAACAAATAAATACGCACTGGTGCATCTCTGAAGTAATGTGTTTTTAATAGAGATGTACTAGTATCGTGATTAATGTGATTTGCTACCCCAGTGAACATAATGGTAGTGCTGCTTCAGCAAATCTTATGTTGTCCGTATTCAATACTCAAAATGGCCAATACCTCTGATATGCACACATAAAATTTTGTTAAAGCCAGTTTAGCTTTTTCGGAATTGCGAAATTATTTCCACCTCATTCCACTCTTAGCAGTCGCTTGACACCTTTCAAAACTAAATAAGAATTTACCGTCATAAAGCATTAATCGACCAAAACTCAATTTTTTTGTTCGTTTTCTGACATGTTTAAAAACTAAACTCTTTAATTATAATAATTGTAATTTCTAATTTAATGTAATTTTCATATATATGAAGCATAATGATTAAATTAAATATCATCCGTGAGTTTGAAAATTTATTTCTTAACCACTCACGAATTAATTTTCCTCTGTGAACTGATCCGCGAAAAAAGTGCTTTTGCCCCCACTGTCAGACATGATGCCTTAAAAAAGTCGGTCGTTTCTTTTTTATACATAGCTTTTATTATTAAATAAGTAGCTCACATTGATTATACCAAAATACTTTAAATAAATATTTCAACAAAAAATGTTTAATATTGAATTAAGCCTTTGACTCCGATGTAAATTTGTTTGAAGTTTATTTTTTACTTCTTTTTATAAAAAAATTAGTGGATGAAGGTTTGGGAGTAAACCAGATTTTCCGACGCTATTAGAAAATTCAACATATCAATAAATTATTTTGGTTAAATAATCTCTACCAGAACTAATGACTTTATTTTTATTATAATTTTAATTTTTATTTCAGTGATTAGGAGAAAACCAAAAACTGGTAATAAAACAAGAAATATACAAAACCAATTGTCTTTTACATTTAATTCTGTTAACACGTGCATACATTTTAGTAGACCATAACTCTATTACATTGCTAACACATGTAATCTAATTTTTTCTTCGTTTGGCTTCTGTTGTGTACGATTCGCATTTGATTTGAAATATGGTCATTAAAAAGCCATCAACGTTTTTTTGTCCTCATAAATCTAAGTAAATATTCTGTTCTAATTTTTTCTTTAATTTAATTTTGTGTCGAAAGTAATTTATCTCTATTTAATGTATATAGTAAAAATAAAGACTTAAATTGAATAATTTTTTTCTTAGCCCTATTGTTGTGTTTTATGGAATGTACGTGTCCAATAGAAAATATTATGCCAACAAGGCTGAGCTCAATATCAACAATAACACAACCATTTGAGAAAAAAAAAATAAAAAAAAAATTAAATATTATGAGCAAATTTCCACAGATACAATAAATTTGATGTTGATTTTTTTATTGCAGTATATAAATAATTTATAATACAGCATTATCATAAAATTAAAAAAAAAGAAAATAAACTAAATATGGAAATAAGGATTTGATGATGTTAAAATTGTATGTCAATGGGAATTTTTATATTGATGATATAAAATAGCTGTTATGTTTTATAAATGATATTAAATGGTAACAAATAAATTAATAACAAACATTAGTTTTAAATTAAAGTTGTTAAAACGAAGTACAGACTACAATTAACTTTCACTCTTTTGGAGAGAAATCTTCGCTCATATAAAAGTTTGAGGAATATGGAAGGATTTGCGAAGTTCAGAACGAACAATTTTTCGCTTCATATGAAACATGGAAAATGCCTTGAACAATGACGTTAAATCCTTTGGATCCTTTAGAAAAAATTAGCTGACATTATAGATGCAAAATTAAAAGTATGAGTTTTTGTAGGGTTCAATTACCTAATGTTTAAAATTATATTGTAGAAGCAGAAGAGGAAGAGCAGGTCGGCTTTGGGAAAATAAGTCGAGAATTTTTTTCACTAAAGCTTTTAATATTCTAGTTTCTCTAAATTCGATAAACATGTCGAACAGTTTTATTAGTGCAATAGGAGAGAACATAAAGTCAATAAAGCTATATACGTCAAAATAACGACTATTTGAGAATATCCAATAATTTTTTATTTATTTATTTTTTTCGATGCTGATTGTTATAACAACTTTTGTAAGACTCATACTTTTAAGATTTATTCTGTTACGGCTTACGAGATAAACTCATATATATAAAATCTCTTCTTTTGCTGAAATCTTGAGTTTAAGTAAGTCAGTTCAATATGTGGGACCATAAACCATTTGGCTTTCGAAAAGTCTCGAAGTTTCTTAACTTGCATATTAATTTATTTTATTTAATTTTTTATATTAATTTATTTTAATCGTGCTTGATTCCTTCATTTCGTGATATTCCTATAATATATTTATTATATAAAACTACAAAATGAAATGTGTTACTGCGGGGATATGGCCATTGCACTACTGCTCATATAGCTTATCAGTGGATTCCGAATACAAGTTTATAAAAATGTTTCAGTTAAAAGTGTGCTTAGTAATGATTATAAGCTTGCAACTCAAAACAGGAACACTTTGTGAGTTCGGCTTTAGGCATTTAAACAACTAAAAAGCCTTTTGCTATTGTGCTGTATCTATATAAAAATTTCTGTTTTAAAATACTGCTAACATTAATTAAAATTCTACAATAAAAATTAAAAAAAAGTAGTAGCAACTACACTATAGTTGTAGAATACAATTACGATGACATTTTTTAATAATTTTAATTGTATTGATTTTAATAAAACTAAAAATTTAATCACAAAGTCTTGCTACCAAAATATGCTGGGTTTTGAAGAAAGCTGTGCTTCTCTTAGTATAACACGTAGAAATTTTCTCTTCAATTAAAAAATTTATTTAATTTGAATTTTATATGAACACTTTATCACTCTAAAATATCATTTAATTTCATTTTATTTTCATTTATTATGTAAAATTTGTAATAACAATAAAAATTAATTAATGTATATGACATCAATAGCTTATGGTGGCAATATTACTTTCAACTGATAAATCGGTCAGTTATTAATTATAAATTAAAATCCATGCTGATATTTATGATGCTTGAGACTTCAGCTTATTATATTTAAGTTAAATATTTCTTTCTGCTGTAAATGGGATCAAGCTCCGTAGTGATTATAGAAAAAAAAAATTAAATAGCTTTGTTTTAAATTTTATTTGAATAAATAAATCCAATTTTTTAAGAGCTAAGTCAATAATTTTTCTTTTGTTTTTCTTTACAGAATCCAATAAAAATCTTTAATTAAATTGCTAGAGAAAAACAAGTGCAAAGAGGATTGAAATCCAGACGTATGAGTAATATTAATCTGCTCAAACTTTTAAAAGTCCCAAGTATTTTGTGAAGAAAATTTTATATAGAACAGAAAATTAAAAGAAATATTAACGTGAAGTGAAAAAGAGAGAATAAAAACTTAATTAATTAAGCAAAACAATTTACACACAGACTAACAGAGAAAAGCAACACAGAAGAATAAGAGAAAAACATAATTTATGAATGTTAAAAATTACATCGAAAAGAAGGGAAAATAAATTATTTTAAGGAAGAATAAAAGTGCTGAAAAAATCTTTAATCCAATCAATACTCCTGGGTACTTTTTCTTTGCCATTTGGTTAAGAATAGAAACATACAATAAATTTTAAATAAAATGTAATTAAAATTTAAAAAGCATTAAGTAAAAAAAAATAAATACTTACATTTTGAAAAAAATCATAATAATTAAATCATATGTTGCGTGTGATATAAAAAGGATAAGTAAAAGAAGAAAATATTAAGCAAAATAAAAAGTTCATGATATTGTAACAATTAGTGTGTGGCTTTAAAATAACAACAAAATAAATTTTAAAATTAATGTAAAAAATATTATAATTTGTGAAATAAGAAAATAAAATATAACAAATACTTAATTAATTATTTATGTAAAATAAATATAAGGATTTGCTTTAATACAAAAATAACATTAAAAAAAAATTTTAAATGCAAAGTGTTACAAAAACAAAACAAAACGCATTAATAAATAAAACTTAAATCAAAAAAATGTTGCAAATTTAAATTATTAATACAAATATTTATTACAAATAGAAAAACAAACAAAATATTTCTAAAGAGTGCACAAAATTTATCTTGATTTAAAAATCTGTGGTGTGTACTAAACAATCAAAAAATAAATAATAAAAATTTCAATTAAAGATTTTAAATATTAATAAGAATTGCTGCAATATAAAATAAAATTAATTAAATCAAAATTTTTCACTAGGGTAAGTTTAGCAATATCCCCATTTAAATAATATTATTTACTTAATTAGTAATTAAAATATTAAGAGTAAATTATAAATACAATGTGCTTGTTTTATATAAGAAAAATCTTTGTTTGTTTGAAAAAAAAAATTTATTTGATACAAAATTTATAACAGGCTGTTAAGAATGTATTTCTAGTAACATTTTAGCTTCTCTTTAAAGCTGTTTAAAAGTTTCAGTATTAAATTAACTCTATAAGGAGTATTTTAGATAGCTGTAAGACCATTTTTGGCAAAAAGTCTGTAAATGATAAAATTAAATGCAATCTGCAATGATCTTTTTAACTTTAAAAAGTTTCCAAAAACCCCTCAAAATGTTCATTTTTTTTTTAATAAATAAACGTAGTTAATCAAGTGTGCACTTAAGCCTACAAGCACCCTTATAGCCCACTTTGTTCGAAAACTTTAATGGTATGATAAAATTACTACTTTATATGTATATACTATAGAGATAATATACTTTAGAGAAATAATCATCCTAAGTGCCAGTTTTAGTAGTCGAATTTTCCAACAAATTACATAAATTTTTTTTTTAAATTTGCTGCCACAGATTTAAATTACATTTTGAAATCTACAGTAAAAAATAAGGAGGTTCTCTTTTAAACAGTATTATTTGTTCGAAATTTTCTTTTCAACTCGAAAGTGGAATAGTCAAGTTTTTAAGTAGCCCTTCTCAAATATTATTTGGTTTGGGCTGGTTGTCTCCAGTGATCACGTTTATCGCAAATCCATTATATTCTTAGGTTTTTCCACAATTTGATGGTAGTATTCTGCAACGGCAGTTCTTAACTATTATAATAATAATTGTTTTGATTGAAAGTATCAGCTTATAAATTTTTTTCTTGTCTTGTTTCTTTCTCAAAATCTCCCTATAACATTCGCCATCCATACCACAATATTCTATGGCTCTGGCAAGATGTCTTGTTTACCAACCAGAATCTTTAGCCATGGAAACAACCGGCAAACTCTGTAATGTTTATACTGTCTATTTCACCTCTACTAGCAGCTTTACTATCGCATCTACTATTTCAATATAAAGGCACCTTCACCAACTTGTCGGCGACGATAACACAATAATTGTTTTCATTTTCTCTTCGTGTATTCGAGGGGCTTGTAATTTATTTAATTTTATTCGATTCTGGCTACAAATAAACTATTAATTTTTTTATTCTTTTTAGTAATAGGATTTAAACTAATATCTCGAATATGCAGACACATATTCTAACGCAGATCCAAAACGTATGTTAGGTTGTTATTCATTTTATTCTATCCACAGACGTTATGCGACATCTCGTTTCAAAACATATTTCAAACCTTATTTGTATAAAAACATTGATCATTTGTTGAAAGTTTTTCATATTTTAAAAGTATTAATAAAAGACTAAGCTGCGAAAGTACTTAAGTAATCGACTCATATAGACTCATATAGAAAACGTTTTCGTTCAAATAACCTCCACTCTCTGCAGGCATATTTATATTTATATTTCCTTTTGATTTTATTTTTTGGAAATCAGAAGTCTGTATTTATATCATTCATTTTAAAATAAAAGCATCTCAACAATTTTAAAATAAAAATACCTCAACAGACCCCTACGTGACCATTTTAATAATTAACGAAATTATAAGCTTAAAATGTGGTTTATCGCCTAGTTTTTTTATCCCTAAAATAATAATAAAAACCCGTTGCACTTTTGTATAATTTTTTAAAGATACTAATCCCCAGCTGTCAAATCGTTATTTTAAAACATTTATTTTTTATTAATATTTTTTATGGATTTTATTTATGTGATATTAAAGCAAGTTGGTTAATAAATTTTGAAATATTATAGGATATAATCAAATGAACATTCATCCGGCTTCAATTTATTTTTTTTTTTCTTTTTCAAAAAGAACAATTATTTAAAACGATGATTTAGTTTTTTTTTAACTAGCCGTGCAAATATGTACACAAGCAGGATGTTAAACATTTTTCGGATTGCAACATCTTTCATGCGAGTTCCTAAGCTTTTGCTCTGCTTAACTTACTTATGGACACATCTAATGCTCTTGATTTCTACCCTCCAAATGCAATTTATTGATTTTTCACACCTACTCTTCTCGTTAAAATATACGCTGTTTCAATATTTAAAGATTGTTGTGCAGTTACTACGTATCTGAAAATAAGAACTAAAGAAAAAAAAATATTTTTGTTCTATTTCGAATCTAATTTATCCTTCACCATATATGTAAATCTAGTTTATTGAATTAACACCAATTATAAAAAAATAGATGGGGCAATAGAAAAAAAAATAAAAAAACAAAACGTGACAAAAATAACGTTCGCCCATAACTTCCGAGTTATGTGCCTCTGAGCACTTAATAGAAAATTCGGCCTGCGCATCATGTTTTTTAAGATACAATGATGATACCCATTTAAAAGTTTTAAAGAGATCTTTTAGAAAAAATAAAAATCTTTTAAAATGTTTAACCCATTAAGAGCCGATAACATTTTTGTGTTAAATTATATATAGTATTTTTTCTAATTATTATTTTTTTTTTTTTTTTTTTTTTTGTTCTCTGTCACCTCAATGTTTATTTTTTTGATGAGAGCTAATTCATTAAGCTAGATTTATATAAATGCTGAAGGGTATATGAGATTTGACATAGCCGAATATAGCACTCTTACTTTTTTTATATATAAATTATGAAAAGCAATAATATAAAGAGTAATTACGATATAATAATACTTAACCTCAATTTTTTAAATCCTTTTATAAAAAACTTTTTTTATAGCACAAAATCGCCGCAATCAAGATTTTTTGAATATTTTGTATTAAAATTCAACCTTATTTACACACAACCGGATAATAAATGTATTTTATGCATTCTTAATGATAAAAAAAGTAAAAATTGAAGAAAAATTTCTTTGTTTTCCCCAAAAAATGCATTTTTTTACAATGATTTTAAGTGATAGAAAAAGAGAAAATTGAAAAAAAAATTTTTTTGAAAACTTTAAAACTCAATTATCTCGTAAACTATAAGTCCTAGAGCCTTAAACCCGAAAATGTATAATCACAGTTTCAATGTATTGTATTCATTTTAAATGATAAAAAAAGAAAAAATTAAAAAAAAAATAATTTTCGAACCCAAAAACCATTTTTTATTATTGAAAACTTTAAAACTCAATTATCTCGTAAACTATAAGTCCTAAAGTCTTAAACCCGATAATGTATAATCACATTAACAAATAATGCCAACCTTTAAAACTAAAAAAATCTTGTTATATTATAATACTAAATCTATTCTTTTTACTTAACTTAACTGCCAATTTTAATTACTATAACTGTTACAACTAAAGCGTCATTATATTTTATACTCATAAAAAGAATTTATTTGAAGACTAAAATGAGGTTAAAATAAAACAAACTTTTTAATTCTTTTATTAAAACAAATAAGACAGAATGTTTGCACTTAGAGATAAGTAAGCACTTACAAAAACATTAATATAAAAAATTGTGCTGTAAATAAAATGTACTTCTAAACTCACTGGAAAATCGTAAGATCTATTAAAAGAAGTTAAGCTTAAATTTAACTTATAAATATTGTTTTATGAGTACTAAGTTAATAATTATTATCAAATACTGAAAACTGTAAGTATTGAAAATATGAAGCACTTTGAAAAAAGTAAAATTTTTGCTTGTGAATTGAAAACATAACTTAGAGTTGATTTTACTTTTAATAAATGTTTCGTCTGCAATAAGGGTCAGCACGTTTCCAATCTGAAGCAGAAAAAATGTAAGAACAAATAAATATGTGTTTTTTTGTTGATAGTTTTTCAGCAAAGCTTTTATTAACGCATTTTTATGGACTTTATTATCTCTTTGATGAAATTTCTGTACTAAAGTATAATTTTGTGGGATTATCTAAGAAATTTCAAGAAAAGTTTTCTAACAAGCTGACTAACGGCCAATTTTTTTAATTTTTATATTTATTTCAAAATTTTATTTAATTCTTATCTTTAGTCATGATCATGACAGTTTATTTGCGTAAATAACGTTTGTTTCTTACTTTTACCAATTTTCTGCTTTTGGTAATTTGAACAGTATTTCTTGTTATTTCTTTTAAAGTTCATTTTAGGGCTTTTAATGGTTTTAAAATTAAAATAAATTTATTTGCTTACGCCATTTACTTTGCGATATTCTGACACACTACTTTAAAAATAAAAAAATTATAACGAAAAATTTCCAACGAAGAGCAGGAAGAATAAAATGAATGATATCACTATATTGCTATATATATATATATATATATATATATATATATATATATATATATATATATATATATATATATATATATATTATATATATTAAAACATTGCAGACGAAATGCAAAATATATGTGTGTAAATTAAAATTTGTGTTAAATACTTTAGAAACAGCAATAACTTTGAAACTACAGAGATAAAGCAAATTTGTAAATTAGTTCCTTAAAAGCCTCCAAACCTTGAAAACAAATACATTTTAATTAGTTAACACGAGTCAATTATATAACACATTAACAACTTTTTAGCTCAAGTGTATTTTTAAAAGCCAACTGAGATAATAAAAGCAGCTACTTCACGTTAGTCTGCATGCTAGCACAAAAAAAAAATAAATAAATAAAATTCCTGACACAATTTATGCATCAGTGAACAAGCAGAACATTCCCTTATAAATTAGATATTAAAAAAACATATATAAATGTTGTAGTAGAAATATTAGCTCTACAATTTTTTTGCACGTTTTTTAAAGATAAAAGTAAAAATCGCTCTATTCCATGCTTTAAGTTTGTACTGAACACACGAAATTATTAAATGTTTATAATAATTTATACACGTGCATATTTTGTGAAATTTGTTTTAATATCTCTGGCAAAATTAAAACACGTTTTTTTTTTTTTTTTGAAAAATGCAAAGATATTTTCTTTCAACTAAAACATTGTATTTAGCCATGCGGAGTTTTTTGTAATCTACATAAAGTAAATGTGCATGAGTTCAGATACACGGTGGAATACACAATATTAAATATAAATGCATAATCTAGGTAAAAGTAAAGTGAGAGATTGCTTACATACATTAGATTCAACAGAGATTCATTAGGGAATTCTAATCTACCAGAAGGCAAAGTAGGACAAACAAAAACCACATTATAAAATTTAATTGCTCATTTTAAACGTGTATTAGTTGAGGAGGCAGTGTATAATATGCAGTCTGCTATCACTCTATCTGATAGTTCAAAGCCTTTGAATTCCGATTCGATCAAGCCATCAGCCTTTTCTCTACCATAACTCTTAATTAGATAGCATTTGTTCCTGAAAAGTAGTATACAGATTTTTAAGAAATTCGGAACGTTTGTTATCACATTGGTCTAATAAATTCTAAAACTTCTTATTTATATTTTAAATATAAGGACGTATAGACATCCGCCCATTAATAACAAACCTTTAAAAAAATGGACTGTAAATGGCTTTAAGTTACCTTTATGTTCAACAAGAGTCGAAATCAACTTTCTTGATATTATCAACTCTTATAATACCTAAAGCACTCTAACTGTCCAGAGTCATTCTAATCATGTAATATGACATGTAACCCAAGGCCCCGTGAATTTTTATAAAAATACCCCAAGCTATTTTAATTGACTCAAAGCTGTTCTATTCAGATATTGCTTTGCCTAATTGACTGAAAAATACACTACAACTTGTTGATCTCCCCAATAGACGGTTTTTCCAACGTAGCTTCCTAGGACCCTTGCCGACAGCTTTATAAAAATCAAGTTAAGGCAGATTGGTCTCTTTGTATGTGCTTCCAGATAAACATTAAACTATCTTTAACCTTTTAGTACAAAACACACTGAAAGAATAGTTTATAAAATCCCAAGTAGTAGAAGGGTATTAGTTTCACAAACTTATTTCCGAAGACCACATAGATGCCATCCGGTTGTGAAGATATAAATGGGCTAGATTTTAATATTAAAGTTTTACTTTGTGCTCAGAAAAGAAAACAAAGCTTGGATAAATTCAAAGAATGCTAATGACGGATGTATTGATCCAGTAAGGAATTACACTCTGCCAGTATCTTGTTATTTCTGCCTTCTTTGAAAATTAACCCAAAAATAAAAAAAATGTTATTTAGTAAATTTATAAATTAAAATATAAGTGAACTAAATCCGAGTTATTATTATTCAATAATTAAACCATCTTTTTTCTTACTTAATAAATTTAAATTATTTATTAAAATAATTTATAAAGCTACACTATAAATTTTTGCTACACACTTGAGTTGTTATTTGCTTGATAATAAAAATACACCAACTACACTTCCTTATTTATATTTAAAATAGTTTGCTTACGTTGATTTCGTCAATGGCTGATATAACTTCATATAAATTTTATTTTACATCATCTTAAATTAACTATAACATGATAACCTAACCAAACACCAAATGTGAGAAAGATATTTTTCCTAACTTCAAAACCAAAAGTGTTAACATGAAATCAGTTTGCAACTGTAAAAGGTAAGGAAAATATAATTCAAGTAACTACGCACATACACATTTAAATTTTTTTCTATTTTACGCTACGTGTTTTAGTCATATTTTGCATGTTATTTGAAAATATTACAAGCAAAGTGTTCATTGCTTCAAGTGGGTATTTGTTAAAATTTTTTATGCTCTTGTTATTCGTGTTCAAATCTAATTTATAATAAGTATTCTTTTAGCTGTAATTAAATTTTATGATGATTGCAGTTGGTTTGTATGCTCTTAATAAAAGATGTCCTAAAATTTACGAAAGAATAGAATTAAATAGAAAAAACAAAAATTTTTCTTTGTAAAGATTTACATAAAATATTTAAGCAGAGAAAATAATTTTTCTGGTAAGCCCGCATTATTTTGTCGCACTTAACTTTAATCGTTTTGCACAAATGTGGTTTATGCAGTAATAAATTTTTCCTTTAAATCACGACAAGTTTTCATAGAATTTAATTTTGGATAAACCAATTAAAAAAATTTTTTCTGTGACACCGTCTTTTAATGTCACCTTATGTAGGTGGAAAAATTCGCGTGATATTATCGGGCACTATTAACAGCCTTGGTCCAAATATGCCTGTAAGCTAGAAGCCGCTTTAATCAGTAAAAGAAGATGTAATTGTATTAATATTATTATCTCGAACTTACATGACATAATTTTTAAGGTAAAAAATAGAAATCAGAGTGAAAATTTTATTTTTTTTTTTAGATAATTTGCACCTAAAACCAACCATTATAATTACTTTGTAGTTCACATATTTTCTTTTCACTACACAATCATCTGTTCAACACTTTTTCTTAGGGTTACAAGCTAAATTGCTAGTTAGTTTTCAGAAACTTAGAAATTGTATTATAATTTTCTTTTACAATAAAATGATAGCGAGTAAATTAATTTTTTTAATTTTTCTCAAATCAATTTTAAAAACGCTTTCTTATAAAACAAATTATTAAACTCTTCTTAGGATTTTAAGTCGCAATAGAAATGCTTTTTGTTAAATTAATCTTTGGGCTAAAAAAAACACTATTGACAAACGACTGATAGGGAAAATAAGACAAAATGCCATACGCTTAATAAAAATAATGTAATAATTTAAAACCTAAACCGGTCAGATATTTAAACTTTCTCTTGATTACTTTGTTCCTTTATTAATTTTCTCTCTGTTAGTTAACTATATCCTTTTGTACTAACTAAACTAAAACTATAGATTAACAAAAATTGGAATTTTGCAGAATTTTTACATATCACTAAAATACATATTTTCATAAAAATTCACCAAAAATTTAAATTTTTTTCGAAAAATGAACAAAATATGTAAATTAAAAATGTGTACTAAAATGTTTTGTCTGCTATTTGTGTTTTTCAGTTTAGCACAAAACTTGCTTACACAAGTTTTGAACTTTTACATATAAAATGAAAAAATTACCTCATTTTAGGGAAAATCCTTCAAAAACAGTATTTTACATTTTCTTAATTCAGAGGTATTTAACTTTTTGGCGTAAGGGGCTATCAAAACGAAGCAAGTTTATTGTTAATATTTGGGAATAAAGCCAATGTCTTAAGGCAATAATTCGACTATTAATAAGTGCTTTACGCCAAAAATAAGGTAATTAAAAAAAATAGTAAAGGAAGGCCTAATTAAATTTAAAATATTTTAAACTTCCAAAAATTATGTTCCCGAGGTACCCAGAATGAGGCGCCTACCTTAAAGTCCACCTTTACGCTATGATGCTTTTCGTTCACAGCAGTACTCAAAAATACCAATGAGATACGGAACTACGTCCAAAATAAATCATTTTTGGCCGCAATATCACACGAAAATACTTTTCAAAAATTTTTTTCTAAATTTTGTTAAATACTTTACTCTTTTATATCAAGTTTTTAAATCTCTAGACTTAAATATATTTTGTAAAGTTTTAGTAATTCTATTATTCCAAATTTTTAGAAAATTTGTGATTATAGTAAAATAATGGTACCTTTTTTTGCATTACACACACACGAGAAAAGATCAAAGAAGACACACGAATGTTTCACATAATATTCCTTCGTATGCATCAATGTTAATATTTTTTTATTTCATGTTTCCTAAAATGGTGTTTCCTCGTATGTAACACTTTTTTTACATATTTTTTTTTTAATTGTGTTATAATGCACGGATAATCTTTATCTAAACGCTAATTTGCATTTTATGATATATAAAAACTTTCTAAATATTTTTCATCTGTCCTAATTTTAATACGGTACCTTTTTGGCCAAGTTATTTATCTTCTTGCAATAACCTTTAGCTTGACATTTATTATTCTTCTATTTTAGTTATATCCCTGCTGTTCATATGAAATTTCTTCAATGAAAACAATTGCAAGTACAATTCTCTGTGTGTGGCTAAATTTTCTTTTCGTTCACGTATAATACACACAGGATTTTTTTCTAATATTTCTTAGTTGCATCATCTGTACTGAAAAAATAAACTATGTTCCATCTTGATGTTTACTCATGTGTATGTATCATTATTTTCCATCTTCATTTTTCGATGAAATATGGATCATAATTAATATGAAGATTTCTAGGGCAGCCATTAACACTTGGAAAAAATTTGTTTTTATTTTGTTAATTTTAAGAAAGGATGTGTTTTTTGAAATTTTATTTATTTAAATGAATTTAATTTAAATTTATTTGTTTTTTTTTTGTTTTTATTTTTTTTATTTATTTTTTTTTTTTTTGCGAATTTATTTGTTCTAAAGAGTTTTTGATTTTTCTGCATTTCATTAATAAAATCTGTATTTTTGGCGAACATTTTTTCTTTAATAAAATTGACATGTCGCGGTTACACAAAAATAGCAGCGCAATTTTAATTAAATTTACCTTTTTTCTTTGCGATAATTTTGTGAATTTTAGATTTTTTTTGATACCAAATTTTCTTTAAATTGTGCTAAATTTCAGAGTCAAGCTTTTTAAAAATTGCGTAATTTTGTATAATTTAGACTAGTTTTGCAATATATAATAATTTGCATACATTTTGTAATTTTCTAGATTTTCGTTTTTTTTACCCGAAGTGTTGTAAAAAAATATGCTAAAAATTCGTTCTTTTAAAAAATTAGTTTTCTGTTATAAGGACTTCTACCCGGAGCACAAAAAAAAGGATTTTACATAAAGCAAGTTTTTTCAACCATATTCTTTTCCCTAATAAAGCTTTAAAAATATTGTTTAAATAGTGAAAAATCTACTAAACATTTTGTTGGGAAAAACGTATTTAAAAATTTAGCTTTGGTTACACAAAAGAATTTGAGTTAATTTAACGAAAATATTTTGTTTTACTTTTCCTTCTTTATTTATGTTTTTAATGTTTTCATTAAATTGCAACACACATACGAACTCATATACACAACATATATAGGTGTATATGAAAATTAACAAGTTCATGCTAATGTTCATGTTCTTTTGTATACCGAAAGCTAAACTAGATTGCATTATTATAAACAAGTAAGTGTGTCGCAAGCAAAGCTACTGATGTTGACATTAAATGCCTTCAATTTGAATGTATATGCGATATAAAACACATTTACACACAAACATACGTTTATCGCCACAAATGTTATGAGTTTACACATAGAAAAATGTGTTTATTTTTTTCCTGCATTTAATTTATACATACATGTGTGTGCTCTTAATAGAAAACCGTTGCAGCTTTTCATATTGCATGGAATTCACACTTGACTGCTATTGTTATTTTTGCCTGCAACTAATATTCGTATGCAAAAAGGGAAATGCGAGAGAAAAGGACGAATAGAAAGAGAGAGAACTGCATTAAAAAAACTAACTTAAAATAAGGCTTCTGGGAGGGCAAGTGCAATAGAGTGTTATACTCTCAAATATTCACTGAATAAATGTCACATGTATTTGGGTCTCCTCCTTTTCTGTTTCACATGCATTTTAAGTACCTCAACAAAAAAAAATCTGTTTTCATTTTCCATTTTTTCTTTTATGTCTTTTTGAATTGCCATAAAATTATACTAATACATTTACAACGACTTTCATTCATTTCATTTTGCGAAAGCATTTTATTCAGCATGTTGTAAATAACCTTAAGGTAAACTTTCTCATACAGAAATATTTGATGTTAACTGCTCTTAAGCATAAACAACAATAACTACAAGTACAACAATGTCAGGCAATAATTTGTATAAAAACAAAACTACACAAAGTAAGAAAAAGACGTTTAAAATTTTAAGTTTAAAGCTTGAGCATTATTTTATACACAAGTTGTATCAAGTGTGTATAAAATGTATTGTTTTTTTCTAGGACTGTGTATGTGAAGCTTTAGACAACCAATTTAAGTGGACATTTATAAGCAAATTTTCAACAACTAAAATTCACTAGTAAATCTGCAAAGCTCTCTACGTTGACTGCTAAAAGTCTATAGTTTTAAAATAGTGCCAAATTTCAAAAAATAAACCGCAGTGATTTGTCATAAAAAGTGTAAGTCAAATTGGTTGCATTTGGGCACTACAGCTGAAGTACGTAAAGGCTTGTTGTTTTGACGTTTAATTAAGAATGGCTTAAGAATAATTACGGTCCAGATTTTGTTCGGAAATAACAGTTTTAACAAAATTTAATAGACTTCTTCCTAAATCTATCTCATTTTACAAAAGTTTAAAAAAGTTACATATAAAAATATATAGTTAATTTAACACTATAATATTTATAACACAAAATTAAACCTAAAGGACTGTGTATTTTTAAAAAATTGGTCAGAGTTATAAATTACTTAAATGCGTCATGTTATCAAAAGTCATGCACAAATAATGTTGGATATATTGCTAAGTTTACATAAGGTGTGGTCAGATTATTTGACCATAAAAGCATAACCACTATTTCTTCAAATGTTTATTTAATCTCTCCTGACATGTATTAGTACAAATGACGACTTATAATATAACAAATGTGACATCTTACCTTTTACGTTGAGTAGGGTCTTTTATTTCCTAAGAAGTGTTTTAGAGAGAAAAAAATTGTTTTCTATAATTTAGCGGTTACGTCTTTTTTGGTTAAATATTTGACTAATCTGATCTTAGCTTTAGTCATGTCATTATCATTACCATCAGATTAGACCTTTATAATGGCGGCCTTTAAACTCATCTACCGTTAACTTGCCGGTAAAGAATTTTTTCATGTATCTAAGTCATGAATAAAAAAACTGGTTCTATAGTTTTCTTCAAACGGTTCAAAGGTATTTTAGTTGATTTTAAAAAAGTAGATTTTAGAAACGAGAACTTTTGACGAAATAATAAATTTACATTAAAAATATGTCACTGCAATACAGCTCATGAATTTTTTTTTAGCACATTTAGATACGATAAGTCGTAATTACAAGGGACCAGCCATCTAATTTTAGAGCTTTTAAATATATCAGAGTTTGGTTTAATAGGGTTAAAAAAACATGCTTAAGGTTTTCATTTAATTCAAGTTCTTTGAAATTAAGAGTTGACATGTGGATATAAAAAATAAATATTTATTTTATTTTTGGCTTAAGTTTATTTTTTTAATTTTTAAAAACTTAAAAAAAAATTATTTCACAAATGTATGCGGACTTTTTTTTCAAGCAAACAAGAACATTTAGACACCAGCAGATTTTTAGAAATTAAAAAAAATTAACTTAAGTCATTAATTTTACACAACTCGTAATTAGTTAACATTAATTTTTATTATCGCTTTTTTCAACTTTTAGGTCATATTTTAAACGGAGCATAAACTATTTTCACAAATAACTTCAAACAAAAGCCAACAATGTAGCAAATGAAAATAGGGAAAATATTTTTAAAACTTCTCAACGACAACAATTACTTGTGTTTAAAAAAATCTAGTTCACAGGTGCGAAAAGTTTGTAGTTATTAACATAAATAAAAAAAATATATATGAATACATGTTTGTAATAAATAACTCGTTAACATACATCAACATTAATTAAAGATTTGTTAACAGATTGCATAATTTATAAAATCTAAGCATGTGTAGAAATGTATTTATATGAACTAATTAAAACCTAAAAACGTTTATAAAACAAAAGTTTTATTTAAAACAGAAACTTTTGTTTTAACATGAAAAAAAATATATATATAACAGAAGCTTCTTTCATTACATTTTATAAATAAAACTACACAATAATTAAACTGAGGTTTATCAGTAATAATAGTGTAAAATGAATAAATGTTAGTGGTCAGGGAAATGCAGAGTTTTTGAAGTAAAAAGAGAATACATATGTTGAACAAGTAAATAAATAAAAAAATTAATAAAAGAAAGAAATAATAAACTTATAAATATATGAATTAAATAAAAACTAATAATTAAACTGCATATAAAAAACAACAAGACAGTTATATTCGGATGTGCCTAATCTTATATAACCTTTATCAATTTTGTTATTTTCTTAAAATAAATATTTTTGGCCACAATAAAGTTTTGGTATAATGAAGTTGTTTTGGTTCTTTGTCATTTCCTTTAAGTCAAGTGACCACCGCCCATAGACCCAGTACCCACAGTAGTCAAATAAATGCCCAAAGAAATTCATTACACCGTCGAAATCTTTTCATTAAAATAAAAATGGCTATAAGCCAATTAAATTGAATACACATTATAGATTTAAGCTTTACCAATTGGCAAAGCATATCGGTCGTTACATTTTAAAGTATAAGAACTAAAATTAATTTCATTGCTTTTAGCTTCTCTTATACAATTTTACAATAAAAGAAGTAATAGATAATTTAGCTTAGTTTCGTTTTTAATGAAACTTTAATTGTTTTACTGGTGAAATTTTGGTGAAAATGTAATATTTTAGTGAAATTTCGAAAGTATAGCGAAATTTTATTTACTTAGTTTAAAATTATTTTCTTTCTAAGATTTCAGTTTTCGATACATTAAAGCAAAAAATTACAAAATTAAATTTTTATTTGGTTCGATTATTTTTTTAAATAAAATTCAATATATGAAATGATTAGTTAATCAGGTAATGCATTTATTTTATTATTTTATATGTGATTGAGAAAATTTAAAGTTGAATTAAATTTCAATCTGAAACAATAAAAAAATTTAAGAATTTATATTAAAATATACTCTTATTATTTTAAGATTTTCTTGTTTATAATCTTGGGCTGTTATGGTCGGTTATTCGTTTCCAAATGTAAATAAAAATCAAACTTTTTATATTTATTTTTTTCCCATTGTTTCGTTTGGTTTTTTTTTTAAATACCTTCGGAGGATATTTTATTAAAAATCTAGTAACATGAAAATACATACACGTTTTTTAAATTTAGTTGAAACTATGGTACTTACGATTACTTTACAAACATTGATATTTTTTTTTGGTGCAATAAAAAATTAATCGGTACGCAAGCGAAGGAGTTATTGAGTATGAGCTATTTAACAAAAATTATTTAATACCCATCTCAGTTTTTAGTATAGATGTATGTTGTCTCTCACATCACAAAATAAAGATAAGAGCAACCGCGATATGAGCTATGAGCTAAAAGTTATTTTTGTTTTAGGATAGCAGCTAATGGTAAGCAGCAGTATAATCCTAACTGGAATAAAAAATTAATTGTGCAGCTAGCGAAGATGAGTTGACCAAGGTACCTGTATATAAGAATGTCAAGTGATGTAATTTAGCTCTAAAACACAAATCGTGTTTGAAGGAGGTTTGTTGAAGTTTGCTTGACGTGCCCTTTTGTTCGTAATAAGTTTTTGAAGTAGCTTCACAGATTCTTAAATTTAAGAACGTCGAGAGTGCATATTTCTTAGTATTACAATTAATAACTTTAATTGTGTTTTGATTTCCATAATTTCTTATATGCAGTAGTCTACATCGACTGGTAAAAAATGGAATTGTAAATATATTCTATGCTCTCAGTAAATTTTGGCTTTTATATTTAAAATATAAAATGTATTATTTAATATAATATAGAAATATATTAGGAAAAGTTTTGAAAAGCTAATGCTATAAGAAAGACTTGGTAATAAAATTATTTTCATTCATCTCCAACGTTATTGCGGCATTATTTTCCTAAAGATATGGCATTAGTTATCATACATAACTTTTTATTAACTGTTTTAAATATTCCACGGTGTTTTTTTATTGGTTTTGTTATTTATCAATATTTTGCATCAAATATGATAGTTTTCAATAGAAGGTCAGATCTAGAGAAGTTTTCACAATGCACTTATATTATGACTAGCATTGCTAATGACTTCGGCGCGTCAGTTAAAATTCTCTCAAAAATCAAATTTATAAAAATATGTCTTTAAAAATTTATTGCAGAGATTTGTAAACAGTGTTATGCTCAAATTTTTTCATCTATAAAATAAAATGTACAGACAACTGTTTAAGTACCGTTATACAAATAAAATTAGGTGATTTCACATTTGTATCTCTATTTTCTCTACGAAATAATTTATTTTATCAAAACAAAAAGTATTCTATGTTTAAACCAAGGTTCTTAGAGACCTCCGAAATTTTATATAAACCCAACCAGCAGTTTTTGCATGATGCGAACACAGACAGACAGACATAAATAGGTGCTTTTATTCCAGTTTGATTACTTTCTACAACAACATCAAAATTTCCAAAAAAAAATATTTCACGTGCAGAAATGTTCCCATTACTGTTTTTTTTATATGTATAGATTTGATGATTTATGTTTAAATGATTTTTATGACCAACAGTATAAACTATTTTTAATATAATTTTTAAAACAAAAACACATTTCCCGAAAATAGTTTAAAGACAAACATAAGACTAATTTTAAACTAATTCATAAATGTATACTAATTTATCTTGATTTCATTTCCTTAAGATAAAGCAAATGTACTTTCAAATTTTCCTTTTTGCTTTTTGTTATAAACGTTCTTCCTACATGAAATTGCTTAATATTTTCATTAAATTTTATATTTCAAAACTTATGCTTAAGCAATGAATGTTGTTCTTAAAAACTATACATAAAGTTGCTCTATTTGCTTCTTGTAAAGGAATAGAATAATTTAAAATTCTGTCGAAAAGTTAAGCAAACTTAATGATAAATATTTGTTTAAAATTCTTGCTTCTCAAGGAAGACATCTGTATTAGCGATAACTTTGGATTTATAAAATAATAGTCATAAATTTAAGTTTATTTTAAGTTTGACTGAAGAAAATTTTCTGTAAAATAAGTTTACTTTTGAATGTCAAACATTCAAGGGACCCGATTTTTTTGGGATGTAGCAAGTATAATAAACACAAGGCCTATTTACTTACTTTTTATTATGTCTCTAAACAAATGTTAAATGATTTAAATTTTATACAGAGATTGTAAAACCTAGGGATTTATAAGTGGAGGTGGTTCATGTTCTGTAAACTGGAGTCAAAAAAATATTTCGATTCCATTTTGATTTCATATTTCCTGTTTTAAAATTATTGACGTAATATTATTCTTAAGCTTGAAAATTATATCGAAAGTAACTACTGTTTAACCTGCAATTGTTAATTTTTAATTAACTGACTTCAAGGAGAGAAGGAGGTTATCAATTCGTATGAATGTTGCTTTCTTTTATGTTTTTGCCCACAGAACTTAGTGATTTCTGTACCGATTTGGAATTTGTTTTTTACAGGAAAATATATGCTTACAGATTGGTACACTGTTAGCAACAGTACATTATTGAAATAACTAAAGGTTCTCCCTATATAACATACATGGCTTGTACGTATTTTATGAACCATAAGGAGCAACACTTAAAATATCTACCTCTCATTATAGTTTCCAATAGCAAAAATTATTACCACATTAGATCTAAATGTAAAAATATATTTACTTCCTCAGATTGAAATTATTTTCTCATAATAGGAAAATCAACTGATAAACTTATGATATACTCCACTTTTCTTGAAGTCACCATTATAAAGAATATTAATGAGTGAAAACATCTAAGCAATTTGTTAAATGTGTTGTTACTCCTTGACCTCCTCGAACTACATCTTCTCTTAGGAAATTTTCTAAAAGGCTTTAAGAGGCCTCTCCTTTTGTTCTAAAAACTTGTTCATGAAATGTCGAAATATTTAATAGCAATCCGAAGGAACAATTTTTTTTTAATAAGGAAAATTGTGCGGTAAAAAATTTTACTCAAATGGAGATATTAAGAATTCTAAAACTGTGGTCCTTAAGTGTTTGGCACGAAACTTATAATCTGAAGACAGGCCAAAATGTCGATATAAATTGATCTTTAGCGTTAAAAGCTTATATATTTTCTTACTCAAGGTGTGCCAATTCAATTAGAGATCGATTTTCCACACTAAATATTAGCGGGTGAATAAATTACCTGTTTAAATTCATATAGAAGCCCGGGATAAGATGCTTCATATAATCGGAATACTCCATTTTTTTCAGTAAATTTGCATTTTTATCAAGTTAATTGGAGGGCATTTTTGTTGTATTGCATTCCAATATTGATAGCTTTATAAACTTTAATTCTGCTAGACACAGAGAGATATAAATTACCAACAACCTCTTATGTTCTAGTAAGGGCAGTTTAGTTCCGTTTCTCAAATTTAAGCTATTGCTGCCCCCTAAAGTTGTGACATAGCTGTGACAAAACCCATATGTGTGCGTTTAAGGTATTTTTTGACAAAACAGCTTTTAATCTCTTTTGATATCAGTCTTCATATTTTATCAAAATTTATGTTGCTACTTTACAACTGAAACCTTGTAAAAATTTTACTTTATTAAAGTCTTTTTCTGCTTTGATCCAACTTATTATGACAGCAAATAAAAACAATAGAAAATTTTTCTCTTGGGCATATATTTAGTTATTAGTAACTTGTTGTTTTATAATAATGGTAACAAATATAAGATGTTGACATAATATTTATAACAAACCTTGAAATATTTTAAAGTTAACATTTTAGTGCTAAATAAAATAAACAAGAGAAAACTTTTAATATAAAAACATTTATGGCGTAAAACTTTAGAGGTTAATTAAAAATTGCTTAGATAATTTAGAAGCCCCTTTACAGAGAGTATGTTCTTTAGGCCAGACATAACATTTGTGAGCATATGGGGTAGAATAAACTGTGCAAATAAAGAAGTATGTGAAAAACCGTAAGGAAGTTATATTTTATTCAGAGGAAAAATATCTATATACATAATGAAATTTTAACTGGGTCAACTATGCATGATTTTGGTGTTGTTGAAAATAGTTATCGATATGGAATACAAAACACCTATTTGTACAATTTTTCTCGGACTGATCTAGTTCTCTGTGTTCGTATCACGTAAAGCAGCAGGATGAATTTGAATAAAATTTTGTGAGGAATTGCCTTAAAAACTTGGTTCAAATAAAGAATACTTTTTATTTCATAAAAATATGTAATTTCGTAACGGAGCTTGAGATACGAACGAGGAAATACCCAATTTTACTGGTATAAGGAACAGAATTGATTTTAGGGTACAACTAAATAGTCTTTGGCTGATTTCATAGTAAATAAAATTTATTATCGTTATTGATACACCGTGCACTATTTGTTTTTCTCTAATAGTATATCGTCCTTTAAACTTTAATTTCCCAACACTTGCGATAGACTTAACATGAATGATGTAGAAATATTAAGGGTATTGCACCTTTGTGGCCTTAGCATTTTAGACAGGCAATTGTAATTTACGAAGGGTTTGTATTTCTATGACACGCAAATCTACAAGTATTAAGATCACAAAATTAAAATCTAGAAAGCGCCATACATATCTTGATTTTGATCTTGATATTGAACCGTCTTTAATGGGATTTTACCATATCTGTCATGGCAATATTATATCCAAAAATCAAACCTTATATAATTGATAAAATTATACTTGTATAATAAAAAAGCAACACTATTTATAACAATTTAAAATTGTCTGTTTAAATAAACGTAAGGTAATTTTAAATAACCCTATAGAACCAATAAAATATTTTTGCTTAGGTGTTACTCAACAAGTACTTTTGATATTGAACATCTACAGTATAAACGAACAAGTTTAAACATGTTCAAAAAATTTACAAATATTAAAAAATGTGCTCTTGTAGATAAACAGGAATTTCTATAACCTTTTTGTTTTTAAGGATCCATTAACAGCTTGTTTGGCGTTCATAGAGTAAAGGTATGTCCATCTGTAGATAAGTATGTATGTGTGCAAACCTCAAAGCATGTGTACTTTGTTAACAATAAGTTGTGTAAAGTTATAAATTGAATCGATTTATGAAATAAAAAGAAGATTTTTATTTGTAGCATTTTTATTTATTTACTTTTTTCGAGAATATGCTAAGAGTGCAACTTAAGAAAATGAAAAAATTACGAGCTAATTTTTTAATTTTTTTTTAATTTTTGTATTACATCATGCTGCGAAATTCATTTCATTTAGTTTGCTTGTTTAAGTGTCTCTCTGCATAATATTAATTTATTTTCCTTAAACTGTGGCACAGTAAAATATGTTAAAGTTTAAAAAGTGTAGTCTTCTGTTTTTTTTTCCAACAGTTTTACCAAATTTATCTTTCATGTAATTGGCACAATACTGCGCAAAAGGTTAAAAATGCTTATTTAAGAAAAATTCTGCAAATTGCATTTAATGCCAGAACACTTTTTTTCTAGCACATTTTAAAAACTGGGATGTTTTTGTTGATTAATTTTTTTACTCATTATAGTACTTGAAGGTCTAATTTATAATTTGTTAGTGTTTCTTGTTACAAATATGCGACAACAAAAAATTGTTTTTTTGTTTTGTTTTTTTTTTTTTTTTTTGTTGAAACTTCCTTATTGTTTCATATTGAATATAAATTGGTTGGCAATTTTACATCATGGTCTCATTTACATACTTTTGCAGTTTTTCGTCATTATAACAGTTTTTCTTTGTTAAGTTTAAAAGTCTTGGAAAGTTTTTTAGTTTTTTAAATTCGCAAGAAGGACAAAGGAACTTGACAAAATTGTATTTTTTTTTTTTATAAAAAAAATTGAAATTTCGCAAGTTTTCCTTTTATAGAATATACATAATTAATTTGTGCCTTTAATAAAACACGCTTATAAGGTGAAGGCTATAAATTTCAAAATTATTATTTCTAGAATTAATAAAAAATAAAAAACTAAAGAGAAAAGGCTTTTTTTTAATTTATTTAATTCATCATTTTTTAACATGCAGAAATTTTTCATAAACTAAATAATTCTTACAAAAAAAAAAAAAAACATCTGACTTCCAAAAAGATTTTAGCTTTCTGTCTATAATAATTCAAAAAGTAGCCACATATATAAACTATTAGGACACCCTCTAATTTCCAATTCTTAACTTTATATTTTTTGTTATAGCCGGCTTAGCAATACAGGTTCTTTGTAAATTTTAACATCTGTTTAAAAGTATGGCCACATACATACAAGTAAATAAACTATTAGAGCACCGTTTAATTTATAATTTTAAATATTTATACTTGCTATAATAACGGACATAGTACTCTATATTCTGCCCAAGTTTCAGTGGTTTCAATGGTTAAAAAGATAAGCCCCAATGGGGAACATCCTGATATTTTAAGATTTATTTTTGTATTACTTTTTACTATTGGAAGATATAGTGATACGCCGTTTTTTAAATTCTAAAGTGATGCCCTTTACGGCTCGTAGTATTTGCAGTAACATGTTTTTTTTTTAGAGGGAAAACCTTTAGTTTTTTAAATATTGACTTGATTTTAAAACGGAACATATCTGTAAGCATAACCTTTCAAAGAAAAAAATCAAAACCGGTTCCGGAATTAATGGCACAAACATAAAACGCAACATTCAGATGACCTTTTATTTTTACAGTCAGTTAAAACATCTACAATGAAAAAATTGATCGATAAAACTCCTATCACTTTAAAATTTTTTATTTTAGAGAAAATAAAACAATTTAAAAATGAAATTGTGCTATTCAACATCGATTAAAATTTTCAAACAATTTACTGTAATTAACATTTTGATCTGTAATAGATGTCCCTAACTAATGTTAAGCTTTCCAACTAGTAGCAATTTTAAAAATTTTTTAGTTAAAATTACTGATAAAGCAGATAAAGTAAACTTTCTTTTTTAACTTAACATGGATTCTGTTACAGAATTATGCCCCTATAAGGAGTCTCTTTAACAATTAATAAAAACCTGTATATCTGTAGCAGTGTTGCCAGGGAGAGACAGGGGAAAGTTACGCTTTTCCTTAAAAAAAAGTTAAATTTTTTCATTAAAAGTAACATTTTAAAATTTTCCTTAAATAAATTGTAATTTAATGTAATTTATATAAAATATAGTAAGAAGTTTTATTCCATATTTTAGGGAAAATAACAAGGCAACAAATTCATTTACTGAACGAAAACAAAATGAAAATAAAAACATAAATAAAACCATATTTAAAAAAAATGAATACCAATGTTACTCATGAGGATTTAAATTAGGACTCAATACTAATATATCGCTATAGAAAAGTGCATGCTCTCGCGATTGAAAAAAAAAAAATAGTAAAAGAAAGATTTTTTTTAATAAACCCGTTTTGCCATTTTCTTTGAAAGATTGAGCTTCGAAAGAATTTACTACACTAATTATTTTAAACATGCAGTTATTAAACACAAATTTGAGCTTTATTTGCCTAAAATTTAACACAAAATTACTTACAATTTGTCTATAATATAATGTAGCACTTACTGAAGGGTATTAAAAGACAACTTTCTTCTAAATCGATGTATTGGTACGATTATCAAGTTTTTCAAGCGAAATAGCTGAAGTTGCTAACAATTATATATTTTTAATAGTTGACCTGTTTTGTTTTAGTAAAGAGATTCTTATTCCGGCTCAAGGTCTTGTTTAATAAAATTTTTTTTCCTTTTTTAAATTGTAGCGTATACTACAATTATTTATTATTAATTAATTAAGTTGCTAAAAATGTTCACAAGCTTCAACAGAATTTTTAGTTTTGCGCACAAAATGCAGCTCATATTATTTCACAGTTGGAAAGAGTTGTTTCCAGCAAAATTTTACTGTTTCTAAGCACGAAACAGAAACATTTCGTGATTTCTGACGAATTGAAGAGAGTAAAACTTCAGCAACGTTGTTTTTTGTTTATTTCGCACCAATTTTTTAAATGGGATTTTAGTTGCATTTTCAGGTAACATTTGTTATTAAAATCAAATTGATATTTTACCTTAAATAATGAAAAAACTACTTATCTAATATTTTGTCATTAAACTCAACATTGATGTGCCTTATAACTAAACTAAAAAGTTATAGATTTTAATTTAAACATCCTTAAATTTTTGTTATTATATACATTAGCGAACAAAATTAAAGACTTTTGTGCCTGTATTCATAAAATTTTAAAACAGATTTGAAATTTGAAAAAAAAAATAAAAAATAAAAATAAAAAAATAATGTTGGAACATACTTTAATATTTGTTGTTGATATTTTCGTAGTCTTTCCGATGCTAGTGAAATTTTACCTGTAGACAAAAAGTTAAAAATAATATGATTTACTAAATATAGAAATAAAAAAAAAATTTCAAAAACTTTTAAATAACCAAAAATTGATATGCCGAAGGAAGAGTATTTACTAAAAACAATAATAGAAATTCGTCATATGTCCACTTTAAATTTTCAGTCAATTTTCCGAAAATAAAAACTTAAATTTTTTTTAAATAAAAATAAATAAAAATTTTAATAGTCAAGAGCTTCCTTTTCAAAAATCAATATATTAGAGGAAAGAAAGAAACACAACAAAAAATCTTAAAAATCTTAGCTGTAATGAGTTTTCATTAAAACACGAAAAAAACATAATTGGAATCCAAAATTAATAAATAAGTTATTTTTGGAAAACATAAAATTATTTTGCCCTATTTTAACCCAAAAAATATACGCTTTCGAAAGAAATAAAGAAATTTGTAGCATAAGATAAAAAACGCTTTTTAAATTAAGAGAAAATTTAAAACTGGCGAATATAGTAATCTGACTTAAGAGTTTTAATATAGCAAAATGTTTAAAGAAACCACAATATCAAATAAAAGATTCTTTAAAAGAAGTAACACATTCTTGTATAATAAATAAAGTAAAATAAAAACCTCGTTTAACAAATATGCTTTTTTAGGAAAACATACACTGCGAAAGGGAAAATACTCGTTTAACACCAGCTTAAGGGAAATAAGACGATATCAATGAAGATGGCCATTAACAATAGTAAAACATACACACAAATATACACAGCAGCCATGAAGAAAAGAAAATAATGCTTCACAAACTGTGAAAAGAATTATAATAAAAAGAAGGTTGCAGCTATTTCAGACAATAAAATATAAATTGCACAATGGGACGGATATTGTTTATGTTATAAACATAGCATGTTCCAGTATAATATTTTATAAATACATTAAATACAAGAGAACCCAAGTCATTTTTTTCAAATACATGTTGTTACGAAAATAAGAATACAAATATGACGTCTAATAAAATTTAGATTGTCTGTAATAGAATATCTTTACTGGAGAGACTTTTGTAAAGAAGTACTGTTTTTGTGTAGCTGAGGTATAGTTGAAATGTCTTTCGAGTCATAGACGTGTGTGATTAAAATGACGGTATGGTACAAACGATATTGTAAATTGAGGTCTTGATAGTTCGCCAACTAAAATTATTTCAGACTAGAGAGTGTAAGAATTTCTGTTTTTGTATTTGCAATCAACCTTATAGTTTGCGAATAGTCTCTGCCTCATCTTCTTAAGGTCAAGCATATTTCGTGCTTTTATACCCTAGAGTCACCTTTCATTATAAAATTAGTAACATAAATTTTTATTTGATGGAAATGGTGCAGAGAAGCAAGGTGTTTCCCTACACTTACTTTGTTTACGTCCGTTTTATGAGTTTTATTGTTTGTGTTTTATCTAAAATAAAAAGCGAATCGTTAAAATTTATATGGCATCACAAATTTCATTATTGAAGTGCAAAAGAGTATTAAAAAAATGACGTAATAAAGTACCATTTTATAAATCTGGACCCAATCGATGCACACACTTACACATGCTTGCATTCAGTTTGCATTTTACAGCTACATTTCGAAACACATAATCCCGTTTGCAACTCGTAAACTAACATCTGCCTTATTACTCCTTCTTAGATTTTTTTATTAATAAAGATAATGTTTGTTAACGCATTTGGAGCTTCAGCCTTAAGCTAGGAACACAACTAGCACGAATGGCGAGTTTTTAGTCGCGAATATTCTTCGTTAAAAATAAAACATCTTTGTGTATGAGACTTCGATGCAACTTTGCCATATGCGGCGAACTCTGCTCATTCCTTACATCGGCGAACGACAAACAAAACGATACAATGTGACGAAATTTGACTTAAGTTTCAAAATATTTTGGTACATAAAGTTATAAATGAATTATTAATTTTTATTAAAATGAATACTCAAGCATGTCATACAATCCGATCGAAATGATTGAAATTCTGTACTTGTAATTCCGTTCAAATTAGTTGTACTTTTTTAAGATTCCCATCGGCTTTGTAATTTAGCTTTAATTAAAAAATTTTATTTTAATTCGACAACATTGGTGAGTTAAAAACACTTTCGATTTTAACAGCTGTATTTTTCTTCGTTATGTTGTTTTATACGCCGATTTTTTCCCGAAGAATTCGTTGTGTAAGGCGAAATTCACAGTTCGTCCCAGTTTTGTTCATAGCATAATGATATTTCTCTTTTTTTTAACTTTTTTCTTTTCCCAGGCATTTAATACATAAATATTAATCTTCTCTTAAGAGATAAGTTATGAGTTTGTGCACAGGGGAAACACAGTTTCTTTTAACATTTTTTTCAGTTGACCCATTGTGCAAAAGAAAGCTTTGGGGAAAAATATTGCATATTCGTAAAGGTATCTTTTGAATGCTTATATTCTCACATACTTAAATTAATGCATGAACAATTTAAAACTTTTAAGATATTAAATAATAATGGCTTTAAGCATATGGTTGTGAAATACATTTTTATGTTTCATACAATTATAGAGCAGTGTGTTGGTGGTTGCTGAGTAGGCTAAAGAATGATTTCTTATTGTTAGAAAAATTAAATAAATAAAAATTAAAGTATAATAAACGTAATTTGTATTCTTATTCAAACATACATACATATATTCCAAGTTATAATAATTGATGAAATATTGAATCATATATTTTTAGTTTCTTCTAAGAAATACTATATTTTTTAGCTTAACAGTAAATTTATAGTTTATGTTAATAATTACAAAGTAGAACTATAAAATTAAAATAAAACACAGATAGAGCAGAATTCATTTTATCACAATCTTACTATTTGATTGATAGAATCAGTTTTTAACACTATTTAATCAAGGAATTAGGGTAAGAAAAATCTACTTAATTTCTATATAGATAATGTTTAAAGCTAACAAAATGAAGCTATAGTTTGCTGAGCGGTTACTAACTAAAGCGAGTATTTGTAGGTACACACGTCCACTTCTTTTTTACTTCATACGCATCACTTTAGTTTTTTCCTTTGATCTACAAAAGCTGATGTTTCTTCAAAAAGTTACCTCTTCTAAGGCTGCCATTTCTAATTTCATTAAAGTTAAAATTCATAAGATTGCCAAAAATGAAATAAGTTTGCTCTCCCATCTGCTTATGAGCAGAAACAGGATGTCGATAGCTATTTTTGGTTTGCTTTAATTAATATTTTCAGCCTTATAGCAGAGAAAAAATATTATTAAGAGCCTGCTATTAGATGCCAGCATAAGGACATCAAAGTGTATTTGAAATAAAAATAAATTCAAACGAAACATAGTAAATTTTACAAGAATGAAATCTGATATAAACTAGAAAAATTTTAAATAAAAAATGAGACTTGAAATCAATTTTTAAAAAATTTCGGCTGTCGAAAGTTTTCTTAGTTATAGAAACTAATTGAACTAACAATGAAAGATGAAGAAGCTGCTCATAGAATGGGCTGCATGATGTAACTTTCGCTCCAAAGTTTGGAAAACAGAAAGAGGAATGTAATGCATTCTTAGAGACTTTTCATAATATTATGCCCGTTGAAATAACGTTCTAATGAGATGTTTCTCTTAATTATTATTTTAGGTGAGAGTGATAAGAATGGTGGAACACCAATTCGACAGATTATCTGTATGTTAAATTTACAGCCAACATTTTACAATACTGGCAAAAAATATACAACTTATGCTTATCGATCGCCTTTGTACTAAAAAACAAAATTTTTTCTGTTGTAATTGTTTAACCCCCTGCCTTATTTTATTCGTAACTTTTGGATTTTATTAAAAATCCCAACAAAAAAATAAAAAAAATATTATTTTAAGTTGTGGCTAAGAACTCAGATTAGTTTTTAAAATTAATACAATAATTTCTAAAATGTTGTCACCTACTGTAACCAATAGTGTCAATAAAATTTTTAACGCTAAAAAACTAACATTACAAAAATATATAGGAAATAAAAAAAAAAGGAAAAATTTATGTTTTAATAATAATAAAGAAGAAACATAAAACTAAATACAGATCTAAACTTAACCTTTGAAAAATTTTCTTAACTTATGAACACTAACATGTCTTTTAACAGATGTTAATCAAATACACACTTGCATGATTTAAGCCAAAGTGACATTTTATTTGTATGAATTTCTTTTTATAGGTCAAAGAGAATATTATAAAACGGCTAGTAAATTCCCAGTGTAAAAGTGTGTGTATGTCTAAAAGTATGCCATAATCCTGAATCTTTATGTAACATAATACTTTTGCTAACATTTCGGGTTAAAACTTTTATTGCCATCATAATATTTAAATGAAAAGCTAAAGGAGCATTATGTAATTCAATTCAGTCACAGTTAAAACTTTTTGTACAAAAAATGTAAACAAATGTTTGCTACTTAAAGACATCCTATGAATTGTTACCTTGTGAAACATAAATCCTTCAAGTGAAGTGTCTTTTAATTTATGATTTATTCAGAGTTCTATTTAAATATTAAGAATTGAAAAATATTTATATTTTTTATTAGCTTATTAACAGTTTGAGATAAGACAAATTGTTTTACTAAAAGGAAATTTTAACCAGATTCAACTTTTATATGTTCGATTGATATTATATTGAAGGGATTATAAATTTTATCGTATCTCTCGCAAATATGTCTCGAGAGAAAGATATAAAAAAGAAGAAGAAGACACTAGCAGCAACAAAAGTAAGACATTTTCAAAGTCAAAAGTGTTTAATTGACATTTTATAATTGAGCAGAGATTCCCCAGAATCCTTCTGTTTATCTTAAATTTTTAAAAAAGATAAATACATAAGTTAGTATAACCATTTGAGATAAAGATAAAATAAAATGGCCACTCTCACATTAAAGGGCTCTAAGACGTTAAATATAACAAAAAAAAATGCTATTTTATTCGCTGTTTTTACTGTCATTTTTAGGAAACTATTTTGCTATTTAAACTGTTTTAATTTTTTATTTTAAGTAATTTTTTTTTGCTACAGCATGATTCAGCACAAATAAGTCCTATAAATGTAAATTTAATTTAAATTTTAAACAGCCACACTCTATTTTACAACACCATTGATAGCATCCAAGCGCCTTGCTATTTGTCGAGCATTTATAACTCAAATATTTTTACTCGAAGTCTAACTGGCTTAAGCATCACTGAAGCTTTAACCATTTGTTTTAAGATTTTTAAGCAGGAAATTGTTCATAGCGTTGTCGAATAAATGAACTCCATCCGTTCGCTTATTGTACTTCAGTATTCGATACAGTTACTCATTTTTAACCATTTTTCGATTTGTATCGGCTTGCATTTAGGAACATTTTCAGAGAGTTTCAAACGCTATATGAAATAATTTGTTGAGTGCGGATAAAACATTTTAAAATAATATTGAAATAAAATGTTATTTTTTTATTGCTATGTTTGTTATTTAGAGAAAATACCTTTTGCAATGTTAAAAAATTTAAGCTGTCGACAAAAAAAGTAAAAAGTTACACAACTGAAAACAGAAATTAAAGTGGTTCTAATCGTTTTATTGAGCGTGGAATTGAGTGGTATCCGTCTGTCCGTCCGTGTTAATGTTTAACTTTACCAAGGTCTAGATAAACTAGAGAAAATTCAAACACGCTATTCGATTAACAAGATCGGTCCATGTCGTTGTAGGCAGCAGGAAAAATACCACACCCAGCGTCTAATTTGTCGAAATCATTTGGAATAATGAAGTAACTCAAATAAAAAATAAAAAAAAACAAATATATGGTGCAGTAGAAAATTAAAAAATAAGAAAAAAGCATCATGTGAAAATATTGGCGTTCGCCTATATTTTCCGATTTATTGGCGTCTGAAATTTTTATAAAAAATTTGCTTTTCAATATCTCTTTTCAAGAAATACTAAAACTTATTAAAAGTGCTTAACTTTTTAAGAGCCGATGAAATTTTTATGTAAAATTATGTATTGTAGCATTTTTTTTTATTCTTTAATTATCTGTCACTTCAATATAACCAGGCGTAATATATAATCAAAAAGGATGCCCCTAATATACAGACAAAAATAAAATCTGACAACAAGATAAAAGGTGTGAGTACATGCGATATTGATTACACGCTAACCTTTCCATTTTGAAGAGATATAATTAAATATTTTATTGATGCTGCAATTAACTATAAATAATATTAAAACGAGTAAGACTGCTATATTCGGCTATGTGAAATTTTATATACTCTTTACTACATGTACATAAAAAAGGGCATATAAATTCTTCTCTACCATTTATTTTTTCTGATAGTTGTAAGTTTTGCTTAAGGCCGTTGTTGCCCCAACAATTTTCCGTTGTATTATGTATGTGGTTGCCTTAACTAAGCACTAAGTAGTTGTCTTTGCTAAGTAATAGGTAGGAAAAGCAGCTACACATAAAAATACAAACGAAACTTGTTCAAAAAGATACGGAAAAATTTTAGGCAGGCTTACTGATTTTTGAAATTATGTGTGGTCGGTTGGCGTATTTAAAATAATTTTAACTAATCTTTTGTCTATTGTCTTGGCAAAGTTAAATTCAACATGAATACGGATGGACAGATGGACAGAGGGACGCCGTTTAATAGACTTGGCTATGCATTAGAACTGAGAATATATGTATATGTAATATATGTATGTGGTTGGAAACTTATTGTACCCTTTTCCACCTGTGGTGAAGGTTATAAAAACAAACGACATTCTTTTTAATAAAATATATTTATTTTTACTTTAGTCTCACAGCTTCAGTATAATTTTTAGACTTTTTTATTTGCACACACACACCCACACTTTTAAGCATATCCCTACATAAACATCATGCTATACGCGCATGCAAGTGTTTGAGTACATACCCATCATCCTAAATTAATAACACTAAACTTTCAGTGATTTATTGATTAAGTTTCATTTTTGCTATGAGTGACACTTTGGGAATATGATTTAAGTACTATCTTGTTGATTTTGTCTTCTTTTCAATTAATCTTCGATATTTGCAGTCTGATTGAAACGTGATTAAAATGTAACATCATGTTAGATTTTTGTAAAAAATTACTTTTCACTGTCAAATTAATCCATTTAAATTTCCCATACACTGTGTCATCATCAATATCCTTGTCTTCGTAGTCATCATCATTAACATTTGCAAATACTTCAGAAAATAATGATAATTTGTCATATTGAATTATGTACTGTTTGCGTATGTATACATGTGTGTATGGATGTATAAATATATGTATGTAAAATTACAGAGATTGTTTAAATATATTGAAATCATGTTTAGTGGTTGTCATTTTGTGTTTGATGAAACCAAAGTATTTCACGTCATCAAGTATTTAATTCATCGGTTGAAAGAAAGAAGTTTCTAACACACATACATATATAAAATGAGTAGGCATTAAGGAGATAACTATTTGTAATTTTTGGCAACACTAAATTAACAAAGAAACGTTTTTCAAAAATTGAAACATCTTCATCTCATTTATTGTTTTATTTTATTTCATAAAACAGAATGATTCTTATACATCGATAAAACCTGCTGCTCGAATTAAATAATTTCTGATTGTAATAGCAGATTCGTATATTTTTTAAATCATTAGTATTTTCAGTAAAAAACGGGAAGCTTACTTTTTTAAGGAAAAAATTGTAAATTTGAGTTAGTTTTTTGTTTAATTTATTTTCAGATTGAAATTTAAATAGACAATTAATTGAAAAAATATACATTTAATTAAAAAAATTTTTTTCGTATAATTCAAATATATAATAGATTCAATTAGTTATTTAATCACAAAAGTAATTTAGTTTTTAATCTATTCATTAATAAGACAGTAACGTGGTCATTTCTGTACATAAAATATTTTTTGAAAATTTTGATCTTGGTGCAGTGATCGATATGGGATACAAAGCACTTTTTTTGGAATTTTTGTCGGTCTGTCCTTCTGCCTGTCTGTGTTCGCACCAGGTAAAAACTGCTGGGTAGATTTGTAAAGAGGTCCTTTGTTCAAACACTAACACTCTTTCAGAACTCTACAACAAATATTTAAAAACAAATTTTCCAAATTTTAATATAAAGAAAATTAAAAATTATGTGCAGACGTAGTCGTGGGCACTGCTTGTTTAATATATAATTGAGACACCTTAATATTTAACCAAATTTCATTCTAAAAAAGCCTAAATTTTAGTAGCTCCAAGTACTATTTTCTGTGTAGAAATAAAAATTGTGTAGCATATTATAATGCCCTAAATTAACTTAAGGAAAAAAGAAAACAAATGTCTTAATTATGTAGACTGGCGTTGCACACAACTTCATCAGCATATCATTTCTGATTGCCGTAAAACTCAAATTTATAAAAATGTGTTTTTAAATATTTATTGTAGAGTTCTGTAAACAGTATTAAAAAATTTCCATTTAAAAAATAAATTGTCCTGACAACTGTTGAAGTACCATTATACCGGTAAAATTGGGTGCTTGTATCTGTATGACTTATTTTTCCGAAAAAACAAAATTTATATACATATATGTACCAAGGTTCTCACAAAATTTAATTTAAAACACTCCAGCAGAATCCACACGATTGGAACACATGCAGACGGACGGACAAACAAAGAGAGAGAGAAAGAGTTGTTTTGTATATCATATCGATTAATAAAAAGTCTTTAAGCAGCTTTAATCAATTTCGATTCTGCTCTATAAAACAGGAGGCTACATAAGAATTGCTTTTATTTTTCTTATCAAAACGTTTGTACTGGTCGCTGCCTTAATTTGCCGTTTGAAAAATTTATTTGCCGCAGCCATTCAATAACGATTATTTATTTTACCAAAAGGTTGACTTCCAAAATTTATTAATACAAAGTTTGTATACAGTTTTGCTACGGTATTTAAATCTTGTACATATACAAAGTTGAAAACAAAGTATCATTTTAGAAACTGATCCGGTAGTTGCTCGGTTATAACGTTTCTAATACTTGTCTGCGACATTTTAGAATAGTATATATTGTAAACATTTAGTACCACGGTATTATGAAACACAATACATTGCTCAAACAAATAGCAACTGAAGTTTTGGAAGTCAGTCGTATATTCATACTATATGTGTTAAAATAGCCACGAACAAATTGACATTTTGTCAAATCTAAAATTGTATGCGAAGAAAATTTAGAAATCTCCATATCTGTAATTCCTGTTTACTTTTTCAAGTTTTTGTCTGTTCTCTCTTTATTCTAGCAATTTTCGTTTGTTAGATTAAAGAAGTTTTAACTTGTAGCTGTTGCTTTACTAGCGGGCTGAAGCCATGATTTCAATTGCTATAGCAACAGAAATAGTTGCCATATCGGATGCCGCAGTTCATGTTATTTTAAAAGCTATTACGTAAGCTTCAAGCTTCCGTTCATTTCTATAACTCTTTCTTCTATTGGAATTTTGTAATTTCTAGTTTTGATTTAAAAAAATTTTTGACGCTATATGAATATTGTTTATATTAGCATATATAGATAAACTTTATCTTTTGTACTAGAATTACAGCTAATATTTATCTAAATATTATTAAAAAAATCTTAAAATACATAAATCTGAATAAAATCTTTCCAATTATTATGTCATCGCACTTTTTCAATATTCTGGTTTATTGCAATATTTTGTCTACGAACTTATAATGTAATGTTAATTTTATTCTTACAACAGACACAAAACTGTCCATATACATATATATTAACAATATACACATATTTATTATCTTATTGATATGATTATGGAATATTCCATGGATAACAGCCTTGTTGTCTTAGAAACTTGTTAAAATTGTTTTAACAAATTTTAGATTAATTGCAGTTAGAAAGAAAAGATGGAAAACAAGTTTGAATTATGAAATTAATGTGATTTATATCGAAAAAGTTTATCAATAAAACAAGAAGGTTAATGAAAGAATATGTTGTCTTACATATGATAACACCCGTTTTCTTTAATCAAAATTATAAAAGTATATAATCCAAAAATAATGCTAAAAAGACTGTAGTAATAAAATACACTCAGAAAAGAGTTCCAATAGCAGAAGAATAAGTTCAAAGTAGACTAAATAAGAACAATAAAAATGACAAAAATTACTTTCTTAAAAAATATACAATGAGCCTTCCTTTATCGCTTAAATTTTGCTGTTAGATCTATAAATACCTGCTACCGCTCTCACTGATATTTAGGATCCATAAGGATACCAGTTAGGGCTTCAGGAACCCTTTGAATTTCCATCTGAAAAGAAATTCTTTCTTGGCACAATATCTCGAGATTTTCTATTATGTTCATCTTTAGTTCTGATACTTGTTATTTGAAATGAGGCTCTTTATCTACTTAGGTCCAAATGAAACTTACTCTTACTCATTGCCTTGTCACAGTTTTTCTTTAGTTCTTTGAAGTATTTTTGGCCGTCAAATTACTGATACCTATTTGCTTAATGGTACGCATGATGCAGACTTGATGTGGCTCTCTGCTGAGTATGGTCCAACTAAAAATTCAGTTTCGCGTTGCCTTATTAGTTCTGCGGAAGTATGGAGTAATCGGCGCTGTTATAATTTATGAATTTATGTAACTTTAGTTTGGTCGGTAGGTATTTCATTTTTGCAAATAAATCAATCTTAATCTTAAGCCTACTTATGCAAACGGTGGCGATTTCTAAACTTAGTTGATATAAAATTTATTTAGCGGTGTAGTGACCTATTTACGATTTTCTTGTCTCTTGTGACATAAGCCTTAAAGAATAGTAAATTCGTCCTAGCAGATTTCGATGTTAAGAAATAATCGTGTGGGAAAGACCATTGTTTACTTGTTTTTATGTCAGTTAATATTTTAATTTGACAGCTTTCGCATTAGCTTTACCTTATGTTTATATAGCAAAGTACATGGTTCATAAACATATCTATCAGGGATTGTAAGGTAACTACCATTTTATTTGTTTGTACATTTTTAATTTGAAGAGTAATAAAGTACAAATTAACAAATTTACAGTTTTAGTTTTAAATTTTTTGCATGTTTTCTGTTGTAATTCTGATTTATTAAATCTTTCCCTTTTTTAAGTTCGACTAGAAGTTAAAACTTTAACTTTATTATTTCCATCGATTATTGTCAGTATGCAGTATTGCAGTTTCAATATTTATACAAATAAAAAGAGTTCAGATTGTATCTTATTTTATATATCAATTTCTAATTTATCAATTTAGTAAATGTTTTTTAAAGAGATATTGTTTTGGTAACTAAAATTTTAAATAATAGGAATATTTATTAATTCAACTTTAAACTTTAAAAAATCGTGCTGAATTTCCCGACCAAATTATTAAAAACACCGATTTTGACCATTGAAGGTGAGCGCACGTTTCGATGGCCATTTTGCTACCGCTCATTTAGCTCTTCAGGAAACTTCTAAAGACAAAATCAAAGTTTAAGTAAAAACAACAATAATCAACATTGGTTTTATTTCTTTTATCCACTGTATACGGCTGACTTTTTTCGGCTCTTTTATAAAGCTAAAAGATGTTGAAAAATAAAATAAACAAAACAAGAGAATATCACAAAACAATAAGAAAATTTATTTTTGTTTTTTGCACGGGCACTTGCAATTTAATAATTGAAATTTTAAATCACGGGAATATTTAATTATTTAACTTTAAACTTTAAATATCTTGCTGATTATCATAAAAAATGGAGTAGTGTTTTTTTTTTTGTTTTAAATTTTTGTTGTCTTTTTGTAAAAATTTCGTTTTTTTTTTTTGTTGTTTTATACATTTACAAATACTGTAAGTAATTAAATTAATAAAAAAAAAAAATGCATTTTTTATAAAATAAAAAGCGTTTTTTCATAAGAAATATGAAAAAACTAGATTTTGTTGTGTGTGTAAAGACATTATTGACATACTGTAAATATTTTTGTGAAAAATTAACAGAAAATCATTTTGTTTATTTACTAGAGATTATTAAAATTAAAAAGTTGTCGCAAAAAATCTATCAACCCTGGTTTCAAGCTCTTTCCTTAGGGCAAATACACATTATGATTAATTTTTTTTATATTTTTTTAAACAGTTTCAAAACTCAACATTGGTTAATTATGATCTTCGAATGGAAATTTAAAATTTAACTATATTTAGTAAAAAGTTTTTAATCTGCATAACTTGTAATTTTTTTTCTAAATGTATAAATATGAATTTTAATTCAACTAGAGCATTAATATAGTCTACGAATTTTGTTACATTTAAGATAATAAATTCTTCTTTAACTTTGTTTTAATACGACTAATAAATGAAATATATAGACAACAAGCCGACCAATCTAAGACTTCAAGCAACTTTCGCCTTTCTATATGAATAATGACCAAATTATTTTTACACCATAATAAGTTATCAAAGTATATTGAACAAATTTTATTTTCACACCAGCTTAACAACCCATAAAGGAAAGCAAAATATAAGACGAGAAAAGAAGTTAAAATAAGAAATATGTAAGCGAGATAAACTTTGTTAAAGTTATTAGCTGTTAATTGGCTTTCAATGGCCGGACTCAACATAAAGAAGACATAAAATTATAAGTGTAATTAGCAACAACAAAACATTGTGTAAAATAAATTTGTAACATACGCGCGTAAAGATATAAAGAACATAATTATCATGACATTTTTAATGCAAAAATTATTTTATTAATAAGACTTTTTTTAGAAATTCGCCTTCTGTTTTCTGTTTAATTTTATTATTTTAGTGTAATTTGCGTTGGTTTTTATGGCTGAAAATGTATAATTTTATAATATTATAAATATTTGTAAATCTTAACTGATTTTTAATAATTTCTTGATTGACTAAACGCTGAAATTTTCGCAAACCTGTTTAAGAAATGTTTTACCATGCCCCGGGGATATTCTTAACATTGTTTTTTTTGGAGATAAATAGTATCAAAGCAGCTATTTTTCATGTGAATAACCATTGTACTGTATTGTTTATGTTCGTGTGAGTAAATGTATGAAAATAGAATATAATTGTGGAGAATTTTGAGTTTGTAAGAGATATGAAAAAAATTGCAAGGAAATTGTTTTTTTTTTGTGACAACAGTATTTGTGAATTTTCAGTAACAGAAATATTAAAAAATTTTCCAAAAAGTTTCTTATTGAAATGCTAACTTAAAGGGCCTTTCAGCCTAAATATCAAATGAAAATACAGTTTTTTTTCTATTCATTTTAATCCTCTAATATATTGGAACCTGCAAAATATTTTTGTTTTCTTTATCATCATTAATTTTTGTTTACATGAAATTTTTTTTTTAGACCAGGAGACCCTTAGATGAGAACAAGTTGATCTTAACAAGTACTAACAATTAAAGGGTGTTCAAAAAAAATATGTTTATAAAAATTTTGTTAGTTTTTTAACTGTAAAAGGTAGATATGTCAGACTTGTACAGTATTAGTAAAATTATTTCGGCTTATAAACAAATGCAAAATTTTTTTTTAAATTAAATAGTGTCAAAATAGTAAAGCATTTTTCATGCACGTAGCCAAGTTTTAAAGCTGCGATAGGCAGACACTTTGAGTTTAATTATTTTTATCTTAACTAAAACAAATTTTAAATAAAACTAAAATATAAATATAAATGTTGTTCCAATATCATCGTCCTTGTATCGTGTATAGCTTTAGATTTTCAGCGGCAGCAGTTGACAACTCTTAACTCGTAAAAAATAGAATAGAGTTATTATTTATTTTTATTTTTTTAATAAGAAATAAGTAAAATAAGCGTTGTTTTCTTTACATCATCCCACACCATCATATCTCCTATTAATTTTGTTTTTTCTTTAATTACTTCTAACAAAAAAAAAAAAAAAAAAAAAAAAAAATAGAAAACCCAAAAAATCCAAAAAATCCAAAAAAGCATAAAGAAATAAAGCTTAAACGCATTAGGAATTTTGTTACAACACTGAAAACACACAAAATTAAACCTAAGATTGTAAACGCGGCAGAAACTTTAGAATAAAATTTAAAAATTCTGAAAAGACACTTTTTATAAAAAAAATGAAGTACAAGCTAGTTTTAAATGATTTTTAAAAACGCAACATAAATTAAATTTTCAAAAAGAATATAATGATAAAAGCTTAAGATATGGAAACAAAAATTGTATTATTAGCCAAAATTAAAGAAAATTCATAAAATTGAAAAATATTTCTCAAAAGCCTTCATTTTTTGTTCAACCCAATCAGAAATACTTTAACGTTGATCTACAAACAACTTTTATAAATTTTATATTAAAGCTACCCTTTTTACCGCAAAATTGCAGCTTATTTTTGTTATTATTTTCCAACTCAACAATATAAACATATTTATTCATTTGAGCAAAAACAACAAAATTTGATACAAAGCAGTTGAGAAAGTAGAAATACTGAAATTTTAATGCTCTTTTTTTCTTTTCATATTTCCGTATGATATTCAGACTTTTCACGGGTAGTTTTTTTTTACCATTTTACACATTACTACAACTAACGCAAAGGCTAGCTTTCGTTTCAGTCTAAGCTCCTTTATAGCAAACAACGAAATACGTATAGATACCAACTTTTCTAACCAACAAAAAATTCTATTTCTATTTTAAAATATTTTGGGTTATTAACACAATATTTTTCAATCGTAATTTTAAGCCCCAAAATAATTATAATTGTAAATAAAAATAAATGCAAATGCTTGTGCAAACAAACTGCTGGAAGCGTTGTTATATTTTTTTCTCTTGTGAGATTAAAATATAATTGCGTTGCTTTTTTAAATAAGACGTACTTCTACATTAAGAGTTGGCATGAATCGTTCCTTTTATTCGTAATTCCTTTTTAAGTGTATTTTATTGAAAATTAAGATATACAATTTTTTTATTTAAAATAAATTATTTTTGTCTTTAATATGTTGCGTCTTAGCATCATCAGGCAGCAGATTTGTAGAACAATTAATCAATGTATATTATTTCCACTATCAATAAATACAAAAAATTACCTGTATACAAAAAACTCAGAAATTAGTAAATGAAACTGATTTTATCTCTTAATAAACCATTAATACGTTTGCAATTTGTTCATTACAGTTTGGTCGTAATAATGGGACTAGGTAGTTCCAAACGACCCAATTCTATAACCAACTAAAAAATTTACTAAACTAAGGTACGAGCACTTAATTAAAAAATTTAAATTACTCGCAAGGCAACGCGCCTTGCTGCCGTTTACAACGTACTCAACCTAAGACGAGGGACGTAACAATCCAGAAAATGATGGATTACATTCTGCGAACGGGAAAGCTAAACAGAAGTCCACCTCATGCATGGTAATATCGATATCTTCAGAGAAGGATAACCGGTGTGATAAAAGACAGGCGGTGACAGACGAGGACACATTGGGACAAAAGGGAAAAGACTAACAGAAGAGCGAGGAAGCTAAATAGAAACCTAGAGTCCATTCCAGGCATGGTAACAGGATAATTTTTTCCAGACACGAAACAGGTGTAATCAAGGACAGGCGTTGACACATTAGGACGAACGGGAAAACGCCGCCAGATGAACGAGGAAGATAAATAGAAGTGGCAGAGTCCAGCCAGGAACAGCAATATAAAAATTTGTAGAAATGGAAAACAGGTGTTAAAAAAAATAGGCGGAGACTTATTGGGGCATATTGGAACGAATTGGGAAACACTGCCAGGCGAACAGGAATCTTAATAGAAGTAGAAGAGTCTATTACAGGCATAGTAATATGAAAACCTTCAGAAATGAAAAACAGGTGTAATATAAGACAGGCGGGGTTTTCTTAAAATTAACACTGAAATTTTGAAACTAATTTTAAGCCGAAATATCCTTAAAATTGAATATCTAATAATATAAACTTAAAATTTTTTTCAGTGTAGTTAGTAATTTCAAGAGCCAAAAAAGCCTACAATTGCAAGAATTTCATTTTATTACTGGGCCTCGGTTTAAATAACCTGGAATGATACAAATGTAAAAATTTTGGAAATATTTTATTTTGTTTTGTTTGTAAAACCAAATTCTTTAAAAAGACCTCTATATCAAATCATGCATAAATTTCAGTGTTTATATAGAACGATAGTTATTATCATAAATATTACGAAATTATGTCGCATCTCTTTAATATCTATTTTATGCCTTTATACTCCTAGACAACTTTAAATGCTCAAACATTCAGGCAAAAGTGGCAATAATCACATCGTTAACTCAGTTTTTAGCAAACTTTTACTTAATTTAACATTTGTTATTCTAACGCTAATGTTTAACTATTTATTATTTGTTTTCTTTTTTTATGAGCCTTAAAGCTCAAATGGGCTTAATAGTAGAATAAACAAAATATGTAGCTGTTTTAGCAAGGGGGTAGTTATACAAAGCTTGTGGTTGATTTAAAAGAGGATTACAAAAAAAGAACAAATAAGCAAATATATTCATGCAAATAACAAGCAAAAACAATGTACAATTTTTAACTGATGCACATAGAAATATAAAGGCTAGATTATACTAAAAAGAAACATACAAATACATAAATATATGTACATACCTACCTGGCTTTCGAGCAAAAATCATAAAAGAATTTAAATTTAAGATTTAAACACAAGTATTTGGTCGAAAACCAAACAACTAAATTTTAACCTAAAATAAATAATACCTGAAAACAAGTGTGTTGGTACAATTTAAAAAAGCCTATTCTTCACTCCTCTTTACTCTTTGATTCACAGAATTTTTGTTTGCTTTTATTAGTATTTGCTTAAAAACCTGACAATAACAAAGATGTTTGCAAAATATGTAACTGTTGTAGTCAGTTGAACGAAAAATTTTTTTTCAAAAAAGTATACTTCAATGATTTGGCACAAGAGGCAAAAATTTCAAGTGCCTGAAAAATCTTTTATTCAAATACCATATAAATCGTGCCAGATAAAACTAAAATTTACATTTTTATTTTTAATTGTTATTTTATTCTACAAATAAACTTTATGAACAGTGGAGTATCTCCAGAAGATCAGACGATTTGTTAATTAATAATTATAGGGAATATAATTGTCTGTATTTTTAACGTTAAACTTAGTATCTGCCACTTATGGCATCAGTGGTTAAGGCTACTGTTTTCTTGAAAATGCACGCCTTTAATATTTATATCTTTATTCATATTTTATAGTCGAAAGTATTCAAAATAACCCGAAAATCACGAATAAATGGTTAAAGTTTTGTTATCCTAATAATACAATGGAAATAGTTTCCAAAGATTACGCAGGTTTACAAAATTAAACTTTTGGACAGATGTTTTTTTTTAACTAATTTTAAATAATTTTAGCAGGCATATTTTAGAAACACGATGCATATAATTGCATCACCTAAGGCTTTTTGACGAATATTAAACGAAAAATAAATATATTTTTTTTTAATTATTTTTAATTTTAGTCCCAGCCAGGGGTTGAACCGGTGATTATCATAAATCAATTAAAATTTTGCTTTTTCGGCTTTGGTTCATTTTTAATTTAACTTTTATTAAGAAAAATTATTTTTCAAATGTACGCGGACGTTTTCCAAAGAAAACAAGAAAAACTAGACGCTGGCAGAATGTAATGCTGCATTTTCAGGACCGCCAAATCCATCTTCAGCATTCTTTGCATCCAACACCTTGATTTTGCGTATACAGTAAATATCATCCATTTAACCAACTAATCAATATTAATTTGGTTGGACGAAATTCACACACAACTCAAAGCATTTTTTTTTTGTCTTCTCTACAATACGTCTTGTACATTTGTTGCAATTTTGTACTACACCGTCGGTATAGTCACGAAATGCAAATTTTATTTTTAATCATTCATACTTGTTTTTCTCACAATATTATAGATGCTGTTCCAGTATCATATCAACTGTTGATGAGTTAGGTATGAATGTTAATACGCTGTGCCTTGCGTGTTTTTTAAAATTATTTTTAAAGTTTAGAATTTCCTGAAAGATTCCTTAAATAGCTTTTAAATGATTCTCATATTGACAATTAACTATTTTTAGAAATATTCAGAGGTACATAACTCGGATATATTTTAAAATTCTCTATTGCCCAATATATTTGGTTTTTTTTTATTGGAGTTACGGCATTGTTCCAAATGACATGGCAAAATTAGAGGCAGGCATCATGCTTAGCCCACTGGCTTCAAGGACACGGACCGATATTAATGATTTTCAATAGCAATTCTTTCGAAACTAAGTCTAAACGATTGCATACTTAAATTTTCTTTAGCTCATCTAGGGCCTCTGCAAAATCAATTTTAACAATAGCACGAAAGGACAGACGGACATTGCTCAATCGAATTCGCTATGCATAAGAACTCAGAATATTTACACTTTATGGGGTCGGGAATGCATATTGTAGATATTACAAACGGAACGATAAACGTAGATATATCCTTTTTTGTTTTTTTGTGGTGAAGGATATAAAAAGTGGAAATTATAGTTTACTCAGTTTTTGGAAATTACGTTTCCCAGGCATTTGGATGTGCGTTTTTAAGGGCATATTGCGTCTTAACATCCAGCAGTAGTCGCCATTGAGGTTCTGCCATATCTGCCGTGGTATTGCCGTTCCATTTCCCTAATTTCGTGGTAAAACTCCTATCTCTACTCTTCGCTGATTGTACCAAATTTTTTAGACAAATAGCTCAAGTGTGAAAATAGACAATGCACGTTCAAATGTTATCACCACCTAGGCGATAAAGCTATTGCAACATAGTTTACATCCTTAAAATTCCCAGCTACTATTTTTTTATCTTTTTAAATCAAAGCCAGGCGTTTTACTCGATATCAATCATTTTGTTTTAAAAATCAAACAAATATATTCGTGTCATAAATTTATACTTTCAAAAAAATGAAATTTTTAAGATAAACACATGAACCTGGTAGAGCAAATATATGGTCTGCGTCTTTAATGAAAAAGAAAAATAACACTACAACAATTCAAGTAATTAAGCTTTCAATATTTGGGACTATTTTATTGAAAATAATTAAATTAAATTAAAATAAATTTTAAATTAATTTAGCTTAAACATCTAATTTAAAAATAAAATGTTATAAATGTTATAAATGTTTTTTTTTAACTAAAAGCTAATTTTTCTAACGCTATGAATTTTCCCACTATAATAATTATTATTTTAGAAATTATGATTGTTGAAAGCAGTCGTTTTGTGAATTCAACAAATGAAGTAAAGAGCATTCCGTATAAGCTTCGAATTTTACACATTAATAAATTGTATAGCCTTGGTAACGATTTTGATTTTTTCGGAAAATCAGCGAGTGTTCACACTTTAGATGTACGGTTAAAATTTCTGATCACATTTTTTCTGTAAACTTTGCTTAAAAACAAATATAATTTTCATAAATCACAATTTCCGATTACTGCAGAACGTAGGGTACATGTCCAAAATATAAAATAATTGACGAATTGGCAATTTCGAAATTTTTTAATTGTTATTAAGAATTCTCTTATGTTTAATTTTATCAAATTTTGTTGTAAGTAAAATTATCGAGAAAGCCTATAGCTTTTTACCATAAGATAAATAAATTATCGACAATGATACAAAAACGGAGTGAACTAAATTTATTTTTAAAAAGTAATTTAAAATTATCCGAATTCAAGGAACAATATTTTTACATATACATATAAATGTTAGGGTAATTAATATCCATTTCATCCCAAGTGTCGTTAAAAAAAAACTTGTTTTAAGTCTTCAAATGAAATTCGACATCATCGTTTCCAGACTCTTCAATAAAATAATTCTTAAAAATGTTTTTTTTCTTATCTTCGGCACTGTTTTGTTAAACTGATGTGATGAATCGCCCGTTATATAGTAAAGAAATTTCAACTTGTATTTGGACAATGATTTCCGTGTTATTCACAGAGAGTCTAACACAAATATTTAAGCAATAAAAAATATTTTTTCACCACAAATTTTTCATTTTTTCAATAATACATTTGTACGTTGAATAACCAAAAAAAAAAAAAACTTTTGATACGGTAAGTCTTTAACTGCAAAAAACTTAATAATTGCTATTCATTTTGAATTATTTGTGCCATAGTTAATGGATTGAACGTTCAAATGTAAAATACTAAGATCGTACAGAAACTCCTTACAAGAAAAACTATTTGAAACCGTATATGGCAAAATGGAAAGGTTTTCATCAGCAGGGTTTGGTAAAATGGGTTCACTCTTTAATTTATAATTTAAAATTTTTAACTTCCTATCATCGCGGACAAAATAATACAAGTATTGTGTAAATTCCAAATGTGTATCTATAGCGATTTGGTTTATAAAAGTTCATATACGTAAAATTAATACAGCTATGAGTACACACTTTGATTTTTTTGACAACTGCATTTTATTTAAATTTTAAGTATCGAAATACAAGTACATATACTTCAAATAACATCATCGTTAGAGTCACCTTTTTGTTTTCAGTTTTAGCTTTTATACTTATCATAGAGGACGTTACAATACACGTTCTGTGTAATCAACGGATAAAGCAATATTAATGAATTTTCATCACTAACCGTAAATTGGTGACACTAAAATTGCAATTTTAAGTTTAACGGGCGTCGAAGTACGCATGTTGAATATAACAGTTCGAAAGATACGGTTAAATTAGTCAAATTACATAACCTATAGGGGCACCCTCTAATGTTTGAATTTTCAATGTCTTTCATATTTGGGGCTAGCGTGGGAGCAACTTTGTTAAGATTATATATGGGTATCAGTTACGGTTTAATATAGATTGAAAGCATGTGCGTTTTATGGGGGCAACCTTCAATTTTTAGAATTATGAACTTTTTGGAAATGAGACAAATCTTCATGCTCTTTTAAATATGGCTGAGTTCTGCAGGCACAAAAAATTATAAAAAAAATCATACGAAACGGTTAAAAAGAAAGTCACGTGCGATTGCAAAAGAAACAGTTATACTTAATTAAAACTGTTACTAAAACTGTGATATATAGCAAATTAAAATGACACGAATTCAGGAAGAGTCGCCATTTATTAGTGTAACGTAATTGACTATTATTGTAATCAATAGTAACAATTTTGAGCACTTATCACAAACTAGTGTGAGTTTCTACTGACGGATATAAGCAAAAATTTCATCAGTTGTAATTTTTCGCTTTTTGAAGGCATTATTAGAAATTTAAATTTAGAGCCTCTACTTATTGCCATAATATGATCGACATTTACACACTATGAGGTGTCTGTTAATATAGAATTAAGTTTTTAAATTATATTTAATATTGAAGAACGTATCGTTGCCCCACTGTCATTAGCAAGTTCAGAATAACTGTCTGGAAATTTTATTCAAAGGCATGAAATATTTCAGTTTGTACCTGCATATATATTTAAGCAGAAATTTTGCAACGAAAATAAAACAAAAGAATAAAATATAAGTCACTCTGCCAAAATCAACTTTTGATTCTGCTTATATTTTGCAGCATAGTTTTAAAATATGTACTAAAAAAACAACAGTTAACCGCCAAGTGAAATTTACTTAATAATTTCTTTCTTTTAAATTTTTAAAATTTTAATTTTTTTAAATTTGTATAAAAGAAAAACATTCGCTCATGCACTGAACTCATCATTATTCATGCAAGGATGCAACTTCTTTTCAGCCAACTGCTTAGACAACCCACTAGGTTACAGAAAAGTTGTTGGAAGAAATGTAAATTAAAAAAAGTCAGATAATAATGTTACTAAAATGTAAAGTGCGGCAAATTTTATTTTTGCAACTGAAATGCACAACGATTTAATTTTGTTGCCACTACTGCTAAATTTCATGCTGATGTTTTTTGTTTGTTAAAAAATTTTTTTGGTGGATTTTGCTTCACTTTATATTTTTTCTTTTTGACTCAATAAGTTCCTCTTTTTTCACTTTAAGATATCTAACAAAATACAGGAATACAAATAATCTTCTACTTTAGTTTATTTAATTTTTTTCATCTCTTTATATATTTTTGTTAAGGATGTTCTTAGTTGAATGTAATTTAGTGATGCAAAAACGAAGGAAGAAAAATAAAATTGTAAGATTAAATGTAAATATATATTAAGTTAATGACTAATTTAATAAAAGTAAAAAAATCGAATTAAGAACAGAAAGTTAAGAGTTTGAGCTTAATACTTACAGACAAAAATATAGATTATAAATAGATTTACTTGTAGAGGGGTTAAAAATTCAGTAGGTTAGAAAAATAATGATACTGTTAACAGATGATTAAACTTATAACACATTAGTTTCTTATCACTGCACAAAGTTTAGTTTAGTTGAAATTCTACACAAAACATTTTAGATTTTATATAACACAGTGGGGCAGATCAAAATGTAAATAGCACTAAAAATAAATGTTTAATTAATTTTACTAACTTTGTTTATATATTTGGTGATAGATATTTGCCCTCATCCGAGTGCCCACGATTTCAATTAATTTGAATTATTTGCACAGTTTTAGAACCGACGAAAAGTCTTTTGCCTTTTATGAGTTTTAGCTACACTTTAGTTAGTTAGTCGCAGCCACTCACGACGGAGCTCACTTGAGCAAAATCGAGTGGCCCGTTGTGATACCACAAAGAAGACGGCGCGACTCCCCTTACCCAATTGAAACCCAAAAAGATTCCCGGGTGAACTTTGCTATGTCCCCTATAGAGTGAGATGATAGCTCCGTAAGAGTCCCGAAGAAAGGAGAGCCCAGAATTCTAAATCTTCTTCGAGCCAGGGATGGACAGTGGCACAGAAGGTCCAGTGTAGTCTACAGTTGTCTGGAGATACAACAGGAACTTTCCTCCATCCGTAATTTGCAAGCCAAACTGAGGTAGTGGTTCTTTATGGCCATTTTAACTGTTACCAGAGGAATACCAACGTCGGGTAGCAAGGAGAAGCTAGGAAGCAATGTGCACCGTTTGGCGAGATCATCAGCCTCGCAGTTTCCCAGGATATCCCTGTGACTAGGGACCCAAAACAGGTCAATCTGTTTCACTCCGATTGTGTGTTTATTGATGAGCGAAATCTCAAGACAAGGTTAGATGTACAGTATACACAAGAAAGCGCCCTGATTGCCGCCTGACTGCCCGAAAATATCCGAATGGCATGGCCAAAAAATTCGTCCCTAAGCACTATTTCGGATGTTTTCAGAACCTCGGCCTGAAAAACGCTGCAGTAGCCAGGGAGTTTAAAGGAAATATGTGTCTCCAGACAACTGTGGACAGGCAGCTGCTCAGACGGGACAGAAAATCCATAAGTATCACGACCTCGATACTTACTGGACACTGTCTAATCGGCAGGCACGCTGAAAGACTCAGTCTGCCCTTTAATGATTTCTGTCGCAGCTGTGGATCGAAGGATGAGGAAGAGACCGTACTGCACCTCCTGTGCCACTGCCCATCCCTGGCTCGAAGAATACTAAGAATTCTGGGCTCTCCTTTCTTTGGAACTCTTACGGAGCTATCATCTCACTCTCTAGGGGACATAGCGAAGTTCATCCGTGAATCCTCATGGTTCTCGGCTGCGTAAGGGGAGTCGCGCCGCCTTCCTTGTGGTATCACAACTGGCCATTCGATTGTGCTTAAGTGAGCTTCGTCGCGAGAGGCTGCCACTCATAACTAACTAACTAACCTAATATTTTTGCGTAGGTTACTTTTTAATGATCGGATTTTTACTTTAAAATATTTGCTATTTTTTAATAGAATTCTGAATAATTAAGTTTGGTTCTGATGGCGCTTTACGTTAAAAAGTTATACAAGACTCTGAATTGGGAAAATTTAGAAACAAAATTTATAAATTATTGTAAAATTCTATAGAGTACAGAGCACCGACTAAAAACCTTTAATGAATTTTTAAGTTCTAAATTCTTAGTCACTTACTCCAAAAAGGATTTGACATCTTCGTGATTAATAAGGGCAGGGTAGCCACTTTGTAAACAAGTCAATTTTTCGGGACACGTTTTCTCCTTCCGGGAATTTATATATTAAAATAAAAAAATTTAAGTTTTATTTCACCATTTGGTTAGAAGCTCCTTTATCTGTTGAAATGTTATATTTTGCACGAATATCTCTGTGTTTTTTGTGGAAATTAAAATTCTATGTGTAATTTCCTAAAAAACCATCATAACGTAATTTTTTCAGTATTTGAGGAAAATTTCATTTAAAAAATGGAGCACGAAAATATCATTACAATATAATCTAAAGGTCAAAAACTTTCCTCTGATAATACTTACATGTATGTATATCGAGCTTATATTTAAACTATAGGAGCTTCCTAAGCCTCGCTTTTTTATATTTTTTCTCAATTTATATGTAAAAATTAAAAATTTGTATAAGCACACATTGGTAGGCTATTTGCGATTTTTGGTTTCATTAAAATATGTTAAGTTTTTTATGAGATACCGAATTATATTTAAAATAAATCTTTTTCAATCTACTGTGCAGACTTTGTATAACTATTTATTAAAACTTCTGGTTTTTTTTAATGAAATAAGAAAATCTTAGTTTTAATAATTTTTCAATGTATTTAAATAGTTGGAAATTAATTTGTTAAAAAATAAGTTTGATTTCACATCCATTAAAGTCGTAGTAAACGAAGTATTGTTTGCTTTACAGACAGACATTTTAAAACTACTTGAGAGCGAAGCTTTATTATAAGCTTTTACAGATTGATGGCTTTAATTATGCCTAGAACATTATTACCTTAATCTGTATTATTTGCATGGTAACTATATGTTGCGATCAAGGTAATAAATCTAATCTTTTAATTTTTCTATTATTTCAGTTATTATTACAATTTCCATCTTCAATCTGTAGTTTAATGTATCAACTGGACCCACTGTAGTAATTACCTCATGTTATGTATTGCATACAAATCTAAAAGTGTTATCTTTACGAGTTGAAATAATACAAGAGCTTGTGTTGGCTGTTGGCGATTGATATTATAGAATGTGTTGGGCAGCTAAAGGAATTTTTTATTGACATTTAGAACTTTAAGTTGGAAAGACTTTTCCAATTGGCAGCAATTTCGTCAGCTTCCAGCAAAAAAAAAAAAATAATAAAATCAAGTAGTTCAAAAATTACGGGTATTTTCATTGCTTCCCTTGCACTTAGTTTCTATAATGTATTTTTAATAAGTTCGCTTATTACAGTTAAGTATGGCTATTGAACTCATGAAACACTCGTGAAGGTTTATGAAAATTCTGTTATAAAAAACTGAGCTTAAGACTAAATAAGATTAGAAAATAAGTTAAAATAAGATGTATTAACTGTCCCAATAAAAGGTTTAAAGATTTATTTCCATTTTATTACAACAAATAAATATTAATGAAAATTATTTAAGATTATTTAAAACTTGCTTGCATTGATTTTAATAAATTAAAAAACACAAAGATTAATGAAATAGCATATGTATTTATTTATATGCAAAGCCGTTATGTTAATGTGAACCCATGTTCGTAAGTGCTAAAATCATGCGTTTTCCCCCTTAAATTCAACCAGTTTATTTTACGTAGAACTCATGAGTTGCCTACTTGTTTTGCATGTCTTTTCTTTGTCGACTTCTAAGCGGTATCCGTTTAGTTTTGTTTTGAAAAAGATGCTTCTGTTTGAAATACGTTCAGTTTACGATCAATATAATTGCCCATCAGATAAATCTATTCGATTAACTGTGATATTCGCATCCGCAAAGACGTCATACAGTGCAAAAAAAGAAATCATTGCTGCTGTAGAGCGTAGCAGACAGACAATTCGGGTCTTCTTCTATAGTGCACAAAAATTGATATGTGTCCATCCAAATTATGAAAAATATTGTTTACATAATTCTTGCAACAAATGATATTTCTTTAGGACGGTAATTATACCGTTAGAATTTTTTACATGTCATAAACAAAATATGAAAGCAGATTAAACAAGAAAATTCAGCAGCTATGTGGTTAACAACCATCAGGGCAATCTTTAATTTCTAATTCTAAATAATTATACTTGTTATTATTCTTGATATAGTAATAGATATTCTGTCTAATTTTCAAGAGTTTTTCTGTAACGGTTTCAAACATAGGGCCATATAGGTTAAATTGTATCAGTTATAGGGATACCCTCTAATTTCTAATTTCAAGTTTTCTGTTTGTTACAGCGGACTTAGCAATAAAAGTTCTGTACAAATTTCGATCAACTCTCTACAACCCTAAAATTCATAATTTTAAATGTTTAAGTGTTTGTTTGTAACGGTTTAAACCTGAGGGCCATAGAGGTCAATTTACTTCAAATATCGGAACACCCTTTAATTTCTAAGGTCAAATTTTATACTTGTATTTCAAGAGTTTGGCCACATACATCCAATTACATAAACTATGGGGATACCCATTAATTTATAATTTTGAATGTTTATACTTGTTATTATAATATTCATAGAAATCGACATATTGTCCAATTTTCGTTTGTCGATAAGGGTTCAAAAGATAGGCACATATAAGTCAATTTACGTTTCTTACTGATACATCCTTGAATTTTTAGATTTATTTTAGTATTACCTTTTACTAATAGGGGCTATAGTAATACGATTTTTTTTTAAATCTTAAATAAGTGTGGTTCATAATACACTTAAAAGACATGTATGTTGTATGGGGACGCCCTTTTATTTTTAAGATTATAAGCTGTTTTTAAAACGGGACCTCTCTGTAAGCATATGTATCAAATTAGAAATGACTGAGTTCTGCAGACACAAACATGCAAAAAACAACATTCAGTCGAATTGATAACCTCCTTCTTGTTTTAAAGCCACACGATCACCTTATATAGAAAAATTAAACATAAGTTTCAAAGTGGGTCTTACAATAAAATAAGTTAAGGACTCCGGTTTAATTCGATAAATACTTTATGATTTCTTGCGTAATATATATGACCAATTGTTTGATTTCTTGCCGCATAAGCAGAATAGCCTCTTATAAACAAAAACATCATTTTAATAGATTAACTAAATTGCATTAAGAATTATGAAAATGACGTAAAATATTTATGCACAAACGTAGCCTTTTGTTTAACAAGGTTTGATTCGAGACTCCATTATAAAGTAATTAGTTATTGAGAATTTTAGCCTCAGTATTTCTTCAATGTGAAAAGGGATTAATTTTTAATTGCATCCGAGGAAGTGCGTTTTTGTACCCTGTAGTAGTTTAAGAACCCGAATCTTTCTTTGTCAAAATTAATATTTTTCTTGGTCTTCTCTTATATTTTTGAGATTCCTGTAGTATTATTTGAGCTATGATTCGATTAAAAAGGTAGCGGAATGGTTAAGAGCATATACTCCAACAGTCGAATGCTATCGTTGCCTTCGAGTCCTGGCTCAATATAAGTATTTTTTTATTCCATGGCAAAGCTTTTTATATGAAGACATTCGGGAAGATAAAATATCTAGATTTAGTACTACCTTACGAGTTCAAATAAAAGTTAGGTTTTTAATGATTTTTATTTTAATGGCTTTCAAATTATTTTGATACCCTTCAACAAAGGTGAAAAAGGGCATATAAAAGTTTGTAAATTCTACAATATCTATTTCGGACAACATTAAGTATATATATTCTGAGTTCCTATGCATAGCGAAGTCGAAATGAAATGTTTCAGGCAATATTTTATTAAAGTTGTAAAATAAATTAAATAGGCATTATTTCATGCGGAATTTAAAAAAAAAATAGCTAATCATATGTCGTTTGTTTACAATTCAAAAACAACGTTGTTGTTCTTTGCTAAAACTTTGATTTTTATCTTCACTCTATTGCTTGAACAAAAATCTTCAGCTTATTTAAAAATTTGTAAGAAGTTTCTTGAAGAGCTAAGTGAGCGGTAGCGAAATGGCCATCGAGACGTGCTTTCACCCTAAATAATCAATATCGGTGATATATTAATTTAATCGTGATAAGAAATAGCACCATTTTTTTTTAATTAATTAAATCGCGAGATAAAAGCTACATTTTAAATGTAAAATTTTCCACATGAAAAAATCAATGTTGCTCAACAAAATTACAGGCTTTAGAGAAAGTTATTTTATTATAAATAAAATAAAATAAATAAATTTGCTGTTTCTAAAGATGACGCAATAAATACTGTGCGATTTTCACTTATTGAATAGAGAACAACTTAAGCTACATTACATCAAATAATGAAACAAGTAATTTTTATCAATATAACTTTATTTTGTGCTTGTACTAAAAGTTGCGAAAATTTAGCCATATAAAATTTTACATGTTACGTGAAGCCTATAAACGGTACAAAAATAAAAAAAATGTAACCAAACGGCATTATTTGTCATAAAGGAGAAAATTTAAGTCTGGAGACATATTCTTTTGTTAATGTAAATTTTACCTTGTCATTTATGACTGATCCTTCTTCTTCAAAGCAGTCAAAATTTTGCAATATTAGAACTTAAAATTTTATTAATTATTTGAAATGTAATAATTTTCTTGAACGTTTTAAGTATGAAGGTTGGAATTGGCTCTTAAACATAGTAAATATATTTCTTAGATGCACTCTGGTGTTGAATGTTTTTATCTCACCACAAAAAAATTTATAATAATTTCATATTTATATGTAGCATATTTAACTTATTAATCCAAGGCATTTTAAATATAAACGAGACAGGAATATTAATTAATTCCGATAAAAAATATTTATTGATTGAAAAATTATTTAACACTTTTAGTATTATTATTTTAAATTGAAATTTATTTTTTGTTTGTTTTAAATTTGTATATAATATTATTAATTTTTCTATTTCTATCTGGTTTTTTTCAGATTATCTTTCTCTTTGACATTTAAGTAGAGGTACGTACCAATAATGCATAACTTATGTGATAGTTTTAATTTAAGTTTGTATATAAACGTTTTGACTATTAACATATTTAATATGACATCATCAAGTTTATCGAACGACAAGCTAATAAAAATATTTATTAAGAACAAGCTCTTTTAAACTATTTATTGGGTGTACAAATATTTGGGGGAAGAAAAATGCTCTTTAATTTTATTTTATAAGAATTAAGCTAAATGTTACAAAAATTTATTTAATCCTTGATTCTTAAGAGTTTCCATTTATTTTGTCAACAAAATATATTTTATTTCTTAATTACCATAAATGGTAAATAATAATGCCATTTATATTATGTTTTTTTTAATATCTTTAAGATAGAAGAAAAAAGCAAGATTAAAATTGGTAAGAACGTGAACTTCACATTCTAATGTTAACGCAAAATTAGTAACAAAACATTATAAAAATCGTTGGTTAAATTGAGTTGCGCTAAATTGTATGTTAAATCATTTAATTTTACTAATCCATTTTGTTAACATTAATTTCACAGCGAAATTCCAATTAATCACTACCGTGATTAAACTTTATTTCTTTTTAGTTTAAATTATTATTTATAATACTTTTTACACAGAATAATCTTAACATACCTCACTAGTATCATTATAGCCTTTTAAAAAATTTTATTCAAGCAGGTAAGCATTCCAATACGAACTACAAAACATTTATCTGTAAAAATAATCAACTGCGTGATTCAAATTAATTTAATTATTACTTTTTTAATATTTTACCATAGTCCATGTATTTAAATATAATTATTTTTTTGTATTGATAATTTATTTATAGCGATAAATATGTTTGCTTTCAATAATTCATTTTTGATTTAATAATTCATTTTCTATATTAATATTTATGCGGAGTAGAGGTAATACATTTTTAAATTAACGTTAAAGTAGCCCAGCAATTAGAGCTGAAAATTACCCTTTGTAAGTAAATGTTGCTACTTTTCTCTTATTACAAAACTAAGCTTAATTAATGAGTAGCTAAAAGTATAAGCAAAAAGTGCACTGAGAAATAATTTCAAAATATTTTTGAATTGGCAATTCTCCTCACGGAATCTATGGGAGGGTCGAGGGAGATTTATTTTTAGACGACTAATGGTGACTCAGAGACTTGTGATAAATACTAGTCTTTAGTATACATATGGGTATTTTTCCAAACCTTAAATGTAAAAAAAAATACGTTAACACAATAATGTAGGAGCAGCGATGCCACAATGAAGATTTAACCTTAATTTTATAGATTTGAAAATCTTTTTCCTTAAATTAAGTTTTTTATGTAGTTATTTGAAAGCTAATATTGCAAATTCTTGTTAAAATTAGTTAAACAATAGTACCTCTGTGAAAAAATTTTATTGTAAATTAATACTTTAAAGCATTGTATCATTGCCGCTAATGGATAAATATGTAAACGTGATAACGTTTACCAGGTATATTTGCAAAAACTAAAACTTCCGATACAAAGTTTAATTCTACTGAATTAAATGAATTCATAGATAATTATATTGTATTCTATATTAAGTTCTGTAAACAAATAACAAAACGATTTGACTTTAACAACGCATATATAAAAAAGCTTTCTTATTTTGATCCTCAAAACGATACAAATAAACAAGTTTCTTCAGTTGTTAGTCTAAAAAAACTCTTTCCAAATTTAATTAACTTTGTCGAAGCTCGCAATAAATTTGATATGTCTTTCTTGTTCATCTGCAAAGTTTTTAAAAGATATTTTCAAAAGTAAAGAGAATAAATAATTTTGAAGTACTTTTTCTAAATTAATTTTTTTTTTTTGTTAAATGAAATTTTTCTATGAAAATTTTTGGCATCAATTGTGTAGAAGCCTACATCAATTGTCCGAATATTGTTTTTTTCCTTTGCTCACTATGAGAACTAAAACAAAATAAATTCTAGAATATTTTTCAGGTAACATCATGACCAACGTATTTACGTATCATCTTTCTCTTTTAGACATCAATGCCAACAGTAGTATAAAGTAGTTGTGTTCCTTACCATTTTTTTTTCAAAATTCTAAAGGTTTTTAAACTGGTAATTCTCGACAAATTATGATCAGAAATTTTTCTCATAACTGACATTTATTTATCTAAACTAGGTGAAAAACAATTGTTTGGTTTCTGGTGGTACCACTCTGCATCCGAAGTTCCTAATTCAAATAAAATATTTTGTATATGTTTTTAGATAAAAGAAACCAATTTTAATTTAATAAAATAAAAATAATATATATATTATTTTTCTTAAAGCTATCAACAAATTCAATAAGTTATATGAAACTTAGCAAAATAGTTTTTTGCACCGAAGTACATTTATTTTCATCACGTATTACGGGTATTTTCATCACATTCTTCATTCTTTTGTAAATTCTGGTTATTGCCCGGTATTATTCAGATGTTGCAGCAAACATTACACATTGGCATTTTGCAGCAAAGTTACTTCGTCGCTTTTTTCGGTTTGGGTACAATGAGCAACTTTAGAAAACTTTTATGCAAGACTTTAATTAGTTCCGTTTCATTGTGACCTTATTATCGCTGACGGTTACATAAAATTCCGGCGGTTATTATGGCCATATCGTACGTGTGGTTAAATAATTGGCTTTTTTATTTGCGTGTGTTTAATTTTAATTAGAGTATTCATAAACAATACTTGTGGATTGAATACTTTATTCTCATATTTTTTTTATTATAACGAGTAAGGATTAGATCAGATGTAGTTTCGAAAATGTTGACAATGAAAATCAGCAAGATCGGTCTATGTCCTTCAAAGCAGCGGGCAAAACACTATGTCCGCTTCAAAATTTTTTATACATTCTTTTTCTCAACTTTCATTTGTATAACTGCAGGTACCTATTTTTTTTTTTTTTTTTTTTTTTTTTTTTTGATAAAAGGTAACAAAACTTAGCTGGTTTCACCTTCTACACGTGAGTGTTCTTTATGATAAAAAATTAATGAAATTAGGTTAGAAAGAAATCCTCAACAAAAAATTTTCGGGAAAAAATTTTTTTTGGAAAGAAAAACTTTATGGGAAATCGGTAGTATGCTACGTGTGGTTATACATACTACGTATATGATGAATAAGATTCGTATAAGATTCGTCATCTATATATATAATAAAACAGCAATAAGGTCATTTCTCTACATAAAACATTTTTTGAACATTTTTGCTGCCTGTTTGTCTGTCTGTCCATCTGTCCGTGTTAGTGTGTGATCGCTTAAATCTTGGTTCACATACAACCATATGTCATTTCGCAGAGAAACTTTAGATACAAATGTGAAATTATCCATTTTTACCAGTATAATGGTACTAGAACAGTTGTCAGTACATTTTATTTTTGTAAATGAAAAATTTTTAACACTTTTTACAGAACTCGACAACAAATGTTAAAAACATACTTTTCTGAAGTTGTATTTCAAGAAAATTAAAAATGATACACAGATTAAGTTGTAGGCACTGCTAGTAGACAAATATAGCACTTTTACTTGATTGTTATTACTAGGCTGATGTTTTGGGCATAAATAAGTTGGCTTCTTTCTATCTTGATTTGGATAGCAATTTACATTAAGATTAAAAGGTTCTCCAGTTTTGTATGTATCCTATACATCAGAAAGGATAACTGAAGGATAAGGCAGCTTAAATTGCTACTTATCTGTTGGAGAGTGCATTAGAGTGCAAATACACGAAATGTTTTTACATAGTAGTAAGACCTTCTGCAGGTCAGGACACACAGAGTACTGGGTAGCACCGCAAATATTGGCAAATAGGTAAAGATGTAAATAGAATACCTCTAAGCATTCAGCTAAATGTGAGTATCTTTTGTATTGATCAAATATGTTAAAATAATATGTGTGTTTATAATCGATTACACATTCATTTTTAAAATTTTCATAGTTAAATACACTTGTATTCGCACTGCATTAAAATAACGTTTTATTAAGTTGTTTGTATTGATGCGAAAATCAATTTACTATGTTTTTTAATGCTGCATATTATAATATTTATTAAAAAAAATGCACGTTAAAGTATTGAGATCGAAATAATTTTGCACATACATTTCTGCTTAAAACTGCTGGCAAATTAACATAATGACCAGTGTAATTAAAAACTATTTTTATGAATAAAGTATATTTAAAAGAAATCCCTGTAACTAAGAGGATTTATAATGTTTACTCTTCAGTCACCTAAACTAATTAAGCATAAATTATGACCAATTCGGTATAGTTGTGTTTAGTTTTTATTAAACAAGTCTTCTTAATTTACAAATTTTAACTTTTTGACAAATTTAACGCTTATTGATTAAAATTAATTTGAATTGATTCCTTTTCACGTAAAAACTATGATTTTATTTGTAAAATTGTTGCAGAAATTTAGAGTTAATTGAAAATTCAATAAAAGGACAGCATTTAAATACGAGGTTTTTCACAATAACAACGATAAATCAAATTCATGTTTTACACACATTACACTGGATTTTTTTTCATAATGTTAATATACAAAGAACGAATGTATTATATGTTGAATAATAAATATTTTTTTAATGAACACACAAAAACACAATCATTGTTGTGTTGTACTTGTTCTACGTATGTACATGCAACAGACATTTTGTTTAACAACAATACAGAAAGACTTGTAATAAAGACATTTTGCTTTTATTGTTTTTACATTCCTGATATAAAATAAACTTAAAAATGATTTATAAGATAATCAAATTATATTTGTATGTTATTTTAGTGTAGACTGCATTTAGATGAAGGCACAATATTCCAGGTCTTTATTTAAATTTTTATTGACTTTTATTAATGCACAATATAATACAAAAGGGAATAAATCTATTAAATAGAAAACAGAAAAGTACAAGCCACAAGTTAGTGTAATAATAAACATAAAAATCGGTATATACTATTATAGAAAAATTATATATATTTATTTGAAACATCTATTTTGTGTTAATTTTCAATAAGATGGTAAATAAAGTAATAATTACGTATATTGATCTTCTAATAATAATTTTATTAGACAGAAAGAAAACTTTAGGGTATAGAGCATTTTTCTTAACACCGTTAGAACTTAAAAAAAATTAATTTTAAACAAAAATATTTTTTGTTTGATAATAATTTCTGAAATATGCCAACCGCATCTCTTCTTGACGAAAATAATTCTAGAATTTCAAAATTTTCACGAATAATAGAAACAGTGTTGGTCACCAAGGCATTAATTGCAGCTGGCTTCTTAGCATAAACCACTGATTTCTTGTGGCCCTTAAGAAATAATCGAGGTGAGTCCATTTCGCGAGATCAATTTATGTAATTTTGAGTTCAATAAGTTGACAGTTTTGGCTGCTGTATGACATTCAGCGTTATTTTGTAGATACTACATCTTCCCCGGATCATCATGTCATTCACATTTTCAATCAAATTTAATTCGTTTGTTATAATATCAGTTCATTTAAAAATTTTACGAAAAAATTAAATTCCAACAACTAATTACAAGGCACAGCAGATGCGCATTTAAAAATAGCATTTATAGCGTTATAAGGAAACAAGTTAGAATGTTTGAAAATAAGAATTTCATTTCGTGACCATACTGGAGATTGTACAAAAGCAAAAAGAAATGTACAAGACGAGTTACAGAGATAACAGCGAAGAAATACTTTGGGTTGTGTGTGGACTTCGTCTAACAAAAAATAATATTTATATAAATACTCCTCGTATTCTTATTTACAAAATTAGTTGGTAAAAGAGATGATGCTTACAATGTAGAATGCTAATGAAGGATGCTGCTAGTGTCTAACTTTCCTGTTTGCTTTGGTAAACGTGTGCATAAATTTGTAAATAATTTATCTATTTAAAGAAAATTTTGAAAGTGAAAAATGGAATTAAATTTAAGCCAAACATAAGTTAATTCGTATACAGTCGTTAAGGAAAAATGAAATCATTGTTGATTATTGTTCTTTTTGCTTAAGTATTATTTTTGTCTTTACTGTTTAAGAAAAAATTTTTAGTTTATTAAAAATATTTGTGGGAGTTTTCTGCAGAGCTAAGTAAGCATTAGTAAAATGGCCATCGAGACGTTTATCGGGATAATTATCACTATATGTTTAAAGACTAATTAGTCTTATATTCTTTTAGTTTAATTTTAATAATTTAAATCATTTGCTAAAAAATCATTGTTCATAATGTTGTAATGATCTCAAACGACCGTAATGGGAGCTTCGACTTAAAGATGGCACTAGCGTATAAAATGTTCATGTAATGAGTATAAAAGAATCTGTAGGGTTTGTCGTGAATTGATTTCATTCTATGTACCCAAACTTTGTTTGTTAACAAACGCACTTAGCCTAAAATAATATCTTGCATCTTGCAAAAAAGTTGTAAAAAATCGGCGTTTCTAGATCCATGATAACAATAAAAATTTTCTTCTCTTGTAAAGCAAAAAGGTTTTTCAGAACTAAGTGGGAGTTACTTCAGTGCATATTAAATTCTAAAGAACATCTTTTATGATATTCATTTTTGCACAAATAAAATACTGTATAAATATTACATTAATTTTTTTATGAAAGAACTAAAATAGTTCCATTTTTACACCAGCTTGATGTTTGTCTATACAAATTTATATCAATTCAAAGACCCACTTAACAACTAATCCCAGTTATTGAACAAAAATAATCTTCTTTTTTGAACCAAATTAATTTTATTGAACTGAAAACAATTTTTAAACGGCTAATATATGAATATAAAATTGTTATTTTAATATTTTAGGGACTGAATGTTAATTTAATAAATTATTAATTTTCATCATGGCTTAAATTTTAAATATAAATAGGCGCAATATGGCCTGGTTTAGTCTTCATAAAATTAGTTCAGAATTTATGCTTTAAAAAGTAGTAAAGTTACTAGACTTGTGCTAAACAAAAAAGAAAATATGTTCTATTAGATAAAATATGTCCGTTCAACTGAATTATTTAAAAAAAAAAAAAAACATTAATAAATATAAACAGAAACTATGAAATTAAAAAAATAAAGAAAACAGTTACCTGCAATTAAGAGTCATAAATAAAATACAGAAAAAACGTAAATAATCAAAGGACAAACAATTTTCCACAATAAATTTATTATGTTTAAAAATGTAAAAAAAAGCTTAACTGAGACTTGCAAGTGGTTAAAAAAAATACGAAAAATATTATTTACGTTTTATTTATTATGACACTACCAAACAAAAAATAAAAATATACTGTCTGAAAATAAGTATCTGCAATATTTGTCTGTGTTATATGCAAATTTACTAAAGCATATAGCAATGATCAAAATATTTAAAATTGCACGTTGTTTTCTTAGTTGAAAACTAGAGATATAAATTGCAATGATTACAGAAAGTACGAGTATTAGAAATATTTATGTGTATTTTCCCAAAGACTTAGTTTAGTATAATTACTATATTTAAGGTATGAAAACTTTTTGTTAACTTAATTATGTTAAAAATTCAATAAATTATATGAAAAGAAAAAAAACTACTTAGATAAAATCGTCTCCTCCAAAAATAAAATATTTATATAACCAGGAAATATCGAAAAAAAATTATAAACAAATTCAATTTCAACACCGTTTATTAAGTATCTAACTAAGTTTCATGCATTTTTTTAAAATACAGAATTTTGTATTTCGTCTATGACTGAGAGACTTTTTTACTGTATGACTGAAGGCCGGGGCACATAGGATCAGTCATATGTCTAACTTTGAAGTTTTCAACTGACAAATCAAGTAATAATATGTTTTCTTATGAGCGATGTCAAGATCAGTACGTGGCCGTCAACACAATGTACGAGACGTACCTTGAATACTTTGAAAGCTGTCAATTGCTTCTTCCTTTTTGTACTCTCTTAACTTCTGCTGTGCTTCAATTATACTCTATCAATTTGATAAAATAATTTCGGCGGCAAAAAAAAAATTACGAATTAAATTAACAAGTAAATAAAATACAAATTTAATTCAAAAGTAAATAAAATAGAGTGCAAACTTTGATTTAATATCCGTCAGTAAAATACTCATTGTGCCAACCTCATCCGTCGCTACTTTGACTTCAGTTGAATACGTCAACATACAATGTTGGACGGATTATATGTACCTCGACCTTGATTTACTTTCCGTTCTATTGTGAACCATAGGATTAGAGATTGCATTCGGTCAGAAGGTACGCAGCGTTTTCAGTATTTTTAAACAACGTTTAACAAAGACTTACGAAGGAATGAATGTCACCGCACGACCTGACCTTTCAAGATATTGATGCGGAGTAAAGAGAGTTCAGTAAACCTCATTATCATTAAATTTAACGTGCATTCCCCATTTGATTCAAATGTTATTCTATGATAATTGAATCATCATGGAATCTGGATCGATGTTGAATAGTTCCAGTAATAAAAAGAACTCGTGATGTTTATCATCCTCGATAGCAAGTTTTCTATGAACTGCTGTTTTTAGCAAATCTGACAGATGGCACCGCATTATAGTTTTTTAATTAAGCGCACAATCTTCTGTGTAACTCTTATGATTTTCAAATCGCCTTGCAATTTAGTGTGTCAAAGGGTTGTTCGCTTTTCAACCAACTTCTTAGCATAATACGTAAAGTATTAGCGTGGTCCACACGGAAGTGATGCCACCGGACTTGGGACTACTATCACCTCAGATTTGGGGCCAGTGCATTGGAGAGTCACATGGTGATCATGTATGCGATTGTTCTCCAGTTTTTGCATTTGGAGTATGGTGATCGCTGGGTATCACTCGCCCGCTCCAATCTCTCTTGTGTGAGATTAGTTTTCTGCCTATGGTAAGATTATGACTAAAGCATACTTTAGGGAGGAATTCGAAAAACTCTCCGTGACACCTATTGATGGTATCCGTACCAGCGTTATTTTGCCTAACAGCAACCCATCTGGACACTCATAATAGCAGAATCGCATGTAGTCGAACAACTATCGCTCTTTAAGAATTTTTCAACTTAGTTTCTTATAGTGGCTTAGCTCTACTTCAATATCCTCTACCATTCGTTTAAACACTTTGTTTTTTTTTCTGTGTACAAGGTGCGTTGTTTTAACAATGCACTGTGGGTGCATGATCAAAACATTTGGAAGAAATAATTCAGCAATTTGTAAAAGGCTACCCCGATTGATCAAAAATTTGGCATGAGCATAACAGAGGAGAGACCGAACTTAGGTGGGTATCATCTACCTTTCAGGAGCGGTGCTAGGTGATGTAAAGAAAGGGAATTTCCAAGCAACAAAGTTTTCGAATGCTTGGCATTTCATAAATTTTTTTCGGATTTTTAAATAATGATGGACCAATTAGCATTTAAAAATCTAAATTTGAGGTCTAACAGTATTAAAATATTAGTTAGAATTTTGAACGAAATTTTTTTTATTTTTTTAGCGTAGTTAGCAAGCAATGTTTGAAGCATTTTGGGTATTAAGTGTTTGTTATTGAATTCGATTATAACAGACTTTTGAACTTTTCACCTGGCTTTCATATTTGACTTCAAGGTGTATGGCAACATTATGTCAGGTTACAAGCGATAAATATATGTGATAATTTTGAAAAAAAAAATCAAATTAAAAACTAAATGCTTTTAATGGTAAGGTTTTAGTAGATTTAACCGCTTCTAACATAAATACAGAATATAAATTTGTTACTAATATACACAAATCTGCATAGAGTTATTGCTCATGTAAGCAATAGTTAATATAGCTAATGTTTCACTATACATACATATATCAGCTTTATTTTAATCGGGATATGGAATTAATTCTATTACTTTACGCCTTTGGCTTTAGAAATATATGTATGTATATAACCGAAGGCGAAAAAATAGAACAAATGTTTGTTGCCAAATATTCTAATTCAAATAAAACCAACCTACTAAAACAATTAGATTACATTCGCTGATACTTTATACAATTTATTATGACAGAATAGATCAACATAAAAAGTTGTTTTACGTTGATAAAGTTTATTGTTCTCAAAATAAATATAAAAACAAAAAAAAATTTTAACCTAAACAATTGCCTGTATATGTATGTAGCTATAAACAGTTACGATGAATATTTTGCAATATTTATTTATTTTATACAATATATTTTTCAACAGTTTATTTTTTACATTTATCTACTTGCTAATATATTTTTCTGTGCGGAAGTCAACAGTATGACTAAAGTTTATTTTCATTTTTTACAAATTTTTAGAAATTGAAAAAAAAAAAATAGAAGTTTATTCAACCAAAAGCAATTGAGAACGTTATTGAAACAATTAAGAATGTTTAATCTTTCAATAGAGGACAAACTTTGTTTAAAAATGTACAATGAAAAAAACTGAAATTGAGAAAAAAATTTTATATAGATTTAAATTATTTTTAGTACTTAAATGAATTCTAAAATTTTGTTAATGACTGTATTGGATTTTTTAATTAATTGATGATTGAACTTTTTTTTTGTTGGTAATAAACACTTGAGTTTTTATTAATTTAATTTTTAATATCTTAGCTCCAAAAATTTAGTATCAATCAGACATCCTCTTTGATTTTCTTGTTAATTTTTTAAATTCTTGCGCACGCCTAAAAATTTCTTAGAAAAAACGATAATAGTCAAGATTACTCAAAATTTACAATGTCGCGATTTTATTTTTTTGCTTTTCTCCAATAAAATCTTTTTAACAAATACATTTTTTTAATAAGTAATTAAACTTATAATTATGAATATTTATATATATCGATTTAAAATATTTTTGTTTATTTTTTGCAATGCCACCTTTTTATAGAGGTTTTCATCGGTTACCAAGGCACATACTACAGCAATAATTACACAAAGTTAGAACTTTAAGTTTCAAAAACTAATAATTCAAAACCAATGTTTATCGAGAAAATATATTTTCTAAGTAAAATTTTACATACAGCTAGTAGTGACAATACCACAATTTGAGCATGATATTCTAAGCAGCATTTCCTGCAAGATCTTGTCAATAAAATCGATAGAATGGCCTGAAAATAACTAAATTGTTATTACTTTTTCGGGATAATAAAATTAAATTATAAACAAATAAGCAGATGAGCAAACAGTCTACTTTGCTGGCGCAAACCCTGTGCTCTTCATCATACATTTTTTATGAACACGGGAATTTTTTACACATTAACAAGACATTGGCTTTTAAAAAAAGTAAATGTTGTAATATATCGTAATTTTTAGCCATAACTTTGCCATGAAATGTGCAAGAATGCCGTCATAATAACGAAGCTAATTTTATCTTCTGCAATTTATTTTAATATTTTGATACTCTTCTCTAACTCCAGCGATTAATTGAAAGATCATTTTGTATATTGCTTTCTGTATAAATGCTTCTGTCTAAAATTATCTCTGAGACTAAATTTGACGTTTCTGGAGATAAACATCCCAGATCTTATTACATGTGTAGACCGTATATTACTTATTTTTCTTTTTTTCAAAAAACTGCTAATTAAAACACTTTATATTTTAAATTTCTTTATCACCTTTTTGGTGGAAAAAGTGGTACAAAAACTAATTTGTAAGCACTATCTACAGATTTTAAATACCTTTCATCTTGTGGATTTTCTGTCTAGGGAAAGGCACGTAACTTTTTTCAACGCATTTATTTTTAACCAACTGTATATCACGAGTTCTTGTGAATGCTCCTGTAAGTGATTTTTTACTAATGAAATCCGGAACTTGCAAATTGACACAGATTTGTAATTGTGCAACTTTTGACCACCACAAAACTTATAAATAAATTTGCAAAATACAAATGCGATTTCGTATTTAAAGAAAATTTTATTAAAAAAAAGAGCAAATTTAGTTTTCACCAAGAAAATAATTAAAAAACCGGGGGATTGGAAAGAGAAGACGTCAGCGTTACCCCGAAGAGACCGTCTACTTAGAACAAAAAACTTAAAAAACTTTTAGCTTCAAAAGCTTGTATCTAATGATTTTATTGCGGTTAATATCCAAAGCATAAACCAATACTAGTTCCAGCATATCCACTGAATTTCTGCAATAAAAAGTTACATACAGCAAAACGTGATTAAACATTGCATAAATAATTTGCTCGTTGGTGCCTTTGCTGCATTGTAATTTGATTTAAGATAATTTTTTTACTATCCAGCAATTTACAGTATTAAAATTTTGTAGCAGAAAATCTAACAAGCAAACACAAAGGGTCTTGCTTTTACTAAAACCAAAATCTTTTTTTATATCCAAAATATTCTTAAGCCATTTCCAGTTGTTCTAAATGTACGAAAAAGATATTTAATAGATATATTTAACTTCTTTAAACATTAAATGCAACATTGCAACCATCTTACAATAAGTTCATAGCAATAATTTTTTTTTAACAAAATGAATGAATGATTTTATAATTTAGTCATAAATAGAAATAAACTAGAGATTTGAGTTGTGCCCTAGAGTTGAAATGGATGTCATGCACACTGAAACAGTTGCCGCAAAAAAATAATAATAATAAACAGCTAAAAATGCATTTGTCAGCATGAATACAAGTTAAAGTTTCTTATGTTTTGCTTAACATAAATTAGTTTTATTTTAAAACTAAACTAAATTAAAGAGCTTTTTGTAAATAAACTACAGAAACAAGTGTAAAAAATGTACAAATGTTAAAACATAAAAAATACTACCAAAATTAAGTGCCAATCAAGAAATTGTTTAAAGAATGTTTTAATCAAAAAAACACAAATTTAAATTTAAAATTTCATTTATGTTTGTTTTATTAAAAAAAAAATTTATAATTAATTTATAATTTGATATGTTGTATTTTAATCTGATCAATACAAGTATAAAAATTTCATAATATTCTCAAAAGATATTTTTTATTAAAAACTATAAAATAAAATGTGTTACTACGGATAGCAGATAGCCATTTCGACTCAATATAAGACTCTCATATCAAAAGTCAAGTTGATTAAATAAGAAAAAACTTAAAAATCTTTCATTTTAAGAAAAAATTATTTTTCGATTATATAAAATTAATCTTAAATCATTTATCTGATTAGTCGAAATTTTTATTATTCGAATAATCAGGAGTATGGAATCATATATTCTTCATCCTAGAATATCTTAAATACGAAAGATTTTTGTTTTAAAATATTCTTTTTTTTGCTGCAGTACTTGTCAATTGTCAAGAAAAGTGTTCGTTCATAAGACGAGATGTTAAAAATAAAAATAAACCATTTATCACTGCTACAAAAATTCATTAAAAAAAAATGTAAAACAGACTTTGTTGCATGAGTACATAAAACCTAAGTGGAATAAATTATTTTACAACTTTTTTGTTGATTTTTTTATTTTTTTAAATTTCTTTTCTTAATGTAAGATAGTAAATATAATTTGGATAATCTAATTTTTACAACGACATTTATAAACAAAATAATGCGAAAGATGAAAAAGTTACAACGACTGCACCAAATGTAGGAAAATAAGATTAAGACAACGAAAGAGTAAAACTTACAATTCTTTTTAAATTTCTATATCCAGCTAAAATAGCAAAAATGAAGAAAAATAGAAACATTAGTTTATCTTACTGATTAGTTTGTTTTGTGAAACAAAAAATTTATGCTTAAAGTAAAAGATTTTCGGTTTCTCTAACTTTAACTTGTATAGTAGTTAATATTATTAATATATGTAATAAGTGCAAGCATAGAAAAAATAAAGTTTGATTTTAGTTTAAAGAACATCTTGTGTTATCTCTATTAAAATTGGTTGCGGTAAACAAATTATAGTTGTTATAAGCAATCTTCTAGTTATGTTTAAAGCTTTTTTTTAATAAAATTGTATCATCTTAAAAAGGCTTACAAGGCTGTGTTGAACCATAATATATTATTAATAAATATAATTATAAATCTATAAATTATAATTAAAATACGGGTAGGTATTTGTCTAGATTGTGCAATAGGGTATTTAATTTTTAAACACCCGATGGGGAGTGAAGCTGGTATTTTTGTATATCTAAGTCGATTAAAAAATAACCACGGCTTATAGATTTTAATGTAGTTCAAAACAAAGATAAGTCCTCATCTTTAAGGTAAAATACTTATCTGTTTTCACGGCTAGGACCCTGATGAGAGAAAAATGGTCATTTACGGCTGTACCGATTTTCATAAAATTTTAAGCATAATTTGCTATTAATATAGAAGGTAGAATATAAAAAAAAGGGAATAGGTAAATTTAACATCCATGGAGTGGGAACTACGTATTTAGCTTTTATAGAAAAAAGAAAACTGTGACTTTGATAACTCAACAAAAAAATCTTATTCGTGTTAAACAACGTAGATGGTCACTTTCTTATAACATTCTGTATTTTCTTAACGAAGACTGTATTTCTTGTGGTCAGCAAATACAACTGCCATTCTAAACTTTATAAAATATTATTGGCTGCGTTCAGTTAATACCTGAAACCTGAAGTAAAATCCTGTTTTGAAATATTATTTTGGTAGGTAACAATAAATTGTGTGACATATTGAATAAATTTTTAATAAATTCATGCTGAATCCAGCTTATTAAGATAACACATAAAGTATGTGGGCAGTGGATTTTGATTTTATGGCAATCTTAATGTCATTGCTATCGCCAGTCTTTATATTTGACTTGAGTGATTTTCGATTATCAACTTCTTTCTCCTTACGGAGTCCCTAGAAATTGCTAGCATCTTTCTAGGTTGTCTAATGATTAGATCCCATATCGCGAACACGTTTTAAAATTTTTTGCCCGTGGTTTTAAGTCTTATGTTCGCCACTGCTGGATATACACATAGACATCATCCCAGCTTCTTCCAGGCACAGGCTACATATATTATCTTCTTCGATTCTCATCCTGGCCAGATTGTACTTGAAAGTTCGATAACATATTACTAACGTAGTTATAAGGCTTAAGGTACTTTTAAAATATCTTATAATCTTATCAACTAATTTAATAAACGGGGAAATAATAATCAAACAATAATATTTTGGGTGAATCAATCACGCCTCCAAACCACATAGTGCAGTTGAGCATGCAAAGGTTTCTCATTATTCGCTCTAGGATTTTCAGAAGCCCAACTGGTTGTTGACATACCCTATCAAGTGAAGATTGACCCTTCTGAAAAAATATTAAACAAAAAACCAGCGGATTGCCCTGAATAAATTTTCATAGTAGATTTTCTTTACTTTAATCCGTTCTCTGAGCGAATTTAAATTCATTGCAGCAAATGCCAATGCACCTCCACGAATATGCCAAAAAACTTAATGTCAAAATATTCACGTAGTTAGTGTTGCCACAACCAAAAACAAAGTTCTTGTGAAAAACCTTTTACAATTTTAATTTGACTAAAACATATTAAAGCATTGGCAGTGGTTAAACATTTTGGTTAAAATAATATTAGTAAGTTCAAATATGTCACATCAATATAACCTAGAAAACAACATACATTTAACAACCCTTTCAATTTGCCTTTCTCTTACTAAGCGCCAATAAAATGCACAAATTAAGAGTTGTGAAATTGAAAGTATGTCAAATGGTTCAGTTAGTCTTTTAAATGGATATACAATAATATATAACTTAAGATGTGATATTTCCAATAAGGAAAAAAAATTGTTGCATCCACCTATAAAAAGTTTTAATTGTTTTCAGATTGAACTTTAAAAAAAGTTTTGATCAAATCAACTATTTTTTAATTAGAAAATTATATTACCGATATTTAATTAAATATATAATTGATTTAATTAATTGTGTTAACAAAATAATAAATAAAAATACCTTAAAAAATTACAAAACTTTTTTTGCCTGTAAATAAATATAACATATATAAAGAAGGTGTCAGTTTATAGAGTTTTTCCAAAATACTGCAAAGTACACTATTACTAAAAAAAAATCCGAAATTGTACGATGATGCTAGAACCTTAAATACTATAACAATTGAAAAACAAAAGCAAATCCATTCTGTCACAGTGATTAAAAGGTTTGAGATTAAAAGTTCTCAACAGTTTGTGTTCCCAACAATGTCTTAAATTTACACTTCTTATACCGAACGAGAAAACTATATTTATTTTCTTTCATTTTCTTCTGTGTTAAAGCATCATTTTATTATTATTTTTTTGTCTAATTATTTTTGCAAATAAAATTTTCTTGTTTTTATAATTTTTCTTCTTCCTTGTTCTTTTTATAATTGCTTCCTCCGTAACGATCTGCTCAAGAAATTTAAAACATTATTGTTCACAACTTTTAATTGTTATCAACGTCATTATTTATTTATGTTTTAGTGTTTTTCATTTTTTTCAGAGTTTAACTATAATTGAATCAGCAAGTTGGTAGGATCTTGATTATTAAAAGGATTTTTGAATATAAATAATTTATTTAAATGTTATAAAATTACTTGACAGCTGAGGATAATTGCCGCAATTGATATTTTTGTTTTTTTTTTTTTTATTCATGATATGAGTTTAAAGTAAATGTGCACTGTAAACTATATTAATTTTGTATAACTCAAGTATCATTTTAAAATCTCTTTTAAAGCAAACTTTGTACAGGCTCATAAAATAAAGTTTGATAAGTAAGTTTTTAATATTTTTTATTTGATTTTAGTAACTGAGTCTCTTTGTGGTAATCTTGAACAACATCATTTTTATTTAGTAAAATATTTCAGAATATAACAATATATAAGAATAAAAGTATCGCAATGTCATGGTCAAGTGGAATATCTATTGAAATGAATTATTGTTTTTTCGAATTTTTTATTAAGTTCGTTATTAGTTTTGATAAATCGAAAGAAAATATTAAAACTTAGATACAAGCAGAAAAAATTGTGCTTTCTTGACTTTATGAACAATTATATATTATTTAAAAAAAGGATATGTGCTCCAACTTAATTATTTGCCTTTTCGAAACTAATCTTAGGCGAAGTAAAAAAAGGAATAGAATAATTGTAATGCTTCTTATTAACACTTAAGGCATCACAGTTCTTAGACTTATAATAACGAGCAACTGCAGTTTTAACAAAAATAATCTGTTACTCTTTTTCGACACATATTAAAAAAAAAAAGAATAATCAAGGAAGCGCACTAGAAGAAACGAACCATTTTCAAATTGAGCACAATCTTTTCATCCAGACTAGTATTTAATTTTAAAAAAATCCTTTAAAGAAAATGGCTTACCAATTTCAAAAATTAGCATTTGCGATTGATAGCAATCTTTAAATGAACAACTTTTGTCACCCTACTGTTTAAAAAGCTCATCGGTTGTAGAACACTGTTGGCTGAACAACTTTAGTTATTGCATGAACATTGCAGATCGATTTCTAAGGAATTATTTTCGATAATATTTTGGTTATAGTATGTAAAACTTTTCTAACTTTATTTAAAAAAAGCTTGTGCTGTTGTTGGTAAAATTAGATAAAAATTATAAAAAAGTAAGTAAAAACATTTGAAAAAAAGCACTGAAATCACTTTCTATAAAAACATACTTTAAAATGCTAATAAAAACAAGTTTTATATGAATCATTTTAAGTTTAATCAATAAAATACTGCAAATTAATTCTTATTTACACATACGTATATATAGTTTTAATGCTTTGCAAATTTTATGACAATGTCTAAGGATTGATATTTTATTATCTGCTTTTACAGCTGCAAGAAACTAAGATGGACATCACAAAATAATAAAATAGACATCACGTAAACTTTTTTTGTAGCAAAGTTCTTAAAGATATGCGAACTATACAACTAGACTTTATACAATTCAATTTAGTAAAGTTTATTTTAACTTAAAATAAAGTTGGCAATAAAGTCTGGTATATTTTTTATTTTCACTACCTTCGTGTAAAATAATTTTACAATTTTAAATAATGACGGATCAGACGCAAACGAAATCGTGCGCACTGCTAGTAGAAAAAAAGTGCAAGAGAATCAAGCTTAATTATTCTCTTAGTAAGGCTGGCTACCAAGTAGGGCATATGGCTGTTTTAGCCTTTACTGTCCATGACTTCGTCCGCACGTCATTTATAATTGTCTCAAAACTCAAATTTAGAAAAACAAGTTTTGATATATTTATTGCAGATATCTGTAAGCATTGTTAAAAATATATATATAATATATAAAAGTAAAATGTGCGGCCAACTCTTTTAGCATCATAATACCGATAAAAATGGTTGACTTCGCATTTGTATCTCTATTTTTTTTTACTAAATAATTAATTTTTATAAAACAAAAAGTAGGCTGTAACGGAACCAAGGTCTTAAGAGACCTCCACACAAAATTTTATTCAAATCCACCCAGCAGCTTTTACGTGATGCGAGCACAGACAGAAAACGGACAGACAGACACACATCTAAAAATAGGTGTTTTGTATTCCATATCGATTACAGTAGATAGTTCTACACCAACATTAAATTTTTCAAAATATAGATAAATCCTAAAATTCTTAATTCTCTAAAGTTAACAAAAAGGGAATTTTTACTTAAAGTTAATTTACAGAGAATTTTTTCTTACGACATATGTGTATGAAAGTGGTTGCGTTTTTGTTGCGGATTCTAACACTAATTATTTATTTATAATTTTTATTTATTTTCAACTAACAATTTACAATTAAAATTTAAAATTATAACAAACATAACTGATTTAGTTTGATTATAATTTATATTTTAGTATAACGCACTCCTTGAATTCTTACTCAACTATTGTTTTAAGAAAAAAGCTTTCTTTAAAAGGTGTTGCAAAATTTGTATGCAAATAAATTTCGGGATAGTTTTAAATATTTTAACTGCAGCTGTTTAGGTTTGAATAACAAATCACCACTTAACTATTGTTGATTTTAATGCAGTCGTACGCATTAATTTTCTTTTGTTGTCAGTCATTCTAGTATTGTGCTGTTTCTTTTTTATTTTTTTGAGTTCAGTGCAGAAAAGTATTTCAACATTAACCAGCATACTTTATTTTAATAATATCTTCTTGTGTTTTTTTTTTTTATTTTGCTTTTACAAACTCTTACTAAAATTTTAAGTTAAAATGATGTTAACTTCTACATAAAAAATTAGTTTTTGTTGTCTTGCTTTTGTTAACTGTCTCTCGTTTATATTCCTATTATAGCAATTATTTTTACTACTTCTTGTGACGACTTATAAAAATATCTTGTTGTTGCAGTACATTTAAAATGTTGCAAACGAAACATTTTTATATTTTTTGTACTGTATTATATCATAAAGGAAGTACGAATAGCGGCTGGTGATATTAAAAGAAAATGAAGCTTTCTTGCTACTTAAGTAACTCTAGGAGTTTTATTTTGTTTTTAGAAATATAATTTTTATTTTAGAACTTTCGCGTTTGAGTGTACGTAAATCAAGAAGAACAATGTTAAGCAGTATTTTAATTAAAATCGCAATAGAATCATAGTTAGAAATACCATTGCATCATTACGAAAAATATAAGGAAACATTTTGCTTTCTCTTAATTACTGGTTAAAGAAAATTGGTTAGATTTTTTTTAATTAAAATGTCTTTTTAACAGCATTATTGTGATTACTATGGTCAGCAGTAAATGAGCATTTTCATTTTAAAGCGTTTCTAAAATCTACTTCTGTGTCCAAGCGCAATAAGACAATTTCTCAGCAGTGTCTTAAAGTCTTAATTGCCACTTAAAAGAAATAAATGTAAATTAATATTGTTTTAATAAAGTTTTTATTAAAAAGTTGCTTTCAATGTAACGCCACAGAAACTATATGGCCACTGACAGTTTAGGTCAATTTGAGACCTTCTTTAGTCCGTTTAAAAAAAATTTACGCGATTTTTATATATACTTTTCTCCTTTATGTTTTAAGTTTATATCTTTATTAAGTTATATTATTGGAATTCAAAATGATGCTTATTTTGTTATAATTTTATATGGATGTTCGTTAAGATTCAACAGAAAGTGAAAGGAAATCTTTTCTGTTTTGATATATTTTTATTTTTTTAATTAAAATTGTACCTGTGTTCTAAGATGTAATGTCTTTTATTGAAAGCACTGGCAGTTTAATTGGCATCTACATAAAAATACAAATTTGGTCTTATATTATTCTATAAAATAAAATTTGCTTAAGATACATATGTCAAAAAAATTAAATATTATAAGATTAATTGAATTAATTTAAGAAAATAAAAAATATAATTTGTAGAGTTATGTTAGTTTAAATAAGTAAATTTGCTGTATTCGGCTGTGCCGAATCTTACATACCCATCACTATGATTATATAACCACCTGTACCATTTTGCAGATTTTCCATTGAATAGTTTTAATAAAAAACGGTACGAAAATTTTTTCTGTTAAAAACGTATTTTGTTCAAAAATTGTAAGTTTTGATTGCTTAGTAAGATCTTCTTACCTAATATCATATCTCATAACCACCTGTAGGCGTACAAATGAAATTTTAAAAAAAGATATCGAAAATTTAGATGCAAGCGTGGTGTTTAGTCCGCTGCCTCAATGACAAAATTTTTGATACTATATCTAATGATTGGCGTGCTTAAATTTTCTCTAGTATATCTAATGCCTTAGCCAAATTGATTTCAACACTAACACGGACGGACAGACAGACATATTGCAATCGACTTCGCTATTCTTTAGAACTCAAAATATATTAACTTTTTGGCGAACGGAGTGACAAACTTAGATATACACTTTTTCATCTAAGGTGAAGGCTATAAAAGTAAAAATTATTTTTTGCTTTGTGTATTATGGAAAACAAGATTTTAGAGTCTAAGGCATATATTAAAAATAATCATTCCAAAGCTTGAGAATATCGGATATAATTATTTTTAAAACAGTCAGTTTTCTTTTTAAAGAAAAAGTAAACTCCGTCATATCAAAATATTTTCAATGGTAATACTAAACAATTTTGTGGAGAACTGAGAAAATCTTCTCAAAGAATATACGTATCTAGAGTTGTTATTAACCGCAGTTCTTAGTTTATGTTTTTTAGCAGCATTTAAGCTGCTGGAGTCATGGTAGTAAGAATGTTGACTACAAATCAGGTTGGACGGGGTTAAACTCCTGCGGCGACAAAAAAATTTAAATATGCTCTTTTTGTTTAATGGTATAAATACATATTCAGAATCTAACAATACAGTTAGACAAATTAAAAATGCATTTTTGCCTGACAAGTACGCTTTGGATAAAAACATATTTTCTGCATAGGTTTTATCGTTGTAATGCAATTTGAAATAATGTAAAATTACTGCCTATATAAATTTGAACATAATCGGATAAGTTTGAATTAATTGAACTAGAAGATCATTCGCAAAAATGCTTAATTCCACACTCGATTACCTTTTCTGATATTTTTTGCTGGAAAAGTGTTTTATTTTGTTTCAAATTATGTCTGTGTATCATGATTGACTGTATCAAAGGCATTGTAGTAGTCAACTAAAACTAGAATACAATATTATCGTTATCCATAATTGTGGATTTTTGTTTGCAACTTTATTCTGTTATGCATCCACATTTTAATCTAAAGCCTGACTGATGGTCAGTAAAAAGATTTTCGTAAGTAACATACTCCAACATTTTTGCAGGCATCATCCTTTCAAAAAAAACTTTGGATATCTGCATTTTTAAAATATTTTTCCGGGTGCTTACAAATAAATCAATGAAGTGCTAGATAATTATTTTGCCAAGTGCAAAATAAAAATATTTTAAGAATTGAATATTTTTTATTCTTGCCGTACTAGTACTTGTTTTCTCACAACATAATAGATGCTGTTCCAGTATTATATTGAGTGTTGTTGAATTAGGTATAAATAAAAAATAAATTCATTTATAATATCCACGCCTCAAAGCCTGATTTGAGAAAAAATTAATTTTATAACTATAACCGAATAAATAAGTTTTATTCGGCATGAGTTTGCATATTTTCTAATTTCTAAATGTATTGGAAAAGAAAAAATTTCTTAACAACAATTCACTGCATTCTTAAGAAAATAGAAAAACTATACAGTATTCGAATGCAATTTCTGGATCAAAATAAACATCATCATATTTTTTACCTGTATAATTTTCTACAGGAAATATTATTTCAATTAAGTTTCGGTTAACAAATTAAACATTTCCATAAAATGCACACTTAAATGTTTGTTACTCCTTTGATCAAAATAAAGTTGCAATTTGTTCTTATTTCATCAACTTGAAACTTACAACAATTTAATCCAAATCTCAAAAATATTACCACAAAAATAGTGGAAAGTAAAAGAAATATAAAAAACTTTCATGAAATGTCCCTGTTGTATACAATTTTTGTTATTAAACTTTAGGTACATGCCTACTGCAAACACTTTAATACGAAGCCTCAGAAAGTATGCAAATGTGTAGCATTTATTTGCTTATGCAGCCCCAAGCACATACGTAGTTATACCCCTTTGTTTGGTAAGGTGTATTTATAGAAATTATTTGTGCCCTGCACAAAATGCTGTGTTGCACACAAACACTGCAGTAAAATTATTGTAGAATAGAAACAAATACATAACCGGTATGATAACGCAGCAATTTCCTTTCAGTTTAAAAATGTATTTGAAATGAAATATCAGATTGTGATATTTTGAATTTATTTAAATTTGAAAGTCATGTAAACTTTAATGTTTAATTTTTTTAACACAAAGTGTTTGAATATTAATATTAAACGGGAAGCCAAACTTTTGACAAGCCAATAAGTATTGTCACTTAACACAAACAAACGAAAACACCTACGGATTATACACAAATATACACATGGAAGATGAATAATCATCTACGCAAAGTGGAAAATTTTGTTGGTTGTACAAATTTGTATACGTGAATAAATATCTTTGCATTTAGAAATTAACAAGTGCTCACATAAATCTAAGAAAATAAAATTACAAAATTTTTGTCTGGGGTTAAAGTAACTAATTTTTTTCTGCCCTTTAAAAACAAAAAAAAAATGGTTTATAATTGTGCTTTGAAGAGGTTGCTTACAAAATCGTCATTATTTTTGTGTGGGAATTTTATTTTTGCTGTGCAGTTATTGGGATTTCGTTGCCATCAGAAATTTCGCTGTTAAAAGAGGGTACCACGAATCTAGCATAGTAAGAAAAACCCACTGTTAAGTGAAGTTAATCCCTTTATTATATACTTTATGTTTTAAAAAGTAATATCATTTAATCTAAAGAATAAAGAAATATAATTAATATTTTAATTGTTATTAATTTCATTTACGAAGTGGTTTATAAATATTTACAGTGAAAATTATGAGAATTTTGTATTTTATTTATTTGTTTAATTAAAGTCTATGGATATAAACCCTTACAGACCAAAAAAATAAAAATAAACTTATTTACAATTATAAGTTAATAATATAAACAATATTAAGTTTTGCAACGTTAACATTTACGGAAAAATCAATAAGACTAAAAATTTAATTAAATTGTTTGCACTTTCTTCTGCGTAATTTGTGTGGAAAACTTGAATATGTAACGGTATCAAGAAGCGGGTTGATCGTCGACGAACATTAAGGAGAAGAAATTCTGATACAACATCATCATTTATTAATTTTAATAAAAAGCCACATTAAGCATTGTCCTTAGACTTTTTAAAATAGGCAATTCAATAATAGCCAGCCTTGCTGTATACGATGGAAGATTAAATCCATAACCACTGATCCTATACAGTCAATGTGAACGTTATAGCATAGAAATTAAATTCCATGAGAAAAGCATATGCTTACACTTCTTTAAGTCTATTAAGTTAATTTTGCACCAACCATAAAACCTGTTTAAATGCTATTGCAATAAAAATTTATCTGCTGACAATTTGTAACTTAAAAAAATCTTTACATCGTCTGCGTACATTAAAACATTGTGAAACTTGATTAAACACAGTGAATCAATTGAGGAAAGGGAAAATAACATAGGGCCAAGGTGGCTTCCTTGAGCGACTCCAGAGCTGACAAAGATTTTTTAGAGAAATTAACTCTTTGGGTTCTGCTAATTAAATAAAATTTAATCCAAAAATTCTTTATAATTCTGTTTTCTTAAAGTCATGTATGGAAAATTATTATTTTAAGATGATCACCTGTGTTTAATTTTAAAGGAAAAAAAAGAAGTGAGAAATAGAATTTCATTCATGATCTTTATGATATTTAAAAGATTTTCAGAAAAGTTCTTTGAATGTATTTGATCTGTAATACAGGCCGCAGATTGTCAGCACTGATTGATTGGAGTCACTTGATTGTCGCAAGCTTTAAGAACTCAATTTGGTTCTCATAAAATTATTTAAAATTAAATAACAATAGGATAACTAAAAGAGAACAGAATGGAATATATGAAAAAAATTTTAAATTTATAATCATAAATTTAAAAGAGCCGCTAAAAAGTTCGTAAAATTGCGTACTTAGTGAGCAATGAAAAAGGGTTTTATTAAAACAAAAACAAGAAAAATGTTCCGTACGACAACAAGTACTACTACAACACCATTAAACCTATGCTACAGTGAGTTAATAAAAGTAAATACCCTACTATCTGCTATAAAATACTTTATGTATTATTACAGTAGATGAATATTTCACAACTACATATAATTTTCAATAGGCTTAGATATTCTGAGGATAGAATGAGAATTTTCTTTCTTCACATGCAAGCTAGCTCGTGATTTCATAACTCGAATACAGACGTACGATTTCTGATTCTGCCTTTAAGTTTTCTTTACTTAATAAAATAGTATTACTTTTGGCTTCAGTTATGATTAAAATATGGTTATCGGGTGGGAGTTGTCCGCCAAAAAAATATTACGGTTTATAAGCGAAACATATTCTAAAATACTACTGAAACCTGTAATAAATTTATAAATATACTTTTCCAAGTTTGAAACTTCAGTTTTTCTTTTATACCTTTTTAGCCTCTTAATTTTCAGTTTTCAGATTTGATACGAAACACATTTTCCAAACAGATAAAATTATGAATTGAAATTGATTTCGGCTTAATTATTTTTACAAATATATGCAGACGTTTTCTAAAAAACAAAAAACATTAAACACCAGCAGAATGTAATGCTGCATTTTCTGGATCGCTACATCCTTCGTTAATACAATATGCATAGAAAATAAAAATATTCTATTAAGTTTAAGACTTCTCTACTTTCAGGAAATATTTAAGGTAACATGAATTTTATTAAATTCATTAATTGAAATTTATTAGTATGCAAATTTATTAAATAAGTAGTTTTACTATTAATGACTATTTGTTAAGTTTAATAAAATGTATAGACTTAATGTAGGATTACGGAACAGATTAGTTGCAATATAAATTTCAGTATTATATAAAATCTGAAGAATACAAATGTAAAACAGTAAAGGTACACGACATGTTTTTTACATCTGACTTCTTATCTGTGTAAGTCATATGTAATTCTGCATGTGTGTCAAAATTGGTATTTTACAAAAGACTTTTAATATATGGTCACAAACGTACATGTTTAATTACGTCTGACATAATTATTATTTGTTTACAACGGCTGATCTGCTCACAAATTTTATTAAAATTGTTTTTTGTTAAAAGTAATTATTATTAAAAAAATGGATTTAGAAACTAAAACAATTAAATTGTGTTGTGTTGTTTCAATTGTAACAGCAATTAAATCAAAATCAAAAATAAAAGAAGAATTTCCTTTTTTAATCAATTCGCTTTTTTCACTGTACAAATATCTAAGTCGTCCAGTTTTAAAATTGTTTCTAGTCGTCTTAAAATATTTTTGCGTGCGTTGCGGAATTACAGAAGACTTGTCAATTTTAATTATTTTTTTTTTTTACTAAAAAATATAAAAAAGATCAGTTAGCATTAAATAATGATACAAAATTTACATAATTGTTGCTAAATAGTTAAAAGCAATTTAAAATTTGGTCATATAAAATATTATCCTCAGTCGGCTACTGCTACCGCCAATGTTCAACCGCCAATGTTCAACCGCCGTTGATTGTTTTCATACGGCATAGATTAATAAAAACAGCTGATGTCAGATGGTTTGTCAGACCAAAATAGAACACGCTCTAAATGAAATTTTGTCAGATGACTTTCCACATGTATTTTACAGGAGCAATGTTTTAACAGACCTACACGATATGTATGTGTTTTACAGTGGCAAATTTGACATGTCAGATGTAAAAAACATGTCGTGTATGGGTACCTTAACTGATAAATTTTTAAATAGTTTTCTTTAAAATTTTTAATAAAAAATTTAAGTGTTTGGTTTGTGATCTTTTATTGCTTATATAATTAAAAAAAACCTAAGAAAATTAATTAGTATCAGATTCTGTGCACCTTAAATAATATCGCTTTCAAAAGTTATAACGAATTTTTTAACAAGAACTTTATTTTCTAAAGCAAAGCAAAATAAAAAAATAGAAGAAAATGATTCAAACTTTAATTGTATAATAAAAAGAAATGTTGTGTTATTATGAATGAAAAATGATATTTGGTCTCCAGACTACCATAGAGTGACACGGTAAGCATGCATGAGATACTCCAATGCTTCGCCTAAAAACGAATGGGTTGTTCGGAATTAATTTTCACAGTAGATTGAATTTACTTAAATGCGATTTTCGTGAGAAATTCTATTCATTGTAACAATTACCAATGCATCTTCTCTGAATACGTCAAAAAACTCAATGTGATGTTGGTCTTGCCACAACTGGAAAATAAAGTTCTTATAACAAAAGATCGGAGCGTAAGTTTTGTAACCAAATCTTCACAAGCGATGGATCAAACTGATGCTTGATGCTTTAAACGGTTTAATGGCTGATAGAACAGTTTCTTCGAAAAGTAAGCAGAAAGTAAAAAATGGACATGGACCGATTTAAATAAAACGTTGCTACAATTCAATTCGCGGGGTTTTGTTACGCTGCTTTTAATTTTTACGGAGTTACTACCTGTCATTCTGTTGAGTAGAAAATCTTACCAGCTCCTTAAACTTTATCCAAACGTGGTCATTCAGACATAACAAGAAACAATTTTAAGTTTTTAAGGTTTTCTTTAGAAATCTTTTCTAGTACATATATGGAACTTAAATCTTCCTTTAAAAGTGGTGCACCATTTAAGAAAATAGAAATACATTAATACATTCATCAATTGTATTAAATGCGTTAAAAAGCTTAATAAATCCGAATTTCAAACGTACATATCTTTAACTTTAGGAACTTTAATTAAAATTTTAAATTCCAAACATTTTCTATATTGTATTGGAAGATGATGCTGAATATAAATTGCATGTTGGCCAGCAAGCAATTGCAATTAATTAATTGAAGTATATGTAATCAAAACGTGAGCATGCATATGCCACTTTGTTTAAATATATGTTTTAGTTTGTGTATATTTTGGGTGTTGTGAAACATCAAGTATATATTAGCATGTGCACTGAAAGACAAGGTTACAACTTTTGTGTAAAAAGGTACACTTATGTATGAAAAGAGATTTCAGAGTATACTACAGCATCACACGTATAACAAAGATTTATATAAATATTCCACCTTTAAACACCAGCACTTTGGTTAGTGATTGTACCAACATTCGAATTTATACAAAATTGTTGCCTCAAGTCTATCAAACGTATTAATTTGTTTCGTTCTTTCTTGACATTTGACAAATGCATTTGTAAAACAAAATATTGTTTTTACTTTACTTTATTTGATGTTTTTATTTTCATTTAATTATACCATTGCAGATGTGTACTTTTTACTTAAGTTTATCTGCCATGTTTTTCCAAGTTTTTTTTTCAATTATTTGGTTTTAATATATGTTAACCCAAATTTTAAAAGGAAATTTAAGGTGGGTGGATTTGTATTATTTTTTTAAGACTTCAGTGTATTTTTTAGGGAATAATATATGTTTGTATATAACCCTCAGCGAATTGTATTGAAAGCATAGTTATCATGGTAGGTTTGTTCGTAATACAGTAGTATAATGGCGTAAGGATAAGTACTCTAATGTCTTTTACTAATTGAAAACTTGTTAAATCAAATGATCTTCGTTAACATACTCAACCACAGGAGAAAATTTGAAAGTACATAAAATTTCTGTTGTTTTAATAAATTGAATTCAAAAGAATTTTAAGTTATGTTATTTTTCTAAATCGGTAATTTATATTTAGTTGATTGTTAAGTCTTGTAAGAGTGTTTAAATTAATAATATTTATTTTTGGTATTTTGCTTACACATAATTACCTTACGCGTCGACGCAAAAATGGGAACTTGGAATTTTAATAACGGAATCTTTTTGAACTTACATTTTACTCAAAAATTACTTTTAATTGCTTTCAGTACTCAATAAGCATTTTAAAATTAACCCGTTTTTGATTTTTTTCTACTCTTTAGAAAAGAGATAACGTTTTTATAAGAAATTATATAATACATTTTATAAATCAATTACAATTTTACTTTTTCGGCTTTGGTTCATTTTTAATTTAACTTTTATAAAGAAAAATTATTTTTCAAATGTACGCGGACGTTTTCCAAAGAAAACAAGAAAGATTAGACGCTGGCAGAATGTAATGCTGCATTTTCAGGACCGCCAAATCCATTTTCAGCATTCTTTGCATCCAACACCTTGATTTGCGTATACTGTAAATATCATCCATTTAACCCACTAATCAATATTAATTTGGTTGGACGAAATTCACACACAACTCAAAGCATTTTTTGTTGTCTTCTCTACAACACGTCTTGTACATTTGTTGCAATTTTGTACTACACCGTCGGTATAGTCACGAAATGCAAATTTTATTTTTAATCATTCATACTTGTTTTTCTCACAACATTATAGATGCTGTCCACTATCATATCAACTGTTGATGAGTTAGGTATGAATGTTAATGCGCTGTGCCTTGCGTGTTTTTAAAATTATTTTTAATTTTAGTCCCAGCCAGGGGTTGAACCGGTGATTATCATAAATCAATTAAAATTTTACTTTTTCGGCTTTGGCATCAACATTCATACCTAACTCATCAACAGTTGATATGGTGCTGGACAGCATCTATAATGTTGTGAGAAAAACAAGTATGAATGATTAAAAATAAAATTTGCATTTCGTGACTATACCGACGGTGTAGTACAAAATTGCAACAAATGTACAAGACGTGTTGTAGAGAAGACAACAAAAAATGCTTTGAGTTGTGTGTGAATTTCGTCCAACCAAATTAATATTGATTAGTTGGTTAAATGGATGATATTTACAGTATACGCAAATCAAGGTGTTGGATGCAAAGAATGCTGAAGATGGATTTGGCGGTCCTGAAAATGCAGCATTACATTCTGCCAGCGTCTAATTTTTCTTGTTTTCTTTGAAAAACGTCCGCGTACATTTGAAAAATAATTTTTCTTTATAAAAGTTAAATTAAAAATGAACCAAAGTCGAAAAAGTAAAATTTTAATTGATTTATGATAATCACCGGTTCAACCCCTGGCTGGGTCTAAAATTAAAAATATTACATTTTATTTAAAATTTAAATTCGTTTTAATATTTAATAAGGGGGAACAAGCAAAAAAGCAACATGAGAAACTCGGGTAAGACGGTGAAAAATTAATGCATTATAAGAAGAAAGAAGCTATTAATAATTAATAACATTATCTTTAAAGATAAGAAGGAAAAGGAGCGGTTAAGGCAGCTGATGTTGCAAAAAAATAATTATATTTAAAAAACAAGAATGAACTGTTTGGTAATTTAGAATGTAAATAAAACAATTGTAAATGGACACGGAGAAAGCAAAACAAGTTGAAGCTGTTCTCAAACCATTACGCAATAAGTATATTTACTCAACAGAGATGATAAATTTGCCTGGCGAGATAAGAGGAAAAGGATGGATGCGTATGTTAATGAACTTAGTTTTTCTATTATCTTATCTCTTTAATATCGACTTAATTATTATTATTATTATTATTATTATTATTGTTATTGTTATTATTATTATTACTTTTATTTTTATTATTAATTTATAATAAATCTAAAAAAATAATCTTTCACCATTGTTTTCACATTTACAAAAAAATTCACGAATTCTTTTACTTTTGTCACGTTCAGTTGAGGCTGATGTCTGCTTATATTGTTTTACTATTCTACTTAAATTTTTTCGTAAATGTAGTACTCTTTCTTGCTTTAAATCAATACAAATATATGTCAGATCTTTCCATTCCTTTCTGGTTTTTGACTCAACTAAGATCGTACGAACGTCTTGCTTATGTATATAACTTGAGGAATTTTTTGAAAGAGCGTAAATTCTTTTATATTTTGTGTCGATACTTTTGTTGTTTTGCTTGTTCTTAATAGGATATTACATACAATGGTCCATATTACATTTCGATTAGAAAGATATGGATTCAGAACTTTTTAATGTGATTGTAATATAACCTCGTCGTATTCCACAGTCATACAACTTTTCCATCCGACGTCCTTGCCGAGCAATATTTTCACACTCTATTCTGCTGGCAGAAATTTTAAACAACTTTAGAAAACAGTTTACTACAAAGCATTCAATTGAATATCTGTTACATGGCTTTCTGTGGCAGGCCTTTCGAAAGACACTGTGATAAGGGCCGCTTGTTTGTTATGAAATACCGAGAGATTATATAGTTTCTGCAGGTATGTCTAAAATAAAAGATTTACCTTCGCTTTTAATAATAATTATTTTTAAATGACAAAAAATATAATTGATCGAGAATGTGAAAGTTCAGAGTTCAATGAACAGTTTCAAACAATATACATATACTTTGTTTCAAAACTAAAAAAGGTAAATTTTTTCAACAAAAAAAATAAATCTCAAATTCAAATTGACAAAACTTCAAATAAGAACATCAGTTATAAGTCTGATTGTTCTGTTTTGTTTCGCTTTTGTCAAAATACATATATATTTTATAAAAGTAAATTATTCTTACAAGACATACAACACTCGAGTTGCGTTGTCAGAAGATAAACAGTGTCCTAAGTGAAGACTGCAAGTCAAATGCTCGCCACGGCTGAGCTAACATGCCTTGGCTAACTGAGGTACACTTTTATTTTAAATATCCCTGAAGAAAGAAGTCCGAAAATGCCAAGTTATATGATCGTGACGGCCAATTTACATCGGCACGACGTTAGATAACACGTCCAATGGGTTTCCGGTCAAAAGAGCGATTGTTTTGCTTGCTATGTGGTAAGTGGCAGTATCCTGTTGAAACCATATATTATCCAGATTCATATCTTCAACAACATTTATGGTAATGCTTGGTTAATCCCATAGACCCCAGCCCTTAAACTCCGCCAAAGAGTAACTGTTTGTGGATGCATCTGTCCAAATGCGGCAATACTGCTGAGCTAAAAGTGTGAATCGTCGCAGAGCATGATTTTCTTTATGAAGTCACCATTTACTTCTTGTGACTTGTGATTATTGTGAGATTTTCAATTGTTGGGCATGACGACGAGTCAAATTTGATAGTTCTTCTGCCACACTATCGTTAATCAATCTGGGCAAGCATACACTCGTGTTTTAAAATTTCAAACAGACCTATTTTTATGAAATTTGTAAAAAAAAATACTTCATATGTGAACACATTTGTTTTATTTTGCTGAAAAAAAAATCAGGAATTGTTTGCAGCAGTTTGTTTTGAATAAACAGGCTTTAAAATCTAAACGAGCTGCAAACACTGAAACAAAATAATTTGTTCAAAAACATAACGTTAAGTTGCGATTCAGAATTAACATCGTGTACTCTTTGTTTTAAAGAATCTTGTGCCTGCTTGAATGCTAAATGATTCCAAATAAATTTTTAATTAAATTTTTTATTAAAATATCTTTCTTTTTAAAATGTTGCCTAAATTAAAAAAAGTGAAAGAGAAGAAAAAATATATTCACCGTTACGGTAAAAGTAATAAATATTTCACTGTGTTAAAATTTATATTTTTGAATTTTTTGTTTATTTACAAGATTTACTTACAATAGTAAATAACTATTTACAAAAAGTTTAAGTATTTTTCCTTTTTCAAATTAAGAATGCATTTTTTTATGTTATAATTTTTATATTGAATTTTGAAACTTGCTATATTCAAAATAAATGTTACTACCTCTAATAATTTTATTTTTTTTACTTATTTTATTATCTTCTTTATACCTGTAATTTTTGATATGTTTGTGTAGATATTAAGTATGATTCCTTTTATTTATTTAATTATTATTTTTTTGTTACCATTGTAGACAGGTCGTAACTCCTTAAAATCACTTGTTTGCATTTAATTTTTTTGCAATCACTTTTATATTATTTATGGTCCTTTTAGTTTTATTTGCCTACAGGTTTTACTAGATTTCTCTTTGTTGTTGTAAACACCCGTTAAAGAAATGTGCAAGGATTTGTGTTAGCTTCACATTTTGTGAAATGTCTTTTGTTAAGCTTGTATTTTTTGTAAATGATTTATTTATTTTTTGTTTACTCTGCTGGAGTATTACAGTTATACCTAAATTAGCGCGTAAGACGCGACACAAAATAACGCGTGGCTTTTACGCTGAAATGACATACCTAAATAAAAGCGCAACGTTTTGTTGTGAACAGTTATGTTAACTTATCATTTTTAATAAAACCCTATAAAATGGAATGCAAAACAGTGATAAAAACGCTAGATAAACCCGAAAAAAGCTAAAATGTCATTACTGTTTCATAACGTTCTCTAAACACTACAAAAAAATATGTAAACAACAGTAGCTTGCTGGCAACTGCATCACCTTACGCGCTGACAAAATTGGATTTTCCAATTGCTAAGCGTTGACGCCGTGCTATTTAGGTATCCTTCATACATTTTATATGAACATGAAAAATTTTGACAGATATCTTGCGCTTTACGCGCTAATTTAGGGATGGCAGTTAAAGTAATAAAAAAATAAAATTTTTTTAGTACTTTAACTGTTGCTGCTGGTTGTAAAAAGCTGGATTAAATATTATTTTTTTTTTTTTGACAAAATAATTATTATGTTTAATTCTTAAGCACAGGGCTTAAGTTTAAGCGCAGTCAGCGGTGACAACTATTTGCAGTCATAAATGAAAGATGCTAAAAACGCCGTTAGCAAGACAGCTAATGGCATGTCCCTTGCTGCTCTGCGATTACCTTCAGCTGAACAACAGTGTTGGTTACTACGAAATATAAACTGAAGAAACAAAATAAAAAATAAAGTAGAAAAAGTCTGATTTCAGAAAAAGTTTACTTAAAGTTGAAAAGTTGCCGTTATTATAGTCACCAGAAAACTTTAGTTTATGAGTTCTAAATATAGTTTGTTTTCAATTGTCTTTGTTTTTTTTATACTATAGACAAATAAAAGTATATATATTTTAATTTTAAAACCAGAGGAAGTTATTTTTAAATGATTTTGACTCTATCAAAGTAATACTTGACATAAACTTACGCTTCAAATTTTTCTATTAATTAATTTCTTCGACTTTCTTTTTATAATCCTTCTTGTCATTTCATAATGTAATTTATACAAAATCCATATTCTGACTTCTTTCAAAGCGCTTGTCTGTCCGCGTTAGTGTTGAAATTAAGCTTTCGAGGCACTGGATCAGGTAGACGCTAGTCGATCAGACATAGTGTCAAAATGGGTGCTAGTGAAAATCAGCAAGATCAGTCCTTGTCCTTTGACGCAGCGGGCAACACAACACACCTTCCTTCACTTTTTCTATATCATTTGGAACAATAAAGTAACTCTAATAAAAAAAAAATATACGGGGCGATAGAAAATTAAAAAATAAAAAAACTATCAAGTGAAAAAATTGACACTCGCCTATATTTTCCGGGTTATAGGCCTCTGAAATTTTCAGAATTTTTAAGATATCATTATGGGTATAATTTAAGGGGTTTTGAAGAGATCTTTAAGGAAATAATAAACTTTTTAAAAATGTTTAACCTATTAAGAGCCGATGGCCATTTTATGTAATCTTTTTTTAATTTTTAAATTCTCTGTCTGTTTGTTTTTTTATTGAAATTATTTCACTAAACTTGATTTAGGTAAATGGTGAGGGGGCGAATAGCCGAATGTGTGCTATATTACTGGTTTTTGACTATAGTATTAAAAAGTTTGTAATATTTTTTAAGACTAAGAAGATTTCTAAAAAATCCAATTTTGGTTGTGACTATGATTATAGGCCATTATTTTAAATAAACAAAATTAATTAATTAATAATCGAAATAGCTTAGTATCATCACAAAAATAATAATTTTGTTCAGACTTAAATACAAATACGTTTTCGAATCTAAAAAAATTGATTTTGTTAGCGAAGTTCAAAACTGTATGGTCTCAATTTATTTAACTTAACAAGCTAAGGGTACCAACAACAAACTCGGGATGTAATGAAAAGCTTCCTACTAAATAGATGAAACTAAAATTGAACCCAGAGAGAAAATATTATTTATTAAAAGTTTTCTTGTATGTCTTAACCTATGAATATCATATATAGTAGGGTCTATTAAATCGAATGATAAATAACGTTTTCTTATAGTTTTCAGTTCTTCAAGAGCATAGGATTTTCTTATTTGGCTCCGCTCGAGCAAATCGTAGGTTGTCCATGCTCAAAACTCAAAATGGCTAATGCCTCTGATATGCACACATATAATTTTATTAAAAATCGGTCTACCAATTTAGGAGAAGTCGAATTATTTCCATCTTATCGTTTGATACCTTTTAAAACAAAACAAGAATTTCTCGGCTTTGTTTTACCATCACTGAGGAAAATTTTTAAATTTGTTTTTACTAAATAAAGTATTTACCGTCAGAAAGTATTAATCGACAAAAAAAACTCGACTTTTATTTTCTTGTCATTTGACACAGTTTCAAAACTAAACTATTTATTTACTTTATAAATTATAGGCTTTATTATGGCTTTGTAATCCAAACCATGCTTGCCTTACCCTACCTTTTAGAAATAATAGACGCTTGACACTTTTTAATGGAAGAAGTTCAAGTCTTTATATAAATTTTTTGCAATGCACCTTATTGATGCTTAATTATTTACAACGTCATTTTGTGGTTATTTGTTAATCCTCTTGATATCCTCGGATGCAGTAGCCGTTGTACGAATAATACGAAGCCGGCCATTTCTTATAACGTTTTTTTAATGCTACAGCACTTGCTTGGTTTTCCGCAGAAAACAAATTATGCGCTAAAACACTACATCGTATTTTGCTCAGAAAAGCAGAAAATACCATTAGATGCCTCTCAGCTCCATTATTTGAATACTCTAATTGTCTATATATCTATCTCGATATACATAGATGCCTAAGACAATGCCAGTTGTTTCTTATTGCATTTATATTATGACAAAATGCTTGCACTATTTTCTTTAATCTAATTAATATTCTGGTACCTTCTTAGCTACCATCTATGCAAACAGCTTATTTAGGTTAAATAAGTAGGTGAGGATATTTTTTATTGCATTCATTACTATCCATCGCTAGTTGGAAAGAAATTAACTTCCTAACATATTCTCCTTTTAATATTTCCATTGCTTCTGCTATTCGTCAGCTCCTAAAGAAAAGAAGAAATTAGTTTTGGTATCCAACGGAACTTAGAAAATAAATAAATAAATAAATATTATTAAGAGTACAACAATTTTGCTTAAATTAATGGGAATCATTAAATAATGTCTTCTTCTCCGGACAACTTGCAAATCCTTAAGCATATCTAAGTATACTGCGTGAATTTGAAAATAATAATATTCCTATTTTTTTCTGCATTCTCACTTTATTTCCTGGCCAGCAATTTAACAGATTTTGGAAAACCAACAAAAAAGTTATATAACAAAAACTGTTTTCCGTCAAACAAATTTGAGGCTATGGCTAAGTTAACTGCAAAAAAGAATTACAGGAAAGCAAAGCAAAAATAAAACAAAATTTACTTGAAACTACAAATGCTTAACACATACAAAATTTATTTACTACATTCTTCGGACAACAGTTAAGAAAATCTACATGCTTGCAGGCAACAAAAGTAAACAATGATAGAGTCCTTAAGCCATACAATGCATAAGTCAGCAAATCATCAAGTACTTAATCTCCATGGTGCCATTTGACTTAAAAAAAATGTTTTTTTGTTTGTATTTTTTCACCATTTGAACGTATAAAGGTTGACAATTAAAAATTGAACTTTTATGAAGAGAAGAAATGTCACTGTATTATGACTTTGTCAATAGATTAGAGTTATTTAGAAGAATTATGGTATTAAAATAGAAGTCTAATTATTAAATTAAATAATTCGCCTTAAATCAAAGAAGCAAGCTGACTGAAATATGCCGGCGGCGGCTAAAAGGAAAATTTTAGTCGTTGGCGGCGGTTAAGCCTCTTGCGCCCTATTATTCATCGTTAGCACTCTTCGAATATATCAACTTTATTTAGGCCGTGTACATGTACAGCACCTATACTTTGTAAGAGAATTTCGTGCTGCGTGTAAGAGACTTTATCCTTCAGGGAACTATCCAAAAATTTGGAAAGGCTAGCAAAACACCGGGCCTCCTATTACATAGGCGTTGTTCTGCCAGTGCACGACAGGGCTACGGTCTCTTTTATTTCCTTGCAGCCGCTGCAGTGTTGCTTGTTGCCCATAAACAATACCGTCCTGGACCAATTAAGCACAAATCAGCGTATAATTCAATCATTCGTGCAGATCAGTTCCTCGAGCCTCTTTTCCCTGGTCGCTCCAAAGTGTGGTGATTAATACACCATATGCAGGCTAAGAAAGTGATGCAAAAGAAACAAAAATAAATGTTTTGAAAGTCCGTTAGCAACATGATTACCCAAAATGTACACATATCTACGAATCCAACAAAGAATTACAATTAAATATTGTGTCATCTTGATAAAGGATGTAAAGTCTGTCCATTTTGTAGAAAAATTTCGGAAGTCTGAATGGTATTTGGCCACAAAAACGTTTATAAAGACCAGTCTTAGCGCTCATCCCCCTTAGTAGTGGCGACAGAGTTTTCGTTATGAGATACAAAGATGTTTAAACTTCTCTTATATTTAGTGTTGACTTGCATTGAAAAAAATTAACCAAGTCAAATACTCTTCATTTCAAGTACCGAAATTTTTTAAGAGCGGAGACTAGAAAATTATTACAGTTAATATAATGCGTGGACATAATGAGCGGTTAGTAACTGCCTGCTTATAGTTCTTATAATTTTTCTGTTTTTATTTAGAATTAAGAGAAATTTATTTTTTAGTTAAATTATCCCTCTGATTTAAGCTTTTAATATATATTTGGCATATATATCTTTCTTTTCAAGACCATAAGTAGCTTCCTAATTGACTAGAGTGTATACTGCGTATAGATGGTTTATTTGCTGGTTGTGTAGCAGGAATATTTGAAAAATATACAAAGTAAATTATAAGTTGAAATAAAGGGATTATTTTATTTTGAAGTGGAGATTAAAACATTATTAGCCTTTACTAAAGTACTACATTTGCATGGTATAATTAAAATAAAATAAAAATAAATGAGTAATTTTTAAAACCAAACTAATTAATTTTTCTATTTTTTATCACTTTAAGTAAAGTAAAAATAAAATATGTAACTTTCGAAAAACGCAGCCAAAAGATTAATTGAATTTGATACTGGTTTTTAAGGCAGATAATAACAACAATCGTTTAAGCCAGTATGGCTTTTTTAATACTTGCACAATAATAATAATAATAATTGTTTACAAGATGCCTCTCCTAACTATAAATGCATTAATTTATTGTTAGTAAATTTGCATTCATATTATTCTCTTTCCATACATTAATGTTTATTTATTTATATTCCTGCTTGGCATAAAATTGAATTTTTAATTTAAATTTACACGATCCTCTTGGTGGCTTAAGTTCTTGACATTAGTTTTAGCATCAAACGATTATCAAGGGGCATAAAATAACAAACACAATTATGCTATTATTGAAGCTGCTGTTATTACTGTTGCTTGTCGCATTTTTACATTAGATGTTGCCCATGAATAATCAAAGTGATTTTATGCATTAAAAACAATTTCTAAGAGCAATTACAATAACAAGCAGCATTATAAGGGATAACAATAAATACAAGTGCTATACTTCTAGTTCTAAACATACTTGCCCAACATTCCCATCTATTGTAATAAGAATTGTTGTTGGTTGACTGTTTATTTGTTGCATTTTGATGGTGTCAGGGGTTGTATCATTTTACATAAAATTGCTGCTTTTTATTGCAACACTGTTGCTGTTATCTACAACATCATCGTAATCACGACAAGTCACTACCAAGAAGATAACACAAACATGGACACTTATGAGAAAACACATTAATGAATACATGGACATACTTAAACATAAATGTAAACTGTATGTTAGTAGTACGCATGTTTTCCACTTCAAAAACAAGAATCTGAAATAAACTTATGACCAGACCGTTTCCTATGAATGAATTAAATTTGGAGATGTCTTTATGTGCAATAATAATAAACTGTTCTATTTTGCTCAAGACAAAAAGGAAGTTTATAAGTTTTATAAACCCTGATTTAAATTAGAATTTAATGATTTTAATTATAATGAATGAAAGAGAAAATAGAAAAAGGGGAATATAAAAAAATATTAATATGTATTGAACGAAATTAATTTCAGCTTCAGCTTGAAGTTTTTAAGGTTTTGAATATTTTTGTTCAATAATTAAATATTTCATTCCCGGCATCTAAAGCAGTATATAAAGCGTTGGTGTTCCTTTCATAAAATAGCTAAATACACATTAAAATATACATACATACATCAAAATTAATAAATTTTAGGGAAACCCGTTAACTTACAATTTTGAATATTCATACCTGTTATTATGGCGATCATAGTAATCGTTATTCTGTCCAATTATCAAGTGTTTTTCTATAACGGTTCAAAAGATAAGCCCATATAGGTTAATTTACGTCATATATGGGACACTCTTTAATTTTTAGATTTATTTTTTATTGCGGTTTTTTGTTAGGCGCTATAGTATTTACAAATTTTAACTGGTGCCATTTACGATTAATAATACCCGAAAAAAACACGTATGGGAACACTCTTAAGTTTTTAAAGTTATAAAAATAAAGAAAAATTTTTTAAAATTGGTTCAGAAATCACTGGGTTCTGCGGTCAGAAACAAAAAAAAAAAAAAAAAACACTAAGACGAATTGATAAACGTCTTCTTTTTAAAGTCGATTAAAAAAAATTAAATTTAGGGGTTTTCTTTCTTAAATAATAACGAAAAGAATCTGAATCAACAACAACCGAATCAATAAATTCTTCAAACCCCTTAGTAAAATTATAAATATATTTGCTACTCAACTCACTGAAAGCTGGTCTGTTAGTGCAAGTCGAAGGCAAAATAAGCAGAAAAACTTATGTTGATACAGGAGTTTGACAAGGTTGTCTGGTATCTCCAGTTTTATTTAATATTGTGTAGAATATAATCACGAACCTTGCTATCTCGGGCAATATAGGTATTGTTTAGAGACTTATAAATCGGTTGCATGACCTTGAATATAAAGATAATATTTGCCTTTCCTCTCACCCATTCCCCGATATGAAGATGCAACTGCAACATCTTACTGAGCTTTGTTATTAAGATTAATATAAACAAAACTGAATGAACACAAAATACCCAAACATCTTTACAATTGATAATGTGTGTCTGAGGGAGTTTAATTGGTTTTGATACCTCGAAGCAGTTATTATAATATCAGACGGTCCGGGCCTATGGCCAACTTAACTAGACATAGAACTCTTTAACTCTCTTCTCCAGAGTTAAACTAACTATCTAAAACCTCAACGTCCAATTTACATTATTATACGGACAAGAAATGTAGAATGCAGCTCCTTTTGATATGCTTGCCTGTCGAGTTTTTATAAATAAATGCGTTAGTAGAATTTTGTGATCCTGTTGGCCACAAAGCATATAAAACAACATAATATGAAATTAAACGAAGCATTCCCCATAACTACTGAAATAAAAAGGCGCAAATTTAACTGTTTTTTTTTCACAATACACAGTTATGGCCAGAATAGTGAACAGCCGTAGAAGAGGCTGGCCAAAACACACATGGCGAAGATAAAAAGAAATTGATTCTTTAAACATACAAATGTGAAAAATATCACTAAACAACTTCAGATACATTTACTTATGTTTCCTAGGAAATATGAAATAAATAAATATAATTCCTTAAAAAAAATTGAAATTGTAATACACAGTTTGTTAAAATATAAATTTCCAACATATAACGGTTCCAAAATAAGTCCATATATGTATATACTCGTAAGAAATGAATCACCTGTGGAGACACTTCTTAGTTTTCTTATTATCATTTTATAGCTTTTGTTACAGCAGACACAAAATAGTTTTTAAGTATTTCACTAGAAGTCAAATCAGGTAAATTATGGAACAACCTTAGTTTTTAAAATACATTTTTTATGACTTTCTCTTCTTGCTTTCTATAGCGATGTGTGGGAGCTTCTTTCATTTAAAAGAAAATCGGTGATTAGTGAGAGCACAGACCGTTCCTTTTTTTTAATCTGTTAAAAAAAGGTTCATTAACGCTTTTAGTCACTGACCTTTTCCTTGAAAATTTTCTCTTGTTTTTAACGAAGTGCTTCTAATTTGAGGACAGATGGGGTACTTTGATTATACCAGAATATAAAACTTTTAAGATTTCCCCACAAGAAACAAAACAATCAAAACATATTTTCTCCTTCACTAAGTATCTTTTGATCTCTTCATCAAGAAAACCTTGTTCTGTTTTTCAAGCAAATAATTTGCAATTTCTGCACAACTGAGTGTATGAGTTCTCTTCATTATATTTGTGGCTTTGTTAACTAAACTTTTAAGTCTCTTGCTTAAAAATGTAATAACCATGTTGTTGTTCACAGAGCGGGATAAAATTAACCATGATTATTATTGGTTTACTTCAAAAGTATATCCCGGAAATTTTCTCTTGAATACGATAAGAAAAACAACTTAGTTTTATTTGTGGATTTTAAGGGTTTCCTTTTCAGTATTTGCTACCTGTATTAGAAAATAAAATAAAAAATATTTATTTTTAACTTTCACTAAAATTTTTTAACCCACCCTTCCAGATCTATGAGTTTTCCATATCGCATAAAAAACATATTTGGCTCGGTCTTAATTTTCTCCAAAGTATTAAGAGTTTAACTTTCCTTAAGGCTGTAGTGTCAAAAATGTTAACTTGTAATCTATTGTGTTTTCTACCTTTTTACAAAGGCTCCCACGATGCTATGGAAATATAATTACTCCAATGATACCAACATCTATTTTAAAATTAAAAAATTCAGGTAAGCGTACAGATGTATTCTAGCATGTGGCTTTTATTTTGAATGCTTTCAAGCTTTAAACTTGACGCCTTTGATACATTTAATGTTCTACTAAAAACAGTCATTGATTTTCTCTAAAACGACTCTTTCACATTAAAAATCAAATCAGCAAAATGTCGTTCGGCCTGTGTATTTTTCATTTAACCATATTTTTACGAAAGTGACATTGTCAAACAACCAATAGAAACACTATCAAATTATTGATAATTTTTTTGTATTGTTATTTTGCTTTTCGTCACAGGTGAATATTTTTTAATTTTCTTAATGCATTTTTATTTAGTGTATTTTTAAAATTGTTATTTTCCTTTGTATTCTTATGCAACATTTTCAAGGCATTGTATACATTTCTCGTGCTTATTTAAATATCTTGTATATGGGTTGTTTTAATTTTTTTTTTTTCGTATATGTGTATTGTCTGTACTGGTTTTATACATTTTTCTAACATAAATTTTCTTTGAATATATCATTAATACTTGCTGTCTTCTGGTACTGATATAAAAAAATAAGACAAATAATATTTTTGTTATTTAAAATTAAAATTTTACCTACCAAGCTAAAAGTCTTCACATATATTTAAAATAAATATACCAAACTTATTTTTATTTGGCATATGCAAATAGTTTGAAATTTTAACCATTTTTATTCCTAGAACAATGAATGTAAGAATGTATGTGCGAATGTATGTTTGTCTGCATATCATATTCCTTTATTTACATAAAATATAATTTGATTTAAAATAAAGATACTTTTTTTTGATGGTAAAAGTTTGATGTGGTTAAATAAATTCTTTTCTTGTCACATTTTGTTTTCGAAAGTTAAGTTTCTAGTAACTGCCTTTCAGGTAATGCAACTTTTTTAATTATTCGAAAGCTACTTTGAGGAGTAAAGTAGGATTAAAGCTTTAAATATTTTAATTTAACAAAAAAAAAAAAAAAAAAAAAAAATAAGCCAGGCAAATTCCTTAAGCAAAAAACGCTCTCTCATTTGTGCATCGTCAATGGGCATTGGCATCACGTCGAGAACCCTTGCTAGTATTAATATTATGTTAAGGGTAATTTTTAAAATTTTTATAAACTTAAAAGTTCCATTTAATAAATCCTTAACTTATATAGTTTTCAAATATAAAAAGAAATATTAGAAATATTTTTGTTATAATCTCTGCAATATATTATCCAAAGATTCTTAAAATACGAAGTTTATTTTATATACAAAAGTAAGCCACTTAAGCATACCCAAAAGGTAAAAACGTAACCATGCACTATGATTTTTTTGTTTTACGCAGCCCTTTATCTCTAGAATTTAACAGGTGGACTCTTTAAATTTTTACAGGGAGTATAAGCACAAGTACGAAAAGTTAAAGGATAGGCTTTATTTGAACTGTTATAGGCAGACGCGTAAAATTTGCATTGTGTGGGCAAAACTAATAGTGAAGTGATGTTCCCTTACGTGGCCTTATTTTGTATCGCAATAAGTAGATACTTTTAGTTAAAGTTTAAGTACTTCTATGTCCACTATAAGAACAAGTGAAATAAAATAAACTTAAAATTAAAATGTATACCATGTTTCCAAATTGTGTTACTTTAGTTTTTCAACCGTAACAGGTAGAAATTTAGGAACTTCACAGTTTGTACAAAAATAACCATTATAAAGATAAAACTTGTGAAATCATAATTTTTAAATAAAATGCTGTTTTTAATAAAGGGCAAGTTTTTGACAAATATGGCCGTTATAGGAAAACACCGTAAGAAGAAGAAAGTAAAAATTAAAATAGATTCCCATACATTTTACGAAACTTTTTGTTTTTGAGGCATGCTTGCACATGGCAGATTTATTTTAATTTTTATTTTTATTCCAACTCAGAATATTCTGCCTTAGAAAATAATTTCGATTACCTTAGAAATCACTAATAGCTTTGTTTACCAAACTTTTCTGAGTACAGTAGCAATGAAACAACAGTATTTGTTTGAACATAAAATAAAATTATTTTAAAAATTTCATCAGATAACGATACATATTTGTGTGGCCAGCCATAGCTGGTGCAATATAAACTTTTATATTTTTTATTTTATTTATGCTTTTTTTATTTAATACGTTGAAATTTTGTTTATTTGCAAACTTTCATTTATTAAAAAACTTTCTGCAACAAGTATAAATATGTTAGAAATGTTTTATTTCTTATTTTTTTGTTTTAAACTTCTACTTTGTTTATTTTTACAAAAGATTGATTTTTTTAAATTTATTCAATATATATTGAATAAATTGTGCAATTTTAAATTAAACATTTGATTTTTTGTATTAAGGAGAAAAAGCCAACAAAAAATAATTATTCAAAAAAAGTAATTGATGTAAAACAACACTTTAGTAATAACACACATAAGGAGGCTTCTTCTTAAACAAAAGGATTGCTATATTTAGCTAGATCCTTTACGTATCTTTCACAAAAAAAAAAAATGAAAATGATTGTTGTGTTGCTTTTCCCTACAGGCGAATGTCGTCTGTGTGTGTGGTAAAACAGGATAAAAATAAAGTATGTTTTCCCACATTGATCGTTGTTGATAGCATTTGCTTGCAAATTAAACAGAAGAATATGAGTTCAAGTCCCAAAATAACTTTGAGTACAAAGAAAGATGATGAGTTGTTTGAAAGGCAAATAAATTGTAAACGAGCGTGAAAAACTTAAAGGTCTTTTTTGAAAAAGGAAAATACTTGCTGTAGTCCTTAAGCCTCCTCTATATTACAGGCGCATGCTGTTTTGGTGAACTTTGCGTTAACGTCAAGCAAGGAAGCACCTTCCCTGAGAAACAGACGCCTAATGCAAGCAGATAATAAGCATTCAAATGCCGACCAGTAGAACAAGGACCATTATATCCGGTGGGTTACAGGATTTAAGCTCGGTTTAATGGCTATTATTGGGGTCCTGTGCTTTATGTGCTTTTTCATGCTCAACAGTAGTGCGGTGGAGTTTAGATGCAGCTGCATTTGCCAAGAAAGAAACGGTAACCGGTCTTGCAAACCGCATCCTTGTTCGTCCCAAGTTCTGTCTATAACAACAGTTAATGAGTTACCATTAAAGAACAGCAGCTAGAAAAAATATAATCGTAATCTAAGTCTCACCGGAGTCTAAGTAAGAAAGAAAACTGCAACAGAACTCTGAGTTGTATTCAGTAAACTGGAGATCGTGTGTTCGAGTCTCACTAAAGCACCGAGTAGAGTATTCTCAAATCTCCTCGATATCACAGACAATAGTCGCTTGGATAGCTGCGTAAGTTTTTTGAAGTGCTTGTTTACTAAATAAGAGATTATGGGCACAAATCTAGTCAAAGTTACAGAAGCAGAACAAAATAAGAAAAAAATTAAAATTAAAATTTATACTTTCAATCAAAGGAACACCTACCTTTAAATAGTGATGAAAATAACAGTATCAAGTCAAATAATGAAAGTATCAAAATAAATATTAAAAATTATTGTTTTGTGAAATATTTGTCACTTCTACATAATGCTGGAATCCTCTCAATTCAAAAGACCAAAAGCTGGTAATAAGAATCCAGGATTTTCACGAAGTTTTTGAGTTTTTCTATCTCAAGAAGTACAATTTTACAGAGGCTTCAGAAAACTTTAGTAAAAATTTAATTTAGTTTTTAAAATCAGCTACAGGCCGTGCGTGTGAAAGAAAATAAAATTTATGCCCAGACAGTAGACCAAAGTTTTGTTAAATAACTTAAAACTTGCGTTGTTTTGAAAGTATTGTAGCCCTCATTCTTTACTAGCTAAATGTGTGCCAAAGACATAACTTTTAGATTTAGATCATTATATAAATTAATTCTCATCTTGTGCTAAATACCCTTTTAGTTTGTAAAACTGTTAAAAATCTCTTAATTTTAATAACTTTGCTAACTATTATTTCCACCTCTTTTTTTAATATCACATTTGTTTATTCATTTCAGTGCACATAATACACACTTGAAAAAAAAAATATCTCAGACAGGTTTTAATTTCCCATTCAGATGAACGGTAAACTTTAAATTAAAACTGTACATTATTCTGTTTTGAAAATTGTGCTTATTTTTTTTTAAGATAAATATAACAGTAAAATAAATGGTAAACAAGCCTGGTGATGCACAAATTTAACACAGGTGTTGATAATGAAAGAGAAAAAATTATACAAAAACTAAAAATAAAACAAAAGTAAAAAAACTTTAATTTCAACGTTTATTTATTAAAAAACTTTAAGAGGAAACTATTTGAAAAGCAACAAAGTACATACATTCAACCATTTGTCTGACTTGCATTTAGAATTTTAATTCGTATGTTTATAAAATGAATTTAAGATTATGGCATTAATACTTCAAACTATAAAAAGATGATTTAAAAAGACTTTTAAGCAAATAAATATAAGCAAATCTTCATTTTTAACTTAGAATATAGTAAAAAACCATATTAGTGAACTTTTCAGAATAGTTTATTTTATCACGTGAATGAGTGCAATGTGACTTTTTTATTTTTCGAATACAGGTATTTCTTTAAGCAGGTATTTCTTTTTCTTCACGAACACTTCAGATAATTATATTTAAAAGTTTTTTTACCTTTATTCTTTTCTTATTTATTAAACAATATTTTTATTTTTAAAATCTGACCTAGTGCTTAATAAATAAGAATAGAACTTCAGATAATTATTTGTTCTTTTTGCGAATATCACAATAAGCAACATATTATGATTGAATTACGTTATGTATTAGATATTTCCAGTGCGCTTCGTTACGACAATGGCAATAATAGAACCACGACTCTTCCTCCAAGCCAGGAAACAATATTATTGTGAAAGTTACTTGTACGAAATTTTACGGCTCTTCCCCCTACAGTTCCCTACATAAACGATAAAAATTTTTCACTTTGTATAGGAAGTACCGCGCTTGCTGTGCTAAACCAGTTAGAATTTTTATTCGAAACTTTTTTGATTCTTCAACACGTTTTTTAAAATCGCTTATGTGCTCGTTTTAGAGTCACCAGCTTTTGCAATTAATTTTTTTTTTTTAATTTTGATTATAAATTCAAGTGACACGTCAAGTTGTATGATGTGCAGTATGATATGTGTACTTACGTATTGTTTTAGCTTGTTATTATCTTTTTGAGTTTCTTCGTTAAATTTGACTAAGTCATCCGGGAGTTTCGTGGGTACCACTGCATTTCTCGTCAAAAACTATTTTCATTGCTCCTTGGCCCTGATTCTTTATCATCGAGAAAATTTTTCTTGAATTAAATCAACTTTTTTAACTTTAACTCAACATTGTTTTTCATTACATTTTTTTAAATCATTTATTTATTTTAATTTTCTTTTATGTTTTATTTTTCTATACTCTGCAAGCTTATTGTCATTAATTTACAAAAATTCCGGTATAACAGTATCAAAAGCCAAAAATCATTTTTTCATCCTTAGGATGCGCTAAATATGACTACAAAATAGGACAGTCATACTTCTAGCATTTATTTTCTGTACCTGTTACTTTTTTAAATAAATCGCTTTCTTTGCGGTTGTCGAATTAATATTTGAATATATTTTTAAGCGCAAAACTGACTAATCACTTTCAAGTCATCTTAAGAAGTCTTAAAAGACTCACTTTGATGATATTTTTTAAAAACAATCTTCCAAATGCTTACTGGGAATCCAAGGAGTATTTTGCTATTATATGCATATTAATAAGAAATCTTCTATTACAAAAATTCTATATTCTACGAGCTATAATATTCCAGACGCACGATGATAATTTTATCTGCAGCTACACACATTAAAAGCAAAGTTCGTGAGTAATAATATTTTAAAGTTATCTAGCTATACGGTAATAATTCTTCACTTTATATGGGAGATATCACGCCCATCGTTTCAATCCAGTCCCTTTTTTACTGCAATATGCGAATTATTTGGACCAGATGATGAAAATTCTAGAAAGATCGGTCCACTGGTGTAGGCAGCTATACCTTTCCGTCAAAAAAATAAGCAAACTGACATACAAATTTTTATGCTTCATATATATAAATGATCATTTTGGAGGAGGTTAAACAAATTCCCTTTAAAGTCTCATTTAATTATTTTTCAATTTTTCACATCTGTGTCTTGAACTGAAGCTACTTAATAGAACTTACCCCTCTTAATATTTGTTCCAATTTGTGAATAAGAAATATACATAACCATTTTATTCACAACATTTTATATTTAATTCAACCTTCATTATAAAAAATCACTTCGCCCTTTTTTAGACTTTTTTCAATAGGTATTATATTTGCTACTGAAGGTTTAACAAACCTTAACAAAGCTGAAAAAGAAAAACAATTTTTATAATTTAAACAATTTAATTAAGCTGTTGCATAAATATTAACTAAAGTTACCAGTCAATTATTCCCCCATTTTGAGAGATAAATTTAAAAGTGTGTAAAGTTTTACTTGTTACAAGCAATGACAACCTTTCTAAGCGCCATTTTAAAAAGTGAAGAAGATAAAAATTATATTGCAAAAAAAATTAAAATAAATAAAACTATTTAGCAGATTCTGCATTTAAAACTTTTGTTGGAAAAGAATAACAAAATTTTCAAGACAATAAATTATAATTTAGTGCATAATTTTTATAACAGATCTTTTTTTAAGATATAATTTTTATAATTTTCTGTACGCTTTTATAACTCATGCCCTCTGAGTAATTAAATAGAACAGTGATGGCCGTTTTCAGTTTAATAAGAGTCAAAAATTTTTCTAACACAACTAATGTAAGTAAGAACCACTATTAACAAAAAAAAAAAAAAAAAATCCATCTAATGAAAAAAATAAAAAGGATTAATATCGTACGATGTAGATGGTAATACAAAAAGGGTACAAAAAATAATGCTCTCTTCTTATATTTCTGTTTTTGATTTTAGTTATAGACCTCTCAAAAATCCAAATGATTTTAAAAAATTAAGTTTAGTTTTTATTTAAAATTAATACATGTTATTTTTTTCCGTATATTTCAAATAAATAGTTTGACTTGCATAAGCATCATATTCACAAAGAAAATGCATTTTGAACTGTTTTTGTGTATAAACGTATATACAAATCATGATGAAAAATGTCGATCTTATGACTTTAGAAAAGCTATGACGTCAATAAACGTCTAAAATTAAGTATTTGTTAAATCCTTTCTATAACCTTCATTTTTAATTTCCAGTGGTTTGCTGTCTTCAGAATTTTCCTATTTTGAAAAATAACGGAAGTACAGTGAACATATTATGGTTGCTTTTTAAAATAGTTTTTTCTGGGACTAGACAAAATGCTTTTCTATCAGCTAAGTAATTTGTTAATTATATACGAAATCTACGAAGTGTTTATTAGCATTTTTTGATGTAAATACGATGCCCTTTTCTAAGAATGACATCCATTAGTTCTTTAGTTGGATATAGTTAAGAAGAGCGGGTCTTAGTAGTTAGCCGGCCTTAAAATTATTGAGAAAGGTTAAAAAGTAACCAAAATGGTAACATTACCCTTTAATATTACCACTTTAATATCAGAATGTTATTAGAATTAAATTCAACCTCAAATATATAAAATGGCTAAAATGGTCTCTGCGACAGAAAAGGCCTTGACGAATTTTTCCCGATGACCCATTCTAAAATATACTTCTCTCTTACGGTTTAAAAGAAAATAAAAGTATTAAGGGATTAAATGTTATACTATCTATTTGTTTAAACTATACAATTGATAGTGCAAATCACTTCTTGCTTATGTTTTGCATTCTAGAAACACAAATATTTTAAAACAAGATTTGGCCTACATGATAATACTTTTACAATTAACATGGATACAATTTAACAGCTTTTGATTGATAATACTTTTTACCTATTTGACTTAAGAGAAGTTAATATCTTAGGAATTTTTAAAAATAACAATGAAATGGGTTAAGTGCTTACAATTTATATTCGCACACGTTAGTATCTAAAAATATTTAATAATATATAAATACACATGTATGTTAATAATGCACTCAAACTGATTTTAACTTTGTATCTATAACTTAGTAAGTTCATTGAAATACAATGTAGTGATTTTTGATATAAATTTGCATATGTTAAAGTAGCTAAAAATTTACAAGCAAGAAATATGATAACAAAAGAATTTCTAATGTCTAAGTGCGCGCATACATGTTAACTATTAAAAAAAACGTTTTATAACTTTTTTGCATATGCAAATACCAACACATATATACAAATAAAGCTTAAATACATTACATATGTATACAGTAATGCGAGGGTGAATTTAGTAGCTAAAATGCAGTTACTAAGGTTAATATTATATAAAAGCGAAGATGCGTATAATAAATAAATTTGAGATTAAATATAAGTAAAAAACTTTAACAATTGAATGTCTCAGCAAAGACTTTACTTACTAAGAAGCTATTTAGTAATGAAAAATCGTCGCAACAGCTTACAATCTGACTGAAAGAACTAATAAGTTTTTCTCTGGATGTCGCTAAAAGAATCCTATACAAATTATGTAACCATAGCCCAAAAAATTAGCCATTCTTTAAGTACTTATAAAAATTCTGTCATGACTTTTTCTTTAAAGTCATAGGCCCATATTCATAGTCATATACTAAAGTCGACTCTTGCTAAAGTATACTCTAAACTAAAAAGCTCTTATTATCTTTTTTGCTTTCATAGTCGAAAATAAAGCATACTTTAAGTCGAATAGACTTTAACTGGGTGTCAACTTAAGTTTGATAAATGTTTTCATACAATTTCTAATCAAACATTACAAAAAAGTAACCCTGTTGTTATTTTTTTCACTTTGGTTTAAAAATCAGATAAAGAGTATTGTGTTCTTAAACCAAATAAAGTAATTATGGAAAAATGAGTTAAAAACAGATTTAGCTATTTTTAAATTTAGAGTTGACTTCAACGCCAAAAATATATTTTAAATTGTCTATGAATGAGTTAGAGTCGACTCTAAAGTAAAACCGACTTTAGCTCCCTAAAAGTAGACTTTATTTTAACTATGAATATGGGCCATTGTTGTTTTTTCCAGCAAAAATTTATGACGACTATATAATACGCTTAATTTTAATTGTATATAAATCACAGGAATGAAAAATTAACATCAGTTTATTTATTTAATAAATTAATTGTTAATATAATATTTATGAAATTAAGAGTTGAACTTGGATGTAAATGTATTAAAATTTGTAAATTAATTTTTCTTTCTAAAAAAAAGGTTTTTAGAAATTAAAAAAATGAACTCAAGCCAAAAATAAATTTTAATTATTTAATTTTAATTTTATATCCCCATTTGCAAGTAAAGTGAGTTACTCCAAATTTTAGCAAGAATTTTTCTCTGCTGTGTTAAACCACACTTATCTAATTTTTGATTGTTTAATGACAGTGCCAAAGACTTCGGCCGTGAGGCATTTACAATTTTCTTAAAAATCAACTTTAGAAAAATGTGTTTTTAAAATTTATTGTAGAAAACTGTGTAAGCAGTGTTAAAAATTTTTTAACTCATTTTTACAAAACAAGAAGTATTCTATATTTGAATCAAGGTTCTAAGGGACCTCCACACACAATTTTATTAAAAATCCATCCAGCAGTTTATACGTGATGCGAACACAGACAGACAGACAAAAATTCCAAAAATAGTTTTTTTGTACCCAATTTTGATTACTATCTATACCAACATCAAATATCCAAAAATATTTCATGTACAGAAATGACACCGTTATTATTTTATTATACTTAGGTATAGATCATTAAAGCTGGTCTTGCTTCTGTAGGTGTTTGTGTGACGTGTGTAACTATACTACGAACGAATTAACTTTTCCCATTAATCAACATATTCAACCACTGAATTGTACTCATCATTTGTTTTTAATAATTTTTTTTTAAACTGAATTTGTTACACAAGTTTAGAAGACAAACCTTGAAGGATTTTATTTATCCAAAACCTTAAATAAAGGAACTCATAAGGTCTGTTCAATAACTAAAAATCGTTACTAATTGTTGCTAATTTTTACTAGAACGTGTTCACGTACTCAAAAAACTTGCTAGTAGAGAGTGAAAAAAAGCGAGAGAGAGAGAAAAAATTTGTTGAAAGTTTTGTCTAGTAAAATTTTTACTAGCAAGAATTAGCCAAACAGCTGTAGCTTACTTTTGTTTACAAAATAGTTGGCTTTAAAAAAGTCTGATAACAGAAATTTTTGTAAGATTAAAGAAAATACAAGTATTTGACAATTAAATGAGTATAAAAATAATATTATTTTGATATTTTTCTTTGAGTTATGGAAGTATACAGCAACGAAGTATAAAACAACAAAAATTTGGCTTAGAATTTTCGAGCTTTGCAGTTGCTTGCATTGTTTTTGGAATTAAAAGTAAACAAGCCAGTGATGAAACATTCAATTCAGTGTACTTTTTTTTGGTACGTTTTAGGGAAGAGTAGTACAATTATTATGTAAGAAAAAAATATTATGCAGAAAAAATATTCATGATGCGGTTAAACATCACAAGCGCTTTTGAAAATTATCTATTCAATAATAAGAAATGTAAAACATTTTATATACATATTTTTGCTATTTGGTTACTTCGAGTATTATTTTTAAGTTTTTCTTGAGGTTACCAGTTTGCTGGATTTTTTTGGTCTTTGTTTTTTACATTTTTGCATTCTAGAACATTTTCTTAAGAAATGGTGCTGTATGATGATCATACCGTACCGATGATCATACCTATACTTAACCGTTTATTTCAGAGAAGTTAAAATGTTCTTACCAGCAACCAAGCGCAACGTATACAAAAAATCATCTTGGTAGAGCAACAATAATATTGATAACAAACCTTAATAAAATAAAAAAGGAATTTTATTCACATATAATAAATTCAACTAAAAATTTCATAAAATTTGAAACAATTAATAAACATTTTTGTAAATATCAATTCGAAAACAAATAAAACATTGGCAACACATATCTAAGATGGGGTCAATATAAAACATGAGTTACTATGAAAAGACCCATTAGTAAAATTTAGGAAAACCCTCGCATATCTATGTGCTTATAAACAGTCATATATGATGCTGGCAGTCCTCTTTCGCAACGTTTGTTTGCAGAACAATATTTGAAAAAAATAAAACTTTATAATAAGATTTGGTTCGACAATAGACAGTAAGAGCAAAACCAATTTTTATAAAGACAAAAAAAGCTATAAAGTATAAGAGTGCTTTAAACTTTCTTACATATGTTCTTTTTCTAAGAGTATTTGTGGTTAACTTGAAAACCACAAAAAAAAAGAAAAAGTTAAAGGAAAATTATTGGTTTGTAAGGTTTGTGATAATATGATACCTTTAAGCTAGAAAAGGTACAAAAGATTTGCATATCCATAAAATATTATAAGAAAATTTTAAAATATCTCAACTATCAGGCGATTTGTAATAGAAATAGAAATATTAAAAATAAAATCCAGGAATTAATTCTTTGTAACCATATAAATATACCTTTCTGGTATATTATTTATTTTATTTGAAATACATGCAACAATAGCAATTAAGAAATTAACTAATTTTTTAGCTAAGAGAGTCCTTTATTAATATAAAAAATTGCAAATATTTTTAAATTTATTTTTCGATATTTCGGTACTACTCTGTGTACCATCTTCATATTTCAGCGATAGTAAAAACATATAGTGTGATAAACACAACAATTTTTTTTATTCTGGGTTTCAAAAAAAGCAATTTTCGGTTTAGCTCAAAACAACAATTGTTTTATTATATAACAACCAATGAACTATCGTCATTAATAAAGAATATCAGTATGTAATCTTGAAATTGTAACCAGTTTTGTACGAATTATTTAGCAATTGGTAGAAGTGAAAGTTAAAATTAAGTTACTTATGTTTATACAGTCTGTCCTAAAAAACGCACTGGTATATGGTACGTTGTAAATTTTTTTAAAACTTTAGTTTTAAACTCCTTGTTTTGGGATCTTATTATTATTGAGTACTGGCCTCAAAACTTTGTATAATATTTGTATTACTATTTTAAAAATTAGAATATAAATTCTGAAGAACGTTTTACGATTCTTCGTCGCTAATCATAAGACCACAGGAGACGTAAATTCAAATAACAGCTGTATAAAATACAAACCGTACAGCTGTGAATACCCAGTTATAATTTTCACTGAAAACTTCTAAATAAAATTTTTAAATTCCTTGTTGTTTTAGACTAATTTTTGTCTTTAGTCTATTGATTGGAGAAAAATCCTTAATTTATTTATTAAAATGTTAATGTCAAGTTTTCTGAAAAGCTTACACTCTCAATTATTATTAACTTTTATCGAAATAATAGCATGATTAAAATAAGGTTTAATTAGTAAAAGAAATTTAAGATAGAGTAAAAAAAATCGAATAATTAGCGAATTATATACACCTTTACCTACATAACTTTCTCTTTCTTAAGCTAGTTTTATAACATAATACAAGGCTTATTTCTACTGGATTTAATCAAAATTAAATAACATGAGAACTGTCCTGAGTGTCCAAAATTCGAATATACCATTACATTTAGTTGCTACATTATCACACTTTATGCTGTCTGATATATACAAATTCTATTTTAGTTTTAAAGCTTTTAATAGTTATTTAACACAAACCATTTAAATTTTTTTTATTCAATAACACACAGTAACAGCTCAATTGCTAAACTAAACTTCTAGCAATTTTACGATTTTACCTGACAACTTCTTTTATCATATAACAAGTAGTGCTTTTAAAAACCAGCTCTTTGATTGACCTAAAAAGCAAATGTGGTTGTTTTTTTAATTTATTCTTTGCAAAAATGAAGCCTTTTTGGTAAAACTGTATATTTGTAGTTACTGTAAAATGTGGGAAAAAGAAATGTAATAAAAAAAATTTATAAATAAATATATTGTGTTAACTTTGGTCAAATAACGATCTTTTTATGTTTTATATGCTTCGCTACTTAAATTTGTCATATTTTATTTGTATTTAATGGAACAAATATAATTTAGACCAGTAGCTGCAAAGGAAATAAAAATATGTCCGGGGTTCAGAAAAGTAGTTTTTAGAAGAAAATCTAAAGTAATAAAACTTGCTAAACCTTATTTTAATGAAATTTTTTTTCAAATATTTTTTAAATATTTTTAGGCGGAATGATAGGAAACCTCTTAAAATAAACTTGCAGAATACTAACAAAAATATGTTGAAATAATTTTTTTTTAATTTTATTTATAATCTAACCCATTAGAAATCACTTAAATATTATTAAACTTTTTATAATAGATTTTGAAAAAACCTTTTTTTTTGTTAAAATATGCTCGTATTATTAATTAATATGTCTTTTTTATGTTCATGGGTATGTATGTACACCGTATACATGCTAAAACTAGATATAAGGACTAGTTTTTCATTTCTTTTGCTTGAGAGTCTTACTGGATCATAAAAGTTTTACTTTTTATTTGAGGTATGTGTGGGGCGTGATAAGATAGAATTAGATTTTCTATGATATTTTTATTGACTCGTTCCGCAACAAAGACTTTTAGATATCACAAAATGTTTATTAACGCTTTGGGGATAGTTCTCCTTGAAAATATGTGTTCACGACCATTTTATCATATTACATTTTCTTCTTAAAATAACTTTTTCTACCTCAGGACACCCGTATATTTTTAAACCAAATTTACACATATAACAAAACTGTAATTGGGTCAGTTCTGTGCGCGAAATATTTGAATACAAAGCACTTATTTTTAGAATATTTGTCTTTCTGTCTGTCTGTCCGTCTGAATTTTAAGAAAATTGAAATAATAGCTGAAAAAAATTCTTATATTTAGTTAAGGTTTATAACTGGTTAAATGGTGTATTAAATATTTATGAACACTCTTATGTCAACTTTTGCTTATTAAATGTTTTTGAAGCTGTTAGAGTACATTTATGTATTAGAATAATTTAAGAAAATTTTCCAAATTCAATTTGTAATATGGGATGTCATAATCCTTGTTTTATTATTTGACATATACATTAATTTTTCATATTATTGCCTTTTTCAATATATTTAGGTAACTTATAAATCTTAATACTCAAGATTATAACGTAAGACAGGCTCAACCGACGATGAAATATAGTTTGTGTTGTAGCAAGTATTAAGCTGTAAATTACCTTCAAATAAATCTAATAGTATAATGTCCTTGAATTAAATTATGTAGCTCAACTAAATCAGAAGCTTAAGTGATACCAAATGAATAGTTGTTTATATATTGTTAAACATAATTAATAATTTACTTAATTTTTACTCTGTAATTTTTAATTTCTTTCTACAATATAGTTACAATCATTAATCGATACAATGTTAACTAACCCCTTTACGATCAACAAGGTGATTAAACCCTTCCTTTTTAAGGTATTTTGTATGTATTTTTTTTTTTTTTTTTTTTTTTTAACAATGTCGAAAAGGTCATTGTGCATTCGTCTCTTGAGATACTAATTCTGATTAACTTCTGCAAATCTATTACTTTGACTATCTTCAATTAACTTTTACTCTTTCTCCATTTTAGCTAGAAATTTACATTTTCATAAAATTTTATATGAAGTACCGTTTTTCATTCTCTTGTGGTTTCATTGCATACATCAGCCTTGTTTACAAATGTGTTAAAGAAAACAATTTTGGATGCTTAAAGTAAAAACCAAAAATCTTATATTTGTATTTATATATGCAAATAATATTTCTATATATTCTAAGATAAAGTGTATTTGCATCTAAAATATTTGTTTTCGGTAGGAAATGTACTTTTGTATTGATGATTGGTAAGTGAATGTTTATGCTTGCAAAATTTAAGATACGCACAGAAAATAAATTTACGAAACTTATTATTATTTTCGATATTAGCCTCTTTCTTTTAATATTATTTTCAATCAATTTAAATTTCAATTTGTAATCGTTTTTAAACACTAAAAGGTCATAACTGATAGAAATGTATTTATCGGATTAATCTATGAAGAGAACAAACGTCTCATCTTAGATTGAGTATTAATAATAGGCTCCCTGGAAACTGATGAATATTGAGATAATAAAATAGGGTAAACCGGCTTCCATTATCAGGTTTCTGAGACACAGGGATTTTTAATGTAACCATTCTACTTAAGCAAACTAATATATCAAATGCGTTGGAGTTTATCATTTGTGCCACTGTAAAATGGCAGTAACAATAATAACTTCTAAAAAATCATGATACCCTTTTTCCAAGTTCATTTTTGCACAACGTTTCCTTGTCGTGGAAACTTAATATCCATTTAAAATTCCTAAGCATGACTTTATCGAAAGTTTTTAGCAGAAATATTAAATAGAAACAAAAATTTTGGTGACGACCAAAAGTTGCAGGCGTGCAAGGGATAATTATGATAAAAATTAAACAAGACCGTAACTTCAAACACAAACGCTGGCATAAAAAACAAGACCTATAATTGAATTATGTAACATCGTAGCATTTTTCATTCTGAAAGAGAAGTTTTTTTTTATTTTTTAACCTTTCAGCACACAAAGTGGAAAATGGGTTTAACTAAGTTTTTCATTCTCTTTGTAATTTCTATAACATCCATTTTCGACCCCATAAAGTATATATATATATATATATATATATATATATATATATTCTGACTTCATAAGAATACCGAAGTCGATTGAGCGATGTCCGTCTGTCTTTAGTGTTAAAATCAAGTTTTCCGATGTACTAAATCAGCTAGAAGAAATCTAAAAATGACAATCGGTCAGGCGTAGTGTCGAAATAGATGCTGTTAAAAATCAGCATTTGCATGCTGATCTAGAAATCAGGATAAATCAGATTTTCGAAATCGGCAAGAATCTTTACAATTTTTAGAATTCTCGTATACTCTGTCAGTAGCATATATATTTTTCTTTGTGTGTAAAAAATTACAGAGATTTTTCCTTTTGTTTGAAAAACTTTCTGTGCGTGTAATATTTTCACTTTAAACGTTAGAAAGTTCAAGTCGAATTTCCATAGACATTACCCTCTTCATCCTTCTTTCCATAACCCTTTACTCCTGTATAAAAGCTTGTGTACAGAAAACTTTCTTTCTATGCCCTTTGTCACAAAAAGTGTCATTTTATTTGTAATTTTAACAATATCCATTTCCTACCCCATAAAGTAGATATATTCTGACTTTTTATGCATTGCGAAGTCGATTGAAAGATATCCGTATGTACATCTGTCCGTCCCTATTAGTGTTAAAATCAAATTTTCCGAGAGTCTAGATCAGCTAGAAAAAAATTTGATATGCCAATCGATCAGACATAGTGTCGAAAGAGGTGCTATTGGAAATCAGCAAGATCGGTCCAAGTCCTTCGACGCAAAACATCACGCCTACCTCCAGTTTTTCTATATCATTTGAAACAATGAAGTAACTTCAATTAAGAAACCAAATACACGGAGCGATAGAGAACTAAAGAAGAAGACAAAAAAAAAACATTCGGTGATAAAATTGGCGTTCGCCCACATTTCCCGAGTTACAAGCCTCTGAATTTTTAAAATTTTTTAAAATATCAATATCGGTATCATTTAAAAGCCTTTAAAGAGATCTTTAAGGAAATACTATTTTTTGTTTTAAATGCTTAACCTATTACCTATAATTTTTATAATTTTTAAATTCTCTGTCAACACAAAATATGTTTTTTGATAGGAGCTACTGCACTAAGCTAGATGTGAATACATAGTGAAGGGTATTAAATATTTGGCAGAGCCGAATATAGCACTCTTACTTGCTTGAATTGTAATATCCAGATACATAGAATTTCCACAACGTAAAAATTGAAATCTTTAAAAGTTGTCGTAAAAGTGCAAAAGTTTTTCAACCGCAAAAGGTAGAAAGTTTGATTTTAAGAACAAGTACAAAAAATCAAATATAAAAGTGTTATAAATTTAAGATTTTATGACTTTAATTTATAATCCAAATATTAAGGATTATAAAGAGTATTTAAAACTATGTATGCTATAAAAATACCTATAAATAAAAACTTAAAGGCTGTTTCTGTAGAGGCCGTGAAGTTTACAAATATTGTTTTATCTTTTAACTTGATTTGGCAGTTTTTTAAATATTACGCATAATATGAATAACTATATCTACTAAAAGGACAAGTACAGAAGAATTAACATTAAATTAAATGAAGGCTGTCCCGACAGTATATTTCGCGTAAACAGACTTATATTTTGAACCATAGGATGCTAAGGATATCCAAACATCTACACGGAATATGTTTTGCTATTAAAGCAAGCATTAAAAATTAAACTTTGAAAGTGTCCAAATAATTAAGTGAATTTCGCAGGGTCCTATATTCAGTTTATTAAAATTATGTTTAACTGCAAGAAGTTTGAAATATAAGCTAAAAGAAAGGAAGGCCTATATGGCTTTATCTTTAAGCTGTTACAGACAGCTCTGGCAATCGCTTATCACTCGTATTAAAACGAAGCAGCAAACTTGTGTAGCTTCTGTAATTATAACTCATTAAGGTGTGTTTTTTAAGTCGCTATAAATACGCTGGTTTCAATTATTTTTTCACCACAGTAGTTTTAAATTATCAAGAATAAAAGTACAAAAAAAAAACAATACTAATTAGAAAACCATTTAATTCAATAATATACTAAACTTTAAAAAATAAAGTTTGTTAGTCACTGTACAGCTTTAACGTATGAATCCGCTTCACACTTGACTAACTTTTTCTGTTTCCTTTCGTCTCTCTTTTTGCAAAACACTCATAACTACTACACTATTTCTTAAAAATATAGTAAGATTGTTCAGGGAATTCATACCTTAAAATAAGAAAATAAGAAAACGCGTTTCCAAATTGAATTCGATTCATATCACGATTTTATTTTACGATGATTTTTTTCATGTCAAGTTTTATAAAAAAAACATTATGCACCAGTTCTGTAAATCTTCAAACAAAATACCATACACCATACAATGTAAATCGCTTTTCAAATTTTGGTCAGTCATATGGTTTCTGATTTTAGCTTACCTTGCACCTTGTCCAAAATGTAGTATTCTCACCTTTTCCAGATAAATAAAAAAAAAGATAATCCAACTTTACTTGCATTACAAATAATTATATATTTCTTGTAATCCTTGCGAAGTACTCGTTGTTTTGTTTTGTACACTTTGTACACTACAATTAAACTCACAAGAGCAAAAACTTTTAAAAGTACATTTTTATTTTGTGGTAAAGTAGTAAATTCCTATTTGTTTTGCATTAATATAAACTTTTGTGTTTGTAAGAATATTTTGTATTGCCACTTGAGAAAATATATTGCGGTTGACAGGTTATTATATTCTTGTAAAAAGAATTACACAAAAGTTTTTGTATATCTTTTTGAACTTTTTAAAAGTTCTTTAGGTCCTTCAGTTTTAATAACATGACAATAAATTTTTATTATATTTTTTGTATATTTAAATACGAGTGCAGAAAAGTGAGCGCAATTTTTAAATACATGAAACTTTATTTACAAATTGTGATAAAAATTTTAATTTTATTTAATTATGGCACGTACGCAAACTATTTCAAAAATTAATGTCAAACAATTTGCAATTGCAAAACTTATAAATGAAATCAATAAAACGTCACTTTTTAAGCCTTCTGTACTTAGTTCTAGAATGAATAACATCTTAATAACTGAAGATATCTCTTGGTCTTAGTTATAAATCTCACAGTTAATATTTTCAAATATTTTGTATCCTCGTCGAATATAACTGCCAACCATTGGAGCAGGGTAGCCTCTAAATTTTTAGTATTATTGTAGGAAGATAACGAGGCAGATCGCTTCGCTTCTTTTTCGGTACCTTTCCGTTCTTACCGATTATAGACAATAGATTCGCAATTCACCGCAACCTGCGTAGAGCCACGTTGTAATTTCAGCCTCTACCCATAACTATAGTCATTCCATTCTATAACCTGGTAACTGTCGGCCATCATTCTCATCATGTACTTCCTCGTAATCGCTTTTATATGTCTAAAGTTTTAAATATTTAACTAGATTTTTCTTGCGGTCTTCTAAACCAGTTTTATGCAAGCCACGGCTGGACTTTCAGACACAATATGCCCTACCGTCTCAGCATTTTTCAAGCTCAGAATATCATGTTCTTCGATCCTCACTATAACGAGGCAATACAGGTTTTTATGTCTATTTACTCACTTAGTTACACAGCTTAAGAGTTAACAAAACACCCCACTACCAGACAAGAGACACTTTAAGCACCATTCGAGTCTGCCTACACATACTACACTGCCTCCTCCTTTAAAGTTTGTGTGAGTTCACCCACTGCAGGACCTTTACTCGCAGTACGCTGTTTACCAGTGCTTTTCTGGTTAAGTTCCACAGAAATTCTCAGCTTATTCCTCTTTTAACAGCTGGACAGTTACTTCATTCCCAGCTGAGTATTTATGTGTTTTAACCCACATCAACGTTACTTCATTAACCAAAGCATATCTGCCAAGTTTTTTTAAACATTTCAGCAAAAGCTAGCTTCATTCGTTTTATAAATGGCTGGTTTTCAAGTGCAACTATTACATTTTCCAATGCATTCCCAAGCTGTGCTGCCAGGTAAATGGAAACAAAATTATTGGTGCATTTTTTTTAGCGATTTTTTATTCAAATTAAGGGATTTTATTAAACAATATTTAAAAAAATTTCTGTTAAATTTAATATAATTTATTTTTATTATTAATAAATCATAGATATTGGTAAATAGAAAATTACTAAAAATATCTTTTTATTTTGTTCAGGTTTTTTTTTTGTCGTTTTAATTTTTTCAATATTACCTCTGAAATATGGATTAGTGTTTGGACAAAAAAGAAAACACATACGATAGTATATAATCAATTATGTATCGGAGAAAAATTAGAATACGGATATGTAGGACACTTAACTGAACACTTTTTTTTTTGGCAAGAGGTTAACTCGGCAAAAATTTCAATCTTAATTATATCACCAACCCTTCTTTCGTGAATTCATTTTTTGCTACTGTAGCTTATTTATTGTATGCGGCGTTTTCTAGTCCAAAGATTATTTGAAATGCGTTAAATTAATATAAAAAAAATTTATAAATAATTTTTAACCAGTATCAATCTCATAATTTCCAAGAACGTAACCATAATTCTACGTTCACAAACCATAGGGCAAAAAAAAAATTACCAAAATTTGTAAAACTTAACTTAAATGATCTTGTTTATTTAATTTTAATTATGAAGTTAAATGTTTATTTGTCTTTTATGAGGCGAAAAGTATGCTATAAAATGTACTTAATATTTAATATTCATTAGCTGACATCCTCTAAGCACCCCATAGCTATAAAACGAATCGCACAGAATTAAAAAGCTCAAGTGTCAGAAAGCATTATCTTTATGTAAGAATTAAAGAGACAATTTTATTAAAAAAATAATATTAAACATTGTACAATTAGCATAATGCAAAAACATTATCATAAAAGAAAATCATTTCGGCATACATAACACAGGCGCGCTCTGCTTGTCTGTTAGAAACAAGGCAAAAAAAGAAAAAAAAATAGACAAGAATAAATGAAAGAAGAATTTTAATTACGACCTTTATTCTTTTCTTGATTCTCAATATTTTACTTGTACGCTCGCACATTATTAAGTCTCTTGCTTTTTTACTCGCCTTAAGATTATTTTATACGTTGATTATACATGGACAGGACATGACAGGCCAGCGAAACGAGCTTTATATTGTATTTTTTTTTAACTTTTATTTTAAAGTTTTGTCATCGTTAGTTTTTTATGTGCTCTCTTGTATAAAAGTATTCTTTCTTTGGATATTATTATCAAAGACTCGCAAATTTGTAAAATAATTAAATAATAGAATTTGTGATAGTAGTGGTAGCAATAAGATGAGTCACTGCAAAACTAGTGGTTTGTAGAGTGGTGGTATTCACTGGTTAAGTTAACAATTTAAGTGGTTTGCAATTATGGAAAGTTATGTAAATTAATGCTTAAAATATGTAGTACATAAGCACTTAATAAATTACATCACAAAAACAAATGTACATAATGAGACAAAAGAAAATTTAATTACCTTAGATACAAGGAAAATTATGAAAAGAAAGTTCAGCAGTTTACTTCAAGCAATTTTTACATTGTTTTTGTATTTAACGTTATTTAAGATAATTTGAGCGTCAAAATGAAATATCTTATTTTACAAATATGCTGGCAAAATTCAATTTTAAAATTGAAATATTTGAAGAGAGTTTGCGGTTAGTAATCAATAAAGAGATGAATGCTATGAGAATGCTTTTGTTTAATTAAGTTTTTTTTAAATATTCCCTTCATTAAATTTGTTAAATTTGTTAAAGAATTATGCATAAATTTAATTAAGATTGAACTTATTCTCCCATCCCAAGATATAAAAGGAATATTTAGTGGTAGAATCATATCGTCTAGTTTTTATTAGTTTATCATAAAAAAGTAAAAAAAATTAAGAAACAATTGCGGTTTTAACACTTGAGAAAAAATAAACTTGTAAGAAAACTACAATGTCATTTGCTTTTAAAATATTATTTTCAATATTTTGACTTCCCATAATGATTATCGGAGTAAAATGCCTGAATTTTGCTCACCTTAAAAAACCAAAACAAAACAACTAAAATAAAAAAAAAAGTATTTTAAGACTCCTCATGAAAGTTAAACTTGCATCGTGCACGATAGCATCTCTGTCATTTTAGTAATCAAAAGTACATGTATATATATAAAGTTATATAAATTTCAACCCTATACTTCCACCCTTGTTTTAACATCCTGAATTATATGTATTAAAATTTTCAACAAACAAAATTAACGCTTAAAAAATCTAAATTATTTTTTGAAGAAAACCAAATTATTTTTAGGTTACTTTTGATTGTTTGAAATACAAGCGGAATTTTGGGCTCTCGGTTAAAGTGATGGAATTTATTACAATCAAAAATAAAAGTATGTTACTTTCGCAATCGAGAGCAAACGCTAAAAGTTTATTTTCACGAGATGATCATTTGGTTTATTGTAATAATGTCTGTGACTTAATCATCGCTTTGGATATACAATGAAGAATGGCGTTTATTGACAGATTGATAAAAATAAGTTCAAAAGCTGTTCCTTTAAACGTCGGAAATGAACTTCCGTTTATACCACCGGAGGAGGCTTCTAATAAGAGAGAATCTTATGAAACTATTAAATTTATTTTGGAAAAGATTCAATATATAGAACACAGCTGGAAAGTTTGTGGAGATTTAAAGGTAATTGCCCTAATATTAGGCTTACTACTAGGACACATAAAATACAGGTATTTTATTTGTGAGTATGACAGCAGAGACCGAATAAATCATTATATTAAGAAATACTGGCCTAAACGGGATTCCCTTACTCCGGGACAAAACAAATATAAAAAATCCACCCTTAGTGCAGCTGAATAATATATTTCTTTACACAAAAAACCTGGGCTCATGAAAAATTTTGTTAAAACTATGAATAAGAATTTTGATGGTAATTTATATTTTAAAGAAAAGTTCCCTAAACTAAATGAAGCAAAAATTAAAGAAGGTGTATTTATTGGTCCTCACATCTGGCAGTTAATGAAAGATAATGTATTTAAAGAAAATCTATGTGATTTGAAAAAATCAGCTGGGTAATCTTTCATGAAAGTGACTAAAAATTTTCTCGGAAACCACCGATCGCATGACTATGAAAGTATTGTCGAAGAGCTTTAATCTACATATAGGGCTTAAGGGTGTAATATATCCTTGCAAAAACATTTTCTTCATTCACATATAGACTTCTTTCCTAAAAATATTGGCACCGTTAGTGGTGAAAGATTCCACCGAGATATCTCTACTATGAAAAAAAGATATCAAGGCAAGTGGAGTCCACATCTGCTGGCGGATTATTGTTGAATGTTTTGTTTGCTTGAGACGTCCCTGAAGCAATATATAGAAGAAAATCTAAAGGCTATCCCGATTTTCTTATTGCAATATAGAGAAATAGCTTCACTTTGTCGATAAATATTGAAGTTTTTTAAAATATTTAAAAATTTAATTACAAAAAAACTGTGTTAGGAACATTTTGATATTATTTCTTTTATTCTTATCCTTGTTTGAAATATAACTATACAAAATTTTTCATGCTACGTAAAAACGTAATGAAATTACTTATTATTACTTAGGTTTTAGTTAATCCAAACAAAAAATTGACTTGAATTTGTAAAGTTGTACTTTTTTAAAAGAAACGCAAACTTTTTATTTTTGGGCATCTATTTACTTCTTGCTTGACAATAAAACTGCATTTTTGTTCGTCTTTTTATCTAGTGTTTTCTGGTTTTCTTCAAACGTTTTTAATCACATTTTTCCAATACTTGACATATTGCACATATTAACAAAAAGTGTGTTGCTAACCTGATTTGTAGTCAATTACTACTACCACAACTACAGCAGCCTTTGGTTTAGTTTCGTTGTTTTTGGTTTTAGTTCTCTTTTTTTTTTTCTTAGTTCTAGGTCTTAGTTTTAGACTTTCAACATTTAACTTATTTAACAACATTAATATCTAATAAAAAATTCATGTTTATTCGAATTTTTAATAAATTAAGAAAATGTGTTAGGACAAATATAATCACAAATATCTTGAAAATTTATTTTTTTTTTTCTTCTATTTCTTTTAAAACTTTAGTTAACATAATTTAAACTAAATTTAAACTTCTTAGTGTCACGGACGTATGAGAACTATTAATTATTTTTTATTCATATAAAGTTTTGTAGTCGTATGCTCTTCATTATTTTTGGCTAACATTATATTAGTTATATAATAGATATTACGTTTTTTCTTTATTTTATGGTTGAGATTTTTAAAAGTCTTCTTTTTAAAAAACTTTGGTTAAAGTAAAACAAGTATTTTGTATAAAGCTGAATATTTTAAATGTACGTGCAGTGTATATTTTTTTTTACCAATTTGCACTTAACAACAGAAACTTTTTCAGTTTTAATGTTAGTAATTTATTCTTAATTAAACTAAATGTTGTAACAGACACACACATACATCCTTAAAAACATAGCCAAGCACTTTTTGCAGAGAATATTTATTTAGTTATTTGTGCATGCTAGTTTTGTATTAAGTTTTTAAACATGTAAGTTTAATTAGCCGTCTTCAGCAAATGAACTTTACGCACTTATTTTACGATGGATTTTTGAACTTGATAGCAGTGATAATTTTTTCCCTTTTGCAAATTGGCACCCCAATACCAGTAAAACATTCTCTAGAGGCAAGACTATATTGCTGCGCAGAAAAAACAGTACAAAAAATGTTATGTGTTTATTTGATCGCCAGGCACTCTCGGATTTTTCATTACTAGAAGTTTAATAAATTTTTAAATGCTAAGCTTAAGCCATTTTAAAATAGGTTTTATTTAATTAATTTTTAGCAATTTATATATTATTTTAACTGACTTCAAAAAAAGAAGGAGGTTATTAATTTGTCTATTGAGTTTTTATATCTGGGTCTATGCATACAGATTATTCCCGTTTAAAAAACAGTTCATAATATTAGAAACTAAAGGATGTCCCCATACAACATGCATGTTCCTTACGTGTATTATAAATTGCAAAGGGCGCCAATTTAAAATTAAAAAAAGCATATCACTATAGATCCTAAAAACACAAAGTAATACAAAATAAATTTAAAAAACTAAAGGCTATGCCTACAGGTAACGTAACTCTTAAATCCTATTTCTTAAGCCATTATAGTCAAACTCTTGAAAATTTGACGGAATGACGATTATTATGATCTTTATAATAACAAGTATAAATATTCAAAATGATTAATCAAAGGGTGCTGCAATAGTTCATTCACTTTGTTATATATGACCTTGCTTTTGAACGCTTGTAGACAGTTGAAATTTACAAGACACTGATTGCTTAGGTCGTTATAATAATACTTTATGTAATTGGATGTAGGTGACCAACCTCTTGAACCGTTACAGATAGATAGCTAAAATTTACAGGAAATCTGTATTGCTATATCCGCTGTAATGAAAAGTGTACAATTTTGAACCGTTAAAAAGAAGAAAAATTAGTGTCTGGCACAATAGGGAATATAAAGTTTTTAAATTAAAGGATGTCATAATAGTTGATTTATACTGCCAAACTCTTGAACCCTTATAGGTTGAAATTTAAAAAGAACCTGAGTTGCAAAAGGTGCGGTAAGATTTGTCAAATAATTCACTAAAAAAAGCGTGACCACTACTTTTACAAATGTTTATTCAATCTTTCCTGTCACGTGTCATTACGAATGATGATTTATAATATTCATAAACAAATATGATATCCAACCTTATTCCAAAATATTGTTTTTTTATTTTTAGATCAACACTGAAAAAAAAACAATTACTAAAAGAATAAGTTTGCTAACAGCCAAATTGTTAATAACGTCTTGAGGGCATTAGCGTACAACAAGCCATTTTATTCTTGTGTGTGTGCTTTTACATGATACAGGGATGCTGTTTTCATCAATTTAATTCAATATTTATTATTTTAAGCAAACAAGAAATTTAATTTTAGGCAATAACATAAAAAATAAATAAAAACATTCTATAACGAAAGTAAGTTTTAATAAAAAGCAAATATTTATAATTATTAATTTGTAATAAAAGAAAGTGAAACATTTAATTTGGGTTTCGTCTAACATAAGTAGAGCTGAATAAATTTTTTCTCTTTATATAGATGGGTTGCAATTTGAACAGAAGAAAAAGTTGGGTAACTATTTTTGAGGAGCCGCTGTAAATGCATTTAATTAAATATGCAACTAAAGGCTGACCTTCTTTAAATTTAAATAACTGTCTTTTTTAAATCTCTCCTTCTTAGCAGTTGTTGTACCAGGGATATGCAATAACGAGGTTCAACTTAAATACAGGATAATGTTTGGGCCTGAACCAAGAAAGTGAAAAAGTCATGTAAAAGCAAAGTGCTATAGAAAATTTAGATTTCTGAGATGACGGTATTTATTCAATGTGTTAATATTGATTAACGCTTAACTTAAATCGACGAGTGTAGGCAGATGCTCACTAAGTTTTAATGCAATGTGTGTCGTAAATAAAAGATGTATGAAGTACACAGAATAGATTTAAAAACAGGCAGATATATCTCAACAAATGGGTAGAAAATTTAGACTTCGTATGTCTTATTTATAAGAAATAAAGAAAGCTAAAAATAAGAATACGGTTCAAAAATCTGTTGAATACGAGTAAGCAACAACTTTAAATAATGAAAATAAATCAGTGAGTACTATTCACATTCGAAGGGTTGCGTAGCATGTTTGAACCTTTTTATTTTACATTTTATGCAGTTAATATATGTTGTGGAAACTTAAAAGTCAACTGCGACTTGAAAAATAAGACGTTGTAGGTAAAAATCTGGACTTTTATGGGGACATTTTTTCTTTTTTAATAAAATTTTTTATTTTGGTACAAATTTTAAGTGTGTATTCAACCATTTTTAAGATATGGCCATATACTTAAAAATTTATTTATTCATTTCGTTACTTACTTTTACTATAACAAACTTGGCAATTCATATTCTGTTTAAATTTCAAGCGTCTGTCTCTTAAGATGCCGACATATTCGTCAAATCACAGTCTCTATGGAAAAGCCTTTAAATTTTTGAACTAATTACTTAAACTTAAACAGCAAGGAACTAAAGTCATGTGCGCTAAAATAAAGTCACTATAGGATTTTCCTCTTTACTTAAATTTTCTTTTTTAATTTTTGTAACCTAAAAATAATAAAACTTTAAATGCTCTTCCAAAAGAAAAGGCTCGTCAGTGAAAATTATGTCATTACTGGAACATCCTTTAGCTTAAAGTATTTTTTTACTCATTGCTATATCGTATCTAATATAACATACACTGAACCAATTTGCCGTACCTGTGTATCACAGTTCTAAAGAAATTAACATTTTTCTGAAATACCCGTCACTTTCAGAACACTCTTAAATTTTTAGTACTTACTGTTGTTGTTTTTTTTTATTAAATTTCAAGAGTTTGCTCATTAGAGAGAATCTTATCGGCAGATAGATTTTGTAGCGAAAACCATAGCCGTTATAACATGTTGAAACCAGTAGAACCAATTAATTTATAATCATTGGTAGATATTAGAATAGCATTAGATGATGCTTTTTATATGCGGTTCTCTAACTTGGTGTAAATTTCGAGTGCCTCTGTCTTAAAGTTCAATATTGTCATTTTGTATGAGACACCTTTTAGTTTTCTAGACTTTTTATTTTACAGGACACAGTTGTGCCGTCTATTTTATCGGCTAGTGTGATTCTATTATGACTCAAAAATAAAAACATACACATAATTTAGGAGCATTAAATTTTAAACATTTTTGATATTTTTCATAAATGAGATTTCTACGATTTTTTTATTTTTCACGTTGATAAACGAACATCAAAAAATTTTCTGCCTGCGATCACATATGAAAGAGTGAATTACAAAAAATATTCCTATTATTCATACATGATAAGGGATGAATAATGTCATTCTCATTAATACTGCTTTTTCATAAACGAATGGGTATTTTATTCAGCCTTGAAAAATATTTGTTTTAAGAATTCAAAGATTTATGAAATTTCTCATATATGAGAAAAATATTTATTTCTTTTTAACGGTCATTAATGACCAACCAAAAGTTGTCTGCCTACAATCGCACATAGATGTGTGTATGTGTGTGTAGCATTGATAAAAGTAAGTGTGAAAAAAAAATCTGAATTATATAGACAAATTTATAACAAAATTTTAAACATAAATTAATAACAAAAAACCATTATCTAGAGCTTAGGATATATTTCTATATATATTTCTTATGCAAACATTTTAATGTATATGTGCCTTTTTCCTTTGAGACCAAACAAATAAATAAATGTTATTAAACAAATTAAATAATTGTCTTTTATTTTAAAATAACCTATATAGAATACTTTTTAAATGGATACAAAAAGTAAAAATTGTTCATCAATAACTAACAAATAAGGACAAAGACTTGATTAAGAAGTGACGGCTTAATGCAAAAGTTTTTCTACAGTCTTTTCACTTATGAAAAATTATCAAAATTTTAAATTCTTATAAATGAGCACATGCCTGAAAAAAAAATTTTTTTTTTTTTACTTTTTAATAAAAAGAAAAAATACTCGTAAATAAATCATTCCTCACATATATGAAAAAACCTCTCGCACATTTAAGAAACAAAGCAACAAAAACTAAAATTTCTCACTGCTCTCTCATGTATGAAAAGTGAAAAAGCATTTCGGTACTCTGTATTAAAATTTTGAGTTTTTGGGAATTACGCTGCTGAAGGTAAATAAAAATTTGGCGACAGTTTTTTAACAACTAAGCGAATCTATAAGCATAACATCTCCAGTAAAGGAAACAGATCAATATTGATTTAATATTAAATCCATTGAAAATAATTTTTCCTTGTAGTTTTAATTTATACCATGCCAAATTTTAAGAACTTTCCCTTCCATGTTCTCTTTTACTTAAAATTTATAACTGAATTACTTAAGTATTAATGTCCAATGGGACTTTTAAGTCCTGCTCTTGTAAGTAACATTTGTAATTTTTGCTTAATTATGCAACATAAATCTAAAGAAATATAAGAATTTTTAATTGTGTACAAGGATGCTTGCTACAAGGTTGCAATGTAAATAAGATTTTAATAGCAAAAACAACAGCAAATTGAAAAATTAAGTAGATTTCGACAAACTGATGTAAGTAAATACATCAAAAAAAAATCTCATTTATATTGTCTGATGGATTTGTTAACAACCACAAACACATGATTTAATACAAACACACACTTACGTAAAAACTTTATTTGTAAACATACATTTAGCCAAATAATTGCACATTTTCATATGTTTGCTTAGGGGATATGTTGAAAACTTTAAATAGTTTTTGAAATTTATTTATATGTGTATATGACTTTAAATGTGTATAAGTATCTCTTACAAGAAATTGCATATGCTGTCAGTCAACACGTTTATTTACTATTGTCTGTCTATCTCTTTAATAACAATATATATGTTTTTCAAATTTTAAATTGTTTGGCAAATGATCACATATTTTCATTTCATATCAATCTTCAAATCCAAACAGAAGGACGTACATAAATGCAGTTTTGATTAAATTTTTTAATATAATGTGGCAATTACTTGGATTAGTTTCCAGGAAAGTAATTAAAAGTTTGTTTAAAAATTTATTTTTGAATAAAATTTGGGGAAATATATACAATAGTGCAGGATTCATTCAGTAGACTTAAGTTACACATTAGTATTTACACACATTAGTAAGTCACACATTAGTATTGGCTCCTGAGGATAAGAAAGACTACACAGAAAAAATTTTTAGCGCTTATGAACAGTTTTTTTTTTTTTTTTGTTTTTAGATTAAATATAAAATAATTAAATTTTTACCTAATTGGTGGAAAAATAAATAAAAAGTTTTCTCATTGAGTAATTAATTTAATCAATTAATCAATTTAATTATAATAAAAACACTTGGATAAATACATGTAAACGTGTTCCTAATATTTTAAAAAACAATACAGGAATTATGGGTAAAAATAAAAGTTATAGTTGTATTTTAAAAATTTTTTAATTAATTTTAAAAAAGGATTATATTTTAAAATTAAAATTTCATTTAACTCTGAACTATTTTCAAATTTATTATTACAAAAAATCCAATTTTATTATGAAGTATTGTGCACAATATACTAGTCATTTTTTTAATCGTTGTTTTACTCCTTAAGTCTGTCTATAATTCTTTTGGTAAGATCTCAGTTTTCTACTGTGTACTGATTTTAAAATGTTCATAAGTTTCTTTTTCTTATATAAAAATATAAAAGCAACTAGAGAAAAAAAAGTGAAAGAAGAAAACTAAATTTCATTCCTGTTATTTGATGACTGCCATAGAGCATTAAGTCAATAATAACAAATTGAATGACAAAGATATTTCATTATTCATAACCATGCCTTTATTTGTTTTTCTGCTTCTAATTCATACTGAGGCAAAGTAATGTGTTTATTAGAGAATGTCATTAGGGAAAAATATATATATATATAAGAAAAATTATAATTCTGGTAAATCATACATATCTTTGCTTAATAATTACATAAAGATAGAAGTGTTAATGTGATTTAGAAATAACATTAAAGCTGTTTTAATATGTTAGTGTTATAGTACATAATTATAGAAATTAATTATTTGAAATTTACATCAAAAGAAGATCTTATATTAATTTTTTTAATTATATTTTTCTTTGGTTAAGTTGAGTTTGTGTCAGATAGTTTTAAGAAAATATTATTAAAATAATTAATACTGAAAAACATTTTTAGATACCCTGCAATTTTGAAAGGTTTTACTGTTTTCAGGAATAATGATTTTATATTTCTAAAAAAATGGCAACTTTGAAAGAATTTTAGTAAAAACACTTGTAATTTTTTACCCATATTCATGTTAATTACTATCAATTTTAACAATGGTGTGAAAATTTTCTTAAATTTATATCTAATAAATTGATAACGAATTTGGGCTCCTCAGAATACCTAAACATTGTTGCATTTTATTTACAAATTCTATATTTTCCCCTAATGAAATAAACAGAACGTTACCATCACTTTAGGAGAAGTTTTCTATGAAAAATAATTATTTTTCTTTTTTTTATAAAAATCATGTTCTTTTATTTTGTTTATTTAAAAGATTATACTCATTTCTGTTTTATAAAGGATTCTAACAGCGTGTTGAAAAAAATGTAGAGAATGTTTAATCTTATGTAAATGACATCCACACTGCGATTAACTGCAGTGACATAAATATATGTGGCGACCTCAAAATAGTAATTATTAAAATTAAAAGTTTCAGCACTAACACGGATGTACAGATAAACACCACTCAATCAACTTTGCTATGCATAAGAACTGTGGATATATATACTTTACGGGGTCGGAAATGAATATTGTAGAAATTACAAACGGAAGGGCAAAATTAGATATACCCTTTTCCAATTTTTGTGGTGAAGGGTATAAAAAAATGAGCGAAATGTAACAGTTCATAGTTTCATACAGGCTTTAGAGAAAAAGCCCTTATGAGCTTCGGCAGCAAAGTCGTCTTATTTTTGTTTTTTCTAATTTTTTATTACTATTTGTTTGCATCAGATTATTTTTAAGGCATTACTTGACTATTTTAAATGCAAGGAAATTAATTAATTATTTTTTTTTCTAAAAAATGACTTAATAAAGTTGACTTGGAACTTTTAGTAAATTTAATAGATAATTTCCAATAGAAGTACAGAAACATATAGTTAAGATAATGGTGATTAAATTACATTAGTTCGATTAAATTTCAATGAATGTTTACTGTAATTGGTGATGGATATATAGTTTGTTGCATTCAGTTTTCTCTGTCGGCGTAACAACATTTAAAAATTTCTTTATTCAATATAAATTGTGCATTTGGTTAAAAAATTATTTCTTTTACAAAAATTATAGACATCATGTATTGCAAAAGTGATAAAAAAAGTAACGTGCACCTACTTTACAACACTTAAGTAGATTTTGATTCAACATAATTGATTCGATTATAAATTTCTGCATTTAACGCTGTCAATTTCATCACAATTGATTATGCTTCACTGACATTTAAACAGAAATAAAAAAAATATTAAAATGGTTCAACTAAACTAGAATGCATAACTACTCCAGAGTATAACACTAGCAATAGCAGCAACGAAAATTTATATGTACAAATGTACATCGTAAATAAAAACGTTGTTATATACACGGGCACTGGCCATAAATCGATCGTAAATATTATTAACTTGATTTAACAATTTTTCATTTAGTCCTTGTTTTTGTTTAATTTTATAACTTTTTCAAAGCGGTTTGTTGTAAAACTCGGAAAAGAATTTGCAGTTTATAAGAAGATAATTAAACAAGGCGTTATTTTTGCTTGTTGATTGTAGAAGATTATTAAACAACATAAATTAATGAATTATAGTTAATTGAAAGATTTTTCTACTTAAAAGTTCATTTTTTAAATAAGTGCTATAAAAGAAACAGGGAATTAACAGAAAAATCATTTCCTCGAGTAAGACCAGTTCGCAGAAATTTAATCACTTTAAGCGCTCTAAAGGCAAAAAAATATAGTAAAGATAACCATAATCTTAGAGTAACATATGAGGGTTGTATTATTTAGTTGCAAGCAAAACATATAATTGATACATTTAATAAATTTATATTTGGTTAAAGTGGTAAAGTATAAAAATAACTATGTTCAAAATCAAAACATTTTGCATTTAATTACAATATCATTTAGTTTAAAGATAAACATTAAGCGGTTAAATTAAATCATAAAACTGCCGATTTCAGTATATGCAAGCGCTGTTTTCGCATAATTATTGCAAATATGCATCGGCTGTGTAATAATACCTACATAAGTAAAATCCAAAAAATATATATTTAAAAAAATTAATTCTCAAAAAAATTAATTTCGTTTTATTAAAAAAATGCATGCAATTCTCTATCCCGATTAAATTAATAAGTCACCGATATTGACAATTGAGGGTAAAAGCACGTGTTGATGGCCAACTGTATACAGAACCGAAAAAAAGTCAGCCGTATACAGTGGATAAAGAATAACAAAATCATTGTTGATTATTGTTGTTTTTTGCTTAGACTTTGAATTGTGGCTTTACTTTCTTGTTTGAACGAAAAGCTTTAGTTTATTTAAAATATTTGTGAGAAGCTTTCTGAAGAGCTAAGTAAGCGGTAGCGAAATGGCCATCGAGACTGACTTTCACCCTCAATAAATAATTTCAGTAATTTACTAATATATTCGGGACAAAAAATAGCACGAATTGAATTGATTTAATTTAAGATTCCTTTGGTATAATTTAATTTAATACCTTTTTATTTATTTTTATTTATTTATTAATTTTTTTTTTTTTTTGTTAATAATTTTTATTGTGTTTTTTTTTTTTTTGATTTTTCTCAATAAAAAAACTTTCCTATTTTATTGTGATGGAAATACTGTTAAAAACAACTATAATTTATCGCCTTAACTTAACATTGTTATAGAAATAGTGAAATATATTTTGAACATTTTTATGTTGGTGTAAATAGTAATCGATATGAAATACAAAATACCTATTTTTAAAATTTTTGTCTTTCTGTCTGCCTGTGTTTGCATCAAGTATAAACTACTGGATGGAATTGCATAAAATTTTGTGAGGTAGTCCTGTAGGAGCTTGATTCAGATAAACAACCCTTTTTATTTCATAAAAATACGTCACTCCGTAGAGAAACTGTAAAGTCACCCAACTTTATCGGTATAATGGCACCAGAACAGTTGTCAGTAAATTTTATTTTTGTAGATGAAAAGTTCTTAACACTGTTTACAGAATTCTATAACAAATGGTTTAAACATATTTTTTTTTTAGTTTTAAATTTAAGATGATTAGAGATGATAAGTGGACGAAGTTGTGAACACTGCTAGTAAGATATAAAACAAAACAATAGGTTTTTAATTTGCTCAAAAAAAGAATTTTGAGTAATTCGAAACCACTAACATTTGAAACACGAACATGGACAACCTTTATACCGCATTTTCGGCAACAAAATCCACCTCAGTAGAGTGTGAAAAGTTTTTTATTGTTAGAAATTTTGCAACGAAAACAAGCAACAGTATGTCTAGTGAATTGTTAAATGCAGTTCAAAGATCATATGTTTCAAAAAATGATTATAATACTTTTTTAGTATTTTTAATTTTGTTATCTCTCAATATATATAGTACAATTGTACATAAGCATATATTGTCGCCTGAAATCTTTTAAGTTTTTTAAAGTGTTAAAACTATTATTTAACAATTATTTTCATGAATTGCTTTTTTCTCGAGAATATCGGGAAATCCCTGGAAAGCGATATACTTTTTCCCGTTACCCGAGAAATCCCAAACTCTAATCAACAACCGTCACTGTTCCCATTGTCCGTTGGCTTATTCTATTAGTATGTTCATGACAACTGAACAATTTTCTTTACTTATGCATCTTTTATTTAAAAAAATTTCTATGAACTTTCTTAATTTAAATAATTTGTACTTTTTTTTTTTTTGTTATTCAATAATTTCGTTGTTGGAAATTTACGATATCTCTTAACATATGCCCTTGATAATTTTGTGAAGTTTTTATTATAATTTTCGGTTATTTATTTTTTATGTCTGGCATCGTTACCTTTTAAATTGGTGTCTAGAGTGTTTTGTTATGTGCGTCCGAGGAGCTGTTTATTACTGTTTTTATAAGTTTTGTTATTTTAAACTGTCGGCAGTCTGCCAAAAATCAAATTAAAAACATGTAATTTGCATTAAATTTTTTAATATTTTATGTAAAATAAAATGAAAACTTTTTAAAGACGATATGAATTTTATTATTTATTAATAAATTAATATTATACTCAAAATTTTTGTTTAATTTTGTTTTGGTTTATTCTGCCTCTAATAATAAGATATTAACATAGACGTGTACTAGGGTTCTTTTGTCACGTTAAATCCATTACTATTTTTTTTCTGTAGGAAAAAGTTTTATATTAGTAAATATATAATAAATAATTTAAAACAAAGCTCTTTTTAACAACATTCTTCAATACAAGGATGTACAAAACTGAAATGTTAAGGATGTAACTTTTTACAATAAAATTAATTGAGTAAACGAACGCGAACCTAATAGATCAATAGATATTTATAAAAATCACTTTAAGCTTAAAAGAAATCATTTTTAATTTGCCAAATACTTTGAATCAAATAAAAATACTAAATTTATCACTAACATCGAAAGAAGACATTGTGGTATTTAATTCAAAAAACGAATAACGTAATAAGCTTTGTAGAAGACACATGGTAAAAATCTTGCTAAAATATCGAAATAGTTTCAATAATTTGTGTGTTTGCTACTCCAAGCAAAATTAATTGTAACTTTACCACATCCAAAGGGCGATGTGTTTCAAAAGAATAAACGTTAAAATAATGTAGGCATGTTTTTGGCATTAGAAATGTATGTGCTTGCCGAAAAATAAAGGTTTACGAGTTCAACCCCCATCACTGCCACGAGTAGACAAAAAATTATTGCAGTTAAGTAGCCAAGAGGAGCGAGTTTCCTTATTTGGCATAAGTGCTGATATAGCGTAACATACCTTCTCTAGAACAAAATGTTGTTAATAATTAAAATAGGTAAGCACTTACATGGTGCATATAGTTTTCTTAGCAGATTGAAAAAATCAAAAATAAAAGTAAAAAAGAACACGTTTACGATAAAGGGTACTTTTTGATGCGGACATTTTTAAAAAATTTACTGATGTTTGAAACTTCAGAGAAAGTGAAAATATTTCGTGGAAAAAATTATTCAAAAATTTTACACTAATACATTTAAATTTAGCTACTGGCTAATTAAAAAATCATTTTAATATTGTTTAATTAAATACATAATTGCTTCATTTATATATTTAATAAGAAATTTCAGTATTAACTTTTAAGTTGAAATTGAGCTAATTTAAAAAAATAATTTAATTTAGTATGACTAATGAAACCTTTGATAACTTTTTTGTCTGTAATCTTAATAAATTTCGTCTGTGATGTTTTGATTTTGTTTTAATTTTTTTAAATAGGAAAAAGTGGCTAATCAGTCGTTTATTCAAAAATGATATGAGTTGCCAGTCATCTTTTTAAACTTAGCAATACATAAAGCGATACAAATTAAGACCCCATCAGATGAAAGCGACATGGGTTACCATCGTATTAACCATCTTACAAGTTAAAAATACAAATGTGTCAAAAAGCCATCGCTCACACTTCTGTTAATGCAGTTAATGGAAAATTTCAATCAATGCGATTAGAACATATTGTATTAAAGTATCGCACATAATGAAAAAACCCAAAGAATCATTATGATTTAGTCTTACTTTTGATAAAACTGATTGTCGTTAAAGGCAAAAATTTTATGTGTTTAAACTGCTTAAGTCATTTTATCACAAGTCATCGAGAACGATGAGGGCATATGTTGGGAAAGGATAACGTTAAGCGCTAAAAAGGATGATAACAAAATTTAAAATTGCTTTTTTTAAAAGAATAAATGTATCAAGAGACTTTTGCTTCTTCAGATAGTGTGGTTTCTGCCGTTTTCTTATTCGAATTTTCTAAGTGCTATACTTAAGTTTGCTAAGCCAAAATGGCAGGAAGTTGTGTGGATGCAGTGAATAACTTTTGTTATTTTTGTGGTGAAGTAAAATTTTCGTCACATGAAACGCAATTTTACTCACGCTATTGAGGTTTTGAAGTTATGGTAGGTGACTAAGATAAGTTGTGGGCTCTACATATATGTTGTAACCCTTGTTCAGTTATTTTAAAAAAATGGCTAAAAAATAAAAAAACGATCTATGCCTTTTCCTGTTAGCATGTTTTGACGGAAGCCTACAAACTATATAAATGACTTCTATTTCTGCTTGAATCCGCCAATAAAGTCCTAGTGAGACCCGAGAGATATATTTCTTGCACAACTACATAAAAAACTTGGTTTGATGAAAAACTTTTACAAAAGCCTGAACAAAGAAGATAAGTGATGCCAAAGTTAAGGAAGGTGTTTTTGTTGAGCCGCAATTTGGAAGCTTGTGAAGGATCCTGCGTTGACAGAGATTTGGAGCGGAAAAAAAAGAAACTTGGAGTACGTAAAAGGGAGTTATTTAAGGTTTTTTGATTAACAAAATATAAGATTACTATAGATATCAAAAATATCATAAATAAAGATGCAAAATATCTCTGAAAATTCATGTTTTCCACTCTGATCTAGACATATTCTCTCCTAGCTGTGGTGCTGTCGGTGACAAACACAGCAAGACATTCCATCAGGATATTCGTGTACTGGAACACGGATATCAGGGCCGTTGGAATGATTGAATGCTTGCAGATTACTGTTGGTGCGTTTGTAGGGATGCTCCAGAACTCACCTACAAGAGACAGGCCAAAAGAAAAATGAAATCTGATTGTAACATTGGATTGGATCTTCCAAACTACTGCCATTAATTTTCCTCTTTAAAGAATATATAACTGCTATTTAATAAATCCAAATCAATGTATAATGTTGATAAACTCATAGTTTAAAATTAAAAGATTTGCCAAAATTTTTTTTTTTGTTTTTTTTTTTTGCTCATGGTGTATCACAGAAACTAGAGCATTTTCGTTTTTTTTTTCAACCAAAAACTAGTATGATTTGACACATAAAGTGAAGGAAACATTACATAAATGTTTTTCGTTGGCCAGTGTAATTAAATTACTTCTCTAACAATCTTCAAAAAATATATAATATTCAGATGAGTTTTTGTTATACTTGTGCCAGCACAAATCAGTCATTTCTGAGCGGATTTTAAAATTTTTTAATTATAAGGTGATGCTTACAGCTTAGTACTATTCTAAAAAAACTTCATAATTTGAAAGATCAGAGGATTCCCCCTTTAACGCACATTATTTTAACATTTCAATTAAACCTTAACAAACATCCATATAAGATTTTTTTAAAGAGCTATAGCGAGCTCCCAATATTAGAAAATAATGAAAAAATAAGCTTTAATATTAAAGGGTATTCCCATAGGTCATAAAATTTAAAGGATGTGGCCTAATCTTTTGAAATATTATATACACAAAATTAAAATTTACCCAGAACTTGAATGCTTCGTCCACTATAACACCATCTATAAAAAGTAAAAATACAAACTCATTGATGTCCCTATAGGTGCTGCATATAGCATTGTATTTTTAAATAGACGCAGAATGAGTTCTCTAAGTTCGTTTAGTTCTCTGTCGCAAGAAGCATAAAATGTTAAATTGAAAATTAAAGAGTGAACCCATAGATAATTCCATATCAAATACTTCAAAAGATAAGGCCAAAGAAATTTGAAGTGTATTCCTATGTCCGATATAACAAAAAGAATAAAAATAATAGTTAAAGGCTGTCTCCATAAGCTACTAGGGTTGTTTATATGAACCTCCCTTTCAAAAATTTAAGAGTATGTGTATTACATATACGATATAAAAAGAAAGTATAAAACATAAAATTAGAAATTAAAGGGTGTCCCCATAGGCTATATTTTTGGAACTTTATTTTGAAACGCTGTAGATAAACAATTGTAATCAATTTAAAAAATTTATATTTCATATTCCACAATCCGTTTTCCTTGTGTCTGAAATCGGTTTTTTAAACTTTAAAGTCCATGTTAAGAAAAAACTAAAGCTTATTTTAAATGCTCTTTAAGAGAAATTTTTCTACACAACTCACTATAAAGTGTACTTAGTTTTTAAGAATAAAGCGAATAAATCCATGAAAATTTCCTTTAAATAAAACCAATCTAAAATATACTAAATATTTTTACTTTATTGAATTAAAATACTTTGATGTAAACGTTGTGTTGATACAAGATAATTTTCTAATGTACCAAATGAAACATTGCATGTACATTTTACATAATGGAATTTTTTATAAAAAAAGAAAAAAAAATACAAAGAACTTTTCAGATGCCAAATTATTCTTAAGATTACAATGACAAGCAATGAGATAGACAACAAGAAAAAACGCATTGTAAAAATAATGTCAATAGTCAAGTACAGATATAGTACGTTCGTACAAATAAACATTATTCTGAAGTATTGAATATTCTGTTTGTTTAAATACGTATATACGAAAATCTTGTGTGGTTAAATAAAAATATATTAAAATAGAATTTTACGCATACGTAACAACTGCTGCAATAACGCTAAAAGCGAATTACTATTTTACATGAATGTGCACAAACAAAAATTGCCAAATATTGAACAACAAATTTAAAAAGTTTGTATTACATTGATGTAAAGTTGACATCATAACATGTGATAACAAAATAATATCATTTGTGCCCGATCGCATTAAATTAATTATTACATTTTTGCAAATAGCGAAAAGTGGCTCGATGATTTGAGTATTGATGCAAATGATTTAAACTAATCAAAAATCACCATTTTAACTAAACAAAAAGAACCACCATTCCATAATATATCCTGATCGAAGAATGTTCTCATTGCGTTCGTTAAATTATAGCATATGTTTTTGATGAAAATAGGTTTGTTTGTATTGAAATCCTTTGTTAAGATGTTGAAAATTATTATATTGGCTCAAACAATCAACCTAAATGTTAGCTTAAGTAGGAAATAAATAAAAAATAAACATAATATTAATTGCACTTACGAGTAATTTATATATTGCAAATTATTTGATGCCGATATGCCAGCACACATTCTTCCACTTTTAAACAAAGTGATTCTTTGAATAGCAAACATTGCACGTAATTTTTTTATTTTATATACTTCATCTCTTCCGGTTCTGAATCTGTGGCGCTGGCAACATTGATATTTAACTTACGCAGTTACCCACACTTTACCTACCACACACATTTTACACCTACCTACTTGCTCGGCATTTTTGTTTTCGTTTGGACATTATATCTTTAAAATCGAATTTTAAAATAAAAATTTACAGTCTTAAGTATGGATTACGCCAACGATCCAGTTCGTTTGTGTTGTTTTTAATTTTACTTACACCTGGTTGTATGTGATTTTTTCATGTGTAAAACCATTTTTTTATCATATGTACGTTGTCTTCTTAGTCCGAATTAATGAAATGGAATACATCCCTTTTCATTTAGATTCCAAATTTTAGAATAGGGTTTAGCATGTTTATTTTTATATGTAGCCTCTTAAATATTTTTAACTTGTTAAAAAATGAATAATAGATTATACGATTCTACATATGTGATCTTGTCCTGGCAGAGGTGTCATGGTAAGGACATCAATCTTTCATCAAGAGGACAGTAACCAAGGCGTTTATAATTTATGTCCAGAATGCAAGTTCCTAAGATTCGTTATATGGAATACCTTCTAGAAGTTGAATAGAAGCCAGGGATAATCACCAGCATTTAGTCAAATAAAATTTTCTTGCAGGCAGGTTAATTGATAATTTTATTTCCATTATTTCCATTATTTTTTATTTATATTTATATTTATTACTGTTCCGCATATTTTATTATCCACTGTACATTTGGTAATAGATTCGAATTTTGTAATTCTCTTTATGCACACACATGCCTATGAAAATAACATTCAATGTACAAATGTTGCGATTTTATATATCTGCGCTTATTTATTTGCAAGTTCGCTTACGTTTATGTAAAAGCATAACTACAAAGGTATAATAGTAGTTATAGATATTTGTGCAAAATATTGTTCGGCGAAATGTGCACTGCTATAGAATGTTTAAACAGATGTATTTTTTATACACCACAACTCTCAACACCTCAATGATAACATTTCACGTAAAGTTTTAGAAAATATTCCAAATTCATTTTAGAGAATAAAGGAGTGCAAGGGCAAAATGAATATAATGATAACAGACTTTATAACAATTTGTTATTTTCATCTTTTATCGTAAGTTAAAAAAGTATTAGCATTTGTTGATGCATATAATAGTTAAATGTTTTAGTATGTACAAATTTAATATAGCATTTAACTAATCGACTATTTGTTACAAATAATCGATTATTAAATGAATGAAAATAAAATTTTGTAATTGGAAAGATTTACATATTGTAATAAAATGTGCTGCCAAGATTTTAGCTTCATTTTAATTAATACATTTTTTTTTTGTACACTAGTGCCCCGAACTGCATCGTCTTTATTTGCGTCGCTCTTTTAAAACCTGTGCATTAAACAATTTTCAAATTGCGTGAAATGCTCTATGTTTTTTATGTTTTTTCTTAGTGCATATATTTGTTATTTCTTTATAATATATATATAAACATTTTTTTAAGTAAATGAAATAAATAAATACATTTTTATTTTTTTATCAAAAATAAATTTTTTCTTGTTTTGTTTTGAATATTTATCCCAATAAATTAAATTTCAGTGGATTCAAAGGTGATTCTATTTGCGTCATTGCGATTTGCGTCACGTTTCTCCTGTCCCCATTAACGACGCAAATCGGGGCTCTGGTGTATTTTAACGTTTATTTTTCCTTAAAAATCTAATATATCCCTAAATTAGAATTATCCTATATATTAACTCGAATACTAATGAATTTTTTCACAAAATTTTAATAAAAGTAATTGAAGGGTTTCCCCATGATGAGCACTCAAACAGACACACATGCAGGCGGAAAGACACAAATTACTAAAAAATATAAAATTCCTTATATACAGTTATGTTCTTGCTTCATTTATTGTACGTTTAGATTTAGAAAATTTTTTTAAGAATTAAAAAAAAAAACAACTCTTAAAATACTTTAAAAAGAAAAAAAAACTTACAACTTAATTTTATAAAAGATAATTATTTTTTGTCTAACAGGAAGGACATTTGATTTTTCATTTAAAAATACATAATTGAACAAAATCTTTGATTTAGAATTGTAGAAGGCAGCCTTATTATCTTATACATACATATGTACATACTTCTGTCAGGCTGAGAAAAAGAATTTTACTAAATTGCTTAATGCGCCGAGAGCAATGTCATGGATACCTGGCTAAAAATTATGAGCAACAGAAGGAAATAAATTCCATTGCATTAATGATTAATCACAATCAATACCCTAGTGATATAAAAGAAATTGCGCTGTAAACACGTTACAGCTGAATTCCCTTTTGGGCTGGATTTCGCAGATGTTTATAAAAAACTTTCATTTCGTAAAACCGATTATTTTATCGAATATCGCGCACGACCTATGAGTTTTAAAAAATGGGTTTTGTTCAAACATTGGTATCCATCGTTTTAAGGCCACCCCCCTCTTAGAGAAAAGTTTCAAAATCTTAATTTAGTTTTAAACAGATTCTAATGCTTTCTTGTAATGTTATTGAAAAAATACATATAAATTTATTTTAGAATTCTATTAAGTTCTGACCCGGCAGAAAAAATTAAGCAAAATAAAAACCCTTCAAATTCCTTAATTTAAGTTCAATATGATAAAATTTGATGTTATTTATCCTAAAGTTCATATTTTAGATTTTTAACGAAAAAAGTTCTACTTGCTTTTCAATGAATATTGAAAGCTGTACCAATTCTCCCGCTTTCATTTAAATCTTTCATCGGTACTTCTATACAATGCATTCGTCGGCAAAGTAAAATAATTATAAAATAACTATTTCCTCCAAAAACAACCATTCTTTTTTTCCAGACCAGCACTCAGGGAATGATCTCTACTCAAGTAATGCTTTCTGCCAGGATTAGGATATTAGGTTATGGAAAAGAGGATAGAGGAATCAGGAAGATTATTCCACATGCAAACGCTTTGGCTAAAAAACAAATTCGGTCTGTAAAGCCTAGGGCGATTTATTGGACAGTCGATCACAGTTGGATGAGCTCTTAAATGTTGTATGCAAAAACGTGCAAATTTTGGAAACAAGTTCCATAATCTCATTAGAGCATATTTCATTGAAGTATCGACAAAGCACCGAAACACAACACACGTTGATGTTCAAGAGAGTCAATAGAGTTGGATACCCTACTGCCACCCATGAGCCTCTTTGGCTTCTCCTGTACGCGGTCGGGTAACTTTAATACAGACTTTAAAGCATCGGGCCATGCAAGAGAGTGGTATTTCATTCTCTGCCGTAGTAGGTGATGTAAATAGTATGCAGATCATATGGAGTGAAATTTCGTTTACACTGTTTCATAAAACCGAGGAACTTAAAAGTTTCTTTTGAGACATGAATTTTCATGTCAAGAACATCAGCAGCTTCTGATTCGCTAATTATTTAGTTTATCATAATTTCAGATAAAACATTATTTTCGGTCGAACATAGAAGAACGTCTCATCACCGTTCACTGCGTTAATGAAAAAAGCAGCATTGAATTAAAAATTTAGCTTTCCTCTTAATACTTGCACCACCTTGTTATCTATTTATATCTTTTTAAAGAACATAGCCGGTAAAAAAATAACGATTAGGCATTTCTGATTGAAGTGACACTTCTTTTACGAAAAAAAAAAAATATCTTTCTAATCTTATACTTGTTTGGAAGAATTATTGAAATCCTATTTTTAGCAGCGACAGAATATTGTAGTATACATAAGATGAATCAATTCAGTTTTTTAAGCATCGACATATCCTTATGATTTATTTATTTATAAAATGTTTTTAAATAAAAATAGTTTTAAATATTATTAATTTTGTTTGGTTGGTTTATCGGTTTAATTTCAGGCATATAATCGTTATTACCAAACATTTACTTGAGCAAAAGTTTTTCAGTTAACAGGGTTAAGTTAAATAAATTGAATACCCTAGTACACAAATGTATGTGTTCAATTTTTGCCAACTACACTTTTTATACAAACGCAGAAATTGTAGTTCGAATTCGATGATTGTAAGCATACCATGTGATATAACACAAAAAATAAACAGAATTTTTTATTCCTCATCACAACCACAAAACAAAGAAAAAATAATAATAGTAATAACTTGACGAATATATCCCTTTCATATTTTCGCTGTTGTTGAGCAACATCCTGTTCAATAAATTTTATAGTTTCTAAAATTTCAGGTGAAAATAATTTTAAAGCAAACAATTTTCAGTAACAACTGCACGTATTTTTACCTTAATGGAATGTTGACAATACATGATGAATAATTTGAGGTAATTTAGTTAAAGCATACAAAAAAAGTCTTTCCACGATTTATTCTTAAGGAAAAAATGTGTTTGGGAACATTTTTAGATTTTTGAAGATTTCGACTAAAAGTAATTTTGTCTAAAGAATGGGATCACACAAGATTTGTTGCATAATTTATATTTGCTTTTAAATTGTATACCGCAGTACAGTCATGTTTAGTCACAAAAAAAATATTCAATGTACTAAATGTTAAATTATGTTTTATATATATTAATTTTCCAGTAGAATAAAAAAAATATATTATGTCATACATTTAACAAAGCTATGTACGTAGTTTCGAGGACGTAAGCAGTCATAAGGTAAACATTCGGCCCTATTTCCGTTGGCGTTAAAGTTGTTTCTTTGTCGTTTTTATCCTCGCTTCGTTCCTAATTTTATATTCTTGAGAGAAAAGTCGTTATAAAAAAAAAAAAAAAAAAAAAAAATGAAAAATTGATAAGGTGTGGTACCACTGCAATTTTTAAGTTATTGTTTTTAAAATTTTTGTAAATTTCTAAAAAGGTTGTTAATAATTTTGTAAAATTTAAAATGGCATGTACTGACTTTAATGTTTTAAGTTTAACTGAAGATGTTGAAAGAATGAATAACAAATATACATATTTTGGAGGATGTTACGACAGATTTATACCATCTTTGCAATACGTAATGATATCCCATATAATTTACAATATTGCAGACAATTTTATTTTTATAATAAAAAATAAAAAATAATTTTGCCCCAACCTTTACTTTTTTTTCGTAAAATTTATTATATAATCATCATTATTTCGTGTAATTAATGCCGACAAAAGAAAACTATTCTTGGTAATTTAGCTGCTTTTGTAGCAACTCAGGTTTTTCTTTTTTTCAGCATCGAGATGCAAAAGCTCTTCTTCCTTGCATTTTTTTATTTATTTTCAGGTTTTCCTCTTCCAGAGCAAACCCCAGTTTCTGTTTATAAGAAAAGTCTTCAAATATCTCTAATTGATTTAAGGTGATTACATTACTCCTCTTGGCATTCGGGTTGTTCCCTTAAAAATTTAATCCTTTCCTCATCAGATGACTTAGCGCTTGATCGTATCCTTGTCGAAATGGTGGTTATTTTATTTTTGTATACTTCAGAGGAATAAGTTGTACCTACATTTTCAACGTACTCCTCGATAAGCAGCGTATCAACTTCTTTATGCTAATCTTACTACGTTTCTTTCTAGATTGATTTGTTTTTGATAGTTATTTCTAGCAGCCTTCCCATGTTGCTCTGAATTAAGTTTTATTTTTACTTTGAATTTATATACCTTTAGTTTTATAAAAAAGCAAATGTATTTATATTTGCATAAACATTTACAAATATATTTAATGATGATTCAGTTTTACTAACTTTAGCCAACCTTTTTTGTCAAAAACTGGAGGTCCTAACGTGTTAATCTTTTTGCAATTTCGCAATATTTTCGCAATTATTTTTTCTTAGTACAAAGCAAAAAGCACATTCATTTAAAATTACAAGTAGAAGAGAAATAATTTTTGCACCCATCAAGAGTTTTATTATATCCTCTAACGCAGGTGAAAAAGTGTATCGATCAGATATATTTTCGAAAATTTACTATTGAAATTTAACAAGACCGTTCCATGTCCTTTGAGGCAGCGGGCAAAACGCCACGCCTGTCTCTAATTTTTCTTTAATTGGAATTACTTTACTATATGTTTATTGATGATGCGGCACAACCGAATATACCACTTTTATATATCAAAGCCCCCACTCTGCGATGCCTAAATAAGATATAATACAACGATTAACACATGATTAAAAGGTTCAGCTAGATGAGTCAAATATATCCCTAAGAAGCACAAGCATATTTTTGCAAATGTTTATTCAATATTTCCTGACAAGTACCATTGCGAATCACGATTTATAATTATACTTTTTAGTAATTATTAGAGAAGGACAATAATTTGTTGTCATAAATTAGTGGTTACGTCTTTTTTTCAAATATTTGATTAGTCTGACCGTAACTTTAATTTTCCAAAAAGCCACCCCTACTATTAAAGTAGAAAAATATCAGCCAACATCCTCTCATGTTAAGGGCCTTATTAATATTTTAAAGCATTTGGCCTTAATTTTATTTATATTTTATTATTAAAACTCTTTTTATATTCCTTATTGATTTTCGTAATATTAGCAACCTTCTTTTTTATTTGCATCGTATGGCATTATTTTTTATTTTCTTTCATTTTATACTTTTTTAACGTGAACTGATTTTACATTCTTAAGAAAATAATAATCAAATTCAAAACACCTAAGTACATGATAGGTTAAGTGCAAATATAAAAAAATATTAATAAAAGAAATAAGAGTGTTTATAAGTATATAGGCACATAAACATATGTATGTTCATATATTGTTTGTTTGAAAGAGCAGAAGTACCTTAATTAAAGAAAAATATGTGTGCTTTTGATTTATGTGTACATAAAATATTATACAAAAAACACAATTAAAAATCAAAAATTAGCAAAGTGATTTGTATCATCAATTTAGTTTTTGTTCATCTTAGAGTACACATATGTTTCTTTTTCGAATCTTTGCGATTTTTAAAAATTAAAAATATCAATCTATCTATCTAAAACGCAAAGCCTTTGATAATTTTTTTTTGCTGTCACTAAAGGCAAAAATAGATAATTTTAAATAATAAACTCCTAATAAAACAGCCAGATATTCGAGAGAATCTAAGTTAAATATTTTTATTCCAACGATAGCAGACTCCTGAAAAATTCACCAACTGCACAAATCTGTGGAACTCAGGTTAAAAAATCATTTTGTTGATATTATTAATTTGAGTTCTCTGATTTTGAAATATCCATTGTGAGCCTCTTCGTACGTTGGGTATGAAACGAACAAAATTTGAATTTAACTTCATTAAATTTTTTATCGAAATCGAATGTTCTATTTACTCGTCTGTCTTTTTATGAGTACTAGAGCGGCGTCAATAAATACCCTGGCAAAGAAGGTTTATTCACCATGAAGTGACCCCTTTATGCTTGCAGCTGTTTCGAATTAACCCTTCGATAACTTTGCATTAGTTGCATAGAGTGTTTCACGTTAAATGAGGCCCAGGTCACAGTTCCGAAACTTTGGTCAGCTTTTAGAATAAGATACATCAAAGTATCTCCTTTAAAGATTTAAGCGGGCTTGTATCTGCTGTTGTTTAACAATCATTCAAAGATAAATTTTCTTCGGTTAGTAATGCTAATGTCAGGAATATGGCCGAGTATAGAGAAGTGGCATATAATCATAACGATAAGTGACATTAGTTAAATTAACTTATTTTATTTACTTTGGCACTTGTCAGCGTATTAGGTATTTTTATTTTGAAAATGCTTGTTGCGAATTTCGCTGTGAATTATTTTTAAAATTTTTTGTAGCTTAAGAATCCAAATGCTTAAATAATGTTTTATTATAAAAGATTTGCATTTTTCATATTTTATTATGATTTGTGTGATATATTTGTATGCTGCCCTTCTAAAATTGTAGAAAATATTCAAGTTTATTTTTTAATATAAAAGTATTTTTTTGATTAATTTATCCTACCTTGATGCTTAAAACTAATTTATGATTTATGTGTATTCCAATTTATCATGCACTCATGCAAGCATTGGTTAAATTTAACAAGCTCTAAGTTGTATTCTTTATTGAAATATTTTACTCAATTTGTAAGTTTCCATCTTAAAATATTTTTCCTTGATAAATAAATATGAAAACATAATATTTTGTGATGGAAAAGAATATTTACCACATACTACTACACTTTTTCTGCACGAGTTTTTAAGAAGAAAAGCAGAAGCACAAGATCGATTTTTCATGGTATTATTTAATGGGCCAGTTAATAAAAATCCACCATATTTCCATAATAAATGATTAAGAGGAGATTATAAAGACTGTTATTATTTCTTTTATATAAGTAAAATTGTATTTAATTTCTTATATTATATTTTATAATTTTCCATAAAACAATAATTTCAAAATTTAAAAAAAATATTATTCTTACTTTTTTTAGATACCGAAAATCCAGAAAACAAAGGTAAGAGAAATTTATGAATATTATAAATAATTGACTTATTAACAGCCCAACATTTTTTTGCAAGTTTTCAAGAGATATATTTATCACTTCCATAATATTAAATTTTACAGTTTAAAAAAATTTTCAATATTGATCTAAATTACGTACATGAAATTGTTTTCAAAATTTCTCTTTTTATTTAATTTTTAATTTAAATAAAATAAAACAAAGAATGAGGTTCTGGTATAAACAAAAAAAACAAATTCATGTTTTGGTGTTTTCAAAGATTTGGAATTTCTTTGTGTTCAAAATCACTCTATTCTTCTATTTCAGGTATGTGATTCATGTTAAATATAGTGAAAAACAATTTCTTGGACCATTTAAGAACTCTTACAGCAGTGTTAAACATTAAAAAATCCCCTTAGACCTTTGCCGTCAGAAGTTAAAATGTTGGACAAAAATATTTTTATCATATAAAACTCTCAGGAGTAAAACCTGATACTAGGAGCCAATCGAAACTCGCCAAGTTAATTTCACATTTGTTATTTGATATAAATCTCAATTTCAATTAATTGTCAGTGAGAGCATGCAAAAGAAAGCTCTATTTTTACTAATAAAAAATTCTAATCAAAATTCTGATAATTCTTTAAGCTTTTTTCATAATATATTTGAGTAAGCATAAGGTTAATCTATACCGCTATGGTGTCGTTTTTTTATTGTTAGCAATATTGCAAGAATGGCCTAAAACAACTTCCATAATTTAAAACATATTTTTTGATTGTTTGTAACTTATAAAAACTAAGAATATTAATGCTAGTTTAATGAGTTCTACTGCATATTAAACTAAAAAAGATATAAGAAATCATTCTAGGATAGTTATCGGAAGGAGCGCTAGAAGAAAATAACGAAAATGTAGGAAAGCGACGGTTGTCACATGATACAAAAACTTCTCAAGATGTTTTTTTTTTATAAGAACGATTATGATCGGTACAACAAATCTTTGTTTTTACATTTTTTTTTTTTTTTTTTGTTAATAACATTGCAAATATTAAAACATTTTTTTTAATGGGCTCTAGGCGTGCCCTTGTTCCGATTTCTTTTTTTAACTAAATAAATGCCCTACAAAGTTTTAACATTTTATGTCAACTTCTTCTATTTTAATCCTATCGTTAAATGGCAACAAAGTACTGTGAGCCGGTATGAGGTTCGTGGTACCGCTCTAAATAATGTTTCAAAGAAATATAGTTAGGCCAGAGGAAATTAGGACAATAATTGAGGAAATAAATTTTTGATAACTTTTGTGAGGATGAAGGTTTTTTTTCCATAATGTGAAACGTACTTTGCAGAACTCGAAATTGTGGATGATATTAATAAAAAGCGAATACTAGAAATTTTTATATCGGAATAGAAAGAATTGAATTGGATGTTATTATAAATAAATAGCAATCAAAATATTGTTTGGGTATCAAGACATAAGTTAGTTTAACCACCGAAAAAGCTTATAATTTGTGTTGCCAGTGTATTTAATTGTATTCCAAAACCTAAACTTGTTACAAGCTGCACGTTATTCATTTTGATGACGTTTACTCAATCATAATGCATAGCAATAGGCAAAATTGTTCCTATTCCCGAAAATTGGGAACGCAAGCGAATATGCGACGTCTATGTTACATGTGTCTTGCTGAATTTGCACATAAATACTTGCAAGTGGAGCATTGGTTAAAAACATTTATTTGTTTTTAATTTAAAAATAAATATTTTATGACTTTGTGTAAATTAAAAAAATTACATAAAAATAATTTTAAAGTATTTTAATATTTTTTGCATGTGCCTCTCAGACACATTTTGACAAAATTTGTTACGATGTTCTTGTGACTCAAATAAAGTTAAATAATATAATTACTACTTCTTGGTTTTAGTTAATTTTTATCACAAAAAGGAAAGAAAAAATATTGTACACTACATGAGGGTGCCATAGATACTGACACAGCTTTGAGTTTAATATGTAGATTTGGCTGGGGTAGGCATTTTTTGGAGTTTTGTTACATGAGCTAAAAAGTCTTTTGCAATTTTTGCTATTGAATTTGTAACATTTCTATTGCAAGTTTTCAAGAGGCTTAAATTCTTAAAACATTTAGCCTTAACTTTCAAAAAATAAAGAATTATTTGTATTTCGCCAAAACCATATTTTTCTATTTTTCTATTTTGAATGAATTCTTTTAACATTTAAAGTGTAAAATGTATATTCACACCTTTAGAGAGAAAAAGTATATTGACTAGATTTTGTATAGAACGTTTGATAATTAAGCCTGGGAAAATTTAAATACATTTTGTGAATAATTTAAAATAATTATCTTCTTAATTATAAGCTTAAAATAACTAGTACTTAAAAAATACCTACTAATATATATACTGTTTCAAAACCCCCATTGCATAACGCAGATCTACCTAACTTGCTAAAAATTTAGCAAAAAAAAAATTAAATATGTCTTTGCGAAAAAACACAGCTTTTGCAGAAGTTTTTTTTTTCATTTACATTTTTAATTTATATTTTTTACTAATTTTATAAAATACTGCCAATATTTAATCTAAATTTATCTTTTCTAGAAATAAACGAAAGCACAAAAAACTAATTTATTTAATACATCATGCCCCTTCAAAAAAACAAAAAAAAAAAAAAAAAATTTTGGTATAAAACAACCAAGACTATTAACCTTAAGTGTGCTGCATAATAAAACAGCATATGATAGGTTAACCACTTAATAGAAAATGCTTTTATTCTATTCAAAAACTACAAACACATATAATTTATAAATATGAGGGTGTGTTTGAATACACACTAAGGCTCATGCATTGCAGTGCTTTTTTTGTGCACAGAAGGAGTGGCAGTGTATGCACAATAATGCATGACTGCTATTGAAGCTTTTTCTGCACAAAGATAAAAATTATAAAAATACACAGTACATGGAAACACATAGACGTGTTTGCTAGTTTGCGAATAATTGTGTTTTTTTCCATGTGTGTACTTTTTTGGCAAACGTAATTTAAATATGCCAACAACAATAGCATATGCGATACATTACGAATATATACATAAGTGAATTAAATATTTAAACAATTCTTTGCGTACGTATACATATTACATTTATATTTAAATTAATATCATATATTTTCATTTTCATAGGTTAACATTTTTTTTTATATCTGTAAAGTCAATGGAACTAGATGTTATTATAAATTCTTTGTAATTTGCATTCTGTTGCAGAAAAAATTTTGTTCTAAGATTCGAGATTTAAATAACATTAAGCTCTGTCGTATCCAGAGTTTAAGCTGAGGGCTAAAAACTTTACATTCATACCACTAAATTACCCTTATTTTGTGTATGCTTTTTTAATAAAAAGGATCGGTTAAAATTAAATGTTTTCACAGAATGAGTAGGAAAAATCAAAACTACATGTTATCAAGATTTTTAAGTAATTTTCACTTACTTAACTATTGCCAGGAATAGGAAAAATTTTCATAACATTTTTTGAAGTTAAAAAATCAGTGGCAGTTACTAAATATAAACGAAAGTTACGGTGATTTTCCTAATTTTTCTTTAGAAATGTAAATAAGTGTTCTTCACAAAAACTGGTATTTCGGTTAGCAGCGACGATCTAATGATCCACAACGGTCTGGTAGGGTAAAAAGAAAAGAGGCAAAGAAGTGACGTAAACAGCTTAGTCGAGCTAAAAAATATTTAGTTTTTATAATGTTCCAAGTAAATAAATAATAATTATTTTAAAATAAAAAAAAATACATTCGTGATCAACCGATTGTTGGTACAAAAGCAAAAACAATTGCACAAGGCAAATTACAAAGAAAGCAGTATAAAATACTTTGGGTTGTGTGTTGACTTCTTTTAACCAAAGTAATATTGATTATAATTACTCCTAGTATTCATACATAATGTTTACAATCTTTACAAGCTAAGGTAGATAGTTGCGAGGATCGCTGATGGAGGATGTTGTGGTCCAGAAAATGCAGCATTACATTTTGCAGGCGGCTAATTTTTCCTGTTTTCCTTAAAAAATGTCTGAATACAGTTGTAAAATATTTTTTCTTTTTTTAAAATTTTTTAGGAATTAAAAAAAATAACTTAAGCCGAAATAAATTTTAATTCATTTAATAAAAATCATATTTATTACGTCGAATTTTTATACAATAAATATTAGTTAATCTTTCCAAAATAATATAAAAATATAAATAATAATCATAAAATAATAATAAAATTATTACATAGTAGCTTTTTATAGTTCATGAAATGTTTCGCCTTCATTATTAAACAAGGTTTTTAATTTAGCAGATTCACAGCAGTATATTTTACATAAAAACATTAATGTACGCCATTTTATTAGATATAATTATAGTATCCTCAAAATCGGAAGATCTGGCGTCTAATTTATATTCATCATTATTAATTCGTATTGTTCTAAAACAGTTACGTTAATTACAAACTGCAACAAAATTATAAAAAAAATTTATAATATTTTGGAGGAAACAACACTATTAGACACATTTTGTAGCGCTCTACATATGATAGCTATTCACATACAATATAGTATGCTTAGGTGGGTGCTGCTGATTACTATAAAAGGCGAGTTGTTCTTTACAGAAAAACCTAAATTTACGCGTAAAGCGCAACGTAATCTGGCCTATAGCTTTTGCGCTAAAATTTCATAAATAAGAGCTTCATCTCTGTATCTTAAATAGTAACTCATTTCATTTTATAAAATCCATAGTATAGAAATTGAAAGGAAATAAAAGTAAATTGTCATCACTTTTCAACAATAAAAAAGAACTTAATTCGTGTTCGCAGCCAACTTCACTTCCTTATACACTTTTTAAATTGGATTTTACAATTCCAAAAGTTTGACGTTGCCCTATCAAAGTTGGCTTCTTAGTCGGCGGAAATTTGTTGTTACGTCCCCAATTGAAAGGCCCTTAGAAATAGCAATTGATGAGGAAGTTTTTTTTAATAGTCAATCGTACAGATTTCTCGGGCGAGAGATAGATAAGTTAGAGAGCCTGATAACTCTGACACAAGTGTATACCTCCAACTTAGTTTTCTGCTCTCTGTCAAAAGATGACTACTATAAAAGGTACACTTCAATTCTGCTACTGGTGCGTCGTAATCAAGAGTTAGTTTCACATGAGGCTACTACGCGTTAGGCGAGTAAGATCAACCAGAGGTTTTACCTCCAATTGGCTTCTCATGCTCCCTGCCCGAGTTAGATTACGTAGCTTTTTTGCAAGAGTAGTTAATTGAAGGTGTGCGAGATAGTTGTCCAACTGAGTACTCAGCGTTGCTACCACGAGCCGCTCACTATCAAACCAAACTCTTGGCGTTACCGCCAGTAGCTTTTCATCCAATAAATATATTGACAGAAAGTGATATCTTTTTGTTTATTTGCCCTTGAAATCTAACCTAAGTTATAAATGATTCTGGACTCTGCTAAAGCTACCGCAGCAAACAGCGAAAACGTATCGTTGCAACTTACAATATTTGTTTCAATTTTCAAAGGTATTCGTTTAAAATTTCATGTGCATTTTTGCCGTATCTTACGCATATGTATTTGTAAACTGGGATACATATTTATGGCAGTAAATGATCAGGTGGGCCTTAATAGGCAGTAAATAGGCAAGATGAAACTACCCCGGGGTGTGTGTTTGTGTGTGTGTGCATACAAATGTGTTAATAAAATATTATTAAGGGATGTTGTAAAATTTTCGTCACGGTGAGTGTAATGCAATTCACTGTAATTTTATTTCAACAGAAAAATATTATTGTTCTTTGGACTATAATTTTACTCGTGTGAAATTTGCATGTAAAACAGCACTTTTTCAATGATTCTCCTTTTTAATGCTCCTTTTTGCCGCAAGCATTCTGCGTTATCGCAGATGAATTTCATTGATGTAGCATGAAATCTACGTCGATTTAAAAGAAGCAGACTAAATCAATATTAATTGTAGTAAATAACCTTATAAAAGAGCTTGCAAATAATTACAGATGAAATCCAATATATTTACAGCACATTACCAAAGAGCTGTATAAAACGTGCCACCTTCTTTTTCAACCGAAATGAGGTCGACTATTAAAAATTACTGCTTAGTAAAACTCATTTTCATCCGACAATACTTAATATCTTAAATCTGACACATATAGTGCGTTATTTCCTATAGATGATAACAGCATTTAAAAAAGAACTGTTTTAAGAGACTTTTTTAATATCTATAATGCATTTTTTTCGTTTTCCTTAACCATTATCTCGCAAATATTAACAAACATTTCAAAGCATAAATGGCATAAGCTTTGCGACACTGTTTATAGAAAAATGCAACCACCAGTATACCTGGGCAGATTTTGAAATTAGTTAGAGTAAATACAATAAATTTTTTTCATTTCCAAAAAAATTTACTTATAAAGTTATTTTCAAATTCACTTTTAATCATATTTATATTCCATAATATCCTGGCAATTTTCCAGTTTACGTGTCTAACTATTAACAATAATTTTGAAAGGTTTTTATTTTTATTTGCGTAGCTTAAAACGAACTCTGTTTTATTTTTTATTAAGAAGCCATTTTACACCATTGATTATAAATGGCAAACATTTAAATATTCACATTTAGAGCAGAAATCAAACTTAATGACCTCGGCAAGACAGCAGAGAAAAATATTAAAACCAATATTCATGGTTCATTGAAGCAATTAAAAGTTCTAAAACAAAATACAAATACATCATTGAAGCGTATAATTTAATGTGTCTCCAATAAACTTTTTGTCGCAATGATAGAAGAAAAAAAGAGTCATAAAATAAATAAAAAGAGAACAACCCGCATAATTTTAACTACAATACAAATATATTTGCATTTTAGCAAAAAAAGTTAAAATAAAATAAAATAAAATAAGCAGATCTTTTTTTATTAAAAACAAAAAATTGACGATTACCTTCAACATTTTATCCTTTACAATACAATAAGAAAGAAAAAACTAATATTGTTATGAGATCCTTTTTACAAATTGACCACTCCTTAAAATTGCTTTTCAAGTAGTTGAACAACACACCCTTCTTTCAGCAACTTCTATAAATATTGAAAGTGTTTTTAATCTTATTGCATTAAATTGTTTGGCAAAAAGTTATTTTCAATTTTTCGAGTACTTTTGCTTAAGTTTACATTTGTTACTTGCCCCACCAACATGTTAGATATTGTCTAGTTTTTTAAAGTATTTTGTAAACAAATGTCTAACACTTATTGCAAAATACCTAAAAATCTCATTTGTAAACTTAACCTTAAAGTTTATGAGTTTTCATTCATTTAAAAAAACAAAAAAAAAAAAAAAAAAAACATTGAAGTAATACTTTTATTCAAAGTAAGAAAAAAAATCATTTATGAATTTTACGATCCTTTAAATAAATATATGAAAAATATTCCTATTTTTGTTCTAACACATGTTAGAACATGAAATAAAATGTTTCATGCAGAAAGGTTTTTGAAGTCTCATATTCAGATGCAGGGTATTATTGTGATTTTAATAGCTTATGGCGATTAGGTAGCGTGTACTAAAGCAAGGATTGGGAATATATATCTCGACACTCTTTAGATTCAATCCCAGATATAAAATAAATTAAATCAAATAAGGCAAATTCAAAATTATGTAACTCAGCCTATTGTAAATGATGAGGCCGATTAATCCAAAATCTGACACCAGCATAGCAGAGAAGCTTCTTAATTCAAGCTTCAAGGCTGGGTCTTTGACTTTCCAGTGGTGGCGATATGTGGCCTCAAAGATACATCGAATCTGCGAATGTTTCTACTTCGTGGCATTTTTACCGACTTCAAAAAATAAGTAAGGTTATCAATTCGACAGAATGTTACTTTTTTATGTTTGTGCATAAAGAACTCAGTCATTTCGGAACCAATTTTAAAAATTTATTGCAATTTGATAGATTATATTTACAGATTAGTCCCGTTTAAAAAACAGTTCATAATTTTAAAAATTAAAGGGTGTCCCCATACAAAATACATGTCTTTTAAGTGTATTTTGAACCGTAAAGGGCACTTCTTTAAAATTTATATAAAATGCCCACTACTAAGGCCCCCAATAGCAAAAAGTAAAACAAAGATAATAATAAAAACTAAAGGATGTCCCCATAGGTGTCGTAAAATGACTTAAATGGGCCTATCTTTTGAACCATTAAAGAAAAGCACTTAAAAATTAAACAGGATGTCGATTGCTATGACCGTTATAATAAAAAGTATAAACATTCAAAATTATCACTTAAAGGGTGTCCTAATAGTTAATGTAATCTGATGTATGTAATATACAGAAAGCTAAAGTTTATAGAGTTTGTATTGCTAAGTCCGCTTTAATAACAAGTATAAAATCTGAATTAAGAAATTAAAGGGTGTTCCCATATTTGACTTATATTGCCCTATCGCTTAATCCGTTATATACAAATACGTTAAAATTAAATATAATATCTACTACTTTGCCTGGTATATTAAGAAGTATAAATATTTATAATTATAAATTTTAAGGTGTTACAATAGTTGCTGTTATTTGATGTATATAACCAAACTGTTGAACAGTTGTAGAGAGTTAATTGAAATTTTCGCAGAACCTTTATTACTATAATCCGCTATTATAATTGGCAAACTTGAAATTAGAAATTAAAAGGTTTCCCTAAAGCTGATGTAATTTGACCTATATGGCCCTATCTTTGAAACCGTTGCAGGCAAACTCTTAAAAATTAGACGGATTGTCCATTATTATATAGTAAGTATAATAAAAAATATAAATATTTAAAACTAGAGGTTAAAGGGTGCCCTAATGGTTGTAGTTTGAGGTACATGCCCAATCTTTTGAAGTTATAGACTTAAGGTGTGGTCCGATTAGTCAAATATTTGATCAAAAAAGCGTAACCACTATGTTCTCAAATGTTAATTTAGTCTTTCCTGGCATAATATCATTACGAATAATGATTTTTAATATAACAAATGTGATATTTTACCTTTTTTAATGATTAGGATTTTCTATTTCTTAATAAATGTTTGAGACAAAAATTGTTTTCAGTAATTTAGTGGTGATGTTTTTAAGTCAAATATTTGACTAATCTGAACGTACTTTTACGCTTAGAATTTAAGCAAATTTTGTTTCACTGTGGCAGCAATAAAAAGTGTAAAAAATAAAGGGTGGCCACATAACTACTGATTTTTTTTTTTAACTACATTCATATTTTGTTCTATGACATATAAAAAATCTTGACGCAATCTTTCTCGAATATAATTACTGTCCCAAAGAAATATGATTTTAAGTTTGTAGTGAAGTAGGAGTTTTTTTTTTTTTACATGGTGTTAAAGGTATATTTAATACCTACAAAAGAGTACTTTTATTTGCAAATTGTGTTTCCAATTGATCGACTTATAAGCATTTAAAAAAAAAATATTTTTGCTTTTTTATTACTCTGGTCCAGTTTTTTTTTTTTCCAAATACTGTGTAAAATTTTTACCAAAGTTTTTTGTAATTTTTTATTCTAGTTAGTGAGCAACATTTTTAATAATTTTGAAAATTTTAAAAATTATATCTTTTCAGACCTATCAAAACGATGTTCAATTTAAAAAAACCAAAATTATTTCATCTTTGTTATTTTAGTCTAAAAAGGGCCATTTATCTTTTCTTTTTAATAAAAATAATGTATAAATATTGTTAGCTGTTGTGATGGCTAACTACATGTGTGTACGTTTAAACTAATTTTTGTATAAAATATATCATAGAAGGAAAATTTCTTTTAATCTGACCTATTTTACATTGAAATGTGAATGTGGGTCATAAGTCCTAAAATCCCACAATCAGAATCGAAAAAGAGACTGCTGTAATAAATCTATGTATATATACTCCGAATTGTTGCTAAATGTAGTTTTTAGCCCTGGTCCATACGTAAACTTATTTAGCAAAGGAATAAAAAAAAGTCCAAGTTTAAAATTTTTGGTCTTATTTCGGGACTTAATTTTGATATTTTGATATTGTACAGTGCAGTGATATTTATAGTGAGAGATTGTCATAAGATATCTTATTAAAAGAACTTCATGAAATGGGGTGACAACTAGTAAACACTAAAATGTTACTAGGATTGATATTAACACAAGAAATTGCTTACAATTCCAATTGAAATTCACTTTCACTTAAAAAATAAAATATAATGTAAATAAAACTCAAACGTATGATATGATTACGGCTAAAGCCATACACATTCTCAAGGTAATTTCTAAACCTAAATTTTTTGTCGACAGCTAAAGTTCTACTACAAATAATTTTTAATACTTTTTATTCAATTTTTGATTTAATTAGTTATTATTTCTGCATATGATGAATTGAGCAAGCTGCATTACATTCTGCTGGTAGCTAACTTTTCTCATTTTCTTTAGAAAATTTCCGCAAAAATCTCCAAATTGAAATAAGAAAGAACTTTAGCCGAACTAATAAATTCATTTGCTCTAAAATCAAACATTTAACTAATACTTAAAAAAAAAACAATAATGAAATGTTAAAAACATTGTGCTTTTTAAAAAATAAAAAAAAATAAAATTGGCAACATTTATAAGTTTTGGTCACAAATTAAAGATATTAACTAAACTAAAGTTTTTTCTTGTCAAGTAATTTTTTTTGTAACAGTTGCATATTAAACTTAAAGGCAGCTGTGATAGATTTTGTGCCGACTGCGTTCTTCTTTTAACTTTATAAGCATGGGGTTCTTGTAGTTTATGTCATCTCAGCTGTTTTGATCTTGCAAATTTTTACAACAGAAGCTAGCAATGAATTAAGTCTAGAAATTTTTCTCTGCTATAACAAGCCTAAGTTTCATGTGTTTATTTCTTGCGGTCGTGCGAAATGTAATATTTCTACTAGATTTGCTATATCTGTAAGTTTTGCTAATCTTGCTTTGTCTGATGATATTAAAAGTTTATCTGTCAGAAAATGTTTAAAAAGATATGAGCTTCTAAAAACAGAGATTAAATTAGTTTTAATCATCGGATCGAGAGTACTAGTTTCACGAATCTTCTAAAAAAATTAGCTAACCCATAGATTAAACACTTTCCATAACGCCTTCTCTTGTGCATTTTTTATGCTTAAGTACGAGTATATACAAATACAATTTTAATTGTTTAAAAAACCGACAATTATTACGAGAAATAAAAAATCCTCTTGGCCATCTTTTGTTCATTTACACAAACAGAACAAAATTTTTTTTAAAAATTAAATTGTACTTGCAAGTGACATTTCAAGCCAACAAAACAACATTCTTTTTATTTGTATCACTCAATAAGTTTGTTCCTTGACCACTGATATTGCTGCCAGCATCGTTAGTTGCAACTGGTATTGCCAATAACCAATACACTGTAAATGAAATGTATTTCCATTGTCTTATTTAATTTTTTTTCTACAAATTATTGTGGTTTGTTTTTAATTTTCTTTTTACAACAAATTCAGTTTTATTTTCCAAGTTCTATACCATTTTAATATTATTTTCTGTTTTATATCTATTTTGTGTTTGGCACACTATCAATGTCTTTTTGTTGTGTAAGTGTTTTAAGCCGGCAAAGAATGAGGGAGAATGTAAATTGAGTGTCTTTGGCAAGGGTTCTTTAAATGTTAGAATTTCATTTCTGCAATGCTTGAATTATTTTTGAACAACTTTGTTTCTTTAGTGTAATATTACTGCCAAACTTTTAGTAGTTTTTGTTTTTATTTTGGCATCTTCCCTCTCCCTTTCCATTCCTGAAATTTTATTTGTTTAATATATTTCAGTAGTATGAACTTTTAATTTCCTTTTCCGCATTTGTGAGAGTAATTGAAAGTTTTCGATTTTAAAATATTTTTCATGTTTTTTTTTCTGGATTTGCTGAAATTAATTGACAAATCTGATAAGAGCTACTTAAAGAAGTATCATTTACGAACAGTGAGTATTTTGGCAGTAATAAGAACGTAGTAACTCTAAGCAAAAAAAAAAAAAAAAAAAAAAATAATAAAAATCATAATGTGAAAGTGAGAAGCAGGCAACAGTAGAATTTATATTGCTGATAATGAGGTTAACGATAAAACAAAGAATTTTTAAGAAAGAGTTGATTAAGTTGTAGAAATTTCAGTGAATACAAAGAATTTTCAATATTTTAAGCATCGGTTGCAAGAAATAAAAATATATATTAAAAAGAAGTCCCTTGCAAGCGACACTATGCTGCTGGTAAATTCTCAATCTCAAACTAATTAATTATTTTTAATGTCAACAAAACAAGAAACAATTCATTTCACTTTAATTAAATTCTTTTTAAAAAAAGGACGTTATCAATTTGACTGAATTTCGCTTTTTTTAATGTTTGTGCCTGCAGAACGCAGTCATTTCTGAACCGATTTTGAAAGTTTTTCGTAGTTTGATAGATTATGCCTATAGAATGGTGTCGTTTTAAAAGCAGTTTTCAATCTTATAAATTAAAAGGTGTCCCCATACAACATACATGTTTTAAAGTATATTATTAACCGTTAAGCGCACTTCATAAAGATTAATATAATATAAAAATTAAAGAGTATCCCCATAGGTGACGTAAATTGACTTATATGGGCCTTTCGCTTTAACCGTTAAAGACGATCGTTTAAAAATTGGACAAGATGTCGATTACTGTGACCATTATAATAACAAGTATAAACATTCAAAATTATCAAATAAAGGGTGTCACAATAGTTAATGTAATATGATGTATGTAATAGAAAGACACCTAAAATTTATAAAGAGTTTGTATTCCTAAGTCCGCTTTATTAACAAGTGTAAAACCAGAATTAAGAAATTAAAGGGTGTTCCCATATTTGACTTACATTGCCCTATCTTTTAAACCGTTACATACAAATACTTGAAAATTAAACAGAATGTCCAATACTTTGTCTGGTATATTAAGAAGTAAAAATATTTTAAATAATAAATTATAGGGCGTTGCAATAGTTGCTGTTATTTGATGTATATGACTAAACTGTTGAACAGTTGTAGAGAGTTGATTGAAACTTGCACAGACATTTTATGCTAAGTCCGCTATAACAAGTAGCAAGAATGAAATAAAAAATTAAGGGGTGTCCCAATAACTGATATAATTTTACATATATGGCCCTATCTTTGAAACCACTACAGATAAAGTTTTGAGAATTAGACAGAATGTCCACTACTATATAAAGTTTAAAAACAAGTATAAATATTTAAAATTAAGAAATAAAGGTTGCTCTGATGGTTGTAATTTGAACAGTTATAGATTTACGCTTAGAATTTAAGCAAATTTTGTTTCACTGTGTCAGCAATAAAAAGTGTAAAAAATAAAGGGTGACCACAAACTGCTAAACTTTCTTATTTAATCTGCAAAATTGGTTCTACTACATATAAAAAATCTTAACGGGATCTTTCTCGATTATAATAGAATATGATTATTGTACAGCTACCGTCCTATAGCAATATATTTAGTTTTATTGTTTTGAGGTCGGTTTTTTCAAGAATTATTCATATGACGTGAAGCCTCGTTTAACGCAATTCTTGATAAACACGATTCCTCGATAACTTCAACACCCAAAGTTTTAATATTGGTCATCCTGTTACATAGCTTAAAAGAAAATAAAAATCCCAAATTATGATTTTTTTATTGTGTTTATTTAATTAACGTTGGTACATACTATATTATGTATAAATACGAACTCATTTAAATATAACGCTATTCTAAAAAACACTATTAATTTTTTCGTGTTTCTTTTACCTTCCATATAAAAAATTCGTTGCCAGTAAGAGCTTTCATTTATGTATGTTTTGACGAACAACGCATTTCGATAACATCGAATAAAATATCAAGAAAATTCATTTTCTAATACATTTTGTGATTTTACCACGCCATCCTCATGATGGATGACAAAAAACGTCAACAAAATCAGGCAATTCAATAACGTGAATTGAAAACAGCTTAAAGAAAAAGTATTTTATGCGTTGAATTAAATTCATTATCGTTGTTTGTTTGTTTGTGATTCTCTCATGGAAAAACGACTGAACCGACTTGAATAAATTTTGAAATACCTGTGGATGTTTGACCTTATGGTAAAATAGGGTATTGATATTTTTAGAGCGAACCGAAAGGGAAGAAAAAGGGAAAGAGCTCATTTTGAGGCGGCTTATAAGTTTCCATTAAATCCAAAACATAAATAGGCCTTCATCTATATCTGTTTTCATGAATTGGATCTAAATGAGAAAAAAAAGGGAAAAAGGCATTCACGTTTGTACGGATTGCAACTCATTTTAAACATGGTAAAATATTTAAGTACCAGGTAGACAATTACATGTTTATTTTAGAAAGAAGGGAATAGCAGGGGAAGAGAAGAAAATAACGAGAAGTTTTTTTTAATAAAAGAAATATTGACATGAACTTTAATTATAATTTTGGTCCCTTTAACACATCAATAACTCAAGCAGCTTCATATTTCTTTAACACGCTCATTTAGTTAACCATTTAACTGTTTAGAAGAAAACAAATTACTAAAATTGAGAAAGGCTTTTGTATGTATAATTGTGTTTATACTTCAATTTATGTGTTGACAATCAAATATGTTTGTTTGTTAACAAAAGCCACAGGAGAGAATAAAAACAAAACATATTCTGTCTGGAACGTTAAATGAATGAGTCGCTCAAATGTTTATCACAAAAAAATTACTTCAGTGTCTTAATATATTGTGTGTTTATTTTGATAAATATATTTATTACTCTAAACAGACAGTTAACACACTAACTATTGTCATTGTGAGTGTGACCGACTAAAATAAATCCCTTGTGGAAAATAAAAAGATGTATAAACAACAAAAACTGCTGCTACAACAAATTATCTATGACATACCCATTGCTACATGAAGACACATACATACAATCGCTTAAACAAACAGATAAAGCTTTTTAAGTTGCTTAAAACGTATTGTTCTGCAGTGAAAGGCAACAGCCGTTGTATCAGTCATATTTCGTATAATATATGGAGTATACAGATTTGTTTATATGCATTGTGCTCTTTCGCTAAAATATTTTTTAACTTACACCCTACACTGGGTTCCATTTACTTTTGTCATTTATATATTTGAAAATTTTTTTATTTACAGTCAAAAAAATTCTCGTTTAATTAAATTAAACTATCACATGAAAAAGGAATCGTCTATTAAAATTTTTCTCTAAGATGGCTCCAAATAAATAAAATTTGTATAATTATAATGTCTTATTTTTATTATGTTTTTCAAAATGTGTTGCTTCAATATTTTAATTAATTTTAATTATTTTTCAAGTAAAAAAAGTTTGATTCTCCCCCGGGTATGTGACGAAATCATTCACAAAACAATATGGGGCTCTTTAATGTAATTTTTATTGCCTTATTTTATATTTGGACTATTAATATATAAATATTTATTAATATATAAATATTTATCTTATCTCCCAAAATCTATGAAAGATTTCAGCAGTAAAATAGACAAATACAAACCTGATTTTCCTTTAATTCGGTAAGCCAATACCGCGTTATTATAATCACTCAATAGTTTTTTTTTTAATTTTTAGATAGATTTTCCCATATTGCTGCACTATAAAAAGCTGACATTTTATCAGCTAGATTTTGATTTTAACTCTATGTTTGTCGGTTTGTCAAGGCACACATTTTGCAGCAAATTAAATAAATAATTTCCTAATTTTCAATTTTTTCCCAATCAGAATTTGAAGCGTGGAATAAAAATTTATTTTTAAATAATTTATAGATTATAGCTTTACTTTAATTTTTAATTTTTTTTTGCTAATTTGCATCATTAATTTGTATGGTGAAACGGTCGTAGGACTGTCTGCAAAAAAGCTTTTGATTCAAGTAATCGGCAAGAAATTATTCAATGATATAAACGAGCTGGACAATGCAATGTCTCATTTATTCATTTAGTTGTTATGTGGGATAATAGAATGTCATGTATATCATCCTACCTATGCAGTACAAAATATTTTTTCATACCTCGATATAAAAAGGAATTGCTTCAGTGAGCCCAAAGTTCGTACAATTTGGTGTCACGTCGTGATTATTTAAAAATGTCACATGGGTCGTTCGTTTAATTTCAAATGTCAAGATAAGGGAGTGGTTGATCTTGCTCCATTTTCAAGAAAATCCTAGTCGTCAGAAGTGAAATTGTTGTTGTTGTATTTTTTATTTTATTTTGCTTTCAAAATATGAACCGTTAAGATTTTCTTAGAAAAAATTAGTTAAATGTTATAAAAACTTGTGTAGAAACTCTTCTTTTATGCACCTAATGTTCTCTATTCAGAATACATAAATAAGCATGGTTTAGATTAAGACTCGTAATAACGGTTACTTATCTTTTACACCGTTTTATCTGGCCCATGTCTCGTTTTTTACAATCATTAATCCTCAACAACACTGGCAACACTGAAGTGTTTTATTTTTCTTCTTTTTTTTTATATTATATTTTTAAAAACTCTACTTTCAACGTATCTAATGTTGTCAAACCAATCCAATTAAATATTGTTTTTTTATTTTTATAATTTTTGTAATGTGTTTAAAAAGTTTATTAAAAAAGATTGTAAAATTTTTAGTTTGCCTCAGGAATACCAAGCCAATTGCATGTTAATATAAAAAATCAACCACCATTCTATAATCAACAATAAAACCCTGGGTTATAACGCATTGTTTATTAATATATAACGATAAGACTAATTCGACTTAAAAGCCTTAAAGTTTTTATATTGAAAAATTTTTAAACGAAAATCGTTTTTTGCCGTAAGATGCTCTTTTGCCATTTTGGTTTTGTCTTATTGCTCATTTTGTTTTCGTATCTTTGTGTAATACAGCATATGACGACCATAGAGAACGTGATATATATTTTCAATGTTGTCATCATCATCAACATAATTTTGTATGTGTATAAAACGAAAACATACACTCCCAAACAATGACACACAAAAACGAGACAAAACAGTAGATTCAACATCATAAGCAGAAGCAACAGCAAATAAAAGTCCTGTCATCTTATTTTAATTTTTTGTTCTGTTTTTGCTTTTGTTTGCGGATGACTATTGAGAAGTTTTTGACATTTTTTTGTTGTTACTTGTAGATAGTTTGGTTAAATGATACTTCGTTCTAGTTGTCGCGGCTTGTTGGCCGCCATATGAGGAACATCATAAATTCTTTATGGAATTTTTGGTTGTTTGCAAAATGATATTGCTTTCCTTTAAGTCGCCGTCAAATTAGAAAAAAAGGAAGAAAAAAATTAGAGACTTCGTTTTCTGATTTTCTTGAGTTTTTAAAGGATTGTAGAATTCATGCTACGATTGGATTTAGTCTTGTTTGCACATATGTAAGCGCATATTTTTTATCTCTCTACATATACATACATTCATACATATGTTATTTATTTCAAAATGTTTTCCTAACGCGTGAATATTGTCTTTTAACTAAACTTTTCTTTAATTTTATTTACTGTAGTAACTAAACGTTCGCTGTAAATGTTTATTATAAATTAATATGTCATCGCTGGTTTATATATTAATGTTAGTGTTGACGTTGCTGCTGATAGACAATTTTTGTTTTTCATATTAAGGGTCCAATGAAAAATTAATTTTAGCTTCTCAAAAGTTCGCAACAAATATTTTATTACATGTATGCGTGTAAGAACAAAACTTTTATTCCATTGGAAAAGGTCAATAAATAGGTCCTGTATAAGTTTTATACTTATATAAATACCAAACGAACAAATTTTTGGGGATTATACTTTAAATTTAAAATAAATATACGTATCTGCTATATAAACGAGGCAAAAGTTGTAAATAAATTAATGAAAAAGCCAACAGCATCAAATTATAATTTCCAATTTGGTTTTGGGTCGTTATTAAATTTTTTTTATTTTTGTGTCACATATACCTTGATTTTTGTATGTGTCAAATGCTAGCAGAAAATAATGCTTTTTGCTGTCCACTATAATACCCCTTAAAATAATTCGTATCGTTGTATCAGGTGGTCGTAAGCTTTAAACAAAATTTATTTCAATGTTATTTTAAGAAAACTATAGTTCATGAAATTCATTACTTTTTTATTTATTTTTACATTTAACCTTGCAATCAAACGAGGAAGTTTTCGTTTTAATTTTTCATACATAATGCTTGTTAGAATTCATCGAAATTGACAGCTGTGATGTAGGCTGCACGCGACTTAAAAGCAGTTTTAAAAATAAAAAAAGAGAAAAAGTTCAAAATAATTGTAATCTCAAACGTAAATTGAAACATTTAACTTTTTCGTTTGTGTAATTTTTTTAGTAATTGACAGGCAAAACTTCATCGTCTAATCGCTAAGTATAATGATTATTGGTCGAAATATTTTTGTGCTATTACCAATAAAAAAAAAAAAAAAAAAAAAATAATTTTAATTTTTAAATTTAATTTAGAAAGAGGAACAATGATTATCATCACATACAAAAATCTTTTGTTACTTGTAGTAGTAACGAAAAAGATTCATTTATTATTCTTATCACAGAAAATTCTGTATGGGTATCATGCTGATTTTTCCCAAAAAAGTGTAAGTGCGAGGTACCTTGAGTGTATTTTTATATAATTTTGTTTTTTAGGCGGGATTTAAGTTATTTATTTGATTATTAAGTTTTTATCATTATTTTTTATCTTATACACTAACAACAATGCGCAAAACAAAAAGTTGGCAGAGCGCTGATCACTGCGCATAACGAGCGGTTAACTAGAATTCCAATTAGTCTTAGAAGATGTTTCGTAAAAAGTTTATCCATAACATAATTTAGTCGGCCAACTAACTAGTCCTATATCAACTCTGAAATTATATAAAGCAGTACTGTATATGCAACCATTAATAAGTAATCACCCTTGATTTTGACATTTTCTTTTCTGCCACTCTACTAAGTGAAAAATATTAAACTTAAAAACTAAAAATTAAAACCAAACAACGAATGAAATTTTTTTGGGTGATGTTATATTTTTAAAATGCAGGAAAATGCTTGATCAGCCTTTGCACAAATTCTGCTCATTGTTCATTGTAAAAAAATATAATTCTCTAGAATCATCTTTTACATGGTTCCTTCATAAACACCTTGAAGCTGCCAGAACTCGTATGGGCGGCGGAATGCTAGCACCTCATCTGTATGTTCTAAAAACGGATTTCTTCTAACCAATAGATCTACGAGGTTGGATATAATCGAATTTGTTTAAAGTGCCCAGGATTTCATTTGTTATTTTTGTGCATAAATTTTATTTTTCTTTTAAATTATTATTTTGACACTGAACAACTGTTTGTTGTTAAAATATACTTGGCAGATTCTTAGTCAACGTCTAGCTGCTCGCTGGTGTGGCAAGTGCCTTATGACCTTGAAAAAAAGAGACAATTTGAATTATCTTTAATTTTAAATAGATATCACATTTTGTGAAATTTTAGCTTATAACTCCACAGAAAATTATAAAATGGACTTATATTGTTGCTAGAATTACCAGAACGTGGTTTAAAAAACCTTGGTATTTTTACTTCTTTCCCAATAAAAAATCTTAATAAACATATACACCCCAATGATGAATATTACGCAAAACAAAGAAATCTCGAGGAGAGATTTCTCCAATTATAGAATTCGTTGGTACAAAAATATGATATTCGCATCGTAGATTTTCATTCGCCATTTGAAGGGGTCATTTTTATTTTATTATTTTTTTTTTTTTAATAATTTATATCTCCTTTTTTACCGAGATTTTTTATTTTCCCGTTCAATAAGAAGGGAACAAATCTTAAATAGGAGAAAAATTAGAAAACTTGCCCTGAATTTTTGTGTTGGATTGGATTGATATTTTTTCTTTTCTTGCATTAACTCTATATATTTAAAAGAATGCACACAATTTCTGTGTAAAAGGATCTAGCTCTATAGCGGATATTAGAATATAACATGATGTATAAAGCTTTCATGAAGTAGAATTCCCTACAAAAATCAGATGGAATAACTATTCAACATATGAAAATCGATGTAAATATTTAACATTTGAAAATCGATGTAAATCATATATTCTACTAAAGCTATTTGCTCGATAATGGCAAACAGCATTTAGCCCATATTTTAGCAAAAAAGACAACGACATGCTTAAAAAATGCTTTCCCGAAAAAACTGTGTATCACAATTGTATACTCAAGCAAATAAGTTTTCACATACAATAAATTTTGCAAAAGTGTTAGAAAAAAAAGCGACATCTCTGGACTTTTTGCGACTTCCTTTTTTTATTTTTGTTTGTTAGACCAGTAATATTACATTTATTATATCTTAATTCATCAATTTTTGAGTGTTGCTTAAGCCCTAGGAAAATTTTTAAACCAATATTTTCCTTGGCCTTTTTTCTTACACGAGTTTAATAGTTTAAAATACATTCACTTATCTAGAATACAAATGATTCTTTCGCATCTTTGCTCTTTGCTGTATTTACAACCGCTAGAGTTAAGTTTCAAGCCTTTTTGCTTTATATGTGAACAACTGAGATTTTCTTACACTCCTTGTTTATTTTCTTTTTATTTGCTTATACACTTTTGAAGACTTAATAGCAAGCAGTTTAAGATGAAATGTTTTATGTATTCCTTCGTGTATAAAATCCATACAGCTGTTTTGTGCTGTTCTTTATGATATAAAATAAAAATATTTAAAAGAAGTAAGGAATTTATACGAATATAAGAATTTATACAATAGATATAGGGAAAAATATAATTAAATATTTTTTTCGATATTTACCCATAGCAAATTTAAAATATATTTTATCAAATTTTTTAAATATGTTATCAAGTTCTGCGCTGTGCCAACTTTTTATTTGGTTTACTCTTTATATTAAGGACTTAATATATTGTGTGTCAGACATGAGAATTTTAAATAAACAGTTATAATTAAAGAGGTTCTTTAAGATCTTAAATATTCCATTTTTGTGATTTTCCACAGTTTAACAAAACAGTTTTTCTTTTGGGAATTGGGTTTTTTTGGAATAATCTACATTTGATGAAAACATGACTTTTATTTTTTTTCTCTTTCTGGTGTATTTCTAAAGTTTCAGAAAAAATTTATTTTCCCAGAATTTTTATTTCAACGCTGCAAAAAAAAAAAAAATAAAAGCGGAGAAATAAAAATCAGTTTGAAAGAAAGTGGAATGGTCAAGTTTTAAAATAAAATCTCCTTAACCATTATAAGTGTGCAGCTAGCAATTTGTTTAATATGAATAGCATTTGACAGAACGATTAGATATTTTATATATGTAAATCACTTTTAAAGGGAAAAATAATGAACACACATCTCAGAGCTATTACCCAGCAAAAAAAATAAAAAAATTATCCAAAATCATGGGTATTTTTCTTGCTTCTGCACTTATAATGAATAATGCATTTTTAATAAGTTCGTTTATTCCAGTTGCTATAATTGTTGAACTCATGAAAATTTCATGAAAGTTCATAAAAAAAAAATTATAGAAAACAAAATTGAATATAAAAATATATATCCTTATCATCGAATTTTTACTTGTTTTAAGAATTCATTTAAATGAAAAGCAGTTTTGTTAGTGCATGTCTTTTTATTTTTTGCTGCATAGTCATGCTTCAATGTAACTCTTATCCGAAAAAAGATTTCAATATATTAAAATTTTATTTTTAAATTTTTATTAAACATTTTTTTAAACAATTATTATTGTGTATTTAGCTTCTATGAATAGAAATAGGAATTAGTTTTAATTTATTTACTGTCAAATTCATCACCAGCTATGTGTGTAATTATATTATTGCTAAATCACATTGTAAATGCATAAATAAAACAAAAGTAACAAGCATTTGTTTAAAAATAAATCAATTATTTCTTATTTATGTTATTCAAATTATATTATAAACCATTTTTAATCTTAAAAAATATTTGATTTACTTAGATTTCCCTCCTACATGAAGTAAACTTGATATACTATTTTTACACCAACTTATTTCATTATTTTTTTAATAGTGCTTGTTTTTCAGGGTTTAAAGCTAAAAATTTTATATGGTGAAAACAATTTAAAGTCAATAAATTTATAAAAGATATTAATTTGATTTTTATTTTATAATAAAAATTAATATACCCGGCTTTGCCTGTATAACCTGATTATAGCATCGTTTTCTATAGGGCTTCACTCCGAGCTGGTGAGAAATTGTATTTTGTAATCGAACGAGTAACTTTGGAGATAACTTATTAAGAAACTCAGAAGAGGCCTTACCTATCCAATAAATCAAGCCAGTGACTAGATTCATAAATATAAAATTTTACTGTCACCCACCTAAATAATGTCTTATGACAGGATTTTACTGCGGGTATTGAATGAACGTAGCTCATAAAGTTTAATAAATTTAAGAATGACGGTTGTCAGAATGTCAGTTGCAATTTTGCCCGTAGATAATAAACTTTTCGGTTACAAATCATTTAATGTTTTATTATGTGAAACAATAGCGTAAGTGAAGAATGCCATATTTTAAGGGACATCTAATTTATAAAACTTGAATGGCTTTTACCTTCTAGAGGCCTTCGAGTTACATAAATGGCTTTTACATTCTAGAGGCCTTCGAGCAAAGCATTAAAAACAGCGGTATCTTGTTATAGGGATAAAAAAAGTTAATTAATAATTCTGTAAATATAATTAAATAAATAGCTTTTAACTTGGATACTAAACCATCTTTTTACGATTAAAATTTTGGAATAAACAATCATTTTACTTTAAAATTTATTAAAATAATTTATTCCTTTAGCCTTGATTTTTTCAAGTGATATTTGATTTGTTGTCTCAAAAGTCGGCGATGAGGGTACAGCTTGAACGCCTCCAGCCTAAGTTCGGTTCAAAAAGGTGCTTTATGCTTATGGCAATTTTTGCACGCGTTAGGAATACCAAATACTACTTCTAATAATAAACTACAAATACTAAGACATATTACTTATACATATATATAAAATTTGCCATGATACGTTCTTAAAATCACGATAAGTATGTCGCCAGAAGATCCTGATATATAAAAACTATAAACAACAGCACACACTAATTGGAAACCTGCACGTATAGTTTTCTCCAATATTTCCAATACTAATTAGATATTTAATTTTTGATTTAATAGGCACTTTATGGTGGCAAGTACGGTATGAAAATTTGGTGGATCTGTGATAGCAAGACCAGTTACCCTCTATTTGGTATACCATATCTTGGAAAAGAAGGACCATATAGAGCGGAAAATTTGGCATACAGTGTAGTCAACCAACTATGTGAGCCATACTTCAGTACCAACAGAAATCTAACCTTTGACAATTATTTTACAAGCCTTGAAGTTGCAAAACACTTAGCACAAAATGGTCTCACAGTAGTTGGAACCATAAGAAAAAACAAGGCTTGCATACCCCCACTTTTTCAGTCCAACCGAAATCGTGACATCGAATCTAACGTCTTTGGTTTTTCTAATAATATGACTTTGGTGTCGTATGTACCGAAGAGAAATCGTGCTGTTATTTTTTTGTCTATGATGCATCATAGTAAAAAAATAGACGTTAGCAATAAAAATAAATCTAAAATAAATTTATACTATAACTGCACCAAGGGAGGTGTTGATACACTTGATCAAATAGTTCATGAGTATACAGTTCGACCGAAAACAAATAGATGGCCTGTTGCATTTTTTCAAAATTAGTGGATGCTGTAGGAGTCGCATCACTTGTTATATGGAAAAAAATATATCCCACTTGGAACCAACGTAAAAAGAACATGCAAAGAAAACTTTTTTTGCGAGAAGTAGCACTTGAGTTGGTAACGCCTCATATACGAAGACGGAACACGAAAGGACTAACGAGTTATCACTTAGCAGCCATCAAAGATGTGCTATCATCTGATCCTGCCATGGATCAAGGAGCTGGTCAAGCATCTGAACCTAGTTCGAAAAGAACGAAGCGTTGTCACATGTGCCCCTCAAAAATATCTAGAACTTCCAAGCAGTGCTGCGAGAAATGCAAACGGAATGTTTGTTCTGAACACTCTATAAAAATATTATTTGTAATGTCTGTTTAAAAAAATAAGTAACTAAAGTTAAATAAATAAAATACCTAAGTAAATAATATCAATAAAATATTTCTCTTATGTATACTTTCATTGTTTCCTTTAAGTGTCATTAATTGCTTTAATGAGTCTGTTGGACACTACTGGTCAGTTACGTTACAAAAGCATACTGGGTAGTTAAGGGTTAACTTAATTTAAATTAAAAAAACAGGATCTTTTTGCAGGTTTTGTGCACTTTTTATAGATTTTATGTTAATTTGGTATTTTTCTTTTTTGTTTTCTTTTCTTCCCAAATTCAATTTGTAAAATATAAAAAAACAATATTATAAATTGTTGTTGCATGCAAAATGAATCAGTGATTGCATGAATGAACGAGCAAGTTTCAATAAAACTAAATTTCAATATTAAAAATACTTAAATAAATATAAAAAGAAAAAAAGAATTAAAATGAGACAGACATTCTGAAACATTGTTCAATTGTGTGAAATTTAATAGAATTAAATTTATTTTAATTAAGATTAATTAAATTATTTTAGTACATTTATAAATTTACCTAACAAAATCGTTAGTTTAATTATCTTTAATAAAACTAATTTTTTTTTTGTAAATAAGCAACAACGAGCGTATGTCAGGCATAATAAAATAAAATTACCAATTTAACCATTGATTGCTTTTTTAATTTTAAAGGCATTCGCGTACGATCTACAACGCCATTTTAACCTGTTCTGGTAATATTCTTAAGATATCTTAAACAAAAACCGGGCCTACTTGCTTTCATACTCTCCCGTCATCTTTTCAGATTTATGAAACCAAAGTACCCTGATTGGCCTCACGTTTTGGGTGATTACTATTTTACTTTTTCAATTGAAGAGATTCGAAAGTCCAGGATTAATATTCTTAAAGTTTCTTGCAGGTTATATCGCAGAAAATTTTTATATCTTACTCATCCATGATAGTTCTAGATTTCCTTTTTTCTTCTCAGTTTCAGCGCATCACTTTATCTTAGCTTTGAAATTAACTATATAGCGTGGATGCCAGTTAGCTCCTTTAGAGAGGACCCCCTCGTCAACACTTGCCAACAAATCAGAGCAGAGATATACTTTTATCGTAAGAAGGTGTTGTGGTCCATTTCCGAATTGGATTTTTTTTACGAAGTCACTCTACTCTTGGAGCAAAAATGTCTGCTTATGCAGAGTTCTAATTATGCTGGTAAGCCTATATGTTTAGTGTAGATCAATAGGAATTTTAAGTTCGAGACTGAGGTCTACCGTGGGCACGCATCATTGGCATACGAGAATTCCCAGTGGATAAGAATATGAATGAAGGCTCAAATTACAACATCCGCTACTCTTTTCGCTACTATTTCTTTTAAATATTAATCTTTAAAGTGAAGACCTACCGTACAGTATTTCGATATGTAGCTTAAAAACTACGAAGAAAACTCATCTATATCTACCTATACAGATGTTATACTGAGACTAATTATAATATCGAAGAGGCTGTAGTTATTTGAAGATAGTTTCCAACTCCGAGAAGGTTAATTCACTAGGGATTAAACTCGTGTGTTGCAAGGGCTTATGTACAAGCTAATCTGGGACAAAAATAAGAAGTTATAAGAAAGGATACCACTAAGCGTCTAATGAATAATAACTCTTCCAGGGACCAGATAATAAAAAATGGAACCTTCAAGAAATCAATTAATAGTGATAATATAAAGAGAAAAATTAATTTAAAAAACTCTGTTTTATTAAGTTTACATTTATTTTTGGAATTTATTTATTACACTATAACATCTTATGTTTTTTAGGGTACTTAACACTTTTCCAAAATTTGGCTTACTTTCTTCCTTCGAATATATTTTTAAACCACATTAACAATTTATTATATATAATGACGATCTCTTTAAGGTGACATAAAGATCGAAATATAAAGAAGAAAGATTCGCTTATGTCTGACACAGTGAAACAATAAAAACGGGTTGAAAAAAACTTCCTGTACGTTTTTAAAGTTAAAAAATTTTTTATGGTAATTCTTAGTTCCTATTTACTCCTCGTGTTTTTATTTACAGAACTAGTTGCTCGTTAATTCTGATGAAGAACGTAGCGGTACAGAAAATGCAGCATTTCATTCAACTGGTGTCTAATTTTATTTGTTTTTTTTTTTACAAAACATCCGAATAAATTTGTAAATTAAAAACGGTTTTAAAAATTAAAAAAAGAACTTAAGTTGGTCTTCTAGTTTATTAAAAAAAATTAGATTTTTATCCAAGAAAATAAGTAAAGAAAAAATCGAATTTTAAGTAAAAATAAACAGTGTGTACGGCTGCTTTTGTCGGCTCTTTTACACATTTCAAAGTTGATGAAAAATAAAAAAATAAAACAACAAATAAAACATTAAAAAACAATACGATTATTTATTTCTGCTTTGCACGGGTATTTAAAGCTAAATCATTAACTTTAAGCCACGGGAATATTGAATAAATATAAATGGAATAAATAAAATATTTTAAAATTGTTGTGCTAATTATCCCGATCAAATTTATTAAGTTACCAGATATTGATTATTGAGGGTGAAAGCAAGTCTCGATGGTATGTAAGGTTTTTATAAAAGTCATAGGAAGATATTTTTTGCATATTTGTTTTGTAAATAATATCTAGTTTTAAATATCTATAAGCAGAAACAAATTGAAAGGTAGAAAAACTTGTTCTCATTCCAGATTTAAAGAAATATTTCACATACTTTCACTTATTAATATCCTTCTTTTCAATTTACATCCTTGGAGAAGCTTTTAAGAAAACATGTACCAAATGTGGTGCCAAAGACGTCAGTAACAAAAAGTAATTGTGTAATCGTGTAAGAAGAAAAAACATATAAGTAAAATATGTGTCACGTTGTATTTCTTTCTTTGTGTCAACACTAACCAACAACACAAAATAATAGCAATGCTATTGCATAATGAAAACATGTTTACTGTCGCTCTTCGTATACAAATATTGAATAAAGAAATTCAAGCCAAAAATAGCTAGACAAGAACTTAAGCACACATGTGCAGTTGCATGCCAAAAAAGAAAGAAACGCTGGTTTTATACGACATTTAATTAAGTTTCTTTAACAACAATTATGTATGTCTATTTGACTTTGACTTTTTGATTGTAAATTAGTTTTTTTTTTTTTGTTATGGTTGATGGAAATCGATATTTCACCATTATCAAGGAATTTTTTTCTTAGAAAATATGGACGACATTGCGCCAGAATATATGTGGTTTCAGGTGGATACCATAAAGCGATGGCAACCATATTTATAATTAAATTAAAATTCGGCTTATCGATTAATTCTATCTGAATTCACAAGTTTATGCTGAAATAGTAGCAACAATTAAGTCCTTTGAGGCAAAAATTGATCTAGTTATTCGTGACATATGGACATCAGTGCTAAAAAATGTGGCCTAAAATGAGCCACTTTCCCAAGAGTATTTGTGGTGGTTATATGGGCGAAATGTCATGTATTGATCTTGAGATATTTTTTTAATCAAATTTTTTGGTTTTTTTTTACTCTTCAAGTTCTGTAGGGCTTAAAAAACGCCCTGTGTTTGCAATTAAAATCAAATTTTTATTTTTAAAATTAAAAAAAACTTAAAGTTTTAAAAGGAATTTTTTTATGGTGCAGCGATTATTTGCCTTGATTGCTGAAATATATTTTCCGGTTCTAATATTAAAGCTGATTCTAATTTAATAATTATTGTCCTAATTTCGGAAAATGTTTTTAATTTAATTCACGGAGCATGATTTAAAATCTAGTGTATAAGTAAATCTATACAGAGGAAAAAATAGCATTCTGAATTAAAATTTTTATTTTTAATTGAAATTCCAGTCCAAAAGTAAGCAAAAGTAATACTGTTTCTAATAATCAATCTGAAAATATATTTGTAATAGAATTAAGGCTTTGAATTTATTAACCATGATTAGTCAAAAATAATATTCAAAATTAAGGCTTAATGAGTTTGTTTCTGAATTAAGTGTTTCGTAATAGGCTTAGGAAAATCGCATTTAGTGCGCTTTTAGCACCGCTGTGTGCAATTTTAAGTGCGAAAGAACTTGCAGAGAATGGTAATGTTCCGTTCAATCCTGTTCAATCCGGTCTGTTAATATTTATGTTGCATGAACGACCAGTAACGCTAACAATGCATTTATGTTTATTAAAAGAAAGTGTTGCCACAAGCTTCAATTTTCTACTTCTTATAAAGGGTTCAATAGGAATTTTATTTTCTAATTGTGGCAACAAATCCACTATAAAAATTCAATCAGAAACAATCTGCAGTTTTTTTTTTTTTTTTAAAGAAAAAAATTTTTTTTTTTAAAGAAAATAATTTTTTTTAAACGAAGTTCATCTTCACTTGACAGGGTATTTCAACAAGCAAAACTGCCGTCTTTGGACTTTTGAAAATAATAGGGCGTTGCATGCTCAACGAGTCACTGCATGGTGCGCTGTGTTGTCTGGAGGCATGCTCGGGCCGTTTTTCTCGGAAGTGATTAAAATCTTTGATGACATCGACATCGGAGAGCGTGCTTGTGGTGCACATTTGTGAGATACCATTTTGCATTCATGATTATCGAACTTTCCTTTTTTTAATGCAATAAAAATTTAAATAATCTTCATTTAAATTTTTTTATGAACAAGTTCTTGTTGAAAACCCCTTTATAAACTTGTTTTTTTTTTTTTTTTGCATATTAAAAAACGTGCTAATTTCTTTGCACTTCGCTAATTTGCCAAATATTTAATTATCCAAAGTAAATATTTTTTGTAACAAGTATGAGTTAATTTACTCCTATTGCAAGAAAGAAATATTCAAATATTCGCAACTGTGCACTGCATATATTTGTATAACTTATGCAGTATGTGAAAATGTTTGTAAGACAAAAATATGACACCATAGAGAACGTTACGTTAAGAAACAACATATTTCTCCATTATTATTGTTTAAAGCGAAAAAAACAGTATCAACGGGTTAATAATGTTTTCAGACTTTTTTAAATTAAACAAATTTTATGAATAATTTTTGGGATGAACTTAAAACGAATTGCTATGGAGTCTTGGAATCTGAAAGCAATTTATTAAAACCTTCTCTTTTTGTAAGAAACAACTTACCTTAACTTTACATAATTGCCTGCAGTTGTTGATTTTAGTAACAGAACTTATGTTTTACTCCATAAAAGTTACGATAGTGTTAAATATTAAACGAGCTGTCATACTGCCCTCTTTTTTTTAAATTTTTAATCAGTATACAGCTTTTTCCTTTATGCTTCTTTTTAAATCTAATTTCCCAGATGTGACACAATGAACTACACAAGTAGAGTTCATCCAAATTATAAATACGTAATTAGAAAATCATTCATTTATTCAGCTGACTTATGACCCAAAATTGAGTGTAGCCTTGAGCATTGCCCCATATGAAATGAAACCAGCCCACAACAGAAACCTCAGGCTTAATTATTTTTAGCAAAATGTGTGTTTTATACATCTCTTGGCATCATTGGATATGTTTTCTTCGAAACTAAAGCATTAGCTCACGATAAAATCGATTGCGAACATACCATGATCAATGATGACACTTATCCGAGTGAAATGTGTTTTAAGCCGGTTGACGCTTCATTCTTTACGGTAACCTCTACCATCAAATTATTGATATAAAAATTTGAGAATAAACGGGCTAAAACTGACGCCACGGCGAATTAAAATGTTAATGTTATTCGTGAAGTGACTTTTAATTAGACGTCCAGAATTCGCTTTGTCAAGAGGAGCCACGCTGCCCATTAGTCCGAGATACTTTTCAAGTGTTAATGCCATGTAATGATCTTTCGAATAAAATATTATTTAAAATTTAATACTGTTAAATAAATTAAATTTAAAAGTATTTTTTTACCATTTCTCTCCTTAAGGTATCTAGTAGGTACACTATTGACCTGTAATGAAGTTTAACATTTGACGAACGAATGACTTCACCTAATACTTTTGGCCACTAAAGTCATGTTTCTTAACTCTTTAACTTTTCTTGGATGTCTTAAGTTAAGTGCCTACGCCAACAGCGAAATAATGTTTTATTGTTGAAAAAATTGATAAACATGTTTCATCCTGCCGCCTCAGCCTCAACGACTTTATATAGAATATTTTTTTTTTTATTTTATTTTGGGATATGGACTATTAAAAACTTTTATCTATAGATATAATAAAATGTAACAGGATCATTTCTTTACATGAAATATTTTTAGAAAATGTAGTTGGTAAAGTGATAGTAATCAATATAGAATAAAAAACACATATTTTTAAAATTGTTGTCTGTCTGTCTGTCTATCTGCTTTCGCATCACGTAAAAACTGCTGGATTGATTAAAATGAAGTGTTGTTAGGGGATCTTTTAGAACTTTGGTTTGAATATAGAATACTTTCTTTCTGTCAAAATCAGTCATTTCGTACAGAAAAGAGATATACCAAAATAGAGGTGCTAAAGTAGTTATCAGCACATTTTTTTTGTACATGGAAATTTTTTTACACTTTTAACAGGGCTCTATAATAAAGATTTTAAAAACACATTTTTCTATATTTGAATTTTCAAAAAATAAAAATAGCACGCTAATGAAGTCGATTTATAAACGCTGTGTATGTTGACTTATTTTGTTGCAAAATAATCTAATAAATTTTAAAGATTTTTTTTAAATAACACAAGTTATTAGACGATTAATTACTTCCCAATTACTCCCATCATTACACAAAACATTACAATGGTAATTTTACCAATTTATATAGCGGACAAAAACTTCTGTATTAAATGTTCATATCAAATATTAACTGGATAAACCTCAGAATGATAACGACTCTATTGGGTTGTGGGAAAGTTTAATATACCGACTTTTGGGGGTTTTTGAATATGCTAGAAGTTTCTATTAATTCTATGCACCTTTATAGTTTTCAATAACCGCATTTACTATACATGTTGTAATAGCCATCAATATTTAGCTGTTAGAGTAGGTGTTGGCTTAGTTTTGTAATCATTGTTTATTCCTCGTTCTGTATTAGTTGTTGTTGCTGTTGCTTTGTGTTCACAAAGTTTTTTAAAAACTGTTTGCTTTGTCAATAGACACAATAGGGCACTTTGGTTTGCATTCTTAGAGAAAATTATAATAATTTTTTTATGACTTAAAGCTTAAACTTTAAACATAAAAATGTTTAGAACAAGAGATTAAGCCATATTAATACAGGGAATGCCAAATATCAAAATTAATAATATTTTTTATATAAACAGCTCAGGTATCCTTATTTGCGTTCCGATAGTATAATTGCCTGTTGCAACGCCCTTTAGTAGTTTAAAAATTTAACGCAGTTGAGGTTGTTTCAGAAGCACGGAAAGATTTTATGGTGACTCTAATTGAAAGTGTATAAAACCAAAAACTGTGAAGAATAATGCCCTACAAACACGTTATAAGCTTGTAAAGAAATAATGGAAAAGGTAGCAAAATTGAAGTTAGAAAGATACATGGAGAACAATAATATATTGTCTAAATACCAATCCAGTTTTCGAAAAAAATTTTCTTGTGAAGAGCTGTAAACTATGTTTTAAATAGATGGAAAAATACCGAAAAAACAACAAAATAATGGTAATATTTTTTGACTTTAAAAGAGCATTTGAGACTATATATAGAGAAATATTATTAAAAAAAAAAAAAAACTATATATGTACGGCGTTATAGATAATGAACTGAAATGGTTGCAAACTTATTTAACAGGCAGACAACAGATAACAAAATTAAACAATCTAAAATTAAATGCAATACATAACAATTTGGATGTACCACAGGATCGATTCTGGGTGCTTTATTGCCAAATATTCTAAAAAAAATATGAAATGGTTCTTTATGCAGATGACACGCTGGTTTTTAATGGAGCTGAAAATGAGAAACAATGTCAAATTAATTTAGGTGCGATTTGGTAAAAATTAATGAATGGCTGAAAATGAATTAGTTAAAACTATATGAAATCAAGATAAAAATAATAAATATGAATAGTAATTTGACAATAAAAATAAAGAAATAGAAAGAGTAAAGAATAAGAAGTATCTCGGTTGTATCACAGATAAAGATTTAAAACTTAAAGATCATATTCAATTTATGTGCAAAAAGACAAAAAAAAGGTATTTTTATTTTAAGGCGATTAATAACTATAACATAATTATTGAATCACACTCTGAGCTACTCATTTTGCATAAAATCACAAAAAGAAAGACTTCAGAAATAACAAAACAAGGCAATGCGCACGATCTTGAGTTGCAATAGATATACGTTTTTACGGATTATGCTTAACAACTTAAAATGCCTATCTATTTAGCAAAGGCTAGAACTAAATATACTGAAGTTTATACAAAAAATGAAAATAGGAAATGCATCTCAATATTTATGCAAACAACTTGAATACGTTGGAAACATTCAGCCATACAATTTAAGAAATGCACAGGACTTTAGAATGCAACGAGTAAATACTACAGCAATGCAAAGATTTCGTTTTTACAAGGGCCTTAACCAATATAACTTGCTACCCAGCTATGCAAAAATTGAAAAAAAATTTATTATATTCATTCGAATATCTGTTCAATTTGTAAAAATTAATAATTCACAGAGCTTGTAACAAATATCAATTATGAAGAAAAATTAAAAAAAATTATTATATATAGATTATTTAAAACTATTTGTAATACTTATTTAACTTAACCTTCGCTTTTATGAAGATGTTTTTGTATGCGAACTCATGGTATCTACCTGGGTAGATAGTAGATAGTAGGTATTTTTACATTCAATTTGTGTAAGACTTTTTATGTATGTAAAATTTTTTTATCGAAATATATAGTACTATAAAGATAATTAGTGCACCTTTAAAACTTTGAAATATCGAACAATGCACATCACTAAAGAGCGTGCTTATAAACAAAAACCGGACTTTCCCTTAATAATCTTATGCAGTAAATACTATCATTGCTTTTGGGTTATTTTCACTGACTTCTTGTATTTATCTCGTATGGTGCTGTAAAATTTTAACATGAGTAAAAAAAGTAATATTGAATATCTTTCGTCAAAGCAGTTTCGAGGTATGATGTAATATAAAAAACTAGTGATTTTTTATAAAATACATTTAATTGTAGATTAAGTTATGAAGAAAAGCAAGAATATTTTCGAAATATGTTAGCTGCTGAATCTAATTCAGACGAAAGTGGATCTGAATTAGAAGTTTATCCGGAGGAAGAGCTTATCGATGAAAAATACTTACCTGCTGATGCAAATTTGGATTCAGAAGCTGAAAATATAGGGGAAAGTTATAGTATTGAGCTAAATAGCGAAAGCGAATCCGATAGTGATGAAACTGATAAAGAAGAAGCAGCTTTAAACACAAATAATAACTATTTTACTAGCAAAGATGGAACCAAATGGTATAAGCACGTCAATACTTTTTTTCGTCAATGAGCCCACAATATTATTCATGACTCATCTCGAATGGGGCCTACATCAATTACAAAAAACTTATCTCCAGTGGATACATTTTTTTGCATTATGAGCTCTCCGATAAGAGACCAAATTTGCAGAGTTTCTAACAAGAAAGCTGAAGACGTCTTTAATCATTGGAATGCCAACAATCCTGACAAACACCCTCTGACGTGGACTAAAATTACTGACATTGAGTTCACTGCCTTCCTAGGAATTTTGCTTGTGATGGGCACCCAAAAATCATCAAAAGAAAAGTTAAGTGAGCTTTGGAAGCAAAATGCTTTTCCTCTTTATCGTGCGACAATGTCTATCAATCGTTTCCAACAAATTTTACGTTTTATTCGTTTCAATAATCATATGACAAGAGTTGCTCGCCAGTCTGCAGATAAAGCAGCTCCAGTAAGAGATATGTTTGAAATGATTAACTCTAATTTGAAAATTCATTTTCAACCCTATGAATGCATAACTGTTGACGAGCAGCTATATGGTTATCGAGGTCGCACAAAGTTCACTCAATATATACCTTCCAAACCAGCAAAGTATGGTATAAAAATTTGGTGGGCTTGTGATTCAAAAACTTCGTTTCCTTTAAGTTCACAAATATACATCGGAAAAGAAGGTAGCTGTAGAGAGTGAACCAAGGTGAACGTGTCGTGAAGGATTTAATTGCTCCTTACAAAAATTCTGGGCGAAACGTGACGGTAGATAATTTTTTTACTTCCTTATCGTTGCTTGAAGAACTTATAAAATGGAAAATGACTATTGTCGGAACTCTAAAGAAAAACAAGCGATATATACCAGAAGAGTTTAAGGCGTCCAAAAATCGAGAATTATTTTCGAGTGAATTTGGATTTGGTCCGAATGCAACCATGACTTCCTATGTGCCAGCAAGAGGAAAGGCGGTAGTTTTACTTTCATCTATGCATCGCGACTCTGTTATTACGGGCACAAAGAAGAAGCCTGAAATTATTCAATATTACAATAAAACTAAAGGAGGGGTCGACACAATGGACAAAATGTTATCACAATACTCAACCAAAAGACCAACAAGACGTTGGCCTTTGGCGATGTTCTTCAATTTATTGGATATTTCAGCCCTAGCAGCTTACATTATATATGACCAAAATAATACACAAAGCACAGCTAAAACATCTGGACGTAGGTTATTCTTGAACTCCTTGGGTACAAATCTTTGCATACCACAAATAAAGTCTCGAGCTGAAAACCAGATGGTAGTTAGTATGTTTTTTATCAAGACAGCAATGGAATGTATATTAGGTAAGTTTTAAAATATTTTTTATGATAATATAAGCTAACTAAATATTTTAGGTGAACCACTCCTTGCACGCTGCAGTGACGATGAGTTTGAACCAAATGTAGAGCAACAACGAGATGCTACAGGGCGCATAAAGCAAAAGGGTGGGTGTTACATATGCTACAACGACTCTAAAAGGAAGAGAGCTTCTCGGAAAGAATGCATCAAATGTAAAAAGCCAATATGCGCTGCACATTGCCTCACACAAACAAAGTGCCAAAACTGCTACAAGAACTCAAGTTCACAAAAATGCAACTTACGAGAAAAACTTGCTAATTAAGTGTCAAAACAATATAAGTTCTCATAAAATTGTAATGTATCTACCAGGGTATATACTAATAAGCCCGTATACACAAAAACGCAAAATATAAAAAAACTTCTGCAATATTATTATAAAATTTTTTATTTGGTTATTTTCTAAAAGGTAGGCAAATTCTGATAACTGAGCTGAAAGCAACTTGACATCTGATGAAAAATGTGAAAGTTATAAACGATTGAAAATCACAATATCTACTGCGGTAGATACTATAAAAGCGAAGGTTAATAAAAAAAAACAAAATGCAAAATGCAAAAACAACTCACCCGGATCTTTCTTCTATATAAAAAAAATCAATAAATTGTTTTCTAGGCCCACCCAGTAAAGTTTTCGTAGCAGGTATGGGCAAAGTTTAAAATTAATATATAATCATTAATTTTTTGTTAAGACTAAAGCGGCGCTATTAGAATTTAAAATATAAGAAAAACATTTATCACACACAGAAAAAAGGCTGGTAAAAATTCCATCGATATGTTAAAGATTCAATTACCAATATAATAATTTGATTTTTATCATTAATATATTATAATCTTGACTTATTTTTTATATTTAAGGCTAATATTTGATATTTGCCTCTAAATTTTGGTTGTAACACCTTTTAAAAAAGTTAACCTGACTGATTTGTATCTTTAGTAAAATTATGCTATTAAATGGAAGATCCAGCTAAACTTATTCAGCACAATACTACTCAAAACCAAATTTTGGTAGTTAGAGTTATAAAAATCAATTGTATCTTCTAAAATAGAAAATTTTTTGACGTATAAAAAATTAATCTTGTACACATTATACTAAAAATCAATAAAACTTCAGTTTAAAAGTGCAACGATTTCTCAAGAGTGGAGAAAAGCTCTCCAATATTGTTTAATGGTAAGTTCATAATTATCTCACAAAGCAATATATAAATAAAAATTATTTTAAAATGTCTTCATAGAGGCAAAACGTGCGGCATGTTGAAAAAACTATGTGGAAAAGAAGAATCGTGATGTAAAAGAAGGAGTAGTTTATATTTATTGATTTGAGTCATGAAAGTTATGATGTGAAATCTTATTCCTGTAATTTATTTTTTAAATAAAAATAAATATAAAAAAATTATATTGTTTTATTTAATTCACAATAATATTCTATCGTCATTCAAGAATCTTTAAAAAAAAGTTGTGAGTGCCATACACATTCAGTTATTACAACATAATTCAAGATAATACACACAACCGACAAAATTCGATTGGCAACGAATTCGGTTCCCACAACGAATTTCTTTTCTCTGTGTCTACTTTTACGGGTTTAAATATAAGGCTATAAGCGTAAAAATCACCTTTCTCTGAGGACACTTTTTAATCTACCTTTCTTATACATTCTGTTTTAGCAACACGTTGCTCTGTATTCTGTGTAAATGGGGACCTTTAATTTTAAGCATTTTCTTTTATATTAACCTTTAAGGCTGACATCTTAATATTGTACACTCTCTGCAAATTCCTACGTGTCTAAATGAACTGGCTTCAAAAATATGTAAAGTTAAAGTTTTTGTTGAGCCACCTTATAAGTTCTTACATACTCGTAGTATTTTAAATTTGTCTTTATAAAGAATATAATTCAATAAACTTTGTGCAAATTTCAAGTATTTGGTAAAAAGTTAAAAAAGTAAGCCATAAGTGTGAAAATATCGTCTCTTGATAATTGGATTACGTTTTCACCCCTTGTGTATAATGAAACTTAAATAATGTTCTTAAATCTTACTGGCATTATAATTTCATTAAAGAGCCTCTACTACAAATGCCAGTAAGTAAAATTTGAATGAAACATGCAATTATTTTTGTACTGCTTTTAATAAACTGCATTTAATACTATAAATAAATAAAAAATGTGAAACTATTTCTAAAGAAAATAAGTCAGACATTAGTAGATTAAATCCTTCTTTTAAATTAATTTATGTATTAAAGCCTTGACAACAATTGGGCAAAAAAAAGAACAAGTATTAGTGCCAGGACCTGCAGGAATAAAGTTGAACAGTTAAGAGCGTTATATTTAGCTATGCCAAATCTTATATGCCCTTGATCATATCTATATATAAATTTACATAAAAAAAATTTACACCCATATTGACGATTTTAAAAATCGTACTTTTCTAAGAAAAATTCAGAGCACCGTAACTTGGAGATATGGGCGAGAGCTATTTTTTCATTTGATACTTTTTTTTAATTTTTAATTTTCTATAGTCCCAGAATTCGTTATGTATAAGGGTTCAGAATGTATATACTTTATAAAGGGCAGAAATGGATATTGTAGTTATTACAAATATACTGAAAACTAACCCTTTTTCCACCTGTAGTGTAGGGTACAAGAAGGTTTTAAGTAATTTTTATTAAGCACAAGTCAGTTGTATATGCAAAGAAACAATAAGTAAATAAGTGTATCAACATGATAATCCACTTTGCTTTTAATGAATACTAACAATATTGATCCAATTGTCATTATCAAGTTTCAATAAGTTTCCAATGAGCACTTTTGCATTATTCAGCAGTATTTTTTCTTTCTTTCTTACATGATTTTTTTTTTTGATCGAAAGTAATTCTCTATGTCATTAATTAAATGGAAATACAATATTTATTGTGCTTTAATCAGTTTTACCTTCTACCTTTTATTCCATGTTCTCCTCTCTTACAACCATGTAATTGAACATTTAAGGTTCTTCCGTTTTCAATTTAATAGACTTTTGTTTTGTTTATTTAAGGTACAGTACTTCAAAAATGTTTTTTTTATAATGCTGTTGTTTTTGTTGTACTGGATGTCCTTGTTGTTGGTTGAACTTTATTGAAATTAATGAATAAAAAGCAAATAGTTTTCAAAATAAAAGAAGGGAACAGCCCTCTTTTTTTTTTGGTTTTTGCCCAGAAACGGAATAATAAAGTCATTAATTAAATGGCTTTTTATTTATTATAAAATTAAATAAAGTTAATTTACATTTATATAATTAAATGCAAATAATACTGGGGTTAATTTAAAATTTTAACTCGGTAGTAAAAGAAATTGGAATAAGAAATAAATTTCTTAATTAACTGAAAATTTTAGTCAATTTTATTTATATATGTGAAGGAGTGCTCCTAATACAAGTTAGTTTTTCAATTGTAGATTTTTCTATATAAATATTTAATATCAATATAACACGCATACATGATTTACGCTTGAACTAAATTAGGAAAAATTGTGATAAGTTGTCGAATCTGTAGGTTTATTTAGAAAAACTTTTAGTGGAAGTGAAGTATCCCCCGCAATTGCTTTAGCAAATAAATTGATTAAAAGTTCATAGCATTTGTACAAACGAGAAATTTTTCTGCTGCGGTAGAAAGTGTGCAACTCAATCCAAGAACGTCGATCCACTATCAATCTCATATTTCATACATCATAATTATCGGAGTGTTGTAAAAGATTTTTGAATGTACGCTTTGAAGATCTAAATTGTTCAGCTATGGAAGCCGAACGACCATCTACGGTGCTATAGCTTCTTAGTTTGGTAATTACAGAAGCTTCAATCTAGAAAATTAATACTTTCTGAGGCTCCTTTTTAACCCAACTATTAAAACCGCCTGTCATTATCGAGAAGCCAATACATATACGGAAATTAGTCTGGATATTCTTGTGATAGTAATAATTGCTCCCTTTTATAGAAAATGTTGATTGAAACCCTATTTTAATCAACAGTGTGCAGACCTAGAGATTAGATTTCTAATTATTTTAAATTAGTAATATGAATTTGGTTAATTTGAAAAGCAGGATGGTACACTATGCCAGAAAGTTTTAAGCATAATGACTGACAGTTCCAAACAACGGAATAATTGTTGTTTCTTACAAAGTCAAAATACAGCAAGAGGAATTGCGTGTAATTTATTTTATTTAATCTTTTAAAATATTCTTGTATTTAAACTACTCTCCATGTTAAACAAACGTGTCTTGCGTTATGGATTCTAAAACATAATCATCATATTGGCAATTTCATATTAAATAAAAAGTTTTAAGGTGACACAAAGCAATTGATATTTGAAATTATAATTCACAGAGAAAAAATATGAATTTTTAATAAAAAATTTAAAAATGGAAAAAATGTTTCTTAGAAGTTTATATTAAAAACATAGAACTAAAGTAAATAAGGCAAAGTATAAATAAAAAAACACTAACCAGAAATGACATACATTTGCTTATGCGCCACATTTCTAATCATATGAAAAATATTTTATTTTCCTCTCAGACGTTAAGATACACTATGCACGAAGAGTGCTTAAGCAAATTTTTCAATATTAAAATAATATATGGCTTTGATGATTTAGAAAAAATTGCACTTGGATTCTAACTGGCGAGAAAAAGATTATAAGTTGGTAATAATCTTTCACAAAAAATTCAACATATGATGCTTTCAAAAGTTATACAAAAAATGTTCTTGTTGTGAGACCCAATCCACACTGGCCCTATAGAGACCCTTTTTCATCCAGCAAAATGCAAAGTTTGGTAAGGTTGCCATACTGTTCGACATTAGTACGGGTAAGAGATAACTTAAGCGTCGTTGTTCCTGACGGACAACCTCGTGACATAAAAATTTTGCAAAAATTTATTTTAAGAAATTGTTCTATTAACCGGGCTCCAAGACTGTATTACTTATCACGTCTTGATTATTTTATTTAAGGTCATGGGTATTGGCTAGTTTATTTTGATAATATGGCAACGTTTAACCATATCATTGATTCATAAAATAAGGCTACAAAAAGTGGCCTTAAATTATGTATGCGCTTCTTACGAGTAGCAGCGATGATCATATGCCAAAAAAAAAAAACAAAAAAAATTTAATTGTCAGTCCTGCATATTAGTTTTTAAAAAAGGGCTTGGCTTAAATTTAACTTTTGTATTATTTTTTTAACTTAAAAATATATCAATATTAAAAACGATACCCTTTTTTCTAAGGTTTTTGCATAAGTTTAAGAATTATGGTTTTTTTATTATAAATTAAATTATAAAATAATAAATTATGTTTGCGGTTTATTATTATTATTTTTTTTTTTTTTTTTTTTTTTTTTTTGTAAATCGGTCAAGCGTATTTATCTCAGTCGGTTAGTAGAATACTCTTGCATGAACAAAAATACTTTTTAATATTGGAAAAATACAAAATATTAACAAAACACCGCATTGGAATTTGATGAAATGTTAACCCCGATGAGTTATGGAATATAAGACCTCTGGGTATAGAAATGCGAAAAATATGGAAAAAAAACTTTAAAACGCACTCAATCAACAGCTCATCTATAAAAAAATATATATTACACCAAATTGTTGTTTTACTGGTTAGCAATATAGATATTTAAACAGTCTGTAGTTTTGATCTGCAACATGTAAAAAACTGCGGTGCATATTGTAGTCGAATTTATATTCATTTGTCAAAAATGCATGAAAATATTTTAAATGTTTTAAATGCACTATTTTAAGTAGGTCAACTAAAAGGACAAAAAAAATTATCTAAGTATTCTTTTTAAATATTCAAAATAATCAAAACCAATAATATAAGGTCGTATTAGAATGCAGAAAAATCTATTTAAAATGAACATATTTAAAATTTACTGATGTATTAAAATAAAAAAAGCTGACAATGATTCTATCAAATTAATAAATAATATGCCGCCCAGTGGCATAAAATAAAATAAAAGTGTAAAATTTTTAAACCATATATATTGCATGTTTATTCGACCTTTCTGTGGTTATAATTTTGAAAAAACAATATTCGAGCTTGAGGTCAAAATTGTAGTGTGACAATTATTTCTTTATTGCATATATTGCGCTACAACATCGAGTAGCATCATCAGGGCTATGGCTAAGAATACACAAACACAAAACAAATATAAATTATCTTAATGTAGAAATAAAGTACAAAATAGAAACTTGAAAAAACACAAGCACATATAATAAAAACCAAAATTTTTTAAGCTTAAGTCCAATGTTTACAAACAAACTCACTATCACAAAAACAATAAACACAGTTTCTTGATCGTCATCTGTTATTGCACTGAGAGTAAGCTAACATTGCTTTATTTACTTATATTAATTATTGTACTTTGTTTTTATATTTTGTTGCTTATTTATTAAATGTCGGTATATTTGGGCGCAATTCTCTGTGTCAGCTTTAAAGTTAATTCTCTCCTTCGATGAAATATTAATGATGGTTAGCATCTCTAGCATGAAGCGACGTTTGTGATTATTCTCCGTTGTTAATATTTCTGTTTTTTGGAAATCTGGAGAGTGATTTTAAGAATCACAATGGGCCACTAATGCTGTTTTTTGAGTATTGTTATAACGCGATCGTTGATCAGATCTGTGCCCTGATATTCTGGTTTTTAATTTATTTTTAGTTGTACCGACGTAAACCATTTTACATTTCCCTATCCCATTTCCATTGCACGGTATTTTATACACAACGTTTGATTTTTCAAATTTGTCAATTTTGTCTTTTGTTCTGCTGAAAAATTGTTCATTGTTATTAAATGTTTTATAAGCTATTTTATAGTTTTTAGAATCAAAGAGTTTTGAATTAGCAAGTCTTTCAGATATGTCTGGAATATACAATGCTGATTTAAAACTGGTCATCTGGTTCGGTTCCTTCGTTTTTGGATTGCTCACCCTATGCCTGGCAATTAGGTTCTCGATAAGTTTTGAGAGAAAATTATTTGACTTCAATATTTTCTTTATTTTGCACAGATTATTATAGTGAAATTCCACATCACTTATATTTAAAACTCGTTTAATTAGGTTGCAGGTAGTGTTTATAATCATATTCTTAGGATGATTTGAAAAAAAATTAATTATGCGACCACATGCAGTTGGTTTCTGATACCAGTTTATCTTAATAGATTCTCTATCCCTTATTATTAGTAGATCCAAATATGGAAGTTTGGATTCAGATTCTTTCTCCACTGTAAATCTTATATTAGGGTGAAAATTATTAAACGTTTCCAACGTAGATAAAATATCATTTTCAGATATGAAACTGAATAAGTCATCCACGTATTTTGTAATTATTTTTGGTTTATTATTTAATTTTTGCATACAAGAGTCGATTAACTTTTTCATTACTATGTCTGCAACTATTGGTGACGCTGGTGAACCCATGGGAAGACCTTTTCTTTGTGTGTTAATTTTATTATTGTATTTAAAGTAGCGGTTATCTTTAATGCAAAATTTCAAAATACGAAAAAATAAAGTCTTGTCCATCTTAGTATATTCTGAAATCTCGCTTCATTTTTCTTCTATTTTTCATATTTTTAAACCATTTAGTTTGTATGAAACGAAGTGAGAAAAAGGTGCTTAGAAGAAAGAGTTTCGACTTTCGACTACAAAACTTTGACCATTTTTTTTCATTGGTAGTTTTTCTTAAATACAAGATAGAGCGATTTTAAAAACAGATCTAAAAAGCTAATACTGTAACAAATATATTGTAAAATTTTTCCTTGACTTCATTAGATTAACCGTAATAATTTTTTGATTTCAAATAACATAAAAAGTTCCAGCACATAAAATTTTGGTCAAAAGTAAAAAGCTGCTTCTAATATATATGTAGATCTTTGTTTACAGTAAACACAAATCCAAAAAATTAAACTACAATTGCAAAACTGGTTTCATATTGCATTTTTGTTATTAAAATAAAATTTAATTTTTAATAAAATTTATGATATGTAGGGCATCAGCAATAAAGAAGGAATAATTACAGGTAGTCATAATATTTAAAAAAAAAACTTATAGCTGCATTAGAAAAAACAAAACGAAGTCAGCTGCTTAAAAAAAATTCTTCATTTCAAATAAGAAAGTAATTAAAAAGTAGATGCACTTATTAGAAGAACGCAATAAAACAAGAGATTTTTTGCGCGAAGTACCATAATTGTTTGCATCATTTAGAGATTTTTTATAAAGAAAATATACAAATAGGTAATTACCTCTACTATTTAGCTGTGCCTTTGCAGTAGATTTTCAAATAAAAGAAGCTGTGAAAAATACGGCTAAAGATAAGAAGTAAAATATTGCGAATGAAATTTTACCTTAAATATCTCCAAATATATTAGAGATATTATATCAGATTTTTATCGAATTAAAAACTTATATGTATGTAACTAAAGCTAGAAACAATTCTGGAAAATAGAAAATGAAAATATTATTATATATTTAGTTTAAAAAAAGATTGTAATTTTTTCTTCAAACGCCTCTGCAGACCCCATTTATGCGCAGGATGCTTGCTAAAATTGGCCCATAACTAAAAACTAATCGTTTCAGAAAGGATTAAAGTCCGCCTACATTTTTTTACAGTATTGAACATTTAGATTTTTGTTTAAAATATTTTGCATATTCGAACAATGCTTACTGTAGGGTGCTTCAACAGAATTTTGTAAAAAGTTATTAGATGAACTACTCACGGCTTTGTATCACAGAAAAAATCAAAAAAGTTATGAATTACCTTGAAAACGTTAGAAATCTAAAAAGTCAAAGTACTCTTTGACCAAAATTTTATATTTATTTAACTTTTAATGAAATCTGAAATTATAAAATTATCATTAACCTAATGAAGTCAAAGAAAAAACTGTTTTACAGCATTAGCTTCTCAGTCTGTTTCTGTTCCACCTTATAATTAAAAAAAAACTACAGGTAAAAGGCCGAAAAATGCCAGGGCAAAAGATTTTTATTTTTTATCTAAAATTCGAATTTCTCTAAAATTATATAAGATACTATGCAAATTTTACGAACGTTTTTTCTTTATCTATCTATGCAGATTGCTAAAAATAAAAAATGTTTAAAATCGGTTCACTTTTGATAAAGTTATATTTCTGAAATATTTTTAAGCTTAGAGGTTGCCTAACTTGAACTACTGTAAGTAAATAGTTTAGAAGTTGGAAAATTTTATTCCATTGATTTGTATTTTACGCCCGTTATATAAAATAAACTTAAAATTTCAGTGTTACAATTTTTTTAAAATTTAAAGGAAAACCTAGAAGAGAAACATTTGCTTTCATTTTTTACACTAATATTCAACTGTATTAAGTAGTTTTTTGTTGGTTCAACTGTCGTTTTTATACCTCAGTTGCGCAGTATATTTTAATCATCGCAGCAAACAATAAAATATAATGTTTGGTTATTGTGTTAATGACAGTTATAAAAATAATGCAACATTAATAATAACCGCAGACTGAATCTGTATTAATGTAATATTTAAATATAAAGAAAAAAATAAATGAGCAGGATGAAACGTGTCATATATACTCCTAATTTTTTATGAAAATGAATCGATAAAATATGGAAGTCAACAATTAATTTAAACATTGCAAGCCTCATTTTTAAGGTCCTCAACATATTTTTTTACTCTCCCACGGCATAATTTTTCTTGATTAAATCATTCATTCTCCTTCTAACTTGTCAAAATTTCTAATTATTGAATAAAGAAGAAATATTTATTTTTATATTTTATTATATAAGAAAAATAATTTTATTTTTAAATATTTTTCTATTAACGTTTTGTAGTGAAATAAATTATTAAAATTTCAGTTTTGGGCAGTCACATAAATTTAAAGCCTTTCAACACTTGATTAAAAACTGGCGACAAAATAAATATCAATGCATTTTAAAACTAAGCACTTCTTAACGAACCAACGATAATCATCATAGAGTTAAAAAAAAAAAAAAAACTTTACAATGCAAAAATTAAGCCATTGTTAGCTTTTGCACGTTTAGCTTAATTAAGAATACATAGTAACATCAAAATTTCAGTTGTAATGTATTTTTGTTTTAATTTCTAATTTTTACTTTAATTGTTTTAATTTAAAAAAGTAAAGAAGTTTTACGACAAAACAAAAAAAAAAAAAAAAAACAAGATTAATAAAGCATTTTCTGGATCGCTACATCCGTCATTAGCATTCTTCGCATCTATCTGTCTTAGGATATGTAGATTGTAAATAGCACCTATTTAATATATTAAGTTTCTAACTAAGAATACGTAGAATATTCATAATCAATCCATATTAATTTTTTAGACGAATTCCACCCAGAACTAAAAGCTTTTCTTTGTTTTTCTATTTGCAAATCGTCACATATAAAAATATTATATTCTGTAACAGTGTCATATTGATTGTCATGAAGTTAGCATGAATAAGCGCACTCTCCTGCCTTTTTTATGAAATTATTTTGAGCCGAATTAATTCACGCACTCAACATAACATCAAACAGTTAAATGATTAATTTTCTGAAACATTTAAATAAAATATAGTCAAAATAAAGCCATCTTATACTATAGCATACCTTTTGGATTGTAAAAGAAATCAAAAAGAAAATGAAATAAACCAAATACTATCCTTCTTTTAATTTAACCGTCATGATCTGAAACAGATTGACCCATTTATAAACCAAACTTTACAATTTCTATTGCTAATAAACTATGACTTTCGCATATTTTTTATATCATTTATTATATTATTTTTGGTCGCAACAATTAACCAACAATTGTTAAAAAAGTTTTCCAACCTATTTGTGTTTGTTCTTTAATTCTTGCTTTTGATTGATAGATTAAACCAAAAAATCTATTACGTTACTTCTTTTAAAAACGAAAACCTTTTCACAACTTAAAAATCTGTACTTAGAATAATAAGAAATGATATTTATTAGGGGGAGGATGATATTTAAGTTTAAAATTAGTAAAAACGACAGTTATAATTAAAACCAATTTTAAAACGAATTACTTAGTTCAAATTAAGAAAGAAAAAAAGATGCATAATATTTGTGGGTGAAGTGGAAAATGAAGACATTAAATGAAAATAAATAAAACGTAAACAGCAGAAGAAATGGTACTGAGGCCTTCGTTGTAGTTAAAATTGATTTTTCAGTTAATATTTATATAAAAAAAATTGAATTGGTTTTTAATTCACAATTAAATTTTCCATTGTCCTCTTTTTAAAATATTAACACCTACCGCGTCTATTCAATTATTTCTGCTGGCTTTTTAATAGTATAAAATTTGATTGGCAATAAATTTGGTTGTCATTATAAATATAAGTTCTCTGTGTTTGATTGCAGGAAATTTGGGGCTTAAACTTATAACATTCAAACTAATATCCCTTTTGGAAAATAGCTATGATTATGTTGACAAATAAGCTAAGGGTTCAGTTGCACGGTTGGTAAACTTTGTTTATCGCATTCGGCCCCATGTATTTAGTCAGGATGAAGCCACTTTACTTAGAAATGATACGGCTGAATTTTTGCAAGATCTGAAAATTTTGTTTCTTCTCGTTCTCTACTTTCTAAGAATGTAGGCATATAAAAAGTCAGCATTTCTCTATGATCATAAAAAACGTTTTTTGTAATAATTTTATAAATAGACAATTGCTTTAATTATTTAATTTCCATAATTTTATTTTTTCTAAAAATAAAAATTAAAGCTTATATTATTTTAAACAAAATTGTCCAATTTCGGGGTTTATTTACTTCCAAGTTTTTCCCAGTCCTTGAATTCCCAATATCGCAGCCCTTCTTCCACGCTATTTTTGTGCATGTAGTTAACTGAATGGTTGTATTATATGTAGAAGTAACTCCGCTGTTTTTATCACACGCCCACGGACAAAAATGATAATACTGTTGTTTTCAGATATGTAAAGGCCGCCAGATCTTCTTTTCGCAACCATATTTTTTATGACTACCCATCCAAAAATTAGATATTATCTCAAGAAGTATTTGTCATATAATGACTTTGTCTTGTTAAACTTTGTTACTTGCTTACAAAAAAAAAAAAAAAAAGAAGTAATTGAATTAGTTCCGTAAGTTAAAAGGAAAACCTTAAAATTAAGTTCTAATGATCATTATTATTTCCTACAATAATTAATGTAATAAATTCTAAGTAATTGATTATACTTATCATACCTTGTTAAAATCATTAGAAAGTCGTTCCGCTAAAAATGCTTGATTCCATACTCGATTACCATTTCTAAACTTTTTTGCTTGGTTGTGCCACTGGCTCTAGATGGTATTACCATTATTTAAAACAAGAAATAATATAAATTATTTTATTAGCAGTTATTGTAACTCTTAATTTCCTGTTTCCTACTCGTATATCACTTTGTTAATAATTTAATTTTAAATCTGTTAAAAATGCCTTTAAATAATAATAAGTAATAATGTTGACAACCCGATAATCACCTACATATATTTTGGTACTAAGTTAATTGGATTTATTCCGCCAGTAAATAAAATACTGTTGTCATACCTTTCGGTGAAGACCGTCGTAACTGGCTGTTTATTTGATATGATTGGCGAGCGCTTTCGATGTAAAGACATCATTTCATCGCGGCTTGAAATTGAAAATTACTTACAATGCTAAGTTTAAATAAATGTATATAGGTGTAACTTTGAAGCGCTCAGGGCAATCTGGGCCTAGGGCGGCCGATCGGACTGAGGCCATAAAAAACTCAAAAATTTTATTACAAAAAAACAGTAAACATAGAGTAAGAAAAAATAAAAATAGTTTCTTAATGGTTACTGTATTTTTGTAATAAAATTTTTGAGTTTTTTATTGCATTTTTGCATTATTGATTCAATGGAGTTCTCATTTAATTAATTTGGGTTTTGGTATGAGACTCTGAGGTTTTCCTTACAAAATTTGGGTAGAATCCACTGATGAGCTATATGAGCAGTAATGAAATGGACATATAGATATGCTTTCCCTGCAGTAATGCATTTGATTTTTTTAAATAATTTTGTTTAAAATAATAAATATTTCGTGAGAATATCATGAAATATTAATATTTGAAGGAATCAAGCACAATTAAAGTAAATTAATTCTGTAAATATTTCATTTTGGATTGTTACTATAATAAAAAAGTTTTTGAAATGAACGAGAAACATTTTTGTTCCTATTTATGATTTTATATGGTTTAAAATTGAAATTTAACTAAATTTTTAATTTCTTCAATTATTACAAATTATTTTTTATCTTTTAAAATAAAATCTTAACTAAATTTCATTTTAAAACCCAATGACATTTTTAAAGCAAGAAAAAGCAAAAAAAAAAAAAAATTATCTACAAAGGAATTTAGAAAATTCCTTCATGTAAATAAAGTTCTATAATATATTAAAGATGAATTTACCTTTCATTCAGCTTATACTCTAAACAATATCTTTTACCACAAACTTTAAAAATATTTTAAACTTTCAATTTAATAAAAACAAAAAAGAAGAAATAGATATATAATCTTAATAATTTTTCTATGCTTACAAGTTGTACTTTTATGTAAATTTTGCAAATCATTTTGTTTTCTTAAGAAAAGTTTTATCATACCTTGTTAAATTGACTTTGACTTAAACTATCTGTTTGCCATATAAAATGACCAATATATTCATGTAAATGACTGAATTTAAATTGTCTTTGATGAAAATATAAAAACGAACAAAAGAATACAAAAATAACAAAAAATTACTGTACGAACAAATGAACATGAATTTGATTCCGACAAAAATAAAATAAAATAAAAAATAGTATAAAAGTAAATAAAATTACATTGAAAACGAATTTTACGCACACTAACTTTAAGAAGATAAAATTGTTACGAAAAAATATTTATTTCTGAAAATGTATAAATATAAAAATAAAAGTCAAATGCACATTCGATTTAAATTCTGAAAATGTTATGTAAAATGGTTTTCTTGTTTATGCGTCAGCCACAGCTAAACGACTCAACCGATTTTAATAAAATTTCAAAGACAAGATAGACTTTTTCTGTAGGGTGCAACAGACAATATCTGTTTTTTGGATGGGAGCCACGGGGTAGACAAACGCTTTAAAGGGTGTTATTGTATGCTTGTCGAAATCGCAAGGACTTCAAATTTTAGTAGGCATATATATCTGATGCGTCGGATCTTTCTTCCTTTTTCCCCTTAACAGTGTCGCTGTTTAATGAACGTGTACAAGTCAAAAAGTACATAACTTTTTTAAATAAAACACAGGTTTTTGTATTAAAAGTCATTCCAATTTTTGAAAAACCGAGGTCTAAAATATAAGATTAAGTCGGCGTTTCCTTTTACTGATGGTTTTGCCCTTTTATAGGTAGCTAATGAGGTGTAATACATTTACTTTCTTATGAAACGCACACAATCCAGGTAATTTTTTGCATAAAATTCACTTAAAGTCTGATTTATGCTGATAATATATCTATACTGTCTTTAGTATATTTAATTTATTAAATTTTTATTAGATTGCAGTCATATCTTCAAAATTTATTTTGACAATACTATTCGAACACTTTAAACACTTGAACTTGGGAAACTAAAAGTGAACTTTTAATTTGCCTTGATTTAAGCAACAATTTTTTATAGTAAAAAAAAAAGAAAAAAAATAAAAAGTCCAAAACCTTAGATATGTAATTATTATGTGGACGGAAAAAAAATTTTGTTAACAAACAAAGAAAGGAAAGCGTAAGAAACACCTTAAGGTAAATATTGCTTAGATAACCATATTAAAACCAATTTTCATGTAGTTCACCTTCGTTAAAGAGAAAACGAATAAAGCTAAAAGGCAAACCTTAAATAAACATTCCACAAATTAGATATCAATATAGAGTTAAACAAAAAAAAAAAAACACAAAAATCAAGAAAAAACTCAGCACAGGTTGTTGCAAACTGAAAATGGTATTCAAATTTTTATAGAAAGGAGACATAAAATTCTCATATTTAAACAGGAAAAAGCAAAAAAGCAAAAACTAAAAAAATAACCTGGGGAAAAAAGTCAACAACATTTTACCTAAACTAAATCTACAACAATAATAACTTCAGGCATTAAACTCGCACTTAATAAATAACTTTAAATAAATAAAAATATAAAAAAGAATTTGTGAAGAAATCGAAAGTTTGTGGGACTAAAACTAAAAAGGGTTAATTATTTTTATAAAGAAAACTGAAAATATACAAAGATTAAAAATACACTTAATTACGTTCGTGCATACTTATCACTTCACTTTAAAACTTACATAGGGAAATACTTTCTTTCAATCTTCTCTTCAATCTTTTCTTTCTTCTTACAATACTTTTTATACAAATATTTCAGAGATTATTACATGTAAACAAAATTTCACCACAAAATTTTGCAAAATCTTGAGTTCAGAACTCCATGAAAAACAACAGAAAGGTGTCATTTCGAACTACCTTGCAGGTCAATTCAAAGGGCCATATTTCGAAGTCAGCTTATAGCCAAATTCTGGTTTCAATAATTCGGTCGCCCCATGGTTGGCATAATCTCTGCCGAACGAAGCCCATTGAAAAATAAATTCTATAAATGCCTACGCTATGATAGGCGCACCAAAACGATATTTTTCTTAATGTAATAGTGTCTGGTGTATCTATTGTTGATTGGTAGGAAATTCTCTTTCCTAGCGAATCCTTTAAGGTTTATAATTATGCTGGTCATAAATACTAAAAAGTATGACAGTTTCATTGATGGTTATTCCTTTCGTAAGTAATATTTAGCTTAAAAAGGACCCTTGACTTTACAATGAAAAAAATTCTGTCGTATATTGTAAAGCAGGCAAAATTTCGTTTTCTCGTGTTGCTAGGACTTTTTTGTTTTTGTGTATTTTTGAAATCTCGTCTTAAAAAAACCACAAATTTTGCATGTTCCAAAAGGTGACAGTAAAGAGAAAATCGACAATTTTGCCTTATCAAATATCGTTTTTATGTTTGTCGCAAATTCAATCATCTTGAAAGTGACAAACAAGAAAAATTAGGTTCAAAAACTCTTACAAAGGTTAAAAATAAATATAAAAGAGTTAAATAAAAATACACCTGACAGCTACCTTCATACCATGAATTTGTATACTTCTGTCTTTCATAGACCCAATTTTTTCCAATTTTAAAATGATTTAGTGAAGTGTAAGTTTACTTTACACTTTTACGCTTACGTTAGCAAAATAAAACTAGCAACAACTGCAAAAATAAGAAACACGACAAGCAAGAACATTATATGCAATGTACAACTACAATTACCTACATACCGAAATGTTAGCTTATATACAACAACACACATATATGCCTATATGTAAAGAAGAGTGGGAAAATAAAAAGTAAATAAAACATGAAAAATGACAAGTGGCCTATTTATATTCAACACTCCTTGTCATGTTTATAAAAGGGTAGATGTGTGTACGTATGTACAACGAAGAATAAGTTAAAATAAGTATTTTTGAATAAGTTTTTTATATGTATGTAAAAGTACTTTCAATATAAAATATTAAGTGGATTCGTCCAAGTATTTAAAAAAAACTCATACTGGGTTGGGTTTCTCTTTAAATATTTTTCAGAAAGAGTTTTTCTTCGGAACCTAGTTAATGATTAGTATATTTTTTACATAATTATTCTAAGAAATAGTTGAGTGAAAATAATTAATAAATTAATTCCAAACAGGTGAAATTTTTGTTATTTTTAAGACAGAAGTTTCAGGAAATTCAATTAAACTTTTTTCTTTCAAAAAAAAAAAAAAAAAAAAAATACCTTCGAATACCACTTTGTAGTCAGGATTTTTATAATGGCTATGAGGTATAGTTTGGTAACAATACAACGCTAGCAAAATTTTGGAAGTACATTTTTTTTACCCAATTCAATTCTTTAAACATTTTAAAAGTTTGATACAGCGACTTGTAAGTATTGTAAGGTTACTGAGAGACTTTCCTGAATGTCAAGATTGCTGACACTTCTATACTACACAACAAGAATAAAAGTGGTGTCCATATACTACATTGGGAAGCTTTCGGTTCTAGTTTCTAATCCAAACTCTATATGAAATCTTGTTAAAGACTCTACATGCGCTTCGTACTTAATAATCTAATAATGTAGTTCGATTGAAGTATTCTAGTTCATATTAAACAGATCAATATCCGTTTTACACCTAAATCAAAGTTTTGATTAAGTATGTTTTTTGTCGGCTTATTGTTGCATGTTTATCAGTTAGTTGTAGGTTTTTACAAAATCAGTAAAAGGGAGCTCTAGCTCTTCTAGTATTCTAAGCTGTATATTTTCCAATCCATTTGGGTGTTTACGGTAGCAAGGATCCCAGTTGTAGTTGCATATAGCAACAATAATTGGCGAATGATCTGAAGATTATTCTAAGGACGATTTAACAATTAACATTTCTCTACATCCTTCCTTAAGCTAAAAGCCGCTAAAATAAGTCATTATTTTTTTCAATCAATTGTTCAGTAGATTGCTTGTTCTCTTCAAATTATATTTAAACCCATGTTATTGGTTGCTTAAAATAAATCACGAACTTATATAGTAATGTGGAAATATTTTTAGAATATTTGTTTTTTATGTTCAAAAGAAAATTGGGAATCTTGAAATAGTTTTTTTAATTATGGATCAGTAAAATTTATGCTGCTAGTAAAAATCAGTGTTTAATATTCCTGAAGTGGAATTTACACAGATTAAAAATTTTAGTTTTGAATGCACTTGCTATCAATGGCCAATAATGCAAATGTGTTGGCTTTTCTATGTCATTTTTATATATTTCTATGGTTTTTTTTTAATTTTGCTAACCAATTAAGCATATACTCTTATCATTGATTTTCTGTTTTTACAGCATACAATTTGCGTAGATTTCTGAATAATATAAAATGTACCAATTAAATAACAAAACAAAATTAAATTAGTGTAAAATTATTACTTTTCGCAATGTGCGCCACTACATCGTTGTTTTTTTCCTAGACCAAATTCGTCCCCCATGAGGCTACCATAGTGTAGGTAGTAAGCATGTTGACTACAAAATAGTTTTGTATGTGTTCGACTCCTATGCCAGCCAAAAACCAAAGAAAGATATTTTTTCTCTTTATTTCTTAATGGTAAAAATTCAAAATTGTACATATAACCTACCACTGTAGCGTCGTTCGTAGGTATATATATTTAGCGCTTTCATCCAAAAAAAAAAAAAAAAAAAAAAAAAAAAAAAAATTAATAATAATAATAATAATAATAATAATTAGACGGCTATTTGCTTCAAAAACAACTGCCTAGTCAAAAACGTATCGTTCACTTTCATAAAAAATGTTATAAAATTAACTAACTAAGCATTGCTTCCTAAAGTGCTACTTCTTGTAATGCTTTTTTCCTTCAAACAATTTAGGAAAAGTGGTAGATATGTCAAAAATATTTTGTTTTTATTTGCTAGCGTGTTATTTTATAAAAACATATAAGAGTGCTGTATTCGGATATGCCGAAACTTTTATAACCTTCACCATAAACGTAACCACATATAGCATACGGCAGATTTCCCATTAACAGATTAAATCAAAATCGGCATAAAAAACTCTCTTGAAATTGTAAGTATTACTTAGACAACAGTAACAGCTAAGTAAATGAAAAGAATACTGTATCAGACTCTAGTATAATTTAGTGGTAAATGAGTGGTGTGTGTTGAAATGCTCACCAGCTTTTGATTTTTTAATTATTTTTTTCTATCATAGACAGATTTTAATTCAGGAATATAAATAAAAGTTGAAATAAAAAACATATGGAAAAGTTTAAGGGAAAGCCCGTTGTAACAAATGAGATGAATCGTTCTTACTGATTTTTAATAGGAAAATTTTTGAAAATTTGTCTGAGCGATAGATGAGCTTTCATAATTCTTTGTATATTTTTTTACAAAAATATTCTCATTCACATAAAATTTATAATTTTATCAAAAAGTCTTTTGTTTTAAAGAATATCTAGATATGTTAGGTAGTAAAATTTTTGCTTTTCTTTACTTGTAACTACGATAGCTTCATAACTTTAACTTCATTCACTTTCTGATACCTTTTTTGTTTAATTTTTAAAGACTTGAATGCATTTTAGACGTTGTTATTTATTTAGAAAAAAAAAAAAAACGTAAAGGACATACGGTAGGCAGGAGTCTGTAGTCGTTATAGTTTCAATGCTTTCAATTCATTTTCTTTGTTTTTAAAACACCGTACAGACGTTAGTACATACGTATTGCTTACCATCTAAAAAACATTTTGATATTTCTCTTAAATACTGGTATTTTTACATAAATGTGCGAGGGCTTCTATAAAATTTGTAAGAAAAAAGAAGGGATTGTTCTTATGCAAGCAAACAAGTGATTAATTTAATACAAATCTTAATTCAGACTAATTAATGTAAAAAAAAGGTTTTTAATATCAATTTCGAAGGCAAATTTGTGGGCATTTTTAGAATTCCAGTCGGTATAAGTTTAAAATCGTACATGTACATTCCAATCCATTTTGTATATTTTAATGACAATACTGTGCACATAAAAGGAGCAAAAATGCTAATTTATATTAAAAAAATCCGTTTTTTTTCTGTTTTGAGAATAAGTTTGCGGAACTGCAACCACTTATAATCGGAACTAAGGTCTGTGATATCTTAATAAAATTTGTTGCCCGTGACGTATGCTTTATATTTATTTATACTAGCATCGTTATTACTCATACGTATTTAATTTGGTTAGTTTTTTTTTTTTTTTTCAATGTAATATTTTAATGCCCTTCATTACAAGTAGTAAAAAGGTATACTCCGTTTGTAACTTCTACAATATCCATTTCCGACCCAAAGAGTATATATATTGTGTGTGCTCAATCGACTTGGCTATGCATGTCCATATCTATTTTTTTGCTACGTGTTTGTGAATGTCTTCCAAAGAAACCAAGAATAAAAATTAAATTAAAATGTAATTTCGCATTTTCTGAATTGTTTTATCTGTTATCAGCATTTTTCTTCTAAATATAAAAAATTATAAATAATTTCATTAACGGTTTTTTTAATAATAAAGAATTTTTGAAATTTTAAATAGAAATAAAAATGAACTAGAGCCGAGTTAATTCATTTAAATGTTGAAGAAAACACTTGTCGTCATTTATGTATTCCATTTCACCTTATTACAGAACCTTATTACGCAATCACACTGACCGTAGTTGCTTTAAAATATTATAAAAAAGATTTTTAACACTCCTAGGTGAAGTAAGTCAATCCATAATATTTTTCACTAAATTTATATTTTCAAAATATTGTGTATGAATTAAATTATTAAAACAGATTGCATTAGACTTTTAAATTACCCTTTACGACTTTAACACTTGACAGGAACAGCAAAACCAAAATGTATTGTTCAATAAGAAAGACGTTAACGTCATCATGTACTACATTGTATATGAACAAAATTTCCTAACTTATTTAGTACAATAATACAAAACACCGAAAAGTGTTTAAGTAGAAGTTTGACTGGTTATAATGACAAAGTGCATTAAGGTAATAAATTCAATATATACTTTATCAAATAATAACAATAATGCCAAGAAAAACGAAAAAAGGCGATAGTAGAATAAAATCAATAAATAAATAAATTTTAAGAAAATAAAATGAGCATTAATGTTTAAACAATTTTATTCATAACGAAACATATATGTAAATATTAAACTAAATGCTCTTTTGGGTTTATTTCTCTTTTTGGAAGTATTCATCTTAGCATAATTTTCATTTATATGAATTACAAAAAAAAAAAAAAAAAAAAAAAAAAAAAAAAAAAAAAACAATATATTATTTTAAATTTTATAACATAACAATTTTGTTATACGTAATTAATTAAAATTAATTATAATGATAAAAGGCCCATATAAAAATAGTGTTCTACATTAAATTTGAACGCATAATTTTGTTTGAAAATTTTTGTAATTTGATAGATTATGCTTACAGATTGGTCCCATATAAAAAACAATTTATTATTTTAAAAATTAAAGGGTGTCCCCATATAATATACATGTTTTTTAAATGTGGTATAAACCGTAAAGCGCACTTTTTTAAAATTAAAAAATGCGCATTGCTATAGTTCCCAATAACAAAAAGTAATGCAAAAATAAATCTAAAAATTAAAGGGTGTCTCCATAGTATTTTTAAATTGGCTTATGTCTCTTAGACCGTTATAGAAAAGTGCTTGAAAAATTCGACAGGATGTCGACTACTATGACCGTTGTAATAAAAAAGTAAATATTCAAAATTGCGAATTAAAGGGTGTCCCTACAGTTAGCCTAATTTAATATATGTGGCTAAACTTTTTAACTGCCTTTACTGCTAAGTCGGCTATTATAACAAGTATAAAATTTTTATTTGGGAATTAAAGGGTATCCCAATAATTGATGTAAGTTGATGTATATGTCCAAACTATTAAACCGCTATAGACAGACAGCTGAAATTTACAAAGAGCCTATATTGCTAAGTCCGCTATAACAACAAGTATAAGATTTAAACTTAGAAATTAACGAGTGTCTCCCTATTTGGAGTAAATTGACCTATAAGGCCCTATCGTTTAAACCTTTATATGCAAACACTTGAAAATTAAACAGAATGTCCAATACTTTGTCTGGTTTATTAAAATTTTAAATTATAAGGTGTTACAATAGTTGCTGTTGAACTGTTGATTAGTTGTTGATAATTGATTGAAATTTACACAGAAGCTTTATTGCTAAATCTGCTATAACAAGTAGCAAATTTAAAACTAATAATTAAAGGGTGTCCATATAACTGATGTAATTTGATCTATATGGCCCCATTTCTGAAACCGTTACAGACAATTTCCTGAAAATTAGACAAAATGTCCATTGCTATATCAAGTGAAATAACAAGTATAAATATTTAAAATAAGAAATTAAGAGGTGCCCTTATGGTTGTAATTTAATGTATATGGCCAATCTTTTGTACAGTTATAGACCAAGGCTTTGAACCTAAACAAATTTTTTTTACTGTGTCAGCAATAAAAAGTGTAAAAAATAAAGGATGACCACATAACTACTGAATTTTCTTTATTAATCTGCATTCATATTTGGTTCTACTGCATATAGAAAACCCTGACGCAATTTTTCTCGAATATAATAGAATATAATTAATGTTTAATTACCTTCCTTAAGACTTATGATTTTAAGTTGGTCTATTTTGGATTTTTTTTTTTTTTTGCAAGAAGTATTTATGGTTCTGTTTGTTAAATGGTAAGTTGCTTTTAAAAATAGCAGCAAATCTTTGCAATAAATATTTTAAGCATTTAAAATATTGAAGTAAAAATTAATATAATGGCTGCTTTTTAAGCCTGATAAGGCTTACGTAAGAGTTATCTGCCACACGAGCTGTCCTACTTTATTCATATTTATGATCAGCATACTGTAGTGAATCAACTTAAATAAATGGACGATTGTACCAAGCTACCAAATTATTCGGATTTGATTTGAAATAGATACATATATATTTAGTGAGATCAATCTCAAAGAAACCCTACAAATGGAATTACATAAGCATCATTGGACCTTATTTATTTATAAATGAAACTAGGAATCACACTGGAATCGATGAAGACTGTTACGGCACAATTTTTAGTGATCTTGTATTTGAAAATATACGTCGATGTCACTTGAAGTTACTGATTTATGTTAATATGTAGCGACTTTGAGACCAACTTAATCTTGTTATTTGTGATACTCACCCAACAATGACTAATCGATAAGCTTGAAATTCGACATCAATATTTTCATCTAGAACAGCTGCGTTAATCATATACCTAAAATTAATTTCAAGTATTAACGACATCGATTGATTTTTGAATAAATTTTTTTCATTTATATTTAATTTTTTGTGTTGTAAGTCAATTTTTTATAAACAACTATAGCAGAGTAAAAACGAAAAGTAATAGAATTAAGTCGGCTTTTCCTAAACAGCTCTGGTCTAATTGGACCTTAATCTCACCAATGCAGCAATTTTAGAAGCGTTACCATATTATCGCAGAGCGGGACACCACATTTGTTGACCCTTCTGTTAGGCTCTTCGCTTTTTCTTTTATATCACGTTTCAAATTTTTTTTAGGCCAAAGAACTTTGAAAAAACTCAAATAAAAAAATTAATGTTAGATTAAAGTCTGATATCACAAGATATTTACATATAAAAATTCTGAAGACCTCAATCTAGCTTTTATAAATATTGGGCACTATTTTTAACAGTTCTTTATAATTTTTTAATTAAGTTTTTTAGAGTAGTTATGTGAAAAAAATTTTCAATCCAACATCTTTACGTATTGTCATTCCCTCCCTCATAATAATTAATTTAAAGGTGCCAGTTTGAACCCTATCGAAATTTTAACTTTAAAAATTTATGACAAAAAATATATAAATTTTATTCGAAAGATCCATAAATTAATGTTCAGAAAAGATATTGAGAATACAGCCACCTAGGCTGTCTTTGACGAATCGCATTTTGGACGTTGAGTTTTGGGCACCTTTTTAAGCACTACTGGCCGTATTTAATGAATAAAAAATAAAAAATTTGCATCCCAGTCGTTATTTATTGCTTTATCAGCAGGAAATAATCGAAAGGTGTCAGATCGCACGATCCGAGAATGAGCCTCATGCTGAAAAAAAGCTTTTAATAAAACATCGAATCGGTTTCTTAATACACTAGAGATCAATCGGCAACGATGATATTCTCCTCATCGTGCTTAGTAATAATGCATCCCTAGACGTTTATGTGATAGGAAATCTAGTCATAGTTCAAGGGTTGGCTTGCTCAGATTTGCAATTATATGCGTCATAAAAATAATGATGTTGTTTATAAGTTGAGCGAATCGATGAAAGATTTTCCAAGTATATCTTAGTAATTTGGTGGCGTCGTTTTAGCATTAATCTATTCAAAGTGAGTATACTATCAAAGTTTGTTTAACAGTACACGTTATCGAAAGTTTTATTCGGACCGAAAATCACCCTTAATATTTTGATACCGGTTTTCTAAAATATACCGCTACAAATTGAGAGCTGTAAAAAAAATAACCGATTTGTTAAATGCGTTGTTAATAGAACTTTTCAGTTTGAAATAATTTTTATGAAAAAATTTATTTTATGAAAAAATTCCAAAACGGACGAAATGAAGGTCGAGAAAATTTCGGTAGTGAGCTTAAAAATATGCAACTAAAAATGAAGCGTTAATTAGTATAATAACTCGTGCCAAAATGTTTTCCTTTTTTATAAAAAGATTTTAAGAGCATTTCTAAAATTATAAATGATCTACATCACATATTATTTTCCAAGCACGCTAACACTCTGTAATTCATTAAATTAAAATTTTAAAAGAAATGCTGAAACAATTGCAGAGAATAAAATGACAGCATGAACTCTGTATTAAATAATAAACTTTTTTATGAATATTTTTGTTTCCTTACAAAAAAGAGGTATCTTTCTTTTAAAGGAATAATTAAGTCTGCTGCTATAATGACATCAACAGCAATTAAAATGTCTTTTTGAAATTTGTTTTATATAAGAAAATTGCCATTTTCTATGCATGCGTGCTTTGCAAGTAACTCCTTTGTATATTTTCTTGAATATCTAAATTTGTTATACACTTCACCACTAAAAAAGGGTATAACTAAGTTTGTCATTCCGTATGTAATTTTTATTATCTCCATATCCGACCACATAAAGTATATATATTCGGACTACTTATGTATAGCGAAGTCGATTGAGCGGTGACCTTCTGTCCGTCTGTCCGTCCGTGTTAGTGGTGAAATCAAGTTTGCCGAGGTACTATATAAGACAGAAAAAATGTAAATACGCCAATCTATCATAGTGTCGAAAGAAATGCTATTGAAAATCACTAAGTCCATTTCCTTCGACGTAGCGGAAAAACACCACGCCTAGCACAAATTTGTGTTTACTATTTGAAATAATGAAGTAAATAAATAATAAATAAATCAATAAATAAAACTGATATATGGGGCGATAGTGAATTAAAAAATAAGAAAAACCTTAAATGAAAAAATTGGCGAACTTGAATTGAACTTAAAATTTTTTTTTTATATATCAAAATTGGTATCATTTAAGAGGTCTTTGCAGATATACTAATATTTTTTTTTTATGCTTAACTCATTAAGAACAATATACATATATGGTGGAGGGAATATAAGATACAGCATATCCGAGTATAGCACTCTTATTTACTTTCATTTATGTTCATTAGTATTAATGTAGCTTTTATTCAAAGTTGGGCGTATGTTGTTTTTCTGTTTTAGTAAAAAAAATTTTCTTAAATTATATTTATCCTACAAAGTGTTTCTTTTCTTTCCAGCAGTTTTTGAAATTATTTTGAAGTATGCTTCAGTTTTGTCTTAAAAAACAAAACTTTAATGAGTTGGTAAGAAATTTTTTTTGTCGTTTCTTTTTTTTAATTTTTCGTTGTTTTCGACAACCGCAAAGCTAAAATATAATTAACATTATGCAAAGTTGTTTTTTAATTTATTTTTTTTTTTTTTTTTTTTTTTTTGTTGCTGAATTTTTAAGCATCAATTTTAAGCAAATAAAAAACGAAGAAAATTTGCCACGAAAAAGATTCAGAACTTCTCCCAAAATAGGTTCTACAATAGGTGTTCCAGCGAAAATATAAATAGAAAAGTAATGCGCATTATGGAAATAACGCCCAACAATACAAAACAATTAAAACATAGAAAACAATTAAAAAATACTAACCTTGCAAATATCTAAGATCTATCTTCATCCAATTTACTTTAAACAGGTTTGGGTTTAAAAAGAAACCTCAGGATTTTTAATTACTGATTAATTCCTTGATGAGTGCTACCTCACCAATCGCCCAAAATTACTGCTATAGAAGAATTTGGTGAAGAAAGTAAATACTTTTAAGAGCTTCAAATTTCTTATCGCTTTTGTACATATTAATAGATTGTTTTGTTTTGCTTAAGAGGACCTAAAATATACGAATATTAATTCAAATTCAAATTCCCGTAGCGTTCCACACTATTTAAAAGTTTTAATCGCTATTGCTATAGAAGAATTTGATAAACAGGCTAAAAACATAATATTGTTCAAAAGCTGACTAAATAAAAAAATTTTAGATTTCTTTTTATCACATTTTATTCATGAAAAATACAAAAAAAGTTTCTAAGTTCGAGTATGTTTTATAATGTATACGCCAGAACTTCTTTTATCCCGTAAAAGGGGATTTTATTGTTACTTTTTTAATAGTCATCTTACCTTAAGGTTTTCAGACTTACGTACAGTGGTTTGAGAACGACTTGTTTTGGACATAATTTATTTTCTCACGAGCTACTAAAAATTTCTTAATAAAATTTCACGAAGCAAAGCGGATGTATTAATGAAACTGCTATGGTCGGCAGCCCCTATAGTTAACGGGGGATTCTAAGTAGAAACACAAATTTTGGTACTTCAAAAATATATATATATTTTTAAAAGTTATAACAGTTTTATTTTTTTTAATATCTAAAAATAATTGTGCTTACATGTGTGTTGTGTTGTGCTGTTTTAATTGACCTTCATTTTTTTTCTTTTTTTTTTCTTTGTCAAAAAAAAAATAATTAGTTTTTCCAAATAAACTAAATTAGCATTAAAATTAAAAATTTTCGAGTGAGAATATTTTTTGATAACCTTGTAAAAACCAAGCACTTCTCAACATTGTTTTTAATTGGAGACGGTTGTATTGTCCCAATTTTGGCAGAGCACTTATTCTCTGTATAGAGCGATATTCTCTGCATAGAGCAAATTGCGGACTATATTCACAAAATACTCAAACTTACCGTACAGGACTCAAAGCTTTTAAGCCCTCGTCAAGCATGGAATATTTTTAACACATTTTTCGACCTTCATGCAATGGCTCTCCAAATATTTTCTACGTTTTTTGCTCCATGAATATGTTTTCCCTTGAAATGTTGTCCCTTTTCTACAAATTACAACCCTGAATAGTGCACATGAACAATTTTTCACGTAAACAAGAATTGCCCTTATCGTCATTGATTTTTTTTCTCAAAATTTTTTCACTTTTCCCTTGGATTTGTTCACTTAAATTTTATTCGGGAACTGCATACATTATGCAAGTTTTAGATTAGTTTCTGCAGCGCAGACTGACATTATGCTTGACCAGATACAAAACAATGAGATCTACTGCTTTTAAATTTATGACGATTTTTTACTAAAAATGTCATTTAATGAAAAATGTTGATATAAAAAATTAAGTAAAATTTGAAATGGGTGAGATATATCTCGGGTAACATGAAGGGGTCATACGCGCCTTGCACGTCACGTTTTTGTAATAAAAATTGTATTTATTTATTTTTGAATTTCAGTTTACAAAATTTCTCTAAGCTTATTCTTCTTACTTACATTCAATGTGTACTGATATCTTATTAATTTTGAACAGCTGTTCAATGAAGTGAACAAATATGTCATGGAAATTCCATGATAGCAATTTTCACTTCATGGATAATAGAAAATTTCATAGAAACAAGAAATATCACTTATTATTCCCGATAGGGGCGATTATTTGATGCTTAATCAGCACGCAATACTGTATGAGCTTTCAAATCTCATATAAAGGTGTCAGTAGGTCGTTTCTGTCTCTCAAGTTGGAAACAATTCGTAACCGTATGATATGTAAATGTGAAATGTTCATTCTTTGTTTTATTGTAACGCAGAAAAATAACATTTCTGCATATAATACAGTTGATTATATTATTAGGATGCTCTACCCCACAGCAGAACTAATTTTTACATCCAGGAAGTAATTTTAGGATGAAACAATTAATCGGCTAAAGTTCACATATTTTAAAAAAATATTCATTTTGTGTAAGACAAGACTGTAATGTAGCCATTTCTTGATAGTAATATCTCTATACTTTTACCTTTAAAACATCAGTATCGGATTATAGCACAACTTACTAAAGTTTAATTAATTCAGTAATTATAGCTCTATAGCAGTCACCATTAACTGTAACATTCTGACCAGTATCGTTTTTAAAGAACTGCAAACGAATTATCTATTTTTTATGTTACGGTGTCTGTCCTCACATTAACTTGAGCATCATCCAAATACGAAAGTTTTGTTTACTGACGTGTCTGTTCAAACTAAAGTGAGCTTCATCGCTAAACAAAATTTTCTGACGGAAATTGATATCGTGTTTTGGGCCCGATTTGCGTAATTTGTTTGCGTTATTTAAGCGTTTGTCGATTGATGCCGCTGTCAAAATTCCAGCCAGTTAAAAAACTGGTGCCAACTTAAAGCCCTATACATCTATAAAACAATATCCGTCATGTTAAACATCTCCTTGAGAGCAAACAAAAAATCATTTATAGTTTCGATTAATTGTGGCAAAAATTTTCATGTAAGATTCTTCATAGTTTAAATTAAGCAATTTCAATTCTTTATTTAAATTCTTTTTAACAGGCATTAAATTTTCTTCCCAAGCCTTTAGAAAGAAAATACAGCAAAATTTTGTTTAAAATAAAATAAATTATGAGTTTATGAGTTTATTGTGTAAAAGAATTTTTATAGAAAATGAGCAAAGAATGAAATAAGGTGTACTCATATTAAAACATACATACAAACATACATTAACACATTTCAATGCAACGCTAAAGTTCTTGAAGAAAAGCTGAAGAATAAAGAAAATATACACAGAATATCGTATGATGACAACATGTATGTTTGTATGTACTCGTAAGGAATTGTTAAAAACTTCTCACTTATACGTCTGTCTTTAGTTGTTGAACATGGCCGTATTTACAAAAATCGGTAAAAGGAAATGTATCTTATGTAATGGCATTTCTTTGTTGGCATTCTTTAACTTAACTACTTCTCAAACAAATATTGTTGAAGTAGGTTGTTGGACATTAAAAACTTTTTCTTTTTTATAAAGCGAAGCTAAAGAAAAGAAAACCTAAAAGTTTTCAACATTTTTCAGACATTTTTATAAATTGACAAGAATTGTTGAGAAAAATGCATTCCAAATTAAAAAAAAAAATAAAATATAATAAAATAAAGTATTATGTATGTATATCTATTGTAATCACGATGTCTTTATTTAAATTATTAAAATACACGTAAAAAATTGTACTTTGGGAAAGTAATAATAATTGCTTTCAGAAATATTTTTCTCAGAAGATGGTCAGGACACATTTAATTGTGTGTGTTTTAATTGATTTCATTAAAAATATTTCAAAATTTCAGTTAGAGTTTGTAACACCCACTCTATTGTGATTTCAGGCAGTACTTTTGTTAACAAAATGCTGCCTCTAGATAAACGAAGAACAATTTGCACAGTTTTTAGTTACATATTTTTTTATTTATTTGATTTTTAATTAGTGCACAGCTTAAGAATAATTAAGATGGAATTTTATAGAGATCAAGGTAAATTCATTGTTAATTAATATGATATTATTATTATGATTAGCCGCTCGCTTGTTTATGCAAAATAAATTCAAGAGATCTTCGCCGCCTTGATGACTGAATAAGTCATCTAAGAATGGAATTTTGGGATTTAAAATTTCATTGAAAGATACAAACTTTAAGCACTCAATGAAAATAAAGCTCCAAATTTTGCTCAGCAGTTTGAAAAAGTATAAAGTTCTTTGTACCCAAATGAGTTTCAATTGATGTTAATGGTATGTTGTTTTACTAAAGAGAAGAGAAAATTTTTTTTCGCGTTCTAAAAGTGATATTAGTTAAAAAAGTAATTGAAGCAATTATAAATTTAACAAAAAAAAAAAAAAAAAAAAAAGGAGCACATTTTTATAATTAAATAAATAACTGAATCAATTAAAAATGTAAAAAAGTTTTAATCTAAGAACAAATAGGAGATGGTAGTTGTAGCTGAAATATAAAATTTCTCCTAAAAGCATAAGGCAAACCATAGGTGGCATGTTAAAGTGTCTAAGGACATAATGCCCATGGGCCTTTTGTCGCACTCAAAAGTGGCATAGTATCCATGGTCGTTTTAAAAAACTTTATATCAGTGGATATTGTGTCGTTTATATTATAGATAAAGCGCCACTTATAAAATTATCAACAAGCCCGCACATAATACAACAGTGGCTTCGCATACAAAAATTTTCTGCAAGCCAGTTTATAAAAGCGTTACATCTTACATGTAATACCATTAAATATACTTGTTATATCAATGCACACTGTGACTCTACGTTAATGGACTTTTTCCCACATCATAGTGTGACATAATATCCATGGACATTATGTCCTTGGACGATACGATATGCAACCCACGCATTTTTCAGAAAAATTTTAAAGTAATAAACTATAAATGATTAAGTTTTGAGCACATGTATAATCGATTTTGTAATCATCATAGCGCAAAGTTTTAATAAAAAATATAGTCATCAGGATCATTTCATATTTCTTACTCGGTGTTGCATTGTAATTTATATTCAAATTCATTTTTAAATTAAAACATCTTTATTTTATAAATATTTTATTTATATATCATAATTGCAACTGCACATTTTTTGGATTTTCGATATGAAAAGAAAATTTTTTCAGTATCATGTAAAAAATATATTTTTTTCGGTTTCAATAATTTTATGTTATAAATAAATATGCAGGCTTTCATTCCTTGCCAGCAGACTGGAACCAAAATTAAAAACTCAACCGAAAGCAAGTACTCTTCTATATAAGGTTTTTGATAACTAAATAATAAATTTTTTATTGTTGTTTTGATGCATCTTAATTACATTTAAATTTGTAGTTTTATTTTTTATTTTTACTTTAACAAAAATTCTGAAAGATAATTAGAATTACAATAAAAATCATTTTTGGGGAAATTGGGAAATTAGTTTTATATACCCTTCACCACAAATGGAAAAGGGTACATTTAAGTGTGTCATTCCGGTTTTAATTTCCAAAAAATACGTTTCCGATTCCATAAGGTATATTTATTCTGTCTGTACGTGTTGAAATCAACTTTCCTAATTAAGCATCACGCATGCCTCCATATCTCTTTTTAAACTTTCGTTTGTATTCCTGCAGTTGGTGGTTGTTTATGATGAAGAGAAACAATGAAATAAAGCTGGGACAAAAACTTACAATTTTCGAAAAAATAGTTTTCTTTGGAGAGAAAACTTTATGGTAGTAATGAATTTTTTATACCGATTTTAAGTTTAACTATTAACTGGGAAATCTATAGTATGTATGACTCAACATAGCCTTACTTACCTTACTTCTTACTTATCGCATATCAACTCCAAGAGAGTTTGCATAAAGCAGTCTGTCTATATTTTAGAGGTTAACAGATACAAGACTAGTTTTTTTTTTAAATTAAACTTTGAAATAAAAGTACCGATCTATAAAAAGTTAATTTCTATAAATTAAGCGCTTTAGAAAAAAATCCACTTAAAAATTCATTTTAATCAGCAGTTTTTTAACCGACACCAAAAGGAATGGAGATGACAAACACAATAGGAATATTATTGAATTACCAATGTAAAAAAGCATTGATTCAAGATCATTCGTTATTTGTTACTTATTTAATAACTTATTAAGGCATTAGTTGCTTCCTTTTTTATTATAATTTAAATTTTTAAGAAAAATATGTTTGGAGTACAATAAAGAGATAAAGCAGTTCTCCACTGTTACAGATATGGCAATCAAATATATATAATCAAAATAATAATAAAAGTAATAATAACTTTTAACAAATAAACACAAATAATTTTCGTATAAAGATTACAATCCATTCTATTTAGTTTTTTCCTAAGCTGTTTAAAATTATTGTATACAAAGAAATAAAATCAAAAACAAGTTTACTTTTAGCCTATTGTTGTTGAAATAAAAAAATTTTTATTATTTAAGCAAAAACAAATAAATTTTAAAGGCCATCGAAAGAACAAAGAACCAGGACTTTGCCCCTTGAAATATGTAAATATAATATAAAAAATTGTATTTTTACCAAGGCAAGCATTACTGTGACTATGTGTTTTATATTACAGTATCAAGTGTCTAGACATTACAAAAAAAGGAAAAAAATATATAACCGAGAATATAAATAAAACCAATGACATAAATTTATGTTCGTTTTAACATTTAGTTTTAAACAGATGAGTGTGGATATAAATAAACTAAAATTTTCATTGTTTCTCAAAAGACTTAATAGACTAAAGTAATACACCAGCGATAAAAATTTAGTTAACATTTTTGGTTGGTTAAAATAAAAAAGAAAGCTTTAAAGCAAAGTTAACATTTTTTTAATAGAGAATCGTTTGTAATTGTTTTTTGATTAAATTTTAATGTTAAACTCGATAAAACTTAATTGCCGCTTTACTGTGAAATTAAGTTCAGACTTTGTAATTGACACGTTGATAGTTGCAGATGTTTTAAAAAGTTTGTTCATAATTGATTGATACTTTCCATTTTTAAATCAATATCTCTTAAAAATTATGTCACTTAGAAAACCGGAAATAGTAGAGCTGTATCTGCTTGATTATAATTGCTACCTCAAATTAGCAGTAAGAAGACAACGAACAGGATATCACCAAACTAAGCGATGTATTGAAATTCATAAGAATAGCACTTCTCAAAAATTTAAATAGAAGGCCTCGACAAAATTCCACAATTAGATTACTCTGTAGTTTAAATGCGAAAATACTTCTAGTCGAACGCAAGCCTTCTTTGCGAAATTCTTCTGATAGTCTAACTTATTCTGTGCTCAGAAAAGCGCAGTCTTTTTTTTTTTTTTTTTTGAAATCTAAAAACTGTAATGTCGAATGATCCAGCTTAGTGCCTACGTGTCGTTCTAGTGCAGTAATCCCTCTTGTACTACCTGTATAAGTTTCCAAGGAAGCCTTTGTAATAATTAAACTACTACTCATGCTAAAAATTTATTTTGAAGTATTAATTTTGATTCAAAAGAAAATATACTAATAGAACAAAGACACAGATTACTAATTATATTTGAAAATTCCATTGAGAAAAGTAAATATTTTTCTGCGCTCATAAGCCTATTTCAAGTGTTTAATTACCAATTTATAAAGACTTAAGAAGTTAGTTAAACTTAAACTGGCTCTTATGAAGTCATGTAAGTGTCAAAAAAACCCATAATGAAAGTGACCTCAACCTTCCTAAGGTAGTGTATGGGTTTCCCTTTTTGGACATGTTAACTAATTACTACACTTAGATATTTTCTCCTTGCTATGAATCAAGTTTCTAAAAGTAACTCGTGCGAAATTTGAAATTTCTTAGGCTACAGCAGGCTACAACAACACACGAAAATAAATGCCGTTAGCCGCGTTTGCCACTATGTACCCAGCTGCATGATTATTTTGAACGCAGCAGCTAAATAATAAAAAGATAAGCGTTTTTTTTAGAAATAACTGTGGCTTATGATTCAATAAAAATTTTAATTATAGGGTAAGGTATAGGGTAAGCCAATAATTTTTGAGGCCACGTCAATTTTTCGTTTAGAAAATATAATGAAGTAATTCTTAGTAAATATAAAATAAAAGAGAAATAAAATTTTTATAAACGTGCATTACTATTAACTTGAAATTTTTACGTTTAGTCTTTATATGTTTTCACCATCAAAATTTATATTTTTTAGTTCACAAAATACTTGAAAATAAAATCATAGATTTAAAGCTCTCATTTATTTTACTTGGCATCATTTTACGCATAATTGTCGTCAACAAAAATAGAATTTAGTTTAATTGAACAGCAACGGTAAAATCACCACGATTCTACAAACGGACGCTTTTTTGTTCTACTGTCGTCAATATAATCTTATCAAATGTGTGTATATAATGTATCCTATTTTTAAAATTTTGCGGTCGTTAGCTGGTGTTTCGAACGAGTTTAATGCATTAAAGTTTAATGCATTTTTTCCATAAGTTTTTTATTTTGCTATCCCACTTCGCATCATTTTTTTAATTAACTTAGATAACATAATTCAGAAAATATTATTTACATTTCTTTTACTGCTTTTTTTAAGGAGTGTAATCCTTTTATGAAAGCAAAGAGAACAAGAGAACGAAAATCTCAAAAGGTTTAAAAAAAATCCCAAAAATAGGATTTTTTAGTTTTTTTGCCGACAAGTGCTGTGTATTTTTATGAACTTTTAGTGAAACAAATATACATGACAATAAATATTGAGAATAAAATAGATTTAAGTGGATTGTAGGCTTCGTCTAACAAAACTTAATATATCTTGATTATGATTTATTTATTTATTTATTTTTTTGAATAATTTATTTAAATGGTTGATATAAACAAATAATGTACGTGACGGATAAAGCTACTCACAAAATGGTTTCGCCAGCTACTAAGTTTTCCTTTTTTCTTTATAAATTAAGAAAAAAATTTTTAGAAATAATTTTGCTTTGTTAAGAATTATCGAACTAAAATTATAAAAAAATTTAAGTGAAGTTATTTCAGATTAATAATTTTTTGTTTGGTAGTAATAAAAAAACAATAACATAAAAAGACAACAGATGAGAAGATAAGCTATTAGAGACTTTAAAAATTAAGATAAATAAAGTAAATAATCGCTAAAATTAAAAAAAAATTTTGTTACGTTGTAAAACAAATCTTAAAAATTAAAAAAGCTTCACTTGAGTAAAACGTCTGCTCAAATGTATCGCCTTAGAGAAAAAATCGACAAAAAATCTTTTAGTACTAAAATAAAAAAATAGTATAAACAAAAAGAAAAAAAATTTGTATAAAAAAGTAAAACTTTATTAAAAATTTTAAACATCATATTTAATAGAGGGGTTTGTTAGCATCAGCACAGGATAATATAAAATAATTCTACTGAGTATTTCTTTACTGTATTTTTCTCTTCGATGACTTAAGCACATTTTGCACTCTTTTATGCATTTTATTATTTTATACAACAAAGATAAAATCTGATAAATATGAATTTATTTTTTTTTTTCAACTTTTGAATACATTTTTAAATTAGTTTATAGTTTTTTATTGGTTATGCACATTATTTTTAACAATAAAAAAAATTACTACAAGTTATCAAAGAAACGGAATGTATATAAAGGAGCTAAGAGCAAAATAAAAGTCGAAAAATAGCAGTCATTTATTTTTTTACACTGTTTGTTTTAAAAAATAAATGTTAAGATTTGACACAGTTCGTAGTCCGTTCAATATGAATGGCTACCACTAATTTTTATAGGAACACTTGGATTGCATAAATATTTCCTTTTATTATATGGGTTAGAGTAAATAACTTTTTCAAAAGCTTTACTTTGTAACAAATAATGAAATACGAAATAAAATGAAGGAAAATTTAAATTGCATTATATTTATTTACATAAAATGCTTACTGTTGACTGCTGTTATTTTCTCATTTGATTTACAAAAAAAAAATATTTTTTAACATGAAAACTTAATGAAAAATAGTTTTTGTAGCGCCTTTGCTTATTCAATTATTTAATCAGTTTACGAGACTATGAAAATGAATAAAAAAAAAGTTAAATCTACGTAATTTTAGTTTAAGGTTGTTACAGTGAAAAACTATATTTTATAATGAAAAATAAGAATATTTTTTATTTAAAAAACACCTTATAATTGTCTCTAACGTAACAAAAAAATAAAAAATTTAAAAGTATAGGCAGTTATATTTTTCTATAATCACAGACATCATCTACTTAATAAAATATTTTAAATGTAAAGATTAATATAGAGAAGTTTCGCCTAAATATAAAATCTCGATGTTAGTGACCATAGATGACAGCACATCAATATTTGGATTAAACACATTAACTTTTACATACATTAAAAATCTATTACCATAACAGATTCAATGACAAAAAAGTCTAATTCTACAACTAGAAATGGGTGCAACGTCCGTAGGGAAACATATTAAACTGGTGCAAGAATTCACTCAACAAGTTTCAACTCAAAGCAAATGTAGAATTTATAAGCCAGAATATATAAAATAACCTATATATATATTATACTAGCACTGTCCATCACCTCGTCCGTATATCATTTCTCATTTTCTTAAAATTAAAATTGAGAAAAATGTGATTTTAAACAGCTCTGTAAACTTAACACTGCTTTCCATCTGTAAAAATAAAATTTGCTGGCATTAGTATCTATATTTTCTCTATGAAATAATTTATTTTTATGAAAAAAGAATTAAGGAAAGTTCTTAAAACGTTTTATTTAAATCTATGCAGCAGTTTCTACGTGATGCGAACACAGAAAAATAGACGGACGCACAGACAGATAGAAAATAATTCCAAAAGTAGGTGTTTTGTATTCCATTTCGATTACTTTCTACACCAATAACAAAATTCCAAAAAAAAATTTAATGTATAATTATGAAACTCTTAGTAAGATTGCTTGCTTATTCGTTTGTTGGTTCGCCAATCACGGCTAAACAACTGAACGGGTTTTAATAAAATTTGTAACACAAGTGGATATTTGCCCTCATAGTCAAATTATGTATTTATATTTTCAAATAACGAATCACGACCATTAATAGTAATTACTTGATTCAAATTTATAGCTGCTTCTAATTTCTATGAAGGGATTGATTATTACTTTCCTATATGCGAACTGATGGTACCTCTGTATCCGCTTACATTTAAAACGCTAACAGAAATTTTGACTTTAATAATGTCATGGTACGAATATATCGTTCGAAGAGTCTCAAATACTAATATTCGTTTCTGAATTACATTTAGCTAAAATTCGGCTATTATAATTTTTAAAAATACTTTACTTAAAAGCTATATTTGAAGATCGATGTTTTTGAAAGAAAAGGAAGTGTGATGTTTCTGGAAGAGAAAAGTTGTATAGCACATGTGGCATTTACACAATGCAATTTTTCATGAAACTGTATAAAAGTTTTGTTTGTTTGTTGGTGAACCAAGAGAGGTAAGTAATATGGTATTGCTTAAATTTAGAGAGGTTGTTACTGTTGCTAATGTTTTTTTTTTTAATTTTTTTTTTAATAACGAGAATTTCATAAAAAAAAATTGCATAGTATTCATCCAGAACTTTTTAACCGAAACTTTGTTTGTTACGCTTAACAAAAACAATGGTCTTTCTAAAATTTTTAAGCCTTATGACAATTCTTAATAACTGAAATAAAATCCTGTCTTAAAATATTATTAAGTAAAGTGAGAGTAAAATGTGTAACTTACTAAATAATTTATAAAACCAGGCATGTTGGTTGCGAGGATTCAGGGCCATATTTCCTTAAAAATATGTTAAAGTGAAAGTGCAGAGATATACAAACACCAAGTTGAAAAACTTTTGATGACGAAAAAATAAAGGTTTAATGGGAGGACAAAAATTTAGTTTAAAAAAAAATCATCTAATAATTTTGTAAAAAATTATAAATAATGTGTGATAATTCAAATTCTATATTTGGATAACTTTGGTCGTAGAATTTATAGAATGGATCTAGTAGGTGATGCCTCTGCTTAGATTTTTAATAGTAAACAAGGCTATAATATTATAATTTAAAGTGCCAAGAAAGGCCATAAAATTCGCCCTTGACAACGCAGGGTGCAATAATCTTTTATCAAATATAAATATATAAATAGCAAATCGTCTTAAAATTTGTCATCAATAGTTTTAAAATTATTAAAGCTCAAACCTTAAAAACAAAGTGACTCATTCAAGGTTTAAGATAAACGGCTCATTTTTTTGGCCCGTATTTCTTTTTTTTTACTTTTCCTTTGAAAATCTTTTTATATTCACAAAATATTAACACATGTTATTCTACGGCTTTCGAATACAATTTTTTTTTTATTATAATGTGGGGTAGAGTGTAATACAATACATAAATTCATATAATAGGAGTAGGTATTGCTTTAATATTATTTTATTAAAGAAAGAAGATATATGCCTCTGAATTTAATGATATCATCAAATAAAAACACAAAGGACATATGAATTTGTGCACTTTTGCAATGTCGCATGCAGGAGAATATTAACGAATGAAAGTATGAATTATTTATTCATCTTTCATATACAAAAGTAGATATAAGCAATATTTAAACATTATTTTCACTTAATACTACACTGTATGGATTCTCTTTTTTTATTTTATATTTTATTGTATTCTTTAATAGCTTGTAATCATTAAGAATATTAACGTATAATGTTTTTCACGTATTAACTTACAAAGAAAAAGAAAAACATACCATGCAGTTTATTGAACAATGATATATTTCAACAAGTAAAAAAGGTTAAGATAGTTTTGCTTTAAAATAGCCTGACAAATACTTTCTTATATTATTGTTTATAAAAGAGAATAGCTAAAGCAAACTTTCCTTAATATTAAGATTTTAATAAACGAAGCTAATTAAATTTCTTTAAATGAATAAATCATTACTTTCTGTATAAACGTTGGAAAAACTATAATTTTTATTTGTGCATCAAGAATTTTTCCTCTCATAGATACATTTTATAAGATTTGCGTATTACAGAATAAATTAAGTGGAATGCACGTATTTAATTGACTAAATAGATGATGAAACTAGCGGGTTGGCAGTAGTGCAATTCCATTCAACACGAATATTGCGAGTGCTTAGAAGGGTCGAAAGAAAAAGAAAGAAGTCTTTAACACACTAAAATGAAAACCTCTAAATAAAGTCCAGTATGCCACATTCTATTAAAAACCTTACAAATATTTAAAAATACTGTTTTACTAGCGGTGCGGTAGGTTGCGGCTTCGTCCGCGTTTTTTTTTTTCAATATTCTTAAAATTCAAATTTAAAAAAATATGGCCCATATTCATAGTTAAAATAAATTCTACTATAAGGGAACTTAAGTAGGTTTTACTCTAGAGTCGACTCTATCTCATTCATAAACGATTTAATATACACTTCTGACGTTAAAATCAACTCTAAATTAAAAAATAGCTAAAGCTGTTTTTTACTCATTTTTCCATAATTATTTTATTTGGTTAAAGAACACAATACTCTTTATCTGATTTTTATACCAAAGTGAACAAAATAACAAGAGGGTTACTTTTTTCTAATTTTTTTTTTAGAAATTGTATGAAAACATTTATCAAACTTGAGTTGAAACCCAGTTAGAGTCGATTCGACTTAGAGTATGCTTTATTTTCGACTATTAAAGCAAAAAAGATAATAAGAGCTTTTTATATTAGAGTATACTTTAGCAAGAGTCAACTTTAGTAATAACTATGAATATGGGCCATTGTAAAGTTTTATAAAAAGTATTAAGCGGCTTTTAGTCCGTAAAGCTTTGTATGTGACCATGGCTTGATGGCACGCTATCTTTCTCGTGTAATAAGGAAAAACACATGTTTTTCAACAGCGCTGGATGGATTTCAAAAAAATTTTGGTATTGAAACTCTCTCTCTCATCAAACCGCTCTCGCATGCAAAGTTTAATCATCTTTTAAAATTGTCCATATACCAAAATTAAATGTACTGATAATTGTTGTAGTACAATTATACTAGTAAATTGGGTGCTTTCACATCTGTATCTCTAGTTTCTCTATAGAATGAAATATTTTTATGAAACAAAAATTTGAATCAAGATTCTAAGGGAACCCCTCATAAAATTTTTTTCAAAACCATCCAGCAGTTATTACGTGATGCGAACACTGACTGACAGACCAATATTCCAAAAATTGGTGTTTTGTACTCTATATCGATTACTATTTACACCAAAAAAAAATTTACAAGAAATATTTCGTGTACAGAAATGTATATTTTATAAATATAGGTAAGAACAACAACAACATAGGAGGAAATATAATGTAAAATAAAATTTTCAATTACTTATTTTGAACTGCAGGGATCGCAATACACATTGAATTTTGTATAGTTTGTATTTTCTTTTGTTCATACATTTATGCCGATTAATAAACATCTGCTTAAGTGAGTGCACATATGTGAAAAATTGTGTGGACAACATGCTGGTACAAATTCTCCATTTACAAATAATTGAAATTGTATTTTCCACCATATTGGCCATTATTATGTTCTTTTGTGTTAATTCTACAAAATTGTTGTATTTCTTTACTTATTTTTTTATGTCATATTTATATACCCTACTTTTGATTACAAAATTGTTAAGCCTGACAAGATGATAACTGCACTAACAGTCTACCTGATATATGGGCTGCTTAATAATTACTGGTGTAGGTTGGGGGAATGTAGACATACCACAACGTTTGTATTAGGATTTAAAACTATTTAAATATCGCAAGAATAGAGTGTTACCTATCATCATTTTGAGAAGCAAAAACAAAATGTAAGATATAGTTAAAATCTGAACAGCCTGTTGTCAATGACTTTGATGTTAGATATTCATCAAAGAAATATCTTTGATGAATATCTTATGAATCCAAAAGCTAACTCCAAAATATTCAGCCCTAGTATGGTGTCTGTTTATCAATGTCAACTTCCTATTTCTCTCCCAATCATTGGTATCATGAATACCATCTGCAAGCTGAATGCAGTCATGAATATGACGTTGCTGCATCTAATTTGGAATCCAAAATTTAACCCTTTGTGAACTCAACAGAAATTATCCTGGCTGCTTGAAGTATGTCCCAAATAAAAAATGGCTCCAATATAAAAATAAAAAAATTAAATATCTTTGGACCATTTTGCAAAAAAAAAAAATTTATAATTTTTTGTTAACTTGTTTAAGTAGTTATTCGTGTTTCAAAAAAGAAGTATTTTGAAAAAGTTGTCAGAAATGCACTTTTGGTGTTTCTTATTATTTCCTAAACATGAATTTAGCCACAAAAATAAAAGTGATAATTTTTATCATAAAAAAAATAAATTAAGTAATAGATGTCCATTCATAGCAAATTTAATAAGTCACTTATACACGCGTAGAGTCCGTTTATATTAACACTTAACGGACGGGTCGAATCTGCTCTGTCTTTCCTTGTTTCCGGGCATTTTCCAGGGGAATTAAATTAACAAGAATGTATGGATTTAAAGCGTTGTAACTACAATAAATCTTTATTATATCAATTATATTTCTTATGATATCTCAAAAAAGTATTTAGTAAATTTATTATTATTCAGTATTTTTTAAGCGTGTAATATGCTATAAAACATTCACCCTTATGCAGTAGCAAAGTAGTAAAGTAGTAGTAGTAGTAAAGTTGTTTCGTTTTATAAGTAAATTTTGGTTGCTGTCAATTTTGATAGATTAGAATAGGTTTGACAAAAAAGAGTAACCGCTATTTTTCCAAATCTTTATTCAACCTATCTGATCATATAAAAAGTACAGGGATCATTTCTGCTCATGAAATATTTTTTTTAATTCTGTTGTTGGTGTAAATAATAATCAATAAAGAATACAAAACACCTATTTTTAGCACTAGCATTACGGAAAAACTGCTGGACGAATTTTACTAAACATTAGTGAGGGGGTCCCTAAGGACACAAAGGAAACAAATCAGGACATTTTATTTTTGTAGATTGAAAATTTTTAGTACTGGTTACAAAGTTCTGCAATAAATTTTCAAAAACACAGTTATCTAAATTTGAATAGAACCTTATATTTTTAAATAAGAATTTGGGAAGGACAAAAATGTTTCGTTACGTCCTTTTGATTAATAGCTGACTATTCTAACCATACCTTAACGTTCACAATTATTCATTGTATATCTTAGTTTTTTAACAATTATAATAAAGTTTCTCAAAATATCTTCGAACAAAACTGTTTTGTTAAATTTTATCATTTTTTGTATTTTCATTTTAATATTTTGTTTAATGTAATTTCTGTTTTTCAATCTAATAATGCTTTAATTCTCTTTCTTAAAACTTACTTACTAACAGGAAAGTCTATTTTGAATTGTTAAGAATTCAGCTGTGAAACAACTTTATCGATCATTAATATAACTTTTTTTCAGTTTATAAATAAAATGTGCTTATCTAGGACCACAGCGAATAAAACTAACCTAGCATTCAGCAAAATTTTGCTGCTGTGAATAATTGCTTATAAATTACTAACCAAAATAAAAAAACTAACGAATATAGGTTAAAGAAATAAAGAGAATAAAAATAGTGTGAACAATCTAGGTTTATTAAAAATAATTACAACACTTTAATAACAGTTTGAATCTACGATGATAACACACAAGTGTACTTAAATAATGCTTTATTCCTGTTGTGTTTTTTTTTTCTACGCAAGGAAATTAAATATGTTTCACCTACTATAAACCCACAACAATAAATGCTATATACACACGATAGTAATGCAAGGTAATACCAAATAACTATTCCATACACATACGAGTACTTAGAAAAGTATCTATGATGTAAAATGATATATAACTTTAATGTTTTCTTTTATTTTCGTTATAATTTATCTTAATGACCACGCATTAGGTTAGCAGCTGTGATTTATCCGCTAAGATAAATTTGTCTTGCTCGCGCTTGATGTGGTACAAAGAATTGTAAAAAATTTAATTTTAGAGAGGTCGTCTCTCATTTTGTGACAAAGTAAAGTGAAAAGTGTTTTACTGATAATACTATTTATCCGAATTTACACTTTTTAGTCAATTTTTTACTTGTTTTTCTTTAAAATTTAAAATTGATAATTTGTATTGTTCTTACACTCTTGACAGTGACTTTAAATTTGTCTTCTCTATTTTATTTTATTTGTTTTTTTTATTTGTGTAAAGCATTTATCAATTTATATATAGGTTTTAATTAGAAAATTAAACTAAACAAAAATATTTATAAAAATTATTTAAATTTAATTTAACAAATAAAATTTTTAAATGTAAACGTGAAAAAAATGCATAAAATAAGAGCAAAGTTAAGAGTTATAAGGTATTTAACTAAAGCGCCATGCGTACACAATTGGCAATTTCTAACAAGATATTTAAGATTATGTTTAACTTGAAACATTTTCCATATTTTTATACCTCATTAGCAATTATTTTTATATTTAAAAAATCTTATATACAATTAAGAAACACCTAAAATAATTTTTTTGTAAATTTATTTTAGGAATTCTCATAATATTTATTATATTATTATTATATTATTATTTATTATATAATTATTATTATTATTATTATTATTATTATTATTATTATTATTTTTTTTTTTTTTTTTTTTTTTTTTTTGGTTGGAAAAGCAGATATCTACACGAATTTCGATGGTTGCTTAAAAGAGCTCATTAGGCAACCTCTAACAAATTTTTTTGAAAAGCCAAAAATAGTTTTTCAAAGTATAAAAACTTTTTAGCTAAGGAAATGTCATTGCTAAAGAAATTTTCATAAAATTAGAAACATACTTATCAACTAAAAGATGTAATATGCAATGCCTGGTTCCAGAGCTAGGAGCCAGATAAAAAATAAAGAAAAAAAACGAGCATATACATTAGCAACGATTTAAATAAAATTAAAGATAGATAAACATTTGTATAGAAGAACGAATATTCTATGTTGACTTAAAAAAATTAATGTTAAAAGAAAAAAACGATTAATTTTTATGCGGCAGAACTGATTAAAAAAAATTCCGATTTATAGATATTTGACATGTAGATATATTTTGATCTATAAGGCCTCATATGCATAATTGAATATGTTGGAATGTACAGAAAACTGTATTCCTTTCAAAAATATATAAGTTTTTTTAACTTAAAAAAATCGTGCTTTATTCTGAACAAATTAACAAATTAACAAACTTGATTATTGAGACTAAAAGCACGTCTCATTTTCCTATCTCCTAAAGAAATTTACTAACAAACCAACCACAATAACACTTTCCTACAGTTTTATGTGGGTTGATCATTAAAGTTTTAACTCTGATTTAAAATTTTCGTGTTAAAGTGAAATATTAAAATGGCCCCGTAACACATCTATACATATATAGTAAAACAGAAACGGGTTCATTTCTGTACATGAAATATTTTTTGAAAGTTTTGATGGTTTTGTAGATTGTAATCGACATGGAATACAAAACACTTATTTTTGGAATTTTTCTCTTCTGTCTGTCTGTGTTCGCATCACGTAAAAACGGCTGGACGGATTTGAATAAATTTTTTTGTGGAGTTCTCTTAGAACCTTTGTACTCTTTTCATAAAAAACATATCACTTCGTAGAGAAACTAGAGATACAAATGTGAAAGCACCCAATTTCACAGGTATCAGGCATGTCACACATTCCAATCAGAATGGTTTTAATCCCGTATTAACAATTCCGATCGATTTTGGTTTACCTTCTTCAGATTCCGATCGATTTTATTTATTCCTGAAAAGAATTGAATCTCCACTATTTAATTTAAATGTGGCAATTTTTTGCAAACCAAAGTAAACAACAAGGCTAATCTAAGTAGGACACATTAAAAAAGTAAATTTAAGAAACCGAAATAACATAATTTCAAAAAAATAAAATTTCACTTTAAAATTTAAAAGTGGTTTCATTCCATAGAAATTTTTCGTTTTTAGTTTTCAGAAGAAGCAACCACTTTCGATCGGAATAGATTTCTGTGACATGCCTGTATAATGATACTAGAAAAGTTGTAAGTACATTTTATTTTTGTAGATTGAAAATGTTTAACACTTTACAAAAGTCAACAACAAGTTTTTAAAAAAATGTTTTGCCAAATTAAAATTAGAAATAATACACGGATGATATCGTGGGCACTGCTTGTTTTAAATATTATTTAAAAATTAAATTTAACAAGACTTGCAAATGTTACTCTGTTCTACCATACTTTTTCTTGCTTTAATTGATACATTATGTTAACTTTTATTTACATGCAGAATTTTTAAGAACAAATGTCTGTTCTATTATTCTAAATATAATAAATTTATTTTAGTTGCAAGCGTTTTGTAATTAAGAATTTGGGAGAAATAAAATATTTAAGGAATATTATTGCTTTACTGGTATTTATTTTTCTCTTTTCTTTAGTTTTATTTTGCAACTCATCTTTCTGGTCGTCATTATAGTAATTATTATTTTACTTGCACAAACAATTGTCTTCAAAAACTTGTTTGTGGAAGTACTCTGAGTTTAAAAAGAAAGTGTGTTTAACAAAGAAAAAAAAAATTACAGTTTTCGTAGTTAGTAGTAACATTTTTTCAATTTTCTAAAAGAGTGAAGAATGGTGACTTAAACAACGTATAGGAAATAACACAATTAAAATTTTTTGATTAACTTAGTAGAAGTATAAAATAAAGCTTTAATATAATTTATCGCCGACAGAAAACCTTTTCTCCGACTGGCAATAGGGTATCAAAGTCAAATTACTGAAAGAGGAATCGTTAGATGACTCCCATTACTGAAGGGGAATTATAATACTCTGCAGTGTACTAAAGATTGAATTGAGGTTTTTGATGACAGCAAATCGCTTCTGGTAGCCGAGAATCTTATATAGACCACATTGCTACAATACGCTTCATTATGGAACAGATATATTAGCTGCAAAATCTCACTCTTTCTCTTGTTTTTGTTGACTTTCAAAAATCTTTCAATCAAATCACCGGAAAAAATAAGTTTCTAAAAAGTTACATAATTTAATAACCGGCAGTCATAGCGAATTTAATGCAGGTCAACTTTTCCCCCCATAACTGCACAATTTTTTTTACACAGAGCTGTATTTTGTCCCTCTGCTCTTTTTTATAGTTAATAGTTGAAATCCTCATAAAAAGATAGGCATTAATCCACATAGTGAGGTGCTGTGTGCATTTACACTGACGACATTGTTTTATTGCCCAAACGGCATTCTGGTATCCAAACTAAAATTCGTCTTATCAAATCAGCTGCAAGTAGAGATAGCTTTAAAATCAATGGCAGAAATATATAGTCCATAGTCTTTGCATTGTCACTCAATTACTCTACAAAAGCAAAATATAGATTTTGTAACAGAGTTGACCTACCAAAAAATAGTAGTAATAATAAATTATTCTCGTCACTTCAGTGTAGAACACAAAGCCATAACAAATAAATACCATTCAACTTTGCTGATACCTAACAAACATATGTTTCCAGTTATATTTTTATTCGTAACTTCGATGTTTAATTTTTTCTCTAAGAATTGGCAAGTATTCCTCTTCTTCATCAATCTTTTGGCTTCCAATCTGTTCCATTTACTTTTCATGGTTAGCTGTCATAGATCATTGTTGAAAATTGTAACTGGCCCGATAACTTGCGTTAGTTTTCTCTTGAAGTACGACCAGCTTTCGTTACATCGATATAAAATAAGATATATGTGCAGTTCCAGCCGGAACTCAAGGCTCCATATATGTGACACAATGCATGATATCAATTCTGGACCTTCCTTCGTTTTCCATTCTGCTTCCAAGATCGAAAAATCTTCAATTTCTGAACACGACAATTAATTTTTTAACGACTGAGCAACAAAACTTACTGTCTTTATTAACTATAAAAATATTTTTATAATTAAGTAAACAAGTCCTTCTGCAATGTTTTGGCAACACTCGTAATATTTTTAATTTTCTGTTATTGATAAATAAAGCTGTGTGGGTGGGCATCGTTGCATTCCTCTAATGTTTGAGTTTATTGTACACAAAAAGCTAAACAAGTAAGAAAGGAACAGTGAGAAGTTTAGGAAAATAATTCATTTGTAGGTATTTTTTTTTTCGTGTCAAGCATCTTTTTTAACATCCATTTTGTTTTCTAAAATTTTAAAAAATATTAAAACAACATGACATTTCTTAAACTGGTTACAAAAATTGTTTTCTTGTCAACTCTTGGTTAAATTTTGGTTAATGTCGGTTAACTGATGAGGGAAGTATAAATTAGGTTAAAATAATTAATAAAAATAATTATGATATTAGAATTTGAATTGATAGTTTAATCTATTTTCACATTAAAATTTTATTAAATTTGTATCTGTTTAAATTAATTATTTAATTTAGTTTTTAAATAAATATATAATTATGCAAAGATAGAAAAAAAATTGTATTTTTTTTGTCAAAATTTATTTGAAATTTTTTTTGAAAACAAATAAAACTATTAAAAGACGCAAAATATTTTGTATTAATCTGTTTAAGAAGTTCAAAAACTATTTTACCGTAAAATCTATTTATTCGTTATTTAAAAATTCCGCAATAATTTAATTTATTCATACAATTTTAAATACTTTATTAATCAGTTAATAACTTCAAACATATGATTATTTAGTGAGTCAAAAAATAATTTGAAATGGTCCAATGATATTTTTTTAACATTCTTCAATGACTTAAATAAGTGGCTGAAGGCGAATATCTTGACCTAAAAGAAATTACTTTTATTTATTTCTTCATAAGACAACTTAACTAAGATTAACTACGGCATGCTACCACATAAAAAGTGTAATTGTATTGTTAAATAATACGGTAAAGCACCATACACCACATTACTAATTGCTCTGCTATTGTGGCGGCTTGTAAGCAACTCTTTTTTTTAAGCATAGAAATAATACTTACATCCATAAAATTTGTCCTGATTAAAATACTTCTCATCAGAAAAACCACAACTTTCTAATCAAAAGGCTTTCGGTCCTTTACTCTTTTCCCCATTTTCCCTTCTCCCAAATTTTTTAATTAACGGAAGCATTTTCTTCAATTTTCCTAACTGCAAATGGTTGCTACATATGATGGTAAGACGTAATATTGCAATACTTGCTCGTATGCATATGATATAATTTTTAATAGCAAAATATTTAAATGCTAGCAAATTTGGCGAAATTTTCCCGTTTTCGTTGCAGATGAAGCTGTTGCAGCTCTTTTTTTTAATGCTTTCCATTAATTTGATTTACATTCACAGCCCAATTTTGTTGTTTCATCCAACTTCACGGCCGACTAAAGGACAAGAATAATTTAACGACAAATCTACATCAGCTCTAGATCTATCGATTTTACTTAAAATTTTGTTTTGGCCACGTTTAGCTAAATTTATTTAAAAGCTAGTAAATTTTCATCAGCGCAGAGATGCATGTGCTAAGAACGGACTACTGTTTGCAAAACTAACTAAAAAAATAATACGTTTTGTTAGGTTTTAGATAAAAATTATGCAAGGATCCGTTGTACTTTTCTGTCTAGATATTGCTAGAAGTAAAAAGTTTCTTTCACCTATACAATTTCATAAGTTATGACCTGCTTAATAAAAATTTTGGAAGGTCCAATCAATTGAATAGGAGTGTATAAAAAAAGTTGCTATCCATCGATGACTTACAGTATTTAATATTATGTATGAGTCGAATCTTGTTTTTCCATTACGGATCTGGAGCCACACTCCGACATTATTCATGTATTGGCGCAAATATTTATATTTTTAATTGTTCAACCGAAAAGCTTATGGGTAATAAATTAGCCTAATATCTTAGATACTATTATTACACACTATTTACACACTATTTATTTAAAGGTTAAAAACTTTATTAATTATATTAATTGAAAAATGAGATGATACAATAAGCCAACAAAACAAACTAAAATTCTATTGCAGTTAAATTCAAGTGTCATGACAACTTTTTTGTTTTCTTTTAAGGCACACTGTTTGATATTACATTGTTGTATTTTTAACGTTATAGCTTTAATTTTGTTTAATTAAGGTTGGTTTTGTTGACTTTATAAAAGACCAGACATTAAATAAAATAGAATCTTAATTAAAAGCACTTGGTGGCTATTAAAAGGTTTATAGAATTATTACTCTCAATGAAGTATGTTATATGTACCTGTGTGTATATGCAAACGTAGATGTACTAAAATGTGTATGAGTATGAATAATGTCATATAAAAGCTGTTTATTTTCATATTACAATATCTGATGATTAAAATGATGATAGTGATTTGCTAAAGACTTAGCATGAGGTTAACTATCATTCTGCTTTAGGTATATAACCATAATTAAATTTACTAATGCTACTTATACACATTTGGTTAAATGCTATTTCAAATACGAATTATATACGTGCAAGAATGTTATCATTGTTTACATTTATAAATTATTATGCGACTTTGTAAGACGATATAATAAATTAATATGTATCTGTGATGTTGAAAACTTAAACGATTATTTTGATTTCATTGGGAGAAACATTTTTAATCAAAAGTGTTTTGTTCTAGTTACTTAATATTGGTCGACGTAGGTCGGTTTATTTAAGCTGAGTCTAAAAATATTGAATTAATTTTAAATTTTCAACTTCCAAAAGAATACAATTAACAATTATTTAAAAACTCAGGTTTTATAAATCTGCCTATTTAAAAAAATCTCTTGCCTTAAAAAGTATCATTGCGCCTCACTGTGTCCCACATGTTCTTGCATATTATTAATAGAAATTTTCAATTTATACTTACACGAATTTTTTTCCAAAACCATGTTAAATCATGCAAAAAATTAATTTTTTTAAAGAATTTTAATAACTTAAAACACTTTATTACCCGCAGTGAAATGAATTTTGTGGGTTATAACCATTAATATTATGTGCCTATTGCCAAAAGGAAAAGAGATAATAGAACTGAACTGCAACAGTCATATGAACAAATGTTGAGTGTGAAATTTTCATTGCATTGGGAGCAGTAGCACAGGACAACAATCCAAAAATCAGTTTGTTTTTATTATTATAATGAGCATTATGTACGTGGCAATTTAGCTTAGTATCAAGCTCTAAAAACAGCACACAGTGGTTTGAAAACGATTAATTATGAACAGAATTCGGCATCCCATTAAAAAATTAGGGTATTTTATTTAAATTTTAAAGAGTCAAATCAGAGGTGTTTCTCCATGCGAATAGTTGGCCCCTAGGCTAAAGAGGATACTGGGTAGGCCACCAAATGTGGGTACCTTAAATTACACAAGGAAAAATAAATACCAACTTTTTAGCGAAAGTCCTCACAAAACAGTATTTTTTACATTTTCCAATTCAGAGGCTTGTAACTTTTTTACTAGTTTATTCAAATTTTAATGATAATATAGCAAATGTCTTGAAGTAAAAATCTGAACTAATAACTGCACTACGCCAAAAATACTAAGTTTACGCAGGTTAACTGAAAGACACCGCTGCTTCTTCTATATAAAATTTTATTAAGATATCTGTAGTGGTTCATGAGATACCGACTTTTATCCAAAATAAATCGTTTTCACACCACTGTGCTGCATAACATTAAAAATGCTTACTTAAGAAAATATATACACAAGTGTGTCATGCTTGCATGCTTCCATATTTGCATTTGTGTGTGTTTTACAAACTTTTCATAATTTGTTGATATCATTGAGAGAGAAAATCAACGTCAGTCGCATGTCAAAAAGTACACTATTATAAATCTGTGAACAAATAGTAATCCATAAACCTTCACATACAAGCATTATACATTTAACTCGATTGTTGTAGAGTCGATTGTCGCTTGAAAACAAGAGAAACCACAAATCCGTACGTTTCGAAATTCTAGTTAACTGATGATGACCATGAAGATAAAATAAAGGATTCTCTACCGTATGCTTAACAAGCATACAAATAGGCATTAACATTCCCACATATGTTTGGCTACTCATCACAAAAAAAATATTATTAAATGCTTTTTTGAAAATTTCATAAAATCTAATGAAAGCGTCGAATTAATTAACCATGCGTATTTTGGTTTGGTTTTACTCTATGTAATAAAGCAAACATACCAGTACTATGAGCTGACAAAAATAAAATATGTTTTCGAATGATATAATTTTGAAGAAATTTTAAATTATTTTTAGAAATTTTAAAATTATTTATAATTTAATATTTTAGAATAAATCATGGTTAAATCTTGTAAAATATATTACAAATACTTTATAGGGGAGCCTTAGGAACTGTGTCTCCTTATGTCGAGGATGTAAGGTGGTTGCAATATAAATAACACCGAATAAAAGGCAATTATATGTGTAACACATAAAATGTATTTGTATGTTTGCTAGCGATACCAGGTGCGCTTGGCTATCCGTATAAGATAATAGCTTTTCAGATTATGTTGGAGATTAAACGCCTACTGGCGCTTATGTTATTGCTCTATAGAGCACTTCATATTGTGTAGCAACTAACACGCTTACTTTTTTAATCTCAAGAATTTTTTGACCAGCTCTGCACAAAAATAACAGAGCTATTCGTGCAATGGTTTGATATTCTATCTTTCAGAGTTAACATTTAATTTATAGGCACCAATACCAAGGCATTTTTCTCTGCAAGTAACAGATGAGAATTCATAATATAATTTAAAACCTGTAACAAACTGTCAGATATTTTATTCAAATTATAATTTATCAGGGGATTTTGACACCTCATGTTTGAGAAAGTTCGAATAGGAGAAAGATTAACGACATGCAGGTACAAACGAAAAGATATAGGTTTCTAATTATCATACAGTATCACAATATCACAGCAAACATTGGCAGGAGCTTGGAGTGAACCCAAGCCGGCATAAATCTAGACTCGTCAAAACCTCAAAAGAGTTATATTAAAAATGCAATTACATGAAAGCATATTTGCAGAGATATCTATATATAAATCTTTTAAAAATAGAGTAAAGAACTCTAAAACTCTTACTCTTATACTTTAAAGAATAGAATTTTTAAGAATTTTAGTATTTATTAAATTTGCTGCATTTTAAGAATTCTTTTGGTACTAAGAATTCCTTCAATTAATTGAAAAATATTTTAGTTATTTTTAGTTTTACCATTTTATCAAAAAAGTAACTACTTTAAAACTTCTAGAAATTTTGGATATAGTATTTGTTATAACAAGTAAAAATAAACAAAATTGAAATAGATATTCTGACCCAAATTATCATGTTATTATTTTCAACCAATAATTGTTAGTCGTGTTTTTATTTATGTTAAAAGGGCAGATTTCAAGTACTTGTTTTTTTAAATATAAATATATTATACAAAATGTGAAAAACTTTTAATTGGCAAATAAATTTTTTTACGTACAAGTAAAATAATTGTAAATTCCATAAAATTCTAGGATTTAGGAATTCGGGTTTTTCTGTTTTTTACTGTTTTCTAACAATATAATCAAGAAGAAGAGGTGGAAGCAAGAATTTTTCAATATACTGAAAAATAGACAAAAATTTGTATGTAAGAGAAATCTATTACAAATTTAAAATAAAAAAAATACATATTGTTTATTAGGAAAAATATGCTCTAACACATGAAACCTTAAACACTCCCTTCAAGATAGATGATATGTACACAAATTAATTACCTAATATTTTATCGGTGTGAATTTCCTGATCCTATGATCTTGTGCTTATTAAAAATGCTTTGTTGCAAACGCAGCCATCCACGCTACACTACTGTGTTTTTCTTTTTCCCTTTAGTCCAATAGCCACAACCATCAATTACCGTATACTGTTTTTATGCTGTGACTTCTCTGCGCTAACAAGTAGACCTCTTTATCTTTATTATAAAGGGTGCCTTTACTATATATCTGTAATATTATAATATTAAACAGATGACGTCTCTACTAGATTATTATCCATAGGAGGTTTGTACTGCAGGTAGCTAAGCGTGTGTTAGCTAATTTTCTAATTACTCAATATGTACACCAATGGTTGCAGTAACTTATTCACCTCTATTTTTACCCCTTACGATTTTGAAAACTATATTTTTTTAAGGTTATGCTTACAGGTTTTAAGAACAGTTCGTAGTATGAAAAATTAAAGTGTTTCCTTATATAACAACAGTGTTTTATGAACCGAGAAGAAACCAACATAAAATTTTGCTTAAAACAAAATTAAACGGTGTCCCCATAGGTGACTTACATATGCCCATCCTTTGAACCGTAATAGACAAACGCCTAAAAATTTGACAGTATATGAATTACTAGTATCGCTATATTAACAAGTATAAGCACCCAAAATTACAAATTAATGGGTGCCCTTATCGTTCATTTCATTTGATGTATATTGCTATACTTTTTAATAGTTGTAGATAGACGGTTGAAATTTACAAGGAAACTGTATTGTTAAGTCCAATATAATAACAAGTATAAAATTATTATTTGGAAATTAAAAGCTGTTCCAACAGTTAACTTTATTTGATCTATGTGGCCAAAAATTTGAACCATTATAGACAAACAGCTGAAATATACAAGACACCTGTATTACTAAGTCAGCTATAAGCATAAATTTACAATTTTAATTTAGACATTAAAGGTTGTTGTCATGTAATTTTACCTATATGGCCTTATCGTTTCAACTCTTTTTTAAAACTACTTGAAAATCAGATGGAAATTTACAAGGAACTTTACTGATAAGTCCGCTATAACAATAAGTGTAATATTTAGAATCAAAAATTAAAGGTTGTTCCAAATGCAAACGTAACAGTTAGCTGAAATGTGTTTTGAATTCGGTTTTTTTTGCAAAAATTGGTGAAGGAAAAATAAATCACAGCAATACTTGAGTTCATATCCATTTATTTCCACTAAATTATAATATTAATCTTGTAAAGAAATAAAATTGTTTATTCTTCTGTACCCTGCCACCACTTTAACTATCTAATTGAAAAAAAAAAAAAAAATAGTAAAACAATTATAAAATTTTTCAGAGGGATTTTTTTCAGTAAACCGTATCCCGTTATTACCATGCACAACAAACTAGTTGCTCCCATAGTTGTGAAAGAAATAGTGTGGCTACCGGTTTAATGGTTTTATGCCTAACTTAAACGATAAAAATGATGTTAAAACTGATATGACTTTTTAACTTAAAAATGTACTTGGTAACTTATAAATAATACAAAATTATTGGTATAAATAAAAATGAAATCAACAAATCTTGGAATAAATTCAAAATGTTCCTTTTAATAGATTTAAAATAAACTCAAATATATTTCATTCTGACATTTTCGTTTACAACACGCACAATAATCTTTTTAATTCACTTAACGTTGCTTGTCATTCCATCAAATAGAAACGTACAAGAAAAAATTTTTAATTTTGGGAAAAATTATTAAAAATAAAACAAAAGTGTTTTCTAATTTATCATTATGTATTCAGTTGACTATAAATATTATTTTATATATTTTTTCTTTTTCCTTATATAAAAAGGTTTTGTGTTTTGTTCACAATTTTTATTTTTTATGGTTGCTGTTGCACATTTTTTAACCGCATATCACAACAGCAACCAAAGAAAACAAAAAAAAAAAAAAAATAACACGAAAAACACGAAAAACAATAAACGGCAACAACTCTTACAGTTTGTCTCTAACAAACGGATGTAGTTATGTTTACTTGCGTTGTTTGTGTGCTGCTATTATTGTAGTTGACATTGTTTCCCTTTTTGTTTTTCTATATTTATATTGTTTTTTAAATTTTGTTTTTTCATGTACATATGTATGATTAAGTCGTTGACTTGAATTAAAAAAGTAAAAGGCGTCTTCACTAAAGAGCCTTTTGAGAAAAATATACAATATACGCAATATTTAAGAAGGGATATAGTTTTTTATCTTATTTAAAAAAAATGTATTGAAGTTTTAAAAACACTTGCGACGTTGGTAACAATTTCTCCCTGTATCCTAAAAATATTTTGCAAGGAAATCTTAATCAAATAAATATAAAATAAAAAAAAAAACAGAAGTATTTAACGATGGCGAGCTAACTCAACAGGACACCAGCAATGCTAGGAAAATGCACAATTTTTGTACCATGACATCCTACAAGGCCTGACATCACAAACTTATAAATAAAAGGGCAATAAACAGTAATTAACAAAAAACAAAAAAAAAAAATCAAATTAAATATTGTTGTATTGAAGAGGAGGATACTGGCTCTCTTTTTTTAGTGGTTCTTGGCACCCGATTATTCTCTAACTTCGTTGAGTCACATGTTATAATTAGTTTTCACACTCTAATGCAGTAATTTTAGATTATCTAGTTACTATCGTCCTTCTTTCTAAACACAGTGTTTTTCTTTATTTCTTATATTTGCCCATATCAACTAAGATCTATCGTAAGATGTATAAATGTATTGTATTAAAGTACTTGTAGCTTAAGTAAACTGAAACATCTTGTTATTAAAAATCGCTGTTTCTTCAGAGACTAATTATTCATGTCTTATATGTCTTCCTTCTACATTACTACCGGTATTGTGTGATTTCAAAAAAAAAATAGCAACTTATAAAATTTGCCGTGTTTTGGGAAAAGATTTCTACCGACAGATGGTATTCACCACTAGCTAGGTTTTACTTAACCGTCAGCCTCCTTTTATAGCAGAAATATATCATGGTATCGGTCTTTTTGTAAGAAAACCACAATCAATTAAATCTTTGTAATGTTTCTCTAAAAAAAAAAGAAAAACTAGGCAAAGTTAATTTAGTAAAATAAGCTTAGTTTTATTACAAGAGTCTATAGCACTACCAATTATTCCATAATAGGTCTTCCTTAAAGGCCTTTTTAGTTGGCATGTCCTGATTTATCATTTTATATCACTTTATTTATTTTTGATGCACCACTTTTCATCGCATGAGTGTTTGCGTATGTGTTATGAATATTTTTTTGTTGACTACGATTTTTCTATAACTTTTTTTCAATGTTTTTTACTTAATGCGAATGAACGTGTTTTTGATTGCTATCGAGAGATGAAAGGGAGAGAAAAAGGAGAAATAATGTTTTGTGGAAATATTTAAAATGCAGTTATCACGAGTCACAAGTCAATGAAAAAATATTAATGAAGAGTTAAGTTTATTTCTAAATATCTTAATATAATTCTGTTAAATTGTATTTACATAATTATGCATATTTTCATAAAGATAAGTCAAATTAAAGTATAGTGAGCATTTTCTTATTTCGAAAGAAAGTTTAAGGACCTAAGCGTTGTTGTTTTATAACGTTTAATGATATAGAATTATATTTATATAAATGCTTAACTGCCAAATCGATTAATTTTGCTTCTAAAAATACAAACAGCGCAAAAATATGCTTAGCAAAAAATTTCAGAAAAGGTAATCGCGTGTGGAACTAAGCATTTTTGGTGGAAGAACTTCCCAGCTGGATTACCAACCTAATGTTTTTAACAAGGCATGAGACTTTTATAACCGATTATTGAAAACTGATTACATTGATTATTGCAAGAAATAATAATGATCATTAGTACCTGTTGTAAGATTTTCCTTTTCACCTTAAAGAACTAGATCAATTACTACTTCCCTTATTTCCAAACTAATGTAATGTGTTTTGCAAGCGAGTAACATAACATGGCAATAAAAATGTAAGTCATTCTTGAATGAGTACTTTTTAAGGTTATGTCTTATTTTTTGCTGAGTGGCTTAATATGCTCGAAGGATCATTGTCAATACCTCTGTAATAATTTATAGTTGCTGCTAGCAAATTTAGCTGGTTTTAACAATGCTTCTTACTTATTTTCTATACATTAATCATTATATGTTCACTGTTCAGAAAAAATGTGACATGGCTGATTTTAACTAAAAAAATATATCAACTGCAACCAAACTTTTATAATTTGTTTAAAACAATATATTTTTATTAATCAAAGTATGTTTTAAAAAATATTTTTTGTGGGACTTGAACGAATAATTTTCTCTCAGTTTACTGACTTGTTTGTTAGCTACATTTTCATCTGAAAATGTTTGAAAGTTAAATACCTATTGATTGTAAGAGAAAATAAATAAAAATAATAATTAATACGAAAATAAATAAAAATAATATACAAAATACCAATGGAAGTAAGAAGATAAGTACAGTTGGCTTTGAGGTGCTCTTTTTGTTTACTATAGACTTGTAAAAGTATATTTAAACGGAAAAAGTCGGTTTTAACTTTAAATCACCTGAAGTTGCTTTTTATTAATTTTGAGCGACTACATTCCATTTTAAAAATTTTTTTTAACAATGAGCACAAATTTACTTGACTTTTGCAACTTTTCAAATGAAAGTATTTTCTAAAAGAACACGGCTTTATAAACAATTGTTTTATTTAATTATATAGTGATATTTTTTTAAACCATTTAATGTTTTTATTTCAACGTAATATTATTTTATTTAATTATAACATGATTACATTTTAAAGATAAATATATTTATAATTTATCCTATTGTTCTACGCTAGACCACGTTTTAGTTCCAAGATCAATTATATTATTATAATTTGAAAAAAATACTGTGTTTTGCTTTAATTTTTGTTATGTTGCTTTTATATTGTGATTACCTCAACTGTATTTTTCGCTGATTAATGAATTTTTTAGGCAAGAAATAATTTGAAACAAATTTTTAACAGAGGTTATCGTTTTGGTAATTTCAATTTCTTAAAATTTCTTTTCTTAAGACTTAATTTTCATTAATTTTGCCTCCTTTAAAAATTTATATTAGTCTTTTTCTTTAACATGAAACATCCTATAACTTTATTAAAAAATATAAGTGAATTAGCAGAACTTAGTTCTGAGTGCGTGTTAGATACACGTTTTCAAAGTAAACAAGAAAAAATTTGTTGAGGAAAAGTAGTATTATTTGCGTCAAATAATTAAAACCATAATTTTCAATTATAATATTTTGGTAGCTTTCTTATGTTGTTTGATAAATTTAATACCCGTCTAAACATGGATTTTTTTGATGACGTAGCTTTTCTTGGGATTTACTAAAGCATCCCGTATTTTGTTTGCAAAATAATTTAAAGGAATTGACAAGATGAGCTAATGAATACAAGCAAAGCTGATTAAAATTTACAATGCGTAGAGCATATGCTCTCTTATAAAAAAAAATGGTTATTTTCTTAACACTACGAATATCTCGGTATATATCCTGGTAGTCACCTAAGTCGGTAAAGTCATTTTGAGGCAAAGTTGAAGAATTTGAAATTAGGAAATGTAAAAATTATTCGTAGCTTAAATTGCAAACTTATTGTTAATAATACGATCTTAAAAAAAATCGGTATTATGAAATGACTACTAACATTTCATTTAGTGAGCAAAGATAATCACCACTTTCGTTATATTAGTTGCTTCTTAGTTATATCCGATACAGAGATATGAAAATTATCAAAGAATCTACGCCAATTGAAGGCACGCTTCATTCCCTAACTTTGAAATTTAGGTCAATTTTTATAAATTGATAAGAACATTCGCGGAATTATAAAGTTATATAGTAAGTTAAAAAGCCACTTATTATACCATATATACTTTTTTAACTACTTATTCCCGTAACTAATAATAAATTAGAATTTTGCTTTAACTATTTTTCTGTCAACTAAAGCTATTATTTTTACCATAATATGTTTCGTCTGCCTCTTTCTTTTATTTGAAAATATTTAGTAGAGCGTGAAAATAATGAAAATCATTTTTCTTTTGTTCTCTTAAAACGCAACTAGAAAACAATACAAGTTGTCATAAATGTAACTTTTAATTTGTTAAGGAATTGTACTAGAATATAAGTAAATTTTTAATGCTTGAAGTTGATAACAGTCAAATGATTTAATGTAATATTAGGGTTTCTGCTGATACATAACTGATAATCTGTAAGTAATTAATATAAAATATTTGAATAATGTAAAATAGTTTTAGAATGACCTTCTCAAGCAAAAAAAAACGAATAAAAAATAAATCGAATTAATTCTAAAATTTAAAAGGTATGCGAGAATGTTAGTAAATCAAAGGAAATTTTCATTAGCTTCCATTATCTTTAAAGTACACTTTAGGCCTTAGTTCCTCGAGATCGTTTTTTAGAACCCATCTTATACTTGCCTTATATTAACACGTCATCCAAGGCTCAGTAGTACCCTATATTTGCAAATCGAAAACTAGAAATTCGCCTAAATATATTAAAAGTAACAGGAGAAATTTTATCATGGGAAAACGCGGCATAATTTTTGTCTCATTTAAGCACTAAAAAGATGAGTTCTTAATTATATAAGCAACTATGATAAACAGTACTGTATTTAATTTAGTTTTATAAAAAATCAAAGATGTTAAACCTCATTAATTGTTCAGTTATATGAAATATTAGAATTACAATTTAAAAAAAAGAAAACATGATTATTTAAACCAATGCGCTTGTAATTTGCGGAATTGATAAAAATGACACAATTTATTAAACTTCTTTTTCCTTTCAAATTACAACATATATAATTTAATTTTTTACAAGGTTATACAGTACGTTCATAAATAATAGCACATTTGCTAATCTGTAAATTAATAATTCATAAAATTTTAACAGGGCATGCTATAATTTTCATCTCTTTGTGTAAACTTTATTAATATGTTCTCTTTTCAAAATTGAGCTCATTTTACACAAAACTCTCAGGAATTACAAATACCGTTATCAAAATTGCTTACATTTATATATTTAGCATATTTAAGCGTTCAAATTGTATAGCACAAATGCAAAAAATTCTTTGTATAACAAAGACTTAACAACAACTTCATTTATTTATTTAACAAAAACAATAGAAGAAAACCTTTTAATAATTTATTAGACCACCTTTCGATTTAATGCAATTAAATATTCTATTTTTCATAGAACTTGTTAATTTTTTCAGAAGAGCCTGATCCAGTGCCTCCCATTCCTTGAAAATTGAATTTTTGAGCTCATTAACACTCATGAATTGACGATTGCCAGCATAAATTCTCCTGACGAGAATTCCCCATATGTTTTCTATAGGGTTCATATCTGGAGAGCAAGAAGGCCATTCCAAAACATCGACATTATTTGAGCTTAACCATTCTTTTGTAAATTTGCTGGCATGGCAGGCTGCATTTCTTATTTATATTATTATGTAAAAATGGCAATAAACTGCACTTAAGCAATTCACAATATTTTTCACTATTCATTTTGGTTGGTACGATTTGCAACTCCAAACAGCATTCTTCAGTAAATGCACCCCAAATCATAACAGAACCACCCCCCAGTTTTCTTCGTGAGAAACATTGGGGTTCTTTTCGTAAGTCACGCCAGTAACTAATATTGCCATCAGGGCCATCTAAATTAAATATTTTTTCATCTGAAAAAATTATCTTTAAAAAGAAATAAATAAGTTAACCATTAATTCAAAGGTGTTAAATAACTTACATTTGACCAATTTGTATTCATATTATTTTTGCAAAACTCCAAACGTGCATTGATATGACGTTTCAAAAGGTGAGGAGCTTTTTTCATTCTCTGTCTTTGAATATGTTTGGAAGAGTTTGGAATATTCCAAATGGTCGTTTTGCACACTTTGTTGGAAACGCATGCAGCAAGTTGGTTACAGCTTTTGGTACTGTTGCTTACTGTCCTTAGAATAAGACTGCGCTCGCGTTCATTCAACTTTTTTTTTCTACCACTGCACAGTGGGGCAGAATCAAAATATTTTGGAAATAATTCAGCCATTTGAAAACGGCTAAGCCGATTGATTCAAAATTTGTCACGAGCATAGTAGAGGAATACTTGAGCTTAAGTTTTGAAGGTGGTTACCCTCCACTTTCCAGGGATGGCGCTATGTGGTCTCAAAGTTGGACACCTCGATCCTGAAAATTTTTCTAACGCTTGGCATTTCTTCAATTTTTGTCTGATTTTTAACTATTTTACATGGTCTTAAAGCTCTCGTAAATACCTACAAAACGGTGCTTTAAACTGCATGTTTATGTTTAAAAATGATCGAGTTATAAGCATTTTAAAATTAAAATTTTTAATTTTTTTCCATACCCTGGTCCAGTTTTTTCGAAATATTGGGTACAATTTGCAGCAAATTTGTTTGAGTTTTTTACCGTAGATAGCAAACAAAATTTAAGATTTTCTAAAAAAAATTTGAAAGTAATATCTTTTCTGGCTTAAAAATTATACGATTTTCAATTTTAAAAATCCAAAATTATTGCATTTTTGTGTATTTTAGCCTAAAATGGGACACTAATCTAATTTTTTAGATAGAAAAAAATTTTCTTAAGGAATATATAAAAAATTTTTATTTTTATTAAAGCTAACTATATGTGTGTACGTTTAAATCAAATTTCGTATAAAACTGATCATTCTTGTAGAAGATGTAAGTCTTTCAACTTGACCTATTTTACATCGAAATTTTGACTTTACCCCATATTTTCTAAAATCCCAAAGCTGGGATCGGAAAAAGAAGAATACTATAAAAAAGCTATATATACTCCAAATTGTTTCAAAAAGTATTTCGTGAGCCCTAGTCCATATGTGGACTTTATGGGCAAAAGAGTAAAAAATTCCAATTTTGGGATTTTTCGTCTTTTTTTTTGGGAATTATGGGATTTCCTTTAGCTTAATGTTACAGATTTTTTTACCGTTTGATTTTAGTTAACAAACTACATATGCACAGAAAATTGTATCTGATTTGCTTAATTAATAAAAGTTTTATAGCATATTTAATATTTTTACTTTTCTCAAATTGGACCGTTTTTACCATAATTTTTCGAAATTTTCGGAGCTCAGCAACGAATATTAAAATTTTGTTCCATTTTTTTATCTTTGTTATGCATGTGAATAAAGATGACGCAATTTCCTATTAAATAAAAAAAGATTCACCTCAATATATTCTCACGTGCAAAACTATGCGTTCTTAAATATGAGTGTTTCAATATGTATCTCACTTTTATACATTTATGTTACGGAAGTAAAAACTTTCATGCCTGTGTAAAAAATTGTGTAAAAAAAACAATTATACCTGAATAGAGGATAACCAAGAGGCATATCTTAAATTAATAATCATTATAAAAAACATCAGATAAAAAATAAAATTTTCTGTTAATTTTTATTTACGAAAGGTCGTTAAAAGTATTTTTTATTTCCTTAAAATTATTATTTATTTTCTATAAAATAATCTGTCATATCATTATGCATGTCTAAAAGATAAAGTAAATCCTTTAATTCTGTTTTGTTAGAAGGTCAAGAAGCCTCATAATTAATCCAACGTTTTCTCATTGATGAGAGTACAGGATCAGAAGATAACAATAGGCTATAGAAAATGTCTTCGTTTTGTGACTGCCTAGAACATTTTCGAGAACTGAATATTTGAATGTACTTTAAATCGCAGTTTCTTGCTTCTTGGGCTTCTTCTGTTAATTTCCCAAGAGGAAGAATATTCGATTCTATAATTGTTTTACCATGACATAATATTTTATGTACTGTGGGCGTCATATCCCTCCATGGATATAGGGAAACGAGTAGCTGAGATATTTTTGCTGTATATTCTCCAAATCGAAAAGAAATAATTTGAGTTTTGCTATTAATTGCCATTAAAACTACGTTAACCATTCTAAGCAACTCTTTGTCAATTCCAGTTATGTTTGAAGTAGTTTCAAAATCCCCAAAAAATTTTCTTGCAGTATTTCCGTCGTTAGTGTTTCCTCCACTACGAAGAGGCTTATCAATTATTAACCCCGTTTGTACTCTAAACTCTTCTTGGATTCTACTTTTCTCAGAAGCTCTTAGAGCTTTTAGTTCATCATTGTTTTTTGTTTTTTGTTTTTTTTTTTGTTATTAAATTTTCTGTCGTACTTCTGTATTTTAAGTCGTATGCAATATGCAGAAAATGAAACAAAAATCTTATTCTAGCATGAAGGGGGGGTATTCCGAAAGATAGAACTTCTTCGTTGACTACGTTGGTTTTTTTTATCTGAGAATTCTGACTTCTTCTGATCACATATGGAACATTTCCAATAAGAAGATGTGTTAGTTATAGCGTTACTAACTTTTCCATCAATCATTGTTAAACTAAGTTGAAAGGATATGTTAACACAGTATTCTTTTATTTTTATAGATATTGGTTCCAATGATCTTATTTCGTCTTTGATATGCTCAACTAATTTTTTTGTCGTAGTATTTGATTCCTTTACATACTCAAAACAAATAGGCCTACAAAAATTTTTGGATCCTGGGGTTGTGTTTTTCCATATATCTTCAAAAGTGTTTGCACGTACTGATGAAGATGCAACCAGTGAGTATGAACGAATTCTTAGTGGTACTAAGGATGCCATGAATATGCTCTTAAAATCTATTGTATGTTTTTGTTTGTACTCAGGAAGGGCTGATATTCCATCACATCCCCACTTACACATTAGTACTACATCGCAGTTTTTAACCTTTTCTAGTTGGTCAGTAGAAAAATCTGAAATAATCCGTGGCGCCGTATTTTCTAGCAAAGAAGATAGTCCAATAGAAGCTTTCGTTTCATCAACTGTTATTGGAGATGGCATAATCGCTTTCTTGTTTTCTTGAATAGACTTATATGATGGTAATATTGCATGTCCTTTCTCAAGTAAAGCTTTTCTCAAAATTTGGTACTTATTTCGGCTTATATTCATTTCCAACATCAGAGCAATAGCTTCTTCCTCCGTAAAATTTGACTGCGATGTCGGAGTAGGTATGCTGTTAACAATTCGTTTCAACCGTTTTGGAGATGCGCTGGGAAGAATATTGGCGATGTGCACTGCCTCGGAAGGCTGATTTTCTTTTTTTAGCAATTCTTTGAACGTATCGGAAACTTCATCTTTTGAAACTGAAGAAAGTTTTTCGGTTAACTTTTTTTCTTAGAATTCGAACATAAGTCATCTTAAGATTTGCAGGGAGCTCCACATAATGCGATGTAGGTTGAGAATTTCGCAACAGTATCCATCCAAGTAAGATACTTTACTTTAAACTTATTTTTGTTTCCGCGAACTGATTTCATTTTTTGATCAAATAATTTTAAAATTTTTTTCCAGTTTTACAGTACCAATGACATTAACTCTGCAGTTGTATGTAGCCTTAATAAATTTTTTCATGGCCTTAATTCTATCAAGTCCTTTTGTAGCATCAGTCCACAAAAAAGAACACAATGTCTCAAACTTCAATGTGATCGGCATGATGTTTTTTTTTTTAAATATGATATCTATTGTATTTATGCAAATATTTATATGCGTGTTCAGGTCATCGAACAGTTGGGTACCTAAAGAAGCAAAGCAGCTAGCTAAAAATCAAAAAAGGCACTTAGGTAAGACATAATTAGTCATAGATCATCCTAAAACGAACACCTGCACCATTATTTTTAACCCTTACATTTTTAACCCTTTTTTCAGGTATAATTGTTTTTTTACACAATTTTTTACACAGGCATGAAAGTTTTTACTTCCGTAACATAAATGTATAAAAGTGAGATACATATTGGAACACTCATATTTAAGAACGCATAGTTTTGCACGTAAGAATATATTGAGGTGAATCTTTTTTTATTTAATAGGAAATTGCGTCATCTTTATTCACATGCATAACAAAAATAAAAAAATGGAACAAAATTTTAATATTCGTTGCTGAGCTCCGAAAATTTCGAAAAATTATGGTAAAAACGGTCCAATTTGAGAAAAGTAAAAATATTAAATATGCTATAAAACTTTTATTAATTAAGCAAATCAGATACAATTTTCTGTGCATATGTAGTTTGTTAACTAAAATCAAACGGTAAAAAAAACTGCAACATTAAACTAAACGAAATCCCATAATTCCCAAAATAAAGACGAAAAATCCCAAAATTGGAATTTTTTACTCTTTTGCCCATAAAGTCCACATATGGACTAGGGCTCACGAAATACTTTTTGAAACAATTTGGAGTATATATAGCTTTCTTATAGTATTCTTCTTTTTCCGATCCCAGCTTTGGGATTTTAGAAAATGTGGGGTAAAGTCAAAATTTCGATGTAAAATAGGTCAAGTTGAAAGACTTACATCTTCTACAAGAATGATCAGTTTTATACGAAGTTTGGTTTAAACGTACACACATATAGTTAGCTTTAATAAAAATAAAAAATTTTTATATATTCCTTAAGAAAATTTTTTTCTATCTAAAAAATTAGATTAGTGTCCCATTTTAGGCTAAAATACACAAAAATGCAATAATTTTGGATTTTTTAAATTGAAAATCGTATAATTTTTAAGCCAGAAAAGATATTACTTTCAAATTTTTTTCAGAAAATCTTAAATTTTGCTTGCTATCTACGATAAAAAACTCAAACAAATTTGCTGCAAATTGTACCCAATATTTTGAAAAAACTGGACCAGGGTATGGAAAAAATCAAAAATTTTAATTTTAAAATGCTTATAACTCGATCATTTTTAAACATAAACATGCAGTTTAAAGCACCGTTTGTAGGTATTTACGAGAGCTTTAAGACCATGTAAAATATTTAAAAATCAGACAAAAATTGAAGAAATGCCAAGCGTTAGAAAAATTTTCAGGAGCGAGGTGTCCAACTTTGAGACCACATAGCGCCATCCCTGGAAAGTGGAGGGTAACCGCCTTCAAAACTTAAGCTCAGGTATTCCTCTACTATGCTCGTGCCAAATTTTGAATCAATCGGCCTAGCCGTTTTCAAATAGCTGAATTATTTCCAAAATATTTTGATTCTGCCCCACTGTGCACTGCTTTTATTTTTGCCATAATTTTCAATATTTGCCAAATAATTATAAACAACCTTTCGACTTCTGCAGATTTGAATTGCAATTTCAGCTTTCGACGCACCAATTTCTGTCAATGTTAAAATTTGACCTTTTTCAAATTCGCTAAGTACTTCTCCGCGTGGCATTTTGCTTATAACTAATATTTTTAATAAAACTGAATGCAATATGTTGTTTTAAAACGGTAGTTTTTTTATACAAAGAATTTTTTGCATTTGTGCTATACAATTTGAACGCTTAAATATGCTAAATATATAAATGTAAGCAATTTTGATAACGGTATTTGTAATTCCTGAGAGTTTTGTGTAAAATGAGCTCAATTTTGAAAAGAGAACATATTAATAAAGTTTACACAAAGAGATGAAAATTATAGCATGCCCTGTTAAAATTTTATGAATTATTAATTTACAGATTAGCAAATGTGCTATTATTTATGAACGTACTGTATTGCGTAAACACGCTTAGCTTAGCAATGTTTAAGGAAAGCAAGATATAAATTAAACTAATGTGGAATCAATTTTTATTAAAATTATTTATTATTTAATTCAAACTTGCTCGACTATGTGAGCTGGTGAGCTGCACTACAACTAACTTTTTTACAATTTATTTTTTTTTTTTAAACCAAAATGCTTAAGGAAGGAAATCCAAACCATTTTTAAATCAGCAATCATCGACACACAAAATTTTTTGCAAATAAGCCAATCAAATTAAAACAATTGCAACACGATTCAAAGTGTCGTATTGACAAAAATGTGATTTTAACAGAATTGTAAACTACTTAAATCTAAGTTGTGTGACAATAGAACTTTGAATGAATTAAATGACTGGGCATTTAGAAATTCAATAGAGATTAAACTGTGTAATTTAAAAGAAAAATTTATGCGCGGACTTCGAAGTTATAGGATGCTACACAAATACTTCACCCAAAACAGATTAAACTAATAAATACTTAAGTTTGATATATGTAGCCTACCATGTGTTAGGCTTTCTGAACCAAGTTGTATAAAATTTTTTCTAGGGTTTCCGGTTTCTTTTACAATTAATAATTTGCTCAAGTCTACTTTGAGGGTCTTTAGCACATATCAGCTACGACAATGATGTGGCTTAGTTCCAAGCACAACAGAAAAGTTTATTAAATTGTAGGAAGATTATAGAAGATTTACTAAATAGCTCCTCGTATCGTGCCCAGTGTATCAAGCGTAAAAATTTCATTGATATTGTTTCCACACTTGCGTTTTATAAATAATTGTTTTTTTAATCCTTTTCTTTTTCTAAAATCAGATCTAACATCATCCACGTTCTCGACAAAGGTCTGTAATGTCTTGATACCGAAAGAGGAAAGGTAAATTGCCGATTGTAACATTAGTGTATGGAGCATTCGACATACAGTTAGGGATATCATTATTTTTCTCAAAAAAGGGGCCTAGTTGTCCGCAAAAAGCTCGGTATTTTCGTCGGTCTTGAAGTTTCAGTGGAAGGAATAAGGACCAAAATACTATACCAGAACAGTCTTAAGGGGAATTTAGCAGTTGTGAGGGCCATTTGAACCTTCGTAACTTTTTTTAAGAGGAGCAGAGAAAAACATGGTTGTGGTATGGTCAGAATAACCATATTATTTTCTCTGTAACTGCAATTCTAAACATAAATATAGGAAATACCAAAATTATAAAATTAAATAATAAATAGCTATTTTTTGTGCATTTATGATCTTAAAAATATTTTGCAACAAATAATTTATAAACAAAGCAATAAAAAAGTTTATTATAGGAAAAGCTTACATAACGTGGTCCTGTTATTCAATTTATTAATTATTCAAATTTATTACCTGATATTTTTAACCAAGTTATTATATTTATATTTCACCATTTATTGTTTGTATTTGAACATACTTTTATTGTAATTAATTATAAAACTTTAAACATAATTATAGTTTTCTTGCTTGATCTTGTGTGAATAAAAATTAGTTCAAATTTAGCACAAAAAAAATTACGACAATATAGCAGTCAGCCAAAGACTCAAATCTTAATCCCATCGAAAATTTATAAACGATTGTGAAAATGTCCCTTGTAGGTTATTTTATAAACTCACATGTAATCTGAGACTTTCGAAGGAGAGTAAAAATAATTTAGTCTGATACCTATCAAGACATGTCAATAGCTAGTCAAAAGAATGCTCAAGCGTGTTGAGAGAGATTAAAAAAAGGTGGCTTTCATAATTGCGAAATTCTTACAAGCCATAGAGTTCTAAATTGAACAGTCTAGAATCTAAATCTAAGTACACTGCTAAGTCTAAAAGGCTTGTTTCTGTTTTTTTATTATCAAACTATAGTGTGAGGTATTTTATAAAGCACTTACACAGTTAACAAAACCAATACAAAATGGTTAATGAATATTTCTATTGTTGTTTAATATGTTAAATTTTACTATAACTGATTTGTAAAAAATAACTTAAATATTAATTTCTGTTACTTTACTTTTACTGCCCATTAAACCTAAAGTAATTTAAAACTACATTTAAGTTTACGCTGATTAGCTTAAAAAAATTAATGAGAACAAGTTTTGTTTATAAAGCTAAAGAAGACAAGGGTTATAATTAAATTTAATATCTGAAGCAACTTCCAACTAAAATAAAGGCTGACAAAAACTTTCTGTCCTATAAAATTCTCTTATAGATAATTCACACATAAATTAACATTATAAGCTCAAATATGCATAAATAATTATTTAACGGTTACACTACTGTTATTTAAAATTACTAAAATAAGAGCTTATTAGCGTCAGCAAAATTCTTAATACATAAAACTTTGCAAGAGCAATAAAACAGGAATTTATTTTTTGTATTCCTTTTTTGCTACTTATTGTTGAAGGGCTCTTTTATACTTGCAATGTTCTTTGATTTTAAGAAAATTTACATTTAGGAACATTTGTTTAATAGTTGTATATGGTCATTAAACAACAAATATTCATTAAATAAATTAAGAACAATTAAAACAACATACAACTCTATGGAATAAATTTTATTGAATAAATTAGAAGTTCTTATTAAACTAAATCCAATTTCGCCTAAAATATAATTATTCATATAAATTTTTTTAATTTTATCTTTCCAGCTTAATTTGAGTAATCGATGGCCAAAAGCAAAATCAACAAAAATGAAAGTTTTTGCAACGCCAAAAACACAAATCGACTGTAAAAAACTTCTACAAGTAGAAAAAATAAAAATAAAAAAAACGAAATAAAGTGGTTTACGCTTAAATAATCAAGCCATGGAAAGAGTTACTGGGTAAAATAAAAACTAAAGAAGCAATCTCAATTTCTCGAAATGCATGTTTGTACTTGTGCACCATTTTAGCAGCAAAAATTAAAGTATTTAAAGCTATAAACTTAAAACCATTTTGCTAAAAAAAGCAAATTGCAAAGAAAAAAAACACATTTGAATACTATAGAAAAGAATATTAATTTCAATCAAGACTTTTGAGTATTTAAAAACGTAAAAACTAAGAAAAGCTAACTGTTGCTTTTTGATCCTGTCTTGTCATCAACATCCCTAAATGATAAAACAGTTTTGAAGCAGATTATTATTTTTTGAGCTTCCACGTAAATTGAAAAAATCGAATTCATGGCATATAAAGCAAATTAACTTACTCACATTCAATATCAATTTGCAACGATTTTAAATATTATCAAACTAAAAGCAAGTAACTTCAACAAATGTTTTTCGCATGTTTTGGATGAGAAACGATAAATGAAAGAAGAGAAGATTATTGTTCCATCAAAGTTAATTTTTGTTTTGAATGGACGCAACCGTTTTTAATATTCAAATGCATATTTGGAAATTCCTATTAATTGGTAAGTAATATATTGTTATTGAAAGATTAAATTTAAAATACTTTTTTTATTTATTTATTTCATTTTTTTAATGCACTTAAGTGTAATTAATAAACGAAACTGACAGCGAAAAAAAATATATTTTAATAAAGTTTTTATTTGACCTTTTTAATATTATTTTTAATTTAATTATCAAGCAATAGGTCTTTAATTTTTTATATAAATTTTTGATATTTAGCTACTTCGTTGTGTAGCATCATCAGAAAAACAAATATTTATTTAAACAACACAAAGCAACAACTAAAAATGCAATAAAAAATTTTCTAGCTCTAAATATCAACATCATTTCATTGAGATTTTTTAAATTATATTTGTTTATTAGTCAACATATACAATTACCTGAAAAAATTTAAATTCTCCTAACAATTTATGATTTGAAGTAAAAAAAAAATAACTTCAGGTTAAACTAAATTGCAGTCTACAAAGAATAGACGTCATATTTAATAAAAGAGTGGCACATAATTAAAACTCATAATTGAAATTTATTATTATTTTTAAAAAAGAAAAAATAAAGTACGATAAATATTTCAGTCTAAAATTAAAATATTTAGTACAAGCTTTGCTTCAATTTCAAATCTGTATCTAAAACGGCTTAAATTTTAAACACACATACATCAAATTGCGCCATCCATTTGGACACCCTTTAATTTTAAATGCGAACGCTTCTTGTTATAAAGAACATAGTATTTCACATTTTGTTTAAATTTAAAGTGACTGTATACTACGTTTACATAAAAGAATACTACCTATGGTATCACCCTTTAGATTAAAATTTTTTCTCATTCTGTTATATTCTTTTTAATAAAAGCACACATTGTGTGTAGAAAACTCACTTTAGGTTTCAAAAGATAGGATCATGAGAGTTGAATTGCGTCAACTATGAGGAAACCCTTTACTAATTAACTTTTTTTTTTTTTGTTTTATACTTTCTCTAATTGAGGTATAGTGACAACAGGTTTCCTAAAATTTTGTGTGGGCATCCGGTATTGTTAATTGAACAGCCTTTAACTTTTATTATTATCATTTTTTAACAGGGGCATCAAAAATGACGCATTGATATCCTTCTTCTTTTTCTAAAGCAGATTAAAAATTGGTTTAGTTCCATTATTTCTAAGAAAATATGTATTATACAGTGCCTAGAAACGCCCTGAAATTGAAACCGGTTAACGCTGGACACTATAAGTAAAAACAATGTATAACAATTAATTTCAAATTAAATAATAATATGTAACAATATTCAGCTTAATAACTCTGTCATTTGCTTTTGGTTTTTTTTTTACTTGTCTTTACTGTTGTCGCATTATTGTAAAAAGTCTTGCAATGTCTTTTTAATACGTAACCTCTTTTTCACATAAACATTTTACGAGAAAATAACAATATATTAATAACATGTATCATTGTCATAGTTGACAATTTAGCTATTTTTTTTTAAGCTTTTTTACTGTTAAAGTATCTAAAATGCATGTTATGAAAAATACTGACTAAAAAATTGTTATTGAAAAAGATAAATTAAAATTGAAGAAACTATCAAAATTGGAAGAAAGTGTGCCAATTTTTTACCAACTTTAATCAAAGAAGAATTAATATGAAAGTAATTAATTATGACTCGATGATTAGTTATTACATTATTCACTTATGTTTTATTTACTTTTGAATTACTTGATAACTTTTACATATTGCTAAAAAGGAAGAAATTTATTCTATACCTAATAATTATTTCAAAAGTGAAGGCATAAAAGAAATAATTATTCACTAATATAATAACATATTGATTCTTATTCTTATTGATAATACTGTTGAGTTTTGAACAGAGGTTGCTGAAAATATAAAATGATATAAGAATGGAGAATTTAGAAATTGAACTTTTGTCTTTACCATGGTCGAAAGCAGACGTCGAAAGGCTTTTCAGTCAAATAAATTTAATCAAGGCCAAGTGTAAAAATCATATACAAAATGGTCAATGAAGTTCGGTATGTTTATATTGATTTGCATTTTTAAAACTTTTATATTATACTAGAAATGGATTAAAGGTTGTCATAAGTATAAACCAGGCAAATGCTTCATATGATGATGTTGAGCCAAATGAAGAAGACTGGGTTTCCATAACTTTTATGTAAATTTTTCAAGTTGATTTACACTCAATTTAATAAATGTTGAAAGGTTTACTTTCTATTTTACTTCTAATACATATTTATTTAAATAATGCTGATGTTTTATAAATAAGATTAAATAACTCGAAATTTAAGACTTGGTAATTGAAAAATTTCACCTAAATTCTGCTATCGTCGATATTTTTATGACGTCTAAATAAAAGAATATAATAATGTGTACGTGTATGACTTTAGCGACAGACGGATATCGTTTACAAGAAAATGTAAAGTGAACAAATAGTTTTTTTCTATATTGATTGAAAGTGAAATGTGAAAATTAAAAATTGTAAATTATTACCAGAAATGCTAAAACGAATAGAATATTTTTAGTATGCTTTACACATTATTTAATTTAAAGACATAGTCACAAAAGCAAAAGATGATAAAACGATATCAAAAAAATTAGATTAAATTCTAAAAAAGCGGCACTGGTTTTCTTAAACTTTAAAATGGGTTTTTGTTTTAGTAGTTTTAATTTCTTTAGCAATTTTATTGAAGGAAATAAATACAACTCAAATAAAAATTTATAAATTTAAAATTTATACCTAAATGTAGAGATATTTTTATGTTAAAAGTTTAATCTCGTATTTCTGTTGTTTATTTTATTTTTTTTATTGTATTGTATTTCTTATATTTTGTTGACGTAACTCTATCTCATTGCCTAATATTTAACTAATTTAAACAAATAATCTATATGATTCATTATAGCAAATAATACCTAAATGCAAGTAACAAACAAATGTCTTAAGGTCTAACGTTATGTATTTCATAAATAACTTCAAATAAGATCAAGTGGATAAACAATTATTAAAAATAATAAGATTCACTATGTGGTAGAGAGCAATTTTATTCTGCATTATATCATATATTTAAAATTATGTATATCTATTATTTTAACACATAATAATAACTTTCAGTTTTCAAAGTCACTTATTTATTGCTGGAAATTCTCACCCTAAAGTAATAAATTTGAAAGCATTCGCTGCCACAAAATTTTGCATATTTAGTACATGTTGCCCACAAGTTTATAGGGGAAGAATAAATGGATTTAATGTACAAAATAAATTACTATACGAAACTTTATTTCTTCCAGCTCAGATGAAAATGGTAAACAAGTGTTTTTAATTGCATTTTTAATTTTTACAATGTTCAGTTGCAATTTCATAAAATTTAGATCTGTTGTATCGATTAACAAAAACAAGTTGATTTAACGAAATTTGGAGATCATTTAGCCCTTTTCTTATGAAATAGTTATTTTCTTATACTATTCCGGGGTATAACCCTTAGGAATTTTGAAAGTCATTATAGTAGATCTAAAAAAAAATCTATAAATTTAAAAGATATAGACAGGAAGTGATGAGTGTCATTATTTTGTACAAATTTCTTATGTTTTTTTTCGAAGAAACTTAAAAATGTATAAAAATTTTAAGAACTCGCACCTTTTTATTAACAGTATACCCGTTTAGTATACTCCTTTAGAAGACTGAACTTCTTGAGCTTTGTTTTTTTACACCCTTTATAGAGAAAAAACATATACTTGGGCATTCTAAAAAATATGAAGTTACTCGTATTTCCTCAAAATCTATTTAGTAAATAACTAGCAGAGCCTACGACTTCGTTAGCTTATCATTTTCTATTTTCTTAAAATTCAAATTTATAAAAATGCGTCTTAAAATATTTATTGCAGATTTCTTTAAACAGTGTTAAAAATTTTTCATCTACAAAAATAAAATGTGCTGACAACTGTTTTAGTACCATTATATCACGTTAATTAGGTGATTAATATTTTTAGCTCTTTTTTCTATACGAAATGACCTACTTGTACGAAACAAAAAGTATAGAACCAATGTTCTAAGGGACCTCCACACAGACAGAAAGACAAAAAAATTCCAGTATTTGGTGTTTTATATTTCATTTAATTACTACAGCTTAACCACTACCATTTAATATCCTGAGGTTGGGGATTTGGAGCATAAAAGATTCTCTTGAAGTATAAATTTTTTCTAGCTATTTCCTGAAAATTGAAAATTTTGTTGTCCTAACTTAGCAAACAAAAGTTCGCTATATATATATCAGGAAAAAGCTTACCATTTTTTCTTACTTACTTCATTTATTTTTATCGTATATAACAACCCTCTACAGGAGTATAAACGAAAGTTGAAAAAATGAGAGGCAGGCATGGTGTTTTGCCTACTGCCTCTAGACACAGGGATCGATCTTGCTAATTTTAAATAGCAGCACTTTCGATCGGTTGAAGTATTTATAAATTTTTTTGGTCATCTTATGCCATATTGACAATCGAACATTTTTTAATAATAATTTAGGAGGCCCATAACTCGGTAAATATTGTCGAGCGTCATTTTTTTCACTAGATTATTTTTTCTAATTTTTTAATCCTCTATCGCTCCATATTTTTGTTTTTTGGCTGAAGTTACTTCATTGTTCCAAATAATATGGGAAATTACAGGAGGCTTTGTGTTAACCCACTGCCTTGAGAGACATGGATCGATTTAACACTATATCTGATCGATTGGCGTATTAAAATAATTTTCTAGCTAATCTTGTGCCCAGGCAAAATTGTTTTCAATCCGCAAACGGAAGGATAGATGAACAGGCGGACATCGCTCAATCGACTTCGCTATGCGTAAGAAGTCAGAATAGTTATACTTTTTGAGGTCGGAAATGGATATTGTAGAAATTACAAGAGGAATGATATACCTCCTACCACTTTTTGTAGTGAAGAGTATAATAAAATAAATAAAAATTTACATGTTTTTAGTTGCAAACAAGGAGGACCCTCCAACGTTTAAGAATTTGAAAAATTTTAAAATATACACATTTATTTTCTGTAAAGAAAAAAACAGAAAATATGCACTTATCTTTGCACAAGGAATAAAGTTACTTATATTGTAACTTAACAAAAGTTTTTAATTTATTATCATTAATTTTTGATAAAACCATTAGATGGACATGAATGAATGGTTGTATTGCTGGGAAGCATAATCCTAATAAATGACCAAAACTAAACAAATCAATACGACTTTTGTTTAACTATGTGTTTTTATGCTTCTTTCTTGTTTTATCAACCATTCAATGATAACTCATGTAGTTATTCAAACCAAAACCATATGAGATGTATGTAGTATTCCTAATACTCCTTACCACACAGTGATTTATTTTCAAATGAATTATATTGTCTTATAACTGAAGTTCTTGCTAAATAGCTTTCCTAATAAATTTCATGCTATTTGAATTTGTTTCATGTTCTTGCTCATGGAAAGACATGAAATATAAGTATAACCAGAGGATATATAGAAACAAAATTTTTTCTTTTTTTTTTTAATTTTTTCTTTATTATTTTTATCCTTGAATGGTATATAAAACTTATGTACGTTTATAATATTAGAGAGCTAGCATTGACAGCGGAAAATAATTTTAAATCTACAGATATTTGGATACTTCGCAATACATTCTTTATGATGGAATTAATTGCATGCTGTCTGTATTTAAGCTTTTTTCTATATTTGAATGAAATACTGATAAACAAGAAGAAGTTCTTTAATTATGTTCTATATGATTTAAGATTTTAGTTTGTACGGTACATAATTATATCCAAAATAAATGTACACTGAAAAGTTGAAATCTAGATTCAATTATAAAAAATTATGGATTTAATTAAAAAAATTAATTAGCGTTCAGTTCAGTTACTTAAAAAAAGTTTATACTAGTCAAGAATTAAGGTGAATATTTGTAAAGTTTCAACAAAAAAATAAAAAATAAATGTTTGGATCAATTAAAAAATTTAATTGAAAAATAAAAAATTTATAAAAGCAATTAAAAAAATTTATTAAAAATACAATACAGTCTTTGTAAGTTAATTAAAATATTAAGGAAGAATTTAAAGAAATTTATCTTATAATTAATTGAGTGATTTATTAAAGTTTTTAATTAATTAATTACTTGTTTATAGCAGTGAAAAAGTTCCTTAACACACATTTATAAATTCATACATGTATATGAAAACAAGACATTATTATTTTTTTTTTTAATTATTTAAGTCTTTGCATTAACCTAAAAGTTTATTGATTCAATTAAAATTTTTATTTAGTTTTTTTTTAGTATTTTTTGTTTTAATTACAAGATTTCTGTCATAAGTTTTTTCTGTATAGTCGGACAACTATTGAAAATTTAGCATTACATGTGCCATACATGTTCATAAAATCAACAACTGCTTCAACTTTGACCATCTATTTAGATTAGTTGTTTCTAGTTGTAATAAATTCGTTTTGCAACAATAATAAACTAAGTATCTAACCACTAAAGATTTTTCATTTTAAGCATATTTCTATTTCAAGAATTCTTTTTCTTTTATCAACAAAGAAATAAAAAATAAATAAAAAGAGAATATTAAAAGAAAGAAAAGTGTCCTTCTTTATTAAATAGCGTCATATGTTTGTGTTCCACGCACATAAACGCAATTGCACTAATACTGATACACAAATGATTGATGACATCAATAAGTTGTTATAAATTGCACAAGATTTTCTTTAACTTCATTTTATGGATTACAAATATAGGAATAGTTGCATATTTGTACGCTTTCACCTTTGTACATACTTACTTTGGTGTGTAAGAGTGAGAGTGTGTTATTATATACGTTAGTAGATTATTTGATTTATATTAAGTCGTTAGTATAGATGAAGAGAAAAACATGTGTACATGTCCTTGTTCAGTTTGTAGAAGTCATTAGACAATCCATATCTTTTTGCAAGATACTTTTATGGTATTTTCAGTTTATCAGCTGCCTTGGGATTTGTTCTCATATTTGAAAATTTAATTAAAAATATCACTTTACTAAAAATCAAACGACAAGATAAGGTACTTAAGGAGCAAGTTGAAATTAATTGCGGTTGTGTGTTTTTTGTAGGAATTTAAATATTGAGATTTTTTTAACCTGCCAAAGCGTACCATTCCAAAAATTTAGCTGCTTCAAATACATAATGCTGTTAAAATATTATTGAACAACTAGAGCGATAATAATAACAGAAATTAATATTAAGAAAGAGATTTACTCCTTCTACGCATGTTATTTGTTAAAAATCAAATGGTTGCAGTTGCATCAGTCTCAGTTATAACATCTACAACTCAGAGGTTTGTATTTTGAAAGTATATATTTTCGCTTTACGCTACATGTTTATATATTTGCAAAAACAAAGATTAATAGTTTTCTGATTCAAGACGAGAAACAAAAAGTATTGCATAAAAGAAACAATTAGAATATTTTTGATTTAAAAAAAGTTAATTATTAATTAAGAGAGTAAAATATGAATACCAGAAGTCACATTAATTATAATTGTTCAAGTGAACATGAAATTTATTTATCGCCCGTGTTCTAATCACCCAGGCTGTAATGCTTTTGGTGGTTGTTTTTTACACTCTATATTCTCTTTTAATTTGCTCATTGTTTCGCTGCCACTACGGTGTGTATGCTCATCTTTTCGCTGCCACTACTTTGTGTGTGCGCAGCCGGTCTTATAGTAATTTAAACAAAACAAATGATCAGACTTAAAGAACTCAAACAGAAGAAAACAACCACCAAAAACTGCAGCGCAGTATAAGACGAAAAAATAAGAAAAATACATTAAAATTGAATAAAATAAACTGACCTAGACATAAAAGGTTTTTTTTTTATGTTATAATATAAAGAAAAGTGTTTTTATTCACCATAATATATAATACATAATACATAATATACTCCACCAACCACTCTAATTGTTGACCCCACTTAACCATTCTGCGACTCCTTCGGAAAGACGACGGCCTGCACATTTTTTGGTCCTTCGAGCCGGATCCTTTTTTATTGCCCTGAGGAAGTCAAGGAAGTGTGATTCAACACCCCCCATTTGGAATAAGTATACCCCGGAAAAAACGTAAGTAAAAATACCATTGTCTTACAAACCCCCCGACCCTGTAAAAAAATCCCCGTAAAAAATCACATTATTTTGTGTGTTAAAAAATTTTTTTCTTTGGTGGATGTACGTGTGTATATGCATTCCCTCAGTGTGTTAAAAACAACAACAAAACATACAGTAATAAGCAGCGAGAAAACAATATACGTATGTATGTATTTACATATTTTGTATGTACCCATAATAAGTTGATTTTTTGATGCTGTCACCTTGAAAAAACAAGCAACAACAAAAAAATACAAACCGTTACAAGTAAGGCAAAAAATTAAGATCCACTTGTTAAACGTAAAGAAATCCACACAATAAATTTTGTTGGTAACTGTTATACAAGAGTGTGTTTGTTAGACAAGAGCAAACCAGAAAAACACAAGAACAAGTTGAAGTCGCAAAACAACCACTCATCAGCTTTACTTACGCATTGAATTTTAATATTTTAATTCTGTTATAAAATAAAAGAGAAAGAGATTTCAATTAAACACACATTTAATTTTTAAATAAAGAGATTTGTTGCTATTAATTAAAGAGAATTAAAATACAACACACTAAGAGAATTACACAATTACAAAATTGTTAGTCAAAGTCAAACTAACATTTTATATTAACCCCATTATTTTTGAGTTTTTCAACTTAATAAATTTTAATTAAAAAAAAAAAAAATAAAAATCTTAAATAGAAATAAATAACTCGATCCGAATTTTATTCGTTTATTAAATATTTTTGGGAAACATTTTTTTGTTTGGGAACATTTTTTTTTGAAAACTTTTATACATTTTTAAAACCCGTCAAATTGAGAACTTTTCGAACCCCAGTAACAATATAGTTTAATCCATAAACGTACAGAGTGACCCCTGACAGTAAACCCACATTATGTCACTATTAGATACATTTATCAAGGCGTCTGATAATGTCGTCGAATTTGAGGCTTTTTTTACAAATATACCCGTTGCTAACCATACGGTGCATACATTGGAAATTCATAAGGATGAAATTCTTCATCACTGGAATCAGTTTAGAGTAGCCTATGATAAGATTTTGCTAGAATTTGACACTCTTGATAAAAGTATTGATGTGCAAACTCTAAAGGAAAGATTTTATAAAACTTTCGACTCTCACGTGAGAGCCTTGTCCAAGGTCAATGAAGTTGTTGATTCCATCCGTAACGATGCATCTCGGGCAATTGCGTCTACAGCGCCAAGTGACACTCAACCAAACATCTCACTCCCCCCCTGTGACACACAAACTTTTTATGGCGATTATGTCGCCTGGCCATCGTTTCGGGACATTTTTACAGCCTTATACATCAATAATCCCCGGCTGTCCCCTGTTGAAAAATTATTTCATTTGTTGAAAAAGACTGAGGGAGAACCGCATGAGATCTTAAAGAATTGTCCTTTAACTAATGATGGTTTTGAGATGGCTTGGAAAAATCTTACTGACCGATATGAGAATACCCGTGTCCTTGTTCATGCGCAATTAAAGACCCTTTTTAGCTTATCGAATAACCAGATTACGAGAGAATCAGGACCCAACATAAAACAACTTCAAAGGTCAATTAACGATTGTATTAAAAATCTAGCACTTCTTAAAATAGACACAAGCACTTGGGATGTAATATTCGTCTTTATTTGCTCAAAATGTTTACCCGATATAAGTTTACACTTATGGCAACAACATTTGGGTACTAGCAAAGCGTTGCCAGCTTGGGAGGAGATGGACAGGTTCCTTACCTGTAGATACCAATCCCTAGAAGGTTTTGTTGATATTCGTGCTACTTCAGTAGATTCTCAACATCATTCGAAAAAATTTAATGCTGCCAAACAAAATCCAAACAATTTTAAGAAGATCAATAGTTTCCAAACCAAAGTTTCCCCCAATAAAGTTAAGAAATGCTCTCTGTGTCAGGATTCACACCCCTTAAAACTTTGTCCCATTTTCTTATCAATGTCCGTCGAGGACCGTTTTTCTGTAACAAAGAAACAGAAAAGATGTACCAACTGCCTGGCAACATCACACGACTATAAGGCGTGTAAAAGTCAGTATAATTGTACGATTTGTAAACAAAAACATCACTCCCTCTTACATCGCTCTGAAAATTCAACCAGTCCTCCTCAGTCAGGAGCTAGACAACATGATCATACCCCTTCGAGTTATGTCCACGAGACGCACCCCTCACCATCATATATTAACTCTGATAATATCCCCTCTACTTCTGCTGCTGCTGCGGCAAGATCGCGACAATCATACTCGACCCAAATACAGTCCACTACCCCAAATTCAATTGTTCTAGGCACAGCCCTGGTTGATATTTGTATCGGAGACGTACGCCGCACTGTAAGAGCACTTATTGATTCTGCCTCTGAAGCTACTTTTATCTCTAAAAAGCTTCAAGCAGCCCTATCTTTACCCACACATTCATCTAAAATAAATGTCACTGGTCTAGGTGGTTCACTAACTGCCACTGCTACCCAAATCTGCCCCATTAAAATTAGTTCACCTATAGAAAAGCTCTTCGAAATATCTACAGATGCGTATGTCGTAAACAAACTTACTGGAGATCTGCCATACTTCAATAAGTCAGCGCTAACAGATGCCAAGTTTGCTGATCTTTATCTAGCCGATAGATATTCATGTCAAACCTCAAATGTAGACCTTTTGATAGGCTGTGATATATATCCGAACATTATAAGAAATGGGGTCCGTTGGAATCCTAATAAATCGCTTATCGCTCAACGAACTATTTTCGGATGGATTATCACCGGCAGATTACAATCCCCTACTCCCACATCAAGATCAGTGTCATCATATTTTAGCGCACTCGATTTAAATAACCAAATGACCAAGTTCTGGGAGCTTGAAGAAATTAAAGAAGAGAAACCTTTGTCCCCGGAGGATCTTTTTTGCGAACGTTTATATAAAAAAACGACCTACAGAGATGATACAGGCCGGTTTGTTGTTTCCCTACCCTTCAAGCCTGAGTTTCTAAATTCTTTAACACTTGGCCACTCTCGTAACATCGCATTGGCTCAGTTTCTTAGAAATGAGGCCAAATTGCTTAAAACCCCTCAGTCTAAAAATGACTATGATAAAGTGATCACCGAATATTTAACCCTCAATCATATGAGAATGATTACCCCTTATTCATTTGAAACCCCGAAATTATCTTATTATTTACCCCATCACTCTGTGTTGAAACCCGATAGTACTACCACAAAGCTGCGCGTTGTCTTCAACGCTTCAAGCTCAACATCAAATGGATTAAGTCTTAATGACGTATTATACCCAGGACCAGTCTTACAACAAGATTTAACCGTACTTATTACCCGCTGGCGGCTGTTTAAATACGTGTTCAATGTCGATATTGAAAAAATGTATCGGCAAATTCTGGTTCACCCACATCATACCCCGTACCAACGAATTATTTTTCGTGATTCACCCGATAAAGAGCCTCAAGACTTTGAACTCCAGACAGTCACTTTTGGCGTCAACTGTGCGCCATACTTAGCGCTTAGAACTCTTTTAGAACTTGCCGAACACTGCTCTAATCAACACCCCGAAGTTTCTAGTATGCTCAAAAACAACATGTACGTAGATGACGTGCTGGCAGGCTCCCACGATTTATCCCTAGCTATCAAATTGAGAAATGATCTCATAATGATTTTAAACTCTGCGGGCTTTTCTCTCCGGAAGTGGATTGCCAACGATAAAGACCTCTTAAAGGATTTGAGCCCCGACCACCTGCTCACGTCTGATGTCTTAGAGCTCAAGGATACTACCACCACTAAAACCCTGGGACTTCGTTGGAATGCAGGTGTTGATTATTTCTTTTTTAACCCCATTAAACAGCCTCCCCGTGATCATATAACAAAACGTGCAGTATTATCAGACATAGCTAGATTATTTGACCCAGCTGGATGGCTAGCTCCAAAAGTCATTGTAGCAAAAATTATTATGCAGCAGATCTGGAAAGACTGTATTGATTGGGATGACACCCTTAAGCCAGAAACCATACGCAGCTGGCTTACGTTTTTAAATGATTACCCCAACATCGAACATATTAAGATTCCCCGCTTTGTTTCTTATCACCCTACGTACTATGCTGAATTACATGGCTTTTGCGATGCTTCAGAAAAAGCATACGCGGCAACCTTATATCTTCGAACTATAAGCGAAAATGGAACTATATCTACTAATTTGCTTCTTGCAAAAACTAAAGTAGCACCTGTAAAATTCGTTACGCTTCCCCGAAAAGAGTTGTGCGGTGCTGAACTATTAGCTAAACTAGCTTCAACTTTTCGCTCTCAGATAGCCCTGAATCACTGTGAAACCTATTTTTGGACGGACTCAACGATCGTCCTAGCATGGCTACAAAAGCATCCCTCACACTGGACAACATTTGTAGCTAATCGTATTACATCTATAATTGACAAAGTTGGAAACGAAAAATGGAATCACGTTAATTCAAAAGATAACCCAGCCGACTTAGGATCTCGTGGCCTAACTGCCAAAGAACTCATTTCTAACGATTTGTGGTGGAACGGTCCGACCTGGTTACGCCTCTCGAAATCTGAATGGCCTTTAACGTCTCCAATAGTAGATACCAACGAAGAAGTAAGACCCGTAAAAACTCATTTAAATCAAGTGTCTGAAGATATGCTAAATCGATTTTCTGATCTCCCCCGAGCATTTCGTGTATTTTCATATATATACCGTTTTTATAAAGCAACTCATCCAACTCTAAAATTCACCTTTAATTATCCCTCACTCACTATTCAGCAATCGGAAATAAAACATATAAAAACTCGCTTAATTATTTGCTGCCAGATATTACATTTTCCCGAATACAAATTGCTATTGAAAAATCAAGTTATACCCCCTAAAAGCACATTACTATCATTTAACCCCTTCTTAGACTCTGATGGTATAATGCGAGCCAACGGTAGATTATCATTAAATTTAATACTGTCATATGATGAGCGCTTTCCGAAAATTTTACCCTACTCAGGTCGTTTCACCCGTTTATATTTGGAGCTATTGCATAAACTTACATTACATGGTGGAAATTCCCTCCTAATACGTTTAACTAGATTAGAGTTCTGGGTTCCTAAGCTGAAAAACTTAATCAAAACAATACTTTTTAATTGCAGAAAATGTGCTTTGTATAGACGAGTCCAAAGTCAACAGCTTATGGCATCGCTACCTCCAGAAAGGATGCTGCTTTCTAGGCCCTTCTGTCATACTGGCCTAGATTTCGCGGGACCTTTCGACATCAAAACATTCGTAGGCCGTGGTTGCAAAATTACCAAGGGATACGTTCTAGTATTTGTTTGTTTTGCCACCAAAGCAATCCACCTAGAAGCTACAAGCGAAATATCAACCCCAGCTTTTTTAGCAGCATTCGCGCGTTTTTTCTCCCGACGAGGAACGCCTAAGGCACTGTATTCGGATAATGGAACAGCATTTAAAGGCGCATCAAATTTATTCCACAAACACCAAGAAAATTTCATTACTCAAGTTAAAAATTCTCTACTCTCTCTACACTCGTTTCAGCTTATCGAATGGCATTTTAACCCCCCGGGCGCTCCGCATATGGGTGGACTCTGGGAAGCGGGAGTAAAAAGTTTTAAGTCCCATTTGAAAAAACTCAGCAATGCCCAAACTTTTACTTTCGAGGAATTTGCGACCATGCTTTCTCGTATTGAAGCTTGTCTTAACTCAAGACCCTTAGTCCCAATGAGCGACAATCCAAACGACCTCGGTGCACTTACACCTGGCCATTTTCTTATTGGCACCCCATTACTCTCACCCCCAGAACCTAATTATTCTGATCAATCGATCAGCTACGCAAACCGATGGCAAAAGCTAAACGTACTTTATCATCACTTTGCCTGTAGATGGAAAGATGAATACCTAAAGGTGTTACATAAACGTAACAAATGGAAATACCCCCACAAAAATTTTGCCGTAGGTGACCTTGTCGTTATCAAAAAGGATAATTTCCCCCCTAACAAGTGGCAGCTTGGCCGCATAGAAAAGGTTTTTCGTGGGCAAGATAATAATGTTAGAGTAGCCGAAGTCCGTACTGCTTCGGGCGTTTTAACCAGACCAATTGTTAAATTAGTTCTTCTCCCCCCATCAGCCGATAAATCAAACTAATAAATCTCAAACTCTTTACAGCCAGATGTCCTCTCACCATCATCGAACAAGAAATTCGTCACCTATGAACGTCATTCAATTAGCCAGAAGTCGAGATGCCCATCATCTGCCTGATTGCAAATTGTGTAAGATGGATCATCCTTTACGCACATGCCGTAAGTTTAATAACTTAAACGTTATCGCAAGAATTATGACTGTGAAAAAGTACAAATACTGCGAAAATTGTTTGGCGCACAGTCATTTATCACCAAGATGCCGTAGCCTGGAAAGGTGCCATAAGTGTTCCCAAAAGCACCATACCCTTCTTCACCAAAACTCTACCCCCCACCGCGTGAGTAACGTTCACAGCCGTATTGATCGTGGGGTCAATATATCACAATTTGGCATCCTACGACCTACCGTAATTATCAAGGTTAAATTGGGTAATGAATGGGGTAACATTCGTGGCATCCTTAACCCCTCATCAGAAAGCAGCTTGATCGCCGAATTCATTACTACAAGATACAATTTTCCAGTTAATAGACTTAACTCACGGCGCACCTGTACACTCACCTTTAAACCACATTACACTGATGACCCAACCTTTCAGCTAACAGCTTTAGTCACAAAGGACTTGCCTCAGACTCTGCGTCTAAAAGATTTGGACAAAAAACTGGCTAAAGAGTACAGCAATCTACGTCTGGCTGATCCTGAATTTTTCAAAGCTTGTGACATCAACATCATACTTGGTGCAGACATATACCCTGAACTGGTTAAATCAACACTTCACCAATCAACACTTTTGACCCCCCTGGCTCAAGATACCCTGCTAGGCTGGGTATTGATTGGGAAAATTCGCTTATAAATTTACTGATCTTCGTCCTTAAGGACTGACTTATCTGCAAACTTTTTATAATAAATTGTTTTGAAGTTATTAAAATAATTTACCTTTGTATAATTATATTAAATGAAATTTTACTATTATTTGTATCTGATATTTTATGAAATCAAATTGTACTACTCTTTTTATCTTCATTCGAATGTTTTATAATTCTTACAAAAAAAAAAAAAATTATTATTTTACAAATATTATAATTTTCTATTAACGAATTATTTGAATTTCTCCCATATTGTACAGTATATTAAAAATGAATTAATGAATTTCTGCCATATTGTTCAGTATTATAAAAAAAATAATAATAACTTAACGTTATGGTCTCTCCTTCGTGGTTTTGCGTAACCGCAAGGGGGCCGGTATGTTCAAGTGAACATGAAATTTATTTATCGCCCGTGTTCTAATCACCCAGGCTGTAATGCTTTTGGTGGTTGTTTTTTACACTCTATATTCTCTTTTAATTTGCTCATTGTTTCGCTGCCACTACGGTGTGTATGCTCATCTTTTCGCTGCCACTACTTTGTGTGTGCGCAGCCGGTCTTATAGTAATTTAAACAAAACAAATGATCAGACTTAAAGAACTCAAACAGAAGAAAACAACCACCAAAAACTGCAGCGCAGTATAAGACGAAAAAATAAGAAAAATACATTAAAATTGAATAAAATAAACTGACCTAGACATAAAAGGTTTTTTTTTTATGTTATAATATAAAGAAAAGTGTTTTTATTCACCATAATATATAATACATAATACATAATATACTCCACCAACCACTCTAATTGTTGACCCCACTTAACCATTCTGCGACTCCTTCGGAAAGACGACGGCCTGCACAATAATATATTTACATTTACATGTTTATTTTAATTCTCGGTGATGTTCATAGCGAAGCTTACAAGGTAGGGCTGGATTCTCAACAAAAAAATATATAATTTTTAGATTGACTTAAGTTTGCTTTTATACGTGATTAATATTAAGTGGATAAGGAAAAGCAAGATATTAATAACATAAAATGCATTTTATTGAACATAACATTTTTTGTATTGATATTAATAATTTATGCATTGTTATCCATTGGTATACCTAAAAATAAGCAAATTAATTATTCAAATCTGTACAGTTTATTCAAATTTCGAATTTATACAAATGGTTGGATATTTCCTTAAATATTAATTAGTAAAATCTGTTCATTTGACATAAAAAAAATTTAAGAAATTTAAAAAATCAAATCTATGCATATAATAAAATAGGACTGGGGTCATTTCTGTACATGAAAAATATTTGTTGAAAATTTTGGTGTTGGTATAGAAGTAATCAAAATGGATTACAAAACACCTAACATTGAAATTTTTGTCTCGGTATTTGCATCATATAAAAACTTCTGGATTGATTTGGAAAAAGAAAATTGATAGAGGTCTCTAAGAACCTTTTGGTTCAAATATAGAATACCTTTTGTTTTGTAAAAAAAATTATTTGGAATACACGTTTAAAATAAAAGTTAAAATATTACTTTTATTTTTTAAGTAAAAATTAAAATTAAAATTTGACTTTTATTTTTTAAGTAAAAAATTAATGTTATAATTTGACTTTTATTTTTTAAGTGAGAAATAAAAGTTAAAATTTGACTTTTGTTCCTATTGAAAGCAGATGTTACAAAAGTTAAATAAAATTTTAATTAAATATTAACACAGTTTTTATTTTTAGAATTTTAAGTTCATGTTGAATTTGTATTAAAACAAAAAGAAAGAAAAATTATAATAGAGTATGTATACAAAAACGTTTATTGGCTAGAAAGTTAAGGAGTTGGGGTTTTGCATATTTTGCTCTGAAAATACAAATTACATTTAATTCCTTCATTTCAATATTAAATTGTTCACTCTTTCATTGCAATGATTCAGAATTTAATTTTATCATTAATATAGTTGCCAAGGTTTGTTCAGACAAATTGTAGCGCAAGTCCAACTTCAAACTAACAATTTTTTCTTTTAAGTTATTAATTATGCACTGTTTTATTTGATCACTTTTCTCTGTAATAAATTCCATAGCATTTCTTGAAGTTATTGGTTCCATTTTTAAACCACTAAAAATTGGATTTGTTAAAGTTTTGAATGCCTTTGAATCAAAAAAATTTCAGAGGGCGTGCTTCGGTGGTGATCATATCAATGCAAACATCTACGACCTCCTTTCTGGACGCTTCCACTGTAAAAGTTATGCGATAATCATCATTACTTTCATCCTTGTTTGAAAGTTTGCTCGATTTTTGGTAGTCCGTATACATGTCTGCATGGCAGTTTTGCAAATGTCTTTTTAAATTGGTTAAGTTTCCAGCATTGATGACTCTCTTACATATTTTACACATAGTTTCTGCACCACTCTCAATGTAATATTCGCGGATTAAAATATTCAGTTTACGACCCATGTTTTAATGATTTATCAATAAAAATTAAATATTTGTCAACTGCATTAAAATGAACTGTTTACTGATATGCAAAGCAAAGGCAAAGAAGAGTTGATAATAATGATATAACAATTCTACTGTGCTATCATAGTAGTTGATACTTCTTAAATTAGTAAAGTATAAATAACGGTAAAATAATATTGTGATCAGTGTTGCCGCAGCCTTAAAAATTTTTGTAACCAAATTTTAGTAAAAAAGTAACCAAAGTGGAAAAAATACAACCAAAACTTTTAAAACCAAATTTTTTGGTCAAGCAGACATGACAGGAGGAAGTACTGCAAAAAGGGTATCATTTTGTGCCTAATCAATGAACAATGCTTTTACTTTTGTTTTAATCTATTAAAAATTTTGTTGAAAAGCGTTTAGATCTATTATTAGAATTCCAATGAAAAAAATATCTTTTTTTTCTTTGGAGGAAAAAGTAAGCAAAATGAAAACATGTAACCAATTTTGGTTAGAAATAACAAAAACAACAACACTAATTGTCATCGATCTTATTTTTCTTATATTTCCATTACATTGTTATTATTATTTTTCTGATTTAAAAAATAAAAGTCAAATTTCAACCATTATTTTTGACCGAAAAAATAAAATATTTTGACTTTTTTGAAAAAACTTGTAACTGTTACGGTCCCTGTTTTTTACTACAACTAAGCAATAAAAGTTGTTAATATCTTTGAAATCATTTCACTAAAAAAATTAATTTGAAATAAACGAAATAACAGCATATACAGCCAAATATTTGAAACTTACAAAAAGTTGTGTTTAAAAATTTAATAATAATAGAGTTTAACATTAGCGGCATAATTTTAGAGAGGTTCGAGAGAGATTAACATATGGCGTAACCCAGGCTCAAATTCTCTTTACAATAATAATTTCCAGTCGGTTTTAACCTTAATACATTGTTTATTTTAGAAAAAAAGTGAAATTGTTTAACCTATAGCGACTCGAATGTACAAACAGAAATTCAAGAAATCGTTATTCACTGCAGAATGTTACGCGAAATAAATTATCACAGCTAATTTTTACTAAATTTCAGTTGAATATTGTACAATATTTATTTAGATTTAACACAGTTTCGAGTTACATTAATCAATAACTTACATTTAAACACAACCCTTCTTATTCCAAATCATAAACCATCTTCATTCATGTTTGTGTTTAAGTAATCGATGTTTTGAAGAAATAGTGGTCTACTTATGAAATTTATTCAACATCAGCAAAGCGCACGACTTCGTCCGCGTGTCTTTTGTATATATATATATATATATATATATATATATATATATATATATATATATATATATATATATATATATATTTTAATTCAAATACTTTTGTAGAGATCTGTAAACAGTGTTAAAAATGTTCCACTTATAAAATTGGGTGACTACACTTTTGTATCTCTAGTTTCAAGACAAAATGACATATTTTTGTCAAACAAAAAGGATTCTATATTTGAACCAAGGTTCAAAGAGATCTCCACACAATATTTTATTCAAATCCATCAAACAGTTTTTACGTGATGCGAACACAGATAAGCACACTAAAATTAAAAAAATAGGTATTTTTTATTCCATTTTATTACCATATACACCAACACCAAAATTAAAAAAAAATATTTCATGTATTAAAATAACCCGTTACTGTTTTCTTTTATGTCTAGATTAGCCGAGTACATTTAACAGGTTAAGATAATTCCACAGGCCATTAGATCACTGTTTATTTCACCAAGTTAAGGCAATTTTTTTTCTTGTCTCCACTCATTTTTATATCCTTTACCACAGGTACATTTACGACTCTATTAAGTAGAGTTCTAATGCAAAGCGAAGTCGATTGAGCGATGTCCGTGTGTCCGTCCGATGCCAAGGCTAAAGTTTGCTATTGAAAATCATTAAGATCGGTCCATGTACTTCAAGGAAGCGGGCAAAACACCACGCCTCCCCACAAAATTTTATTTAAATCCATCCAGCAGTTTTTGCGTAATGCGTAAACACATTAACTGATAAAAATTCCAAAACTAAGTGTTTTGTACTTCATATCGATTACTACCAAAACCTACAACAAATTTTTTTTAAATATATTATGTACAGAAATTATCCTGTTACCGGTTTATTACATGTATATATATGCAACCAATATTCTACTTAAAATTAAGTTTTTGAATTGTTGTGTAAAAAATGGAAACATTTAGAAATATTTTTAAAGAAGTTAAATAAAAGGAAAAATTATTAATTGTACTAAGAGAATAATGTTATAATGAAAAGGGTGCACCGTGATACTTTAGAAATTTAAATTGTATCACTAAGCTTAAGTTTACAATACAAAACTACATTAAACTCTGAGAAAAAGAGGGCAAAATTCTTCATACACACACACAAAAAAGGTATTTTTTAAAGAAATAAGTACACTTTGAATATTTAAAAAAAAATCTTTAATTAAACACTTACTTTAAGATTGACATTTACTTTACATTGAAGTTCTTAATTTAATCGATACATATAAAATGTTTTTGTGTCTTTTAATGTAAAACATTATGACAATTTTATAAATTGTTGCTGAAATTGCAATGCTAAAATTTTTTTCGATGCAAAATCAGCAATACATTCTCATTCAAAGCACATTCTTACTTTGCTTCTCTTTTCTGAGCCAAATCTGAATTTTTGGCATTGTTGTATTTTTGCACCACTAAAAAGGGTGTAGTTTTCTTAAATAATCTTTTGAAATTGCATTCGTATTCCTACAAAGTAATTTTGTTCCTGCAATTCCTACCTAGATTGTTTACTTAAAATTTTTTTTCGTTTTCACTATCTAACATAAAAATTGCACAACAAAAGTCACAAAGTGTAGATGAGAACTATGTATTTAATATGTAAATAGTAATAAAATACATAAAATATAATTATTGTGGTAAAAATATTTTATTAAATACTCTTACGATCCATTGCCTTTCTATTATTCCTGTCTTAACATCTGTGTAACTTCTGTATTTTTCCCCAATGGAAGAGAGATTTGTTGGCACTGAATTGTTTAATCAATGAATTTTATATTTCACATCAATATTGTATTTTTACTAAAAGTTCGTTTAGCTGTTTGTATGTGGCCTATATTTATAACGCAACTATATTTCTTCGGTGGGTTTAACTCAATTCGCTTGTATTTTACTTGTTTTAAAATAATAAATACATGTGCAGAAAACATTGGTAATTTAAGCGTCAGATAACGGTATTTGACTAACTACCTACATTTGCCACGTTAAAAGCAGGCTTTTTTGTTGGATTTTTGCAACAAACCATAAACGTGAATATGAAAATACTTAACCAGAGAAATATGCCGCGAAGTAATTGCTTTTCATACATGTCAATGAAACATTTTATTTAAAGGCATGGGTTTGACAGAAAGACTCTGGCAGCCCACTGTATTTATGATATTTAAAGAAAAAAAAGTATTACAGTTGTTGCATTCTTTTATATTTTCTTAACGCTATAAAATGTAAATGTTTTCATTTTTTTTTTTTTTTTGTTTTTTGCAACCCTTTTATTATATATATTTTCGTAAAATTTTAAATTGTATTGAAGGTTGTGGCAACTAAAACTCAAATATTTGACGAAAAGACGTATTCACTAAATTATTGAAAGAAATTTTAGTATTTAATGAAATAAAAGATCCTACTGATTATGAAACATGAAATATCCCATTTATTATATTATAAATCATCATTCCTAATGAAACGTGCCAGAAAAGATTGAATAAAAATTTGTAAAAAAATGCTATTTTTTTCTTAGTAAAATATTTGACATATGTATCTGAAAGCACAACTAAGAAAACAATTTTAAAAAAATAGCTGATTGGAAAAAAATTGAAAATTAAAAAAACGCAAGGCATAACGCATAAATTTGAGAGGTAAGAAGTATGAATGATTATAAATAAAAATCGATACCGATGGTTGGTACAAAGGCAAAAACAAATCAAGAAAATGATTTATAGAGAGAACAACGAAGAAATGCTTAGGTTGTGTGTGAGATTTGTCTAACCAAATTAATATTGTTAAGTAGGTTAAATAGATGATGTTTACAATGTGCAGATCCGAAGAATGCTAAATGTGTTCAGTATTTCTCAACCAACAGGAAAAGGAATTAAAAAACTTTTAGAACCTTTTTACCACAATGAATATTGTTGTTAAGAAGTTAAATTTGATTGTTCATGAATACTCCATAAACTTCATGAACAAGTTTAAGTTGATTATTTCACACGTATGCACTTTGTGAAATTAAAATTACAAGTATTAGTGATATATATATTTTATATATAAATTATTTAATATTTTTTAAATAAATTATCATGATTTCCGAACTTGCATTAGTATGGGTGCAATGTCAGGTACAACTCATTGCACAATCATAGCTTTTATGAAAATATCTCAAGACTAGTTCTGAATTATTTTTAAATTTATATAACAGTTAAAATTAGTAGTACTACCAAAACGAATTTTAAAACTTTCTCCTAATAACGGGTGTTCAAGATTTCATATAGCCGTGATCGTCTAGTGGTTAGGACCCTACGTTGTGGCCGTAGTAACCCAGGTTCGAATCCTGGTCACGGCAATGTTATCGGTGAAACTTTGTTACGGGTGAAAGTTGTATTTTTAAAAGTCAATATAAATATAATGTTTATTTAGGCTCTAGGCTTCCTTTAAGCAACTGTTGAAAATATTGAGTATTATGCTGTATGTACCAATTAAGGTAAGTTAGAGTACAAGATTTTTTTCTAATTCCGTTTTTAAGATCCATAGTGACTTGGTCTTAGGGATTTTTACTACTTCATAGGTTTTTTAAGTACAAAGACATTCAGATTTAAAGGTGCTTCTTCGGCAAAGATTATTGGCATTGACTTCACTTGTTTTACTTTAATGAAAGTGTGCTTTTTTTTGTATAGTGCTCTATGTTTAATAATCGTTACAATCCACAGTGCTTTAAAAGCGATATATTTTGTAAAAATTTGGTTTCTCAGTAACTACTGGAGATATCCTTATTTCACAGAGTAAAAGCCGAGGTGTTTTTGAGTGGAGCTGCGAAAGGTCGGCTTCCTAGGGTAAAGTATGGCTTCTTGGTAGTCCACCAAAGTTGGGTAAGTCGGGCTCATAATAATTGCCAAATTTCATTAAAAGTTTATTTTTTATTCAAATGCTATTGTTGGCAAAAATGCATGAAAACAAAAATTCATTATAATTCTTGAAAAATTGTTATTGATATTTGTAGCAAATTAAGTCACAAACTGTCACCTGACTTTGCAATTTATATACGAATATGAACTGAAATTATGGAACATTTTCACGAAAGAGGTGTTTTTTTTTCTTTTTAGGTGATTTTTTTTATATACAAAATAGCAAAAGACCATACACATGTAAATTATTTTGGTAATACCGTCTTGTATTGTTGTATTTAAATACATTTGTCTTTAGCAAAGACAAAAACTGTGAGATTTATTTAAAAAATGCACATTTGTTTAAAAAGTAGGATAGTCTGTAATTAAACAAAATATGACGGGTTTTATGTCAAGTTTGTTCGATTTGTTAATCTTTAAAAAAATAATAGTTTCTTTACGATTAGAGTTGCATTTTGGTTTGCACATTTTTCGTTTCACAACGTAATTTTTTGAGTAAGATACAACTTCTTAAGATTTTTTTTTTATATGAATCCCACGATTATATGTAGGTTAACTGGTAGCCCCAGAGACTCTAATAATTCGATTTTTTGTTTGCTGATTTCGGTTAAAGATTTTTTACGGATTCCTTTTTAACTAAACATGTTTTCGCATCTATTTAATATTTTATTTAATTTCAGATTTTCATTTAACAAAATTTTTTGTTCACTCAATTTTTTAATTAATTGATATTTAAAATCAAAATTTTCTAATTAAATAATTAATTCAATCAATTACATATAAATATATTTAATTAAATAAAAAAGAAGAAATAATATTCTGATTAACTGAATTTAATTAAAACTTTAATCGAATTATAATCTGAAAACAAATAAAAAATTAAATAGATGTAAAAACTGTTTTCAGCGAAAAACTGTCCAGTTAACGCTTTTGCCTTCAGATTAGACCACAAAGATCCAACCATTAAATTATGGAAAAATTGTTTATCCTTTTCAAATACTTAAAGAACAATTATAAGATCCTACTCAATGCAAGAGGTAAGGTTTCAAAATTATTTATTATATCATAAATCATGATTCGTAACGATACGCGTTAGGAAAGATATAATAAACATTTATAAAAAGAGTAGTCAGTTATATGACTAATCTGACTGCACCTTCATACTTTCGTTCGGTTAGCATGCTGGTGGTACCACTGGACTTTATTTCTTTAGAAATTAAGTCGGAACTTGCCTACAGCGACTGCAACCACCGAATAATTGAAATAAAAATTTTGCTTTAAGTTAATTTCGTTAAATGTAGCTGTCAATTAACTTAAAGGCCATAAGACAAGGCACCTCTCCAATATTTTCTGTGGGGCTATGTAAAGCTACTAGTTTATGCTGGTAAAAAAATAACAATTGACGGCTTTGAGGACAACGGCTAGCTATGCTCAAAAAAGTTGCCTAATATTGGACGTCTAGTATGTCCTTCGCCAAGAACATGCATAGTGGCCGTACGCCTGAAATCATTAACGAGTGTTAGCAGCATGCATTGACCTTTCGATAAACAAATTTATCAATTTAAATATTTATCTGGCTTAAAAACACCATTTACTTCTTGCAAATATTTTACAAAGAAACGTTTTGCTATTGTTTCTTTCGATCCTACCGTTTCAATTTAATTAAAGTTTTGCTCATATAATACTTAGGTCAAAACAATAATTTTGTGAAAGTCTCATTAATCTTCAACTGCGGTATTATAGTTTGGTGCGTAATGCTTTAAATATTCTTATGCTTTAAGCTGCTTTTAAAATAGTAATTAAAAGTTATTTATGTTAATTAAAATATGTAGACGAACAACAAAACATGTGTATATTTTAAGAATTTAATTTTCTAATGAAATTATTTTTTTATTAATTCTGGTACATGCAACAATTATATACAACTAATTTGACAACAAACATTTTGCTGCAAGTGTAACCAAATATAAATGAGTATGGAAGTACATGCGTTTGATACGTGTTCAATAGACTAAATGTTGGTGTCATTTTGAAATAAATAGGATGTTCCAAATATAAGTGTGTAATTTAATTATTTTTCTGATGCCACTGGAATCATGTTAGAAAGCCATTTTTTTAAAAAAAACAAGGATAACATTATGAGAGAGTGCCATAACGAAATACAAATTCAATAATTAAATAGGAGTTTTTAAAATTATTATTAAAAATTTATTATTTTTTAGCAAATTTTAAGTTAAACATTGTAAGGTTTTCACACTTGTAACGTATCGCTCCTTTAAGCTGCAAATAAAGGTACATAAAATTCACTTTTTTATGTTATTTGCCTCTTTCTTGTATTTCTTACCCTCTGGATCTGACTGGACTTGCACTTATAAGCTGATGATCAAACACACCACAATATGTTATGCCTTCAGCATGACTTGACTACTCGATGTTTTGTTTGGCGTACATGCCTCTGAAAAATAGCGCTTCCATTCATATTACAATACGCCACAGCCACGACTGCCAAACACGATTGTAAAGTCCGTAGATTCCTCGATTTAAGAGTTCCGGATTAGTTAATTTTTTTTTATAAAAGAAAACATTCAACTAAACTTCGATTATAGTTGTTATTTTAAGTGAAGACGATGGACTAAGCTCATCATAATTTTATAACCACAAATTAAGAAAAAAAGTTAGAGTGCTATATTCGGATATGCAATATACCCTTCGCCGTATATCTATAACCACATGTACCATACTGCCGATTTCCCGTTGAAAAGTTTAAATAAAAACCGGCATAAGAAATTCCTTTTAACGATACAGTCTTTCCGTACAAAAAGCTTTTTTCCAAAATTTTATAATCTCCCTAATGCACCACAAATTGAAGTTGGCTAATTATAATGCTGCACACGCTTTTTTCTACTAAAGTTCTCGTTAAATTTACCGCGTACAATCAAAATTTTTTGCTGGTTTTGTATTTAATTAGCATTTAATGTCTATATTATTTTGTTATTAAATTAATTGTGGCTTTTTTTAAATTATACGAGTAGCAACATGTACTCGTACAGTCATTATTACTAACTAAATAAATTATCAGCTTAAACAAAAGCAATGATAATAAAAACATAGATACATACATAGATAAATAAATCTGTTAGTTAAATATTTGACTATTCGCTTAAAAGGTATTTAAACGTTTTAAATTTTTTATTACCAAATACAATCTATATTTTTTTATGTACACATTTTCTAATTGTGAAAACATATAAACTTATATTTAAAAATGCAATTTTAAAATCATGATTTATATACCCTTCGCCACAAAAAGAGGAAAAAGGGTATAACTAAGTTTGTCATTCCGTTTGTAATTTTTATGATATCCATTTTCGAGGGAAATCCGTCTGCCCGTCCGTGTTAGTGTTAAAATCAACTTTGCCAGGGCACGAGATCATCTGTAACAATAGGTGATATATATATATTAAGGAATCAGAAGCTCTCGATGTTCTCGGCATGAAAATTCAATGCGATGTTCGTTGGAACAAGCATATTTTCATGTCGCAAAAAAAAAACATTCAAGTGTCTAGGTTTTCTGATCTTCTTGCTGTCTATATCACCTTTATCAGACTAAAAATGGAAAACAACTCCTTTGTATGGGCCGGTGCTTCACAGTCTATTTTATAGTTATTCGATCGCGTGCAGGAGAGAACGAAGAAGCTCATCGGTGACAGTAGAGTATCCAGCTCTATTGACTCACTGGAGCATCGACGCAATGTGGGGTGTATTTCATTGTTTTATCGTTACTACAACGGAATGTTAACTTGTTCTTAAAAACCGTAATTTCCTACGCGCAACGCGCTCTGTATCAAGAGCGCATTCTAGTCAGCCAGTGAATCGCACTACGCATTACAGAGAATATTTATGTGGAATAAACTCCCTGCAGAGGCCTTTCCTGCCACTTTCAATATGCAAAGATTCAAACCAAATGTTCACGAGCACTTCTTTCTCTATCGCCCTTCCCACAATCTAATTTCTTAGTTCTGGCACAACGCATTACATAGGTAGGGGTCATCCCCTGAGTGCTGGTCCTAATTAAAAAAAAAGAAAAATAAATTAGCTAGAGAAGATTTAAATACGTCAATCGATCAGACATAGTTTCGAAAGAGTTACTATTGAAAACTCAGCAATATCGCTCCATGTCGGTCAATGCAGAGGGCTAAACACCACGCCTGCCTCTTATTTTTTCATATTATTTGGAACAATGAAGTAAATCCAATCAAATATATGTAGCGATAGATAAATAAAAAATGAGAAAAAACACAAAGTAAAAAAATTGGCGCTCGCCAATATTTGCCCAGTTATGGGCCTCAGAAATTTTTTTAAAAAATAGATTGTCAATATGGTCAACATATATATTATTTAAAAGCTTTTGAATAGAGATCTTTCAAGAATACTAAAGACTGTTTTTTTAAATACTTAACGTATGAGCCAATATTTGTTTATTTTGATTGGAGTTACTTCGCTAAACAAAATTTACGTAAATGATGAAGGGTATATAAAATTCGACAAAGCCGAATATAGGACTCTTACTTGTTTTGAAGTCGGTTAAAAAAAACTTAAATTTGTTATAATTTAATTAATTTTTTTAATGGATTTCTCAATAGAGTGAGCAGGTCTGTTCATTAATTAGGCTTTTGTAGTTTTTTTAGTACCTTCGAAAGAGATAGTTTTGGATAAAATTTAACTAAGATAATAAATGAACCCGGTATGAAAGTCGAGTCGTCATGTTAACAACTAGGCCCCTCTTTTCTTATGCGTATGCTGTTCCATTGTAAACTATTGTTTTCGTTTAAAGTATTTATTTCTTTCCGCCTCACTTACTATCTTAGCACGGGGTTGACAGTTTTTTTCTGGTCACCGCAATGTGCATGTATAATGCAGAAGGTTACAGTAAACGTGACAACTTACTGTCAGCTGACCATCATTCCAAAATTTAATTTTATAATTCTTTAAATAATTTTCAATAAAATTTTTATTTAAAGGGTCTGTTTTTACATTAGTTTTTGTCCTAAAGTTTTAAAAAACATTTTCTTCTTTCGTTAACCAGCAAGTGCCTAAATGCAAAATTAAATAAAGAACAATTTACTTAAAAGTTCTATGCTTTATTTAAATCCTCTCCAAAATTTCAGTTTTGATAGAATTTTTCTAGTTTAAGTTTTATTACAACAAACAAAAAAAAAAGTAGTTTAACTTTTCCCTACTCCAATACTGTTTGTAAAATTGTAGTGTGTGTTGATGATGATAGGTCATGTATTTTTATTATCAAAACTTTACACGCTTAATTTAAAATGTAATTTAAAACTTTTGCGTTTTATGCAAAAACACACATAGAAATATATACTTATACATATATTTATATGTATGTATGTTTATACATCAACAACTGTTAAAAACACTCGTGTACAGAGAATATGATATGAGTACACGTTCAGATATATTGATTGTTCTTATTTGCCATAAGCTTAAAATATTAGATTAGGATAAGGAAATTTGAGTATTCCCTGTAAGTATGTGTGCTAAAAGAGATGTTCCGAAAAAGAAGTGTTTTGCACAGCCTGCTGCTTTGGTATGAGAACTTTGGGCTGGAGGCAATATTAAATCAAACTTCCACAACAAGGAGGCTAATCTTCTGCTTAAATTGGATGGTATATGAAGAACAGCTTACGATACAATTTATTTACTGTATGAATGGTCAAAAATGACCTTCTAGATTGTTTATATTAATATTACTAATTTTGTTTGTTTTTTAAGCAATGATTGGAAATTCAATCATTGCAATATTATGATTTTTTGAGTGAAGAGGGCCGTTTGTGACACAAAAGCCTTAGGGATTGGTTTTCCAATTAACTATAATACAAAAAATTCCAAAAACGTAAAATCAGTATAATAACTTTACCGAATTTTCTTTGCTTTTCTCTTGCAATTATCCATAACTTCGGAGCACTTTCAGGCCTTTTAAATCATAAATTTGTATTGAAATGTATGGCGGCACTTGTTTGGGCACAGTTTTTCTGTAAAGTAAGGCCTCTTGCCACGAAGTTGAAATTTGTTGTATTTTAAGTCCATCATTGCGTTCCTCATTTTAGCGGATGTGTGACAGGATGAGAATTCTAGTCTATATTTTTTAATTTCTTATTTTACTTTTTACTGGTAACTAAAAATAATTAAATAGCTTTCTCAAACAATTAATATGTTTTTGACAACTTTCGTAAACAAAATTTGAGAAAACGGTGCTAAATTAACATAGCAAATTATATAATAGAATAAAAACTAAAATTATAGGAAGTTTTGAAAAATCTTTAAAATACGAGGAGCACTATCCTATGTTGGTGAAAGAAACTAAACTAATTTTATTGTGACTTGCAATGTCTGAAAATTCTCCAATATTAAAAAAAAGAAGGCACTAAAATTGTTCACAAATGTTATAAATAGGTTCCTATAATAAAAAAAACTAATGTTAAAAATTAAAAAGTGAATACAGTGAAAAAAGAAAAATAAAATCAATATTGATTATTGCGGCTTTTACTTAAACCTTTAACTCTTTACATTATTATTTAAAAAAATCTTCAGTTTATTTAAAATGGAAATAAGAAGTTTCCTGAGAGCTAAGTAGGTAGCGAAATGGCAATCGAAACTTGCTTTTATCCTCAATAGTCAATATCAGCAATTTTAATAATTTGGTCAGAATAATCCGCACGATATTTTAAAGTTTAATTAATTTAATATTCCCATGATTTAAATTTTAGTTACATAAAAAAAATTGGTTTACAGAGTCACAAAGTTCTAAAAACAATAATTTTGCATAACAGGTTAATAAAAAAACACATGGATAAGACAAGAATCAAAAATTTTGGTACTTTAAGATAAAATATCCCAGTAAAAACTTTACTTACAAAAAAGCTATTTAGTAATGACAAATCGTTGTCGCAATTGGTTACAATTTGACTGAAATAACTAATTACTTTTGCTCTGGATAACGCTAAAAGTATCCTATACAAATTAAATAATCATAACCCAAAACAGAAGCCATTTTTTAGTACTTATTAAAATTCTAAAAGCCATGACTTTTTTAAAGTCATATTATTTTTATAAAAGAATAATGATTTTCATCAACGCTGCATTTAAAAATATTAAAATTTTATATTATTCATTACAGTAATATGTTGGCATAATCCACATGTATGTTTAAAGGTGTGTTTAAATTATGTGTACAAGTCATATGGAATGTCAAATATGCTATCCATATGTAATTTCTTGTGTATGTCAAAATCAGTGTTAAACATATGGTTTATAATTGTCATGTTCAAACTTGCGTATGTTATGTACATATGACATAACCTCTTGACGTCGAAAAGAAAACATAAATACTAAAAACAGTGATATCAACTATTCAATTTTTTTTTTGTGATAACTATTTAGAACTTTACAATTTAAGTTTAAACACAAGGCTATCTTTCCCTATAAAAATTGCTAAAAAAAAAGCTCCGTTCTCGTACTTTTTGTGTAAAGTTCGATAAAATCAGAGTAAACAGAAATTATTCTCTCATTTGTTATTTTGGCCAATATTAATTTATTCCTTGTATTTTCCTTATGAGCTAATTGGGCCACTCATCTTCAATGTAAATAAAACCAATATTTTAATTACATTTTTTTCCCGACGTTTCGTCAATTTTTGTTGACTTTTTCAAGGGAAATCTATTTAATTCATTAAATAAAAATGAGAATTTTAGATAAATAAAAAATAGAAAAGAAAAGATATACCATAGAGAGCCTAAGAATTCAGCAAAAGAAGAAACAAACGATGAATCTCAAAGAGGATACAGATAACATAAACTCTTGTTATATTGTTGCCCTGTAATAAACTGTGATATTAATTTAAGTCGTGTTTATGTGTGTAAAGTTCAAAATAATTGTAATGTTGTTATTATTTGTAAAATTTAATATTATTGTAATTCAATGTAGCTAAATAACACCAAATTTAATGTAAGTTTGTTATATCTAATGTACAAAGTGGTTTTTCATATAATGTTTTTTGTTTAATGAATTAAATAGATTTCCCTTGAAAAAGTCAACAAAAATTGACGAAACGTCGGGAAAAAAATGTAATTAAAATACTGGTTTTATTTACATTGAAGATGAGTGGCCCAATTAGCTTATAAGGAAAATACAAGGAGAAATTATTCTCAATTGAAGACAAAAATGTCCAAAAGTACGGGAACAAAAAAAAAACCAAATTTCTACCCCAAAACAAAATGTCAACCAAAACAAACATGCGATTGTTTATAGTTAACATAAAAACACATATATTTAACATGTTCTTAAATTTATTTTAATATTTTGTGGGACAAAACTTGCAAATAATATTTTGGAAGACATTTGCCTGCATGAAACATAGAATTTTTTGCATTTGCTAATGTTTAATTTTTAACCAGCTGATTGTTTTTGAGCTTACACAATCTACCAAAAGAGTCCGGGCTGCTTCGTGTAGAAAGAAGAAGAATTTTATTATCTCTAAAGCTCTCTCTTTTACTCAAACTTTTAGTACGAGAACAGCTTTCGGTAACATTGTGATCCCGCGGGATCCTAAAGTACGGGAACGCACCTAATATATAGTAGAGGTCTGCTCTTAGGTACATGGCTATGTTCGTTTTAAAAAACACGAGCTCAGTTCGTATAAAGTACATCTTACCAATGTATTTTCACATTTGAAGTTGTTAATTACCCTAATATAGCAAATAACATACAATTCTTGCTTATTATTCATGCATAAGTATGCAAGTGTTATTGATAAATTGTAAAAAAGAAAACCATTATAAAAATTTCCATTGAAGAAAGGATTGTTGTAAACAATTTCATTTTTAGGATGTATGTAAAGTTTTCTCTACCTAAAAAAAACATAGTACACTAAAATAATTCTAACTTCTCAAAAACCAACACATGATTATTAAAAACCAATAAAAGCTTAAGATATCCAAGAAACCTTTTTTTTATTTGTTAAAAATATTTACATGTAAAATTATTTTTTCCCTTTACATACATACATACAAATGCTTAAAAATAATAGTTAAATACTCGTCGCACTAAAAAAAAGTGATCGTGATTTTTGAAGTACACTTCCACTAAGAAAAAAAAAAAAATAAAATGGGGAAATAAGGGAAATAATTTAGATTTCAATTCATTTTTTACTATATACTTTAGCGCTGAATTTCGCTGACGTCGTTGTCGTATTCGTGTAAATGCCTATGTATTACTGTTTATCCAATTATAACAACAATAGCTTAATTTTTTTTAAAATCTAGCTTTTATCGTCTTATTATTTTGAGTGGAAAATTTAAAGTAAAAGTTAGCATCACTGAAAACATATTTTGTCATATGGTCTTACATATCAAATAGAGCGTGCTCTAAATAAAAAAGTAACACATGTTATAACATATACGAAAATAACATATGTTATGTTACACTATGTGTGTTGATTTACATATAGAAAATCTGACAAGCCATGACTTGTACACATAATGTAAACACACCTTAAGAGAGTTTGCTTACATTTTGCACAAAAAACACATTATTTGCAAAAATTATAATGTTGAACTGAAAATATTAGTAAAGTTTATTATTTTCAAAAAAAGATAACTAGTACAGCAAAAAAAATAATTTTACGTTTTAAAACTAGATTCATTATTTTTTATGAGAAAATAATGAGTTATTGAAAGAATATAAAGTTTTTTATATTAAAAATATATAAAATAAAGAAACATTTATTATAAATTTTACTTTTCGGAAGGAAATCGCATTAGAGACCCATTTACAGATTAACTTAGATTTTAGTCTTAAGTACCCACAGGCCAAAGACATTAACGTTAAGTGGTTATTTAATGAAAACAAATTGTTGTATATGCTGCGAACCAAAACGCCAAATGCCTCGGTTTAAAAAATGCTCAAAGAATTATCATGTTATAACGATGGTAAATTAATTTTACTTTTCATCCTTTTAGTTTTTAATTTAAATTTATTTCTTTTCAGAATCGATGATTTTTTCGATTTTTAATTCTATGCATTTTGTGTTCCCACCGCAGCAAAAAGTTTTAACGGATAGGTTTGGGGCCAAAATCCGGAAGAAATTTACAATAGAGGATTCTCAAAATTCTTTTGCTTTAATTGCAGAAACAAAAGAGGAATTGAGTAAGAAAATCAATTTTAGAAACTTCAAAATTGCAACATTCAACCAAGGTTACTTGTTATTGTTGATATTTCAGATACTAAAGAAATTTTTATTTACTTTGAAGTAAATCCGGTACGAATAGTTACGGCTGTAAATATAATTTTTAAAAATTTTTTCGTGTTTAACTTGGAGTTTCCTAAAAAATCCGATTTGTTTTATAGCTTTATTTAAAACTTTTTTATGAACTCAACTCAGAAAAAAAAACATTCAAAAGTAAATACTGTAATTAATTAAATTTTAAATTTATAGAATATAAAAATATATTGTAATAGTACTTTGTTACAATTGAAAAAATAAACATTAATTTTTTTTATAAAATAAATGATATTACAATAAATGTTTCTTTTTTTGGTTTAGGTGGAAAGAAAAGTATAATATTGGAAAAACGTTTTGTCCAATCATGGTAAATTTCAATAAAAAAACTGTTGGTTTGATAATTTTTTTAATCAAAATTTTTTACTACTAAATTAATAATATAATCATGAGAACAAATTATTTTACCAAAAAGTCCTTTTCATTTAAGAAAACCATTTTTTGGTTTGATAAAATGTTTAATCAATATATTTTTATTGTTCAATAAATATCATAATCAAACCAACAAATGACTTTATTAGAAAATTCATATTATTCAACAAATTTCTTATAGAAATTAAGTTATACTTCAACAAATTTCTTTATTCAAATAATATTTCTATAATTGAAAAACAAATTGACAAACAGCATACAAATTTTTTAGTCAGTAGGCTGGAAATTGAAAAATTTTTTATTTGGATGTGCGTTTTTTGTTGTCATATATGATTTTTATTTTTATTGGCCACTTTTTTTAATTGTTGTTATTTATTGTGTTCATTTTTTATTTTCTTTTATTGTTACGCCACATTAAAAGATGTTATAATTTTTTTCGCATCCTATTGTCCTGTACCGATTAGCTGCTCATTAACCTTTTCAAGGCAAACATTTATTATCTAAGCGAAAAAAGTAATCCTTTAACATTATTTCAAACAAAAAGAAAATTATGATAAATACTTTTCTTCAAACACATGATTCCCTTTCTACATAACGCGCAATTACTTAAAATCATAAATGAAGTTAATATTTTACCTTTAAACAGTCCCAACGAAGTGTAATGTACAAATTTTAAAACATAAATTTTTTTGTTATCTGCTGATAATGTTTTTGACATTAATGTAACACCATAGATTTCGTTTTAAATAATTATTATTCCACCTTCAATCCATACATTTCCGCACTTTCGTTCAAAAGCAGAACGTTTATCGCTTTAGGAATAATTGTGTGACTTTTGTGTTTATTTTTATCAATGTAACATTAAGAGACTTGTGTTTTATGGCCAATAAAAAAGACATGTCTCCATGCATATGGAAGACTTTATTTTAATGCCAATACAAACAAATAAAAAAATAAAAAACAACATCCCTACCATAACAACAACCTCATCAATGATAACAATAACGCATTTCCCAACATGGTGATGATTATGGTAAAGCGATGATATATTATATGAATATGTGAAAATATATTTCACATTGTGTCCATATGCTGTATGGTCTAATAGCACTGAAAAATAATTAATATTCATATATTTGCATTTTGTACGATTGTTATAGAGTTTAGATGTGGTGAAAGTATTTATATAAATAGAACCAATGGCTAACGGCAAATGAGTGCAGTGTTCAAATAATTTTAATAAATTAAATCATAGTAAAGCTGGTTCAATGAAGAACAATGGGTTTATCTGAGTTTGCAATTCCGTTTGTAATTTCTCTTTTTTCGACCCCATAAAGTAGAGTTCTTATGTATAGCAAAGTCGATTAACAATGTCCGTCTGTCCTAGATCAGCTAGAAAAAAATCTAAATACGACAATAATCGATCAGATAAGGTTTCAAAATTTTCGCTATTAAAAATCAGCAAAATAGTTTTATGACCTTCGAGGCAGCGAGCAAAGCACCACGCCTGCCCCTTCTAATTTTCCATATCATTTGGGACAAATCTAGTTTAATGAAGTAACTCTTTCTTAGTGAAGTAAAAAAATTAAACAAATATATCGGGCGATAGAGAATTAAAAATAAGAAAAAAACCTCAAGTGAAAAAATTTGCGCTCGCTCGTATTTGCCAAGTTATGGGCCTCTAAGCTTTTCATCAATATTGGTATCTTTTAAAAGCTGAAGAGATCTTTAAGAAAATACCATTATTTTTTAAAAAGTGTCTAACCCATTAAGAGCCGATAACATTTTTATGAAAAATTTTTTTACATTTTAATTCTCTGTCATGTTATTATGGGTTCTTTTGTTTGGAGTTACTCCAATAACCTAGATTTAAGCCTATCTTTTTTTAACATTTGTTATGGTTTCTGCAGGTGGTTGCTATGCTTATGGTGAGCCTTTAACTAATTTGTCAACCTTTTTATTTACGAAGTTAGAACAACAATCCTAAGTAAAACTTACAATTTTCAAAAAATAGCGTTCAATGTATCCGAAGGCTTTATCGGAACCACACGTTAAGCAGAGATTTAGGCTGCAAAAAGGCTGTATGCTAGAGCATTACTCTTCACTCAATGTATTTAAATTGAAAAATTTGTGCTTGATTGGCTATAAATTAAACAGCTGATTAAGAGATTAAGTGTTGTCTTAAAATTGCCAGAAGTTCTTTTTGAAAACATAAAAAATGTTAAATGCTTGAAATAGACATAAATTTTACTTCCGTATGCTAAGGTGCTACATCCTACTAGGTATATACATTCTCTGTAATATTTGATACTTCATTATTAACATACTAATGAATTTAAAAGTTTTAAAACATGTGAAGCTTTCCGAGTATCTTTGACACACTTTGTAAAAAAATAATAAAATGCTAAGAAAATTGAACACAGAAAGTAAAGCTTTTTAAGTTGATCATATCTTTAGAGGACAGAAATATGAACTGTTCTTAAAGGTAGACGTAGAATTGGACAAATAAGATGTCTCGTTAACAAAATATCAGATCATGGGCTGCCATGTGAGTATTTAGAAAGCTGATAAAACTGGCAGGAAATTGGAAACAGCTTGCGTTTGTGTCAAGCAATGTGCTCAGTGTGCCCGTACCTCAAGTATTTTTTTTATTGTTCCGTACCCAAAGCCGATACGTAAAACAACCCAGCAAAAAAAAAATGATGTAGTTCAAAAATCATTAGTATTTTGATTGCTCCTTTTGCACTTGTTTTCTATACGTTCGTTTATTCTAATTAAGTTATAACTTTTGAACTCAAAAAACAAGGACTAATAAAAAACGTATCCTAATCATCGAATTTTCATTTTAAGCATTCATTTAAATGTGAACCTACGCTTGCCAGTGTTAAGCTAAAATTAAAATTATGCGTTTTCCCCTAAATTGAACCAGTTCGTTTAACGTAGAACCCATGAGTTACCTACTTCTTTTGAATTTTTTTTTTTTGCTGAGAACAAATACTAAAAAGGGGTGTTTTAATAGTTGCTAAAGTATAAAAAACAATAAAAACTCAACTAAAATATAAAAGGTGTTGCTAAAGTGACGTTATTTCAAAGGCTGTGTTTGTGACGAACATGGTCTTATCTATAAAACCATTACAGGCAGACGTTTGAAATTCACACAGAGTATGTATTGCTATGTCGGTTCTAGAGACAAGAAACAAATAACGAAAATAAAATAAAATAAAATAAAATAAAATAAAAGGTGTACCGATAGTAACTTGATTTTGTCGTATATAATTTTATCTTTTAATAAGATGAGGCTAGACGCTTACAATCTTTAAACTGCAAATATTGAAAAAATAAAACTAAAAATTAAAACTGGCTCATGCATGATTCGTTACTCTTCGTGCGTGATTTAAACTTGAATTTAGCGGATCTATTTACTATTGGATATTTCTTGCTACACTAAAGCATATTCTAAAAGTTTTTTGAACCGCATCATTTATAACATCTATATACTCTAAAAAAATTTACTGAAGTAATTTTTGTGGGGCCTATTATATTCCCATCACATTTATCTTTATTTATCGAACCAGTAAACAAACAAATTTATCTTTGTACTACTGTTGCTCTTAGATTTGAGCTGCGGCTAATTTATTATTTGCCTTGGAAATAAATTTTATGTTGCTACTATTGTTAGAAGCACTTGTTATTTTGTTATTTTTATACATATTAAAAAAAATCAAAAATAACAAAACGGACGAAATAAAATATTTTAGCATAAAACATAGATGAGTTTTTATACACAATAACAATACATAGAAATACATTAACAAGGTTGTACATGCCTTTGTTGTTAATCTACGGCTTGTTATTATAATTATTTGTTTATATAGAGGACAGCTCGCAAAAAATGAATTGAAATATATACAGTATAAACATAACATTTCGATTAGAATTTGTGGTTGTTTATTTCTATGTGTGTGGTATTATTTGAATTTATGCAGCGGTAAAAAAAGCAGTATCCAGGCCTCTTGAAAGGCCTCTTTACACATTCCTTGGAAGCTTATTTTGCACTTTAGCCTTTTACATTCAGCTTTCGGTAGCAAAACTTTCCGTCTTAAAAGTTTTTTAATAAAGACATGTTAAGAATCTTTTAAACGATATTATGCTAAATAGCATAAAGTCTGTTAAAATGGCTTTCATTCACTAAATAAAAAATCCTTGCGCACTCCTTTCAAAATCCTAATTAAATCATATCCAATTTTTTATTTAATTTATTATAGCCACAAATTATATCCACAAAAAGTGGGAAAAGGGTATATCTAAGTTTGTCATTCCGCTTGTAATTTCTAAAATATCTGATTGATTTTAATCTTCAATTTTTGTGGAATCTGTAGAATCTGTAGTCTTTGTTCCTTTCCTCTTATGCTTCTTTAGACAGATCTTCTATTGGTAGCAAATTATGTTGAATGATTTGTCCCCCAATGTTCAAAATTTTATGAACCGTTGAAGACATAAAGCTCCAAGAGTATTTTTAATTGTAAAGTGCAGCTGTTTTATTGGGGTAATCCCCAAATTTTTTGCACTTATCTTTCTGCTGCATGTTAGGACTTGTTATATGATTTTGAATTGTCTTATTAACTCATAACTTACTTGTGATAGATGCTGCAGTTTATGGATCGGAAAAAATCTTTTCACAGTATTTTCATCATTTGAATTTCCTTCTCCTTATTTAGGTTGGTCGATTATTAGGTCTAGTTGAAGATGTCTTTCTTAAATTTGTTCGTTTTTCTTTTGTTTTTCAGAAAAAATAAACAGGTACTAAGAATAATCAGGTACAGACCATCCCATGCAATGTGTGCTCACAGCTTTTGTGTACAAAACTGTGTTATTCAGTTAGGCAAGGAATTAGCTTACATTTCCTTACATACATGAAAATAAAACTTTCATTCGAAAGAATGCTATAATAAACATGTGCATTCATGTATTTTATTTAAGACTTCCTTTTTAATTGTTGTATTATTCTGGATTTATAATTCTTTATGATCTTATTACTTTATAATATACTTGTCGTTACCAACTCTAATGGGTAACCAAAATATCATTGAATATTTAGATTTTGCAAATGTCATAGGTACAATAGTGTGCATTTGTATATTACTAGATTCCATCGAAAAAGTTTTAAACGCCATCTTTCAAGGAGAGTTGAAAAAAAATTTGTCTGTAACTCTGTGTTTAAAAGTTAAAACAATTCAAAAATAATTCAATTAAAAAATTTGGCATGTATTCATAATTTTTGTACAAAATACCATACTTTTGGTCAGAAAAATAGCTCTGGTGCACAAGGCCGAAACCTGGCGTACATGTAATGGGGTACAGGTATATAGGGGATATAACACAGAGAAATATATTTTTGACATGGTTTGACGGGCGGGAGTTATGGTCTTATTAACGAGAATTTTGAAGAATTTTGACCTTTTTTAAAACAAAAAATTTAAAAACGTCAAAAAAAAGTAGAGACTTTATTTTGCAAGCACTGATAACTAACAAACTCCATAATTAAAGAAAAATTATTTTGATTTGATATATTTTAAAGCAAGAAAGTTATAGTAATTTGAAAATAAGAATTTGCTAACAAAATATTCGGAAAGTCTACTTTGGATCACCCTGTTCAGTGTATTATAGTTAGAACAGAGTTCTATATTTTTACTTCTTGAGGTTTACTGGTATTTACTTTCAAATGATTAAGGAAACACTAAAATCGGTAACCAGAGAAAAAAAAATGATTTTTGGCCGCCATCTCAAAATATGTGCCACTGTTCGATGCCCGTCTGTCCTTCCGTGTTATTGTTGAAATCAACTTTACTAAGACTAGAAATGAGCTAGAGCAAATTTAAATACGCCAATTAATCTAACATAGTTTTAGTATTGAAATTTAGCAAGATCGGACCATGTCCTTCGAGGCAGCGTTCAAAACACCACGGCTATCTCTAAGTTTTTCATATAACTGTAGTAACTTCAATAAAAAAAACTTCAATTAAAAATAGTCAAAAAAACATGAAGTCGGAAAGCTTGCACCCGTCCATATTTTCCGTGTTATGGGCCTCCAAACTTTTCATAGAAAAAAATACGATTGTGCGTCATATTTTTTTAGATATCAATATGGAAATCGTTTAAAATCTTTTGAACAGATCTCTAAGGAAATATTAATTTTTTTTTAAATATATTTAAGAAATACTCTCACCTTTTTTATCTATGTTAACAGTGTCCAGAGTTTGCAGAGTCTTTGTTAAAGTCTATCTAGTTGGGTCTTTGGATTCAAATGGTAATACAAACCTGGAATTAAACTGTTTCGATTAAAGTACAATTTTAGAGACCGTTACAGGTAGAAGGAACATTTAGGATTTTTAAACTTGCGATACCATACACGGAGTTTAATTCAACATTTTCTAAATTTGGGTTCTCAAAATTGCATTTTTTGTTTGTTTTAAATTTGTTTTTACTGTTACTCTTTTGCAGATAACAGCAGCATTCGCAATTTTTATTCATTCGGCAAACGGCCAAGCCAAGATACGCTTAATAAGGATCTCATAATAATGTCTGGTTGGGATCGGGCAAAAATGACAATTTTAAAGTTTGTAAGATTCAATGTTGCATGCTTAAGTGAGTAAGTATGGGTGGTATAAGTATGAATGTCAGAATCTCTTGATGTTCTTAGCATAAAAATTTAGTGCGACCTTCGGTGAATAAAACACATTTTTTATGTCTCAAAAGAAGCGTTCAAGTATCTTGGTTTTTATATAAACAGTGTAAAAGATACTTCACTCCATTGATCTCCTTCATATTTATACCACCTACATCCGGCCAAAAGTGGAATACAAGTCTCATGCGGTCACTTGAACGCATGTAAAAGAGGGCGAAAAGGCTCAATTGGCTCTTTTGAACATCGACGCAGTATTGGTTGTGTTTAGCTTTTTTGTCGATACTACAATGGAATCTACTTTTACGAAATAAAACAAACTCTTTCCTGATTTCCATACGTTTTTGCGTACAGCACGCTATTCATCAAGAGCTCATCCATTTGTGGTCAAATGGCCAGTAAATCGCACTATGCACTAGAGAGGATTCGTTTCTGGGCTGAACAGTTCGTATGTGGAATAAACTTCTTGCAGAGTTTTTTCCTATCACTTTTAATGTAGAAAAATTCAAATGTTCACAAACACAACTTCCTTTATACTCCTTTCGCCACCCTAATTTATATCCTCTGGCACAAAGTTTAAGTCAACTCTTGAATGCTGGTCCGAGATAAAAACTCTACACAAAAGAAGAACAGCTCATAAATCTTCAAAAAAATTTGTTGCCAAAAGAATTTTGTTGCTATAGAATATGAAGCTGGACGCATTTCTAAACTTTTTACAAATTTTACTATTTGATTTATTTTTTTTGAATTCTTTAAATTGTTTCTTTCTTTTCTATATAACTTATTTCGAGAATTTTTTTATGTTTTTGTTTATTCGCGACAGAAGGAAATCCAAAAAATCAGAGATCATTAAAATCGGTCCAGCTGTTTTTGACGTAATTCACCTAACTTTGTGACGTAGGCTGTATTATTGTCATCTCATAATATAACAGTTTAAAATTACGAGTTATAAAGTTTAAGCGTCGAACGAAATTCGTCATGCCGAATGCTGAGCTAAGTTTATTTCAATTTTTTATGTCGACAAACGATGACTATTTTTGTGTAGAGTGACTGTTTTTTAATACTTCCTATTTTAAAATTTGCTTTTATTTTTAGAAAGCAAAAAATATACTGTTTTTTACTAAAATATTTAATTTTCCTTAATGTTAATTTTTCCTTTTATGTTGAATTTTTGCATCGTTTTTTTTTAAATACATGTTCATTCTATTAACTGACATATACATATGTATACCAAACATATTTTCAAATTGATTCAAAAGAATTCTATAGTCCTAATTGAGTTTAAATCATCGAATTTAAGCAAAGATTTTTTAATTGTCGTTTTCGTAGTGCTGTGCAGAGTTCATCATTCGTCGCAGTTGTACTGAAACCATCAAAGAACAACTATTCTTTAAAATTCGTAAAGTATAGTTTATTGATGACTATGATTATAGACCATTGAAGTTGACGTAATTTCTAGATAAATTTTAAAGGGTGTACAAAAATTTATACAAGATTTTATTTTCCTGCCAACTACAAAGGAAAGAAAAGACACTAAATTATTTAAATGCAATTAAATTATCAAATCAGCTTTGCAGGAACGCTTGATTGGTAACAGCTCGCAAGTTATTTAAATAAATAAAAGAAAATCAATTAAGGTAATTTTACACATTCGATGTCCAGATGGTAATTATGAAACTTCAGTGAAATTCTTAGAATGTTGATTTATCGTCTCGGGAACTGATTACAAATTTCAAAAATGTCTCTACAGATCAAAATATATACTGAACGACACGTTAGACATTTTCTTATTTCGGTACCCAATATTTGCTGCTATTTTAAGTGACTTATTCTAATTGGAATTGTTCTATAATATTATTTGACGAAGAATTTTTTATTAATATCATATTAGGCCGAGAGCTTTAAATTGCAATTTAGCAACTTTTACATATTTAACACAATCATAGATGTAATTCGCATATTCTTTTTGTTTTAATAAAAAATTACCTTGTGTAAATTTGCCCCCTTTACTTTGTTAACTACATTAAGTACAAAAGTTTACGATCCTTGATTATATAAAGTCATTAATCAAAATCAAATGTTTTCATGCAATATAAAATCAATTTATATAGTTTTTTTTTTTAAAGATGTGCACTAATGAATATACGCACAAAGCACTGCAGGATATAAATATATTTATGAGAATATGAATGTGCTCAAAAGGATGTTTGTACATTCAGTGTAAAACATGCGTTAAATTGTGTGCAATCAATTACATTTATCTGTGTTAGGAAATCAAGCGGAATATTACATTTGTATAAATTAAAATTACAAACACACACGCGTACAAACAAACAAAAGTATATAAACAACATAAACAGCGGCGAAAAAAAAAATAACATAAAGTAAAATTTATCTGTAGCTACTCAGCATTTTCACTTTAATTTACTATTACTATTGTGTAATTCTTTTCTCCGTTCTCGTTGTTGTTATTGTGAGTGAATGAACATTGTTATTACTACTACAATTAAAGCTTCAACTACGATTGATATTGCTTTGTATGCAAGGTTTCAAATATTGTTGTGTCTACTCAATTTTTCCATCTTAATTTACTGTTGTTGAAGTAAACACAAACACATACTTTCTCAACACACAAAAATAAAAGCCATTTAAACATACTCCTTTAAATGTTTGCAAAATATATATTGTGACTGATATAAGAAGGACACTTCTACTTTATTTTTGTTTTCTTTTAAATTTTCGCTATCGTGAAACTATAATAAAAAACTATTAACATTCACATTAACAGTAATGGATATGAAATGGTAAGAAATTGCAATCGTATTCAATTCTTATGCTCACAAATAAAGAAAATTTTTAATTACAAAAAATTTTTTTAATAAATTTATTATTATTAAACATTATTCTTAAAATCAATATAATGAAATAAACGAAAAAAAAGAAATACGGAAAGAAGAAAAAAATAGGGGAAAGGCAATAAATGAGCCAAACTGTTTAGACGCTTGGTGTCGAAAACTTTTTACTAAGTAAGATAATTGAAAAAAAAAACAAAAAAAATCTATAATAATATTCTCTAAAACAACATTTCATATACAACAGGGATTTTCTAAATTTTACTTAATTTTTATTTTTTTCATTCAGAACATCAAGTTTTGGTTCACTGGCTGGCTCTGTATCGCAAACGACATGAACTTTTTTGCCTTGCAAGGCATCGAATAAACCAGTAACTTCTCGTGACATTAGAGTAAAAATCGAGAGATTTCGAATTATACGGCCAACTGACAGCTCCTTTTCTCGAAAACAACTTTTTGTTAAATTTTGATTTTAATAAAGTGATGGTTGCAGTCGCCGTATGGTATGTAGCACTATCTTCTTGAAACTATTTATTGCTCGTATCTATAGCATCCACCTTTATAAACAAAATATCATTGATCATGATCCGATAACTACCTACATCGATTAAAAAACGAAGTTCGCCTTAATTTTAAAAGGAATGCTGGCCAATCAGCCAAACTGTGCATTTCGCTGGATGATAGTACTCCATAGGGTCTATTGCGTAATCGTTTCACTCCATATGTAACAATTTTCATTATTAACAATTTCGATTAACAAAAAATGCGCTTATCGTCAAACAAAATTTTGCGATAAAACATCAGAGTAGTTTCCAACTACTTTAGAGCCCTATTGGTAAAAGAAAACTGACTATGACTATGCCGTATTTTAATTCCTGCATTAGCTGGTTTTATAAGACAAAATGGATAGATCCTCAATATCTACAAACACAAAGAATCGATTGATTTGAATATTTTTCTATACTTTCGTTCCTTTCAGTCTTCACAGCGCTTTGCTATTCTCGTGTTATTTCAACATTTAGAGAGCAATTGACATAAAATTTTTTTAACAGATCAACGGTTGGCTTGCTTAGCTTGCGAAATGATAAAAACTTAGTCGTCGACTCTTACTGGGTTAGACATTTAAAAATATAGTATTTCCTGAAAAATTTCTTAAAAAGATTTTAAAATGGTTACCATATTATTATCTAAATAATTATGGTGCACATTCGTACTTTTCTGTAAAAAGTTCAGAGGCCCAAAATTCTGAAAATATTGGCAAGCACCGATTTTTTCACTTGATGTTTTTTTTTCTTATTTCTTAATTCTTTATCGTCCCATATATGTGTTTTTTTTTTTTTTTGGATTTACTTTACTAAACTTGATTTGTTCTAAGATATGGAAAAGTTAGTGGAAGGACCGATCCTGCTGGTTTTCAATTTCAAAAATTGTTTAAACTTTGTCTGATCGGTTGATGTGTTTACATTTCCTCAAGCTCTTATTGTGCCTTAGCAAAGTTGATTTCAACCAAAACACGGATGGACAGAAGTACATCGCTCAATAGACTTCGCCATGCATAAGGACAGAATATATTTATAATTTTTGGAGTCGGAAATGGGTATTGTAGAAGTTACAATTGGAATGTGGTAAAGTGTAAAAGTTAAAATATTTTAGCAAAATTAAAGTTTTAAGTTATAATAATTGCTGGGTTACGAACCCAGACCAACAAATCAATAACATCTTTGTAATCAAGCGGTAACCCTTTAAGCTACAACACATACAATAAAGTGGTTCAAGCATCAACTAATAATTTAGAGCATTATAAACGACAAAACAACCCATTAACGTTTTTTCCACTGCTGTACTTTCAAATATATTTTTATCTTAAAATTTTATTAATGTACATATTATTTGCGTATATTTACAGTTATGTTAAATACATAAATATTTGTAGGAATATTTGCTGCTCTATAAGTTATAAAATGGTATATTGTTTATTGTCACATACATTAACATCAATTAAAAACTTATAGCATATAGACCTTAACTTGATTTTGATATTCGCTCTATGGAATGTTAAGAAGAAGGTGCGACAAATTTCAACTATTTACTAATAGTGGTGCCAGAAATTTTCATAGAAAAAAATCTTTTTTTAGAAAAAATATCTTCTACAACAAATACGTAAACCAAAATTACAAGTAATTTTTTACAATTTCGGTTTTGGGTAATTTTCAAATTTTTTATTGCAAAAACAAATTATTATTGGTTAAATTTAATTTATAGGTTTCTTAGTCTGAAATTTCGGTTTTTAATAAAAAAAGCAAAAAATCACTAAGAAAAACATCCCCAACACTTATATAGCATCTATTTCAAAACTATGTATGAGAAAATGGTGGTCATAAACGTTATGTATCTTATCTGAGGACGTAGCTTAAACGGAGAGACGGTTCACGAATAATATGTAATTTATGAGAATAACAAACTTACATATACCCTTTCCATCATCACTATTAATAAAATTAAAAAAAGTTATACGTTAAACATAATCTTGCTGCTTTTCAAGATTAGCAGTTTGATTACTGCAGGATGTCTAAAGCTTGAAGTAAGATGCATACTCTGCAACAGGTCTCACCATTTTAAGATATAGTTGCCTTGTAACATATGAGTCTATAATTTACTTAGCCCATCGGTTGACAAAAGTTTGCTGATATTGAAATATGTTAAATGAAACACCAATGTCACTCGTCGTATCCATTTTTTCAGCCGATTTGTATTTATGTAATATTCTCTTTTTATTTTCTTTTAAAACAAGTCAATACGGACGGTAGAATAGATGACTTTCTTTTAAAACTTGCAAAATTTAAATAACGAATGATTTAGGATTATGTTTCAAATTCTATTTCATTTAATGATTAAAATTAGCAAATTTTTGTTTATATTAAAGTTAGGGATTGTGAGTATAACTTAACTATTGAGACACCTTTTAAATTTATTTTTTCTACTTGCTAGCGAACTAGCAACACACACTTTGCGTAATTTTAAAGTCTCAGTCTATAACTTTTAAAGAAAAAAAGGCCATATACGTGAAAATTGCGTTACTATCGAAGGGTATTCACTTAATTCTATCATAATTTTTTTTTTGTATTTTTCCTTGTATGTAAAAATTTCAGGCATCTTTTTACAAAAGCTTAGAAACAAAGGCCGAGTTGGTCTAGGGAAACACCCCCTTTAATTTTTATAATTATTATTCACACTTTTTTTTATAGCGAACTATTTTGTGCTTACATTACGTATATTCTAAGCGATTGCCTACAATTGAAAAACTAAAACTATATACGTTAACATCACGCCACTATAGTAACACTCTTTATAATTCAATTATGACTTTGTTTATTTTTTGCACTTGCTCTTTTAGCAGGAATAAAATCACTTAAATTTAAAGTGTTTGTGGTTCAAAAGTAAAGCCAAGTGCGGGAAAATCACTTCCTTTTTGAACATTCTTTAAATAAAAGTTTTATTTTTTTTAATTGTTGCTATAGTGTACATATTTACTTACATATTTGTCGTTTCTGCTTATCACAGCTCAAAAAATTACAATATTTTTATGAACATCACATCACTTTCCGAACTTTCTTTAGTTCTTATATTTATAATGTTTATAGCAATACGCCTAAGGTAAAAATTTCAAGAATGAACTTATTACGTCTCAGGAGATAAAGGGATGTGACTGACGGACAAACTGACACTATAGTAAAAACAATAGGGAGATGTTCTTACAATTTGTGAACAAAACCCTGAGTAGGAAATAGAAATAATTTTTAATTTAAAAAATGTGATATTTTCGAGTAGAATGTGAAATAGGAGGAACAAGATGGAAGCCGAATATCGGGAGGATCGAGTGAGAGTGCTAGTGGTTCGAATTAATATGATTTGCTACAATCATCTTTCAGGAAATTATTTTTTAAATAAAAACATAGGTAAAAATATCAAGATATTTTTTTTATTCACAATAATGTTTTGCATTGACACTCGAATCATGTTTTAGCAGTTACGAGTACCATGCTTATTTAGCTAATACAACAGAAAAAATTTAATTTGCAAAAAAATTCGGTTTCTATAACATATCCCTTTTCTCTATGTACCAGAGGCTTGCAGTGATCTATTGAAGGCACCTTGTGGGATTTTTTTTAACTGACTGCAAAAAGAGAAGGAAGTTATTAATTTGTTTAAATGTCGTTTTTTTATATTTGTGTCCGCGTCAGTCTTTTTTTTACCGATTTTGAAATTTGTTTCATTATTTGAAAAGTTATGCTCACAGATTATTCCAGTTTTAGAAACAATTAATAATTTAGAAATTTAATGGCTGTCCTTATACAACACACATATTTTTTACGTGTATTATAAACCGTAAGGCCCACCACTTTAAAATGTAGAAACTGCTCATCACTATAATTTCCAATTGCAAAAATTTACAAAGAACCTGTATTCTTAGGTTCTCTATAATAACAAGTATAACATTTTGTATTGGGAATTGAAGGTTGGCCCAAAAATTTATGTAATTTTATGAATTCTGTCTGTTTAGTCAGTTTTTTGCAAGAGTTATTGCTAAATTATTATTCATTTGCCTTTAGAACTGCAGGGAAATTTATACACACCAGAGACGAGAATACTGCATATTCACTTTTATTGCTCATTCATATGTTCATTGCTTTTGCCATTCATTGAACTGCCTAAAATGATCAATGCACTTGCTTGTGTTCAACTCTCCATTTGCTTTGACTGTTTTTTTTCGCACTACTTTTATTATGCCAACACAAGTTAATCAACCATTTCATTCATGCCATTTAAAATTTTTGAAAACTGCTCGAGACTTTGGTACTTATTCATTGCTAACCATCATATTTCATAGTATTCACCATGGTATTCACAGTATTCATGCATATATAAAGAAAATAAGAAATAATAAAAATCTATGCTTGCACGAACAAAAACCATAAATTGTGCGTATGTACATACATATATATGTATGTATATTGTATATACACAGAAATATAGACAGTGTTGCTAATTTAACTGATTTGTTTTTAAATACAAGCAAGCCTAATGTAATACGCTATTTATGTATCTAATTTTTTATTAAACCTTGTTTTTAAACCTATTTTGTATAATCGCACTTATTTTCTGAAATACATTTGACAGTTGACAACACTCATCCTACGTACAATACTAAAATTCTCTTTTATGTGTTTTAATTTAGTTTTTAGTACCCTTCATTCATGGTATTCACAAATGATTCATGAATACAGCGCGGTATTCATGAATCTTTGTGAATGTTTCTTGTCATTTAGGTAACACATGCAATACACACATCATATTTTATCATACGATCTCTGTGTGAATGTGTTTTCATTCGCTTCATTAGCCTAGTGTGTAGTAATGTCAACAACATTATTTTTGTGTGAATGTATTCAAAGCAATAAAACCAAAGCAATTTCTTTTCTCTGATACACACCCATTTTTTATACAGATGTATGTATGTCTACACATATACATTTCCATGAAGTATTTTCATATTATTATTATTTTTATCTGTTTACATATTTGTATATCGTTATGTTTTGTTTGTTTGCTTAAAGATAACAAAAAAGTTTTTTTTTTACAGTAAGCAATATGATTATTTATTGAATATAGTACGTTGTTATTTTTTCTATTTCTTTTTATTTTCCATTTGAAAATAGATGTTTGTAAATAAAGAGATGCGAAAAAAATAAATAACTTTTTATTTAGCACATTCATACACATTTCAACAAAATGAAATTAAAAATAGTTTTAGTTTTCTCCAACTGATGTACGCAATATAGAATAGAAGTGTTTAGATAAAAACTCATGAATACCATTACTTTCCATTGTCGAATCTATTAAGGAATTGAAAATAAATAAATAGCATTAAAAAGTTTTTTTTTGCTTCTTTAAGTTTTTCATCATAAAAATTGTTAAAATATTTGTTGTGTCTAGTAAAAGAGGAATTTAAAAATAAGAATATTTGAAGTGATTTTCTGCATGTTTATGTATAAGCAAATAGTTAATGTGGTTTTCGTAAGAAAACTGTTAATTTTTCTAGTATATGGAATATTTAACAATAAACCCTATTTCTTAAATTTTTTATATTTATTGAGTACTTTGTGAGAAGTGACTTATTAATAGATTTTTATTGCAGAGGACTTATAGTGATACACACATTTTTTGTATCAATTCACTGTAAACCTTTTAACTATATTCAAAATTTTATGAAAGAAAAAAAGAAAAAACGAAAAATTATAAGTAAAATATATAATAGTTTAAATTTATTTAAATTCATTTAAAAATAATTTCTATGATTATTTCTGTAATTGTCATTTAAGTAGATTTAAATATATAAATATCATATATTCAATGATCGCTAAGCAAGTCATCGAGGTTTGACGTATACAACTACAGGAAAATTCTTAACAAAGAAGGAAAAACACATCACACATACATATGTAAGTCAGTCATAAACAGCAAAGGCCCGTTTTCAAAGAAATAAATACAGTTTGAATATTTTAAGTCAATCATAAAATATTCTTTTGGTGCTATTCATTGATGTTTTTAACCCTAACAATTAAAAACATGCATGCGTTTTTAATAACTCAATTGAAGAAAATAGTGTTTTTGTGTTTGTTAATGTTATTATTATAATTTTAACGCCAAAAATTTTTTACGTTGAACAATCAACAATACATTCTCATTTGAAGCACACTTTCTGGATGGCGATCTTTGTATATGAAGCACTATTATGGTAGCAAAAGTCACACATATTTTTATACTCTGCTGTTACGCAAACATTGAATAAGCAAAAAAAAAAAAAACACATAATTAGCGACCATATTAAGATTTTCGTAAGCTGCATTGAACATTATTAATTGAAAAAAAAATTTGGTAATATTTAGTTACTTTTATCATACTTTTAGTAGACAGAAGCAAAATTAAAAGAATGACAGCTTAAAATACAAAAAAAAAAATAAAAACTGAAGAAAAGTTGCATTTAACGTACTTGTCCCAGGGCATGTAAAAAAGGGAGTTATACAAAAATTATAACATTTTCATCTATGATCAGTTGACATATAATGTAACTGGTTTAAAAACATTAAAAAAATAGATATATCATTAAATATGTTAAGCATTGATTTATATCAACGCATATATCCGCCCTAAGATTTTGGTTTTCAAACGTTATACTCTTTAAAATTCTAAAAATTTTGTACGGAAAAAAGCCGTTTGCAAAGTACCAAAATATTGCCAATTGACAATTTAGTTTAATCCAACCTTATTATACTTGTAGTGAGTTATAACCCTTATTTGTTAAAAGCTAATAAAGATTGTGACAAAATTTTTCTTTAAACAACAATTATTTGTTGACTTTAAAGATATATTGTTACAGTGAACATAATATGGTTCTTGTGACACTAGTTCAATCATGTTTCTTCTGTGTGTGCTTGAGAGATTGTATAAGTGAAAGTAAGTTTTGAGATTTAAGAGGAGAAATGTGTCTGAAATAATGCATTATTGCTAAGAAAATTTCCTTCTGTAATTAAGATCAGAGTTTGAAAAAAAACAGTTCTCTAACATAGCGTACTTCATGAACTACACAAACTATAAATTTTCTTTTATTGTTAATGAATATGTACGCAAACAAAATACCGTACACAACTATTGTAGGGTGATGATTACCAACACTACGATAACGTACTGATCTTTATTTAGGTGTACTGATCTTAAAGAACACCACGTAAACTTTAGTTATCTTTAGTGATCACCACGTAAATTTTAGTAACCTTTAGCGTATTTTTTATTGATCTTTAGTGTTTATCGTAGTGGTCTTACTTGTAAATTAGCTTTAGTATTTTTGGTAAACTAATGGGTAGTTTTTGTGATTTTTATTGTTTTATGCAAAGTTATAATTAAAAATTTAATAAATACAATTTTTTTTTATTTAAAATATTTCTAAAGAAAGAAGAATTTGTAAATTATCAAATTATCAACATTTATAGGAAGCATGTTGTAACCTTTATTTCATTTGTGTTTTTTATAAATAATGAAATATAATCTTGCATTTTCCAAATATCAGTCACTCAATCAACAAAAAAAGAAATGAGAATAACAACTGCTACAAACAAAAAAGGTGTCAAAATGACACACGAAAATAACTTTTGTCTTTCCTTTCACCATATGTTCTCAACTTCCTTTAAGCCGAAACCATCAACACAAAAAAAAAAGGAAAAAAAAAACATAAAGAGGAAATGTTTAATAAAAATGGAGTTGGAAATATTTGTACTTTTGTATAATTTTATACATATTTCATACAAAAGGCTTGAGTAAATTTCATTTCCGAAATAATTCAAAAAACACGTACACTTATTTATAACTTTTCAGTTGCACACATACACATATATACATGTGCTACATACATAAAAGGGGGTGTAGATAAAAATTTAATATACGTTTACAAAAAATTGGTTTCAAGTGAAGGATGTTCCTACTGTATGTTTGAGCTAAAGTGTCTTGTCAGCTCATACTACACATGTAATATTACTATGTCCTTGTATTTTTACATGTAAATTTGTATAAATACATTTACATTATGCAAAATTTTTATACATGGGTGTAGGTGTATATGGCTGTTTCTGTTTTTGACAGTTGCTTGTGCAATTTTACTAAGTAAGACCAACAACAACAAATGTTTATTCAGAATTGCAGCACCAACAAAGTTTATAAAAGTAAATTATTGCTATTTTTAAGTCATATTTTTTAAGTAAGAAGGGCTTAATACTTTTTGTGTTAATATTAGAATATAGAATGTAAATGCACTGACACACATTTATATATGCATGTGTACATAGTTTTTACGGCTTTGACATCTGTTACAACTGCAACAAATAGTTTTAAATCAATCTTACTTTAAACATTTATCATGACTGTTTATTTATATAATATACGAGGTACGTACAAACTGTACTTTGAATAGTAAAACACGAAGATTACAATAAAAAACACAGGGTGCATGTAAGTTATGCTCCTTACTAACATTTTGGCAAATTAGTTATATGTGCATTAATATGGAAGTTTTAATAGATTTTCTGCAAACGGGGCTATTGGACTTTTTGGATCAAGTTTTTTTTCTATTTATGATATTTTTTAATTCCTTACTTACACCTCCGGAAATGCCTCTTTTTATCCCTTTTACTTTCATCTGGGTCTTATCTTATACATTGCATAGTAGACCTTATGCTTGAAGATTTATCTGTTTTTCATTAAAATTGATTTATTTTTTTTTTGTATCGGCTTGGACGCATAAAAATTTAGGTTAACGAGCTTTTCTCTTCTTAAACAAAAAAAAAAAAGAAAGTGGAGTTTGTCGATTTTTCAACGAAAACATTCAAATAATACAGTCAAACATAAGCCAGAACATTCAGTCAAATAATATCATGCAAATGCAGATGTTATAGATTGCATCGCTTTACATACGGTCTACAGTATACGTTATTGAATTTTTATCTCAATGAATAACAAATTGAATCTCAGAAATAATTGTATTACATGTGAAGACCTTAACTAAGTTCGATTACAATGTCATGATCTTTATGATGAGAATATTTTCATAAGAAATCTCATCAAAACAATTTCATTAAACAAACGGTAATAAATATTTTATTTTGTTTGTTTACTACAAGCAAAAAGTTTTGCAGAAATTAAAAAAAAAATAATTATCAGGTCTGTTCTGAAAATGACGGGATTTCAAATAGCGAACGGTTTTAAAATCACGCCAAAAATTTGTTGCCGTTTTGAAAATCACGCGATAATCAACTTTTCGGAGTGGTTTCAAATATTCGAAAACACAAGAAAACAATTGATTTTTTAGATTTGTGTTTTGCTTGTTTGCTTTTGTAAGTTTGTAATTGACATAATAATGGAAATTCAAATGCCTGAAGCTAAAATAAATTAGAAAATATTTCTTTTTATTTTATTTATTTTTTACATACATATGCACGTACTTTCATTTCCTTATTGTAGCCAATTCAATAGCTTAAATCTCGATTTCGCAAAATAGGAAAAGTAATATATATGCAAAAAATTAAGGAACAGTGGTGATGATGATGCTTACATTTTGCAATAATTTTTTCTAAATTTGCTCAAGAAATAACTCAACTATTGACTATTATTAATTTTTTAACAGCAAAGATTAAATTTTTTATAACTGTTAATGAGTGAATCTTCAAAAGCATTCGCCGATAAGAATAAATTTACAGTCAGTTCTTAAATTAGGAATATAAGCATAAACTAGATAAATCTTACACGCTGTTTTAACACTGTGTGTCAATTTGGCAAAATTACAGTTATATTCTAAAAAAATTAACTCTTAAAAAGAATAAGAAATACTGTTGTTTATTTGGTACGTTTGGCCCAACGAGGGTCTTCACCGAAAGGTATGATAATAGTAAAATCCGAAGAAAGCCGATTAACTTAATACGAGAATAAGAAATTACGAGCATTGTTAAATAGCAAAATTTTTTTATAAAACAGACAGTGTCTTTAAGGATTCATTAATAACTTCCGTTTTTTTTGTGTATAAAATCTATTTAGAAATAATAAGCAAATGATTTGAAATCGACAGTCATTCAGTAAACCGTTTTTAAATCACGTGATTTCAGTATATTTTGTAGGCATATCACCTCCTGCGATTTAAAACATTAAAATTTTTAGGATTAGAAAAATAAAATATTTGTGAAAATTAAAAATAAAACAAACAAGATAAATTTATTGCACGACTGCCAGATTATTATAATTTTTTATGAAATTATTATGGGAACGGGTACTTATACAATTATTTCTTCTTACTCAAAAACACTTATAAATACTAGTGTCTAATTTTTTTTAATAAAGGTATTCTTTTATTATTAAAGTCAAAAAAGAAAAAAAATTGAATTAAATAAAAGTAATAAAATATTGGCACAATTGATCCGGATAAGAAAAAAGAAAGCAGACCTAACTGTTCATTATTTTTACTAGTAAAAACAAGAGAGTAAAACCGAAATTTGCAAAATTACTACAAAAATTAGGAAAGAAAATAATCCTAAAAAATTGCAAATAGTATCATTTTTAATGAAAATGTACTAGAGACCAAAAATGTATAAAGCAAGGACCACTAGCAGCCAGCCAACTGGTAACAACCGAGAAAATAATAATTAAATACTCCAAGTAACCAAATGACAAAAATAAGTACATAAAATGTTTTACATCTGTTAATTATTAAGTAATTTTCAAAAGCGTTAATGCTGTTTAAGCGCATCATGAATATAATATAATTTTTTTCTGTATTTATTTTAAATGGACATTCTTTTTGTGATTTAAATGTAAAAATATTTTTATAAAAAATAATTTTAACTTTATACATGTATAATGTACCAAAAAAAAACTGGCTTGTTTACTTTTAATTCTAAAATCAATACAAATACCTGCAAATGTTGATGATTCTATGCCCAACCTCTGTTATTTTACACTTTTTTGCTGTATTCTAAAGCTAAACTAAAGAAAAATAATTTATTATTTCATAACTGCCAAATTCTTGCATTTTGTTCAATGTTACGAAAATTTCTTTTTTCAGACATCTTGAAAGCAAATTATTTTGCAAACAAAATACTTGCAAAATACTTTCTCTCTCCTATTCTTACGTTTATTTTTTCACTCTCTATTTGCAAGTTTCTTGAGTACGTGAACACGTACTAGTAACAATATTTAGTTACTGAACAGACCTACAGTTTTCGTAGTGTGAGCATTGAATTAAACGGGACAGTAGCTTTTTAACAAAAGACTTAGGTTTTTCTAAGTTTTAAGCAAGTCAGTGGTACTCGTATTATGCTTAAACAACAAAACGCTTAAATTTATAACATTATTTCAAACGAAATATTTTAAACGTCCTTATATTAATCGTCGTCACTGGCTGTTTATTTTGTACGTTTGGTATATAAAATTAAGCTTCACACTAAATAAACACTTTTTTAGTTATAAACGACTAATACCAAAAGAACGGGACTTAATTAAAACAGCACAGTACAGCAAAAAATTAGACGTTACCTTTAAAAGTACTTGCTATATAATGGCTTACTTTTGTGATTACCAAATGTTGTCCCTCGCTTACAAAACACATTACATTAGTTCGAAAATAAAGGAAGTAGTATTTGTACTAGTTCTTTGGGTTTCAAAAATAAACACGTACTAATGATTTTTATTATTTCCTGCTATAATCAGGGTAATAAACTCTCAGTAATTGATTATAAAAGTCTCATTCCTTTTTAAAATCTTTAGGTTGGTAATCCAGTTTACTAGATTACATTTTCCTAAATTTTTTGCTGGGTAGTAGTCAACATCTAAAAATTAATGTTTTTACAAAATATTTTTTCTTTTATTTCAATTGCATGGTAAATTTTTTAATTGATTAGCGATTTTAATAAATTAGAATTAAAAATAAAACAAAGTGTAATTTTTAATAATCTTTAAACCCTTTAAAAAATCTTACTTTTATCAATATTTGTATATACCAGTATAATATGATTTTAAAAAATAAGCCATGGGAATACTAAATTAAATTAACTAAAGTTTAATTAAATCAAGTTATTATCACCATCAAAATTTAATTTATTCACCCACATTGATTATTAAGGAAAAGGCACGTCTGTATGGCTATTTTCTACCGCATATTAAACTCTTTCATATTAGGGCTTGTTTGTTATTTTTGCGAAATGACATCCATTTATTTAGAAATTAATTTTAATTAAAATTTTTGAATTTCGGCTTAAGCCAATTTTCATTTAATTTCTGAATTTGTTTTATTATTTACAAATGTATGATGACTTACATACAATGTAAACAAGCTAAGGTAAATAGATGTGAAGAATTCTGTTTACAGATATTGCGATCTAGAAAATGCTGCATTGCTTTCTACTAGTGCCTAATTTATTCTTGTTTTCTTCAAAAATGCCCGCAAAAATTTGTGAAACACATTTCTTTTTTAATACATATTAAGAAATTAATATGTACTAAATTAATTATCTATTTAGTTAACGAGTTTTTTAATTCATTTATTTAATGGTATGTGTAATCACGCCAGCATCGGATTAAGAAATTTAGCAACTAAGAAATTGGCCAAAGAGTGTTTTGAAAAAAGAGTGAAATATGAAATATATATTTTTGAAATATAATATAATATAATATAATATAATATAATATAATATAATATAATAAAATATAATATAATATAATAATAATATAATAATAAGAATTTTATAATTTCGGCGCTGAATAAAACAGTGGCAGAAGAGTGTCAAGATAAAGTTTCGACTCTGAGCTTTCCAACCTTTATTACGAGTGGCATTACAGGGAACCAAAATTGGGTATATCTCACATGTAAATATTTGCAAGACTCGCATCTTCATTTTCATCACTTGTAGTTTTCTTTAACAACTTCAAAGCAATTTAAGCCTACAGTAAACAGTAAATTTATTGTCTATAGTAAAAGAGTTATTTGCATTTGAATCTTAAAAATTTCGCACTGCAGAACTGCGCTTTTTATCAAGCTTTTTCCTTTTCCTGTAAAGAAGGGCAAACTTTAGTTAGGGCCTTTTTATAATAAGGTTAATATATTTAACAACGAGGAATGAAAGATTTTGTGAGAACAGAAAATAAAATAATAATAAATTTAAATAAATTTTCGTTACTTAGCTGCTAGCGCGACTGTATTGAATTTACCCACCTTTGTTGTAGAGGTGCAGTCGAGTTTAAACAGTTCTTCTTTTTAAACCATTTCTTCGAGAGCTTGTAAAAATAGAACCATTACCAAATACTTGTTTTCGCTTTGATTTTAAATTTTTAACTCTAGCAATATTTCTGCTTAAGCTCTAGAAAAACTTGCTAGCTAAAAAAAATAAGCTAGCTCGTCTAGCTTTTTACTTTTAGCAGAATCAAAACCCTTCCAATTTCTCTCAAAGAAATTTAATAGATTTGGCAACAAATTTTTTTTATTGGAACGAAAATTTTTTTTTTTTTTAAAACTTGCTTAGGTCAAAAGAAAATAAATTAAACATTTTCAAAATGTTTTTTTTTATGATTTTCTGGCAAAAAGTAGAGTCTGGGTTTTTATTTATTAATCTACATAGCGTAAGAAATTTTCTCCCTTGATTTAAAAAACAAACCTCAAAACTTGAAAACAATTAAAATAAATTTTTTAATTTTTGTATGATGTGCATGTCTAGTGTATGAAAATTGTATTCAATAAAAGTGTAAAGGCGTATATCCGTTAAACTGAGTAACAATGCGGTGAATTTAACTTTATTATATAAAATTATAATATTTCTGTATGTGTTTATGTATCTGTAAAATTGTTCATAGAAGGTTTTCCAATAGAGACTTTAATTGTCTTTCGAGATATGACATTCTTTGCCATATGTATCACCGGTTTATTGAAAACGTATCCTTGTAGACATGGTGGAAAGGCCTCCTATTAATTCTTACGTTTTTTCTTGCAGTTTGGAGTATTATTTTACAGAGGTCTTTTTTAATTTCCTGTTCTTATACGATGTTGTAATTTCGCACTGGTGATTTTTATTTAATGTATAAATTCCCGTCCATGTTGTATAATTTTCCCGTCCCAGTTGGACTGCTCTCTATTTATCTTTTGTTCAAAATGGCATATATGAGTGCATGAGAAGGTGCCAAATAATGACAATAACGTGTTAACATAATTTTACCAATACAAAGGCACACAAAGAATTTGTTATGCGAACAAAAGATGGAAATTGAAAGTGTGAGTGCAGATGTATAAAGTGAACATAAATTGATACACCATGGAGATTTAAAAGTGATAGATGATGAGATAAGATAATGATGTTGGAAATAAAATAAAAGTGTGAGAGTTGGAAACAAAGGTACATATTGTCACTGTTGTGTATCGTCAAAGATTCGTTTGTTTTTTTAATTAACATTTAAATTATTGTTAAGCATATTGTTCATTATTTGATTGGCTTAAGTTGCAGAATGTTTAAGCAAATTTGAAATATTAGAACAAAAGAGGTATTTGTGTAATGATGAAGGCATAAACAATGAATGAATCATAAGGCTAAACAAAGATTTTAAATGTATTTAGATGTTTTTGTTTAAAAATGTTTTTATTTTAAACAGTTTCATTTTATAACTAAATTTTACACAAAATAAATTTATATTTTTTTATTTGTTTGGAGTTATATAACACAGAACCATGAATTTATAAAGTGGGTTATTATGAAAGGAGAACTAACTGCTTTATTTTAACAATCATATGTTTCTGACATTCATATCAATCAATTAAAGTCGGTATTTATGGCTTAGTTTTAGGATATAGCACAAGAATATTATCATTGGGTCATTTAATGACTTTAATTAGAAATTTATTTTTAATTTAACGATTCAAAATTGTTTATATTTTATCTGAAAAAAAAGTTAAAAAATAAATTATAACCCGACTATATTCCTCTTGAGTTCTTATCATCATTATTCGTTGGCTAAGGTTACCGCTCTTTTTTATCCTGCAATGCGCCACAATTAAGTAACTCCATGTAATGCTTTGTTTCACAGAAAATATCAAAGGCAAAAAATAGTTTCCATTTTAAAATGAGAATTAAAATTATTTTGATACACTCGGACCCAAAAAGTGTATTTTGTTATTGTAACATTTTCTTGATTTACTAATCTTGTCACCGCAAGAATTCGTTAAAAACACCTAAATTTTACTACAAATTCTGTAAGAGAAGAAATTTAAGAAAATGTCTGCTTCATGACTTCAGACAAATTATTGTGTCTCTTTTTTGGACTGGTTGCTATTTCTCATTTGATTTGTCTTTATACTACAATTATTATTTTTTCGTTGTACGCATGTTTAATGGTGGGGCTCGAACTCATGTTTTCACCACTATCAAAGCTTCAACGAAGATTGTTAGTTTAGTGATTTATACGCACACCACGGGTGGAAGTAACTCCTCTTATTATTTTATTATGCAAACATGTAGGGGTCGCCAGATCTTATTTGCGTAACAATATGTTAAATTTATTGTTCTGTATTGTAAGAAAAAAAATATTGAATATACATATCGTTACCTTAACATAAAACGGCCCTATCTAACCTTTGTTCTTCTTTACAGGAAAAGGAAAAAATTTGATAAAAAGTATAGTTTTGTAGTTGGACATTTTTTATTAACGCATTGTGTTATTGAATTCTCTAAGCAATTAAATACTTTTACAACTTTTGTAATCTTTTAGTGGTGCATTAGAGAATCATTTATCGAAATATGAATAAAACTTGAATTAAAAAAAAAAAACGACTTAGGGCCTTTCTATATTAAGGTAACGATCTATTACTTAAAGATATAACAAATATTCTGTTTAAAATGAAAAGATATATATCATTTCAGATGCTGATAAAAACATTAATAAGATATCATTATTTTACTAAATGTTTTTGTTTTACTCCAGGCTTATTTACTTGAGAAAATTTGTTAAACTAAATTCTAAACTAATTTTTGTGGCTGTAAGCATCTCTAGAAACCTGATCGATCGACCTAGAGCGACGTAGATTACAAGAACTTAAATAGGATTTTATTTTATTCTTTGATGATGAAAAATTAACAATAAAAAATATAATTTTTAAATTTGTAGCGATTTTTTCAATACTTTATAAAAATGAAAACTTAAAAATTTAGTTCCTTTTGAATAATTGCGTAAAAAAATTAAATGAAAAATCGTCAAATTCATGTCAATCTTGTAATACTCTTTAACTTTTCTGCAGCGTTTATCATGGCCGATATAAAATTTTCAACTTAAAAAGAATTATTGTAAATAAAATGAATGACTTCAAAATTTTTTATCTCCCAATAACTGCATTCAAATTTCAATTCATTTAATTGGAGGGCGAGTGAATGTATTCACGACTTTTATTTTCATAAAAAATCCATTCAGATTCTAATTAATTTTTTTGCTGGTGAAGTGAACGCATTCACACAAATTTTCTTCTTAATAAAATGATTCAAATTCAATTTCATTTACTTTGTGTGGCCAAGTGAATGGCATTCAATTATTCAAATTCATTGTAAATACATTCAAATTTAAATTCAATTTATTTTTTTGAACAAATGAATTTTAATTCGCGGTGAGTTAAAAGCCAAATATAAATCATTTGTTTACAGCTCTTGCATTTAGTAATTGATTCGCCTTGTAAATAAGCTTAAGACCCTTTTAATATGTAAAAATTGAAAGGGAGACAGGCAAAGTTTATAGGCTGCTTGTACTAGACATTTATTATATCACTCTTCCGCTCTTTGCAACTTTCATGTTGTTGCTTTATATAATTTTTCTGGCTTCTATATCCGGGGGAAAATTACGGCATTCGATATCGAACGAAATTTAAATTTAATTTCTATTAAAATTTCGATCGGCATTGAATGCCGTAATTTGCGCTCAGGTCCGTTCATCAATAACTACATTTTAAACGGGGACGATAATAATGCTTGATTCAAAGAAAAAAAAATGTTTTCTTGTAACAAAAACAAATTGTGGAATTTTTTTAAAGCAATTTTTATTGTCTGCAAATTAGCAGCAGTATAGTAACCATATCCATCAGCACACGATATTTTGCTATAGCATATATAGGTCATCATTCATTTAACCTTAATTTTGTTCTGAGAATTTAGTTATTAAGTTTAAAAGAATATTGAATAAAAATTATTATCATTAACAAAGTCTACAAAATTTTAAATTATTCCAAAACACACAGTAATCATTAAAATGAAATTTTATTTGTTTTTCAGCCATTTTTAACGATAGCAAATAGTTTAGAATAATGGATTTAAATAAGATGTTATCTTAACTTGTGAATCGGCATCCTTTGTATGAATTTCTTTTTGGTGGAGAAACTCACCCATCACAAAAAGCATTTTTAGTCTGCTCTCTTTATCAACTTTTGCATTTGATTATACCCCCTCCTATACACAATACAAACTCTAAAGGAACTAATATCTTAATCATTGAAAGCCACCAACTCAACTCCAACACAAAAATATTTACAGAATTTCTTTTGAGAAAAAACAAAACTTAAATATAAGAATGGAATCTCTGGTGTGCTTTTCAAGTCAAGTTTAGTTAAAATTCTTATAATAGAATATACTATTACTGGATTATTGTAATTTTTAAAGAAGAATTAAGCAAACAAAACAACATATCTTTCTTTTCATATTTCTCTATTCTTTCCAAACTTTTGCAGCTTTCTCTTCAACGTTTAAATATGTTTAATAATTTTTAAGGAATGCTTTGAAATAAATTTGTTTCGAATTTTTTTAATTTTCATGTATTTTGTTAATAAATCACTGGACAGTATTTGTGGGTATTGGGAAAGAAGACGGATGAGTCAATGCTCGTGTTTAGTAATATTTTTGTTTTGTTTAAATTCATTAATTGATTGCATGTGGTAAATACGCTTAAAAAAATTAATATTAACTATTCTACATTTGTAAAAAATAAAAAAATTAATTGACTGAAATTTTAAGTGCTGAATTGGGATAGCGGTTTTGGGACCTGCTATATAATATAATAAATAATTATTGTAAGTTTAACCCTACTTTAAAGGTGAGAAGTGAGATCAAAACTCAACAGGATTAAACAAGCAGGCGACGCACTTTCTGTACAAAACGATTCTGGTAGCCAGAGAAGTTTAGTAAACAGGTTCAGCATTCTTTGTTTAAGTTATTCTCTTATTGGTTAAAGTATTCCAAGAAAACATATGCTAAGGACACTCTCGATCAGACGTTTAGAACCACTTGGTGTAGGAGGTGTTACGCTACTTGTTAAATTCTGTTGGTTTTCGGGTTAATTTATTCACATAATGCTTAATTACCATTTGTCATTGAAGAGCCCGCGACCACTGCCTTAATTAAATTTTTTTGGTTTAATACGCGATGATAAATATTTATTTTGTTTCGTAAGGGCTACGAGACAACTTAAAAAAAAGTTAAAAGATGAAAAATTTTCAATTTCTATTCATTTACAATGGTGAGTATAAATTTGATATTTAATATTTAAGACCTACTGCCCCAATTAAGGATATTTTCGTTCTATCTTCCTACTATGCTAATATTACTTTGTTTAAATTTTTATCAACTGGCTGTTGTTTTCTGATAACAGAAAAGGCTGTTTGGTTGAAAACATTAGTTTTTGTAAAAGAAAAATATGTGGGTAGGACTAAAGTCCTTGAATTTAGTGATCTGTACCCAAGGCGTAAATATGATACAGTGTCTGTTCGTCTGTCACAGCCTTCTATCTGTGGAACAATAGTAGTCATGAAAGTGATGTAATATTCATACAGGTATTGCTTTCTTTAAATTGGCAAAGTACACAAAATAAGACTAACTTTAAACTAAAGGCGATTTTCAAGTACATGGCCGCAAAAGCATATATGACCGTAGCTTTTATGTCATTAAAGGCAAACACATATAATATAATATTTATATAATATCAGTTGTTTTATGTCCATTTGACGAATGAAGTTAAATATAAAATTAGATCTAATAGCGCGTCACTCTTAAACGTTACCCTCTATAAAAAGAAATATAATTAAGAATGAAAGGATAATCCTGCACAGAACCTTACGTATAACTTTTTGTCTTTTGAGCCGTAAGAAGCGGAAGTTTTCCATTTTTGACCAATAATAACGAAATAAAATTTAAAATAAAACTGTGCTCGGTACGTAGTAGGGAAGACTTCATATATGAGAACCCAGGTCACATTTGGTCAACTGATTTTAGTTGACTAATGTAGTGGTTAATCGGTCAGCAACTGTATCACAAGCGAATTCATGATTTACAAGAAATATTGCCGCAGTTCCTGACAAATACAATAAATATATAATAAAAAAAAATAATCTTCAATAACTATCCAACTTTTTAAACAAGTGTATAATAAATAAATAGCGTTACTTTAATATAAAAAGGGCCAAACTATTTTTTTTTAATTCAAGCTTTATACATATTTCGATAAATAAATTTTTCATGCACCACTAAAAGAATTAAAAAAATTTTAACGGTATTAAATTGCTTAGAGAATTCAATAACACAATGCGTTAGTAAAAAATTTCCAACTACAAAACTATATGTTTTATCAAGTTTTTCTTCTTTTCCTGTAAAGAAGGGCTAGCGTTGATTAGGGTCTTTTAATATTAAGGTAACGATATTTACTGTACAAACATTTGTAAAAAAATATTAAAAGAAAGTGAGAACTTGTGACCACCAAAATTTAAAAAAAATGAAAATGGAATTAGATTCTATAAAAGAAATTAAACGGCATATGCCATACATTCAAAAGTTATTTCTTTAACACTCGTGGTGCTCCTGGTAATCAACTTTTGTGTTAAAAGTTGATTACACATACCAGTTAACATGGTCCAACAAGCACTAATTTATTTATAAAATTTTTGTTGTTTCATGAAAGACTTTTATGTTTTTTTTTTTTTGAACACTTCACTGTTTTTGTTGGTTACACCTAATTGTGTTTACTATCAGATTTTGTTTAAGTTGCTGTATTCTTGAGTACAGTATCTAAGAAAACAAGAGGATGTGTGAATTAAACTTTGGTATTGTATACAAAATCAAATAAATAAATAAATATTTTGCTCCCAGAGGCCAACTAAGATGTAAAACTTGACATTCACATAATTAAAATTTTTTTCTTATTGTTTCCACGAGTTTAATTTGAAAATTAAATTTCGATTTTAAAAAACTTATAAACAAATCATTCAAGTTTGGCTGGACTGACACAGGAAGGGTTCTGTACCATGTATGGAAATAATCTTTAATTCTTAAATTTATTTTATAGAGGGCACATAGTGCGCTTGATTTTTAGGGCCCCTAGAATCAACAAAATGGTTAGCTGTCAAACGAACTATCGTACTGTGTTCACTTTTTTAAACTCCTTACTTTGAGGGCACAATTCCTTACTTTGATGATGAATAAGTAATCCGTTGAACTGCAACATTTTATCAAAAAGAAAAAATAATTCTTTTGGTCCAGCTTACACGCTGGTGGCATCACTCGACCTTATTTCGCCTTACGGTTGATGATGATCGTTATTCCATCGAACAATGATTTTATGTTCAAAGGTATTTTTGGTATTAATGCGGGTTCGATGTGGTTTTAACAGAATGTTGCTACGTGACATACGGTGAACACAACCATCGATTTATTGAAATCATAAGCTAAATTCAAAAAATGGACCTGCCATATTACTCCAAGATCATGCGATTTGGATTCTCTCAATGCTAGAGAAAGTGACCAAAAATTGGACTTAATTTAATTTAATTTTTTTTGTTAAAAATTGTTTGTGTTACTTTTTACAAATAAAGTGTTATTAGAATTAGAAATAGCCGTTGAGAAACATTTAAAGTGCAACACCCTCTAAACTTCAATTTTAGCTTTTATACTTGTCGTTATAGGGAAAATAATAACTCTGTTTTTGTACCTTTTGGGTAAGGCTCGGTAAGATTAGAGTAAACATAAATTATTCCCATTTAAAGACAAAAATGCCCAAAAGTACGGGAGCAAAAAAGCCAAACTTTTATCCCAAAACAAGATATCAACCATAAAAAACTTGCGGTTGTTCAAAGTAAACATAAAACTACAGATATTTTAAATGTTCTTAAGTTTATTTTAATATTTTTTTTTGAGATAAAACTTGTAAATAATACTTTTGGAGGACATTTACGTGCATTAAACATAGAATTTTTTGTATTTGCTACTGTTTACTTGTTAACCAGCTGATTGTTTTTCAGTTTACGCAGGCTGGATAAAGTTTGTTTCGTGCAGAAAGAAGAAGAATTTTATTTTCCTAAAAGCTCTCTCTTCTAGCCAGACTTTTAGTACGGGAACAGTTTTCGATAACATTGGGATCCCGTGGAATCCTAAAACTGAGTACGGAAATATATTACATGCTCTATGTAAAATGTCTGGTATTAAAGATAAGACTACATTGTCAAAGTAATATATCATCTCTATGGGAAAGCCCTTTAATATTAATTTTAATTTGTAAAATATATTTTGTGTGAAAATATTAAGTTTTATGCTGTTTGCAGACATTGAGTTACAATTGTATTTTTTGTTTACCGAACCCAAAAAAGAAATTAACCTCTAAATAACTTTTATGGCCACTTGGTAACATAAAAACACTCATGCACTCGAAACTTTATTGAAATCAAACGAGTGTGAAAGTATATATTATCCTTAAACCGCATACCTTTACATGTTTTGCTTTATTTTTAATCTTTTCTATTATAGACTTGTGTCTACCATACATTTGTGACAAAACAAAATAAGTGCTATTTTGGTTTACCACGACAACACACAATTACTTATTCTTTGTACCTGAATAGAAACGGAAATTGCAAGTGATGGCTTTTTTTTGCTTGTGTGCCATAATTTTATACTAACATTTCATATTCTATTGCCCTTTTATTTCTGTAGTAGCGAGACTTTGTGGTCGACATGGCCTAAGGAATTGTGTTTTAGTGTGTCTTTTTCTAACCGACAGTTGGTTTTATATTTATATATTCTTTGAAACCGCTTATTTACAGATGATTGCGTTTTACTGGTCAATAACAGCGTGAAAAAAGGTGCAAAATATAACCTTAGACATTTTTTATATTCAAGCTGTAAAATAATAGACTTTAAAAGTAATAAATTTGCGAATTATATTTACTAAAAAATTATAATCAACTTAGCTAAATGTGCAATTGATTAGAAAATAAATGGTTTCCAATTGATTTAATATGAACTTTTCAGCAATCATTTCGATACATGCAAATGACCTTGAAATTGTGATTTGTTCGTATGTCTTTCTGTAAAATATGCGGCAACGTATGTATATTTTGTACCGAAAGGTTACCAAATTATTTGGTTATTGGATAAAGGGTAAATATAAAACATTAAATTTTCATCAGAAATAATAAAGAAAAAACTATTTTCTTATACTCCTTTTAACATTCGGTAATCGTGTGTCAACTGAATTCACATAAGGAAAAAACGAAAGCTTGCTGAAATTTTTTCACAATGTAAGGCTTAAAATAATGGAATCTAAAAGTAGATCGGCTTATTTACATACATGATGAAATGTATACAAGATTGGGCATATTCGAATATAGCACACTTACTTGGTATAATTAATTATTAGATTTAAAAAACGTCAATAAAAAGTAAAATATTTTAAGTGTACTTGCATATGTGTGTGACAGTCTAGATTTTTAAACTAAATAAATTCGTGGTGTCACGAAAAAAAATTTTTTTTCTTCGTTCCTTGTTGTGTATCGCTCTTTGGAAGCTCATCGAATATTTTTTGTTGTTTCATGTTTGATGACGTTATAGATTTATTCTTTAAAACAAATAAAAAAAAAAAAAAAATCAGTATAACAGCCTTGCTTTAACTTGCTTTTTCCTCTTTCGAACAACTTGAATCTTTGTCCATATTTAGCAATTAAATATTTCATCATTTCACATTAAAATAGCAATAATATTTACAGGCATTTTTTTATTTGTTGAAAAAAAAAAATTATTTATTTATTTTTAAATTCGAGGATGTTTTAATAATGTGTCCTTAAACAAAATTTGTTTTAGTAATGTGAGAGCAAACCATGAAAATTATTATGAAACTAGTCGCATAACTTTTTCGTTAAAGACAAGAGGTAAACAAAATCAAGCGGGGTAGCAAATATTGGATGGCCTAAATTGTGATGGGTTGTTGTTGCACAAAATAAAATTTTTACATATAATAAAACAGTAACGGGGTCATTCCTGTACATAAAATGTTTTTTTTTTTTAAATTTCGATGTTGTTGTAGAAAGTAATTAAAATAGAATACAAAATACCTGTTTTTGGAATTTTTGTCTGTCTGTCTGTCTGTCTGTATGTCCGTCTATCTTTTTGTGTTCGTATCACGTTAAAACGGCTGGATAGATTTGAATGAAATTTTGTGCGGATGTCCCATAGAACTTTGGCTCAAACATAGAATATCCATTGTTTCGTAAAAATAAGTTATTTCATAGAGAAAATAGAAATGCAAATGTGAAGTCCCCCAATTTTATAGGTATAATGGTATTAAATTTAACACTGTTCGAAGATCTCTACAATAAACATAGAAGAAAACATTTGTTTTAATTTGAATTTTAACTGCTATATATAAATAAAAGTGAATTGTACAAGTGCAAAAAGCGTTTAATTTTTCTTCTTTAAACCAAGCATTGAAACACAAAGAAAATTTAAGTAAATGTTATGCAAAATGGCGAGAACAATAGTGGTAGAAAATTAAAACTGCCCAGAATTAATTTAATTTTAAGTATCACACTGTATTTTACAACTACGAAAGTTACATTGATATGATTGTAGGAAAAGTTATTGTCAAATAAAGAACAAGAAAGCCTTCATGAAAGTCCAGTTGAACAGATGTCGTGATTTTTACCCCCAAGAATCTGTTGAATTATAAAATTATTATTTAAATTAAACTAGAACAACGTATGTAGTTGAATTTAAAATGAATTAAAAATAGACATCTAAACCTGTAGAAACAAATCATAGACATAATAACTATTGACATGTGTACAAATTTTACATATTAACATATATACATACATAAGTGTAGAATAAAATAAAATTATATTTTTTACTTTTAAAAAAATTGTAACATTCAAACCAAACACATTTACATATTTACAAATCAAATGAAAAAATGAAACATATCATCACATGTACGCCTGAAGCTTAATGTAAAATCCACATTTGTTCGTAAAATAATTTTAAAAAAATTGTGTCAACCAGGAAGAAACTGATAAATATAAAATTCTAAATATAAAATTCTAACTAAAACAGCATTGTAGAGTGTTAAATGTTAAAAACCAAACCATGAACATTTAACCAGAGACACACATACACTTACCACCCAAACTATCACATGTTTGGGAAATAAAACCAAACAGACATAATGAAAAGTCAACAAGAATTTGTTGGCTAAAGGTAGAGAAAATGATTTTATAAAATTTCTATATTTACATGATGTTAGAAATATATGTCAGCATGAAATGAGTTTGTATTTTTGTGTGTAAAAATTTTAGGTTTTAAATTTCTATGCACTCATATGTTGTTGAGACCGGCTGACTGACTGGCTTAAAGGTGACGACGCCATTTCAAATAATTTTATAAATTCTGTCCTTAAAATATTTTTTAATGTCTACACTTAACACTACTTGCTTGCACTTGCTAACTTCCTCTTCCTTCTCCACTTTATACTTATTGTATTTTCTTCTGCTGCCTTCAAGGTTGCAATTTAGTTTTTGTTGTATGTGCTTGCGTTTTTTTTAATATAAATTTTGTACGTGTTTAATGTAACATAAAAATATTTCGAGGCGAGGGCTCTGCCATGTGAAAATTATGTACGAAAAAGATTTTGTAAATGCAAAACATATTATGCTGCATCGCAACTTGTGCTTTACTTTTGTATGTTTTTTTTTTCTCTTGTATGGGAGTAAATTATAATAATAATAATTTTTAAAACACTTGTTGTTTTTGGTTTTATTATTCTTTTTTGTTTTGTTGGTTTTTCATAAATTTAATTTTTCTTTGTGCAATCTGAATAATTTTCATCACAATAGTGTAAATTACGAATTAGTACGTGAAATTGTTGCAAAATATTTTAGCATCAAGGTTTTTATAATTATTTTTTTTGCAATAGCAAACAGTTTCAGATCTTCATATATATGTTTCGAAGTTAAAATAAAAATAAAAAAACTTAAATAGAAAACGAAAGAAAAAAACCACATTTTTACTTGAGCAAATAAATTTGTATTTCAATCAACTAATCCATATTCGTTTTAAGTTCATTAAAATTTTAACTAAGAATGTAACAAGTTATGAAAAAGTAAAGTCATGAGATCTGTTTTCATAAAAGGTTAATTTAGAGAAGTAAAATGTTTTTTTGATAATATAAGGTTGACCAGTCCTTGAGTTGATATACATTTATTCTTGTATAAATATATTTTGAAGTGTCGCTGGTAAAAAATCTGACTTCTTCTGCAGCGTTATCTTTCTAGACATTCAAGGGTTTTGTTTTTAGTAAGAAAAGGTTTGGAATCTTAGAAGTACTAGCAGAATGTATTGGATCATTTTCTGGGTAACTATATCTACATCCTCTGTTATCACCACCTATTTAAGAAAGTTGAGTAGCAATTTCCATTTGGTAAAACAAAGGTTGCACAAACCGAAGTCTTTTCTCATTGTTGTCTTTATTAATCTTCACATAAACAAAAAATGTAAGACATAATCCCATTAAATTTTCCGCAGATATTTTTCCCATAACATACCTATCGCTATCACTGCTCTCTAAGACAGATCGCATGCTACAAAACATTTTTTTACAATTTATTCCCATTAATAAAAAGTCTTCAGCCAGAGCATTTTTTTAACCTTTAGGAGATTTTTATTTTTATAAACTTTTGATATCGTTCATCACAGGTAGAAAAAGGTATGTCATTTGTAGTTTCTAAAATATACATTCCTACCCTATAAAGAATATATATTTAGAGTTCTTATACATACCGCAGTCGAATCAGCGATTTCCTTCTGTTCGTCGTGTTAGTGTTACAATCAACTTTGCCTAGGTACTAGATATTCTAGATGAGCTAATCGATTACACATAGCACCGAATATTTTGCTACTGAAAAGGAGTAAGAGATGACCATGTCCATCGGTGCAGCTAGAAAAACATCACGTCTTCCTCAAATTTTTCAATATCTGTTTTAAATTTTCGCTTGTATTTCTGCAGGTGGTTGTGTTTATGATAAAACATTAATAAAAAAAGGTAAGAAAAATTGGTGAGCTTTTCACCACGTACTACTTATTCACTATTAAATTATACTAGGATCTAGTACAGTCTTTCCATTAACTAAGCTGGGCAACAGCCCTAAGCAAAACTAACAATTTTCGAAAAAAGCCTTTTTGAACAGAAAAAATTAATGATTAGAAATAAATTCTTATGCCGATGTAATTTTATCTCTTATTATTTTCCAAAACAACAATTTTAAGAATATTTTCAGTTAAAAAATGTGAATGAAATTAATTTATTTTTATCATGCGGTGGATATTTTTTTCTTGTTTTAAGTGACGACATGAAGCTTTAAATATAAAAATAATTTTAATTTGATTAAATTTTTTAATTAATTTACATACATTCAGCTTTTTTTTTATTTATTTGTTTATAATTTTACATACGGCTTAACAATTTTAAGAATTTTTTCTTCTGACTGAGCATAATTCCTAGTAAACATATTTGTTGGCAAGATGTATAGTTGCCTTAGAATTTTAAAATAAATAGTTAAGGTAAAAATTAAAAAAAGCAAAATCAAAATAAAATAAATTCTTGAAATCAAATATAGGCAAATTTTAAAATTTACAAAACCACTCCATTTCGTTTTATAAAATTGTCAAACCCGTGGTTGCAAAAAGTTGTAGCAATATTGTATTAATTTTAAATAAAATAGCCCTATTCATAAACTTATGTAAATGGTTTACATTTGCCACAACAAATAAAAGCTTAACAAACATATTTTAAAACGGATAAATCATAAAAACTTATAAAGAGTAATAAACTCAATAAATGTGAACAGGGGAGAATAAAACATTTTTGAATTATCTCTGAGAAGTTTCAGCAGAAAAAGGGGTACGAAAAAGTAAAATCTGCAATTGCTCTTACTGCTGCTGACTTATTGAATCCAATGCAGAAACAACCACCCTTAAAATTAAGTAAGCCCTATTAAAAAGTAGAAAAGTGATATTAAAAATGTATCCATTGCAGGCGAATTGCTATAAATGTGCCCTAATATACAAATCAATTTTCAGTAGGAAAGAGATACAGAGACTGGAGAGCGAGGGTTTCGGTTTCGAGGCACTTAATACTTAGAACTTTTTCATAACTTTTGTTTAAATCCAAAACTTTAGGAGGAAACAATTTTCCTGTTTACAAACAGCTGATTCGTTAAAGTTCTTCGCAATCCATGGGAATTTTTATAATTTAAATCCTTGCACAATAAACGGCGCTTATATTAAGGTTAAGTTCGGCTATTATTTTTAAATTTTTTTAACCATCAAAAGATTTTGAATTTTTTGATACAGTAATTTCAGATTAAATTTTTTATAACAAATAATATAAATTAATTTCAGTTTAAGTTCATTTTAATTTTAATTTGTAATAAATTAAAAAAAAAAAAAAACATTTACAAATGTGTGCGGGCGTTTTCCAAAGCAATTAGCAAATTCTGTATTACATTCTGCCGGTGTTTAGTATATATTGTCTTCTTAGGAAAACGTCGTCACATATTTTTCTAAATAATTTTTCTATTCATAATTTTTTTAAGAACTAAAATAAAAATGAACTTAAGCTAAAATTGCATTTGTGGCCATACCGAAGGTTGGTACAAAGCAAAAACAAAAGTGCAATGCGAGCTACAGAGAGAAACACTAGCAGTGCCGTCCGCCTATAATATACGATTTTTCTTAAATTCAAAAATTAGAAAAATTTGTTTTTAAATATATATTGTAGAAATCTTCAGTGTTAAAAATTTTCCATGTATAAAAAAGAAATATGCTGACATCCGTCTTAGTACCAATATATCGATAAAATAAGGTGGTTTCACATTTGTATTTCTATTTTCTCTATGAAATAACTTATTTTTACGAAACAAAAAGAAGTCTATATTTGAACCAAGGTTCTAAGAAACCTACACACAATATTTATTCAAGTTCATTTAGCAGTTTTTACGTGATGCGAACACAGACAGACAAAAACTCCAAAAGGAGGTGTTTTGTATTCCATTTTGATTACTATCTACACCAATACCAAAATTTTTAAGAAGTATTTTATGTAGGGAAATGATCCTGTTACTGTTTTATTATATGTATAGATGTAGGGGTAGTCATCATTATTTATCTCTAAGTCAGTGTAGGTGTTTGTTTGATTGTGAAGGTTTTGTTCGCTTTTCGTTCTGTGTAATTTGTTTTTGTTTTGTAAAACTGCTTACTTTGTTTTAAGAGTCTCACTTTCATAGTGACAGTAATTATTTTTTTTTTATGACTACAATTTGTTAACTGAACTAAGTTTTTCATATTCTTAAATAACTAAAGCTTATTTAATGTGTCCATAAATCTTCTTCCTTTAACGTTTCAAAAAAATTTTTTTTAAGTAAATGCTTTGTCACTTAATAACGTTGTAAATGTGGGCAAATTTTATACCTCAAGACTTGTTGTCATTTTATAACAGTTTCTTTGTATTATTTTTAATGAATAAAATTGTTAATAACTTTAAGGGAGTGTTCTTCTTCTTGGCTGTTTTATTCCAAAATAAAATAACATTAAACATATATTTTTGTTTTTTGCTTCATTAACCAGTAACATAAATTTAAACTGACATGTGTTAAAAAAATTAACAAAAGTGATTAAAGGAAAAATTTAAAATATTTAATTATTTTCTTATCTCAAAGCTCTTAATAATAGATTAATTTTCACTTTATCCTATAAATGATTAATAAGCAAGTGCATCTAAAGTTGTTTTTTAATTTGTCTTTGGAATGTCATCTTTATTTAAAATGTCTTTTCGCTTTTGGAATATCTTTACTTTGTCTTACTTTTTTAATTGTTGGTATAAGAGATTCTTTGAATTTTTTGTTTTTTTTTTTTTTTTTGAAGTTATGTGTTTTCAAAAAGAAATCCTTTTTAATTAATTGTTTGCATATTCTATGCTTTAGAATACTTCTTTAACTCTTAACTTTTTTTTGTGTCGTATGAGCGTAAGTGTGTATGAGTGTGTTGTATTTTTCTGCTCAAAAGAGTTTGCGCTAGAGACTGCAGTAATTAGTGACAGCTTATACGTCTCCTTCTCCCTCTTTTAATTGCATGGGTTTTTTGTTTTTATTTTTAGTTTCCTTTGTCTTCGGTGTCATTTATTTATGTTGTCGTCGTCTTTTTACGGTCATGAGCCTTTTGTATGTTCATTTTGTTAAGGGAATAAAGTCTTCTAACAAGTTGAATTTTTGGTGTCATGTCATGTCACGTCTTTTTTGTCGTTTTCCACTAATATTTTAATGACACTTTTTAAAAAGGTGATATTTTGCAGTTGGTTAACTAGTGAATTTTAGCAAGAAATTTTCATTGATGTGGTTTAACTTGAAGAAGAAAGAGCTCCTGTGTCAACAGTAACGAATAACAGTGCTTTCTGAGAATTTTTTAATTTATTGCAGATTTAAAATAATGAGAGATGTAAAACCTACATCACTTGCATAAAGTAGCTATCTAGTCTAAATTAAGAATGATTTTATTTATTATTTAATAGCGAAGATATTAAGTGTGTGTGTGAATTATTTATCTCAAAGTTTCATAAGCTATATCCCTTGAACTAGTAGCTAAAAGCCTTAGAGCTATTTTATACCACGGTATTTTGCGTGAAAATAGTTTCATGAAATTTTTGTTTGTTGGCAAGAGGTGTAGAGGCGCAAGAGGGGTAGAAAAAATGGCACGGCTTGAATTTTGAGGGGATTTTTTTACATTTGCTTTGTGTACGTTCGCTGCTACAGTAAAGAATATCAAATTAAAAGCGAAATGTGTAAATTCCGATGCCATGAAAAATTTCACAGTTAATGGACGCGTTGAAACTCGCTGAAACTTTTAAGCAGAACTGAAAAAAATGGCATGAAATAATCGCACGCGCAAATCTGGACTTAGTTTTTTAAAAATTAATAAAATGCATAAAAAATTTAAAAATTTAAATTAACGGTAAATTTTTAGTTAAATTATAGTTCATGATTTTTTGTTTTAATTTAATTAAAAAATAAAACTAGCAAAACAAAATGTATTTTATGGTCGTTATATCTATCTTCGTACTTATTTATTTCAGGCAGTATGCGCCTCAAACATCGGCCATTTAACAAAGAAAAGTTCATTAGTTTACAAATCACTCTGTTAGTAATTTTATGCATTTGTTTTAGCTTCTACCATTAATTAGTGACGAATATATCTGCGCGAAAATAATACCGGTTTAAGTATTTTACTGTTTGGTGACAAAATTAGGCAAATTTTGGTAAATTTTCAACAAATTTTGCGAATTATGAATGATGGTTCTTAATGACCATAAACCCTTTAAAAGTAAAAAAGGTATTTAAGTTTTTTTTTTTAAATGAACCTAGTTTTACATCAGTATTCATTTAAATAAGTTAAATGAGTTAATATATTATGATTTACTTCAAAATCGAACTTAAGACTACCGACAGCTGATAAAGTCTCTTTAACAGTTCCTTTCTTAATTTGAAAAATCTCACTATCAAGCCATCTATCACTTTTACGCTGAATATTTACTTCCTTTCTTCTGCATTTTCCCAATTTGTTGTAAAGTTAAAAGCGCTCATAAAGAAACATAAACTTGTTGCTTTCAAGATTCTCAGATGTTTAATTTAGTTTGTATTAAATAATTTATATTACAGTCATCTTATGTAAATATTTTAAACTTTCAAAACCTAAGACTTTCTAATATATTCTATAATATGAACTTTCTTTTTACCTGTATTTACCATTCTTTTCTAAACAAAATAAGATCTTTTAAAACATAAAAAATAAATCTTTTCTTAATATTTCCGTTTATTGTCTGTAATTATTTTAAGAAAATTAAACTTTTCCGATTTACAGTATATTTCTTTATTTTTTTCCATTTTTTTATTTTGCTAATTTATTTTGCAATTTAAACTGACAATATAAAATAAGAAACGTGAACAAAAAAGAAAAGGATAAAAAGAGATTTTAAAACTTTTTAACTATTCTTTAATAATTACCAAAACAAAATTCTTGACAAACAGCAAAAGTTTTTGGTAGTTGTGCTGCAAAATAAAAATTGCTGCATGCTAAAAAAATTTATTAAATTTTAATCATTAAATTGAATTTAAAAAAAGAAAAACGTTACAGAAGTTGTCAATGGCAGAAGTAAAAATAAGTATAAGTTAAGTTATTTTTTTTTCGTTTTTGTGCACATTAATAGGAGTATCTGTTGTTAAAGAACTGGTGGACAAATTGCTTAATTAATTTACTGATGGAATTAATAACAGCGAAAAGCCGATTTTATCAATTAAGTATAGTCTTTAGATAGAAAATTATTTTAGCAGGCGATGAAACTAAGAGGGCTTTCTGTGAATACCACAGATCAAATAAAATACATATGGCTAATGAAAATCAGGGATCGCCAAACTCACCCAATGGATCTACTTTTGTTTCCTTCAGTTTGCTATGAGAACTTTTGCTTTGGTATAAATGTCCAAAAGTTTAATAGGAACAACAAGACAGCTATTATAGCTCAAGGATGTTTTTAATTAACGTGATATAAGCTAGTTGGTCGTAGAGTATACTACAAAGCACAAAATACAATATATACACCAAAGTGTGTATTGAATTAACAATATAAAAAGCCCAATAATAACATACCTACGGAAGTCCACTAGGCCATAGGAGGCAGAAAAAATTCCCTCGGGATATTCTGCAAAGTCACATGTTGCTGTTGAGTGGTTTTTAATAGTTTGGCACTCAAGACGTAAACATGTTCTTTGTAATATCGCTACAATGTGTGTCCTTCGTAATCTCTTTAGAAATATGAAGTTTTCACATAAACTGTTTTACTGACAATGAGAGATAATGAAATACAGTTTAAAGTAAAGGTAAAAGGAGAGCGGTGATTTTCAAGGCAACCGCTATTTTAATTTAATAGTCAAAAAATATCATATACTTCAGAAAAAACTGCTTGTATCGCATTCCTTTAGGTTAACCGAGTCACTTTGCACTACTTAACTGTCAATCAATATATTATAGTAGCCCAAACAATAAGGCCATCTTTTCTGCTATGATGACTATATAAAAGAGTGTAGCTTTTCTAGTATAGTTTGTTTCAAGACCAAATGTCGTAGAACGCCAATCATTAACAAGAACTCTAACTTGAATATGACATGCCATATGCTCTCTAGCAAATTGTAATCGATTTACTTTGCATTCATTTTTCCTGACTTAAATTTTAAAATTTCAGCTATTTTCGGCTTCCTGTTTTTTTTTTTTTTTTTTTAATTGAAATACGTCTCGAGATGCCCTTTTGAGACCTGAAGGCAAATTAAGGTATTCGATACCGGTTGAAATTTAAATAAAAATTAAATTTAAACTTTGTTCGATATCAAGTACCATTAGTTGCTAGACTTGTGCCACATAGTTCAATTTAGTGATCGCTCTTTTTAGTTCAAAATTTAGTTTAAATGCTCTCCTTAGTTAAAAATCTCTCTTAGTTCAAATGTTCTGTTGACATATTGTTCGCACTTTCAACTTTTAGTTCAAACGCTTTCTTTAGTTCAAAAGCTCTTTTAGTTCAAAAGTTCTTTTCAAAATATAATGGCAACAATACCATAGCATTGCCGTAATGAATGTTAAATAAAACGCTTGGTAGCACTAATTTCTTGTCGTAAACGGTCAACAAGGAAACACAGTTATGTATTCTACTTTATCTTGTCTGGTAGTTTAATTACAAATTATAGTTCAAAAACGAACTAGGTGTACTTAAAAGTATGAACTAGTTAACTTAGTTCAATCAATGGAATCGTTTAAATAAACTTGTTCGTTTATGAACTACACAAGTCTATTAGTTGCCCACTGATTTAGGGTGGCGAAAGAAGAGAATTTGTAGTCAAATTTGGTAACTTACTATGTAGTTCTTTCTATAGTTTTCAATATATCTTAAGCACTTCAGCATATTTTTTAACCTTACACAGATTCTTGTGTGATGGCCTGATAGTGCAGGTTTAGACAGGCAAAATATTCAAAGGAAAAATAACGAACATGTTGTTCATCTGTGTGAACATGAATGAAAAAACAGAAGAGAATTCCATATACTTTTCTTCTATAAGTGCGCCTGACGAAACTTGAATTTAGAGATATCCTGCTGAACGATAAACACCGATTTAAAATTTTTCCCTCTATATGTGAAATACATTTGCTCACTTTTCACTGATATTTATTGAAAAGTATTTTTTTCTTTCAGTATTGGCTTTATTGCGACTACTTTAAAGTCTGAACTGGTATTAATTAGATAAACGGATGAAATTGTGTTCTTTTGCCTTTTTGTGAAAAAGAATTTATAAAAAATGTTGCCTTAAACGTTAATGTTGTTATTATTTCTGTATTTTAGATTTTTAAGTGGTTCTTATAGTGTAAGCGAGAAGTGAAGTAAAATAATCTTCACTTGAATTTATGTGTTTCTTCTTAAACAGAGTATTTCCGGCCAGGTTGTCAGTAATTTCAACACAAAACTGAATCAGTTCTTTGATTTCTAAAAATTATTCCAATATCTGCTGTTCTGCTAACTATTCAGACTAAAAAACATTCTTTATATAATAATTTTTCTACTCTAAAATTGCTTTAATGTTTGTTTTGCCTTTATTTAATGTAAACAAATATACAAAATTTTTAACCACATGATTATAAATGTGAATATGTATGCATGTGTAAACTACTCAGACTCTTTACAAGTTTTTGCACATTTTTGAAAAAAAAAAAAATTAAGCTCTTCATAACTACATAAAATAATTAATTAGTTCAAGGAAATAATCTTGAGTAAGTAATTGCTGTACAAAAGTAGTTTATCATTTAATCTCTTTTTTAATCATAATGTTTATGTTCTAAACAATTAAATACTAATTATATTTAAAACACTTTAAAATGAAAAGCTTTCAATTAAATAAAATCTATTTATTTTTAATCTTAATTTATTACAAACGTATTATGAAGAAAAATGTAAGAGAAATATTAATTAGAATACTACGAACAGCTTTTCTTTCAAAAGTTACATTTTATCATTTTTGCAATAAAATGTGCTTGATAACATAACACATAAAAGATAGAATTATGGAAAAATAAATAAATTTTTAATATATATTACTAGTTTATCCGTTTTTTGTGTTTGTTGCAGTTTATTTTTTTTTAGCATGATAAAAGTAAAATGAGCAGTTACCGTTAGAAAAATTTAGATTTTAATGAATGGTTGTATCTTTCCCTAGAAATGAATAACTTCCCCGTAAAGGGTATATTTTTTAAGCAATAAATTGATGGCTAATTTGAAATGAATTGATGGCTAATTTTCAAAGCAAATCTGGGTAGCGTTATTTAAGCATCAATTTATTTAAAATTATTCGCCAATGGAATATCGATCTCAAATGTCAAAAAGGACAATATAACAGTTTGTTTGACAGTTTACATCTCATAAGTTCTATGTGACTTTAAGAACCCCCTTTACTTATTTGTAACAAAGTGTGCGGATTAAGGATGTATTTAAAAATTACAAAAATACCTTATATTCTGAAAAGGCTTTAAGAGTTTTATTGCACTTTTTGTCTTTATTTATTTTCTAAGTGCAGTCATCCAATAAAAAAAAAAAACAACGACAAGGAGCGAACAAATAGCACAGGATAAATTATATACAGAAATATTTTTCTCTTCCTTTAAAAGGATTTTTTATTTAAAATCGAAAATCACACCTTTTTCTGATATTTTAAAATATTTTTTTTGTTTGTTTGTAATAAGGAACAACATCTCAAGTAAAGAAATTTTGAATACCTTTTTCAAAAAGCAATGTAGCTTTATAAGTGCCGCTACAAATTTTTTAATGATTTGTTTGTAATTATTAGAAATAGTTTTTTTATCAGAATGACTTCAAAGCTTGAAAATTATATTTAAACAGCTTCAAATGAAAAATCGGCAAACAAACCCGTGTTTACGCTTACAATAACAGGAAATTCTTAACAAAAAGAGCAAAACACATATCATACACACTTTAACCAAAAAAACTATTTTTTTAATACTTTATATTTTTTTTTTGCTCTAGTAGTTTCAAAAACACACATCTAGCTATTTCATAAAGAAATCATTAAATACTTAGAGTTTGTTTATGTAAAACAATAAAATTTGTTTTTCTTTTAATTATTATTACAGTAATGTAGCAATTCCTTCAGTGCAAAATAAGCAATACAATATCACTTTAAGCACACTCTCTTGATGGTGACCTATGCTAAAAATTAGAAAGACTAAGGAAATTTTAGAACTGATATAAAAAATAAATAAATTTGGCAAATCTTTTAATGAAGTATGATTTTTATTAAATTTTAAAAAGTAGTGATAAGATATCATAAAACATGGACAGTACAAGAGCAAACAAATGTTCTGATCGTCCTTGAATTTATGTTAAACTAAAATATTGCATTGGTATTCGGTCTGTCCAAAAAAATCAAATGGAATGTTTACTTCATTCAAACTGCAAACTAAAAAGAGGACTAGAATTGCTGCATTCGGAAAATTTAAACAATAGCAGGGTTAAGGATAAAACAATATTTTGGGAAATAAGATAAAATAAAAAAGAATATAATGAGAGATCCTTGGTTTTGCAGAAGTATAATGACATCCCATTTTTTACTTTTTCAATACAGTACAATACAAGGTAATAATATTAAATGAACTATTTCCTTTTGCTTTATATCACAGTGGTAGGTAAATTTTTGGAAGAATTTGTATGCCGAAATCATGCTTCTGGAGAGCGCCCTTTAAATTTAAATTTTATTTTCTATGCATGCTTTAAAAACGACTTTAGAAATACACATTCTTTATGCAAGTTTAAAGATCCTGCGTTTTGTAAATTGTCTACCGATTGCGATTTAATATAAAAATCAAGTTTGCTGTAAGGGAACACCCGTTGTTTCTAAACCTTTGTATACTTTTTTAATAGGGATCTACCTTGTAACTATTAAATTAAAAAAAGCAAAAAAAATTAAAATCGGTTCAAGTAACAAATACCAAAACATTTTTCCCTTCTTTTTTCTCTGAATCGTGAGGTGTATTCAAAATGGTGTAGTTTACACATTCCAGTGTTTTTTTCTTTTTTTTTTGTTGTTTGTTTTGTAACACAATTATTTTGTAAAACTGTTGATATGGCAACACATTAATTAAAAAACTTGTAAAGCAAAAGCAAAGATAGTGGGAAACTTTAATTTTTGTTTTTAGTTTTGTATGGCTATTTAATGGCTTGAACAATTTTAAACTAAGTTTTCCTCAATATTAAATTCTTTATTCTCTTCTGTAACCTGTGAACAAAACTCGATCTTCATCATGCAGTCACACGTATGCATGAATGTTGTACATGTTTCATATTTTAAAAATTACATTTTCAAAGGAAAATATGTTCTAATGACAACAGCACTTATTTCTTGTTAATCCTACGAGTAAATAAATATTAAAAAAAAACTTTTTTGTTATGACAAGGATTTAAACAACTATTAAAAAACAAAAAAACTAAAATCAGAAAACACACAATGCAGTAACCAGCTGAATTTAAGCTATTTAAAATTTCATAACTTCATTCCAACCAAATTTGAGATGGCTGTGCTTAACGTTCACATAAATTTTAATTGGCTGTATTAAAGTTTTTTATATGAAAAATAAATTTTTTTTTTAAAAATGGAAATTTAAAGCAAAAAACTAAACAGCATCAAAAGTTAATTTATTTCAAATAATGTCAACTTGGATGGACAACTTAAGTTTTGACATTCCATAATTCTAAAATAATTAACAATAAACAAAAAATAGAAAAATGAACTAAAATAAAAAAACCCACGAACACGTAGCAAAGCACAAGAGTAAGGAAACATTGCTTAAATTAAAAATATCAGTGTAATTAATCCAAATTTGCCAAAAATTCCGGTATAAAAATACTAAAACTAAAAAAAAATATGTTCAACGATGTGTATGTAAGTCTAGTTTAGTGAAGTAACTCCAATCAAAAAGCAAATATTTAGATGACACAGAATTAATAGTATTGTACCGAAATGCTTTCTCACTTCTCACACATGAGAGAGCAGTGAGACATTTTAGATTTTGTTGCTTCTTTTCAAAAACGAGTGAGAAGGTAAAAAATATTTTGGTTTTTTCATTCAAGAGAGGGATGATTTAATTTTTTTTTTTTCTATTCAAAAGTGAAAAAATGAGAAAATAATTTTTTTCACGCAAGTGCTCATTTATCAGAATTTAAAATTTTGAAAATTTTTCATAAGTGAAAAGATCGTAAAAAAATTTTTCATTGAGCGTTCACTTCTCAATCATGTACATTTTAAATTGATTTGTTTTTCACACAACTGCAGGCGTGGAAAATGTAATATGGTGAACAAATTTTACTTTTTAGTTATCACAGTTTACTATTTCGAATCCATTTAGAACTTTAAAAAGTTTTCTATATATAAGTTATTTTAAAAAAAAAACAATTCCTTAATTGGTTTATTAACATTTATTTATGTATAGAAATGTATCGTAAGCTTGTTATAAATGTCTTTTTGTTATAAATTTATATTTTTAATTTTATTAAAAATTTTTTTACGTAATACGGATTTTCTTTGTTTTTCATCCTTACCTGTATCAATGCTAATACACACATTTATATGTAATTGTAGGCAGCCAATTTTTTGTTGGTCGTTAATGACCGTCAAAAAGAAATATTTTTTTTCTCATTTATGAGAAATTTCATAAATATCTTTTTGAATTCTCATAAATGAAAACTTTTCAACGCTGAAAAAATACCCATTCGTTTTTGAAAAGTAGCATTAATGAGAATGATATTAATTATCCCTTATCATGTATGAATAATAGGGATATTTTTTTATTCACTTTTTCATTTATGAATACTTAAAAATGAAAGAGACAGGCACTTTCATGTGTGAACGCAGGCAGAAAATTTTTTGATGCTCGTTTATCAACGTGAAAAATAAAAAACTATCGTAGAATTCTCATTTATGAAAAATATCAAAAATGTTTAAAATTGAATGGTCATAAATGAAAAATTCTGAACACTGATTAATACATTAAAAAAAAAAACAACTTTTATGTACCACTTACATATAATTTTACTTAAAAATGCTATCGACTCTTATGGGTTAAGCATTTTTTTTTAATTTTAGCGTTTTCTTTAAGGCCTCTTTAAAAACTTGAAAATGATACCCATATTGATATTAAAAAAGATTTAAAAATATCAGAGGACCGTAACTAAGAAGATAAGGGCAAGCGCGACTTTTTTCACGTGATGTGTATTTTCTTATTTTTTTATATATCTCTTTCTGCCCATACATTTGTTTTTTTTGATTGGAGTTACCTCATTGTTCCATGATATGTCGCATCGTAGGGTGATATAATGTCCATGGAGATTTCTCGTTCGATAAAATATCAATGAAAAGTATTCCGTTGACGTTATGACGTGCTATCGTTTTAAGTATTTTTTTAAATAAATAAAATTAAATAAAAAAATTAATAATTTTCGTGGCATCATTAACACGTTTAAAAATTAAGATAACGTTATTAAGAACATCTAATTTTAGATAACATGTAAATTAATTTGTGATTTAAATGTAAATGATATTGGCTTAAGGAACGATCTTTAAAATATTCATAAAATATTATACCCTTCAGTTCGTGTCCCCTCGAAATCACAATTGCATAAGCTACAGCATAGCTTCTAATTTTGAAGCCCATATCAGTTAAGCACAGTTTCGAAAGAGATGTTATTAAAGATCAGTGAAACTGATCTGTAAAATATTGAAAATTTTAATAAATCTAGTAGCTCTATTGTCCTTGTTACTCTTACGTAACCAAACACGTTGCGGATCAGCTGTTCCATTTTCCTTACCTAAGTTTTGTGTAAATAGGTACGTGACGTTGCGCTGCGGACAAACCATTAAAAATTGAAACTTCTCTACGTTTTTACGTATCAGCTGTAATTAATTTTTTGTCTCTTCATAAGCAGTGACAAATTTAAAAAAACATAACTTATAGCATATTTCACTTAATGTTGTTTTTTGATTTAATCAATAAATCTGATTAACATAAGGAAATTCGTACATTAGATTATTTTTTATTAATATTATAACGATTATTACTACATTTGCTATTTTTATATTATTATTATTATTATTATTATTATTATTATTATTATTATTATTATTATTATTAGTATTATTATTATTTTCATTTTGATGTTGTTTTAGATAGTAATGGATATGGAATATAAAACACATATTTTTGGAATTTTTATCTGCCTGTGTTCGCATCACGTAAAAATTGCTGAATGGATTTGCATAAAACTTTGTAAGAAGGTCCCTTGGAACCTTGCTTCAAATATTAATTACCTTTTTTGCATAAAAATATATCATTTCGGAGAGAAACTAGAGATACACATGTGAAAGCATCCAATTTTCCCGGTATTATGGTACTAGAATAGTTGTCAGTAAATTTTATTTTTATAGATGGGAAATTTTAAACGCGGTTTACAGACCTTTAAAGCTGATGTTTAAAAAAAATTATAAATAATACACGGACGACATAAATATGGTGCAAATAAAATATCAAAAAACAGTTGCTTATTTAACGAAGAAAGAAATATAAATTTTAATTCAACTGAACTGAATATAATATATGATAATACAATATAAATTACTTAAATTAAATTATCGCAATCACTTGTTGATAGTGTTTTTGTTTATTTTCTCTAAATTTAAAAACATGTGGTACGTTTAAGTGTAAATAGTAACTGGCCAACGTTGAAGCCATCTCCAACATTAACTTGTCCGCAACATTTACGTTAGAGTAACAAGGCTTAATTGCCTTACATTTTTCATATATTGGTTAGTTTTTTTTAAGTTATTTTTTTCCTCTTGTTTTGTTGTATCATAAAATTGAAGTTCAGAAAAAAACCCTAGATTCTCCGAAAAAAAATATCAATTGTTATTTCAAACAGAAAACAAAAAATTTAATATATTAAAAAATAAATTTTTTAATAAAACTTTTAACCGTTACGATCCCTGCTTCTTAAGAATAAAATTAGGTTCAGCTATTTCAAAACAATAAAACTCAATTTTAGCGATCAATAGTTTTTTACACCATATACTATGTTAACAATACTTAAAAACAACAATAGATTCCTTGTTTTTTTGTAATCAATCTTCTATCTAATAGAGCTCTGAAAAGTGGGAATATATTTGTTGTAACTCTACTCTAACTTTATTAAACAAAAAAAAAAAAAAAAAAAAAAAAAAAAAAAAAAAAAAAAAAACAGTAAAACAAAACTTGCATATGATATCTACGTGTTGCATTTTTTGTGTGTTGTTTGTTCGTATTTCAAGTAACAGTAAGTTATAAATTTAAAAAATACAAAACTTTTTTATATTAAAATAATTTATTCTCTATTTTTTATCTCATGTAATATATGTTAATTGTCAGTTTTTGTTTGTGTGTATAATCCTTAAAGATTTGTTAAGTACCATAAAAATATATGTATGTACATACATACATATATTTGAAAAGAAAAAAAAAATACAGTCCAAGACAAGCAAATTTATTTTTCATTTATATATGATTGTCTTGTTTTGCAAAAAATTATTTCAAAATAAAATGCATGTTAATGTTTGTACAAAGTAATGTTTCTAAAAGATAAAGAGTTCTTGAAACTTTTTTGTCATTTTCAAGTTGTTTTATTTTAAATTGGGTCTTGTGTTATCAGAAGTTTATTTTAAATAAAGTTAAAATTTTATAATATTTCTTTGTTGAGTTCTAATATTAATTCTGCATTTTCTTCTAAATGACTTAAGTTTCATTGCACCTCTGAAGTCTCGTTTTTAAACTTAAAGAAAAGAAATATTTAAGATTTTAAAAATAAATAAACAAATAATTAATTTAGATGAGTTACGTCAGAAAGCAATTTTTTTCTTATAAAACGAGGGAAATTCAATATGCTTCTATAAGATCATTTAACCAATACTTAAATTAATGTTCCAAATTTCTTATTCTATTTATAAGACTCGAGGTGATAGAGAGTTTGCTTTTAAATGTGAAGAATTTACAGAAATTAAAGATAATTTGATGAAGGTAAATGGCACATTTTCGCCAGTGCCCAGTAAGGAATTTTGTAAAAATAAAAATAATTCCGTTTTTTTCACAAGACTATAGTAAAGGTACCATGGAGTTAAAAATTTAATACTTATAGAAATTGCGACGTAATGCTAATAATGAATACATTATTTTCCTTAATTTTAGAAATTCAAAATTCCCATGATAGCTCTAGTCCTGCTTGAAAAATCATTGCCGAATATATAGGTTGGGAGATCTTGCGATTTTAACATATAAAATAAGTATTTTTGCGTTATCTCTGTCAAGCTTTAGACTTTAAGAGTTTCTAAGAATATTTAGATTTTTCTCACATCGATTTTTTCGTATTGACAAAAAATTTTCTAGCATTTATAAAAAGGATTCTAAAAAGGTCTTCTTTTAGGAAAAGATTATTTTCAAGTTTATTTAAGATTTATTAAATGACGTTATTTTGGAACGTTTTTTGGGCGAAGAAGTTAGTTTAATTTTTTTTTAGTAAGTTTTAAAATTTTACTCAAAAGTATAAATTTATTTTATTGCTTTTCAATATTTTTTAATACGAAAAAAATAAATTAAAATTTTTTTTTAATTGTTACTAATTCTAGCCTTTAGAGTAGAACAATTTCTTAGATATAAAAAAAACAGAAACAAAGCCAAGTGCAAATTCTTTTGATCTTAAACATTTATTAATTTTTTAAATAGTTTATCGCAGACTGCTTATTTCTCAAACAATTTTTTGAATACAGACGTTTTCTTTAATAAATATTAATGTTGATCACAATTCAAATGCCACATTATTAAATTTATTATTTATTTATTTATTTGTCATAAGTTTTCCTTATTATTCCTTGCTAAAGACCAAAAACAATTGACTGTTACAATAGATTTAAGAAAGCAGCAGAAAGTAAATATAATTAAATTTTCAAAGCAGGATTTATTTGCTTTTTTTAATTTTAAAGAAACTTGTTGTAAAATTAGAGTAGTTAGAATAAAGAATAGTAATTTTTAATTCTTAAAACAAACATTTAATCGAAGGTAGAACTTGGAATCTGTAACCAATGAAAATTATCATTATCCATTTAATGATTTCTAGCATATAATCTTTAATGCTTGAATATTATGGTTGCCAAAAACATGAAGAAAACAGTCTTAAGACAAAGCTACAAAGGCCAAAACGTTAAGCATTTCCAACTATTGCTTTGAAGACCTTAAATAGATTGGTTTCCTTGGACATTAGTATAAGACTCGCAGTAAAGTTGGCAGCACTCAGAGTAAACGACTAAGCGAAAAATAAGTATTATTCCAGATATGGAATTTTCAGGGTCCAAACATAGACGCTCGCAGAAATCGTGTTATAACAGAACCCAAATACAGATGTTCAAAGAGAGGGATTATCAAATCCAAAAAGTGTTTTATAGTACAAATGGGCAAATAGTCTGTTATCATCATGTCCAGGCCATCATGAACATTTACATTTGGATTTTTGTAAATAAATAAAATTGCTGCATTTAAAACGAAATCAACCCAATAAAGGCACCACAGGCTCCAATACCATCAAAAAATGCACCATTTGGTGCGGTTTACACATTCGACCTTCACAGAAGAAAGTTTCTGCAACTGTTAAAGGTTTTATTTGTTTTCGAATTGAAAATTTATTATTATTTAATATTACTTTAATTAAAATTTAATTTACGTCCTCTTTTATTAAATAAATTATTAATTTTGTTATTTATTTATAATTTTTTAGTTATTTAATTTTTAAAATCTTATCTTTTCAACTGAAATATTATTGAAAAAATTAAAAATAAATTTACATTGTAATTTGAAAACAAATGAAACCTTTAATTGATGCGAATATATTTTAACTGAGCTTATTTTATTTCTTTAAAAATGAATTAGAATTAAAAAATTGAATAAAGTTTCAGTTAATAATTAATATTTAATAATATTTTTTGTCTTTTCTTTTAAATTAAAATATTATTGAGACAATTAAAAATTTAATGAAATTATAATTTGAAAACGAACTGTGTTTACGCTATTTCTTCAAAAATAAAGCTGGAATTCGCGTCAATTTCAACAGAGACCGTTTCTGCAACTATTAAAGATTTTTGTTTGTTTTGAATTGAAAATTTATTAGAGTCTTAATTAATTTAAATATTAATTTAATCAAAATATAATTTACTTTTTCTTTAAATAAATATATAATTGATGTAAGCAATTATTTAATTATGACGTTTTGTCTTTTCTTTTAAACTGAAATATAATTAAGACAATTTAAAATTTTATTAAAGTATAATTTAAAAACAATTGAAATCTCTAAAATTTACAAATATTTTTTTAAACCGTATTTACTGTACTTCTTCGCAAATAAAGCTGGAGCTTGCATCAACTTCAATAGTAATCGTTTTTGCATTATCACGAATAATTTCTTTTTTGAGAATATGAAAGACATGTAATATGCGAAGACCGCCAATACAGACTTATTTGACAATAAATTGAGGCCAATATTGTTTGTGCTCAAAAAACTGTATATAAATAACACCTATGATTGCCATTTATTATTCTCTTCAATAATAGAGAATTTATTCAAATCTAATTTTATTGATATTTTTTTAATCTAGTTCTATAGGGCTTAGAAATCATACCCTGTTTATAAATATATTTTATCTCTTTATTAAATACACATAAATATTATTGAAATTACTTAAATTCCTTTATCTAATTTTATTGATACAAGTTGCTTTTGTTACTAATTAAATTAACTTATTTCCTTTTAAATTAAATGTCTTTACACAATGACACTTTGATCTTGGGTTGATTCAATAGAAGCTTTTATTGCTTAACAGAAATTTAATTTTGCACCAGAATCTAAATTTTATATTATTTTGGAATTTCTATTGAATTTTATTTGAATTGATTTTTTTGTCTACTTTAAATACCATTTGTTATCTCCTTAAATTGTCCACAATGTAATCAAATTAAGTAAAGACATGATAAAATATTGAATATTGAATATAAGTGTTTAGAATGTCTACAAGCATCTAGTAAAATCTTACATGTACATTTGATATGAACCAAAAAATGTATTGAAGTCGTGCTTAAGAAAATAAAGGGAAGCAAGTATGAAAAAAAAAACTGAAATGCAGCAGTGATTCAATTTTTTATTTACCAGCATTTTATATCAACACATATTCGGTTTTCCATGTTATTACATGCTCTACAATGACATACTTGAAAATATGTTAGTCTTTATTTTTTCCGCCAGCCTTCTACGTTCTCCTTATATTGTGGTGATGATGACCTTTTTTTCTACGTCGTAACTTAGTTGTTTGAATGGCTGACTGGATGGTTGGTTGGCGTTCACTACTCGTATTTTAGAGTGCACACTATAAGTTCGCCTTGTAATATTTTCACATGCTCAACAAACAAAATTATGCTTAAATTTCATGAATAAAATATTTACAAAGTTCAAATATTACACCTTAAGTATTGCATGTTGTTGCTAAAATACAAACCTTGGTTAGTGTGAATGAAAATAAAAAGCAACAATTTACACTCCTAGATGCATACATAAACAATTTAAGAAAAATTATCTATACGAGGGTATTGTAAGAAGATTTTATAATATTAAAATAAACCAAAGATTATTTTGCTGTTTTATAAGAATTAGTTAGTTGTATTCAATTTAAGACTTTTGAAATGATTAGGAGAATTAGTTGTATTCAAGTCAAAACTTTTGGAATGAAATGTTTTTATACAAAAAATAAATTAAATTTTAACCCTAGTCTCCTGAGTTGATGATTTCTTTGATTTCTTTCGAAGCAAGATTATTTGATGAGGTCATCAAAATAGTTATTTGTTGGTTTGATGGTTTATAGCTGGAGTCAAATCATTTTTTTGGAAGCCTTTTCGTAAGGTTTGGAAACAAAAACTAGTAACATGTTTTTTTCCTACTAAAATTGCAAATGTGTGTAAGAAAACTTTTTCTACATCAATGCAGTCGTTTTTCTTTTTTAAATCTTTATTAAATCGATAGGAAAAGTAGACGTAACATTCCCCAATAATTGTTTTTTCCTTTTGAAGATAGTCAATGTAGATTACATTGCGTGCATTCCAAAATACGGCCGCCATGATTTTTGTGGCTGATATTTTTTAGCGCCGATTCATACAGAGCTTTGATTGCTGCTTGGTATCTGGCCTGTTGCGTTGGATCCACATTTCGTACAGACGTGTCTGTTTTGCAGCTGATTAAGGCCAAACACTGATGCGAAGTTGCCAGAAGATTGCATTAGTGAACGATTGTATAGAAATGTGGCACCCACCTTGCGAAAACTTTTTTATAACAAAGTCTTTATTCAAATTAAAATCCGAGCACTGCCAGCAGCCTTTGGATTTTATAACCGCTCGTCCTTTTAATCTTCGACTGGCAAATACCACATCGTGAATATACTATTCATTTGGGATGTGGAAAAATTAACTAAGCGTCGAAAACATTCGGCGTTGTTAGTCAATGTATAGCTGCAACGGAATAAAAAAAAGCATTTCTTTTTCACTGAAATTGATAGTGCAAAGTTCACATAGTATTTAGCTTCGATTTAAGTGATGTCTTATTTTTTTTTTTGTTGGCAAAAAGTAATGTTAAATTTGAATACGATGTTTAATTTTTTTTCCATTCTAGCTATCACGCGTTACTGTATTATCAAGCGCTTGTAAACACATATTAAATGATGCAGCTTGTTCAAATTTGACAGATGCTTGTTGACAGAAACCTACCGAGGCTACTCCTAATAGCTCGTCTTAATGGGCTCAAGTGGCAAATAGTTTCAAATTAAATATTGTGTCTTACAATATGTTAGACAAATCTATAATAAAAATTTTAAGATGAATTAAAATAAAAGCCGTAACCATAAAAATATGTTTTTTACTTGCAATTTTATGATCAAAGTAATTAAAAATATTTTTTTAATGGCTGCAACGTCTTAAAGTGCCTGCATCAAATAGATCATAAACTAATTCGCAAGTGCCGAGACCTTAGTGACTTGAAATCTTCCAATACTTTTTAGTTTAGTTGCAAGCTCCTGTCTAAAAGTTAAACATTCTCTTTTTTATGTTTCCATAACATTATAAAAAAGTTAATTTTTATGAATTTGCGTGAAGAAATACTTGTCCTAAATTCAAAATAAATTGAAGACAAGAATTTTTAATACCTACAGGTTTTTCAAACTGAAATGTATGCTATTTCTTTGCGTGTTAGGCGCATTGGTCTTAAGGATACATATTTATCGCTCATCTTTGATATGTTTGGAATTTAACTGCTTTTATTCCGTTTTATTTTCCTTTATCCTTCAGCAAAAAAAGCATTCGAAAGAAATAGGTAATTCATGGGTTCTACGTAAGATGAACTGGTTCAATTAAGAGGAAAATGTGTAATTTTAACATTAGCTCGTCATTGGCATGGCTTCACATTAACAAACCGATGAAAATTCGATGGTTTCTTTTTTTTAATTTTCATTATTGTTTCATGAGTTCAAAAGTTAAGTAGTAACTGAGATAAACGAACAAATTAAAAATTAATGTGTACAAAACAAGCAATGCAAGTACCTATGATTTTTGAACTTCTTAATTTTTTTTCTGGGCACCTTCAGGAATACAAACGAAGGTACAAAAAAAGGAATGGAAAAATTAGAAGCAGGCGTGGTGGTTTGCCCGCTCTCACAAGGTATATGGATGATTAAAATTTATCATTGGAGTTTCTTCAGGCTCAGTCCCCAATGGCATATAATTGTTCTTATAATGATGATATCTTGTTGATTGACAGTTTAATAAAAACATCTTACATTATGATTCATGGGAATTTATTTTTAGTTTTATAAGCATTGATTGATGAATGACGCTGATGTTTTTTCAAGAATACGATTATTTTAAAAGTGGTAATATTTTGAAAGAAAAAGGTTTTAAGATACAAAAAATATTCGTGAACGTTTTAAAAATGCTGATTTACCGATTCAGAAAATGAAGCATTACATTCTGCTTTTTATATTAAGGAAAAATGTACAGCAGCAGTATCTGGATCGCTACATTTGCAAGGAAAAAGTTTTTTTGATAATTAAAAAATTAATCCATTATCATTCACTTATTATTAAATGCTTTGCAAACATTAATATTAATAAACGCCATTCCTAGTTTTGTAGACTAAATAAACACCCTAAAGTGTAGTAATCATTATTTTAAAAAGGCATTCTTATCACAACATTTTTGTAAAATGTATATGTATAAATATTCTCAAGAAAAGTGAGACCGCTAAGAATATATATTTGTTTTCTAGTATGTAACAAGGACAACTACGTGACTGTCTTCCTGTCTGTCTGTCTCACTTAGAATTTTTCGGTAATTAAACTAGTCAACTATTGATCCATCTACAAAATAGTTAAAGTTTATTTGTTTTAGACCAAAATTTGTATTTAATAAAAAAACACTAATTTTTTCTCCAATTTAGATTGTCTTAAGTAATAAACTTATGACTTTTTAAAATTGAAAGTTAGTAAAAAACTAAAATATTATCATAGTAAATAATTTTTGCTTTTTTTAAGTCTTTTCAGTTTTCAATTTAATTTATGCGTTTCACGTATGTTGTGTAAAGAATTTTGATTTTGTATTTGCTTAAGACATAAAAAATCCATACAAAAAAGGGAAACAAGTGACGAATAGAGAAGTAAAAAAATCAACTACCTGACCAAAAAATCCTTGCTACAACATTAAAAAAGCAGTGAGGTGAAATTGTATTAAATTTTATAGAAAAATGTAATGCGTATAAAAAACTATTAAATTTAGTACATGTAATTACTTTTAGAAAAAAAGTTTTTGAATATAATTATTTAACGCTATTAAATTAACAACATTAAAAAAATATTTATGAATTTTTGGCTTAAGTTCAATTCTATTTAACTTTCCAAAAACACTTATTTCTTAATTATAATTTAATAAAAATTTTAATAAATATATTACGCCTTTTTTTAAGGTACTGAAAAACATTCTTAATTAAATAAATTTTTTTTAATTATTTTAAATACTTAAATTAATTTATTGCCCAGAGCTAGAAAGAACGAGTCTTCTCCCTTCACGCCTCCAAATGGAAAAATTATAGGCAGACGTGGTGTTTAGCCCACTGCCTCAAGGGACATGGACCGATCTTGGTGATTTTCAATAGCAACTCTTTCAAAACTATGTCAATGATCGATTGACATATTAAAATTTTTTCAAACTCATATAGTGCCTTGGCCAATTTGATATTAACACTAACACGGACGGAAAGGCGAACGCACAGACATCGCTCAATCAACTTCGCTATGCATAAGACCTCACATTTTGTGGTGAAGGGTATAAAAACAAAAGTTGTCACATAATAAATGATTTTATACATTAAAAACTAATAAGCTTCACTCATTTTCTTTAGCACTTATTGAAAATAATCTTTGCTTTTCAAGAGCGTAATTTTATATTAACTACTTACTAAAGAATAAATCAAACTTAAAAAAAATAACAGAAAATAACAAAAATATCTTTACTTGTGTCTTTAAACTATTAACACAACTCTTATTTTTTAATTTCTTCTTAAAATATTTATAGACCAATCTTGTTCAAGTATTATAATTGAAGTAAGTTTGAAGTAAGTTGACTTTAAGTTTTTGCAATACGCACAGAAAAAGGTGAAATAATAAAATTTAACTAATGCCAGGCAAGAATTTATCACAACGTTTACTATAATCACAACGATTTACTATAAACGCCAACTAGGGAGGAGGTCAAGCAGAACCGTTTCGCAGATATTATCAGAGTCTCGAAAATCATTTAGCGATGTACTAAGTCAGACTGAGAATCATCCTTGATTTAAGCTAAAGCAAAGTGTTAACGGGTAATAAGATAATACAAAAAAGTAAACCAAAGCCTACGGATTTTGTGCAGAACACTTGTGAGAGTTTGGTATTTTTGATAGCCTGATGGTGTCAGGATGTAAAGAAACTAATAAAAATAAAATTTCTTGCAACAGACGTACAGTAGTGATTTTATTTTACCACCATCCTACTTGTTTTACACCCTCTTGACTTTTGGGGCTATATTTTTTGTTGGGAGGAAGATGATGTCATATTTCGTCGATGACCCATTTGGGCCCATTCCGTTAACGTTTTCCAAAAAAAGCGATAATAAACACACGTGATGCTTTACAAAGATTTTGTGTATTTCATCCAACCAAATTAATATTGATTATTTATTGTATTTTCGTTCATAAAATATTATGGTTAAAAACATGACGTTTACAACGTGCATTATTCAAAGAAACTAGATGGGCAAAATGCTGACGATGGGTCTAGCAATTAAGAAATTTTTTTATTATGTTCTGATAGTTTTCATTGCAAATTTGCATGCAGAACTTGGAAATATTTTTTTTTCAAATTGAAAAAAACTTAATCCCAAGCCGAGTTAAATTTTTTCAACAAAACATTATTCCAACTGTAAAACTTAAAAACTAAAATTAAATCTGTAACACTAAGATGAAGAAAATTCAACAATTCCCAAAATAAATTTAAATATTTAAATTTTTCACTCTTTTGACCATAAAGTCAACAAATGGTTTATGAAATAATCTAAACAACAGTTCAGCGTATATATAGTTTAATAACAAAAGTCCTCTTTTTTCGATCCCAACTTTGGAATTTTAAAACATGTAGGCTAAAATAAAAATTTCGTTGTAACAAAGGTCAAATTAAAGGACCTTTATCTTATGCAAAAATGACCAATTTTATACAAATTTTAGTTTAAAAGCATTCACATATAGTTAGCTTAAGCAAAAATGTAAAATTTTTATTAATTCCTTAAGAACATTTTTTTCCATTAAAAAATAAGAATGATAGTCCTTTTCAAGCCAATTTTTTGCACAAAAAAGAAACAATTTTGGATTCTTCTGATTTCATTTTTAAGTCAGAAAAGATATAACATTAAAAGTTTTCCGAAATATTTTCAATTTTCCTTGGTGGCTTTTTAAAAATCAGAAAAATATTAAAGAAATGCCTAGTTTTAGAAAAAATTTCAGGTGCGTGGTACTTAACCTTGAGACCACATAACGCCACCATTGGACGATGGATGGTATCCGAGTGCAAACATTTAGCTTAGATACTCCCTTGCTATACTCGTGTCAAACCGACTGGCTTAATTATTTCCAAAATATTTTATATCTGCCCCACCGTGCAATGCTGAATCAAAAAAATGTGTTTTTGATTTTGAAACCTCATTATATTACTAATTAATTTGAGGAAAAATTGTTTATATTATATGTGTGAAGCCAATCCTGACAGACTGTTTCCATAAATGCTTAATCGAATGCAAGTGAAATAAAAATTAATTAGGCATTACAACAAGGAACTTCCCAATTATTTGATCGATTAGAAAAAAACTAAACACTACAAAATAAGTAATTGATTACTGTAGGGAAAAGGAAGTTTCTGAAACCAAATATTTGTATATATGGATCCAAAATTATAAATGCCATAGAGGACATATTCTGCGGCAACTGAAACTGGAAAAATTTTGCATTTATTAAATATATCTATAAAATTTTACTCGAAGGTCAACCTTTTAGCCATGACATCATGGCAAATATCAATGTTACAAATATTTAGTTGCGATTAGTTTCTTTATTGGTAGCAAAGTTTTTATTGCAAGGAAAGTAAAAGGCAGTCACCAAGAATTTGAAGCTGATAAATTAGCTAGCATAGGTGCTTCCAGCGGCAGCGATGGGATAAAAACAAGAAAGGAAGTTAAGAACGAAACAATATATAAATCAAAAAAGTCCAGTTGATAAAACAGGGGTCTTTCTGGCGCAAAACGCTTAATAAATCTATAATGAAAAAGTTATTATTAAACTATTATTAAACTATTAATTGTATAAACTCAAAAAAAAAAAAAAAAAAAAAAAAAAATAGCAAATCAAATATATACTATGAAATGAATACAATTGCACAATAACACAATGTAAGTTATTGCCAGCCTGCCTCGTTAAGGCCCTCCGGGCTCTGAGGCAAAAACTTAACAAATGTAAAATTATAATATGTAAAATTGAATTAATAAAAAAAAACACAAAAAATAAAAAAGCTACATTTGAAAAAAAAAACAACAAACATTTAAAAAATCTCTAGTAAATGCGGCTTGAAAATAATTAAAAATTTTAATAGAAATTTTAACTGAAAATATATGTGTACTTAAAAAAATATCTTTTTTATATTTTATATTTTTTCTGTCTAAAAAAAATACTACACAGAAGTAGTAATTAAAAATAAACGTTTAATGCTAAATATAAAAAATATATAAAGAATTTGTTTTAAGTACTTTTGGCTTTAGTTTTTATAGTTTTATGTGTTAATATTATAAAGCATTAAAAATAGAACAAAATATATTGTGCGTTTAATCTCAAATATTTGCATATTAAAATAAAAAAACATCAAGCAAACAATACACAACACAAATATTTATTTTCAGGACTTTATAATAAAATATTCATAAAAAATATATATTTTATATACACAAAAAAAAAAGTATCAGACTTTATTTCACTATGTTAGTCGTTAATAAAAATAAGTACGTATGCAAATACATATGAGGTTACTCTATAAAGGATTCAAAATTATGAATTAATAAAAGGAAATATAGTGGATACAAAACGATGATTTTTAAGTCGTCAATCTTTTGTTTACGGTTTTTTCCTTTTAGGGTTTTTATACAAATTAAGTACATTTATTCCATGATTTTTTTGCTTAAATTATTTTTCTCATGTAAGCATTAAAGCTGCTTGGTTTATAAAAAAACTTTTTGTTGCTTTTAATTTTTTACTCCAGATTTTTAAAACTTATTCTTGCACTTTTTATATACTTCACTACTAAATTTTTACAATATCCTTTTCCGACCCCATAAAGCACATATATATTCTGACTTCTTGTGCAAAGCGATGGTCGTCTTTCTGTTGGTTTTAGCGATGGAATTAAGTTTGCCGTGGCACCAGATCCGCTAAAAGAAATATGAAATATAAAAATTGGCACTCGCCCACATTTTCCGAGTTACGGGCCTCTGAAATTTCGAGAATTTAAAAGATATCAATATGGGTATCATTTTAAAGCTTTTGAAGGGATATTTAGAAAATACTAAAATTTTTAAAATGCTTGGCCCATTAAGAGTCGATGGCATTTATACATACTTTTTTAATTTTTTAATTCTCTGTCACCTCTCGTTTTGTTTTTTTTTTTTTTTTTTTTTTGTTTGATTGGAGTTACTTCATTAAACTGATTTAGATAATGATTGAAGGAGGGGTATAATAGATTTGGCGTAGCCGAATATAGCACTCTTACTTGTTCTAACTTATACTTGGAATTTTTTATTTTACTAAATATTGTTATACCTTTTTTTAAATCAACCCACTTGGCACCTCATATTAAAATAAAACACAATAACGATAAAATTAAAATATAAAGAAAGAAAAAATTAAAAGAAAAATAAAAAAAAATTGTATCTTTTTCTTACTCCGATTGCTTTTCTGTCCTATTCGTATTTAAATAAAAACGAAATGTTTTAAGATCGTATAGAAAAAATCAATGTCTAAATGACGTCATAGGATACTTTAAGAATTTTCAAATTTTTTTTAGTAGCAAAAAATTGTTAATTTCGAAATGACTTCATATGCTGCCCGAAAATATAAATGCTAATATCTCGAAGTTTTTTTTTTTTTTTTGTTTATTTATAATAGATTTTAAATGTGTTTAAATTAAAAAATAATAATGTTAAGTTGAATACACAAATTAGTGGAATTTTTTGTTATTGGTTTTACGCGCTATTAATAAAACAACATTGAAATATTCATATTCAATTCAGTATTCAAGCACAAAAATTTCACAACAAATGATATTGCGCAAGACATAAATTAATTAATTAATTTATATTTGTTTTTTTAATTTGTAAATTATATTTGAAAAACGTAACATTATCTTATTAAAACTTTTATAGACTTTTTATGCCACTAATATAATAAATACTCGTAAATAGTACGTGAAAAAACTTGTTCATTTGATTATTTGTTACTTAATCACTCCTATACGGTCAAATCGAAAATGATGTAATTTGGAATACTTTTTTTTTTTTTTTTTTTTTTTGTTTATTTTACGCAAAAAAAAGAATTATAAGCTAAAAACTATAAATAAACAAATAGTAATTATAATTGTTATTATATACGTAGTCCCATAAACGGGCTCTCAAGTACATTCATGTATGGTTTTTATTATTATTTTTCATAAATAAATATAATCTATTTTTACTTTTATTAAAATATAATATAATTTCATGTAATAAAAAAATGCGAAAAAGATACTTCAATATTTGTATTATTAAAAAAATATGTCAAGGGGTAAAAAATGAAAACGGGAGTTTTTAGCTTAACCACCAAAATTTAGTTTTGTTTATGTTTGGCCTTGTGTTCCTATCATTCTCATAAATATTTGTATCAAATCTGGTATTATTGATTGTGATTTGATTACAATTAATAGCTTTATTATTGGCCCTTCTATATATATGATAAAATATAGGTATGCCTAGCTCATTTTGGATAAATCCTTTCTTGTAGAGGTATACAAAAGCCTCAGGTGGTACATAGCCGGTTTGCATGGTCTTGAGTATGTATTCTTCGTTGCTATAATATGGTGCCATAATTAAGTTGTTGTCATAGCATTCCAAGCTTTTAAAAATATGATTTCTAATAAGATGTATAATACAATTATCTATTCTGTTTATTTTTGAAGCGTTATACAATTTTTTGTTTGAAATGTATTTAGCATACCCACTTTCTTGAGACCTATAGAGCGATGTGCAAGCTCTAAGACATTTTCTTTCGAAAATACGAACTTTTTCCATATATGATGGAGAAATGTTAAACCATATTTGGCATCCGTATGTTAAAATAGGCCTTATTAAAGATTGATACAACATAACTTTAACCGAACTATTTATATACTGAGAAAAGAAAAGCTTTTTGTACATGTAAAAAACATTTCTTGCTTTTTTTATTTGTGAATTTATGTTAAAGTTATAGTATAAAAACTTATCTAAGTTAATTCCCAAGTATTTAACAACTTGTCTGCTAGGAATGCATATGTTATTGTACGATTTTATACTAAACTCTTTCCACTTAGTTTTCACATTGTAATTACATTTTCCTACTGGAGGGCGGAATAGAATGGTTTCGCATTTGTCGACATTAATTTCCATATTCCAATCTAACGCGTATTTTTCAACGATTCTTAAGTATTTTTGTAATTCTTTATTAATGTCTTCAATTTTTTTTATCAGCGTGATGTAATTTGGAATACTAATTACCCTTTATTCAGATTAACATATGAAATATATGAAATACAATATTTTCGGAATTATGAGTGAGCTCTTAGATGAAACCCACTACAACAAGATGGTAAAGAAAGCGGCAGGCCAAGTGCAACTTGGACACGTGCAACGGAATCCGAAATGAACCAACTGGGTTTATTTGCTTAAAATCGTGACAGTTGTTGTTGGCTTCCTATGGTCCAGTGGAAGTTAGATTTATTAATAAATATATATAATTAAATTTTTTATTTAAATAAATTTGTCAAACTGAATAAAGGTACAAAAATCAAAGAAAAATCCTGTAAAGTATATGAAATTTTAATAAAATTTAACTTGTTTACTAATATATTGAAAGAAATTAATGTTTGTTTTTCACAGATTTAATTAAGTCTTTTTTTCTTAAAAATATATGCTTTATTTAATTGTGCATGTTAGATAATTTATTGAAAACTAAATAATAATAGTCAATCTAAAGAAATTGCGTTAACAAAAAATTATATTCAATTAACCAAAAAATTTGTTAGGTTTACATTAACCTTCATTTCTTCAACTTATACTTGACTGTCATATATCTAGCTGAAATTTTAACCTAGTGGAAAATGTTTATTTTGGTTAAAAATTTAAATATCCCCTTTTGGTGTGGTGTAGCCTTTAATAATAAAGACAACAAACTATATAACGTAATTGCAGCAGGAATTACATACTTCTTTCCTGTAAATTCAGATCTTGTGCAATATACGTCAAAATTTTGGCAATATACATCAAATTACAGCAATTATAGGGGTACCCTTTAATTTCCAAATTTACATTTTATACTCGCAGTTGTAGTAGACTTAGCAATTAGGTTCTTTGTAAACGGTTCAACAATTTGGCAGCTTACATCAAATTACATAAGCTAATGTGACACTCCTTAATTTCCAAATTTTAAAATTTAAACTTGCGGATACAGCGGGCTTACCAATAAAGGTCCCTTTTAAGTTTCAGCATTCTGTCTATTACGGTACAAACGTTTTTCTACATTCATCAAATTACATTAACTATTGGGACACACTTTAACTTACAAATCCAAATTTTGTACTTATTATTGAAGCGGAGTTAGCAATACAGGTTCGTTGTAAATTTCAAGACCTGTCAACAACTGTTCAAAAATATGGCCATATACATTAAATTTAATGAATTATTGGGGCACTCTTAAATTATAATTTTGAATATCAATAGTTGTTACCATAACGATTGTAGCAGCAAGTATTTTGTCTAATTTGCAAGTGGTTGTCTGTAATTGTTCAACCGATAGTCCTATAAAGAGTAATTTACGTCAACTAATGGGACACTTTAATTTAAAGATTTATTTTGGTATTACTTTTTACTATTGGGAGCTATAGTGAAACGCAGCATTTTTTTTAATTTTAAAGAGGTGCCCTTTACCGGTCATAATACATATAAAAACACGTATGTTTTATAAGGGCACCCTTTAATATTTGAAATTATGAATTTATTTTACACGAAGCGGTCAAAGAAGTAGAGGAGATCGCATTCGGTATAACAAGCGTGGCGTGGAGACAGATATTTTGAATCACCTTTGTTACGCAGATCTTCCTATCGACCTTTGTGTTGGTCCTTAATTTCTTTCTTTCTCCATAAAAAATATAACATACAAAACTGAATTTTAAATTTCATAGTTATAAATTTATAGAACATTATTTTTACACATGCCTGCATAGTGTTAATATATGAGTAACATTAAAACTTGTAATGTAAAATTTTATGATTATTCGCATTATCTGTTGTAGCCTTGCTATCACATGTATGTAAATATGTATGCAACTACAAGTCCGTAATTGTAATAAATAGTTTAATATTTTTGCACGGTTTTATTTTCTGCTTGAATATCCATAAGTATTTCCAATTTTCATATGATTGAGTTGCTTATCTGCTTGATGGAGTGTAAAATAATTTGCATTATATCAAGTGCCCATAATAACGATAAACAAAATCAAATTTTAATTGTTTTAAATATAAATTAAAATTGTTATAGACAAAATTAAGAAAAAACTAAGATAATTACAATAAATTATTTTTGTTTGTATTGAAGTAGCACATTAATTTTAAGAAATTTAACAAGAGTTATGCAAATATTTATTTTATAATCTTTCAAGCATTTAAAAATTCTAAGGGCATTTAAAATAATATGTAAATATGTAAATTGTAGTATTGAATCAATGCATAATTTTGATAGAATTAAGAAATACTTTATTGATTTTAAAAGGCAAAGTTTATAAAAATTTAAATAATTTTTAGTTTATGTAAATTTGATAGTTCTAGTTTTTGCAAGCTTGCAATGCTTAAGTTACAGAAGCCCCAGGTAATCAAAGGAGCTGAATTTGTTTAAAATATGTAAAATAAATAATTGAAAATTTTACTTAATTTTGTTGAACCGATTCAAATTTTGAAATCACTTCAATTATTTTTTTTTTTTTGCATTATTGATATAAGACTACCTAATCTTAATTTAAGTAACAAATTCAAATTCAATAATATATTTTTTAATTTTCCTCGTAATAACACATTCACTAAAAATCAAATACTATAAGAAGCGAATAATTGTTTGTGCATTTAAAAACGTACCTTGAAAGTCTCAAGTACAAAAATTTTAAGTATTTTTTACTTTAAACAAATTGCTAAAAAAATCTTTTACTACGCTGATTATTATATTTTTGGCATAGAAATTCTAGTGCCGAAACTTGTTGTTTTTAAAAAATAAACGAAACACAAAAGTGATTTTTAAATAAATTATTTTACGTTCATGCAAGAGATAGTTATAAAACAATATATTAAAAACAACCAAAAAATTTTCAAATAAACGATTGCAGGTGACAAGGGTAATACGTCGTCATGTTATCTAGAGGATTGGAAACAAAACACTAAGTACCCTCTATTTCTGTGAGCGGTGACTTCGAAAAAGGGTATTAAAAAATTTAAATAGCAAAAGGAAAATTTAAAACAGAAGTAAAGAAATTTTACGAAGAATAATGTACAAGATAAGTGCAACGTTTTTTTTTTAAAGAATAAAAGCAAAAGTAAGCTTTTAAGCTGAAGATTACAAGCACTAAAAATATTAAAAAAAATAATTGTTGTTGAATGCGGCTGTATGAAATAAGCTGTATAAAAGGCGAATAAGTGGAGAAAATAAGTCTTAAATAGAATTTTTTTTTTCTTTAGCCGAAAAATATCCAAGCATTTATAGCTGCCCTATAAACTCAAAGTGGCCGCTAATACTTTTGATTTTTATTGGAAATGTTACAGTTCGCTATATGATATTGCTACGCGAATTTACTATACGCATATATTTATGACATTCTGTAATCAGCTTTGGCTTTAGCAGAAAACCAAATTTAAGGCTTTAGTGCCAAGCTAAGAATAATCAGTACTTTGGTATTTTTAATTTTTTAATTAGTGTCTGATTGCTTTTAAGGAATAGAGCTATTTTAAAACTTTTTGTTATAAAAGTAGATTTCAAGTGGCAAGTAGCAATTGTAAATTTACATTTTTGAAGATAAAGGAATTTTTGCAACTAAATTTATTCAGATTGTCAATGACAGTGGTTCGTATAAATAAATATTAAATATTGTTACTGAAAAAACGAATCCATTTTTTGAAAAGAAGTCAACGATTTTCAAGATCGGTAGCAGAAAAACCATCTTTAGTACTGTTAAGAATTTTAAGCTTGCCGTACTTAAATGCGGAAGTGAGTAATTTTCATTATTCCCATATCAGATAACGATTAAACTTCATTTTTAATATAAGCCTTGGCGCCATTCCTTATGCATTATTCGTCAAACAAAATCTGTAATATATCAAAACATTAAATGAAATCGGTTTTATAGCCCCAAACAAACTGAGATGTACAAGACTTAAATGGTTTTAACAGTAGATTTATAGAAAAAATATTAATATTAATTTCTTAAATTTTTAGCATTTTTAATGTCTTAAAACTTTCACTTTAACTTTTTTCTTTAAAACACATTGATACTCTTTACGCGCTGTGAGTTCAAAACTACTGTTCTAGCGCATTTTTTGATTTCTAATGACCTTTTTGCTTTTTTGTTTTCACAAAGCTTGGAATCACTGCTTGCAAATAGAGTCACATATACATTGGGGTAAATATAATGTACTTAAGGCAATAAAAAATATAACTTAGGTTTGTTTTACACTAACTCACTAGAGAGGCAAATTGATACCAGGTGAATTCATAAGCTGTTACATGTATTTTGTTTTTGTAAAATCTTATTGAGCTGTCACAAACGTATGGATATATGTAAATGAATTTTAATATATTTATAGTGGCTTTCTTATTTTTCAAAAATACATACACACATATTGCCAGAAGTTTTTGACAGCTTAGCAAGATTTTACAAAAATAAAATACACGTAAAAGCTAAAACATATGTTGACCGCATGATCTGATGCAGTCTTCTGATCAATTCGCCTTGCTCACTAGTAAGTAGTTTTGTAAAAGCTAGTTCTAATGAGTGTAAAGGCCGGAACATACGTTAAACTTTGAAAAATTCAACTGACAAGTCAGCTAAAATACATGTGTTGTCACAATCAATACCTGTACGTCAGCGCAAAGTCCGAAAGTTGGTCAACTTTTAACATTTAACGTATGTTGAATACTTTGAAAACTATCAACTGCTTCTTCTTCTCTGTTTTCTTTTAACTCTTTCTGTGTTTCAATTGCGTTTTGTGATTTTAATAAATGAATTTTGGTGGCAAACAATAAAATACAAATTTAATTAAATTAACAAGTGAATAAAATTTAAATTAAATTTAAAAGTGAATAAAATTGGAGAGCAAACTTTGATTTAACATCCGTTAGCAAAGTATTCATTGTGCCAACCACATCCGTCGTTACTTTGACTTTAGTTGAATTTGTCAAAGTACAACGTATGACGGATTCTATGTGCCCCGGCCTTAAGAGAATACTTGTCAAAACGGAGAGCAAATATGGATAGAGATTGAATAAATTTTAGATAGCTTTTATTACGTAAACAGTTTGAAAAAAAATAAAAGTTTTGGTGTATTTTAATGTTTGAAGGGACATAAATTGGAACTGTATTTAATATAATTAGTACAATGTTTTTTTATTTGAAAATAATTTTTGAAAAAAGGATATAACCCTAATAAAAAGTTGCTTAGTTTCCTTGTTATTCGATTTTTAAGGGCATTCGTTATAAACGTATAGAATTTTAAGCTGGCAACACTTTTTTAACTGGCAACCTTTTTGCCAGCTGTCAAGTGATTTATGATCATGGCCAAAATTAATTTAGCGCATAAAGCATAATTTATCTGTCAAAAAAATTATGTACCTACAAAATGTATGAAGCAATCTATAATAGCGCTGCGTCAATGATAAGCAATTGAAAATCCTATTTTGACAGTGCGTTAGGAAGTGAAGTTGGCTGCTACTTAGTTTGTTGTTGTTTTTTTTTTTTTTTGAAAATTAATGACGATTTGATTACCTTAATTTACATTACTCTTCTAGACACAAAGTTGACGATCTAATTAAGTATGACATATGTGTGTCAAAGCTATGAGCCATAATGCGTTCCGCTTTACGCGCTAATTAAGGTTTGGCTGTTAATTTGGTTCGGAATTTCAAAATAAATAAACCGACGCCTGATCAACGCTTATAAATTATTGTGAAAATTTATTTTAAAAATAATAGTTCTGTATAAAATAAGTGTCATTTTACGGTCAAGATAATCGTTCATCAGAGCAATTAATTCGATTAACTGTGGAATTTTTTCGCACCATATTTACTCTAAATGATAAAACGCATCAAGAGAAATGTCATGCAGTGTGCACAGAAGAAGTCATTGCTGCTGTAGAGTGTAGAACATAGAAAGACCCGATTCAGTCTATTCGATTCAGCCATCATGCACAGGAATCGAGTCTATTTATCTCCTTCTTTGGATATAGAAAGGTATGAGGATAGATCTTGGGTTTCATGCTTAGATAATCCAACGCATGCAACAACTGTTGGACATTCTGAACTCTGTATAGAATGAAGTATATGAATGTTCAAAAGAAAAAAATAAAACTATTTCCAAAACCGTTTAAAGCTTTTTTAATATATAACATGAAACCAGCGGATAACCAATTTGAAAGCAGTTTTCCAAGGTATGTAAGACAAGCCCGCTCATAATTGATTATAAAATTGTTCATCTAGTTCATCTGGTGCCTTGGCAAAGTTGATTTCAATATTAACTCAGGCAAACAGACAGACAGTGCCAATCAACTGTGCTATGTATAAAAACTTAGATTAAAAAATTTTGGAAACTGAATTTGTGATTTTAATTTTGGAATATAACTTTCAAGAGGTCAAAGTGAAACGTTTGTTGTTTTTAAGCTTATTTTCGTATTCAATTAAAGATTTAGTTTAAATATATTCAAATATTAAGGAATTAAGTTTAAAGGTATTAATATAAATCGACATTTTCTCAAATATCTGAGATGTATGTGTTTTTGAAAAAATATTTAAGTAGAAAATTAAACCACCCAATAAAACAACCATCCAGGGAAAAATTTTTTTGTTTGTATAACAACTATTCAACCAACCATTGCAGTCCTCTGTCCAAAAGCCATACAATGAGCTTATTGAAAAGACATACATAAGTACTTATACATGTACATGGCAACATTTGACGAATACATTTACTTTAAAAATAAAACGTAGTATAACCATGTGTCTTCAATTCTTTAATTCCTGTTACAACAGTTTCAATTAAATTTTCTGCTGTTTGAATTTGGTTGCCACTAAATGTACAATTAAAGTATACGAATGGTTCTGTGTGTGTATTCATGTGTTTGCATGAGGAGAGACAATTTTGTCATTTTGAAACCACCAACATTTTCCTTGGCATATGGTGATACAAAATGTTGCAACGGTGCTAGCTGTACTGCTGTAAATACACAGAAACACACACACAAACATACATATTTACATATGTACATATAAATGAATAATAAGCATTTGGTAGATTGGTAAATACCGGAAATATCTCAATTTGCTGCCATTACGTGAAGTGAATTTAAATTTTTTTCTTCTTTTTTCTGAGAGCAGGCTTTGCAAAAGACGATATAAAAAAACTCACTAGAAAACGGCGCACGATATAAAGCAAAACTTAAAAAGAACAGAATGCAAAATTCCTTTGCATTTGTTTTGATAGCAGAGCCAACAAATGTTATGAAGATTTCCATAAATGTATTTAAAATTCTTCTTTTGCAATTTTTCATCAGATTAAGTTTTCTTTTTTTTTTTTTTTTTTGGTTTTTGTAGTCTACTTCAATTACGGATGAAACATAAGTGTTGAATTTTATACGAAAATATAGGCAAATAGTTGTCAAATCAATTACAATATTTGAAAGGGTTTATTACGTTTTGTGAAAAAAATGTGCATATTCATGAGACATAAACTTTTTGTTTTACAAAATCAATATGTGTAGTATTCAATATTACTAGCTTCTTTTTTTCTGAGGTCTCCATTTGATGTTTAAAAATTTGTGTTCTGTTTTGTCAAATGTTTGTTTTGTTTTTTATCGACTTAAAAAGCATTGATTTTTATCTACAAAAACTCTACATGTTTTATTCTAGTTTGCTTTTATATTTAGACAATAAATTTTAGAGAAATGAAAATTTCATAGGAAAAATTCTTCGAAATTTTAATGATTATTTTTCTGAATGTTTTTATTGAAATGAAATTAGTCACATAAAAAGATGTCTTCCTTATCTTCAGTTGACAATAAGGCATCAAATGATTGAGCATCATTACTTTCTATCAAAGACACTCTTTTATTCTGTATCTTTATTACTAGTCCCCCTTGGCACAAACGTTTTTTATGTTATTGCCTAAAGGCTTTAGGTTCAAGCTAACCAGTGCACTGTATTTTTAGTCTCTTCCATACTTACGGGCTTGTTAGCCAAAAGTCTTTAACAGGATGTAACTTAAGCAATAGCGTTTTACCGATTTCCATGTATAATATCATGTTAAATTAGTCCTAAAATTTACTTCTTCTTATTTCTATATAGATGACTTGCTATTTCACTTTCTTTTGCGTCTAAGAACCTTTTTTAATTTGTCGCTTGAAACATTTCACATATAGAGATTCGTTATGACAATATAATTTTTTGCCAGTTGTGCGTTTTATTTGGGGTCCAGTTAAAATTACTAAATTAATGATATTCTTGTGTATTTAATAAACTTGATATTATTATTTTATTTAAAAAATAAATTCAGGAATTGTTTAATTTAGCCTCAGAACTTTGCGTTCATATTTTATTATAATTACTTTCCACTTTGTTTGTTTTATTTTTCATCAGATTTGTAAATACCGTACATTTTGTGACCTACATCTTACACCTTACAAAAGGTGCAAGCATCACGTAACATAAGATAAAAACATACATCAATTTTAACGAATATTGGAATATTTTATAAACAAACTACATATCTGGTTTAATAAATAATAACCAAAACTTTATGTTTTGTCTTCTAATTCTTATTCATAAATTTTTAAAAAGTTTTATTTGTTTTTTTTTTGTTGTAAATTTTGTATAATCAAATTTTCTTTTCGCCAATTATTATAATTATAATTAAGAAAATTTAGATCTGCTTTTTAACTTAAAAAATTTATAAAATTTTGCGTAGATTAAACAATTATGCCGAAATGACTTGAAGGTAGTTTTGTCCTTTATCTCTTAGAGTTTTACTTTCTCAAATCGGATTAGCCGTTTCCGAGTTACGGTGATGTACTTAACTGTGTCCACTTTAGAAAAGATATTGTATTTGCAATGCCCCTAAAAATTTTCAAATGTTTGAGAAAAAAATCGAAAGCAAATTTTAATTAAGAACGGAAAACTATTCATAAACTTCTAGTGCTTGTGGTTCCAGTTCTTTTTTGGTGAAGACAGACCTTTGGATCAATTATCATTAACCCCCACATATTTACTAAGCAAAGATCCTAAGATTAAAATATATCTCTTAATTAAAAAAATTAAATATAAAAAATTTCGTTAAATTTAACTTATGTAATTAAAAAAGATTTAGAGAAGACACTCAGAAAAGAGTTTTTTTTTCCAATTTCTTTTGTCTTTATTTGACAAAATCTTTCAGTTAAAGCACTTGACGTTAAACAATAATTCAAATACATTTGCGTTTATTATTGGCTTTTTTTAATTTTAAAGACACGAATACATTTCTAGCTGTACTTTATTGAAATGCTATTAGAATCAGAATTATTTTTCAAAGCAGTGGCAGAAAATCGTTTAACCAAAATCTCTTTATAGTTACCACAAGTGAAATTGAAAGGTAATTTAACTAAATTTTCATTACGTGTAAAACCCATTCAGTAAAGAATTGAGTTTAGTCATACTAAGGAAAAAAATATTCGATATAAACAATTTTCCGAAATTCTTTTTTTTACTAAAAATTAATTGAATTTTTGGTTCGGTGTAGTGTTGGTAATATTCAACATTCAACAATAATAAGCACTTTTACTTTAACTCGAACATGGATTTTATCTCCGCTAGAAGCATGATATATACCTTTACCTTTCTAAGTTTGTCATTCCGCTTGAAATTTCTACAATATTAATTTCCGTCTCAATAAAGGTTATATATTCTGAGTTCTTAAACATACCGAAGTCGATTGGCCAACCTTGATTACGCCAATCACTTCAGGCAAGTTATTTGTTAAACTATCTACATTATTATTAAACTATCTACATTCTTTAGGAAAGGGATAGATGAGAGATAAGACAGACCCTACAAGAATAGTGACCATCATTTGATCCATCAAATGACAATCACTGATGATGGAAATATCCTTCATCGGGTAGAACAAAGTTTCTATCACATTCTTAATGCAAAAATGAAAAACTTGATAGAAACTTTTGTGTACATGTGATTTTGCATCACCCTCTAACTAATGAATCTTTCCGTTATAAAATACATATATCTGCACTGCTCACACTACTGCAGTTTACTATCTAGTGATGCCAGAAGTTCTTATCACACTTGATGGATATACCCGTCACGATTGATGGATATACCCTCATTTGAAAAATCGAACTATTATTTTTTAATATCTAAATAATATTTTACAGTATAAAAATGACATTATTTATAATAAAATAATTAATTTTTATCTCTTAAAATATTTTTTTGTTGTAGTCTGTAGTGGCTTCGCTATACTGACTTCTTCAAACTTTTTTCAAAATCAAACGTTCATTGGTGTTGGAAAACACCTTAAAGTAAAAAAAGATATACATTTATGTATAAATAATTTAATACGCAATAAAAAAAATAACTTTTTGATTGACTAATCTGTAGTACATACCTCGTAGGAAGTTATTAACCGAAGAGCGCCTTCAGAGGGCTTGCTAATCCTACCTTCCAACCCAATTATATTTTTCTAGTAGGTGGTCGGTAAAAATTGAGCGCATCACAGTGCTGACATCCTGCGATGTCCCCTTAATCATATGTAAATGTGGTGTCTAAAAAAATATAAATATAAGATTATTAAAATACTTTAAGCATGAACTTAAGTTTTTTACCATTGCTTCAGTGAAACCTTTCGACTCATCCAACTTCCTCTCCAACTCTTCCACCGCTAGAAGGTTCTGCAAAGGGAGCATGCTGACGACTTCAAGTTTTGGGTCGTAAGTCTCCCCAGCCAGCCGACAGACGGATTTCTCAATCTTTTTGATGACCATCTTGCACTCCATCAAAATTTTTAGGCAATACGAATTGCAAAACCTCTTATAGTTTTATACTCACATACTTTCCTCAAGTTTTCTAAGCCAGGTTTAGATTTCCTTCTGACCCTGAACCTAATCTTGAAAGGGAAGGAATGCCTTAAATGGAAAAATATTTTAAACCAATATAATTTTTTTAACGTTATAAATAACCTTTGTATTTCTGATCACTTTTGGATGACAGTGATGTTGGGGTACACATCTTGAGTGTTTCTACCAAATACTGTTGTTGACTGAAAATCAGAGAAATACATAAAATTAAGCAAATAAGGAAAAGTTTTACACATTAAAAAAGAACTTACAATTTTTTCAACTCGAATCTAACTCTTTAAAAGCTGTGGCGTTTTTAAATACCCGCAGCATGCCTGTGAAGTTTTGGGTTCCAGTGTCAGGTTCATTGGACACAATATCTGCACTTCAATTGCTTGCAATCCCAAATGCTACTATACTTTCTAATTCCACATTGAACTAGTAAATTTATTTAAAATTATTGTATATTCTTTGTTTTTTTTTTTTTTCTTTAATTTTTGCTTTTAATAATTCACCATACCACTTTTATAATTACTTGATAAATACGCAATTTTCTTAACGTCACGAAATAAAACATATATTAGTTGTTTCACTCCTGCATATGATTTTGCAAACAACGTTGCAACTGACAAGAAATTTCTCTTTCTTATTTTTTCTTTAAAAAATTACAAAAATTTCTTAAAACCGGCTAACTTTTTACAACAAAGTTAATAAAAATTTTGTTTGACCTTTGGCATAATTTTAATTACAAAACATTTTCTAAGCTGTACTTTATAGTTTGCTGCATTATTATCTATAAACTCAAGCGGAAAATAAGATTGTCTATTAAAAAAAATCATCCTAATTCAGTACCAAAAACGCTAAAACGGCAACGCTGTTTAATATAAAATTGTTGCAAATGTGTTAGTGTACAAATTGTGTTAGTATTAGTTTCTGTCAAGCATTTCTTGATAGGGATGGTGAAAGAAGAGAGATAGATACAGCCGTTTTATTAGCTGTTTTATTTCGCCGGCGAATATCCCATGAAGAAGTACCGACATAGATTCGAAAAGATTAGTTAATGTCCTTCGAGATAGCTGGCAAAACACCACATATGACTCTAATATTTTCATATCTTTTCACAAATTTATTTGTATTCCTGCAGGTGTTTGTGTTTTTGATAAAAAATTATTGATAAACGTAATAAAAATTGTTGAGCTTTTCAATACTTACTATTTATTAACCACTGAATTGTACAAGGATTTGATGCAGCAACCTTTTCACTTACTAAGCTGGGACCACAACCCTAAGTAAAACTTACAATTAAAAAAAAAATCTTTTCTGGATTACAAAACTTTGTGGTAAAAAAGAATTTCTTATATCGATTTCTTTTTAATAGTGAACCGTTACAAAAAAAGTTTTAGTTGTATTCTTTCCAAATTATTAAGTAGTTGTTGCAATAGCTATTATACAAGTATTAAGATTTGTATAAGTTTTTTTTAGAAAGAGATCTAATGAGAATTGTTGTGTTTATTAAAAAATCCAACGTAACATTCCATTTTGTTTCTACACTATCACACTTGTGGTAGAATGAAAATTCTCAGCAAACCATATAAATCAGAGAGGAAAGTTTCCCAACTTTAGAAACAAAACTAGTTTGACTTAATTTAATCCTGAAAAGACACTTTTTGATAGCATGTTTATCCCTAAAGGAGATCCTAATTTAAAATATATTTGAGTGTCACGAAGGAGTCATAGTGTGAGCCAGTTTTAGGCATGCTCGTAAGTAATTCCGTAGGTGGGTTCTTTAAAATCTTCTCGTAGAATTTTCATTTTAAGGTTGACTGGGTTATAAGGTAAAAATAAATTTGTATTATGGGATGTCAAATTCCTTTCGTATTATTTGACATATACGTTATTTTTGTTTTCACACTAAGTTTTTCATCCTATTTAGATATTTGACAGGTTTTAATACTCAGTATTATAGTGTATTAACATATTTTTAAAGTGTTTTAGCGTGAGATATGGCACAGAACAAACGCTTATTTAAAATTTGTGTTGCTCATAAAATGGAGGCTTCCAAAATCAAAATTTTTTTTTAATAAGCAGGTAAAATAAATGCGAAAATTATATCCTTTATATTATTCAACTTAAAAATCTTCTTTTGCGCTAAGGAATACAAAATTTTTTAGGCCTTTTTAATGATTTCAAAAATACAAACTGAACTTTTATTGATCTTCTTGCAGTGCCCACGATTTCGTTCTTGTGGCATTTATATTTTTTTTAAGATTCAGATTAAAAAAAATCAGTTTTTAAATATTTATTGTAGAGATCTGTGGACACTGTTGAAGATTTTCCATCTACAAAAATAAAATGTTCTGACAACTGTTTTTGTACCATTATACCGATAAAATTGAGTGACTTCACATAAGTGTCTCTATTTTCTCTATGAAATAACTTGTTTTTACGAAACAAAAGGTATTCTATATTTGAACCAACATTCTGAACTATATTAAATCCATCCAGCAGTTTTACGTAATGCGAACACAGACAGACAGGTTACTATCTACACTACCATCAAAATTTTCAAAAAATATTGCATGTACAGAAATGCCCCGTTACTGTTTTATTGTTTGAATAGATAACCAAATTTATAGCAAATTATTATTTTTTGTTGTTGTAAAATGTGTCGACACTTTAACAATACTTTAACATTGCAACACTCTTTTAAATTTCAACAACGTCTCCATATTTACGTTCAATAAAAATCTGAATTGATTGATTGTTTTACGGTTCTTTAAGTTCAAAGCATTTTGCTGTTGTCCTTAAAGGTATCTGAATTGAAATATTTCCATTGAACATTTGCTAAATATTTTCTTCAGCTTCATGAATGTATTTTTAGTCGTACACACATACATATATAAATATGTCTGATATTTTCAACCAGGATATTAAATAAGAACACACATCTTGTTATTTAAGGCAACAGATAGATGCCTGGCTGGTTGGATGATATGACCAAAAAATAATCTGAGATATTTACTAGACAGCTTTAATTAAATCTTTTCTTTATGAATTGTTTTTGGGTTTTAGTTATTATTTTTTCGTATTTTCCTATTTAGGGCAACATGCTTCAACAGAAAAATATTTCAATGACAAATGAAATGTTGTTGGTTATATGATGTTGGAAAAAGTATTTTAACTTGCTTTATTTTTTTACCTTTTCGACACCGCTTGTACACTGGTGATCAAAATATTGCCAAGCTTAAACTTATTTTAAAAGTTTTTCGTTTGTATTCAAAAAATATGTTTCTTGTCGTTTATAAAATTTATCAATAAACAATTTTGTGTGACAAAAATTTGTGAAAATAGCAGTAAATGAATTTCATGTTAAATAAGAAACAAGAAATATTTGCGTGGCTCTATTTCAGTGATGTCAGATGTAGGAAATTTTTGCCTCTTTGAAGGGCAAAAAGGGTTTTTCATTCCGCTTGTAATTTCTTCAGCATCTATTTCCGACCACAGTATATATATTCTAAGTCCTTATACATAGCGAAGTCAATTGAGCGATGTCTGTCTTACAATTAGTGTTAGTGTTGAAATCAACTTTGCCAAGGCACTAAATGAGTTAGAGAAAAGAGTTTCGAAAGAGTTGCTATTGAAAATCAGCAAGATCGGTTTAAGTCCCTCGAGGCGTTGGCTAAATACCAAGTCTGCGTCTTATTTTTCCTATCATTTAGAACAGTAAAAAAAACTCAAATCAAAAAAACAAGCTTATGGAGCGATAGAGAAATAAAAAACAAAGAAAAAATTAGCTCTTGCCACTATTTTCCGAGTTATAGAGTTAAATAATTAAGAAACTAATTTTTTTAAAGAATTTACAAATATAAGCACAAAGTACTTATTTTTGTTAAAAATTGTTGCTACTTTTTTTAACAAATTATTGAGAAATTTGGTGTAGTGAAAAAAAACTTTTTTTGAGAAATGTAGGGCTATTTAAAATTATGATCTGACATCACTGCTCTATTTCTCCTTTAAAACTTTTAGTCTATTTATAATTAAATCTTCAACATTAGTGAATTGTTAATAAGTTTTTTATGTTAAGTTTAACAATTTTACTTTGTTGCTGATTTATTAGCATAAGCCAATGACTTCACGTAGCGCTGCCTTAATTAATACGGAGTTTTTAAACAGCATGACCTTAAAGATTAATTGACAGGTAAGTTTCTTGAAATCGACTGATCGCCAAATTTTTATTTAAATAATTCAATTGTTGTTAAAACTACATCTTGTCTGGATCAATGTCGTCAATATTATTAATTAAAGGAGCATTGATTATAGTATACTAACGATTGTAATCGACCATAACACACGCTTCGGCATTATTATTATTTTTTTTAATTAACATCCAATGATGCCTTCAGCGTGTAAACTTTACCAAACGATGCATTTGCCTGGATGTAAGGGTACGGGGCAAATGTGTCCAACGGTTGAATTAATCTAGAACTCACTGAAAAACAACGAGGTACATTAATATCAAAGTAAACAGATAATAGTCTATTTTAAATATAAAACATACACTTCACTTCACATGAATAGGTGCAGCGTTTTAGCAATCAACTTAAGCTTTCTGCTCTCAATATAATTCATGGAGAGGATTATGTTCTACTTTTTATTAAAGGTTTAACAATTGAGAAAAAGAGTGTAAACAAAGAAAAGTGGAAAAAGTTCCGTTAGATTTAATCTGAGCTTCTTTTTATAACTTGTGAATAAATATGGGAATTTATTTTTTATCAGTTGAATAGGTGCACTGATTAACAAGTCATTGTTTGGTCATTTGTGTAAATTTGATCTAGAAAATAGCTAAGCATTTTTTAAAAACCAACAACAGAAATAAATTTGGATAGGTTTTAATTTGAAATGGGCCGTGGTAAATCATTAACGGTCGAAGAGAAGGCAAAAATCGATGCCTATGAGGATCAAGGTCTGTCCGGCCGTGAAATTTCCAAAAAATTAATAAAAGTAGTAACGTTGTGTGGAATTACTTAAGGAATAAAGAAAAATATGGCAAAAACATGAAAGGAAGGCAAACAATGGCCACAACAGCTACAGAAAGGCGAAATATTATAACAATAGCTTTTAATTCGAGTGATTCTGCTGCAAAAATCAAAGCAAAAAGTGGTTCCAGTGCTAGTGTTTCTTCTGTTAGAAGAATAATAAATGCAGCAGAACATTTAAAACAAATTAAATTGCAGAAAAAACCACCATTAAACCAGCAACGTAAGGAATTACGTTTGCATTTTTGCAAAGAACACATGACTTGGAAGAGTGAGTGGAATAAAGTAGTTTTCTCAGATGAAAAAAATTCAATTTTGATGGACCCGATGGTTTTAACTTTGGCCCGTCGCCATAGTCGAGTAGGTGGTGTTATGGTCTGGGGTGCGATATCGTACTATGGAATCATAGACTTGGAATTTCAAACCACAAAAATGACAGCAAATTCTTATAAATCTATTCTGCAAACAGCGTTTCCAAAATTTCAAGACATGTTTGAACCCATCCCATGGACTTTCCAACAGGATAATGCTCCTATACACACCGCAAGGATTATTAAAACGTGGATAAGCGAGCAAAATTTTGAATTGCTGCCATGGCCACCATATTCCTCGGACTTAAATATAATGGAAAACGTGTGGGGATGGTTGTCGCGAAAAATGTATGAGTTTGGACAGCAATTTGATGACCGAGAATCTTTAATTGCAGCGATAAAATCGGAATGGTCGCAAATTTCTCTACAATATTTATCGCAATTGTATAACTCTCTTCCAAATAGAATTTATGAGATAATTTTGTCGAAAGGCGGAAGTATGCATTATTAAAATTTAATAAAAAATAAAAATAATTAATAAAACTTTACTGTTTTCGTATTTTTTATATTATTTTTTTATCGTTTTTAGCATTCTTTGTGTACATTACAAACATCATCTATTTAATCAACTTTTTTTAATCAATATTAATTGGGTAAGAAGAAGTTCACACACAACTCAATGTATTTCTTGGTTGTTCTCTCTGTAACTCGTATTTTTAATTTGTTTTTGCTTCATACTAACCTTCGGTATGTCCACGGAGTGCAATCTTTTGTTTTTTTTTTTTAAATTCATACATGTTTACTCACCACATTATATATGCTGTTTCAAGATCAGATTGCTTGTTATGAGTTGAGTATGAATGTACATGCGCTATACCTTGCGTTTTTGCATTTAGTGTTTTAAGAAGTCAGGATATTTTAAATAAATAAAAAATTTATTTTAGGCTTAGTTTCATTTTTTACTTTAATTTCTAAAAATTTTTAGAAAGAAAAATTATTCATTATTATATATTAATAATGAAAGAAAATCATTAATATTATATATTAATAATTTTCTTTCATTAATGTTCTTGCTTTTCTTTATCATACTGATTGTTGTGAAGAATATATGAACTTGCGGTGCTAAGTGAATAAATTCTTCTGAAATTTTAAGAAAGTTTTTTTTTTTTTTTAATAAACTTAAGAACCAAATCAAATTTAAGAATTTAGGTTAAATAAAAATTATTTATTTGGTTAGAACAATTTATTTAATTTTGTAAAAAAAAACAATTATAATGTTGTTTATAAACAAATTATTTAATACATTAAAATGAACATGTCTTCCCATTTTGAAACTAACTGTTCTCGTTTTTACGATTCCATATTAAGAAATAACTAAGATCTTTTTTAAAATTGGTCAATCCATTTTCTTGTAATTTCATCAGTGCATAAGATCCCTTGACTTGAATATTATTTCACTTTATGCTGAAAGTAATTCGAGGATTTCGAAAAATTGCAAAACATTAATATTTTTGTTATTCCTCCTCTGCATAACGAACATGAAGAAATTTTAAATCATATTGGGGTAAAACTTTTAAATACAAAGTGCGATATTAAGGTAGTTGAAACCGATACTGATCTGAATGAAAATTGCTGGTACCAAAAAAGTCTTATTTATAGAAATAAGAGTCGTTTTTTGAAATAGAACAGTTAGTTACTGTTTATTGTTCACAAATTAGCGCAGGTGATAGCGGAAAAATTTTTAGGTTTGTTGTATGTATGTACGTATGTATGTAACATAAATCAAACACAATAGTCGGACACGATTGCTAAACCTATTTCTATAAATAGATATTTTTTACTATATAATCGAAAAAATATTTATGTACCTATTCAATAACTTAGCTGTTAAATATTTAGTGTCAGTGTTTGTTAATTTAAATCGATATTATCAATAAATCTAATATAATAATTCTGAATTTTTATTCTCTGCATGGTAAACTCTGCTTAAAGGGATAAGTTCTAAAACCAATAATTTACTTTAATAGTAATGTAAATATAAATGAAAATTCTGAACTCTGGTTTAACTACAGGGCTTGTATTTCAAGTTGTTATAAAACCAATTGGAGCAAAAATTTTATTTAAACAATTATTACTAATAAAAAGCGTGATACTGCTTATACAAAATAGTAAAATTGTTTTATGTTGGTATTTTTTTAACGTTTTCTGTTAGATATTTACAAAAATAATACAAGAGTATTATCATAAATTAACTATTTTTTTATCTCTAAATAATACAAAAATTGGCTTCGCTAATAATATTTAAAACAAAAATTACAATATTATTTGAATTATAAAATGATTACAAAAATCTATATTCTTTGTTTTCTCATTTCAAAGTAACGATAATTCTGATTCGTTAGCAATAAATATTTCATGCACACCTGTCATTTGTTCTTAAGAAATTGATTTCATATGCAAATAATCTACAAACAATTTTGTACTGCTTGTTCAATTTATAATACAACAACGATAACTTAAAAAAACAACATTTTAAAAAAGTCTTAAACAAAATCAAGATAAAAAAATAAAAACACTTAACACGTTATAGCAGTGTTCAGTACTCGTTGGCATATACAAACAGTAGTAATTCTCATAAATGTCTGCTATAACAAAATTGAAAATGCTGGCGGTGTTGATGGTTGTGTTGATGGTAGTTGTATTTTGTATATTGAAAATCATTTATGATGGTGTTGAGGTAAAATCATAAAAAGCAATTGATATATAAAAATAATGCTCATGTTCAATAAAGTTGAAAAGAAAATAAATCTGCAACAACAAATAACAAACACTATATAAGAAAATATATGGATATTTTAACACAAATAATATTTTTTATGAACAATAAAAATCTATAGAAAAAAATACAGTTTCAACTATGAAAGCAAGAATAGGAAAGAAGAGCGAAAAAGAAAAGACAGGAAATTTGACTAAATTAAACATAAGAAATCGAACGACAATATTTTCTTTTTTTATTTGTGCTGATTGACTGCATAATTTTCGTTTTTTTTATTACAAATGATTATTTTAAGAATAAGTCATAAATTTTACTTTTGTATAAATGAAGAAATTTAATAATAAAATGTATTGCTTAAAATAGATCAAGGAAAATTATATTTTACAATTCTAAATTAATTAAATAACTAATGAAATCAAAAAAAATTGGGAAGATACCTACGATAGCAAAAATGGACTGCAAAATTAAAAGAGCAAAAACCCAGAATTTTACACCACACTGGTTTTTATTAGATGTTAATCTGTCAACCAAGAATCATAAATAAGTCTATCGGAATCTTTGAAATTTTATAAACAAAAAAATTCTTTTTGAAAGAAAACAATCCTTAAAATTATCAAAGATTATTTAGTCTGTGAGGCATCAGCCGTTGGTTTATAAGTTTAGTTCAATAAATTATTTAGACGAAATTCGGGATATAATATTTAAGTCAAGGGTGACTTTTAGTACAGCCCCGTTCTATAGCATTTAGGAAGAAGAACATCCCTTAGAAATTATAAAAGACTGGTAAAAAAGTGCATACTTAGAAAAATCATTATATATTATTATGTGTATAACTTAAAATCTTTACGTATAAAATAAATTATGTATGTAGTTAGTAGCCTAAGAATTTTATATGAACAATATATTAGTAGTATATATATATATATATATATATATATATATATATATATATATATATATATATATATATATATATATATATATATATATATATATTTAAATCTCTTTGTAAGTTTGTGCGTCAATTACGACTTAAAGACTGATCCTATTATTAAGAAACAAAAAACACGAGTATATATTTGCCTTTATAGAGTAATAGGGTATTAAATTTTTTTAACATCGGTCCAAAGGAGGAGAAATGAAGAAAACGAATTATTTTATACGCCTAAATTGATTTTAAAAAAATTTTTAACTTATCGATTTTATTGAAACTTGAAATATAGATAGGCTTTTTAACAGCCTTGGAATGGTAACTGCGAAAATACAAATAAAAAATGTGACTGTGATAACTCTAGAAGGAGGAAGTATCACAGTCATGTTATGAAATTTAGACAACATTCAAAAAAGGGAATTGTTTACTAATATTATTATTTTAGATAACGCAACATCCTGTAACTTGTAGTCGAAGACTTTATTACCTGCCATTAACAAGTCCAACATTCATTCCTAAATTTAGTAAACACTAGCGCCTTCTTTAATTTATAAACTGATATCTGAAGTCAATTTCTGTCTTGAAGAATTCTTAAGAAGTCAATAAATTATGTGATTATGGAGAGTTTTAAAATAAAATACCTTTACAAATTAGTGAGAATGAAGAAAAAAACGAACAAAACAAGTCTCAGAGTGAAGGAAAAAATAAAGATTAAATGATAGAATTTAAATATAAATTAAAGTAGCTTAATACTTTTTCTGAACATGCAAATCGACTCTCAATAAATGTTTTTATATGCGCTCCTTAGGTCACAGACTTAATGGATTGGACTTGGCAGATGACGCCTCTTCTGCAATCTTAAGGAGGAAATTATTCCTTTAACTACACAATACTGTTTTTAATGTGTTCAGATTGCAACCCCCTAAAAAGGAGAATTATTTTTATATAGGCTATAAATGATAATAGGAGGACGTGTGAATTCTACAATTGAAATTGAGATTTAATTACATAGAAGAGGGCAACAGTACCTTAGCCTTTCTATGATGATTAGAAATTTTTTTTTTTTTGGCCATGAACTTCAGTTGTTTTTCAATGCAATAATAAGAAATTTTAAAAATTATATTTATGGAATTTCAAACGTACTTTTCTTCTAGCTCCAAACAGGCTATTTTCTTTCTGCGGTTCGTGTTTGTTTTAGTGTCCATGTTGTAGTTCTCTTTTTTAAACACTCTTTATAACTGTACTTTAAAACTGAAACAAAGAACTTTTTTGAAATAGATTATAATTTTGCAAAATTAAGAAATTATTGTTTGTCGAAGGCTAATTAAAATAACATATGTGCAAGTTAAATTTTATATGTATGCATTTGTGTATGAAAATAGCATAGTAATCACTTATTATTGGCTTTCAATTATTGTTTGAGAAAGATATTTTTTAGTTTTGATTTGATTTTGCATGCGAAAATTTGCTTCGTTTAATCCTGTCCTTATTTCTGTCAAACTGAACAAATTTTTCACACAGTATTTTTAACACATAAAATCATTATCACGAAGAGAGCCAGCTATAGGAATGCAATGTGCAGTTTTCAGCTTATACCATCTCCATGACACGAACGCTGTGTAGCTAATTTTAACATGGGTTCGTCACATATTCTTTAAAAAATAAAGTTAAGTTTGAAACGCGTTTAATGTGTTTGATACGAGTACCTAAATACAACAAGAAGTTTTGAGTTCGTGTCATGTTCCTTACACGATCACAACCGTGTATCTAAGTAATAGTTTAGTTCGTGATATGTTCTTTACTCTGTAATAAATGGTACCTTAAAATGATGGCCACATACTAAATGCAAGAGAGCAAATGCGAGTATCAACAATAGCTGTTTGACAGCTTTGCTGTTATAAAAAAGGGTACCGTATTTTTTTGATACTTGGACTGAGTGTTCATACTTCGCCCCTGTACGTCTACTTTATGTATACAAATATATTTGTGCAGAATATCTTTGTACGTATCTCGTAGAAAATAATATTTTTCATATCTTTGTAGCACTAAGGCGTATTGGTGATATTTTGTATTAAAAATATTAAATAATTATACGTCTTACAGGTTTCTACCCTATCTATCTTAGGGGTTTAAGAGTTTGTTTTCCAGAATTGAAAATTTATACTACTTGAATTTTTATCGTTGTAATAATAATTGCAGAAATCAGAATAAATTTGTCAATTACGATAAAAATGCTTGGGAACTTATAAATTACTTTTCAAATTTTGTGTGAGCACTTAATGTTAATGTTAATTAGTTTTCTTACTTTAACAGGTTGCAATATCGGGATAAAAAATTAAATAATATTGGTAATTAATTTAATTAAATAATATCGCATAAGATGCAAGATAAGATAGTGTTTCTTACATAGTTTCACAAAATTTGTTTTTGGTTAATCTGTTTTTAAGTAAATTTTTTTATGAAATAAAGTGTTTATGTTACGATTAGTACTAACGCGGCTTAAAAATGATGTTCTTACACGGCAAGTGCTCACCAAACATACCAAATAAACAGCCAGTGACGACGATCTTTATCAAAAGGTATAAAAACTGTGCCTTAAAATAAATTAATAATAAAAACTTAAAACAAAAATACAAATCTCAGTTCTGTCGAAAGTAGAATAGTCAAGTTAAAAAAACTTTCTCAGTTATTTAGTTACGCCTTTTTTAACAAAAAATTTTAATGACTTAATAACTTTTAGTTATATTTCCAAAATTTATTAGGAGACACAAATTATTATCAATGTAGGTGAACTTTTTCGAAAGAAGACAGGAAAAAAGCAGAATGTGATGCATTATTTTCTGAATCACTATATTCGTCATCAGTACTCATCGGATCTACTTTAGGTTGTGCACATTTTATATATCATCTATTTAACAAACAAATTTTGTGATTAAGAATACAAGAAGTATTCATAATTTAACAATATTAATTTTATTAGACAAATCTGTATAAAACCCAACACATTTTTACGTTATCTTCTATGCAAAAACACCATATGCATTCGTTCTTTCTTTCTGGAGACCATCGGTATAGCCAAGATATACAATGTTGTTCCTTCGTAATTTTTTTTACACATTTATACATTTCGCACTTGAGTATAAAACAAATATTATAATTATTTTTAACATAAAAAAGGGAAGAACACTAAAATGAAACATAATTTTACTTTAAATCACTATAAAATGACGCCTTAAAAACTTAAAAGATAAAAAGAGGTTCCCATATTTTTTTATCTGTTTGGTTTCTCGATAAAGTACGATTCTCGTGAAATCAATTAAGTTTGAGACAACATTTTTAAATTTGTATTCCAAATTTGAGTGGAATCAATTTATGGGCTATACAAATAAAAAAAGTAATGTGAATTTCCGTTTTTTTAATTTCATGAAATTTCGATTCTTCGTGAATTACTGAAGGTTTATGCAATAAATTACGTTTTTTTGGTAAAGTATATTTTTAATATTTTATTTAAACAGAAATGTTCCATTTCTAAGAGGTAATCATTTTATATAAATTTAAATGAAGTTCTGTTAACGAAAGCACTCTCCTTAAGAATGTTGCATTAACATTTTAAATTTTTTATTCTTATTTCCCCTTTAGATAATATTTATATTAAAAATCTTTCTTCTGTAGTGTTAAGTTTAACAGAGGATTTCTGGCTTCATATTGCACTTGTGAGCAAATCAAAATATATTGTAGTAGATATATCAAAAAACGTGTGTTCTTCTACAGGATAAAAAGTAATACTAACATACATTATTTGTTTAGCAGTTTACTGTTTTGAAAAAATCTTATTGAGAGAGTGTAATATTACATTTAAAAAAAGAAACACAAATAAATTAATATTTTTTTAATTATTATTATTATTTTTTAATTATTATAAGCTAAAAATTTATAAACAATTTATTTGGTCATTTTAAACTTAAAGTAAATTAAATATACATCATAAAAATTTTTTATGAATATAATAAGAAAGCTGTCCTTTTTTCCCAAATTTTTGATTTTTTAGAAGCAATATTTATTTTTAGAAATATGCAAAAAAATTTAGTTAAATACCTTCGTGTTCGTCTGAGTAATTTTCAATAGAAGTTTATTTTTTTGCCCTGTTTTTGAAATATTTCAATTCTTAATAAAGTTTTCTTGTTTATTATTTAAAAATATTTCTTTGCACAGTAGCAGATTGCGGTCAAAACCCTATGATTTTTTGTGTATTTTTCGAAGGCTATAAAATTTATTACATGGATTTAGTTATATGTTATATCACCCTCTTAAATTTTTCGCTTTAGCATGTATTGCATATTTCGCTGCTATTTATATTTCAATCTAAATCATTATAAGTCTTTGTAAATGTCTTAAGTTATTTTAAGTTTTAAAGATTTTCGTTTTTAAATTATTGACAATTAAAGTTAAGATTTCTATAAATAAAGTTTATTATTATTTTATATTTTGTGGTTACATCCTTTAAGTTTTAAGGACTCCTTTAAAATTTGGTTTCTTGCCAAAACTTGTCCTTTTTGTTGTTATTATTTTTTGTATTTTTTTTATTTTAATTTTACAGAAACGAAGTCTTTAGATATATTCAAACTAGTTTTCTGAAGAAGGTTACGTTTTAAAACGAAATTTTGTATTCGCATGTTTTGAAATTCAGGCTCAAAGGCGACAACAATATTTTTTAGAAATATTTTGGACTTGGGCTGGAATCTATGTACCTTAAGAGACCTTAAAACTTGTTTTGTCTATCTATTACAATTTAAAAGAAAAGGCCATATATTTTTGAAACATCAACTGTTGGTTCACCCTTTAGTTTACAATATTAAATTTTATATTTTTACTCTTTAAAAATTCGTGCTAATTATCCGTATTAATTAAATCACCGATATTGACTATTGAAGGTGAAAGCACGTTTCGATGGCCATTTCGCTACCGCTTACTTAGCTCTTCAGGAAACTTCTCACTTATATTTTAAATTAACTAAAGATTTTTGTCCAAACAATAAAGTAAAGACAAAAATCAAAGTTTAAACAAAAAAAGCAATTTTTCAACATCTTTTAAATATTCCTGGGATTTAAAATTTTAATTAAACTTTATAATTGTTGCTAAAGCATAGTTAACAGTCAACGTTATTTTTAAACTTTAAAAGATATTGCTAAAAAGATATTGCTATATACAACAAATTACATAATTTTTAGTCACACTCTTTAATTTTTAATTTTAAATATTTATAGTGTTTTACAAAGAACATAGTTATACGCAGTCGCGGTAAATTAAAAATGTTTTTTATAACGTTTCTAAGGAAATATGTGTATAAATCACATTTCATCACTTCTAGGGCCACCCTTTAATTTTTAGTTCTATGTACATATAATTTTTTTAAGAATAAAAAAGTGTTATCAGTGTAATTTTTATGTATGTGCCTATAACGGTTTAAAACATTGGGCCATATAAGTGAAATGACGTCACATAATCAGACACTCTTTAATATGTAAGTTTTTTTTTATTACTTTCTCTTATTGTACACTACAACCAACTTTTTTCAGTTTTATATGGGTACACAAATAAAGTGTTTTGAATGGGGTTTTCTTTAATTTTTAAAATTAAGGGTTTTTTAATTTTAATTTTCTAAATCAGTTTAGAAATTTTAAAGAGACTGCGACCGCAAAAAAACCGTCGAATTTATAATATTATTTACTTTTTGATTAAACAAATTTATAAAAATAAAATATTTAAACAGATATTCTTAACTGAAAGTTTCTCTTATATATTGCAAACGCTTAACTAAGTTTTCCTTATAACTATTTTATCTATTAACTGAAAGTAAAATATCCTTGAAATGAAAATACCGTCAAAATTCCGTAAAGTAGTTAATTATGCTTCAAGATACAAAACTCAAATTGAATTTAACAAAAACTTTCTCATTGTATTTAAATTGATCCTGAATTATAAAATTATATGACGACAAATAAAAGTTTTCCTAACAAAAAAAAAAAAAAAATTAAGTTTAATTAGGCTTGAAATCTCATCAACAATTAAAAATTATGATGAATGTTAAACTGAAAAACTTGTTCCTATTAAAAACTTTTAATAAGATAATTTGTTAAAATTAAGTATACACTTCAGTTGCTTTAGATCTTAAAATATTTTCATACTTAAGAAGGTAGTTTCTTATAAAAAGAAAAAGAAAGTTGAACGAAAATCATCGCATTACAAATGGCCCCTGAAAATAATCTGTAATTTGATATCAAAACTAAAAGTAAAATGAAAAAAAGTATTTAAAAAAAAAAGACATAACCAAGTACGCTGTTCCATAAAAACCAGAGTTATTAGTAATTTTTTATAAAATAATGGAAGAATAATAATAAAGAAAAGAGAAAATAAAGATTGAAAAAAAATAAATAAATGGCTGAGAAAAGGCAAACCTCTTAAGACTTTAATTCTTTGATATGGCGTTTGTTTCTCCTATAATTGTTGTAAAAATTTCTAGATATTATTACGCCTTTGTTGTTTTCATCCTGTCTTAGCACACTCATAAAACATTTATGTAAATTGATTTATATTTTTCGCAAAAAAAAAAAAAAAGTGCCTTTAAGCAAAACAATGGTATAACAGTGAGTAGCATCATAGTGTAGCTTCAGTCAAGTTTCTTTAACAACATTTGTCCAGCTACACTCACACACAGACACTTAATACAATGGCTTGTTAAGAAAAGGATGTTATATTTTAAGTGATTCCAGGCAGCAAACAACTAAAACAATAACAGCACTCATTCGTTATTTAAATTTGTTTTTTGGTGTTATCCAAGAAAGATAAAAAATGATCAAATTTCATTTTAAAACGATGGGATTTTTATATTTATGGTTTAAGTATTTTTAGTGCTGCACCATAAAATACCTTAGAGGATAAAAATAAAGCTGTCAGCGATTTGCAGCTAATCATCTGAGAAATATTAAAAAAAAAATATGATTATCATAAATAAGATGGATCTTAACATTCAGACAGCTTATTAAAAAAAAAAGTACACAAATATATTTTAATATCGTAAGAGAAGAAACTAAACTCAACAATGTAAGCAAAAGTTAACTTTATGTGGCTACGTGTAAAATGTAGTCTCCATTAATAACCCGATATGATCCAAACATGACATTAACTCTGGCCACCGCAGCTGCTCTTGACGGACAATTTTGTCTGTATATCATGTGTAATACGAACAAGGAACCACGGCGTCAATTGTTAATGGTTTATTTAAGTGTGGCCCCACAGCAAGTAATTGAAAAGTGTCAAATCTCAAGAGCTTGGATGCCAATTGACAGGTTCATTTTTCAATATCGAATTTTGATTTGAATAATTCAATGGTTACAGTCGCCGCTTGATACGTAAAGCTATCATTTTAAAACAAAATTTAGGCTGATTCAAAGTCATACATACAAAAATCCTTAATTTTTGTGCTACACCAAATCTAATATACCCTTCACCATATGTGAAGCGAAGTAACTCCAATAAAAAAAAAAGTTACTTAATTGTTCCAAATCATATGGAAAAAATTATAGGCATGCGTGGTGTTTTGCCTGCTGCCTCGAAAAACATGGACTGATCTTAGTGATTGAAGAGTTGATATTGAACTCTTTCGACACTATATCTGATCGATTGGGGTATTTAAATTTTCTTTAGCTGATCTAGAACCTTTGCAAACTTGCTTTCATTACTAACACGGACAGACAGTCGGACATTGCTCAATCGAATTCGCTATACATAAGGAGACAGAATGTATATATTTTATGGGATTAGAAATGGGTATTGTAGAAATTACCAACGGAATGAACAATTTAGAAATACTCTTTTTCGACTCTTTGAAGTGAATGATGCCAGCAGTACGTTAACAGCACCAAGATATACAATTTTTGCATTTTTAGGATACTGTAGAGTCTGCTCTGGATTAATTTCATGCCATATTCATACCAAATATATGTCACATTCGGAATTTGATTTTGGATTTGTAAGTTGATAAATGATTTTTAAATTTAATCTGCATAATTTGGTGATGTTGTTTAAGCGTTCAAGTTTACCTCTTCATAGCTTCCATCGGGATTAAGAAACATAAGAGTAAAAAAATAGCAGGTTGAGAAAATCGAATATAATATAATATCTTCAGATATACTGGGCCACCAGTAGACAGGTTGCAATGACCCGCCCTCTGTTTCTATTAACCGTACCTTAAGCTTCTCAGGCTAACATCTTGTTTTAGTGCCAGTTCTAAAAGTCTTTATAAATATATCGAAACTTCTACTCATGTATTTAACCTACAAATGTTAGCAATTATATTTTCACATGTAATTAAAGTAGAGCAATTTTTTATGTTTCTCTTGGAAAATATTTTTCTTTTATATTTTCACGTTTAATTACATGCAATTATCACTGGCTTTTTGGTTTGTTACAGGAATTAACGTATTCTTAAAACAACTAATGTCTAAAAGAATTTTTTTAAGTTTAAAATTAAAGAAACCATACAATTTTCCTGAAGTTTTAACCTTAATTTGGTATATTGAGATATGTGTATATGTATTAATGTTAGGTTGTGTAAACTTAGAAAAAATTGTCTGCAACCTGCTTTCTTATTTTTTTTTTGTAAGTTTTTGAACCTCTCAGAACGCAAAAACAAAACTTTTATACTTTTCTATTTCTTTACCTAGTTGTAGATAATAGAAGTAAAATATTTAAGAATATGGCTTCTAGCAAAGTAGATGATTATTGAGTTACAAAAATAATGAAGAGCATATATTCTTATACTCCCAAGCATTTGTGTGTATTGCAAGTCTGTATTTGTACTTATAACAAACCAATGCTGCGGTGCTTATACAAGCCCACAAAAATATATGTTTCTAATTTTTGTTTGTTGGATTTAAAATTCTCTTAACACAAGTAATGCGGAAATACTTACTATTCTCAAATATTCGTAAAAAATATTTTAAGCATCAACTTAAACCAAAAGATGCTGAAAGGAAAATGGCAAAGGTAGAAATTAGCAGAAAACTTGAAATGCTATAATTAAAAAGATAAGTAAAATAAATGAAATTCAAAGTTAAGAAAGGGTATAAAAACAGATATGTGAAAGACATTTATCTAAAGTTTTTAGTGTAACAACAGGCGGCCACATGTTAATCGGTCTTAATATATGCGATTGTGAGCATGCAAAATGCGGAAATCTGGGTTACATGTTAAAATTCAAAATAAATATTTTTTGGAATATTTTAATCAATTTTATTGCTATGTCTTGGGTGGCTTTTAGTGTGCTCAGTGGAAACATTGTTGTTCGTATCTTCCCTGTCATAACCTTTATTTAATCCCAAGCATTTCTTTCTGAGCTTGATTCGAATTCAATATATCTTCTCCAGGTGTTAAGAAATTTTTTTTAAATCTTGATTCAATCGCTGCCTTGGATATGTCTTCGCAGCTCCGTGGTAAATCAATTGCACTTACGCTTTGCTAGTGTCTCACTTATTGACGTTAACTCAATCAGAAATATCTGCGAGGTATACATGTCGTTAGAGAAAGTTTTGCGAAAGATAAAGAATTTAATTCATCTCCATCTACTTACATCACTATGAATCACGAAATATGTTTAAGCTTTTGTTATGTTTACTAGTGAGTAGCTTCTATGAATTCCAATAGGTGCATTAAATTTATTTGTTAATAAAAAAGATACTCTATACCTTACTTCGTGGTTTATTGAAGGTCAATATCTGATTAGATGGTATTGGTGGTCGTTTGTTTTCTATAAGCAAAAGCATTCTGATATTTCCCCCATTTTGTTTAGATATATAGCCGCTTCTAAAAAAATTTATCTTTTAAGAACTGTTTAAGAAAATCTAACTGAAAACACAACAATTGACTTGTTTTACTGAAAAGTCCCTATATTTAATTTTTTTCTTTTGCTTAACTTAATAAATAAGTATGAGCGCGAGGCAGCGAAAGAAAAAAATAGATGTGACATAAACAAAAAACCAAATAATTCTTGCAAAAAAAAATCCGACTTCAAAAGAAATTTTAGCTATTTGTCTATAACGGTTTCAAACATTGGCCACATATATCAACTTACGTTTACTATATGGGACACCTTTTAATATCCAAATCCACATTTTATACTTATTGTTATAACGGATATAGCAACAGTTCAACAGTTTGACCATCATCCTTTAATATTAAATATTTTAACCTCTCATTATAATAGATATTCTGGATATTCTGTCCAATTTTCAAGTGCTGTTGTACAACGGTTTAAGAGATTGGGCCATATAGGTAAAAATAAAATTATCTATTGAGACACCCTTTAATTTCGAAATCCGAACTTGTTCTTAAAGCGGACTTCCTTGTAAATATCAGCTGTCTAACTAAAACGGTTCAAAAGTTTGGCCAAATATATAAAATGACACTAACTTATTGGATACCCTTAACCAAAGCTAAATTTTATACCTGTTGTCATAGCGGACTTACCAAAACAGGTTTTTTTAAAGTTCAACCCATTGTCATTAACGGTTTAGCAGTATGGTCATATACATCAAACTAAATGAACTTAATTTAGAATTTTGGATATTTATACCAGTAACTATATCGGTCTTAATAATCGACATTCTGTATAATTTTAAATCGTTTATTTTTATTTGTTCTAAAGATAGGCCTTTATAGGTTAATTCACTTCATCTTAGGAGACACCCTTTAATTTTTAGTTTTATTTTTGTGCTATAGGGTTCTATACAGATACAAAGTTTTTTTAAATTTAAAAGTGGTGACCTTTGCGGTTCATAAAAGACGTAAAAAACATGTATGTTGCATGGGGACACCCTTTAGTTTTTAAAATTATGAACTGTTTTTAAAACCAGACCAATCTGTAAGTATAAACTTTCAAATAAAGCAAGTTTTCAAAATCGACATTTGTTTCAGATGAGTTGATTATCAGCTTCTTATCGGTTAAAAAAGAGTTATCGACCGCTGGTTTTGCATGCTATAAGTGCTGCTACGCTTCAAAAAGAAGAATTTCATCAATGGATAATGGCTGTTAATGGAAAAGAAAAGCAGTTGATGTTTAGTAATTGCAGCGACTAAAAATTTTTTCGATACTTATTAGGTTTGAAAACAATTATAAATAAGGCAGTTTTTCTGTTTAAAAAAAATGACAAAAACTCAAAAATTTTTTTAAGCCAATAGCATTGGAAATTGTAAAAAATTGCACAAAAATTTAAAGTGTGTTAATGAATATTTTCATTCGGAAGACCGGTACATGCCATTACTATATGAAAATAATTTTGGAAGTGGCTATAGCCACTGTTTTTAACATATGCCATTCTGATCATCGAATATTAGGATACTTTTTTGACAATTGCTGGCTGTACGTCACGAACAACACAACAACCATGTTTATATCCAAGGTGTTAATTGCTGTTGATGTATGTGCAAAACCTTATAAAACATTTAAAACTTCAAATTGCTTGGCTTTAAGGGTCAATTAACAGATTCAGTATAAAAATAAACTTTTTTGTTATACCCTTCTATAAATAGACTTTTATTAAAAAAATAACGAATGTGTTGCCTCACTTTATGAATTTTACAGTGTAGACCTTGTAATATCCGACGTCCATTGCGATCGATGCAGTACAGCCTTTGTTTAATTTCTGGCCTTAAAAAAATTTGGATATATTTTGATACAAATTTCATCAAGTGTTAGAAACTTAAAAATAAAAGCCAATACTTTGCGTGTCATGCAAGTTTTATTAAATCTTCTTTAAATCTTTGACGAAAACAGCAAGAGTTTTATCTGTCTATTATGTATTTTCGACCTTTTTTAAAGATATGAAATGAAAATTAAAAATAAAGTACTTAACATTTCTTAATTATCATTTAAAATTATTGTATTTCACTTGGTTGAAATAAATCAAATGTTTTCTCATTTCCTTTTTCAAAAATAATATTTATGTAGATGTTGTTTTAGTTTTTTTTTGGATCGCCAATTATTAGAAGACTTGTTTCCATCAAACATAGCAAAAAAATAGCTTTTTTGCTTTAGTTTAAGGTCCTTTAAAAATAAATTCAACAACTGTTGGTCATTACCTAAAGGCTGTAAGGATTTTTGATTATTAAGCTTTTTCTGTTTGTAACGACATTCTTAAAATCCAAATACACAATTTGTAGTTCGAATCTGAAATAAGTGCACATAAAAGCCATAAAACTAAACTAGAAGGCAATATCAAACAACAAGTGGCGAAGGAGTATAAACTAAAACGAAAATAAAAATAAACAAAAAATTATTTTGATCAAGAAAAATTTTTTTTAACTAACAATTTTGAACTAACAATATTTTTATAAGAATATTGTGCCATAAGATTTGGTATGTTACATTTAGTATAGTCGTTAAGAATTAAGTTTTAACAGTGTTTTAAATATAATTACGCAGATTTCCCGGCGTGCTTAATCTGCCAATAAAAAAACTTCAGTCAATAAAAACACACTAATTATATGAAGTAAGACATTTGGGTAAAATGTCCTTGTACTATTTAATTGCCTCGATTGTGTGAATAGTTTCAAGATGACATAAAAAATGTTTTATATGTTGGAAAATTTTAGGTAAATCAGTAATTAAAAAAAATTTGTAATAATATTTGAACCCATGGTAATTTTTGGCTTTCTATTTAAATACGCAATTAGTTTATTTTGCATTTAAATAAGTTTCATTTTTTATATAGGTATATTTGGTCTTATAAAGGGTTATTTTTTACCTATTATCTCTTTAGCAACACTGATTTAAACAGCTGACACACGTTTCGTGTTTTGTTTCACTGTCAAACATCTTCAATTTGGTCTATAATTTAACTATGAATCGTCTTACAAACAAACAACGCTTGCAAATTATTAAATTTTATTATTAAAATACGTGCTCTGTTAAGAAAGTTCATTGCGCGCTTCTTCCATTTTATGGTCAGGTTAATCGACCCACTGAAGCGGCTCTTCGGGCTATTGTGACTAAATTTCGCACCAAATTTACATTGTTGGACATTAAACAACCAACACGCTTACGTAGAGTGCGAACTGAAGAGAATATCGCAGATGTATCGGCCAGTGTTAATGATGACCATCAATTATAGATTCGTCGTCGTTCGCAGCAATTGGGACTCTGTTACTCAACAACGTGGAAAATTTCGCGGAAGGATTTAGGTGTGATGCTTTCCAAAATACAGCTGGCGCAAGAATTTAAGCCGAACGACCTAACGCAACGTAAAATTTTTGGTGAATGGGCTTTTTGCAAGTTGGCGAAGATCCACTTTTTTACCGAAAATTATTCTTCAGCGACGAAGCTCATTTTTGGCTCAATGGGTACGTAAATAAGCAGAATTGTCGTTCTTGGAGTAAATATCAGCCAGAAGTTTTGCAAGAGTTACCAATGCATTCAGAAAAAGTCACGGTTTGATACGGTCTATGGGCTGGTAGCATCATTGGATCGTACTTCTTCAAAGATGATGCGAATCGTAACGTAACTATGAATTGTGATCGCTACTGTGAGATGATATCCAACTTTTTTTTGGCCAAAATTCAAGAGCTTGACTTGCTTGACATGTGGTTTAACAAGACGGTGCTACATGTCACACAACACGCGCATCAATAGACTTGTTGAGAGGCGAGTTCGATGAATATTTTATTTCACGTTCGGGACCGGTCAGTTGGCCGTCTAGATCATGCGATTTAACGCCCTTTGGCTATTTTTTGTGGAGATATGTTAAAGCTAATATCTATACAGACAAGCCCGCATTAATCGAGGCATTGAAAGACAACATAGAAGTATTTATTCGTTAGAAACCGGCCGAAATGTTGGAAAGAGTATAGCAAAATTGGAGTAAGCGGATGGACTATTTGAGGCGCAGTCAAGATCAACGTTTGCAAAAAATAATCTTTAAACATTAAATTATATGGACCGTACTATCGATTCAAAAAAAGATTTCACGAATTTTTTTGATTTTTTTTTTTTCCTTTTATAGCTTTTAAAAAATTACCCTTTATAACTATGACAAAAATATTGCAGTAGTACGAAATAAAAAAATAAATAAAAAAAAACAACTCAATAACACAATGAGTAAATTTTTCAAAAAATATTTATAAAACATAAAAATATGACTGGGACACTCATGTCTTTACGATATAAAATTATTATATTTATTACAAATGAATTGAAATTTATTTTTGGCTTAAGTTTAAATTTCAATTTCTAAAAACTTCTTTTGACAGAAAAATTATTTTACAAATGTATGCAGACGTTTTCCAGCATTCTTTGCATCTATCTACCATAGGTTGTGTATATTGTAAACATCATCAACTATTCATCTGTAAAGCCAAGTGAAGTAACACTCTTTATTTTATAGTTTTTAATATTTATACTTCTGATTATACCCGACTAATTAGTGGACATTTTTTTTAGTTTCGGAGTAATTTTTCTTAAAAGTTCAAAAGATAGGTCAAATTACATTAATAATGAGAAGAGCCTTTAGTTATTAAATATAAATTAAACTCTCTTGACTTGGGGTATCCTTTAATTTATATTTTTTTAAATTTTTACTTGTTATTATAACCATCATAGTAATCGGCGTTTGGTCCAAGTTCCAAGCGTTTGTCTATAACAGTTCAAAACATAGACCTATGTAGATCAATTTATGTATCCTAAGAAGATGCTTTTAATTTTTAGATTTATTTTTCTGCTATTGGGAGCTTTAGTGTAACTCAGTTTTATTTGAGTTTTAAAGTGGTGCCTTTAGGGTTCATATTATACTTAAAAAACATATATGCTGATGAGGAAACCCTTTATTTTTATAATTATGAACTGAAACGGGACCAATCTGTAAGCATAAAGAAAACATTTATAGAATCTATTCAAAATTTTTTGAGTTATGCAGGCACAAACATAAAAAGGAAACATTCAATCGAATTGATAACCTCCTTTTTTGAAATCTGTTAAAATGAAGTATGTTTGTATGAATATGAAAAGTAAATTGCATACAATTTAAATAAAAAAGCTTCCTTAGAAAATTTATTTATTTATAATCAAATAACAACCTCAGACATGACGTCTTGAGAGTGTGTTTTCATTTTCTTGGAAGCTGTATAATTCTCTTTACAAAAATAAACAACACAGCAAATTATTATCTGTTCTCAAGTTTTTCCTTTTGCAAAATTTGAGAAACAAAAGAAATCTATTACCTTATTGTATTGTAAATTTAGCAAGTTATTTGTATGAATGAGCACGTATAAAATAAGTTTATTCATTTGTATGTATATTTTCAATACTATTTTCAATACTGCCGATAGGTTAAAGAAAATGTACAGAGAAAAGAAATATTATGGAAGATTGGGGTTTCACGTAATAAGGATGCAGATAGGTAAGACAGTTAAATGAAAAATTTTTTCTCCTAGGAGACCTAGAGATCACATTGCATAATGTTTTTAATATGATCTTTTCTTTGCTTCGAATTATAGAAATTTATTTAAAATTTGCGCTATTTGCCCAAATGCAATATAAATTTTGATATGAAAATATGATAATTGTTTTCATCAAATTCGTCCTAAACGATAAGGCACATTCGCAAATTGGTGACACTTGTGGAGATTAAAACAACAACATATACATGGGAATGCCAAAGCTCCAAGTGTAGAAGGTTCCTGCGAATGGCTAAAAAGTAATCACAGTTTTGCTATTATTTTGTAAAAGAAAATAAGAGATTTACAAATATTAAACTTAAAAAGGGAATGTTAATTAAATATTTATTTTTTAGGGAACTTTTTAGTTGTGTCTTCAACTTACCTGAAGTTCCTTAGTTTTGTTATATACGACAAAATTATAAGTGCAGAGAAAAGCTTGGAAGAGATAAATTGATTACGCATATAGTTGAATGACCTATCAGCTTACGCACGATCTCTATTTTTCTAAACATGCACTTAAAAAGTCATATGCAGCCATTCCCACCAAAGTATTCTCTGACTCCGGCGAGGCTCAAAGTGTTGTTTGAATATTTAGGACGTTTTTTCAATCACATATCGCGGCCACATAAATATTGCGTCTTTTTTTAATAGTGAACTCAGGAGACTTAAACTCCCTTTTATGTAATTTGCTTTATCACAAATTTATCAGCTGTTTAACTAAATTTATTTTTTATACTCAAACGATTGCCACTCGTGATCTATTGTACAAAAGAGACACCAACAGTAATGCAGGTATTAGATAGGCTACATAACATATGTTACAAATTTTCCTTTCATTTTATTTCACCAAATTTGTGCCTAACAAATGCTTAAATCTATAAATCAAATTCCTAAGAATTAAAATTGAACACCATAATTGAGAGCGATTAAAACCAACTGACCATAGAGGGCAAAGTAAAAACTTTTAAAGTAATTAAATATTAACAGGTGAGGTGTTCTACTGTCCTTCTTAATTTTAAGTTATTGAATTCATTCATTCACCTTTAGTCTTTTACAAAAGAATTACTTATATTAATTTGTCTTAAAACATAACGAAAATGTGTTTCTTCAAGCTGGCTTTGTCTTAGTAACACTGTGATATGTCTGTGATACTTAAGTTCAACTTCGGGCTATCTATTCATATTATATGCTTTTATCGAAAAAATTCTATTATAAGTCTTTTGAAAAACTTAAAATTTTTTTTTATAATTTTAAGAAATCAGAAAATAAACTGTGGATATTATAAGTGAATTATAATTGATTTTCGGCTTAGGTTCGTTTTTTATTTTTACTTCTAAAATTTGTTGAAAAAAAAAATATTTACAAATGTATGCGAACGTTTTCTAAGGAAAACAAGAAAAATTAGTCGCTAGCAGAAAATAATGCTGCATTTTCTGAATCGCTACACTCTTTATCAGCAAAAGGTATAAATCCTTGTAGTTATCTAAACAATTTTATTTTCTACCATTGGGAAATGGTAAAAAATAAATGAAAAACGATTCGTTGCAGTTTTTCTCAGTGTTCCAATCTTTCTACGCAAATGTTGTAAAAGTAACAAAAAGCAACTTCAAGTTTATTTCTAAAACGTCTTCTAATATGAACAAGTAGTGTTATGCTAATTTTTTTTTTGTTCTTCTCATTTCACGTACGAATGCTGCAAAAAATATGCACTTATTTGAAGATGGAAAAAGTATAGTGAACAAAAATATTTTTTTTTTTTTAATTTATTCTTTTCGAACCACAAAAATAGTGATAATAATACAAACCACAAAACACAAAAAACTAACCGCAATCAAACTCATGTATATAAATCGTGCATGGATGTATGTGAATGTTTTTTGAGTGTGTTGCAGTTAAGTTCTTTTTTTTTTTTTTTGGGGATATAAAGAAAATAAATCAAGCATCACACTAGAATTCTTTTTGGTTACACACATTAACTTGCATGGTTATATTCTCAGCGACACATAAATACCAGCGCATTCAATTAAACTTACACACACTCACACTGTTGATTCATTTTAGAATAAAGAAAAAAATATTTTTCCTTATTTTCTCTAGTTATTTCTCTTAACGTTTGTTTGCAGTTTCTAATCGTAACTATGAAAAGTGAGTATATTGTCTGCTTTGTATATCAAGTATGATTAAAATGGTTTTACATGTGTCTTATTTTTGTTTTACATGTGTCTTCTTTTCTCTCTTGAAAAAGGATAACGTTAATAACGTATTTGTTGTTTTATTTTTATTATTTTTTTTGTGTTTTTTTCCGCTAAAATTTTATTTTAAGAAAAATTTTAAATTAAAATTTTTAAAATTGTGTTTATACCCTTCACGACAGATGGGAAAAAAAGTATTTCTAATTTAACATTCCGTTTGTAATTTCTATAGTATCCACTTCCGACCGCTAATTTTTTATGCATAGTGAAGTTAATTATGCGACGTCCTTCTGTCCAGCCGGGTTGAAATCATCTTTGCCTAGGCACTAGATGAACTAGAGAAAATTTGAATATGTTAATCGATCAGCCATAGTTGCGAAAGAGTTGCTATTGAAAATCAGCAAGATCGGTCCATGTCCCTTGAAGCAGCGAGTAAAACACAATGCCTGCCTCTAATTTGTCCATATCACATGGAACAAAAAAGCAACTCCAGTAAAAAAAAAAGAAGAAAAAGTACGATTGTGAACCATATTTTTTTAACATATCAGCTTTTAGAGAGATCTTTTAAAAAATACTAAATTTTTTTATGAATGCTCAATGCAATTTCTATGAAAAATTATATGTAGTACTTAGTTTTTTTTTTTTTATTTTTTAATCTTCGGTCACCCTAATATTTCGTTTTAATTAGAGCTATCTTAATAAATGTATTTCTCCTGTATGGCTTGAGCTCACGTTTGTTTTAATTTCTGAATTTATTAAGGAAAATTATTTGTACAATTTTCTAGAAAGACAGAAAAATCAGATAGAAACAGAATAACCGTCATTAGCATTTTTTGACTCTCTTACTTTAGCCTGTCTTCTTTTTAAATGCACGTATTTGTGAATAATGTTTTTTAAATAAATTTTTAATTAAAATTAGCGTGAATCTTGACCAAATTAAATAAATTTTTAAATACTTTAAATACTACTTATATAAATTATTATAATTAGGGTTAAACCGATTCTTAAAATTTTTTTTGTGTATTTTGTTTTAAGGTAGCAGTGCCACCGACTTCTTCCCCATATCACTTCTAATTTTCTTAAAATTTAAATTTATTAAAATGTGTTTTTACAGATTTTTTGTAGAGTTCTTTAAACAGTGTTTAAATTTTTCCAACTGTAAAAATAAAATGTACTGACCACTGTTCTAGTATCATTATACCAGCAAAATTTTTATATTTGAGGCTCTAAGGGACCTCCCCACAAATTTTTATTCAAATCCATCCAGCAGTTTGTATGTGACGCAAACACAGACAGACATAATTTTCAAAAACAGGTGTTTTATATTCCATATCGATTACTATCTACACCAACACCAGAACTTTCAAAAATATTTCATGTACAGAAAAGACCCCGTTTCTGTTTTATTATATGTATAGATTGGTGAATTTGTTTTCAAAAGAAACAGCCAATTTTTATTATTAAAGTGGGTAGTTGCAACATTTTTCATTTTTTTCACTCTATGCGCTCAGAGCATTATTAGCTAGCGTCTCGTTTGTTGTTTCCTAAACTAAATAAACCATTCTATACTAAAATATAATAATATCGCTTGAAAATTATATTTAAAATTTTTAAACACCAATGAAATTCGCTTCAAAATATATAATTTCCTGTAGTACTCTCGGCGGTGTTTTTTTAACTTTATTGGTTGAGAAAAAATTTATACTGATGAACTTGAAAACACCTTCATCTTTTTCTGCATTAGAGTCATATCAATCATGATTCACATCATTAATTATAAATATCTCTAGGACAGTTGTTATTAATGTTACAACAATATCCACAATAACGTACTTTAGATATGGTGCGTGTCGCTCACAAACGCTGTTTGGAATTTTTCAAAGAAAACTCTTCAAACAGACTGATGGCACAAACTTAAGCAGAATAAATTTATTTTTTATTGCGACAAAAATTAGAAAAACTAATGGTGTAGCACTCTTAACAATTTTTCATATTTATATTTGTAATTTGTATTTATAAGTTTTCTGTTCATGTTCCTGATTCTATTCCATTTCTGTCCTATTTTTTATCACAATAATGTGCATCTTGAAATATGTTTAGGAAAATAAATTTCATGAAAACTTAAGACGAATTGTTTCTTAAGGTGCATTAAGTTTTAATATTTTATTTGATTCAGTATCTTACAGAATTTGATTCATTTATTTGAGCTTTTTGAATTTTTTTTCTTTTTTGAAAATAAAAGTAAAACATAATTTTTATATCTCTATTGATAACTTGTGCAAAGAAAACATGAAAAATTCCAACATGCAACTTATTTCTATGAGGAGCTTATAATTTTCAGATTTATTTTTTTTTTTAAGTATTCGATTTTAATCCTTTGTTTTAATTTCTACTAAAATCAAAACAAGAATTAAAAAGACTGCTAATTTATCTTAAAATTAAGTTTATTACAAAAATCGGGACGTAGTTAAAGAAAAACAAAAACGAAATATAAAAGAAAACTTAATAAAAAAAATAAACACTTGTGCAACATAATTATTAAGCCTCGTATATTTTCAAATCAGTTATGTGTCATATTATAATATAACAACATAATTTTCATCGACAAATTTTATAACATTTAACAGGTTCATTTAAAAAGATTGGAAAGTAGTAGAAAGCGTCAGCTGGGACAAATACTTAAAGCTTTATTTGCAAAATCAATTGAATGTGTAGTTATCAGCAATAGGTTTTTAATTAATTTGTAATTATGCATAAGAATAAATTGAGAATAAGTTTTAGTTGAAATTTTCTATGCCTGATTTATTTTTATATTATGATTTAACAACTGATAAAATAAAATTGGCAGTTAAAAACAATAATTACGAAAAAACTATACATGTGGTACTTGATACAATGGTTGGCTTTGCTAATGAAGTTTTAGCATAACATCACCTATTGGTGCACTCTTTAATTTGCAACACAGCGAATATTTATGAATAAAATTTATTTTAATATTTAAGTCTTTGACTTCTTCTGATGTAGTCAGCGTAGTAAGTAAAATATAAAAATATGTTTTTTCTGTTTAATGTTATAAATACAATACAGCGAGTAACCTCCTTCTTCGGTACTTCTACGTTCACATTCGCCGGCGAAGAAAATAACTAATAAAATGGCTATACTTTTATCACCTGTTCTACTATCTCCTCTATCCCTTTTATAAAGAATGTAGCGCGGTTACACACAATTATTAAATAGGCATTATTGCCTGAAGTGCTACTTGTCTTTAAAAAACAAAAGCAAAAAAAACTTTAAATTTGTCAAAAATGTTTTTATTTATGTCACCATAGGCATTTTTAAATGCATAATTTTAAACCTTAAATTTAGGTAGAGTTTCATAATTTCCATTAGTCTGCGTTGAACCTGAAATAGTATTTAGCATTCAACGAATTTTCAAGCAATTAATTTTTGTAAAAAACGACTTTCAAACAGATTCCATCTCTCTGTCTATAACAGTTAAAAAATTTGCCCACATAAATTATATTGCATCAAATATGGGGCAGATTTAAATTTTCAAATTCAAATTTTATGCTTGCTGTTCTAGCAGACTTACCAATACAGGTTCTTCTTAAATTTCAACTGTCTGATTAAAACTGTTCAACAGTTTGTCCGTTTATGTTAATTTACATTAACTACTGTGACACTCCTTAATTAATAATTTGTAATATATATGCTTCTTATTATAGCAGACAATGTAGTAAATATTTTGTCTAAAATTCAAGTAATTTTATATAACGGTTCAAAAGATAGGGCCATATAGGTCAAATTTCATCAATTATGGAAACACTCTTTAATTTCTAAATTCATATTATACATTTGTTACACTTAGCAATAGAAGTTCCTTACCTGTCTGCCTTTAACGGTACAAAAGTTTGGTCACATACATCAAACTACAACAACTATTGGGGCACTCTTTAATTTTTATTTTCAAATTTAATACTTGTTGGTATATCGGATTTACAAATACAGGTTCTTTGTAAAGCGACTGTCTACAACTGTCATATACTTCAAATAATATAATTTTTTGGAGCACTCTTTATCCTATAATTTCAAATATTTCTACTTGTAACTATAACGGTCATAGTAATCGATGTTCTGTCCAATATACACATGTTTGTCTATAACGCTTCGTATAAGTAAGGAGAAATCCTTCAATTTTTATACTTATTTTTGTATTACATTGTGCTATTGGGTGCTACAGTGATACGCCTTTTACGGTTCATAATACCCGTAAAAACGTGTATGTTATATTAGAGCAACGTATAATTTTTAAAATTATGAACTAATATTAAAACAGGGCTAATCTGTAAGCATAACCTTTCAAATAAAAAAATATTTTCAAAATCGGTTCAGAAATAGCTGAGTTTTGCAGGCAGAATTATAAAAAAGCAACATTCAGGCGAATTGATAAACTTTTCTTTTCAAGTCGGTTAAAACTAAATTAATATCCACTAAAACAACAACAAAAGTAATCTATATTTCAGATTGAGATCGACAACTTGACAGACAACTAAACGACATTTTTTAATGATGGTAACTATAATGTTAACATTCATTTGTAAATATATTTTCTGCCAAAAGCTTCTTATAATTTTTTTTTATACTTAAGGGAAAACTGTTACAATTTCTGAAAACTTAACCTTGCAAATGTGATTATGAAAAAGATATCAAATGAAACGTAATAATCTTTATTTAAAGTTATTTTCTCTTATCATTATACAAAATTTAATTTCTTGTAGCATTTAAGCTTAACAAAGCATCTTGTTAAGCTCATCTATTAAACTTTTCCAGGGGATTTGGCGAAACAACTCATTGAATTTTAAAATTGAAAAGTGACATTTTACAAATTTACTTAACTGCTAAAATTTTGCGTCGTTTAACTCCTGTTGGGATTTTTTTTATTTTTATTGTTAAAAACAAAATTTGTTTACGCAAATTTGTTGAATAGCGATTGCTTATTTTCATTTTGAGTTTAAACATTATTATAAAAGTGGATTTTATTTATATGTATGTATTTTTGAATTATATTAACACTTTAAACTTTTCGTGTAAAAGCTTTAAGAAATTTATTTCTGTCGAAAATATATATTTGCGTATTTTTCTTGTAGTGTGCGTTTCAAAACTTTTTAACAAATAGAATCAGTTGGGAGTCATTCATTTTTTGTTAATCACGCATTTGAAAAGTTTCATTTAAATTTTGTTTTTTTTTTTTTTGCGAAGAAATGTTTTTATTTATAAACTTTTGCTATTATTTACACACATCTTTATATTTAACTCTAGAACTTATACATTTACAAGATGGCGTTAAAGTTTGTATTATTATAAAGTGAAATGGCTAAAAGTGTGGTAAAACAAATAAATCTTTGAACAAAAAAGCGTATCTACTATTTATAAAAATGTTTACTTAATCTTTCCAGACCCGTATCATTAAGAATAAGTAAAATAAGAGAGAAACAAATGAGGGATTTTGCATGACGGCTAAAAACACTGTAATGAATTTTAAGTTGCAATAAAACAACCGCAAAGTCGTTTAAAAAAGTTTATATCATTCAACTGTATTTTTGTCTTACTTTTGCGCCAAAATGACACAATGATGAAGAATTATTTTTATACAAAAGATCAGAACATGGCATTAATATTGAAAAATGATTTCGGGCATATGGTTACCACAACTGCTCATGACAAAGCGCATTTTGGACGTCTAATTTTGGGTCACTTTTTAAAGTCATATGTCACGAATAACACGAACAATGTTTGCCCCCAAAGCGTCAATTGTTGCTGGTTTATAAAGAGGTGTCAAATCGCAGCACCTTGGGGACCAACTAACAGCTCCATTTCTCGAAACCGGCTTATCGCCAAGCTTTGATTTCAATAACTCGATGGTTGCGGTCGCCGCATGACACTTAGCGCCATCTTGTTGAAACCACATTTCGTCCGAATAAATGTCATCTAGTTTCAAACAAATATTAATCATGGTGTGGTTACGATCTCCATTGCCCGTAATGTGAGATTCGGGCTCATTTTTGAAGATATAAAATCTGGTGGTACCACATGCGTGTAAACCACAACAAACGTTCATTTTTCTTGATGCAAAGGAGTCTGTAGGGTATGTTGTGGATGGGTCACACTCCGTATGTGGCAATTTTGCTTATTTACAAACCCGTTAAACCAAAAACAAGCTTCATCGCTGAACACAAATCGGGGATAGAAAAAAGGGTCAGTTACTAACTGCTCTAGAGACCAAACGGCGAAGGAGCGACGCATGTAATTGTCTCGTGGCATTAACCTTCATTCACTAGCTGGATTTTATATGGGAGAAGGTAAAGATTTTTGCGTAAAATTTTTCACGTAGTGGTCGGACAGTGCCCTAATTCCTGCGACTGACGACGAATCGATAACTTGGTTCTTCCTCTACACTTTCATTTACAGCAGCGGCATTCTCTTCTATACGCACATTCATTCGACATCTTGGTGTTATTGCATCCTCTAGAGAAATTGTAGTTTGAGATCTATCTATCTACAGTTCGACTTCCTTAGACGGACGATTATGTGCACAAAAAAATCACGATTTTTGAAGTAAACTTGAAAAATTTGATAGCGTTGTTCAAGCGTGATCTACTCATATTGATTTGCCAGAGTTTACTGAAAATAATAAGAAAACAATTTTCGTCAAATTTTTATTTTAAGTTTTTTGTCGGGCTTAAAAAAACAGCCGATATAAACAACTGCATAAAAGTATTTTCATCCGCTATAATATTATTATAAAATAAATAAAATTAAAAATTGTCCCCATATAGACGTGATTTTCTCATACTTATATGGTTTAATCTTTTATGAGTAGACACGTTAAATTAGCACAAAGTGTATAGTATTCTGTCTCCTATAAACAAGTAAAAAAATACATAATTAAAAGGTGACTAAGCCGAGAAGACGTTTCTGTCAATATACTTGCCTTTCGAATTGTAAAGGCAGAAGCATAAAATTAATACTGAGTATTAAACACATGCAAAAAAATATACAATTTTATTTTAAAGGGTGTCAGCATAGAGGACCTAAAAGATTCTGGGTGCAGGAACGTATATGATATTTTTATTTTGGAATGTTAATGTTTTTCTAGCTTTTAACTGACATTTGCTAATTTATTCAATGTAAAAAAAATGTAAGCATTAAAAAGAGAAATAAGTTTAATAGTTTATTTCAGTGACTCGAAGACGTGATTGCAAAGGTAATTTTGGTAATGCCTTGGTATTCTTTATACTGTGTTACATACAATTACAGTAAAATTACAGCAAAATTTTAAAACGAACATAAACATAAAACTCCAATTAAGAGTTTAATAAAAAAAAACTTTGTAAAATCACTACATCAAAAAAATATAAGCTTCACCAAACCAGCAAACAACAATAAGAGAAAGTTTAATATAAAATCGAAAGAAACGTTTCTATTTCACTGGCTATCAAGTATTTAAACTTTGTAATATTACAAGCCAAAACTCAAATAACTTTGGGAAAAAAGAAAACAAGATTCTAAAAGCAACACGCCAGCAGAAATACTAAGTTGAAACTTTTTAACAAACACATGCTGGTTATTTTCGTTTTACTTGTAACTTGCAACGGACTCTTATTAAAAAAAAACATGAGTTAGGAAACATAATTTTATAAAATTATGTTCTTGAAAAAAAAATAATAAATGGGTAAGACAAAAAATTAAAATATCAAAAGCAAGTTTGGAATTTGTTTAAAGTCAGTTTATTTTTAACCACTTAAAATTTGTTGTTTTCTAATTTAAAGTAGATTGATGCTTTTTAGATGGTTTCCGAGGAAAAACTGTTAGTCTTCAAGTTGCAAGATTAATATTGTTTAAGATTTAAGATTAAGTTAAGATATTTTAAAATATTTTTGCCAACAAAGGAGGTAATTCGTGAGTTTTAAATGTTTTAGCTTATGCACCGAATTAAAAGATTATTTAAACACAGCAACATCGATAATACTAAAATGAAACATACGCCTGTTAAAAAACTTCATAGAAATCTACAAAAAAAAAAAAAAAAAAAAAAAAAAAACAATATAATATAATATTTAATTTTTGCGTTCATTATTCAGAGATTTTGTTAAATGATTTGCTTCTATCGATTTGGAAAATATTCCTGTTTCTAATGGCTTTTGGGTAAAAAATTAAAACAAAATTAGAATAAGCGCTGTAAAATACCCATAACTTATATAAATTATTGTTCAACTTTTAAAGCTTTAAATTATAAAATGTGTAATATTCTTGAAGAGAGTAAACTGAAGAGACTGTTCTAAATGTGTTCTCAAAAAAATTTTTTTTTAAATTAAGAAATCATTATTCACCATTATATATGATGTAAGTTTAGCTTGTTGTTTTTTTTTAATTGTAATGTTCTTCTTTCACAGTAAGTAAGCAATGGTTGGAGATAGTTTTTAGTTTACAAGTAAGAGCCACTTTCATGCCATTTTGCACGAAATCAGATTTATAGTGACTTTTCAACATAAACATAGGTATCTCGGAAACCACTGCATAGATTTTTGTCGAGCCTATTGCATTTTGTTCGACTTACGTTTGTCTTGCAGAATGTGTAAGCATTGTGTGCACGCTATTTTTAGTTTCCGAGTAAAAGGAAATCAGTTTCATACAGAATTCTTAACATTCACAGATATCTCGAGAACCAATGCATAGGTTTTTGTCGAGCCTATTGCATTTTGCTCACCTACTAATCTTCTTTTAGAATAAGTAAGCAATGTTTAAATAAAATATTAATGCCATCGAGACGTGCTGTACCCTCAATAATCAATATCTGTGAATTTAAAAGTGATTGGTATAATAACACGATTTAATAAAGTTTAATTAGTTTCATTTTATTTCCCGTGAATAAAAAAAATGTGGCAGCGTTTTGTAATACATTATTTATAATTTTTATTTTTCATCATCTTTTAAATGTATAAAGAGCTGAAAAAAGTTAACCATATTATGTGAATAGAGAAAAATAAATTTATTCGTTGATTATTGTTATATTTGATTAAACTTTGATTTATGTCTTTACTTTATTGTTAGGACAAAAATCGTTGCTTTATTTTCACAGAAGCGAAGTGGCCATCGAGACGTGCTTTCACCCTCAAAAATCAATATGGGTGAATTTAATAATTTTAATTGGAATAAAGCACGATTTAATTAATGTTTAAAAATGTTTTATTACTCTAAAGCTTAATTAATATGGATGAAAGTAGCCACCCTCGTGGAGTGAACAGTCCCATCGCTACTCATCAATAATTTTAATAATAATAATAATTTAGTTACATCATCAGATTTATCTAAAAAAAATACTACAAAGGGTATTTTTGTCTCACACTATAATTCTCTAACTGCTCAATAAATCAGTTTGTTTGTTCCTAAAAAAATAAAATAAATTTCCAGCTGGCTCGATTTATGTAGCAAAAATGTAGTCGTTCAGAAGTTTTGAATTCAGACCTTTTACTGCCTAAGAGTACTGATGATTAAAAGTAGGACTCCAATTTCTAATCTGTATCTTTGAACACAAAGTTTTCAGCATTAAATTTTAACTTGGCGAGTCACAGGTAAAAGCGACAATAAATTCTTGAAGCCTTTCATTTTCATTAATTTCCCATCAACGAAAAAATAAAGAAAAAATTTCTTTGATGTGTTAAAGCTATTGCAAACGATTAATTTCCCAATTGACTTTTCTATGTGGAAAATTGCTAAGGAAGTCCCAGGCAAGAATCCTTTAAGAAATCTCGAGGGATGCTATTAAGCAAGAATATTCTTGTTCTCGTAGCTAAAATATGCTCGACATTATTTAATAGAGACAGCTTTATTTTGGATGATACTTTTTACGCCTGATACAATTTTAAAATTAAGACTAAAAATTGATTGTTAATAGAAAATGGTCTCAGACATCAACTTTCAGGAATAGTGAATTTTTTTCCCCTCCTGAATTTTAAATGTTTTGAAGGGTCTAAAAAAGTTTCAAAAAATAAACCGATTAGATTTTTTTTTAAATATTTATCAGACTAAAAAAATATGTTAACATATATTTAACTTTGAAATAAATTTTTATAAAATCTTTTGATGACTGGATATGCCCTTTATTATGAAAGTCCATTCATAAGGTTGTCCGTTTTTATACCTATAATAAAACATGCTTCATGGCATTCTCTAATTCTTGCTGCAGGCAATGCATTCAAGATACTTATTACGATATAGTTCCGGTCAGATGGAGCCTAACGAGTTGACCAATTTGCTGCAGGAATAATCTGGCCTTCATAAGATAAGAAGAGAATAACAACTACAATACTACGGTCCTGAAAATGCAGCATTACATTCTGCCAGCGTCTAATTTTTCTCGTTTTCTTTGGAAAACGTCCACGTACATATGAAAAATAATTTTTCTTAATAAAAGTTAAATTGAAAATGAACCAAAGCCAAAAAAGTGAAATTTTAATTGATATATGAAGATCACTGGTTCAACCCCTGGCTGGGACTAAAATTAAAAAATAATTTAAAAACACGCAAGGCACAGCGCATTAACATTCATAGCTTACTCATCTACAGTTGATATGATACTGGAACAGCATCTATAATATTGTGAAAAAAACAAGTATGAATGATTAAAAATAAAATTTGCATTTCGTGACTATACCGACGGTGTAGTACAAAATTGCAACAAATGTACAAGACGTGTTGTAGAGAAGACAACAAAGAAATGCTTTGAGTTGTGTGTGAATTTTGTCAAACCAAATTAATATTTTTAGTTGGTTAAATGGATGATATTTACAATATACGCAAGTCAAGGTGTTGGATGCAAAAAATGCTGAAGATGGATTTGGCGGTCCTGAAAATGCGGCATAACATTCTGCCAGCATCTAATTTTTCTTTGGAAAACGTTCGTGTACATTTGAAAAATAATTTTTCTTAATAAAAGTTAAATTAAAAATGAACCAAAGCCGAAAAAGTAAAATTTTAATTGATTTATGAAAAACTTCAATATTTAAAAGCTACAGAAATCCTAAGAGAAGGATACATTTCCCGTACAATGACTTTTGCGGTAGCTACCAAGATGGGGGAAGGTAGGCGATCTTACTATTCCTCTGCCGAGGAACAGACAAGTGATCGTATCTCTTCCCTGCCTGAACCTTTTATTTATATACTGTAGTATTACTATAACTTTGTAGAATTAGTTCCTTTTAGAGGAGCTAGGGTGGTTTGTTTTTAAGTTGGCTCTACACATTTAAGTAATAAATTGTACGTTCTTGCCAGTGAGCCTTTCAGCGTATTTCCTCTTCTACACCTTTTATTTACATCATCCTCTTTTCTTTACAGCCTCTTTTTTTCTTTACACCATTTAAACTTTTTCCCTTCGTTTAAAGCCCTTATGTAACAACATACAGGAACAGAAAAAAATGCGCTATACTTTCAAGACATCCCAACATTTTAATTTATAAACTTACACGATAGGAGATAACGTGATGATATGTTTATAAGAACATGTCATATGCTTTTTTGCATGCTTAACTTAGAAACTAAATTTTTTGAGTTATGGCTCTTCTACAATTGTATTTTTACTGTTGTTCAATATACGTTAAAACTTAAAAGCTTTTCATAAACTTAAGAAAAATTACACACGCTTATCTGCATACTTATAATGTCATTTCGGTTATCTACTCACCCTATTGTTACTCTTTTTCAATTTTCTGAAATTAAAACTTGAAAGTGTTATTTATTTTCTTGGCACAGAAAAAAACTACTCTATTTCAATAATTTTCCTTTTTTATGTATTATCGTTTCTTGCATTTAAAATTTTCAATTTGTAGGTTTTGTAATAATTTAAGTTGTTGTATTTTTTCTGGTCTTTGACCAGGACACTAGACTTGAATTTTAATCAGAACTTGCTGTTTTATTTTATTAATTTTTTTTAAGTTATGTTTAGTTTTAATTTTTTTATTTTCCATTAAACAATATTTTCCCATAAAAATGTATATGGTAATTTATGATGTATGCTGTACATCATAACTTGGTTTATGGAAAAAATAATTTTGTATATAAAGAGAACACAGCGAAATGTAAGTAGTGAGGAGGCTGGATGATTTTATTTATTTATAACTCGCAGTATGATAATCACATATAAAAACAAATCATTCAAAAATTTATTCAAAAATCAAATTACAAGATCCAAATGAAGGGTCATAGAAATTTTATATGCAAATAAATATTGAGGTAGAGATTATTAGGGATTCAGAAAATCGGAAACCGGAAATTTGCTATCTTTAACCATATTTATTATAGTGGAAAAAGAACTTAGAAATCGCAGCCAAATTTTTGTCAAAAAAAAAGAAGCAACAATGAAATATCCAACACAATACAATACCCAAAACATATACAGATCATGTCTAAAGGCAACCAAACATCCAAGATATTTAATTTTCTTTGTTACTATCAATGTTTCAACTAATTTTTAGACAGCATGTAAACTATAGTTAAGTCATAAATTGTCCAATTGCTTGTATCATTTCGTCTCACATAATAATAAATAATTTTTGGAATATTCTTGTGACTCTTCTTTCATTCTCCACAAGTTTTTTATTATTATTTAAGCTCACAATACTTTAAACGAAATATTCAAAAAATGGTTACTCAATATTTATGTAAGTTTGAGTATTTTTTCTTTTTTATAAACATTTGGGATATGAAGCATACTATCGAGATATAAATGAACGAATTAACAAACAAACGATACAAAACATTCAAGAAGTGAATGACTGAATGAGTCATTGATAAAGTACTGAACACTGGTGCCTTTGGATATAAAACGATATTGTAAGCAATACAGAAAAACTCGATTTCTTTTTTAATAACAATAATAATAAGTGGGAGTTGATTTTGGGAGAAATAAGCAAATAAATTTCCACTAAAAAAATTTTATACTTCAGCTGTTGTGAAAATACTCACACAACAATAAAGAAAATTTGTAAAAGCAGCTGAATAATGTGATAAAAGAAAAAAGCTAAAAAAACATTCAACAATGAAATATTTAGAGAAAATGAGCTGGAAGTTTTTCCCATAAGAGAACTGTTAACATAGTATTACAATAAATCGATTTTTTGCTTTTAAATTTTTTTATAGATCTGGTTAAAAACAAAAGATTTTCTGAGTCAATGATTGTTTTGTCGAAAAATAAGCCAATAGTTTAAAAAAATTATAAAATGAACAAAGGGAATTTATTATGAAAAGAATAAAATTGAAAATATGATTTTTTCTTTTCTGTCATAAAAAAGCTAGAAGGAAGTTGCTAATAAAAGAAAGCTTTAAAAAATGCATTTGTAGTAAATTTCTTGCAAAAAGGCGATAAAGAAAATATATGTCCATCCATAAGTATTTAAAGTTTTCAAATATGTTAGATATGTTTGGTTGCAATTATTTTTTAATAAAATTTTAATAATCCTTGCGCAAAAAAATACTTCAAAACAAACAAACTTCAAGTCATATTTCTTTATGGCGATAATTATAAAATAAGTACTTATATAATATTTGAGAAAAATTGCGTCAGGATTTTTTAAGAAAAAAATTTAAAAGATTATGAAAACTGCAAGATAAAATAAAAATTTCAGATTATATATAGTTAAAGTAAATTTAAACTAAGTTTCAACTAGTACACCCATAAATACAATAGAATGTATAAAAATTTGACAATAGAAACAACGAAATTTTTACTTTTATTTGTAACTTTTATATTTCCTTACTAAGAATGACCGCAATCTGCCAAAATGTGACACCTATTACGATTATGTCACAACAAAACCAAAAAAAAAAAAAAATCCAACACTGACAATAACTTTTCATTGGTCTACTTATACTCGTATATACGTGTTGGAAGTAAGATAAGTAACGTAAAAACGTTTAGGAGAAAGCAAATATTTAGGAAAATCTCATCTTTGCACGCACATAAGATGACACTTTACCAGATATTTCTACTTAAACTTTTTCACGCAAAATTGCCAGCAGACACATGAACAGTGTTACAATAAACACGTTTAGTTTTATTTACTTATTTGTAATCAATTGCTATAATGTTTATCCCTAAAGTAAGATTGAATATAATGTAGACAAAAAAAAAAATATCTTTAAATAGCAAGATAATAAAAAAATTTTATATTTTGTACATTTTGTGATAGAAAAATTTATATAAAGAGCGACATCAACTGCAGTAGTCTGAAAACTAGAAATACAAATACTGCACAACAGTGTATATAAATATTTATTTTCATAATGTGGCTTGTCAGGTGAAACATTTTATGGATTTTTATAAATAAAATTTGCATATAAATGTACAGGGGTGAAAACAGTGGGATAAATAAAAAAGTTTAAAAAATAAAAGGTAAAGGAAGCAAGGAGCTAAATGCCATTATCCATTTCAATTCAATATAAAAATATTTTCTCTTGGTAATGTCATAAGGCTTCGCCGTTAGTTTGGCTGGCCATAATTTAGATAGAAAGTAGTTTTGTTTTGATGTAAATGCATCTTTTTTAACTTGTTTTGTTAACTTTATTTCATAAATATAGCAATATTTCTTGTTGAGATTTTCATTACAACAGAAGCCGGCACTTCTTGCTTCTTAAAGCACAATGACATTGTTGTGATATAAAAATCTTAGATCAACTTGATTGATCAAAATACATGCAGTTGACGTCATGTTTAGATTTTTATAAAAATAATTTTCAGATGGAATGTGAGTTCAGTTTAAGCCTAGTAATGTGGTGGGGTCAGATTAGTCAAATATTTGACCCAAAAAAGCGTAACCACTATTTTTATAAATGTTTATTTAAGCCTTCCTGAAACATATTATTACAAATGATGACTTATAATATTATAAATATGATATCTTATCTTTTATACTAAGTAGGATATCTTGTTTCTCAAAAAGTATTTGAGAAGGACAAAAAAAAATTTTTTTTTAATTTAGTGGTAAATTTTTTCGGTAAAAATTTTGACAAATTTGACGACACCTTAAGCAAAATTTATAGAAACAGTGTTATTGATTCGCTTTAATTCTTTTTTATTTTAAACATTTGTTCTAGTTACGTTTCGTATTTGAATGGCTGTACCGGATAAAGGCATAAATGCTGAACAAGACATAGCCGCAGAGATAGGATATTATGATCTGAACGTGATTTTGTATAAGCTCATCTTAAAAATTCAAAAGATGTTAGGAACAAACTAAGCTGTAAAAAATAAGAGAAGAATAGAGAGAAATGTATAACTCCTAGTTATAATAAAATACTAACCTGACTGCGTTTGCATTGAAAGGAACCCCTACATTTAATTTTTTATCATTCCTATTTTAATGAAGATTTTTTTTTTAATTTTTCCAGATATTGTCTCTAGGCACCTTCATTTCTTTTAGAAGAACATACTTTGTTGTTTTGACTATCATTTTTAAGAACCCTTTATGCAAAAAGCGTTTAAAACATTAAAAATTTTGTGAAGTAATGTCGCATTATAATGATGTATTTCCGTATTCTGATTTGGCATGAAATATTTTTTATTTATTATCTTGCAAAAGCAAGACAGCATATTACGAAAAATAATGCATATTAACTATATAAAAGAACTTAGTTAAAGATAGGCGCAAGATCTAAAATTTAACCGTCTTAATTCGGATGCAGAAAAAACGCAAACATTAACTTATATAAGTGCGCTAAGAAAAATTGCACAGGCTTCTCCGCTTAAAAGACCAATTCAGGTGGTTCCTAAAGATCTTATTGTGATGCCAGAAGTTTGAGAGCGAAAGGAGATTCCTGAGTTTCCCTTAAGTAACACTTGTACCGAACTATTTCGAAGCCCGGATAAACGAATTTATCCCAGTAATATTTCCAGCCTCTGCTCTCTTCTCTCCGCCAGTCGGGCAGTTAACGACCTAGTTAATCATTTTCTCTACCTATTTATTTTGGCAATGTCTGCAGAAGTCATAATATGGAGGATTTAATCTCATAGGATGAGCACCAGTGTTGCATGGCCCTGGAAGCACAGAAACTAACGTACATATTTGATTAGAGAGATCTACTGTCTTTTGTGCACGGTAACTAATAATTTACGCTAAAGTTTCCCTAGTATTGCCACATCAACTAGCAAGAACATCAGATATTATATTACAAGATACCGTTGGTTTTCTAGGTACGCAAAGGCTGGAATGTCTTAAGGCTTAAAGATGCCGGGCATACACAAAAAGCATACATGTTGTATACACTCGTATCGATAGCAGCCTTGAAAAGCTTCTTCCATTGTCTCTATTATATATCGCTGCCAATAAAGAATGTAGCGATTTAGAAAATGCTTAATTATGGTTTGCTAGTGTCAAGCAACAAAATTTTTTTTCTTATATATAATTAAAATAAATTAAAATAAACACGCCGATTTTTATTAAATTTCTTCAAAAATTTAGTTTTATTAATTATACTTTCTGTTTTTCAGTATAATTTCAACATAATTGTAATATTTTAAGAATATTAAAATTTTGTTAGTTTCAAGAAGCCTTGCTTTTTCTGCACAAGTAAAATTTCTATATGATTTTTTATCCGAATTTTATCTAAAATTTTGCGACTTTTAATCTTGTGGGCGAGTTTTCGTTATTCTTAAATTTTTTGTTAACTACTGATTTTTTTTTTTTTGGCGAAACTCGATATTTTTGTTGAAAATGCAAAAATTTGAAAAAGTTTATAATGAAGAAGTTTAAAATATACTTATGAACTTTTTGTGAAATTTAAATCTTTGAATAGTTTAGATTTTTTAACTCCTTATCAAAGCAAAAGAAGAAGACGGTAGAAGCATTCTTCATTTTGTTTTTCATATCCTCCTGGATCTGGCATTCTCTTCCACTTTGCGGGGACGGTAGTTAATATGTTGATTGTCATATTTGTATTATACAAATAATCCCATATATTAAATTGATTAAAAGCATATATATTTTTAGTGATTGTAACGATTTTCTAAAAAAAGTAAAATAATTTCTGTTTTTCTCCTTAACAAATTGCGAGAGCAATTACAACAGAAGCCCACTGTTGCAAAGCAAATGCCTACTTTACGCAAACAAAATAATATAAAAACAGCAAAAACATTTCTAAATGAGACTAATAAAAAAAAAATTTCAGTGAAAAACAGAAACCATAAACATTTGTTCACTTTTTACATTATTTTTGTAATAACACTTGAGAAATTGTAAGAGGTTCAAGTTTAAAAAATATATATATTTTTATGAACAGCATGAAAAGAAACGCTACTAATTTCCCAGAGGTAAATATCTTAACTCACGCATGTACATACACACGCACACCAGCACTCATAACCTTATTTGAACAAATAGTTGTATAACTTTATTAAATACAAAACAACCACCCACAAGAGGTTTTGAAGGTACTTAACCACAATGTTTATTGACACATCCCTAAAAAATATCACACTTGTACGACTTTATTCGCACAAGCCATGTGAGCATTAAATACATATCTGTGAAAATAACAAAGTTAGCTTTTTTAAAGGTGTGGTTTGGCATTTTGATTTTGTTTAGAGGAAAATTTCATATGTGATTTTTTTTTGCTGCGATTTATAACATTTTATGCCAATTTTGTGTGTAAGTAAGGCCTAGATGAGCGGTGCAGTCTTAAAAACATGCACATACGCATACATTTAATTGTATAATTATGCAGTGCGCACACAAATGTAATGATGACATTTAAATCTAAATGCATTTTTGAGTGCTGCGTTCGCAAGGGTCCTACTGTTTATGTAAAAATGTCATTGGCAAAGAGCCTTTTTTCGCCAAACAAAATAGTGAAAACTTTAATGAGAATTAAACACGAAAAAGATAAAAGAGTAGGCTCTTTGACCTTTTGAGACACATTTATGAATTTGAATGGGTATTACACAGTCTTTTTTTCCATTTTGTAAACTCAATTGAAATTTCAATGGAAGTTTAAAGTTTTAATTTGCGTTTACAAATAGCTGCGTTGATTTATGAGGATGTTTGTATACATTCGCATGGCTACAAAGTGTTAAAGTCTGTTTAATAGGAGTTTAAAAGAAAGTATGTTTGTGGTGAACGTTGGTAAATTTTTTACTTTAAATTTTAATACATGAAATACTGAAAAGGATTATAATTTTATAAAATATTGATGCAAATTATGATAAACACAATATTGAAGCCATCTCTTATCTTTTTTATTCAATAGAAAAAATGAGTTTTAAACAGTATTGACGGCGATCTGACTACTTATGTTTCCTTACTAATGGCTTCTAAATCTCTTTTTCATCAAAAAATTCCACGTTATAAAGAGCTTTTGCTTTAGAAAGGGGTTATATTTTGATCCAGAAGTCTATTTCTAACTCTAATGCCGTACTGTGCTGGGTATTTGCACACGATGTCTTGAGAAGTGGAAATTCGATAACGCAGTTTGTAGAACCGTGTATTACTGCTTAAGAGTTGGATCTCATATTCACCTCTACGCGCTGCTGTTGACTGTATTTTGTTAATAATGCAGTAGCACATAAACCACAACCGCGTTACACCCCACAAGCCCTCAGAAATAACCAGAACAGATATCATTCACTACCGGCTTTTTATTTTATTTTATTCAAGTCATTGTTGGGAATTAGCTCTTTTTTATCTGTCAGTCTTAGGCCCTAAAAGGCAAGGCGTTTATTGCCGCTTTATAACCCCAGAAATAAAAACGTCATGGTTGGAAAAACCACATCTTTTTTTCTGTGTCAAATTTAATCCCTCTTTTAACTAATTCTGTAACCATTTCAATAGATTTTATTAAAACTGAATGAAACTTTTTGGGTAAGTTTAGCTTATATTCCACTCGTTTAATTATATGTTACAGAGACGCCGATGAAGGGCTTTCTAGTATATTTATTAAGTTTTCAATCTGTTCTATAGCATTATTACCTTCTTTTGATGTATTGCTGTCCTCTTTCCCTTTCCATTATAAATCAGGGTTAGATAAGTTATAATTAATAATTATTGAAAACTTTTTTGTGTGTTCTTCTCCTGGCTTTAGTTCATGGTATTCAAATGGCAAAAAATATACTAAGGACAACAACCAATTTAACCGCTAATAATCTGGCCATTAATAGTCACTTGTACTGAAGTTTCCAGATATTTCAAGAAAAAATTTTCATGTTAATTTTTAATTTTTGTCCTTCAAAAAGAATTAGTTTTGGTTGTGGTAATGTAAATGACGATTTAAAGATGTTAAAAAGTTTAACATTTTTTTTCATTACGCCGCACAAATTTGTTGTTATTCTAAATAAAACGATATTCTTGTTTGTTTTTTATAGTTCAGCAAAAAAATTGCTAACAATAATTTTCATGTTTTTCATTCTTTTAAATGAAAGTTACATACAAGAAAATATTTTACATATTTAATTATATGTATATCTGACGAAGATGTTAAGGGCAAATATGTACTTTTTAAAAATTATTAAAAAACCTTAAACTTCTATTTAGTAATATATATTACAGAGTTGTGAAATGTTTTTTCCACATAACCATAAACCACATGCAATAGTAATAATACTGCTGACGCAAAACTATTATAAAGTGTTAGGAAACAAATAGATAATAATCTTCAGATACTCTTAAAACGTTTTGAAGGATTAAATAATAAAAGGCCCATTTTTACTTTCACAATAGCAGCAACCAAAACAGTTAAGTTCCTTGGAAATGAAAATTAGCCTTATTAGTAGCCACACACAATGTTTTGTATTTTATGAAGGCCTTAAAACCTTTATTGAACGCAAAATTGAAAAATATAACAATATTCCACTTTACTGTATTAAAAGTACTTATTAAAAAAAAAAATAATAGTAATAACAAAAGGTCAAGTTAAGTCTGTTTTTTTTTTTTTGTTTTTTTATTATCTGAGTCTATGGAAAAAATCCTTACAGACTGGTATACATACATAAAGTTTTTTACAATTTAAAACATTACCAAAAATTACATTTAATTTAAGTATTTAAAAACAATATTATGTTGCGTTTAATAGTGTTTACATTTAGAGAAAAATCAATAAAACTATAAAGATTGTTAAAATCGCAGCAAATTCTTCTAAAGGGCTCATCATTGGCATAATTATGGCGAACAAATTGAATGTAAATTGGTTTAAAATTTCTGGTTGGACGTACAGGAATGTTGAAGTATAAGTTTCCCAAAAGGAACTCCGAACAAACATCTCCAGTAATCAAATTAAACAAAAACGTAACATTAAGCATAGTTCTTCGGCTTTGTAGAGACGGTAGCCCAATTTTAGCAAGTCTGGTTTTATATGACGGTAAATTTGAAAAATTATTTCGGTACATATTTCGTAAGCAAAATAACAGAAATTGTTTTTGAACAGACTCAATTTTATTACTATGCACGATATACTGTGGGTCCCAAACAACGGATCCATATTCTAAAATTGGCCTTACTAAAGATGTATAAAGCTGCTTGGTGATATGAATATCAGTGAATTCCTTGGCCCAACGTTTGATGAAAGCAAGTACCCCACGGGCTTTATTTGATATCATAGCAATATGTTGACTAATGTTTAATTTAGCATCTAATAAAATACCCAAATCAAGGATCGAATCAACAATTTCCAACTGATAACCATCAAAAAAGAACGGATTGTGTGTATCAACTCTTCTGGAAAAGTGCATATGTTTGCACTTGTTTAAATTTAACTCCATCAAGTTCATCGTGCACCAAACAAAAAAGCTATCTAGATCCTGTTGGAGAGAATTGTGGTTGTCAAAGTTGTTGTAATTATGAAAAATTTTTACGTCATCAGCGTATATTAGAACATTTGAAAATTTGATAGCAGTAGGTAAATCATTGATGAAAAGTGTAAATAAAATTGGACCGAGATGGCTACCTTGAGGAACACCAGATTTTACAATAATATATTTAGATATGGATGTTTTGAAGCACACTCGTTGGTATCTGCCAGTTAGATATGAGCTTATCCAGTTCAAACAGTTTTTGGTGAAGCCCATTAAATGAAGTTTTTTTAATAATAAAACATGGTTAACTTTGTCGAACGCTTTACTAAAATCAGTGTAAATGGCATCTATGTGTTGACCAATAGTGAGTCCTTGAATAACTTCGCTTGAAAGTTGTAGCAGATTTGTTATTGTTGAGCATCCTTTACGAAAGCCATGTTGACAAGGTGTCATTAGTGTTGAAACTTGATGACACAAGGCATGAGTAAGACATTTTTCGAATAACTTGGGGATCGCACTTAGTTTTACAATTCCTCTGTAGTTCACAATAGTTACATAAGAATAAAATGAAAGTTAAAAGAAAAGAAGTAAAAAAAATATCTAATAACACACAGTGAGGAAGATGGATAATTACGCGATAACGAAAAACACTCAAAATAGTAATAAAAAATGCTGATAGTTTTTATCTAAATGCAGAATATGAGATACTGCAGAACGCTTGTCGCACAGAAAAATTTGTTTTTTCCAGGTTGGTTTGTTTTTTTTTCATTCCAGAAAGAAAACTAATGGATTAAATAATTTTTAAAATACAATACTTAAAATGAAAATATGAAATATTTTTAAACTCTGTAACTGAAAAACAAATTTTTCGCTTCTTATAACAAATAACATGTTTCCAAATCTTACTACTCTAACTTGGTGTCTATATTAACTTGTTTTAATATAACTTCTTTTTTTAACTAGACCACATTTCATTTAATATTGGTGATCATCAATGTTATAACATTTTCTTTCATTCATTTAGGCCTATTTTCACCTGAGGGACGCATATGTATGTATATATAAAAACGATACATATGTTATTTTGTTACAACTATTTTTTACTTATATTTGTATATTTGTTATCAAAAGCTATTCATCGTTCTAGCTTATCGACATTTACATCAACATAAAAAACATGTCATTTGACGATCTTTTTTTAAGGCAGTGTATAGAGTTGTAATATTGTTGTAAATGAAAGGGAGTAAAAGTTTTTAGATTAGAATAAAATATTGTCCTTAAGGTCATTAAAACCATATTTGAATTTGGGTTTAAATATTTTTAACTTTATCATTAGACAAGATTTAATTTAAATTTCTATCTTAAGCAAGTATGCTATTTTAATTTGTTTCAAAGGAAATATTAGAAATCTGTAAAGAAAAACTAATAGGACAAATCGTCTGAAAACCGGAGGAAGATCTTTCTACAAAATCCACCTACAAAATAAGCCCAACAAAAAAATTTTTTTTAATTTTTATCTTTTTATACATAGATATTTTTTTAATAAAACAAAACAGTAACATATTCTATTGTACAGTTATTAAACATTGAATGTAACCAATCTAATCACAATTGTTTGATGTAGCTGCACTGTTAATAATAGATAATGTTATTAACAACAACCGAACTTAAGTTTGCTATTTGTGCAAAATAGTTATAATTATTGTTTTTAGCAGTAAAAAAAAAAAATAAAAAAATATTAACGGATAAATTTTCAAGAAGTTAAAGTTGATTTCAAACCCCATTTTTACGTAAAATTTTTTTTTAATTTTTTTTATTTTTTTATTCTTCACCACAGGTAGAAAAATAGTAAGTCTAAATTACTCATTCCGTTTGTAATTTTACAATATCCATTTCCGACCCCATTAATTATATATATTCTAAGTGCGATTGATCAATGCATGTCCGTCCGTACTTATTGGGATTGAAAGCAAATCAAGAAAATTTAAATAGACCGAGGGATCACAGATAGTTTCAAAAATTTCGCTATTGAAAATCAGCAAGATCGATCCATATCCTTTAAGGCAGTGGGCAAAACATCACCCCTGCCCCTGATTTTTCCATATCATTTGGAACAAAGTAGTAACTCTAATCAAAGAAAAAATAATGTATGGAGCGATAGAAAATATTAATTCTAATTTTAAGAAAAAAACATCAGGTGAAAAAACTGGCGTTCGCCCATTATTTTCCGAGAAATGGACCTCTGAACATTTCGTAGAAAATACGATTTTGCACCATATTTTTTTAGACATTAACTTGGCTATCATTTAAAAGCTTTTGAAGAGCTCTTTAACGAAATGCAAAAAGTTTAAATATGTTTAACCCATTAAGATCCGGTGAGATTTGATGTAAAGTTGTATATAGTCTTTAATTTTTTATTCTTACTTTCTAATTCTCTGTCACCACAATATTTGTTTTTTTTTTTAACTAGATATATATACATGGTGAAGGGAATATCAGATTCGGGAAAGCCGGATAAAGCTTTCTTACTTGTTTTTTGTGTTTTGATTCGTTAATCAGTGGAATTTTGTGGTCTTTTCCTCCGCAGGTATTATTTTTGCTGTTGAAATTATAAGGGCTGTGAATCAGAATTTCTATTTTTCGCCTGTACATCAATTACTTATTTCAATTACATTGTTGATCGTAGGCATAGCGATATTTTTTTTTAATCTGCAAACAAAATTCGAAGTTGTGATTAAAATATCATGATGTGATTAGTATGATAAGAGTATGATAAGAGTATGGGGCGTATGTCAAATAATTAATAAAAAATAATAAAAAAAATATTTGTATAGCTCATACAAGAATTGTTGTTTACAGCAGGTTACGAAAAGTGAGTAAAACAAGAAAAGAAAAGGAAGTAATGAACATAAGATTAGAACCTTTGATGATTGATTTGATCGTTATAGTAGAGAATGCATTAGTGATTAAAAAAAAAATTGTGTAGGTCTATTGTTCCGTTTGCAGTATTTGTTATTCAGAAAATATATGTTTTAGCTCTGAGAATATAAGCAACGATTCATTATTTTATAGTTTATCAGGTCTGTTCTAAAAACCACGTGATTTAAAATCAGAAACGGTGTTAAAACGTCAACATCAACGATTTTGTGCTATTCTAAGAATCACGCAATTTTAAATTTTCGGCGTGGTGTTAAATGATCGAAAATATAATAGCACAACTAATTTTTAGATTTGTGTTTTGTTTGTTTACTTTTTAAATTTGAAATAAAAATATTTATGTAGCTAAAATAAATCAAAAATAAATCAAAAAATTAATCAAAAAATAAATCGAAAAATTTCCTTAGTGGAACTGATTGAAGCGCTTAAGACTCGGCGTTAAGTAAAAGTTCGTAAAATAAAAAAATTATTTTTTATGTAAAAAACTTTAGGACGTTGCCACTGTTTTCAATGATAAAATTTGCTTAATTGTGTACTTCAATTGCTAAATTGCTCAAAAAATAACTCAACTGTTGTCAATTATTATTTTTTTTATAGCAATTATTAAATTTTGTGTTAGGTTTATGTTATCACATCGCCTGTTCCAAAATTAGGAAAAAGCATAAACTAGATGAATCTTAGATGCTGTTTTAAGACTGTGTCAATTGGGCGAAATTAGAATTATCTTCCAAAAAGCAAAATAACTGCTAAAGAGAAAAAGAACTCACGAGTAGTGTTGAACAAGCAAAAAAATTTTTTTTTTATAAAATAAGCAGTATCTTCAAGAATTTATAAATTCTTTTTGGTGCGAATAAAATCAAATTTTTTTGCAAAAATAAATAGAAGACATCATTTTAAATATATTTAATTAATATCATTATATTATAAGCGAAATAATTAGAAAAAATAAGCAAGTCATTTCAAAATGGCAATCATTTAACAAACCTTTTTTAAATCACGTGATTTCAGTGAAATTTGCAGTCAGAACACCTTTTGCGTGATTTAAAATCTTTTTGACAAAAAGTAATTTACAGAACAGACCTGAATGTCTTTGCATAAAACTTTTGCATAGGCTTTTATGACTTTTTTTCGAATACAAGTATTTATGTTAAGTTTTTGAGAGAAACTAACGAAAGGCCTTATGTTTAAATAAATTGCGACCTCGTAAGAGAAGATTTTGGGGTGGAAGATTTGCTAGTTTTTGTTTCTAACAAATCCTGTTGAAATTCAAGAATACTTTTTGAACAGGATGTAGTCCAATGCAGCGTGCAGTACTAGGAATGCTAAGTCAATGGGAGAAGTATACTTCGATTATGCACAGCCTGGATGGTGCTTAATCACTATTATTTGGACATGAAGTTAAATTATAGACTTTACACTCTGACATAATATACTTGTTGAGTTTCCTATATTCAGATAATTACTTCATGGTTAAGAGCATGCGGAAAAGTAAGGACAACTCAACACTGCCGTACATGCAAAGAAAAAGCATGGTTAAGGTAACCATAATCTAAGAACAACATTTTATGGTTGCATCATATGGTTGTAATTTATTAGAACCATATTTTTGCGTAGAATAGAAAATATATGTTTAAAAATAATTATGTATAAACATAATTTAATTTAAAATATAACAATAACTAAGATATGGTTAGCTTAAAATTACATAATATGATTGACAATGCCATGTAATGATATGGTCTTTTCAGAGAAAAACAAAAGATGTTTCAGATAAGATATTTATTTATTAATAATTGTTAACAAAAATTATTTATTTTTAATTTTGTATTAAAGTTTTTCATTTTCTCCAACAAATAATTAACTATGTATTTCAATTTCAATCATTTTCACATTAACCGATAGCTAACAAAAAAATTACTAAATCGATGGAAAAGCATTCCGCCAAATTTAAAAAAACAAAATTACTTGCTTGCTCTTAATCATACTTGGATTAATAATAATATATTAGGGTAAAATATATTATACTGTTTTCAACGAATCAATAAACTTTGGTTAGGTCGTGATTTTTTTAATAGTTAAAACCAACCATGTTGCATATGAAGTAATCAACTGTGACCAAAAAAAAATGTTCACCGTTAAGTATTGTTGAAGAAAACTAAAATTTGCTCGCCACATTATTACAGACAGCATAACACGATTATTGTCACCATATCACAACCCTGTTTTTTCAGCGAATAGAGTATGTGAACCTTTAAAAATGAAGCAACATTTATGCAGCCGAAGTTATATATCAAAAAGGAAGAAAATGAAGTATAAGGTGCCCTTAGGAAGAAAAGATCTTTCTCTACATTTTGTGTTCCAGCGTTCGCAATTGCTAAAATATTAAAAGGTGGTGGAAGACAACTACATGTAAGTAGTTTAGTATAATAGTGATCACTACGCCCTCAGGCTGTTTCTAGAATAGGCTTAGACAATAGCGCAAACCTTTTTTTAATATCCCGCATTGGCTTGCATTAAAACGAGATTCCCTTAAACGATATCCGAGAAAAATTGAGCATATTTTTTTTACAAGTTGTGCCCCGACTAGAATTACTTCTAATATGAGCCCTAACAAATGTTTACATTTACGTAGAAAACCGTGGTCGTTAAGGACGTCGAAAAAATAATTCAGTGCCGATGGATTTAATGATAAAAGATATGTTTTTGGCTCCACATTGTAGGAATAAATGTAACGGGGTATTAAATGACTCAAAGGTTCTCCTTGTGACAGTGAAAGCAGCGACCATCCAAGTTTATCTTTTTATTGCAGAAGAAATAATTTAAGCGCCTAAAACAGTTTATTCTTTTTTTTTTACAAGTCTTGCTAAATTTTATTATGATTACCAACTACCCACGTAAGTATCTCAAATGCTTCATTTAGATATAAACTATCAAGGCTTTTTACTATTTTAAGTGTTGTTCGTTATCGTGTAATTATCCGTCTTCCTCACTGTTTGCTATTAAACATTTTACTTTTGTTTCTCTTCTTTTAACTTTCATTCTATTCTTATGTAACAGACTTTTATGACTTTTTATTATTTTTTTTAACAAAAAGTCATTTTAATATTCTACCAAATAGTTAAGTGAAATATTGTTACATTTTTTTCGAGGGTTTCATTTGAAAGGGCTTTAAGACCTTCATGAAATAGAAAATATTGTGTGTAACTGGCATTAAGGAAATTTTCATTTCCAAGGAACTTAATTGTTTAAGTTGCTGCTATTGTGAAAGTAAAAAATATGCCTCTTATTATTTAATGCATCAACAATATTTTACGAGTATATTAAGTTTAGGACCTGTTTGTTTTCTAACACTTTGTGAAAGTTATGTGTCAGCAGTAAAATTGTTATTTTTGAATGGCATAAAGGCCATGAGAAAAGATCATTCCAGGACTCTTTGTAATGTATTAATTAAGGGATGTTTTAAAATATAAAAAATTTTTTAAAAAAAGTAAATATTTAAATTTTTTATGTCTTTAACATCTTTATCAGATACATAATTTACATATTTTCTTGTAGTAACTTTTACGTAAAAGAATAAAAATCGTGAAAAGTAATTTTAGTAATTTTTTAACTAACACATAAAACACAAACAAGCATATCGTTTTATTTAGAATAACAAAAAATTTTTGGGATATCAAAAACCATATTAAAACTTTTAAACTTTTTTTAAAACGTTTTATGCATCAGCAAAATAAAATCAGTTATTTTTGAACGACAAAAATTAATACAAAATTTTTAAGTATGTTTTTTTTGCTAACAGATTTTAAAATTACAATATACGCGAACTACAGCGAGATTAAAAATTGTTTGTTTGGTTATTGTTCTTTATATATTTTATGCAATTTACTTGGAAGACATTCTTGGTTATTATGAAACTTAGACCAAAAGAAGAACACACAAAGTAAAAGTCGGATAAACCTTTTATCAAATAATCTTGGACTGTTTCTAAGAGGAAAGGGCTGTATTCAGTAGCAGCACTTCAAAAGAAAGCGTATCGCTATAGTAGCTTAAATGCACTTGAAAGCCTCTCATCGACGTCTGTGAAACATTTGCTTAAATAAGCAGAACTTATACAAAAAGTTGCGTACAACCTTAAGAAAGCTATTTAGCTGGTTGTAAATCTATATTAAGTGTTTGCGTAGATACTCATGGACCTAAATTCTCGAAAGTCAAATACTGCGGTAAAAATCTGGACAAACGCTTAACTTGGGATTAAAGTTGGCACAGATAGGGTATGAGGTTTTTTTCGACTTCTAGAAAGATAAAACAAGGTGCTTACAGCAAGATGAAAACGAAGTTTTGTGTCTTAAACTGGTAAAATTTAATACATCATAATTACTATAATTTTGATGCAAATAATTTTTGCAAGTTTATTTATACTGAAAATTCAATAAATGAGGGAATATTAAATTGTTATTTGTTTTTTTTTTTTTTTTTGGAAAAAAACTTTAAATCTGTGTGAAAGTTATTTTTCTTTATATTTTGCTTAAATTTTTCATTTTAAATACAAGTTGCTTTTGCTTCTTCATGTGTCATATCTATATCGTTACCTTAATATAGAAAGGCCCTAACTCGTTTCGATTTTCTAATGCACCACTAAAAGAATAAAAAGTTGTAACAGTATTAACTACTAAGAAAATGTGTTAGTAAAAAATTTCCAACTACAAGTTTCTTGCTTTCCCTGTTGAGAGGGGCAAGCGTTAGTTAGGGCCTTTTTATGTTATGGTAACGATACATAAACTTGCAAAAGATAAACTTCGGGATCCTTTTTCTCCTTCGTTTGTTTACCGCTTTCGTTTATTCTTTCACACATTTGTAGACATTGTCGTGCCTCAATGCATCGTCCTTATCTCATTTAATTCGGTTTAGTATTCAAGAAATAAATGTTTCTTTAAATTTCTACCACTATACATGCAAAAAATACTCATATATTTAGAACATGAGTGTGTACATGAATAAACAAAAAAGTGTTCAATAATACACTAAGTCGAATATTGACCACGAGGCTAAATTTGTGTAAAAAAAGCTTTGAATAGTTTCTAAAGTTAAATTTAAAAACTAAAGTACTCCTACAGCAGTAGTATGTAAAGAATGCATATTTGACTTTAAAATAAAGAGCAAGCAGCGGTACAAGTTTTTTTAGCCTTTTCGGCAAAAGACTTGTTGAGTATCGCCAAAGTAGTCCAATATAGCGAATGTATAAAAATATTCTTGTACAATAATAAAAAAAACCTTGCTAATTGTATTTTAACGTGTTCACGTACTCAAAATTTTACCAACGAGAGATTGAAAAAAGAGCGTGAAAATGTAAGAAAATTATTTTAGCAAGTTATTGCTAGTCAAATTTTTAATAGCAGGAATTAGTAAAACATCTTTATTTTTACAAAATAATTTTTTTAGAGATGTCTAAAAATATCTCATTACATTCAAGAAAATGCAAGTATTTTGAAATTAAAAGAGTTAAAAAATACTATATTGTTGCTTTGTTAGTTATTTTATTGTAGCAATGTAATGTAAAAATTGGATAAAATATTTTATAACAATAAAATAGTATAATTTTTATGTACAATTTTAACCAATTTATACTCTTATTATACTTTAAATCAATATAAAAGAAATTCTATTTATGATACACTTAAAAATCAAAGACCCAAAGTAAAGCATTTTATGTTGCTGATATGATTTTATGTATATATTTTTACTATTTGGTTATTAAGCATATTATTTTTAACTTTTTCTTGTGGTTAACGGCAGTTTAGCTTAGTCTATCCTTTTATGTATTTTCTTTACTTCATTTTATTGGACATATCGAACAGTCTTTAAGTCTTACATGTCAGTCTCAAAGCTAATTTTTGCTAGTTAAGCGTACATTTGCTTTTTTACATTTGGGATAATAATTTTAAAATTTGTGTTTCACTCTATTGTTGGTAGTTTTTGATATTGAAGTTAATTAAGAGAGATAATGTGTAAAAATGTGATATTAAAAGTTCAGGTAATTGATTATTTTATAAGAAAGAAATAATAAAAAATAAAATTCGAATTGTTTATAACAATCTAAGAAAAATTTTCATATATATGAAGTTTATTTGTAAAAGATACGTTGGTTTTATACAAATAATAAAAAAGTAAATAAGTATAAAAATAATAATTTAGTTTAAAAAATGTAAGCCAAATAAGTAAATTTTGTATTTAAAGCTTACTGCTCGAGATTTAAATGATATAATAAAGGGTGATTTTTTAAAAGCTATGGGAAAGTTAAAAAAACACATAAAATTCAGAAAAATCCATAAAATCTTTATTTGAGTCGATAGTACGGTCCATATAATTTAATGTTTGAAGGTAAATGCATGCAAATGTTGACCTTGACTGCCCCTCAACTGATCCATCCACTTAGTGCAATTTTGGCATAATCGTTACAACATTTCGGCCGGTATCTCACGAATGAATGCTTCAATGTTATCGTCCAATGCGTCATTTGAAGTGGGTTTGTCTGTTATACATGAGCTTTAACATAGCCCCACAAAAAAAGGCTAAAGGCGTTAAATCGCATGTTCTAGGCGGGCAATAATCGGTCCCGAAGGTGACATAAAATGCTCACTGAAATCGCCTCTCAATAAGTCTATTGTTGTACGTGCTGTGTGGCATGTGGCACCGTCTTGTTGAAACCACATGTCATGCAAGTCAAGCTCTTGCATTTTGGGCAAAATAAAAGTTGGATATCATCTCACGGTAGCGCTCACCATTCACAGTTATGTTACGATTCGCACCATCTTTGAAGAAGTACGGTCCAATGATGCCACCAGCCCATAAACCGCATCAAATAGTGTATTTTCTAGATACATTGAGCTAAAAATGAGCTTCGTCGCTGGAAACAATGTTTCGGTAAAAGAGTGGATCTTCGGCCAACCTTTCAAGAGTCTATTCACCAACAATTTTACGTTGCGTTAGGCCGTTCGGTTTCAATTCTTGCAACAGCTGGATTTTGAAACATATCACACCTAAATACCTCCGCAAAATTTTCCACGTTGTTGACTAACAGAGGCCCAATTGCTGCGAACGGTCATCATTAACACTGGCCGATACAGCTGCGATATTTTCTTCAGTTCGCACTCTACGTAAGCGTGTTGGTGGTCGACTGTCCAACAATGTAAATTTGGTGCGAAATTTAGTCACAATAGCCGCTTCAGTGGGTCGACTAAACTGACCATAAAATGAAAGAAGCGCGTGATGATCTTTCTTAAAAGAGCAAGCATTTTAATAATAAAATTTAATAAATTCCAAGCGTTGTTCGATTGTAAGACGATTCATGGTTAAATTAAGCATAAAACAAAACACGAAACGTGCATCAGCTGTTTAAACCAGTGTTGCCAAAGCAACAATGTCTAAAAAATCACCCTTTACATTATTTTAGTAAAAGTTAAAAATAAAAAATGACTTTATAACAAGGGTTTGGGATTTCCCGGAATTTTTTGTTTCCAGAGAAAGGGGGAAAAATTATAGCTTTTCTGGGATTTCCCGGTATTCCCGGGAAAAAATAAATTTTTATAGAAAAGAAGTTCATATAATGAAATAATTTAAAATAAACTGAAAATTTGTTGAATAATAGTTAAACATTTTATAAAATTTAAAAACAATTCAGGTGACAAAGCATACATATTCGAGAGATAATAAAGATAAAAATACTGAAAAATTATTTTATTAAATATTTTTGAAATATATGATTTTGGAACTGCATTAAACAGTTCATTAGACATACTCTTGCTTGTTTTTATGCAAAATTTCACTTTCTTATGAGGTAGGTTTTGTTGTCAACAATGCGTTATAAAGATTATTCAATTCGTGTTTTGTAAGAGGCTTCGAATGACTCAAAATTCTTCTTAAATAAATAAGTAACTTTTGCTCTGTTTTATATCTTACTAGCAGTGCTCACGACTTTGTCTTAGTATCATTTCAGGTACAAGTAGCACCATAGGAATTCGGAATTTAAGGCCAGAAGGCGTACTTTATAATAAAAAATTGAATCCCACTTATGGAAGGAAGCTTTTATAAAACCAAGTGTACCAATGGATTCATAATGAAATTGATTAACTCGCTGATATACAAACATATTTGATTGACTTTAAACATGTGAATTTTTCAATCTCATGTTTAGAGACCAAACGCTATAACTCACAACAAGTGTAACAAAAGGTAAGATTTCTAAAAATATATATTTTTAATGAAATAATAAATCTCGGGCACATTTTACACACATACAAATCTGATGATTGAGGTCTCTTTGTCACAAGTGTTATATAAAATTTATTCTTGTTTGTAATTATACGAAAAAAACATCACACTAATTAATAAAGACAAATTAAAATCTGCCTACAAAACTTTTTATAACAATAAATTCATCACTTACTTAATTGTTTAATCGTTATTTAAGGAAGATTTAATTAATTTTTATTCTAAATAGTATAGAGCACTAAAAGGCATGTCTTCTACATAATTTATACATACATATATATGTATACATATATACGTGTACGACTAACACTATATGACTACTTTCGAATGAAAAATATATATCTTTGGAAGTGATAAAGAAACATTTAATGATATCCGTTCAGGAGTGTGTCTGCGTGGGAGTTAACTATCGACCAAAAACGAACAAAAAGCTACGACACTCTTTTTAATGACAGTTGTCAACAAAAGTCACAATACCAACTACAAAATCATTATTATCATGACTATGATGATCATTTTGCTCATCCCCACCCCTGTCATTGTTCTTTTAATAATTGCTTTTCAAAACAACTGAAAGACAATGTGAGAACAAGCTAAAAAACAATTAAGGCAAAAAATACGAAATAAATAGAAAAAAGAAATAGAAGTATAAATGGAGCGACAAGTAAAATAAGTTAAAATAAATCAAGGAAAAAGACTGTTATGAGTTGCAAATTAAGAAAAATGGGAATATTGCGAAAACTTGGCAAATAAAACCCACACAAAAATTTAATCAATCAGAGTTACTCATTGTTTACTTGTCACAAATGCCAAGCAAATAGTTTAAGTTCAAAATCTATTGTTGATGTATTTTCCGCTTCAACTCTTTCTTTAAACAATTGAAACTGAGTTTTTGCATGAAGAAAATAAAACCTTTTATACAGTAGCAGTTGCACTGAAACAGATATAAATATAAAATACAAACGCAAGATAACTGTCATAATATTCATGAATATTCCATGTGCCTTGCTTTTGGGATAGTGAAAATAGCAGACAGTCAAACGAGTTAAATTTAACTTTGCAAACAGAAAAATTAAAAATATTTCTGCTTTTAAATAACCTTTAAAAAATTATAATTTATAGAAAAAATATTTTTTATGAAACAACTCATTTCTGAACCAAAAAAAAAAAAAAAGAGATTTAAAATAATATTTCAACATGATAATATTCATTTTCAAAAGGCTTAGTAAAAATATTGTTTAGTGTTTAAATTTCTTAACAATCGTTGTTTTTATTGGTAAGTGTAGCAATGAATTATTATTTTTATAAACAGCAAAACATTATGGAGTTAAAAAAACGTACATTAAATAACTTGTTACCAACACTTAGGATCTAATTCAGTAGAACTCAACGCAAAGCTAAAATTATGTGGAGAACAAAAAAATTTTAGAAGTACATACATTTTTAAAATTGTTATTGTTTTTCATACAAATTTTTAAAGTTTTCAAACGAACGCAAATGCCAAAAACTTAATAAGTTGATTTCTTTTTGAAATTAATGAAAAACGAAAACAAATTTTTAGAAGAATCTTTGACGTTGTTTTGTATTGGGGAATATTAAATTGAATTAGCTTTTTAAAAATCTTGAGTTTATTAAAAACATTTGTCAGAAATTTCCTGTAGAGCTAAGTAAACGGTAGCAAAATGGCCATCGAGACGAGCCTTTACCCTCAATAATCAATATCCGTGATCCATTAATTTAATTGGGTAAAAAATAGCTCAATATTTTTTTAAATTAATTAATTTAATATGATAATCCCGTGGTTGAATTTAATTTAATAATTTGCGACAACACAAATAGTTTATCATAGTGTTGTTGTGATATTTTATTTTTCATCATCTTTTAACTGTATATCAGAGCCGAAAAAAGTCAGCCGTATACAGTGGATAAAATAAAGATAAAATCATTCTTGAGTATTGTTTTTTTTTTTTTTTTTGCATAAACTTTGTTTGGACAAAAATCTTTAGTTTATATATAATATTTGTGAGCAGTTTTCTGAAGAGCTAAGTAGGCGGTAGCGAAATGGACATCGAGACGTGTTTTAACCTTCAATTTCGATGATTTATTAATTTACCCGGGATAAGAAATAGCACGATAATTTTTTTTCAAAGGCCTCATAATTCTTTTATCAGGCTTGAAAAAAATGCCATTGCTTTTAAAACATAAAAACAAAATTTAATTATGGGTAGAAAAAACTTTGCGAATTAAGAAAACGGGCTTTGTTAAAGCTAAAATAAGAATTCTGGGCTAGATACGTTCATTCTAGAATTAGGACTCGCTGCACTCTTTAAAATTTTGGCGCCGGTCTGGAATAACTAATAACAAATTACCCTAATTTTTTGAGCGCATATAAAAAAAAAATATATATATATATATATATATATATATATGTAATTGTTTGAAAATTGAATGGGAATGATTCACGCTAATTTATCCCAGTTAAGAATATTGGCAATAAACAAACCTTTACGAATTTAAAGTTTTTTTGCACTCGACCTCGTTGCATGACGTTGGGCTTATATAGAGAGCAATGCCCTGACTTGCATTTTTTTTAAATATCAAAACACAGAAAAACACCCTGTGAAAAAAAATTTATGCAGTTCATTTTAACTACTGCTATGAAGTTACATTAATGTGATTTAGGTCCTTTCTACACGAGTCCAATTATACTCTTTGTTCTTATTTTAGTCATTTTTGACAGTGCTTTGTTCAAATCTTTAAAAAATAGATTCTTAAAGTCCTGAAGCATAATACCTGCAATGACAGTAACTTTACAATTTATATACTGTTTCCAAGAACTCGTTCGTAGTTTTGTATTTTCTTTACTTTGTGTGTGCTTTTATAATCTTATACAAAAAAACAATATATTTAATTACGGTAATTTTATATAAATTCATCATAATTTTTACATGAGCTACACATCTGCAATAGTCAGGTTTACTTTGATTTTATATTTTTAATTTCTTCAAACATTTTATAAATCTAAGTAATCATACATCATATACAATCGCACTTTCGGGTAAATTTAATGCAGCATGTGTATAATGAAAGGGTGGTCAAAAATATATTCGCCGATTTAAATTACGAAATTTATAAATGTTTTATACTTTAACCAGCAGTGCCCACGACTCCACCTGCATTTTATTTCGAATTTTTAAAAGTTAAGATCTAGAAAAATGTTTTGTAAACAGTATAAAGAATTTTCTGTTCACAAGATAAAAATGTGATGATAACTGTTTTAGTATCATTATACCCGTAAAAAAGGAGCTTTCATATCGTATCGTATCCGAGTTTCTTTAAGTAATGACTTATTTTTATCTATTACTATTTATACCAACATTAAACATAAAAAAAATATTTCATGTACATGAATGACCCGGTTACTGTTTTATTATATATGGATTTAATTTTTGGCTAAAAGAAGGAACCTTCTAAAATGGTGCAATAAGTTTTAAATTTTTAATACAAAAATGGTTAATGTTGTTTGCTAAAGAAAATTTTGCTGTTCCTTTCTATATGAAAACTCCACTTCAGAAATTATTTACGACTGTACGCCGAAAACTCGGCATAAAATTAAAACCAAACATGTTGACTTGTTTTATAGCTTTTAGTTTTTATTTATTCAATAAATTTCTTTTTTATTGCAACAACTTTTAAATGAAATTTTTAACGATCTTCTGTTGTCCGGTAGAAGTGTAAAGTTAACAGGGAGAAAATGATTATATTTTGACAAGCTCATCACAGTTACAAAATTGCTGAATTGATTGATAATGCAGATCGTTAGTATAAATTATGTCGGTGAAATAAAATATTATTAGGCTAAACGAAAATTAAAGTGAATAAGTTTTAAATTCATCTTAAGAACTTTTCTCAATTTAGAACTCTAATGTGTTCAAAAAAAGATCTGGACAGTTCAAAATCTACACGAATGCATTTTTGATACCAGGATGAAAATATGATTACTTTCAATCGCCCAGAACTTGCTGGGTTATTTTCAAAATAATCTGTATTTGATTTACTAAGTGTTATCTTCCACCTCTTGTGATCAAAAACAAAACGAAACTCGCGTATATTTGTATTTTTTTCTGCATGAGAATTTAATACCAGACAGAATTTTTTTGGAATGACTTTGTTTTATTATATTTATATTAAATATAAATTTATATTATGTATATATTTCTGCCGTGGCTACGGGTAACGTGGTTCAATTGGTCAATTTGTGACTATTTTTGCCAATAAAACTGGCAATGTGGAGTCAATGGTAGCTTTAATATTAACTTTCAATGCTTAAACTATTGCTGGTTAATAGGAATGGTTGAATAACTTGAGATAATCCCATAAAAACGAATACAGGAGCGTTAGATCCCACTAACGAGGGGACCAGCTTAAAGGACAACTCCTGGAAACAAAGTTTTCAACAAAATGATTTTGCAATTAATCAGTTGTTAAGTGCGTTATTGCAAGTTGCGTCATCTTGTTGGAATCAAATTTCGTTGATGTTTAGCTGGTTAATTTTTGGAAACTTAAATGCATTTGGCATGGATCGATAGCAATCGTTGTTGACCGTAACGTACAGGGACCGATGATGCCGCCAGCATATAAACCATACTAAACAATCAATTTTTAAGTCTGTTAAAGTTATTCTTAAACGGCATGTGGATTGTCTTTGCTCCAAATACGGCAATTTTGGTAACTAACACAACAACTTAACTAAAAATGAATTTTATCTTTAAACACAATTATGCTTTATAAACTGTGCAAACTGATTTATGTTTTTTAAAATAAATTTAAAAATTTGAAATTTGGAATTGATATTCTGTCGGTTAACGGTTTATGATGACTTGCCAAACTTTACTGAAAAAAATGTCAAAAATTGTTTTTATGCATCAGTATCTTCGAATCAATTTTAGTTTTTTTTTTGTCTAAATTTAAAATTCTTATACAAATCTTTTTTAACATTTTCTTTTAACTTTTTGCATTTGATAGTATTTCAGTAATACATATATTACATTTATTCTCAATTTAAATGTCTAATTAAAAGAGTTTTCGTATTGAAAAGAAATAAAAAATATCTTACTTGTCTATTCATTGTTTTCGTGAACGACTTTTAGAAATTAGTCTGATGATAAACTTAAAGATAAAGTTTAACTTTTAAATATATTTAATTGAATTTAAGTAATATTTTTGTTGGTGTCACCTCAATTCTCTTAATTTATTTTTGAAATGGTCTTAAATTGATAGTTAGAAGCGTAAGCAAATTCATGTTATAATTTTTCTCAGTGTTATTGTTAAACCATTTCAAGCAACATTATTTAATCTTTTTGGGGAAGTAAAACTTTTCTGTTTTTTTTTTCTTTTTTTTTAAGAAAGTAACAAATTATTTTTTATCTATTAAATCTAGTTCACACTATTACAACAATGTAACAATAAAGTTTTGTGGCTGTTTTTAGTTTAATTTAATCTTTTGGTGCAAAATTTCATAACCATTTACGGTCGATTTTCTTTTAATTTATTCAAAAATTCAAGAACAAATTTTTTAAGCTTTTCCTTGCTGAGAATTAAAATAAACAGCCGAATACAGAAAAAAATATTATTTTTGAGAGCGAAGACATATTTTTCTTAAATTAAGAAATATTTTTTATTATTTTAAAAATTTGTTTGCAGTCATTATTTTATTTTTATTAATTATTCATGATTTCTTAAAAAAATATTTTCACAAAATATCCACCATTAAAAATACAAGATTTTTGTGACATCGTAGACTAGGCTGTAAATATACTGTTCAGAGTAGTTGCATTGGCATGTTAATTTTAATTAAAAAAATCATACACGAAGGGTCTCTTCCATTTATGGACCAACTTTTTTAAATCTATTTTTTTTTTTAATTTTTACACTAGATTGGCACACATTCTGCATTTAATTTTATGTACGTGCTTTTATAACAAACTGTATATTTATAAATCTCAGCTTGTAAAGATATATAAGTAAAACAACGTTACTATCGTGATAGCCCTTATTTAATTTGACCTTTTTGTTGTTATAGCAGAAAATACAGTACATACTTTGTGAAAATATCAAAAGTCTATTTTTAACGGAAAGATTAGACATATTCGTCGAAATCGCGGACTCCATAAAAAACAATCCATTTTGAAATTTATTAAAAACGCTTATTTTTATAGCGGACATATTTTTGTACAATTTTATAAACGTCATATTCATAAAAAATTATTTTGATTTCAAATCTTTTTTAAAATGAATTTTAAATGAAAATTTTGTTTTGAAATAACTGCTTATTGAAGTTATTGCTATATTTGGCTATGCCGAATCTTATTAACCCTTCACTATATATTTTAATCTAGTTTAGTGGAGTAGCTCCAATTAAAAAACAAATATTGAGGTGACAGAGAATTAAAAAAATTAAAAAAAAAAAAAAAAAAAAATACATAAAAATGTTATCGACTCTTAAATAGTTAAGTATTTTTAAAAGATTTTAGTATTTCCTGAAAGATTCTTTCAAAAGCTTTTAAAAGATATCCACAACGATATCTAAAGCAGTATGGAGCTCCATCGTTCTATGAAAAATTCAAAACTACTAACTTGATATTTATTTTTTAGTTCTCTATCGCCCCATATTTTTTTTTTTTTTTTTTTTTTTTTTTTTGTAGTTACCTCACTAAACTAGATTTGTTCCAAATATGAAAAAATTGGTGTTTGGCATACTGCCTCCAAGGACATAGACCGATCTTACTGAATTTTAATAGCAAAAACTATATCTCATTGATTGGCGTACTTTCATTTTGTTAAGCTTATCAAGAATATCGGAAGTGAATATTGCAAAAAACGGAATGACACCTGTGGTAAAAAGTGTACACCAAGATCATAAATGTATGTGAAAACTACATTCGTATTGTGACTCTATCTTTTAAAGTTTACTCTTTTTTACTTTCTGAGGAGATGAATTTACATCCACTGTGCTAATTATATGTCTCTGCCAAACAAATTAAAAAAATTAGAATACTTTGATGAATTTTACATCATTTTGCAACATGTTTTACTTTTAATATTTGTTGTAATAACGACGATAGTAACTTAAGAGATAGAAGAATATACAGAAATTTAAGGGAAAACTATAGGGTTACGTTTTTAATCTTTTAATGCAGAACACTAAAAACAGAGCACTAAAAATAAAGTTAATTTTAAACAAAAAGTAGTTGCTGTAATGATTAGATACTGTGCGTTTGCTGGTAGCAATAATTTTGAGCTGGTCTTTAAAGAAATATTAAAGATTCGAATAAAACATTAAAAAAATATATATTTATTTATAAATTTTTTTTTGCATGAGATCACTATAAAAATATTCGTAATTAACTGATTTAAATTTATACAAAATAAGTAATGTAAACTTCTTTTTTTTTAAACTCTCTAATATAATTTATGCAGTTAAGAAGAAACCAAAAATATTTTTAAGGTTATTTAATAACAAACACAAAAACTAACACTTTTGAATAAGTTTTTAGTTTGAACACGGCGGCGTTAAGAGGAGATATCAAACATGACCACCCTTTGTCTCTTGATGGCTCTTTAAACAGAAATACATGTAGATAAAAAACAAATGAACTGTTATTTAGGCAATGACCGGCTTTTAACAAAAAAAAAAGTTATTCCGTGTTCAGCACACCATATTTACAAAAAACAATGCAGTAAAAATTATTAATATTTGTTTTTGTAAAACAAATAAACTGCATTAGTTATTTTGCTAAAGATTGTAAAAATTGTTCTTTTTAGCCTTTTCGCTTTTTACTTTTGTAGTAATTCTTTTTAATCAAATTGCTAGAAATCAAAAAAAAAAAAAATTATAAAATATTGTTAGGATTTTGCACCTGCTGCTAGCTAAACACCAGATGAAAGTAGATGAGAAAATAAAAATTTCAACAGTATTATTTATTTTCTGGCAATCGAGATATCCTTCTTACAGGCGTCTCTGATATATTCAAATTAATAACTAAATCTTAATTTTATTATTTAAAGGCCTGTTTATAATGGATATGTAAAAGTTTATCAAATGTCAAGCTAAAAAAAAAAATAAGTTTTTTACTCATGTCAATTGTGGCAAAATATTAACTCAATAAGTAAAAGTATTTTGAGTTGAAATGGCTTTAGTCAATTGTGTGTTATTGGCTTATTTGAAAACGTGGCTTTTATTTAATATAAAAGAAGAAAGACTTATGTTGCAAACACTATATATTTTTATAAATTATTTTTCATAAGTTTATTTTATTTATTATTATTAAAATAGATTTGAGATATACTTTAGGGAAAATTTTTAGGAAATATTTGTTATAAAAGACATTTCAAGGATATTATATTTTTTGTGAATACGACAGTCTAACCTTAAGCTTTTTCTATTATTTGTTTCAAAAATATAAAAAAAATCCTTTAAATTATATCAATATTCATAACTGTTAAGAAAACAATGTTTTTATTAAAAATTCAAAAAGCATCGAGTTGCAAGGTTTAGAAAATATTTAAAAATCAATTTTTCCTTTTATAAATCTATTATTAAATAAATTTAGTTTGAGGTGTAATAAGTTCATAATATGTACTTTGGTAACGCAAACAAAAAGTCGCTAATGTTAGAAGTGATAAAATATTTCAACGTAGGATAAATAAATAGCAGTACGTGCTTCTATTGTAAGTGAGATCGTTGAGAAAAATCTCTGTTTCCACACAAGACATGGTAACGATAGAAAGATAAGTTTTGTTTTTGTGTTATAAAACAAAAAACCAATATACTTTCAAACGAATTTGGTTAAAGAGAAAAGGGAGTTTGTTTACTTATTTATCGTATTTCAATTTAATTGAGTTTCTGATTGTACTGATTTTATATTTATTTTTATTTTCTGTAACTTTTCCTTACACGCTCACATATGCCTTTATTTACGTGCATGTGTGTTTCTCATGAAATCTTTAGAACAAAATAAAAAAACCTTCTGCTTTGTTAAATTGAATTTTTAAGAGCATGGACATATTTGCCTGTTTTAGTGCGTGTGTCTAAATAAATTTGGAAGAAGAAAATAAAGTAAAAAAAAAACTTTCTCAAAGTTGGAATGCTGTTTGTGTTGTTTACATTTCTTTTGGAACTTGCTGTTGTTCTGCTCTTTTTATGGTCTGCTTAATATTTATTTGTTGATTTCCTCCTCACATCCGTTTGAAAATGTTTTGCGCTGAGAAAAAGAGAATTAAATAAATAAGTAGCATTTAATATACTTTAATGTGTTTGCAAACATTACATTATTGACAGGCGAACTGGCATATAATTTATTTGTGTATTTTAACTTTTTTATAAAATTCTCAGATCAATTTAAAAAATCTAGTATATTTGGCAAAGTATTATATAATCATGAGTAATGTTTTATAAATAAAACATGTTACAAATGCTTAAAAAATAATTGGTATATAACGCTTGTCATCCCCTTAGTATCGAATTTTTATAGACAAGAAGTATGTGTATGTCGCCAAACCCATGTCGAAGCCACACAACTTTTAAGTTAAATTAATTTTTATTTAATTAAGCGAACAGTTCGATTTTTAATCCGGAATTTTCTGCCACTTTACAGCTTTTGTTTAAATAGTAAGGAAAGACTTTAGTCAGAGCATGCTGTAAAATTTGAAGATGGCAATTCAGATGCATTTTAAATGTCTAGCTGTACGTCACAATAATAGAACGAATAAACACAATGCAAAAAAAAAAATATACACAAATAAAAGCATAATTTTTTTAATTTGTTTTAAATGATTCCATGTATTAAGTAACTTGATATAAAATATTTAAGGATCAGGCAGAATATTTATGATCTCTTTAAATTTTTCAGTCAAATGAAGTATGCGAAAATGCTTTATCAATTTACAATATTGTCAAAATAAATGAAAATATTATTATATCAATGTAACTTGATGGAATTTAACTTAAAGTGCTCATTTCAATAAAAAATATAGAAACTAGTTAACTTGATAAAAATACAAACATGCATTATTTATGTTAATTTTATACTTATGTACACTAATTTGTTTGTGCGCACAAGTATTCAAAACCATTTTAGTTTTAAGATTGATGCTTAAATTAGGGAAAAATCGACTGAAGCTTCTTATATTTAAAGGTAAAGAATACCTTTATTTTAAGCTAAAAAAAAATGCAGAAAAGAATGTCAGAAACACGATAGCGAAATAGCAATAACACAATTCTACCTAACTTGAGATTAGCTGTTACAACTTAAAGACACAGATATCAACAGACCTTAGTTATCTAGCAATTTAAATAGGCTTTTATGTTTGATGCTTTAATTTATGTAAGATAATTTGTTTAGTTTCAATTTGATAATTTTTTACTAAGAAAATTAATGTTTAATAAATATCTTTTTTAACAAACTATTTTTTTTTGTTGAGAAACTGGTAAATTAGATTACCCTGATTTTTTAAAACCTTAACATATTTTATTTTTTTACATTTAAATATTTAAACTCATTGAAACCTGGTTTGTAAAAAAAAAAAAAATAATCGATTAATTAAAAAAAATTATAAAATTTTGTTTAATATGTAAGTGTAAAGACTTTTAAATAAGACGCTATGAATATTTTACCAGGTAAACAGATGTCTCAGAGTGTCATTTATAAATTATCTCAAAATTAAAACAAATATTATACTTAAAACCCACAATACCCAAAAATTCTGTTTCTTGGCTGAGATGAATAAAACATTGTTTTCGTTGCCAAAGCCGGGTAAAAAACGAATTTTCTCTGTAATGCGTAGTGGGATACACTAGCCAATCGACTACAAAAGATTGCGTTCTTGATGCAGAGCGTGTTGTACGTATTAAATTACGATTTTCGAAAAAAAAGTTCCATAATTCAATAAGTAGTAGAGATAAAACAGAAAAACACAGCCCGCGTTCCATCGATGCTTCAGTGAATCAATAGACCCCTGGATACCCGATCACCGATTAGCTTTTTCTACTGCATGCGGTCGCGTAACTCCAAAATAGTCTTGGGTGCACCGGCCCATATATGATCGTTGTATTCAGTTTTCGGTCTGACAAATGTGACAAAGATAGCCTTATATTGGAGATATGTTAGTATACGTTAATATATTAAAAAAAAAAAACTCTAGTTATATTTATAATATTTTGCAAGTACCTTTAGTAACATCACTGAGATAAAATAGTTTTAACAAATTATAGTAAAATTATTGCAATACATTTTGTCAAAGAAACGTTTAAATTATTTTAAATTAATTTTAATAAAAAAACTCAACCAAAAGTATATTTTGCTTTGGCAACTTAACATTATAGTTAGCAGTATTCAGGGTATTGTGGTGTAAGAAATACAGCTAAAGTAGTAGAGTATACCACATTACTCTGCTTAAAATTCGAAACGTTGCGAAGAAATGTAAAGTTAGGAAATCGATACAAGAGGTTACAAAAAAAAAAGCTTTAGAAAAATCTTTATAATTAATCTGGGTCGATTTTCTGTTGCTATAGACCCCAACTCTGTCTAAAGCAAAATTGGTTAGTAAAGACAAGATGGTGGAATCTAACTAGTTTTGACGTTAAATCCCCAAGTCTCAATAATATAAAATTTGCTGTAAAACATTGGATAAAACCTTTTTTTTAACCGACTAAAGGTAGTTTTAAACTTTCGAAAGTACAAGCGCAAGTTTGGACCAGATTCGTAGTTGAAAGAATAAGAATGTTGATTTATTTCTCAATTTACTTTCAATTTACTTGCTACTTACGATCATCAGTTGTAACAGCAATAAAGTAAAATTTATATCACTAGTTACTGTTAATATTTGCCGAAAAATTAAAAACTGCTTCTTATTAAGAATGCTTCGTCTGACCTAATCTGTGTTAATCATTTGTATGTTGGGTAAGATTCTAATTTTTACATGATTTTGGCATTTTTGAAAATTTGTAAGACCAACTGTATCTAAAAATCTTATAGAGAGTCAATAATATATACTTATTTAAGATAGCATATAATTTCTCATGTTATGTTCTTTGTTTTAATTTATGTAATCTGCATTTTTTTAAACAAAACTTTAGCTTGCTTTTCCTGTAAAATCTATGCATACAAAAAACTGTAACAGAATCATTTCTATACATGAAATATTTTTGAAAAATTTGTTAATGATATGACAAATGCTAAATTGCAAATGATATAAATTTTTGGAATTTTTGTCCGGCTGTCTATCTGTCCGTCAGATGAACACCACAAATTTGAAAATTATAAATGACAAGCTGAGGATGTCATGGGCACTCCTAGTGTTGCAATGAAATAATTCAAAGAAGCACTGCAAGCAGGTAGTTTAGTGGTGTACAAACAGGCGCTTCATTAAGAAAAAAGATTTTTATTTTTTTATTTATTTTTTTTTTAATTTTGCATTTTTTTTGTTTTTGCCTACAGAACTCTGTCATTTCTGAACTAATTTAAATTTATTTTCTTTATTTGAAAAGTCACGCTTAAAGATTGGTCCCATTTCAAAAACAGTTTATAATGTTAAAAATTTCAAGGTGTTCCCATGCAAAATACATATTTTTTAATTGGATTATTAATCTAAGGACGCCAGTTTACAAATAAAAAAAAAATAAACTGCGGGTCACTACAGCTCCCAGTAACATAAAATAATACAAAAATCAATCTGAAATTAGAGAGGGTGCGTATATTTACCAAAATAGCCCTTTCTTTTGAATCGTTATAGGCAAACGCTTGAAAATTGGACAGAAGGCCAATTACTACGACCGTTGTAAAAGCAAGTATAACTATTCAAAATTATAAACTTAACTTTTATTAAAAAGCTTACAATTGTTGAAAATAATTGCAATGCTAAAAAAATATTCACATTATTTATCAATCAATGCTAATAAAATTTTCAATAATTTAGTCCATGTCCTTGTGGAGCCCTTTATTTTGAATTAAATGTTTTGTAATATTTAGATATTTAAAGGTTTGCATTCATTTGATTGTTCTGTTAACCTTAAATTATAATTAAAAATTAAAAAGAAACATAAAATTTCAAAATAAATCTAACAAGAAACATATTTTTTCTTAAGAATTTTATTGAAGTCATAAATTATAACAAATATATAATCGTTATTCGGCTTAAGTTCGCCTTTAATTTAATTCTCAAATTTATTTAAAAGAAAAATAAGCTAAAAATATTAGTACTAGTTTTTTTTAAGGAAATGCGAAAAATTATACACTAAGGGAAAGAAATAATATGGAATTTTCTAGCGTTCTACGTCCAACATCACAATTTTTCTCGTGCATCAAACTTGAGTTTTGTACATTATAAACAACATATATTTAACCAAAAATTTTAAAATAAAAAAATATTAATAACCAATTAATATTGATTTGGTTAGACGAGGTTTACACCCTACCCTTGCTTACTTTATTGCAGATTTCTTCTCTTGGCTTTATAAAAACGTAAATACTCTTTTAGGCCTCTCTGGATGACGTGGTATTTTTTATAACTAATTGTTATACCTTAAACGTAATAAATCTTTTTAAATGAAATTGCTAATATAAGTTAATTCCCTTTTATATGGTTTATGTTTTTTGAGCCTTCGACAGATAAAAAAATATTATGTATCATATGATATAAAACGATTATACTAATTAGAACAACTTCAAAGTTCTTTGGAGAAAAGCAAAGTTTGTAAAGAATTTTTGGTTACAACTATTAATATAGAGTAGAATACGGAATTTATTAGTATGTTAAATTACCAAGAACTTAGTTAAGACAGTTAAAAGGCTGAAATGATATCTCGACTTAGAAACTAATTCTATGAAAAAAACAACCGCACATTCACTTTTCCTCTATAAGTTTAGTATTAACTGTAGAGGCAAATAAAATTGCATGTTTCTATGTGTGTGTGTGTGTATGGTTAGTAATCACAATACATTATAATTGTAATTAAATGCAAGTTACTCAGGATAATATGGTCTTATAGATTTTAAATTTTCGAAAAAACCAAAATTTAAAGTAAGCACATCCTATCAAGAACAGTTAGGTAACAAGACATCTGTTTATATTAATATCACTTTATATAATTTCCTACTATGAGATACCATATGCAACAAGATGCGTACTTTTGTTTTAACTTCAATAAAACCAGGCAAAAATGCAAGTGAAGCAATTTGACTTTAATGATTATACAATATTTGGTTAAAACAGTTATATATTTTATTTTATATTTTATTATAAATAGTTTAATTAACTACGAGCGAGATTATTGTCGGAAATGTAATATGATTTTTTTTAATTTTTTTTATTTTGGAGAATCGATTTTCAATATTTTATTGATTAAAATTCAGTAAGAATTACAAGGTTATTAAGCAGAAAATAACAAGTTTCAACCAAGAAGCTTCTTTCATATCAATGCATAAATGATTTCGAAATAAAACTTTGACTTTAAAACAAAATGGCGGTGGAAAAACTATATTGGTGGCTTCATGAAGAAAGACCTAACTCGCATAATTGTGATCTTAAAGGGGAAAATAAAAACATAAAAGAAATTTTATTTAGCTCAATGTAATATTTGAAATGTAAATGCTTGTGATAATGTTATTTTTGGTACCATTGCATTCAAATTTTGTGACGATGGGGATCTGTGTAAAATGTATTGGAACCAAGAAAAAACTCAATTTCTGAAAAACTCAAGTAAGGTTTACCTACAGAGACCAGCTATATATAAATTTGTAAAAAATAAAAATAAACAAATCAGATAATAAGGAAATCGGAATATATTTAAAAATTATTACTTAAACAGACAAAAATATTTTAACGAAAAATTTTACCTTTAATCAAAAAATTTAAATTTCTTTAAAACCCAAAAATTAAAAAAAAAACTATCATTAATCGAAAAGTATGCTAAAAAAGTCTCCACCTAAATTTATAGTGTCATGTAATAAAACTAGATTCTACCACAATATTATATAGATAGTACATAGTAATAATATATATTTTTATAAAATATTAATATTTTACATAAGGCCCTTCATATGATAAAACTAAATGCATAAATTTCAACTCTTTTATTTAGATAACGACACTAATATTTTTAAGCAGTTAAATATATCCGGACTGCAAAACATATTTTAAATTTTTAAACTATTAAACAGTTTACTTTTTTTATTGACTTCATTTAATGTCTGTTAGGCTATTATGACAATACGACAATACTTCATTCTAAGCACAACGTATTTTAACTGAAGCCATAAGGTACCACAAAACCATTATGAAGATTAGAAAACGTTAATTTCGTATAATCTACAGATTGTCAAAATCTCTTGCAGGAAGAATATTATTTAAAGCCAAGTTCTACTTTATTGAGTTGTGTTTATTCATTATTTAAGGCCCCAGTAAGGAACGCGCCCATCAAAACTATAAGGAATGTTCTTTTGCACAACTAAATGATATTCAGTGTCCAATACTCTCAGTACCGTAGCCATCACATTTATGGCACCGTCTTCATATGCGGGCTTTATTTCTCTGGTTGGTTCAGAGCTGTCAGCCTTTAACAACATGAAAAATGTTATACATTAGGTGTTTTTAAATTGAAGGTTGGCTTATGTCCAAAATCTTGATAAAAACGACCAAGCTCCCTATCGTCAGGCTTCTATTTGCGTATGATATGGCTATCGACCCGGCTCCTTCGTACTGTAGCCCTAACAGAAGCTTAATTTCTATTGCACAAAAAGAAAAATATTTATCATATTAGTATACCCTTCGCCACAGATGGAAAGGAATTTATCTAAGTTTGCTATTCCGTTTGTAATATTTATACTATTCATTTCCGACTTCCTACAGTATATACATTCTGAGTTCTTATGTATAATGAAGTCGATTGAGCGATGTCCGTCTGTATGTTCGTGTTATAATCATCTTTGCCAAGGCATCAACTTTTGTTTGTGTTTCTGATCTGATACAGTACGTTTTTATTTTCTTTAAATAAATTTTTTTTTTAACGGAAACTTTATGGAATGGTTATACTTATATGGTGTAGCGCATATAAGATTCGGTGTAACCGAATATAGCACTTTTACTTGTTTTATTTATATGTTAAGCAACATATATTAAAAACATCTGGACAATTGCTTTATGTAGTTAAAAGTAATATTTTAAAGTTAAATAACACAAAATATATTGAAGTTATTTCAGTTTTAAATAATTTTTTTATCACCCTGCTTGTGGAGCATAGAAATATTTCTGAACAATTCCTGTATTTTTAAGAGATACAATTTTAAATCAACGTTACACTTATGTTTCTGTCTATTTTTTAGCTTTTTATTTTGATGGCTTTATTATATTTTATTTCTAACTGTTGTTTTAGTTTGTCTGTTAATACATCAAGATAAATACTTATGGGAGATATTTTTTATTGTGCTTAAGCGGGAGTTTATGTTTAAGTGTTTGCAATATATTTCTTCGATTTCGCCTTCTTGTAATCAAACCAGTATTCCTAAATGTCTCTTAAAGACTGTGATTGAAGTGACACATTTTAGATGAAATATGTTAAGCTAATCTTCGATGTTTATGCAAGTTGATAAAAGAAGAAAAAATTTAATTAAAACTGATTTTAAAAGAAAAAAATTAAAATTGAATTTTTATGCAACTGAAAGGAGTGTGCAAAAGGCTCACATCTTTATACAACTTTTTAATTTTTTTTTTTATGAAAGATTATGTGCTTGACAGGAAAATGCATTTAAATTAATGGCTTTAGAAAACATTAAAAAGTTAATTGAAATGTTAAAAAACAAACTGTCAGTTTTCATATAAGCTATATAGTTTGAATGCATTTATAAAATTTCAGAAATTTAAAAATGTAAGCTAGTAAAAAATTAGCCAACAGACTGCGTAAAATTTCGGCGTACTTGAAAGATGCCTTAATTCTTTAAACATTTTTAATTGAGTTATCAGAATTATTTAAAAAGAAGAAGCGAAACTAAGTGGATAAATATACAATGATTTGTAAAGCATTTGTTTTTTAATTCGATATATATTATTTTTTAAGCATCATAAATTCTTTTTAGCTTCCGTTTATTTTAACAAAAATATATGCATAATAAAAATTATAATGTTATTTTTTTAATAAAATGTTTTTGTTTTATTTTTTTCACACTTTTCAAATTTCTTATTTTTTTGAATAGCGATACAAAGAAAAAATAAAATTTCTTTATTATTAAATAAAAAACTGTCTATGGTTTAAATATATTTATTTCAATTTATGTTTTGCTTCTAAAAAATTATTAATAAAATATTCTCCAAGCAAACAATTATTAAAAAATTACAAACAAACTTAATATTTACATACTTATGTTGGCATCTCTTGTATTTGTTTAAAATATTAAATGAAAATGTGGCTTTTCTTTCTCTATGAGTATATCTCTTCTCTTATTTCTTTAAGTTTCGTAATTACCTGCACAATACATATATTCAACTTCTCAATCATTAAAAAAAAGATACAACTTAAGCACAACGCGTAAAAAAATCAAAATGATAATAAAAACTCAAATTGTGTTTTTTCTTTTGTTTTACTTTTTATTCCTCTCTATAATGCCCTGTTTTCTACGTCTTACTGCCTCCAAATTTATTTACATTTTGTTAGGGCCCATTTTACAAAAAGTTAAATTTTATATACAGAGAAAAATTTTCAATATTCAGATATTTGATCAGCTGCCATTTTTTATACCCTTCAACACAAAAAGTTGAAAAAGTCTATATATTCTGAGCCCTATGCATAGTGAAGTGTTGAAATGAACTTTGCCAAGGCACTAGATAAGCTAGAAAGAAATTTAAATACGCCAATCAATCAGACATAGTTGCGAAAATTTTACTATTGAAAATCAGCAATATCGGCCCATGTCCTTCAAGGAAGTGGGCTTAACATTACGCCTGACTCTATTTTTTTTATATCATTTGGAAAAATAAACTAACTCCAATCAAATAATATATAAATATTTTTTTCGCTTTGCTTGATAAGACGCCAAAATCTTTTTAAAGCCTAATAATTTTAATTTTTATCAAAACTCCTTCAGGAGAAAAATAACTTTATTAAGGGTTTTTAATTACACTGAAATTGATTTCAAGGAGCTAAGAATGGTGCAATTGGAAAAAAGCTGTCAGTGCGTTTTTTCCTGACAGTGTCCTAATAACCTCTCATAAGATCGTAAGAGGCCAATTCATGCCTAATCAAAATTTTAAATGATTAAATTAAATATTAAAAATTTAAATTTTATAACAAAACTGGTTTCTTTTTTGGCTACAGAATTTAAATATGTTTTTCAATGATTTTTATTTATTATTTTTAAATAAATTCTAGTGCTTACTAACAAGAAAGAAAAAACACCACGATAATAAAGTAAATTTTGCGAAAGCTCTAATTATAAGTTTAAATACTTCAAAAGTAACAGTGTGTGAATAACGTGACTAAGAGCGCTGACACGTTTGACATAAATAATAAAGAAAACAGATTTTAAATTCATTTATTTCGATTTAACAAACAAATAAAGAATTATTACAAATAAAAATTTATTATAATATTGGCTCAATATTACGCGCCTACGTTTTGCAAAAATTTATTTCAAATGTTTCTTAATGAAAATAAAAATCAGTGAGAAACAAAAAATTTTTGTGTTTTTGGCCCAGGTAAAATTTTATTATTTATTTTTATGTTAATACTATATTTTTTTTTAATTTGAATACATTATTGTAAAGCTTAGCCATTTTTAACAAAAAAAAGTTTCCGTAGGAACAAAACGTTTTAAAAATTAATGAGCAATTTTTTTAAAAAGTAGGAATTTGAGTTTGTAGTTTCCAGCCCTTCTAGGAGCAGAGCAGTAGCGTCCTCGGCCAGTAAAAACAATATAGTCCTTGAGTGATTTCATATCTCATAAGATTTAAAATTTTTTTACAGAGTTAAGGATATCAGTTACTAACTATAAATTAAAATATGACTACTCAGTCATATTGTAATTTATGGTTACCCAGTTATTTAAAATTAAAAGTCTAACACTCAGGAATTTTAAAAAAGTCGAAAACTATTTGCTCTACTTTTATTTGTATTTTTCATTTTCATTTCAATATCAAAAATATATTATGAAAGAGAATTAAAAATGGGAAACATTTTTTCATAATTGTGGACAAAAAAAAAAAAAAAACATAAAAAGAAAGAAAATAATTCGGCTATGCCGAAACTTATATATCATTCACCATATATCTAAATAAATTAAGTAAAAAACAATTATTTGTTTGATTCCTCGAAGAATGTTGACCAGTCTTTTGCGGATTTTCAATAGCAGACCGAGTGTTATGCCGAATCTTAAATATCCTTTACTATGTATGCTTAATATGTATATGTTTATTTAAATCGGCATGAGAAATTCTTTCCTACTATAAAGTTTTTGTAAAGAAACGTCGTCTATAATTTTAAGTTTTGACCAGATCCTAATATAGTTTCAGTGAATAAGTAGTACGATTAAAATGTTTCAGGAAAACAAATAAGAGTTGAAACCGTGAAACGAAATCATTAGAGCCAGGCGTTATAGCAAAATTAATTGGAAAAATTATTCTAAAGAAGGAATAACCTATATGCACTCTGTGGCTTTGAACACCTACCAAGCTATTTAGAATACATAAATCGTTTAACCTTCTTAAACTTTGAAGTGGGATATCATCATTTATAAATACAAAACAACTAAGCAATTGTTCGTTTAGATTTTTGGATTAAGGTTTTAAAATTAAGATACCAGCTGATTGAAATGCACTTTCCGGTTGCCTACAACCTTTGTCAGCTTTCTTACAAAACGATGATTTTCGAAAAATATTTAAGCATCCTTTACCCTAGGATTGCTCCTAATTAACCATTTAGTACCCAAGATCGCCTTTAGACGGGCTAAATTCATTTTTTACTTACTTTTAATTTATTTTGTCTAATTCGGAGTAGTCCAAATACATTACGATTAACTCATTAAGAGCCGATGACTTTTTTTAGTAACTTTTATTTTTTATTTTTTAATTCTCTGTCTCCCCAATATTTCTTTCTTACATCGAAGTTACTTCCCTAAATTAGATTTACAAAACTATATGGTCAAGACATGGTGGAATATAGCACTTTAACTTGTTCATAATTATTTCTACTAGGACGTCAACAAAAAGTAGCAGGATTTTTTTAAATGTATTTGCTCAATATTTCATATTAAACAACAATATCCTAAATTTAAGTCTATATAAATTACAACAAATAGTTTTTCCTTAAATAAGTTTCAAATTTCAAGCGGCTGTTTCTCGTTTTGTTACAGTGGATATAAAATTTTAATTTTAAAAACCATTTGCGATAGATTGCATCTTTACGCTATATTAGCTTTTTTCTATATTACAACCTCAAGTATGTTTATAAATTCATATACTTCATTGATTTTATTTAAACATATTTAATGAAAACATTCGAGACAACATCTACATTTAAATACTTTTATGCTTTGTAAATATGATCAATGCAATTTATGTGTAATTTTTTCGTTCACAATTATTATATTTAACGTTCACTGTTTTATTAAAACTTTACTACCATTAATTGAACTGAACGAAAATATACTGTGAACTCAAAGCTCATGTCTTTATGAAGAAAATAACTGCTATTGATAACATTTAAATGTTAATTAAGCAATTGTCAATAACATTTCATTACTAAGGCCTTGAGAAAAAAATATATTAAGGGTAGTCATAATCAAAAGATTGCGCTTTGTTAAATAAACGAGAGCAAGTTTTGTTTTTTTTAGTAAATCTTTGTTGAGAGAATGCAAACAACTGAACGAAGCAATTTGTGATTTTGCTGACCGCTTTCTCCGTCACTATAAATTATTTTGATCGGTGCAAAAGGTTTCACTCACGGTCTTTTTTTTAGTTGTATTAACGTTCAGTTTGAACTGTGTTTTGTTATCAAGACAATTTTAAAGAGCAAAGTTATAGACAGTTGTTCATAAACAGTTAGAGTTACAATACCTTCTCTTCCGCTCATTTAAAGGAAGCTTTTTCTTTCAAAAATTTTCTGGAAACTTTGTTAATGCTGAAATTGGCAAGTGTTTAGTTACTATTTGTGGCCTGTCTCATAATTTATTATTTATAATTAACTTTTAAAAAAAAATAATTATATCACCATCTCAAAAAATTAATTTTCTTTTTCAATGGCAATCCCATTTTTTTTTCAGACAAATATATGTACATTCTCCTTTCCTTTTTTCTCTTAAATATGTTTGCTTTAATTCGTTTAAGCAGAAAAATAAACAAAGAAACGAGATCACTTTTGATACTTGTACATGAGTAATATTTAAATTGAAATGTATTATGGTTCAAATATTCAAACATATAATAAAATGAAATTTTAATCAGTCTATGGCTTAGGTTGAAATAATAAATTGCATTCTTAACCAACGTTTGGCTAGGGCAAAAGCAAGGATATGTGGCAGTAATTAAGTACAGTAAAGAGATAATAAGTAAAAGGTGGTTAATGCATTCTGATAATCATCTACTTTCTACTTTTTTATATTCCGTAAATATTTTTTTTCCCTCATAAAGTAAAAATAAAAAAAAATATAGAAAATTTTGACTAATTCCTTAATTTTTTAATTTTAATTTTGTGTTAATTCTTGCTATTAGAAAACATGTTTGTTGTATGGGGATACTATCAAATTTTTTTAGTTCATTTTTTATTTACTTTCTAAAAATTTTTAAGCAATTTAATTTTTATTAAATTATTAGTTGAACTGCTTTTGATACAACAAATGATTTAAATTATTTTGGCTCAAGATCAGTTTCATTTTAACTTCTAAAAATGTTTTTATAGATAATTTCTTAATCCAAAATAAAGCAATAAATAAAAATAAACATCAAATGATACTACAAAAAATTATACACATAGGTAAATTCAACTTTGTTTTCTAACCGATTATTTAAACCGAGATAAACTATGTTAAGAAAAAATACCAATACATATTAGTATCAATGAAGATAAAGTTTCCTCTTCCAGGAGCTTTTATGCACTCATCAATTTGTCTCCACTATGTTTCACAGCTATCAGCAAATTTGTCCATCTCTGCTTCTGTAGGGATTTTTAAACCCAAGGTCTGTTCTATTAACTTACTTTGTTGAATAACTGTAATTGTTTAGAAAAATTTAAAATTACTGTGGTAGACAATACGTTTCTTCGAAACATAAAATTATAAGATTGTTTTCGCATACTACTGTTTACTTTAGTGAATGCCATTAATGTTTTAAAATTTTTCTCACTTGGTTATCGTTGTTTCCCTTTTTTCACAAGTACGTCTCGATTGCTAAAATACTTACATTTGTTGAAAAAACTTTTATATGTTAAAAGCAAGATCAAAAAATTAGTGTTAATATAAAAACAGCAGAATGACCTCTCCATCTCGGTTTTTTTGCTAACAATTCAAATAAAAGGTAAAGCAAAAAAATTTGAATATGTAAAAAACTTTAACGACATTTAACAGCAAAACAATTTTAACAACTTAAGAAAAACTAAAAACAAATTTTGCATTGATATTTTTTAATATTTCGGCACGTTGCGTAAATATTAACCACATTCGTTGTGTGTGCATGTGTGTGCGTGTGTGTGTGTGTGTGTGTATATATTTGCATATTTGTTTTATTTAGCTTTAACTCTTAGTGTTCTAAATAAAAGTAAAAGTAAGAGTAGATAAAAATCAAGCGATTTAATAAAATATTAAACCACTGTGGTTTACAAATACTAAATGTGTGTGGAACAGAAAACGTTGATTCTAATAATATTATTTTTAGGTATAATAAAGGTAACTTTCTTCGCTATGGCTTGTCTTTAAGCCCTGTTGTCTAATTACCCGTTAACGTCGGGCACTTATCGGCACTTTACGAAATCATACAGTCCCTAGTTATGCATTTCTTTAATTTGAATTGCGTCCGTATTAATTCATAAAAAGCCGCTCTTAAGACATCAAGTTTCTCTACCTTTATTTCGTTAGCTACCTTAATCAGTATGTAAACTCAAATTTATTTATTTGTACTTTAAACTTCTCTGACACTAGGCAGCTTAAGAAAAAGTCCTGCTTAGCCACCTTCTCAGACTCATATATTACTCTGGTTTCGTGGCCTTAGTTCTTACCATTCAAAGTACAGTGAAATGTTATGCTTCTGCCCATTGAAAGTGAAGGCTGACTGCATGCAGGTTTTACCGCTTGATGGAACCGTAATTGCTCAACTGTATAATTCTTGCAAAAAAAAAAAAAAAAACCATGACCAAAACACAAAACTTAGTCATGTTCAACTAATGGAACACCCTCTTGTTTCAAAATCTTGTTATTATTATAGTGGCATTTTATGTATAGTTCTTTGTAAATTTCAGCTGCTGTGTGGCCACATGTATCAATTATTTAGCCTTTAATTTTCAAATAATAAACTTCTTTTAAAACGAAAAAGTATTTTAAATCGGTTTAGAAATAACTTAGTTCTGCGGGTAAAACAAAAAAAGAAAAAAACCAACATTCATACGAATTGATAATATCCTTCTTTTTTCAAGTCGGTTGAAAACACAACTTCCATTAAATGTTATAAAAACAAAAAGTCTTTACTATAACAAATTTTGTAATGACGGTAGTGAACATAAACATATTTACTCATTTATAGTTAAATTGTGTGGGTATTATTATTATTGGCCGAAATTTATATTAGGCTGAGTTGGAAAGTTTATTTTGAAGTTAAAGTAATAATTTTCGTTTTTTAAGCCATAGTGCATGATTTCGAAAAACAATTTGTATTTTGTATAAAATAAGTTTAAATGGTTATTGACAAAAATGTTAAAACTGTATTGTGATCGTTATTTAATTTTAATTTTGCTAAGGAAAACAAAAAGTGTTTATTAAAATTTTGAATTATTAAATGAATTTATTAGGGAGGCATTAATAATGTTTTCAAACAAACGTTCATACAAATAGATGCGCCAAGTTCAATTTTAACTCACACATAAAGAGGTTCGTACCATGTGCGGGTTAATTTTCAACTTATAGTTTTATTATTTATGCTTGTTAGAGCGGACATAAAAGCAACTTTAAAATGAGGCCCAGTAAAAAAAATTAATATAACAGATCTAAATTGTAGGTTTCAGTTTGTTACGGTTCAAAAAATAAGTCCATTTGTGTAAAAATTACATTACTATCGGGACATCCTTCATTTAATTTTACTATCAAATTTTTGTGTTTGTACTTATAGAAGGCACAGCAGTTCATACTCTGTTGTGAACAACCCTCGTAGTTCATCTAGTAATCCTGAATTCTCAGTTGGATTACGGAGCAGAAAGGAGAAATGTGAGAGGTAGTAATATGAGAACCATTTGGGACAGTTAAGACTGAGCTGGTTAAAAAAGGGCCTAGTTAGTAAAATAGGAGATCGCGAGCTCTCAGTTTATGGGGTATGGCTTGGTTAACAGCGCTAGTTAAGAGTGAATATTTGCTAAACAAACACCTGATAGTTCGAGTCTAGCTAGGGCTCCAGATTGTAATGATGGCTAAAAAAAAATAAAAAAACAAAAAAAATAAATAAAGACTAAAATTAAAATTCTAGCTGTTGCCATAAACATAACCCTTATGCTTGACAATGAAAAAAATATATATACATGCATATATAATTTAAAATATTGTTACAAACACAAATATTTTTAGTCCATGTACATATGTATGTATAAATTTATAAAAAAAAAAAAATATTAAAAAAAGATTGAATACGTCAATCCAAACTTTTTGAAAACATGTTTAACACCTTCGTTATTATACAAACTCATCATTGGCATCGTTTCCGTTATCTAAAAGCTTTATGGTGTAGAAAAGTAACGTAAAATATTAAAATGTACATCGTGATAACATTGTTGTTTACATCTTTCTTTTACATGAAATACCTTCGACATGAAAAACATTTCTAACCATATGGTTGCTAACAGATATTTTTATTTTTTATTTTTAAAGGATTCAAATATCTCTTTCACAAAAAAATATACTTTTAATTTTTACAATGTTTTTCCTAGTAAAATTTGTTTTATAAACCTCTCTGTAATTGATAATGTTATGGTATGGTTATGTTTTTTATGATAACGTTGCAATTAAAAAAAAATCAAAAACATTGGAGCTTTATTTTTTATGTTAAAAGTCGACTTAAAATGTAGGTAAATCGGCGAATTAAAGAATTTCTCTTTGATTTTTAGGTTTTCACTTTGTCTGGTATAAACATAAACACACACTGCAATAGCAAACTATAAAACTATAAAGTAAAATCTTTATTTGGTATTGTTTGTTATTTTTATTGTAACTTTAATTTAACTTTAATTTTTAAATCTTGACTAAGGGCATTTTCCTCAGCAAGTCCAATGTGACCAAAAAATTACAAGTTCCTAAGAAGAATTTGTTTACGCTATTGGTTCACACATATATTTAGTTCTTACTAATTTAGTCAATTTAACCACAAGATAGTGGACTAAGAAGAACAATCAGATTGCAAAATCAGTACTTCTTGTTAATAATAATGGTTAGTTGCATGTGCATGAGATAATCAATTGCCTTCAATAGGTTAATTATTTCAAGGTTGTGAAAAATTCCTGCTATTCAAAACTGCAAACATTTTAATCCGATGGTAATAAAATAAGAGCAGCCCTGACTACATATTTGCTGAGGAAATTAGATTAATTATTGTTGTTTTTATCTTTTTTTATTATCGATAATAAATTTGCTTGAAATTTATTAATGAAAAATTTCGCTTGTCGACACAGGTAATAGGTTAAAAAAACATAAGATTTTTAATTAAAATCAAAGACATTTAAGAGTAACAGTATTAGATAAAATTCTAAAGTTGTCAAATTATCTGCTATTTTATACATGACATTAAAAATTACTACCGCCATGAGAGTGTACTGTTTTTTTCCAAACTCTTCTGTGAACGACTGTCGTTAAGCATCGTGGCGTATGAGTTCTAAGGTATTGAATTTTATTCCGCATACGCTGCGAAGCACTACAGATTTATTTCATATGAAAATATTTAAAAGATATACGAGAGTAAGAGACTGTTGGTACTCATACATCAACAACCATTAGATACGAGAAAAAATATTATCCAGAAACTACTAAATTTTAACAATAAGTATATTTCAGGCTAGAACTTGGACATAGACGACTGAAAATAAATTTTTAAATCACACGGTGCTTTAAATTTTTTTAATCGCCGCCTAAATACAGGACTTCGACAAAGTTTAAAATATCTATGTTAGTAAATTTAATAAAATTATGAAAAAATTATAATTAATACAGTTGTGCACTAGTTAATGAAACTTATGATATGGATTTTTCGCTCTGAATCTCATTGATATTTTAATATTCAGTCTTGTAGCTACATAAATGAATTATAACGTTTGTGATAAATATTACTGCCCTACATAAACACATTCATTCAAGTAATAATAACTTTTATATGTTGATATTTTAGAACAATAACATATTGTTGTTTATAGATAAAAATAATAACATTTACAGAAGCAATATTTACATAAGTAACATTACCAAGAACATTATTAACTTCAACATTGACAAGGACAATAACAATAATTTAAAAAAATAAATTACATACATATAATGTTCATAATTATAATGAAATGAATTTCTTTTTACAATATAAATAAACCAAACTAAGACATTTGTCTTTAAATTTTCTTAAACAATAACACTTCCATCTACAGTTGCTAATTTAAACCAAATACATCCACATGTCACCAGGTATATTTATAAAGAAATTAAAAATAGTGAATACTTTGCAATACATAAAAATTTGGGAATATTTTAAATACAAACAGATTTTTTAATATATGTGTGTTTAAGAACAGTGGTAAAATTAGTTTAAATCTAAACTTCACGAGCTGATAGGGATATTTTGCAGATGTCAAATATTTTCTGTTTGGGGTAAATTGTATAAAAAAAGTTTTTTTTTTGTTTGTTTGTTTGTAAAAGTATTGTTTACTAGAAATATGTTAAATTGTTTTATAGCTTTTAGTAATTTTTGTGCATTTTCCGTTTGTAATGAAATTTAAATTTTCTTTATGTCAAGTGCAAATTTTTTTGGAAACTTTAAGTTTTTTGTGGAATTTTTGTGAAAATAAATAATTTGGTGAAATTTTAATAGATCGTGAAATTAAATTTTTTCAGAGTTTTCAAGTTTTAATAAAATATTGATTTTTTTATCACAAAAACAGTTTTTTCACCAATATTTAATATTTTTTGTGAAATATTGGTAAAGATGTAATGTTACATATTTACTTATAGTTTTTCTTTGATTTTAATAAAACAAAGCAAAAAACAAGCACAACAAGCCGCTTTATTAAATATCTCCACTATTTATTGACTGATGATGCTTAATTTCAAAGCTGTAGCTCCTTTATGGACGTGGCAAAATTAACTTCAACCCCATTAAGGACAGGCGGATAGACAAAACTTAATCGCTAAATTGATTCTCATATGTAAAAGGATCAAGAAAGTACAAAAGACATGTAGTGAAGAGTTTAAAAAAAAACCGCAGACTAGAGCGAAGTGTAGACGACAGGCTACGAGTGGAGCGAAATATAGAATAAAGAAGATCAGGGTAGAAGAAAATATTTCCAAGTGGGGTAGATTATGAGGGACTAGAGTAGAGTACAGTAAAGTAAAGTAAAATATAGTACAAGAAAGTAAAGTGGTGTTAAATAGAGAGCACCGCTTTCAAATATTTCAAGTTTAATTTTATATTTAGAAACTTTAAAACAACGAATTCTTTTAACGTTTATTCCTCACAGTGAACTCACTTACTCATGTGTTATTATTTGTCGTTACAACAATATGTTAAGAAATATCCTTACTAAGATAAAAGAAATAAAAAAGAATTATTACAAATAGTGCAGAAACTTTCTTAAAAATTTAAATAAATATAATAAGTACTGTGTTATATTTATGGATGATATATCCAACTGTAACATAAGAAACAAAAAATTTATTTTCATTCTCTCTTGTTTGCATGAAAATTATAAAACAAACATATGATTAAAATATTACGTTTACAAATGAATATGAGAGACATTTGTTATTAAAACTTTTATTTTGCAAATGTATGTTTTTAATAATACACTCGTTATGTGGTAATGCCTGTATGTATGTATGTAATTGCTGGAAATTAAAAATTAAAATTTCATGAAAATAAGTTGTAAATTTTTTTTAAATTAACTGTATGAATAATAAAACACAGGTGTTGTGTACATTTTGCGTCATTGCAAAAGTTTCAGGTATTAATTTATTTATTTGAGATATTATGGCCTAACTACAAACTTCACCAAATGGTAATTTCGCTAGAAGAATATTTGTTTTTATTAAGCTTCTGTAAAGGTATAGAAAGGTAGTTAATACAAGTCGTACAAACTTTTACAAGAAGTATGTGGACAGTTTTGTAAATTTAAGATAAACAGGTCTGGCCAATCTTTTTTTATATCTTATTTACAAATCAATTTTTGTGATTAACTTTTAAAATAGAATCCACATTTTTAGTTGTAGACAGTGCTAAAAAATTTTCATTTACAAAAAAAAGTTTGCTGACAACTGGTTTAGTTTAATTAAACCGTTTAAGTTGGGTGCTTTTACTTTTTTATTTATGGTTTCTCTACGAAATGATATATTTTTATGAAAAAAAAGAATTTTTTATTTGAAGCAAGATCGTAATGGGCCTCCCCAAAAATTTTTTATTTAAGTTCATAGCAATAATAAAAAAATAAAAAAATAAATAAATATTGGTAACGAACTACACCAACATCGTTGCTGTTTTATCATATGTAAAGATTATTCTGCCAGCGTTTTTATTGTAAGAAATACAGATGCTTCATCTGTTTTCAAATTAAAAATCAATTATCAATCTATTAGCAAAAATGTAAAACAGATAAAATTTTACCTTAATCAGAATTAAGTAAATAATTTTCTGGTCCGGGTGAGGGCAAATATCAATCGATATTTTCAATTTCGTTTAAATTAATCATGAAGTTTAACCGAAATTGATGCATGAACAAACAAAGAAATAAAAAAACATAAATAAACAAACAAACTTTACAAGAGCTGTATAAAATATATTAGATATTTGACTGAAAGTAATATAATATATTTATTTAAAACACATTTTTATTATTATTATTAAACAAATATTATTTGCTTTTAAAAATATTTTCTTCCAGAACATGATAAAATCAAAGACTATAATTTTTTTTTTGTTTTTTTTTTTTTGTTTTTGATAGATGCTTTTCTACCAATTTAGTAATTTGTTTGTTGATTCATGTTAAAACGCCAAAAATTAAAATATTCATATATTATTGAAACAAATGAAAAAATTTATATTAAGTTTACAAAATAATTTAACGAAAATAATGCACAACATATCAAAACAAATAAAAATGTAATAAAAGAAAAAATAAAAATAGGTGCTTTTAAGACTTCTTAGTTATTTTTCTTTATTGATTTAATATACTTCTTATTAATTCAATTTGGCTTGAGATATAAGACTCTTGAATTATTGGTACAAAGTTTTGGGTAGAACCCACTACAGAATTCTGGAAAGCAAGAGCGAAATGAAATAATAATAAAAAAAGGCATTGTATGGATACAATTTGCACTTAAATATATCTATTGAATCTGGGGATGAACTTAATACAGCTGTTGAAAATCTTACAAACCTTATTCATGAAGCTGCACGTATATCTACTCCTGAAACAGCAACCCGAAATGGTAGTAAAGTGTTAATATCAACAGAAATAAGAGATTTGATAAGTAACAAAAGACGGCTGAAAAAAATATGGCAAATGAGTAGAAACCCAAGAGGTAAAACTAATTACAATGTAGCTTCAAATCACCTCAAAAAACGTATAAAAGAATGGAAGGGTGAAGAACTATCAGAATTTTTAAGAAATCTGGATTCGACAAATAATTCCCAACATAGTTTGTGGAAAGTTACAAGGTTTTTAAAAAAAATCCGTTAGCAGAAATATACCTAAAGACACAAATGGAAGTTGCTGTCAAGACAGTAAAAGTAAAGCTGAATCATTCGCTAAGCATTTAGAAAAAACTTTTGAACCATTTGAACTTTCAAATACAACTAATGAAAGTAATATTATCAGCTTTTTAGAATCTCCATGTCAAATGGATCTCCCTATAAAATCTTTCTCTCCACAAGAAACTCAACATCAAATATATATTCTTAATAACTCCAAGTCTCCCGGATATGATAAAATAGACGCAAGAGTAGCAAAGTCACTTTAAAAAAAAAGCAGCAGTATTTCTAACAATCATATACAACTCTGCCCTAAGGTTATCTTACTGTCCATTATAATGGAAACGCGCAAAAATCATTATATTTCTTAATCCTGGTAAAAAAGAAAATGATATTTCTTTATATAGACCTATCAGTTTATTGTCAGTTTTTTAAAAAATTCTGGAAAGACTGTTTTCCTCGAGACCAACGTCAATTCTGGAAAAACAATATAATATCCAAGATCATCACTTTGGATTCAGCCACAAACATGGTACACCGGAACAATGCCACAGAAATGTGATAACATGATAAAAGACGCACTTGAAAGAAAAATTTATTGCTCCGCAGTTTTTTTTAGATGTAACACAGGAATTAGACCGAGTATGGCCTTTACCTTTACATTAAGAAGCTACGAATGTCCTACTCTTTTTATTAATGGCTCCGAAATACTAAAAGCAACTTCAATTAAATATCTAGGAAAGCACTTGGACAAATGTCTTACGTGGAAAAAACACATAAATGCAAAAAAAGAACATCTTAACTTAAAAACAAAAAGAATGTACTGGTTATAAGGGCCTAAGTCCGATTTAAGTCTTGAAAATAAAGTTAAATTGTACAAAACTATTTTGAAACCTGTATGGACATATGATTTACAATTTTGGGGTACCTCGGGTAACTTGAAAGTAGGAATTTTACAACGTCATCAATCAAAAACTTTGAGAACAATTGCGAAATGCATGAAGATTTAAAAATTTCCTTTGTTATTGATGAAATAAATCGATTAAGCTCTAGATACATTGATAGATTTAGTTGCCATAGCAATGTTTTAGCAATGTCTTTATTAGATGATAGTGTAGATGTTAAAAGACTCAAAATATTGCCGTACAGGAAATAATCTATCTTTTTTCACTTTTATTTTTATAAAAAAAGTAATGTAAATGATTTCTTAATGATTTCCACTAGCACATTTACTAAATATTGCACAAATAGATTGTAAATAAATAAAAAAAAAAATTGAATTATAAAGAAAAATTATGACTAACTTTTATTCAATTAAGCATAATTAATGTGAATTTAAATTAATTTGTTTCAATAATTTATCTACCGATGTAGATTTTTAGGGTCTGGGATGGATATTTATACTAAAAAGGCTATTTTTTCTTTAGTTAGTATATATGAAGAATTTCTAAAATGAAAAATAGCGTAAAATAAAGTATGATTGAAAATAGCGAAGTTCAGCTTTAAAATTTTGTAGATTGATTAGATTATTTTTGATGTAAAACTGACATTGAATTTACGATGTTTTTTGCATTTTTGTTGAATTTTAAATATTTCAAAAATAATTATATACTTTTTTTTTTTGAGAACTGTCAAACTAGTTTTTTTTCCATATTTAATTACTTTTAATATTACTAAAATATATCACTGAAAATTTGGCGCTAAATTAGAATTAAGTAAAAAATAATATTTTAACGTGAAAACTACGAAGTCTTCAGTTTTTGCAACCTCAAGGAATTTTCTATTTATACGTAACAAATTAAATAATTTTTCACCAGTAAAACTTTTTTTGTATTTTGATATATTTACGCCAAACATTTTTTTTTTCACCACAAATTTTATGGAATTTTTTGTTACTTTATGCATAAAATTTTAGTTGTTTTAAGAAATTGTTTATTTTACATAGTTTTACCTTTATGAATTCTATAAAATTTGCATAAAAGCTACGCTTGATTTACTCATGTGTTCATTTTCAACAATTTTCTTTTCTTCTTCTTTTTTTTTTTGCCAGAACATAAATAACAAAAATAATTTTTATAAACTGCCAAACTTTTACTATAACAACTGTTTTATTACATTAGTTTATTTAAGCAAAAAATTTACTTAACAAAATTGTGAAGAGCAGAGGGTGAAACATGATATTTATTTAAAATAAATAAAAAATAAATAAATAAAGGAGAAAGCGAAAAGTAAGGTTGACGTACCAGCAGCAGTTGTATGAGGTAAATTGATTTTGAACAAGAACCACAAGAGCTAATAAGTAAATATCTATTTTCAAAAATACAGGTTAGTTTTATTCGTGAAAAAGTTACAAGCTCAGCATAAGGTGTTAGTATTTCGTAGAATTTTTATTTTTTATGTCAGAATACATTTAATTTACATTTTTTTAATTAATTTGTTTATAATTCTGAAAGGAGTTTAACTACTGTAAGCGTAGATTATCTAAACAATATTTTTATTGCAATCACACAATCAATATATAAAAAATTTAATTAAAAAATCCTAAATATATTATTTCACGGAGTGTTCTTATTTACGTAGATTGTGTGGGGTTCGCTTTCGTTACAACGTTAAGGGCAACGAAGTTACTGACGAAATTGCAAGATTATTATTATTAGAAAAAAATTAATATCAAAATGACCTAAAAGTAAGAAAATAAAATAAAAGTATTTTTTCATATCACAGCTTATCTAATGTATTTACTTCTTTTTGTAACGATACTTTAAGAATGCGTTATCTATTGTCAGTAATTGTAATGAAACTTTCGCTTTTATTAGAATAACGATCCAAAACAAATATCGGGAATTCTGCAGTCTCGGTTATGCCAACAGTGATTATGCCCACAGTCAAACAAAAAAAAAAAAAAAAAAAAAAAAAAAAAAGACTTCAAACAAATGAAAAAAGCTGTATTTTTTCAATTGTTTTATTTTAAGATATTCAAATGTTAATGTTAAAAAGCCGCAAAAGTATCACATGTTATTTATTGTGAAAATTTTGTTATTAATTTTTTTATTATTTTATATATTTTTTTTTTAAATTTTTGTTAAGTTTCAACTGACTAATAACTAACCTTAGAAATATTTTTTATTTTTTTATATATTTACAAAATTATTCACTTAAACTTAATTATTTATTTGCTAAGTTTTATTCACTAAAAGCAATTTAAATATATAAATATTTAAAAAGCTTTTAAGAAAATTTTGTAAAATTAATAAGCTAACATTTATTAAATAAATATTAACGTGGTTTTAATTATTATTTTCATTAAATCTGCGCATTTAAAATTATGTGCCTTTTAGAAGGAAAAAATAATTTTGTCTGGTAATAAAAAACAAAAATTACAAAAAACAAGTTGTTAAGCTTCATGGCCTCTTTATGGATAACAAATACACCTTTAAAATATATTTTATGTTTGCTTTTACGACTGCCACACGTAAAAAGAAAATAATTTGTGAATCGCATTTCGTTTGGGCCGTCGGAAGTACTAAAATTTTTGTTTTTTTTATTTTGAAATTTTATCACGCTTTTAAGCTGAATTACAGGAAGGCTTTTTATTACATAATTTAAGTGAATACACTGAGTTACATTAGTACGTATGCACCTCAATTTTTTTACACAAGAAAATTAAAATAATTTCTCTCAATGATTTCCTAAAGATTCTTTATATAAAAAATAAAGACATCGCAAAGAATATTATTTTTTATAGAACAGTACAACCAAAATTTATTCTTATTGCAAGTTTCAGTGACTATTTTGTAAAAATTGATTAATGGAATTAAGGCAGCCCTATAAATATCTGTAGCAACAAAAGTTACGATTGTTGTTGTTAACCATGTATGCATATAATAAACGGAGATGAAGCTTCGTTACTGGTTAAAAAGGGGAGTATATGTGTGTGTGTATGTAAACGGTTTAAGATTTAATTTTTGGAGGTGCCTAAGTGCTTGTTATAAGTTATTATAACGATCATAGTAGTCGACAACCTGTGCAACTTTCAAGCGTTTGTCTATAACAGTTAAAAAGATAGGCGCATATAAGCCAATTTACATCGCCTATGGGGATCCCTTTAAATTTTAAAATTTATTTTTGTAGTACTTTTTTGCTATTGGGAGCTATGGTAATACGTATGTTTTTTATTTCAATAAACTGCGCTCTATTGTTCATAATACACTTAAAAACATGCATGTTGTTTGGGGACACCGTTAAATTTTAAGATTATGAACTGTTTTTAAAACGGGACCAATCTGTAAGCATAACCTATCAAATTACAAAAAATTTAAATTCGGTTTAGAAATTACTGAGTTCTGCAGAAGAACCTTGAAATTAAAATTTCTTTATAGTTTTTAAAACAAAGCTATAAAAATTTACCGTATCTATAGTAATGCCACGCAGTATATAAGCAAAAAAATAAACTCATTTAATTCATAAAAATTTTATGTCCACTTTTTTAATACCATAAACATTAAGTTTTTACCACAACAATGGATGATTTTTTTCTTTCTCGCGAAGGTCTTTAAAATTATTTGAATGACTGACTGACTGCAGTGATTTGTATTTTCAAATTGTATATAAATGGAAGTTTACATTGTATTGTTCAAAACTTCTAAGTGATTGTTATGTGAATTTACTATAAAAAATGTTTAAATTAAAAGCTGATGGTCATTATTTGGTAAACAACTATTTTCTTTACATAAACGAATTTAGCATAAGTGAAATTCTTTGGCATAGACTAAAATTGTACAGCTGCTATATACCACATTAAACCACTACAATCTTCCTGTGCTTTATGAAAATGTCACTGCATGAGAGAAGGTGATCCTTGCAGCAGTGCTGAGAAATGAGTAACA